>CM020041.1:3615000-4820000 GCA_009769605.1 Bucorvus abyssinicus | reverse complement strand
TTAAATAGTTGAGACTGGTGGCCGTAATTCTGCTCGCAGAATTAATGTTTTCATTCCTATGGCAGAGTTTCCGTTTGTAGCCTTTTTTGTTTATTTTTACTTCTTGTTGGTTCATTCCTTTTAGGGAAAAGTGGTGGAGCTCTGAGGGCTTTAATTTAAAATGACACCCATATATTTGCAGTTCAGCCAGTAATGTAGAAGCTGATCTAAATTTAAGTCTAAACTTTCGTATGTATTCCTCAAATATTAGCAGTAAGCCACATATTCTGTGTTTTCTTTAGGGGGATTTCATATGCAGGAGTGAATACTTTTTCAGTTGCAGGATAAGTGAAGCTATTACGATGGCAAAATGAAACTCGTGGTGCCGTTTTCCCAGCAGACTCTATGAAGTACTTGTGTTATTTAAAAAAAAAAACCAAACCAAAACAACTCCCCCAAACCCCAGAATCTGTTTTTAAAATAACAGCCTGAAATAGCAATACAGAATGAAACTCGTGTTTACCCTTATGTAAGATGCTTGGGCTCAAGAAGTTACATTGGACATAATATGTTTTTTTTTCAGACTCTTGTAAAATTGTGGTGTAATATGTGGTCACAATAGGGTGCATCTTTAATTTTCTGTAGTTAAATTTTATAGAACACTACTGTAGCTTAGGGGGATCTTTGTAAATGTTTGTAGCAACAAGGTGGGGAGGTAGATGGAGAAACATGCAGCCAGAATATTTATAATAAAGCACAAGCTAGTTGGTTTTTTGGGGTTTGTGTTGTGATTTTTGTTTTCTTTTTTTAATTGTGTTTCTCCTGATAGGACTTGTGAAGCGCTTAGGTTGTGAAATGAGCTGGGAGAAGAACATGTTAAAAAGGGTCAGGGTCATATGGACAAAAGTAGGACTAGTTTTCTGAGATGTTTCATCATGGGGAAAAAAAAAAAATTAAAAAAACCCACAGTGTTGCATAGTATTTGTAAAAGTCCTTAGACATAATTCTGAAAGTTACGATTCTTGTCCTGCTTTTCCTATATGTCTGCCTTGAAGCGTGTATGTCCTGGCTCAAGGGAGGGGAAGCGGGAAAGCTGTTGACCAGTATAAAAGTGCAGATATAGTATTTAATTATTAACAATTTTGGAGCCTGTCCTTCAGTTTTACAATGTTGGAAATATCTGGAAATAAAACTTGCTGGCAGTCAGGTAACTTGTTAAAAGCTTCTAGCTCTTTCTAGTCTTGGTAAAGATCTGATGCATTGTGTCACAGCCTGTGAAGAATACACCAAAGCCTGTACTAAGAGGCCAAAGGGTTAAATGTGCTGAAAAGAAATCAGTGCCTGTAATGATATATTGCAGTGTTACGTACCTGAGAGGGTGAAAATCAGGCTTTCACTAATTCTTCTAGGTGGTGATAAGCCATAGAAAACTTTGTTTAAAATATAAGCTTGGGTTGTAAATCCGGTTTTGCTCTAACAATGAGACAACCAGACTGCTTCAACTTCATTGTTACATTGCCAAGCTAGTTAAAATAGAATTCTTTTTTTTTTCCTGGCTCCCAAATGAAATTAATATGCAGGTAGCCTATTTGTCTGCAGCACCTGGTAAAAACAGCTCTGCTTTCCTGCCAGCTAACTAAGCACAAAGTTACATTAGCTAAGAAAGCTGGACCTCAAGATTGTTCTTTTGGTGCTGAATTACACAGAAGTGGTTGCTCCTAATTAGCTGGGTTTATTAGGTGCTGTTTGGTTTGAAGGTTGGTTTGTTGTTTGTGTTAGCAAGGCAGCCTGAAGCACTGTGGCGCATCCATCAAAAACTTTTTTCCCAGCTGCCAGTTACCCCACAGCTAGCGAACAAGTTGGCTACTTGCATAGAAAGTTTATGTTGACTATCCCTCAATATAGCAGAATAATTAGAAAAATGGCCGGGCAGCGTCTTTGTAAATTATAGGAGAGTCATGAATTGCAACTGCTTCACACTTGAAAACGGGCAGGATGTTTAATAACCAGGAATTCACAGTGACAGATTTGAACAGAAGGTACGTATACTTTAAAGTCAGGGAAGGCCTTTCTGTTGTCTAGTTTTGGTGACGTGTGTCGTGTTTGTGTGTGTACGCGTCACAAGCTAGTTGAATTAGAACAGGTAGTGGGTGAGGTCGGGGGACTGAGATGACCCTTGAACTGTATCTGATCATTAAATCAGCTCCATCGTGTCCTGAAGCTGCAGTTTAAATTTTTAGTTCCACAGAAAACCAAAAAACCTGTTGTGGTCCATAGCTATTTGAGAGCTGAGAACATGAAAAATGTCCAGATAATCAGGATTCCAAAAGGTGTCAGAAACGTGGGTGATTGTAAGGAAACCAGTATGGGGCAAGTTGCTTCCTGTGTCCAGATCTGATGATCACTTGGACTTTGAACTGGTGGTTCAGTCCACTTTCTAGAAAAGATGATCTGTACCACTGAAAACTGCTTGACTCTCTATGTTGTTCTTTAGTTAGGACTGAGGTTTTTTCGTGCCGTTTAAAGACAGTGTGTTCAACCAGCGCCTGAGATCCTTCTAAAAATTCTGTAGCCATTAAATGTTTTAGTACGGTAGGTACTAAAAACCACTCTGTCTAACCTACTCAGCCCTTCGTGATTGTTTGAAAGAAGAACGAATGAATCTGAGGATTAGTTCATAACTGATAAGGCTAACTTTGGCTTTACGTTTGGTTAGCCCCTGAGTGAAAAAGAGGATTTGCTTTTTGCCATGCTCTCCAGTGAGCCATGCTAAAGTGGTCTTTATGCTTCCTTGTTCAGAACGAGCAGCTGATGTTTTGACAAGGAGAATGCCTCAAACGTGATGTTTAGACTTGTGACTGAGTTTGAAACTGTTGAAAACTTTATGTTCTAATAATATTTTCCTTATTTTCAGATTAACTGCTGAAGTACTGATCGAGTTCTGCTATTCTTCAATGAGGAACTACAGGCTGATCTTTTGCCATAATCTTAAACAACCATAAATGACAAAAGAATGCTTGGTCAGTGAGGGCAGCTGGCGCAGAAAACGTTTTTCAAACTCGGCTGTTTAAGTACTCTGAGGTAGGTTTCTGAAACCACTTTGCTTGGGCTATTAAAAAAAAAAAGGCAGCATGGATTTCAGTATGTCTAATTGATTAGAATTAATCAATCCATTGGTAAATAGAGAATTAATTTGGTTACAGTGCTTTGACTGACAGTATGTACTTTGTGTTCTATGTGCCATCCTCTGTGAAAGTGATTGCTTGCATTTAAGCAAGTATGTTTTCTTTTTTCATTTATTTTGAAAAGACAGTTTTTTCTTTGCTAGAAGAAATATTTTGGTTTTGACAGGATAACAGTTTAACTGAGTGACGTACACTGCCTTGGGTAATACCTTTGTTATCTATCAAGATCCTGTATCAAGCAAAGACTTGCAAGCAAAGCTTGAGCTTCTGTGTGATGGGAAAAGTGGTATCAGTGAGCATCTAGAGACTAGTTTTGGGGGTTTTTTGTTCGGTAAAAATTTTAATTTGGTGCAGGTGTTGAAAGCTTTATTGTGTACACCAGAAAATGCCAAATACGTTACAACTGCACACGGTGCAGTTGTGTATCACAAAATTCTTCATCATTTCATGTAACTAAAACTTGGGGTTTTGGTTTGGTATGACCCACTAGTTTAATTTATTCTGGAGAGGCTTTTGTGTTGGATTTTTCAAAGCCTGACTGTTAAATATTGTCAGAAAATGTGTGAAAGGATCTTGCTTACCCAAAGCACCGTAGAACTTAAGTAATAGTGTTGTCACTAGAATTTTTAGAATTTCCTTTGCTTCTCTATATATTCTTATCAGTCCCCTGTTGAGGACTTACGGGAACACCTTGGTAATAGCCACTTCTCTGGTTAGGTGTACTTGCAGTCATTACAGAACTTTTCATTAAGTCAGTGAGCTGACTGAGGGAGACTGGAGTGTATTTGCATTAGGTGATTAAAGCACATTGTGTTACAGATCAATACATTCAGCAGTGCACACTGAAGTATGATTTTTTGGTTTTAATTCCTCTTATTTGACAGAAAAGACAGCTTTGATTTTTGGCTGCAAAAAGATATGAGGAAGAGCTCCTCCCCTTCCTTGAGTAACTGCAACTCTGTTCTTGCTAACAAAATATTTGGAATTCCACTTGATGAGCTGCAGCAAGAAGGGCAACCAGACAATGAGGTTCCATTCATAGTCCGCCATGTCGTGGACTATATTGAGGAACATGGTACGTATTATCTGTATTCTCTTGCTGTACTTTAAATAATACATTTGTCTGTTATTCTTACAGAATAGATTGTGGTTTTTTTGAAGAGTATTTGTTTTCTTAAGTTACTTATATTTATTTGCAAAACTGTTTTCCGGAAAGTCTTTCAGTCAGTGTGTGAATTGTGTGTATCTGGTTATCACTATTTTCTGATGTACTTGCTCATATTATATCTAACAGTTTATTTCTGTAACTTCTTTCTAACTCAGGGGGTCTGGAACAAGAAGGACTTTTTCAAGTCAATGGGAATGCTGAGACAGTGGAGTGGCTTCGGCAACGATATGATAATGGAGAAGATGTGGACCTGGTTAAAGAAGCAGATGTACCCTCAGCTATTAGCCTTCTTAGATTTTTTCTTCAGGAACTTCCAGAGCCAGTTATCCCAGGCAGCTTGCACATACATTTGATGCAACTTTCTCAAGGTAGTAATTATTTTGGACTCAGAGTTTTCTATTTTATTAATTTAAGAGTAAAAACCAGTATGAAATTGAGATTTGTAGCAGCACTAAGGTGTCTTTGCTGTTCTGGGTAATAACACACGTTTCAGGAGGCATTCAAATAGACCCTTTTCTTAGCACAAAACCCAAATAAATAGGTCGTTTTTAGGAAACACAGTCTGGATTCAAAGACGCAGTTTATCCATCAGGCAGGAAAATAGTGAAGCTGCCACATACCATGCTGATTAGTTCTGAATATTCCATGTTCTTGTGCGGGAATACTGGGACACTGGTCAAAGCCACTGGAATCAAAGCTGTTTGACAGTTTCCCACCATGGATGCTTTAAGAGAATACTAGACAAAAGCATTCCCAAGCACTTTTATTTCCTCTGAATTTCACTTACTCTGCCTGTGCTTCCATGGCACTTAAAGCTTTTGTATACTAGAGGAGAGATCTCAAGCCCTGTACTCATGTCATATTTGCTCTCCCACTGTGATTTTTTTCAGTTTAAAATTCATTTGTAGGAGGAAAAAACCACCTGTCATAAGCATATTGTTGCTAAGTATGGCATTTTTTTATGTACTGCAAAACCTTACCCTTTCGAGCTGACACCCATATGCCAGCACAATATTTTCTTCACCAATTCCCAACTTGTCTACCTGTATCCACTCTCCTCGGGCTTTTGGCCTCTGCTGGGTGGAGTGGTGTTGGGAGTTGATTCATAACTTGACTGGTAAAAACACTTGTCTTGCAGCACCACATTAGTAATGTCCTCAAGGGCTACGTTGATGGTGGAGCTCCACACCCTGAGATATCCGTGAGATAACGGAGGGTTTTGCTGGTTGTCACTCTGCAGGAGCGTTGCTCATTTTCCGCCGTCGGTTCGTGTTTCTCTCCAAGTGCTGGGCTTATTTTGCTTTGTAAGACGCACATTTTTGTTTGATTTAATTTTCTGTTGTTGAGTTTATTCCTGGTAAGAATTTGATAGTGCTTGTGGTAGTCCTGTTTGTTCAGAGTGGGAACTGGTTTGTGGGGTGAGCGAGTATAGCTTAGTTTTCATGTGCTGTTGTGCTGTATTTACCAAGTGCTGAACTGGAGAGTCATCTGCATCTTCGTTTTCTTCACTTGGTGGCCCATATATCCTGAAACTTCGAGCATGGGGTGCTTATCTGGAGAGCTGGTGAGCAGAGACTGAGCACCCATGTGTGAGGCACCAAACAGACTTGTGCTGTAAACAATTTTTGGAAGCTACTGAGCAGAGATGGTTGTTATGGCTAAAGTTCTGTTTGTTTGTCCTGTGCAGTAATGAGAAACTGCAGTGGAGAGATTTCATTAGTGATACCTGTACTGTTTGGTGTTCATTGGACCTAAGCAGCTAGTAAACAGTGGTTGGTTTGGGGTCCCCCCCACTCCAGAAAAGGATGATAAATAACAAAAGGATTGTTAAGAGGGTAATGCAGAATGCTGCTGCTTGCTTGACCAGTACTGCTGGATTTGCAGTGTTGTCTGTCAGGACTGGAAATGGGGTTGGGGGATACTCGCTTGGTGTGACAGTGCAGTTCCCTTCTATTACTTGTTAAACAGAGTTTTTGAAAATTGGGGTTTTTCCGTTGTTGAATAGATGACTGTGGAAGGGTTTACGTATGGGTTGTTTTGGGAAAAGAGCTGTTCTTCGGTGTGTAAATCCCCATTTAGTTCCCTTTCGTTAAATATACAGAGAGGCTTCACTTGAATGTGCAGCTTACTGTTTTTGCTGTCTTTTTTAAGATGTAAAATAGTGATTTCAAAAAGATTTGAAGTTATCTGTACAAAGGAAATGAAAACACATAAACCTTTAAATGTTGTTTCCTGATACTAAAATTAAAGTTTCAGTTTCTTCCACTCAGGTTCTGGCTTTTGATATTTTTGACTGTCTGTGAGACGTATCTTGGCTGCTCTCCAGAATTACCGTATCAGCTGCATTGTAGGCAGAGGAATTGCTTACAGAAATGCCAAAGGTGGTAGTGATTTGGCATCCATACGTTACCTGTGGTGTTTCCCCTCTTTAGCAGGCCTTCCGTATCGTTAGGTTAAGCTTAGTTCTCAAAACTACTTAGATAGACAGCAAAAGGTGTGGCCTAGGTACAGCTTCGAAGGCTCGTTCTGTGCAGGGCTAATGGTTGTTCCTCAAAGGGAAGTGGTTTTAGTAACTGAAGTGTGACTTCGACCCCAGTGCGCTAGGCCGTGTGTCCCAGCAGTGTGTATCGATGGTTCACTGTCGGAGCACTTCAGTTACAAGTAGGAACATTCTCACTTTAGGTCTCTGGCTGTTGTGCAGAACCTAAATTCCAGGACAGATTGGTTAGACAAAACATCTATAGGTGTATGTGCCAGGTGGTCTGACTACCACTTGTCTCTTGCTCTCTTCCTTTTTGAAGTCTGCTTTGTGAAAGTATTTTTTTAAGTTCTCTTGCTGTTCCGTTTCCTAAATGCATTTCCAGCATAAAACCTAACAATAATGATTTTATTGTGTTACTGTGAGGCAACTATTTTTCTGTGCCTGGTTACCTGTGTTCAGATGCTGTAGATGTCAGCTGTGTCAGGGCAAATGAAGTGCTGAACAGTTACTGTTGGGTGACACACACATCCACACCAGGGGATTTACTCACTCCTTTCATTTCATATTAAGGACTAGGATGTCTCAGCTCTCTCACCTAGAGAGGCAGAGTAACTGCCCGTCGTATTCAAACATGCTTTCCCCTTTCTACCTGATCTGAGAAGAGTTTTCAAATGTCTCAGAAAGAAGGGTAGGCCTGTCAGCATCAACTTTTCTCCCATTTTGCTTTCATGACATTTCTTTTTCCTTTATATGGAATTGCTCTGTTAGGTACAAACAGTCATAAACTCT
Organism: Bucorvus abyssinicus; assembly: GCA_009769605.1. Classification (NCBI taxonomy): domain Eukaryota; kingdom Metazoa; phylum Chordata; class Aves; order Bucerotiformes; family Bucorvidae; genus Bucorvus; species Bucorvus abyssinicus. The sequence goes on along the minus strand of CM020041.1, from coordinate 4,812,397 downwards.
TTGAACCTTGTTGCCTGTAAGGCTGATAATATAACAAATGAGATTTATGGGGAGATATTTTGACGAAAGATATAGCTAAATGTAGGGTGAGGATGAGGAGGTGTTATGGTGACCTATTTTCAGGTCTGAAATTGAATCAGCAAGCTTCAAGCTATGTGTTGAGATGATTGCATTGAGATTGCTTGCATTCATCAGATATTGTAAGAGGAAGTCGAGTGTTGAGAATGGGATGCTTGCAGAGCAAAAAAGTGTCAAAGTAGCTTGTCTGAAACAGGGTGAATTTAACTGGCTTTTCAGTGAGCTTGCTACCTCTGGAGCTGTTGCTGTGTCTAGAGCTCTTCTGCAAAGCAATTGTTGTGTGACAGTGGTAGAGTGAAGGATGCGGAGAAGCTCTCCCTGTGTAACCAGAAACTTCAGCGAGCATTTGTTGGGGAAAGCAGGCTGAAAACTGCCCGCTGGACTTGCCGAGGAGAATATGGTGGAAGTCACTGGTTTAGGTTACCAATTTCTGCTTCATAGAGGCAATTAAATTTGTAGTTTAATGTATCATTAAGGAAAGTAATCTGATGGTACTGGACTATGGAAACAAATCTGGGGAGGGGTTTTTGTTGTATTCCTCTGCATCTTCACCACCAGCCTCTCCTGGAAAGATCAGAGAGGAAGAGACTAATGCAGGGACTGAAACGAAGGCATGGCATGGTGGGGCAGATAGATTGTTATGAAGTGCCACTACTGTAAATACCCTTCAGGTATGTGGGCTAGACCTTTTTCCATGGAGAAATTTAGTATGACAATCTTGGTCCAAATAAATGTAAATCAAATGCTGACATTTTAGGCTGTGGTCTGACCAAATTACTTGTACTTCGGAAGTGTAAGTGGTGTCAGAGTCAAAGTTGATCAATATCAAATGTGAAAAAGTGGATGTTTTATTTCTGTCATTAAAATATTTTTATTGTATTTTTCAGATTATAATAATGAAGATGAATTTGGAAGAAAGCTGAGGTTCCTCTTGCAGCAGCTTCCACCTGTTAATTACAGTTTGTTAAAGTTTCTGTGTAAATTTTTAGCTAATGTAGCATCACATCATGAAGAAATTTGGTCGGCAAGTTCTTTAGCTGCAGTTTTTGGCCCGGATGTTTTTCAGTAAGTCAGTTGTAAAAGTTCATGCAGTGTTTTTTGTGAATTTGGCAGTGTACATCTGTAGTCTAAACTCTTTCCTAGTCCACGGGTAACAGAGCAAGTACACAATATGTTCTGGACAATATCTTTTTGTCCCCTCCACCCCCACTCACTCACCCCACTTTTATCTTACAGTTTTTGCTTGGATCTAAACAACAGCTTGTCTGAGCTACGGCATTAGAAACCACTGATTTGACAGTTGCATTACTGTAATTATACTGAGATACTGTGTAGGGATAGTGTGTAAGATTACTACTTGTAGCAAGAAAGCAGTTTTGGGAGAAAGGTCTTTGAAGTACAAACGTACACTGGAGATTCCACAATTTCCTCTGGAAAATAGTTGATTTTTAAATGTTTCTCGCGATAAAGTAATTGACTAAATAGTTGTTACTTCATCACTTTTAAATATAAACTAGTGTAAAGCTTTATAATGCAGTAGTGTGAAGGCATGCTCGAAGTTCTGTGTGTTCAGAAGGGATTAGAGGTAATCGTAGAATCACAGAATGGTTTGGGTTGAAAGGGACCTTAAAGATCACCTAGTTCCAACCTCTCTGCTATGGGCAGGGACATTTTCAACTAGATCAGGTTGCTCAGGCCCCTGTCCAACCTGATCTTGAACACTTCCAGGGGTGGGGCATCCACAGGGATGGGAGGATCAGGGCTTGTGAACGTGAGGCTGCCCTCCGTAGAGGGCTTCATCCTCTTGGTCTTCCTTGTCAGGTGGCCCATAGCAAACCTCCACTGTAATGTCACCTGTCCCTGCCCTCCCTTTAATACTGACCCATGAGCTCTTGGTGGGCTCCTCATCCATCCCCAGGTGGAGCTCCATGCAGTCCAGCTGGTCATTGACAGGGAGGGTGACACCGCTCCTCGTTCCCCCTGCCTGTCCTTCCTGAAGAGCCTGTGTCATTCCACAGTGGTGTCAAGTGTAGCCCTTAGTCCTAGAAGTCATTCACAGGAGGCCTTTTGGGAAACAGTTTACATTTTGTAACTAAAACTGTTGAAATCTCTCAGTATTTACACAGATGTGGAGGATCTGAAAGAGCAAGAAATAGTGAGCAGAATAATGGCAGGGCTTCTGGAGAACTACTATGAATTCTTTGAAAATGAAGAGGAAGATTTTTCATCTACGAATGATTTAAGCTCAATAACTGAGCAGGTAAGAATCTTTAAACTGGTAATATGTTGTCCTTTAAGTAACTTTTATATGCTTACCTTTATGAAAGATATGTTGAAATAGAATTTTCTGTAGTGTACCTTTCGGTAGCTTCTTGCAAACTGACAAAACCTGGTGTTTCCTTAAATGCATTTTCTTAACATAAGTGTGCTTGTGAAATTGTTGCTTCATATAGTAAGTATAGCTACGCTGCACCGAAAAATAAATAGGAGCTAAACCAGCAGTGATATCCTGCCCAATGCATACGCTGTTGTGCTCTATAAACAGTAGAGCTTTAGAGTTACCTTTTTAGGAGAGAACTGGTTTTTAAGGAAATGCAGAACCACGCTGCTGTTGGTCTTTTTCAGTAGTAGTTCTAGGTGTGTCTTAGAGAAACGTGCAGGATCTCGCACTCCACTTGATGTTATCAGTGGTGATTCCCTCTGCCAAAATTTTTGAGCGATGGTTCTGATTCTGACTTCAAAATGCCATCTTGACGTTGGTGGGGAAGAGCGTTGAAATTAGAGAAACAAAGTTGAGTAGAATAGAAATAGTTTGGTCATAGCATTTGGCTGTGTCAGGGTTGCCGGATTGACCTGTCCGTGTGACTGATGGTGTCCTTTGTCACTCATACACCTTTCCTCACAACAAGAGTAACTTTGTGAAGTGAAATACCATGTCATGCTGGGACAAACAGAGATGGAGAGTTGTTAGGGAAGTGAAAATGTGTTACTGTGATACAACCTTCTGTGGGCAAATATTTTTAGTTCTAACAAGTCGTGGTGTATAAGTGATAATGTATGGAAGAAGGACTTTTTGTATCATCAGAGCCAGGTTCGTGGATTATTAATATCTTGGCTCAACCTTCCTCAGAAATATGGAAAGCTATGAACTGAATTTTGTCACGTTCGGTTGGCTTAATGAATGATGTATTTTCTTCAAAGAAGAAAAAGGGTAAATAACGAGCAGTTGCTAAGGAAGATAACTAGTAGTGCTAAATTTTTAAAGCCTAACTACCCTACAAACCCCTCCTTTAGCAAGACAGGTAAGATGAGTACTAAGGCAGCTGGTCGCTTCCTCTTCACTGCAACAGACGCCTCACCCATTGGTCTGGTCTGCCAAGCGTGGGCAGCAAGTTCTGGATGAAGCAGCTTCTGCTCTGCTAGAGTGCTGCAGTTTCACAGTGTTTGCTGTCTCTGCAGCTCTTTGCAGGAGTGTGTCTAGCACTAGGAACTGACACAGCCCTGCTGCGTGTGGGAAGCTGTTCAATAAAGCTGGGCTGTAACTGCAACCCCATGCTGAGGACTGTCGTTTTTGGTTGGGATAACAGCTCTTCAAAGTAGAGTTGGCTGATCCGTACTCTCAGGCTTTAAAATTACTGGCTTGTCTGTGGGTCAAGATATGTTTTAGCAAAAGGTTTTTGCAATCATAACAGTCTGGTGTGTTTTTTGGGTTGGTTTTTTCTCTCCTAAGTTGGAGGCCAGTTGGGGAGTCCCTTTAATTTCATGGTGTCTCCACCAGATGTCAACAGTGCTCTTCTGCGGGTCCTGCTCCCTCCCACGCGACTCTGCAGGGGAGTCCGGAAGGGCAGCTGTCCCCACTGGGCACAGCCCTGCTGGCAGCTGACTGTGTGTGGTGGGGTTAGCCCTTGGTTCACAGGCACAGTTAGTGAGGAAAGTTGGGGAGAAGTACATTTCTTGCCCTGAATGTAGAGCATTGTAACACATCACCCGCCTGTTAAAAATAAACAAACACCTCCTCTCTGCCTTCTGTGTAGTCTCAAACTTCTGAAGTTCCAATTTTTCTTAATTCAGTGGGTTTGTTTTATACTCATGTGGCAGATATTATAAAGCGTGTTTTCTTGAGGCTGCTGCTGCTCCTACTTTGGTTTTGGGGTTTGCAACTTCGGGAGGTCAGTAATCCGTTGCAGGGGGCTTTGCAATGCAAACAGAAACACTTTGTTGTGCTTACCTTTGTCTGTTTTGGACACAGTTGCTTTTTAAACAAGGAAGGTGGCTGTGCTGTCAGTTGGCTGTATTAGTTTACTTTTTAAATTGGCTACATTTTACTGCTTCAGTAAAATCGTCTTCTGTGTTTGGAAACAAAAATAGACAAGAGGCTTTCCAGAAACTTCTCAGTACTCTTGCTCTTACACTTATCTGCAGAAGTACTCATTCAGGATTCTTAGACTGCTATATTGCCTTCCACAGAAGGGTCTGGAAGTGCTTCTTGTATATGAAGGCTACGTACGGAACAGAGGAGAATTATCTGTCTCTGTTTTATACATGAAAGAAGAAAGGTTCTCTGCCTTGTGACCTGAGTGGAAGGGATTTTGCTGTTTCTTGGTTCGGTTTGTGTCCATTTACTGCATCAAAGGTGCTTCTCTTTTCGGTTTTTGTCCAGTGTTTTAAAAGGGTTGTGTAGCTTTTTAATGAAGTGGAATGTATGGTTTTACGTAAAAGCAACTCCAGTGTGTCTGTTTCTCTCAAATTGAAAAATGTTCTCTTACACCTACCTCTCATGCTCTTTTAATTCCACAGACCTCAACTTTTCAAGCCCATAACTGTGTTTAAATCTTTTTTAGATCAATGATCTCTTGGAAGAGGAGGAAGATGTAAAGCTTGAGCAGTCCGAAGAACTTCCAGAAGATGGCACAGAGAAACCCATGGAAAGGCCAGCTGTGGTGCATCTAGATGTGACAGGGAGTCTCTCAGATTCCAGGAGCGTTGCAGCATCAACTAGGTAACTTGTTTCTGCCTGGGAGTTTGGAGTTAAAGTTTGAACTGTAGTCTGTTCTGTCTGAGAGAGAGAACCTGTTGGGGTTTTGAGGTAAGTTGTGGTGTCTACAAACAGAAGTATTAAAAGTAGATGCAGTTCTTGTAGTGGTAAAATATGGGATGGAATAGCTGTTACCAAATTCCATAGAGGAAGGCCTGTAGAACTCAGATTGGATTAGCTATGGTGATTTATGCAGAGAAAGGGAAAAAGGGCATATTTTAATGAAACTCTGAAGTGGTGTTTAAACAGTAAGTTTTGTAGCAGAAATATAAAAATAATCTGAATGATTGTAGATGCAAAACCCTTCTGTACCATCCTTCCACCACTCCCTTTCAGTGGGAAATCCTAGGACTATTTCTTGTCATGTGCTAGTGAGCAGAGGTATGTCCTTCCATGACCCTAATTGTTTTCCAAACCTCTCAGAATTTGTTTGTTCAGATTTTTTTTTTACGTCCAGTGTGGTCAGGTGTGAAATGAGGAAAGTACTTTCTGATTTCACAGTGGCATGTATTTCATAAACAATTGTAATGAAGACTCTGTAGATGTGATTACTTCCTGAAAATATGCTAGAGAGAGAAAAAACAGGGACGAAGAGGAACTATATATGACCAAAAAGGTAGTGAAGAGCAAGTGGGATATACTCCCCACTAATGATTTTCAGGTTGGAATTTAGAGATTCTAGAAAGGCCTTTAGTAGGAGCAATGTGGAACACATTTTGAGCACTTTAAGGATGGCATTTTGTAAGGTTATGTATAAGACTTCGTAGAATGGGTTGCTTGCAAAAACCCTTGATTTGAGGGTCTGGTAAGTCTCCTTAATTTGATCTGAAATTAAGACTTTGGATACCCTGTTTTGTGAAAGTTGACTGTTTGTACTGGAGGTCCTTCTTCAGTGAATTTAAACTCTGCCAACCAAATTTCTCGGAGCCTGATGTTTCTTTGTTACATCAGTGCAGCAGTGATGTGACTGGCACCTCTGCACAAGTTGAGGTTTAATTTCTGAACTGCTTTTTAGAAAAAAAATTGCTAGAAAAATGCATAGCAAGCCAAGGGCTTGCGTTGTCCGAACAGGTCTGACGGCTGCTGAAGCTGGAGGGACCTGTGTTAGCTGCCCAAGAGCCAGGCTCTGGAGGGGTGTGTTTGGGTGGGTTCTGCTGGTAGAGAGCTGTGAGCACGCTGGGAGGCTGCACAGCATAATGTGTATTTTCCTTGCTTGAAGCACGCAAGTTTTTATTTTTAAGTTTGCTTTATTTAAGAGTTTACATTTTACAGGTAGTGGATTTTACCTTTTCTCCTCGAAAGCATGTGTTTGGTGTGGGCATTGCTGACAGAACTTGTAGGGAAGGCTGAGGAAGAACCTGTAACAAAAGTGTGACTAAAAGCAGAAGAAATGCACGGAAAATCACAAGGAAGTTACTGCCTAAGACTGAGTATCCTCGAGAACGTGGATTTGGGTTGAAATCTCTCCAGCTGCGTGGCTGCACGCTTCCTGCTACTTCATTGCAAGAAGTTGTAAAATATAAAATAATGAGAGAAACACAATTCTGTTTTGTAATTTAAACTATATTTTAATAGTTAATTATCATTGTCAGCAATGGAACTGTTTAATTTTCGTTTACAGTAAATTAAAAAAAAAGTTGCTGCAGCTGGAATTTCTACAAAAGTGCCTCCTTCTTCCAGTGAGAGTTTTAAAGCAATTTAGCTCTGCACAGGTATTGAGTTGCTTGTGGAATGCGTAAGCGCAGCAGTAGTGACAAACTCAACATGTTGGAGAGTCGAAATTTGATAGCCTGGAGAGAAAAACATTTTTACTCAGATGTTTAGGGGTAATTAAAAATTAATAGGCATTAATTATGGTTGGCATTTTGCATAATTTGTGGGGAAGGATAAGGAGGAATCCAGTAGAAGAAGAAAGAGGATTTTGACTGTAAAACCAGAACAACTGCAGGAAACATCTAAAAAAAATTAGAGTGAGAAAGTATGGATTGAACTTGTAACCACTATAAATACTGTAAATATTTTTTCAGACTTAAAGACTTTCATAGTATGCATTTAATGGACCTTTTTTTTTTTTTCAGTTTTGATATGTTTAAAAAAACCCCAAAGAACCAAAAAAAACCAAAACCCCGAACGTAAATGCAGGGTTATTGGTGTGTTTGACTTGGTGTAGGGCCTGCAGCGGCTTCTAAAGGAAAGAGTAGGAGAAGCACACTTTAAACATATCTCTTGCAGTTCCTTAACCTGGAGTTTTGTTGCCTCTTTGCTGTAGTCAGATTTGGGGAACCAAATTTCTGTGTATTTTGGTCTCTCTGTGGAGAGAAGGGAAGGAATGCTGAGGTTGTATGTTCCACATCTTAAAGATTGGTTATCTCGACTTAAAGGATGGGGTATATGAGCTTCCTTCTAGCTCTTTGGGCTGTAAGTCACGTATAATTTTGCTCACCACCTTTTTTCTTTTACTGGTTGTTCTCTCTGAACCGTATGACCTTCAGGCACTGTACAGTGTCAGTTGGAGTTAGAGGGAGATCTGGTGAGAATGTGGATAATCATTAATGCAGTTTGATTTAGTAACTCTTGAAAATGGTATCTAAAATAAACCTGTTGAGTGATCTTTGAGCAAGGGAGCACACGAGTTGACGTGTATGTAAAGACAACGCCGTATTCTCCGTTCTCAGCAGCCTTTTCACCACTGCTCTTTTGGTTTTGCTGTCCTGACTTTTGGAGAAAGGACCGACTGACTCAGCATTGCAGCTGACTTTAAGATGTGCTGTTGAAACGATCACTTTAGAATCCTGCCATTATTCCAAATCTTCCATTGCTGTACTTTGCCAAGCAGCATTTGCTTTACATTTTGCAGTTAATCTCAAATATTGTCAGCCGGAAGCTTCATATAAAACCTCTTGCAATGGTCTTTGGGCTTTTCAAGATCATATGTGTAAAAATACGAGATACAACAAGTAGTTAAGTTCTGTAAAGTTTGCTTTGTCTGTATTAAATGCACGGACACGGGCAACATCCTCACTGCTTGTGTGGCATTTTTGTAAACTCTGTTTTAATTAGCTCTGATCGGTAAGAAAGAGACAGTAACAGCAAAGTGAGACAAAAAATATAGTAAGTCTGACCAAATACAATTGCCTGAATTGCTAGAAAATATATTATTGGTTTAGTTTAACGCTCTTTTTAACATCCAAATAGTTGTCCCTACTTCCATCCTAGAAACATCTGAGAGCAAACGCGTTAGGAAAGCTTTCAAGTGTTGATTGGGCAGCTTATTGTCAGGAGTGACCTCATGTTGCAGTCTATTTCTATTTAGACTGCAGGGTTTAGTGCAGCACTCCAGAAGTACAGACAGACACGCAGCCGCTGAATCCCGGCATGCAGAATGCATAACCAGCAGCCAACGTCACGCTTTGCTGTTTTTCAACTGAAGCACTTGTACTTGAAGTGCTCGTTTGGGATAGCAAAAATAATCAGGATGGCCTGTAAAGTTCTGCTGCACAGGTAAATATATGGCTGGAAAACGTTGCTTTGATGTGATTGCAAATAAGACTTTTTTTAACTTTGAAATTACATGTGATTAAATGTATTTTGGAGATGTAGTGAAATGAAATAATGTCAGGCTTGATTTTTTTTTTTTTTTTTTTCTTTTAACGAGCCCTAAGAATCTGTGTGCAGTCAGTAAATTGCCAAGAAAAACTTTGCAGTGTTTGATCTTTGGTTAATGTATTTTTCTATCTCAAGCTGTGTTTTCACCAGGACATTTTATGGGTAGGAAGACAGTGCAAAAGGGATTCTCAGGAGAGGGTTAGCATTATGAAACAAAGATGTTTACCTCTCTGTGTCTTGCTGTGTCATGCTGCGTTCAGGCTCAGTGTAGCAGTATAAATCACAGCTTTTAGGAAGTACCCTGGAACTGTGGTACATTGGTTCCACGTTGCAGTGTCTTTTCAGCTAAGAGCAATTTGACACATTTCTTTCAAAAAAGTGCTTAACTGCTAAATGGATTAGTTGAAGGTGTAAGATATTCCTTATGTAGTAAGAGGATTCTTCAGGCTTTGCAATACTGCTGATTTAGGCACATCTCTTGCTGAGTACTACTAATGCATCTGAAGGTGTTGAATAAATGCAGGGGTGAACGATCCTGCGCTGGGGGCTGAAGGTTACGCAGCGAGAGGGAACATTTTGTTGTGAACCATGTCTGACATCTTTTGGATTCTTTGGAGATGAGTTTGCTTCTTTCCGCTCTTGCCACAGTTCCTCATTGTCTCAAGTGGTAGAATAAAAGGATTCCAGGCCATCACAGTTTCCTATAAATAGGATTTGTACTTGTGCCCTTGACTGAATTTCTTTTGCTCTCTTTTACAACTAGAGGGTTGCAGTTGCTGTGCTCTGATTGTCTCTTCCCCACCCCCAATTTATCCTAGGAGTGACTGTTTTAATGGCAAATTGATCTCAATGTGTACAGCTATGTGTTAGTACTTTTATAAAGCAGCTTTTGTAGAACTTACTGCAAATACTGAGATCAGATACTTAAAACAACATTTTTCATGTTGTGAAATCTTACTTTTTTTTCCTGAGATTCGTGCAGATGCTCTACCTTTTACCTTGTTCATGAAGCTGAATTTATTCACAGCTTCATGTCTTCATGTTTTTAATTTCAAGTATTGTCAAAACAAATTGTTTCTCAGAAAATGTAAACACTTTGTACAAGGAGCAGAGCTCTGCTGCACTGCACAGACATACCAACAATGTGTCAATATCTTCAGTTGTAAAATTTTTTTTGTTTGTTTGGAAGAAAAACCCAAAATGTCAGTTGGTTCATCCTCAGTTGTTTGATCCAGCAGCTTTGAAATTAGTGGCTACAGGATCCAGCTTCTACATGGGGTGTTTTAATTTTCCAGCGCTATGTAGCAACGTCTATTTTGAAAGAGTAGTTTAGAGCTGCCTCTTCTGTCAAAGCATTTGGAAAAGATCTGCTTCCATTCACCTGCTTGTTCGGTGGTTACGTGGTGGTGGTTAAATATGGTGCATGCTGCTATCGGCCCGGTACAAGTTGTCTAAGGCAAAAGAGCATTATTATTTTTAAATAAACACTTTAACCACTTCCCTTATCAGCTAGTGTTTAATTGAAAGTCCTTTATGGCTTGTGTTTCATCCACTTAGAGGAAGAAAAAATAGAAAGTCTGCTTGAGGTGGTCTAATTATCTTACCCCTGTGATAGTGGAACTGCTAATGAACTTGATAAGGTCTAACTAAGATATTCCTTGCTGTATTAAAGAGAGACACTCTCCATTTTTTAGTGCAAGCAAGACTGATCTCAGTCAAAACTACCTTGCAGAGGTAGTACCTGTTTGGTGCTCCAGTGGAGTGAAAAGTTCCCTCGTATTTTAAAGCTTATTTTATGCATTCATGAACATAATATTTAAAATCAACATTGGCTTCCAGCAGTGGTGTTGCATGGTAAAGAGTAGACTAAGATTTTATTTTTCAGTGTTTTGAGCTTAGTTATATATAATAGGGGGAAAAAAAGCATTTGTTTCCCTCCCTTCCCACCGCCTAGTCGAAATGAAGTTAGTATTTTTTCTGAATTAAGACATCTAAGTTGCAACTCTTTGCTGTTTACAGTAGAGTTTTCTTTTATTTCATTCTTAGCATATTTGCCTTGGATTTCTCTGAAATTTAAGTGTTCTGTTTATAATGAGAGAATTTTGATCATATTAATGGAAGATTGTAGAGGAACCACATACACGAGGTAACTTTAACTAGTGTTCATTAGGCTGATTTCTGCTCTTCCACCCCTCCAAGAGTTTAACGTTCTGGGGTGAAGTGGCTTGTGCTAGGAGACTTCCACGTGCTTTACCAACAGCTAGCTCGTGTCTCGGGACCTCTGGAAGGTACCTGCCTTGCACTGGAAATGTCGCTGTCCTTGGAGGGTGCTGCATATCTGTTGAATGTTGCAGAAATAAATTACGCAACAGGCTGACGAGCAGGGCAGAACCTCTGTGGATTGTGGCTATGGAGGAAAGCAGAGGAGTTTGGAATTTGCTGTAGGCAACAAGGTTAAAATCTGCATTCTTAAGAGAGATGTCCAGAAATCTTTGGAGACTGAATGATTAGTATTTCCCATGGGAAAGACTGCACATCTGAGAGCTTTCAGCTTCGTGCTGTGCTGAGTACTGGCTCTCGAGAGACAGAAATCTGCACTGCTGCCTCTACAGCTGTCCCTTATGATGGCACTCCTCAAGCTTTCATCTAAATAGTAAAGGGACTCCAAATCAGTGTTTTCTTTACATATTTATGCTACTTTTATTAGCCACGTTACATGCGGTCTTTAAGTTGCTTTCCATTGACTTCAAGATTATTTAGTGTCATAAGTTTTTTGCATTATGTTAACTTATTTCTTCTTTATTGCAGTGCTCATATCTCTCCCATAAGTATCTTGCCAGCCTCTGCAGAGTAAGTATAAAATACAGTAGGTTTGATTACAGTTATGAATGAATACATTCAAATGTTGTTACTGAAAATATTTCACTTATGGCATTTAAGGTAAAACTTAATGTCTGTCAGTGTTGATGTCTGTCAGTGTTGTTGACTGCAGAAGCCATGAGAGTGCAGTACGGTAGAATCTAGATTCCAAAACGGTTTGGTTTTATACTTGGGTACGTTATAGGTGTTTGACTTCAAAATTATGATAGCATTCACATCGTATTTTTTAGCACCACTTCTAGTGATGTATATTGAGTACGGGGAACTGTATGTACAAATGTGGCAGAAAAATAAGCACACAACTCCAGAGTTAAAAATGGGGTAAAATAGTTTAAGATTATTACAGGAGGATTTTTTATAGGCCTAATTGTGTGTTTGGGATGAGCTGCCTAAGAAGCACACAACAGAGTAGCCTGTTTTTAAAGACTGCTCATCTTCTCTTGATGGATCTTTGGGTCTATCCTGTGTCCTTCACCAGGTACTTGCTCACTGTCTGTGCTGTTTGTTGGCTCTTGTCTTTTACGGTGACAGCCCCGCTTGGGGGGGGTTACAGCCGGCTGTGCTGAACTGGTACCTGCTCCAGGGTTGACTCTGACGTGTTACAGACACAGGATTTTACTGTCATTAATATATATTAGCCTTTTATAAGTTTTTGTCTATAATTATTGAAAAATCAGGTAGTTAATATATTAATTACTCTTAAAACGCTGTTAATAGACTTCATAATACTTTATGTAAATATTATGAAATAAAAGGTAGCAGATGCAGTGATTTCCGCTGCTGCCTTGGAGAAGTTAGTCTCTTTGTGCCTTGAAGTACTTGTCATCCCAGATTCCTTCGGGAGTAGAGTTTATCATCCCTGCCTTTCTGCATAGCTGATCAATGCAAAAGGAGAGTCCTTAACAGGAGTTTTCTGTCTCTTTTTTCTTTTTAGCATTTTGGAAAGAACAATCCGAGCAGCTGTGGAACAGCACCTTTTCGACCTGCAGAGCAGCTTAGATAATGATCTTAAACATATACAGCAACACAGACCGGGCTGTAACAATGAAGCCAAAAATCCCACCGGGGATGAGGAAGGATCTAACAACCAGTAAGATTTTGTTGTGTTTGTAATGAATTCTATAGGATTGTGTATCTTAACTCTTCCAAAATGAACTACCCCATCGCCCACCTCAACCCAAAGCAAAAGTTACCACTTTTGCTATTATTTTCGATTGATCTCATATTTTAAACCAAATCAACTTCCATCAGTTGCCAGTAATCCAAAGCTCTTAAAGAAAATCTTTAAAATGACCTTACAGCTAAAACCAGTGTAAAGTGTAACTGCTTCACTGCTGAATTCTGTGCAGGTAGCACAAGAACTCAGATTTACCCAGGTGTTTTCATTCTTACCTCACTGATGTCCCTTATGACACCATTTTGCCGTATGAAAGCTATTGTAGATGCCCTTTCAGTTTCTCTCCCTCTCTTTCCACATCAACATGGCTATTTTACTGCTGTTGCTGCCAGTGTCCACAAAAGAGCTAAAAAAGGATAGAATGAGGGTCTATTTGCATGAAATTTCAGCCTCATTTGATCAGCTTTTGGTTTTGTTGTAAATCTTGCCCTGTTATGAGTGCAGCGATTGCCATGGCAGCGGTGAGAAGCTGGTGCATTTTGGTGCTTTATTAAAAACAAATAGTCATGATTAATACCCAAACTTCAAAAATGTGTAGTTAAGTAGAACTTCAGTACCTAAATTCCTTCGTTGCTCAGACCCTGAGATAAGTGAAGTGTTCAGAACCTCGAATGAAGTGTTCAGAACCTCGAATGCTGTTTTCTATGTTTTCCAATCTTCGCTGTTTTTAGAAGTCTTACATGTGACAAGGGGTCAGGCTGAAGTTAGGTATTAAATGTAATAATCATTGCTGGTAATGATCAATTAATCAGTTTTAGAGGTTTGAAGTAATTGATAACTAAGTGGGTAATTGCCTGACAGGCCTGTTGTAGCCAAATTCCTTCAGTTACAGCAGAATTGCTTTAAAGTCTGGCTGGCTTCACAGAAGCGGAGGCTGAAAGTACCATCACTGCAGATTTGAAACCAATATACTCTTCTGGCACGGTGACTATTTCAAATGCTTCTGATCATCATTCTGCTATGGATTAACCGTAATAGAGGATACATGATAGTGTTCCTGAAAAAGGTCATCTGGGTTCTTTAAAACAGCTGCCAGCAGACTATGCACAGGGCAAACACACAACTGAAAAATACAGCGATCCAGTGCAAATTCCTTAGAATTAACTGAAAATAATTGCTGGGATTAAAAAGAAGATAGTTAAAATGTTAATTTCCAAAGTATCCTGTTTAGTATCTGTATATCTGTAGAAGCATTTTGAAATTTGGAATTCTTTGTGAGTGAGGAGGAGGAGGGCAAGGAAGTCAAAGGCTTGTGATGAAGTAGTCATGTGGTTAAGAGGGGTGGTGACATCTAAAGATATAGTGTAAGTTAGTTTTAATTTGGTTGTACTGTTACAAGCCTTAAGTTGAATTCTAGGAAGATTAAATGTGAGAAATAATGGGATTTCTCACTGGGGGAGAACAGTGACACTAGCTATAAACTAGCTGGCTTCAGTCTTGCTTTTGTTCCTTAGGTCAGGTAGTGAGTGAGGGATGAATGCCTGACCCTTAATACAAGAGCCAAATAAATACAGTTTAATATGTCTATCACCTACAGTTGTAGAAAAGTAGTACAGATATCTATATATATACACACAGTTTATCTATATTCAGAAGTATAGATAAACTACATACAGAATTAAATTTGCCTACACGTGATTGAAATTGTAGATATTGCTGGTATCTTTGGTCAGAATAGTTTTGCTGAGGAAAAAAACCCATAACTCTGGTGTTTGATACTGTTTAAGGAGAAAAAAATGTGTAGTGTTTTCTTTTAAAGGTGGAGGAACAGGTTGCTAAAATCTTTCTGTTGTCTTTAGGAATGATGTTATTGAAGATAATGACACTGGTAGCAGTGAGAACACAGGAGACTGCTCTGAAGTGTTGGTTTGCACTGATGTAGCCAGTGAAGCTATGAAACATGATACCGTAACTGCGGAAGAAGAAAGTGTTCAGGTGAGAGGGAGAGCCTCCTGTGTATGAAAATCATAAACTGCTGTGACTTTAGCAAAGTGCTTTAGAGATCCAGGTTTTCGTGGTAGCTCTGATGCAGCCTTAGCGCTGTTGCTTGGTGCAGTTCATTGTCTTCTCTGCTGCGCACATTTTGTAGACATGCACAGAGAAATTTTTGTGTGCTTTGGTGCAACTTGTTGGGACCCTGACTGATGTTTTTCTATTGGTCTTTCACAGGTACCAGCCCTTCCTTCTGCTCAGGTAAGTCAGTGTATCAGCAAGCAGAGCTCCGGTTAGGATAGCATCTGTGTTAATAAAGGCTTCCTGAGGCGCAGAAGAGCTAGAGCTGTGGTTGGAGCATAGCCCACAGTTAGTCACGCTTTTTACCGGGTCAGGAAAGGGTAGAAGTAGCAGCCTCTTGCCTATGCTTGTGCTAGGAAGGTGTGGTTTTGTAATTAGCTAATTACAGCCTTTTCTCACTGTTTCCAGTTTCTTCTGTGGTAGGCATAGATGTCCTGTTCTTTTCAACCCATCTTCATCTCCTTTCTAGTTGAAAGAGGTTCTGTGACTTCTCCTTGGACCTCTTTGCTTAGATATTTGACTTCTGCTGTGCTGACAGCTCATGTCCATCCATACTGATGTGTACATTTAGAATTCTTACACTTGAGATGTTCAGCAAAAGAGAATCAGACTTGTGACCTCCTGAAGAGGTTCAACACTTAATATTGTTGTCTTGAAAAGTATCCGGATTGACCATTTGTATTCCAAAGGAGAAAAATCTGTCTAGAGTGCTGCATGTGATGCTACCATGCCTGTAGCAATAAGATACTTACTTGTGTTTTTTAAAAGTGTTCTGCTTAGAAAACATGATGTTAATGATATTTGATGCTGCTATTAAAAGTTCAGAAAGCAACTGAAAACATAAACAACCAACCAGCGGATAATCAGGTGTCACAGATTTAATTTTGGCGTTGCTTTTCTGTATTACACTTGAATTGAACAGCTTTGTGTCACCAAAAGAAGCGAGTGTTGTATACAGTTGGAATGGAAGCCCCGTGCAACTGTAAATGTTGAAATAATTGTTTGTCCTATACCACGAACATGCCTCAGCTCTGCTCTGAGCTGCAAACATGAGCCTCTCATTTAGGATATCTTTTGCAATCAAGCAATGATGTAAAATATGGGCTGACAAAAATGAAATCAAGTCTAACAGTAATAAGCGGGAGAATATAGTTTCTACCACTCGGTATGAAATAGCACATGTGCAGCTGTCAAATAAGCTCTTCTAAGGAGAAATTGAAATCTGTGGTTCCTTATTTATTTGGTAAAACTTTTGTGGTCATAAATCTAGATGATGAATTCTGTGGGTAGAGAGACGTGCTTTACATGCATAGAGAACTTTCGTTGTTGTTTTTTGGCTTCTTGTCTGTGAGTTCATAAATCTTTCCGAGGGTTTTCTGAAAGATAACTAGATAAGCAAAACTATTGTTGGACTTAAATTAACTGGAAGAATTTAATGGGTCTGTGGACTTGAAAAGATAGAAATGGATGCCTTAGCATAGTGAAACCGTGAGTCTTGTCTGGAATCTGTTTTTATTAAAACAAAATGTTGCCGTAGCGATTTCACTACTGGCATGTATTCTCTGAGCCTTCTGTTTGCTTTCGTGGGTCCTGAATGACTCTTTAGAATCACTTAAAACAAATTTTTCAACTTTTCCCTCTAAACTAGTGTATTGTTTTAGAATCCCGTTCTGTAAATTAAAATGTCACAGAATGTATTGATTGCCCAGGTTCATTCCTGATGCATTAGTGCCAAATCTTGTTATTAAATATTATTGGACTGTTATAGTGCAAAACACACAAAACGTGGTGTTGCAGTGAGATGATACTTTATCCAGTGACTCAGTTGGCCAGAACTCTGTGGGAAGTACAGGGTAGAGTTCCATATTTCTGCCGTAAGTCTTTGACTGGCTGATGACAGTCTTCTTTTATTTTTAGTATTTCTTTTAGACAATGAAAGTCTTCAAAAGCTGTAGAGAGCGAGTTTCTCCTGTTAACTCCAAACATTTTTCTTCCTCCTAACTTCTTAGTTAAAATAGATACTGAGCTTTAGAAATCAAACTTGGAAAATATAAATGAGGATGGAGAAACAAAAATTGCAGATTGGTGGCTTTTCAGTGCATTTTATGTGGTTTCAATGGTTTCAAAGACCAGCTGAGAAATGAGAATGACACTTTGTATGAAGCTTGGAGTTCCAAGTACGTTACCGTGCCAAGATTATAAAGGGGAACATGATGCTTGGGAGCACACGGTCACATATAGATGTATTTTTGCTGTCATTCTTGATGTCGTTTTTGGCCTTTTTTTCTTCTTGATATGTTTTTGTCCATTGTTACCAAGTAGCATTCTGGGTGAAGTTTGGGGGTTTTTTACTGTTACTTTCTACTTTCCTGTTAATATGCCATTTCAGATGTTACTGGAGAGTTGTGTCTTTCGGGGAGATTTTAGAGAAGTATCCTGATTCTTCTGTATGAAGGGGTTTGAGAGGGGCGTGCAAGGCTGTAGGAAATGAGAGATGCACACCTGAGCTCTCTTTTGGGTCTGAACTGGAAACAGAAGCAGCTGTTGCCACGACAATAAGTGTGACCATGCAAGACTTGCACAGCCTACCTCCAGGGTTGAAATGATCTTCTGGAGTATGACAAATACACTATAATTAAAAATTGTTTCCCCGAATTGGGATTTGCCTTGAGGACTGAAATAAAGTAGACAGAACAGTGGAGTGTTCTTTGATAAGGGTGGATATTAGTCAGCAGGGCAAAACCAGCAGCTGTTATGTATACTTTAAATCTCCAGATAACTTCTGTTTTATGTTCAGAGACGTTTAAAGATAATTTGTGAGAACTTCCTAAAGTCTGAAACCAGAAGTAATCTGTTATTTTTAAAAGACATATTTTATATTTCAGATTTCTTACATTCCCCCAATTAAGACACTTTTTGAAGAAATCAAGTGCTGGGCTTTGGCGTAGGTACTTAAAGGAGTCTTCCTGTGCCAACTTTCAGTGAACAAAACGGTGACATGTGTTCATCTGAACTTGTATTGTGCGATGGCGTCACAGAAATGCCAGCATTTCTTCATCCCCTTCCAGCTCTGTTGCCGCTTTATTTAGTAACGGGGATTAGTAACTCCTTTTAGAAAGTCTGTCAGACTTGTTTCATTTCATAGATGCTAAGCACAAGTCTAGATCCAATTCCGTTATTTTCAAGACTAGGATATACTTACTGCCACGATTTTAGTCACCCCAGACTTCACACCATGATTGACACTTTGCAGTAGAACTGTTGGTGTTTCTATTTAAAAGAAATCATTAAAAAAAATGGCGTGTCTGAAGATGGAATGTCGTCTGTTGTTCAGTCATTAAAACACCTGGTTACTGGCCAAAATCTTGCATGGTTACAAAGCCTGATTCCCACCCCCACACAAGGAGCTGTGCATTCAGTTCTCCAGGGGGTTTTGTGGTGGGTGCTGATTGCAGGGATGATTTTGGCCGAGGATGCCGTTCCCAAACCTTTCTAAACATACTTCTTGCCAACAGACTGCAGACGTATTATTGAAACCATGTGATGAAGGTGCAGATGTTGATGGAGAAGATAATAGTGAAAGGTACGTGGTTTTCTTTTGTCACTGACCTGGCACAATGGGTAACTTCAGTTTTGAAAAGTGATTGTACCAAACTGGTGATTTGTGACAACACAGGTGTAACATAAAGGGGGTGAAACTAAATGTACAACTTTTCGCATGTGAAAACAGAGAGGATAAAATGGAGTGACCTTCTTATGTGGTGATATCAAAGGCATGGAACTTTATGCACTTAGAGAGAAATTAAGTACCAGCCTATATGAAATTTATCATGAGGTTTTTTTGTGAGCAACCCTATGTTCTGTGCCAGAGATGTAGAAGAAAAAGCTATTTGTCTTTAAAATATTTTTACACATTTTATTGCTTTTAATGATTGAAGAATTAGTGCTGGTAATGGCGACTAGCCAGAAGACATCAAGTTCATTTGCAGTTTGAGTTCAGCACTGATTGAAATTTGAGTTTGAGTTCAATTGACTTTTAAAATATTTACTCCTAGTTTGAGAATAAAGGTCTGAGCTGCATTTATTTCCAACTTGGATTGAGTCCAGTTATTGTTTACATGCTTCAGCTTAATGCTGTGTGAAGCATAGAGCAGGGGGAAACAATGTAACTTTTGCTCCCTAGATTTTTAATTATCACTTTAAGGAAATACATTGTCTATCTGCTAAAACTGGACTAGGGTGTGTACGACTCAAATGTAAAGGGAACGTGTAGTATTTACTGTCCATGAAGAACTTGCATTTAAAATGATAACTAGGTCTATGTCTTCTTTTCAGACAAAATAGTATATTGCTTGGTGGCAGTGATAGAATACCTTCAGAGATGTTGCTGGTAAGATGATGGTTTCATTTGTATACAGATACACAGCATCGTGTGAACTTACATGAAATGCAGATATGAAGAAAAACCATAAATTTGGCTTTTAAAATCTTACATTGGTTGGCCTCTGTTAGAGATGTCGTCATCTCGCTTCACAAACGTTTGGCAGCAGGGCAAGCTTACACTTGTGCATCTCATGTAAGGAATGTTTTGTATCGCAAATAATTGACTGCTCTTGGGTGGGGGGAAGCTGCTTTATAATTCCTTGAGTCAGGAAAGAATGGGGTTTGGTTTTTTCATTTTTTTTTTTTCTCAGAAAACTTCCAGAAGTGCTGGAACTGGCAGTGATTAAGTACCTGATTTTCAGTTGCTAAATAATAACAAAATTACTCTATTATTTAAATACAGGATTCAAGTAGCCAGACTTGTGATCTTAATGCAAACACTGATTCAGAGGTGTTGGGGGATGGCAACGTTCATGTTTCTGAGGAAGCTCTGGGTGTCCAAGTACCACGTCTAGATCTGAAGAATGTATCTGATGGTGACAAATGGGAAGGTAATTTTCACCCTTTAGCTCACAATGTAGTTAGCTCATAGTGCTGCATAGAACATTTGACAAAGGAGAAGCAGCAGACAACTTACACTTTTTTCTGTAGCTCAGTCTGAATAGTCTGTTCCCACACGTATGGTAAGATTGACCAAATCATGACATAGGTCTCATGTGGCTTCAGAACTATCTGCAACTTAACGAAGGACTTAAAAGCTCTAAAGAAAAATTAGTCAAAGGAGCAACTAAAGAAACAAAGAAAGCCTATATTTCATACTAGGGGTGTTGAAGTTTAGGGGTGGCTTTTTGTTGTTTTTTATTAAAAAGTGACTTAAGGTTCCCAGGACCCTAATTCTCTCATTCAAGTCCTTAAAAACGCTTTCTCTGGTTATGTCGTAGTTAATATTCACATTGTGTCTTGTTTAAGCTCCTGAAGTTCTAATACTAGCGGAATTTGACTTAAAATTACTAAACACAGCAATGTATATTTCATTTATTCTGAAAAATCTGTTGGTTGTTCTGTGTTGAACATGCAGAATGGCAGGTGTTGGTTTCCATGGCATTGGACAACTTGAAACAGCTCTGAATTTTCAAGTAGAAGCTAAAGTTGCAGATGGATGTTATTTCTGTGCCCCTTCTCCCTCCGTTGTTTGGGTTTGAGATAAAACAAAGTGTTCGAACCATAGTTCTCTCGCAGACAGGATCCCTTATGCTCGTGACCTTACTCTTCACGGCCTCCCAGGTTTAGCAAGCCCCTGAGCTTGTGACTTTACTGAACTTTGTTGCCCCAATGTCTGGTAATAACTGTTTAGCCTGTTGTTTTACTTGTGTAAAAACGTAACTGACCCCTTTGTAACCAGAGCAGAACACTCTTGTCAGTCTTTTCAAAGTCCTTACCTTGCGTCGTGTTCCTTATATCCCAATTCCTCTGCCTAATCTGAATCACTGCACCTTAAAAAGTGCAAGCGATAACGGTTTGCTAAAATCCTGTGAGCTGTCACCGACAGTATAGTGGCCACAGTCCGCTCATTTCTAGTTGTAAAAACTTGCAAATACAACTTTGTAGCTACAGTTAGTACTCAGGGGCAAGGTTTGAACTTCCAGCAGGCTGTTCCAGTGACAGCTATTCTTTGGGATGCCAGTGAGTGTCACGGTCAAGTGGTAGTAAGACACTGGTAACAAAGAGTGACTGCACTTAACTTCTGGTTGCAGTGTTAAATATTAAAACTAGTGAGGTATACCTGGGATGTGTGTAGGTTAACAGTGCAGCCTAGAGTTGTAGGATGTCAGCACATAAAGCTTTGTCCTGAAGCTGAAATGGTGATAATTTATGGTTAATTTGTCACCAGTGTTTACTGTTTTCCTAATTAATTGTGTGAATCCATCCTTCCCTCTTAGCAGTGATGAGGGTTGCAGTTCGTGATTGGCTTGCTTATATCTGTACAATATTTGCTGGTTGGCCTTCTTGAGCCCTAGCAAATGGCATGTTAAGAGCACATCATGGCATGTTAAGAGCACATCATGTCATGTAGAAGTCCATTTGCAGGTATCTGAAGATAGAGTCCACAGCTTCATTCTTGTTGCCCAAGTTAATAACTTTATCTAAGGGTTAAAAAAAATCCTGCTTATGTTCTCAGTGTTTATTTACATTAATTGCTTACTGGCACGTTACATTTTGTTGCATCCTCTATTCGTGTTAATCTGGTTTAATACGTATTCACAGAAGGCTTGTGGCTTCCATTTTCATGATTTCCTTCAATTTGCTCATAAAAGTTACTTTGGTTTTACTTAGCCGAACGGCTTTATGACCCTTTCTTTGAAAAGAAAGTAGCATATCTGTATAGAAATTCATATTATAAACTTCTCAGTAGTAAAATCATGATGTTTTGCAAGAGGTGTTATTTCATGGCAAAGTATTTTAACTTGGGCTATTCCTCAGCCCTGTCTGGAATGGTTAATAGGGTCTCAGCCTTCCGAGGCGCTGCAAGGCCTTGTGGCGTTCCATCGAAGCAGACTGGCTTTGTAAAGAAACCTATGCTAGTCCAGATCTTGTCACAAGATTTGGGTTATTAAAGCCTATGTGACAGAAAACTTCAAAGTCCTGTAACCAACAGAGGTCTTGAAAATGAGCGTCAAATGCTCACTGGCTGAAGGCAAAAATGCAGATTGGTTAATCTCTATTTCTAAGGATTTTTTTCTGCATTTGTCCTGCTTTTTGGAAATCACCACCACCTCTAGTATTTATGAGCAGTGAGCAAAAATGTATTTAGAACTTGTCTTTTGTTGTGGTGAGGATGCACGAGACTCTTATTAAACTGCAATAAGTCTTTACTGTTCCTGTGTTGGTTCTTTGTAAACCTTTCCAGTACAAAGCTCAAAGTCGCCATGGCCTGAGCATCCTTCACCTGCCGCTGAAATTGCTTGGAGGCTGAGAGTGCTCAGGGCCTGGCCCAAGCCACAGGATGTTTTTCCCTGGTACTGTATCTTCCTGCTTTACATGTTATGTATGGTTTGTTCTGACTGTGCTGTGTGTTCACTTTAGTATTTTTGCCATTCTTTTTCATTTTATTAGCGCCATGCCCTATCACTTTTCCCCTCATTGATTTCAAAACAATGCATCTGCAGAGAGAAGGGGAGGGTAAGTATGGTTCGCCATACGTTCAGTTATCTGCCTTTTGATAGTTTGATTTGCTTTCTGATTAACCCTTCACCTGCTGTCCCTTATATCTTGGGAATGTTCTGATCTGCAAGTTTTTTGTTTACTTTTTTCTAAAAGGTCCCCTTCTTGTATCTTGTGCTGTGTAAACAGGCAAGATTAGAGCTTAAAAACGAAACAAAAATTCCCAGTAACTCTTAGTAAATGTACAATGGAAAGCAGGTACAAGGGTTATTTTTTTTTAAGGTTACTTTGTGGGTTTTATTGTTGTTCTGCACACTCTGAACCCAGTTTTCAAATTTCTGATTTGAACTGGAAAATATAGGCAACTCTGAAGGGAAAAGGGGGGTGGGATTTTAAAATGCTTAGGAGGCCATGTCAGCTTTCTGTTAGGAAGAAAACCGTACCTGAGAATTGTAAGGGATGTTAGCAACTAACTTCTTATAGGGATTTAAAAATAAATAGATTGTTTTGGAATCCCCTGCCTAAAAGAAATCACCTTCCACAAATTAAGAAATCTCTTTTTCTCAGTGGTGTCAAGATGGATTTAAACTTAACCCAACAACACTCCTTTAAAAAGACTTAAGCAAATGGGTATTGTACCTAAAGAGGTATTGTCAGGCTTACCTTCTTCAAAACCAAGAGGACAGTCTTTCAAAGTACATGCGTAAGGTATGAAAATTAATTTCCACAGCAAAACATTGCAATGGACAATAGATATATTCTTCTAGCTCCGGATTTCTGATAGTAAATAAGGCTCTTTTATGCTGTTGAACTGTGTGTACTCCCAAGATACACTTTGAAAAAGGGATCCTAGTGTGCATTCTTCATTTCAGTACCTTTTTCTTTCAATTGTTCTATGACAGAATTTGTAGCTTTCTGACGTATTTCAATGTTTTTATTCACTTTGTGTATGACACCACATCCTTTATAGCATACGAGACTAAGCATTGGGTACCCATTTTTTGTTTCCTTTTGACTCTTGTTTATGAGTCTGTTAACAGAAAAGTACCATTTTTGTGTCCCTTTCTTATCTTCTAGATCCGTTTCCTGCTTTCAAATCTTGGCAGGAGGACAGTGAGTCTGGAGAAGCTCAGCTTTCCCCGCAGGCTGGAAGGATGACTAATCATCCGCTGGAAGAGGACTGCCATCCCATATTGTCACACCGTAGTCTGGATTTTGGGCAAAGCCAACGTTTCTTACATGACCCAGAAACGTTAGATTCTTCATCCAAAGCACTTTCTTTCATTAGGTATGTGTGTGAATGCAGTTTGCGGGGTGTTGGGGCAGGGCATGTTACTGCCAGTATGAAAATACAGCTGTTAAGAACCTCACGGGTTTTCATGATATGAATTAATTGAAGACCAATATCAACTGTAGCCTTATATGGCCATTCGGCTATTCTGCCTGCCCAGGAACTGCCACAGTGAGTCAGACCAGAGGTTCATCTGAGACGGTATCGCGTCGCTCAGAGTGGCCGCTGGCAGATGCTGAGGGAAAGAGTATAAAAATAGGGGAAGCTTGCACAGATTTCCCTGGCATCCGGTCAGGGCTTCTGACAACCTGCTGTAATGGCCCTTCCTGGGCTGATGGTAGTATTTATATCCTTTGTTTACCAGTCTTCACTGGACTGCTGGTCTGTGATTTTATATAGCTTTTGGCTTTTTTTTTCCTCCCAGTAGCATGAATATCTATTTTCATGTTGCATGATTCTGGATTTGTTTTGCATAGAACATTCTCCACTCCCAGTAAAGAGAGCCAGGTTATACAAACCATTGCAACTAAAGTGGGCAGTAATGTTCTGGGCAGAGTCTTCATTTGAGCTGTGTAAAGTCTTCATTCAGAAGGGTTATAGGAAAGTGTCAGCTGTTGGAGGGGGAGGTGTGGGATAGGAGTGCAGTGAAGAGGTGGGGGTCTTCACTCAGGTCATCTCCTGCAGATTTAGAGGATTGAGCCTGTCTAACTCAGTGTATGAAAGCAGAGTTGTAACTAAACAAGCTGCAAGTTATTTGTGTGACACTGGGCAGTGCGACCCTCCAAAACTGTAAATAACCTGTGACCTGTACTGTCTGCTGCTGTTAGTATGAAAGGGGATTCAAGAAGAGTTTCCGCGCTCCTTAGGGAAGAAATATGGAACAGGAAAGACAAGTTTAGAGGCTCCAGTTCTCTGTCTGACATAGATTTATTGATCCAGAAAGATACTTGCCCAAGTTTTCTCCAGTTAGCCACAGAAGATGGTTGACAAGTACTGTTAAAATGATGCAGAAGACTGACCTGCAGAAAAGTGATGATTGTAATAGCTGTTCTCCTCATCCTGAAACTAGTAAGGATCTACACTGCTGGATTATTAGATTAGTATTTCTAATATGTTGAACTATACAGATGTCCCTAGCTGTGTTGAGGGATCTTTCAGGTACCTTGTATGAGTGTACTAGAAAATTACTGAAATAAAAAGGCTTTTCACAAGCAGCAGTTGCCAAGGAGCTGAACAGAATCATGTACTCTAGAGATATATTAGTAAGGCCAACAGATGGTGTAGATGGTTTTAGATAAGTATCTAATAACTTGCCTAAGACAGTTAAGTGGAGCTATCTAATTACCAAGGATTGTTCAGTGGTAGCTTCTTGCTCAGGCTTTATTCTGTGCCCAGTACTTCAGGAAGGACTGAGTATGTAGTAGCTTAAATCCTGGCCACCAGAAAGATCTGAACTGTTTTAATGACAATGCAATTAATGGTACATCAGTTTATTACACTTGAATTTCAAGTGCTGTTTTTCTGTGAGGGTTATTGGTGAAATTAGAGAGCTGAAAAATAACACGTCACATTTTGAAGGCAGTAGCTCAAAGCATTTTGATTCAGTAAGTAAATAGCTCGGCGTGGAAACTTGAAAAGAATGGATTATGAACTGGAGAAAAAATTGAAATCAGTCATCTGTTACTCAAATATACAAGTTGTTTGCGCTCAGTTATTTAAATGACATTTAAGAAATGTTTTTAATGCAGAACACGAAGAGCATCCTTTAGCTCCAAAGATGACAAAAGGGAAGACAAGACACCTTATCAGCTTGTCAAGAAATTACAGAAAAAAATAAAGCAATTTGAGGAACAATTTGAGAAAGAGAAAAACAGTAAGGTAAGGTACCTCTTCTGCTTTTACTCGGGATAAGGAACTGCGTGGTAGAGCTCATTTACTCCTTGTGATTCATGATGGAATAATGGTGGGTTCACAAATGAGAATAGTTTTGTTACACAGTGTTGTCTGCAGAAGTGAACTGAGCAACAGCAATACTAGAAAATGTGCAGTAATGCCTGAGCCCAAAGGAGGGCAGGCAGTGGTGTTTATGCAGTGAGGCTGAGGGGATTTCAGATGAGATGTGTGGAGAGACAGAAGCATTTTGCCACTCTCCGGTTCAACTGCTGGTGTCTTGTTTCAAGTTTATTTTCCCAAGTGTCAGCATTGAGATCTGGTCTGGTGCTGAGAGTGGCATCCGCTTTACTAGTCACATTTGCTGTCATAAATACTACCATATCTTGAGGGAAGGATTTATAAACATTTCATAAAACATAGTTTGCTTGCACTCCTTTTCAGCCCTCTTACAGCGATATCGCAGCCAATCCGAAAGTTTTGAAATGGATGACTGAACTCACCAAACTGAGAAAGCAAATCAAAGGTAAGGGGATGCTACAGTTCCTGGTTTCATTAGAAGAGAAACTTTGCCTATGCAAACTGTTCTGTTACTTTATTTGCAGTTAAATGAATTGAGTTATTTCTTTTAAACCTTTGGATTGAGCAATTTTTCTCATTTCAGATGCAAAGCAGAGGAGCTCAGATGGAGAATTCATACCTCAATCACGTCCACGAAGTAACACTCTTCCAAAGAGCTTTGGTTCCTCTCTTGACCAAGAGGATGAAGAAAATGGTGATGAGATGCGGCTTGTGCAGAAAGAGAAGAAGCCCACCAAGGAAGCTACACTCGAACTCATTTTGAAAAGATTAAAGGAAAAACGAGTTGAGAGATGTTTGCCAGAAGATATAAAAGTAAGCATAAGGTTATGGATAGGCTGTTCCTAAGAGAATAACAGAGGGAAATAGAGCACTGCCAGACGCTTCAGCTATCACTTCATCCAAGCGATGCCTCTGTCTACCAGCTCTTTACCAAGCCCTCGTATTTCAGACTCTGTGGGCAAATGACCAAGATGAACCACGTTTTCCTTGCTCACTCTTCATTAAAATATTTCCAAGTATGTGCTGACAATATTGGATGAAGGTGGGGTGTATGGTATTAGCTAAGCTGAGTTTGGCCAAGGCGTCAGTGTAGCTGATAACGTAGAAAAACTGTTCCAGTGACTTGTGTTTGATGAGGTGTCACTTGTTCTTCTGGCAGAAAATGACAAAGGACCATTTGGTAGAAGAGAAAACATCTCTCCAGAAAAGCCTCCTGTATTATGAAAGTCAACATGGACGGCCGGTAATGCTTGGTTTACTTTGTTGAACTGTATGAGTGTGCACATAGGCAGTAGAAACTCTTGTGCAGTAGCAAAATCAGAATTTAATGCTGGTGTGTGGGGTGGTTTTTTTTCTTCTCCAAAACACAAAGTGATCTGTTAGTTTCCGTGTGCCATCAGAGGAAGCTATTGCATTAACTTCTAAAAAAAAAGTAGGTATTGGTAGGCCCTTTTCCCACAGATCACTAGGTTACTGGGGTTTGCAAAGTGTTTGGTGTCATTCGGTGCCTTATATGTCTGTGAAGAAAAGTTAGGAATCTGAAAAATAAGCAACGTTATTGAGTTTCCTGGGAAAAGGCCTGAAATGTTCTGGATTTTGCAAAAATACAAATGAAAAGACTTTAAAGACTTTCCCCCCACCCCTGAGTCTGTGGCGTTGTGTCTTAACTGGAGATATGGAAGTTAGAGTGACTAGTAATTAGTGTCTAAAGTTCTGGGTTTTTATCTTGGACAGTGATCAGCATCACTAGTTCAGTCACAAGATCTTTCCAGTTACTATTCTATCAGTCTTCTGGACGTGGCACACTGGCTTTTATAACCAGCACTGCGTATAAATCTGACCAAGCCTTTCAGTCCAAAAATCGAGGAAGAATAATGGTCTTGGAGATACTGGCTCTGATTCTACAATCCCTTTGGGGAGAAAATGCCAGTATCTGTTCAGGATAGCCTTTAAGATGCTTTATACTCATGTACACAGTGGCCAAGAATTGAGAGTAAATCAGATAAAATCTCTCTACAGTTTCATCTTTTTCTTTTTCCCCTGTCATTTCTGTAGTATCATCCTCATTCCTAGGCACACAGTCTTCTCCCCTGGTTCTTGGTCCCTTTTTCGCCTCTTTTCCATGGATGTTTAAAGATAGAGAGTTTGCTTCTACTGAAGCTCCTCTGATTTTTAGGAAGTCTTTAAAACTTCTTCCTGCAAAATATAGGGAGTTAAAGTGAGAAAAGAGGGGAGGAAAAAGCACCCACTTATCCCCCTTTGTCTGCCTAAACCCCATTTCATACCCATAGTTTAAACTAGTTTCATGTTCCTAAGTGGCATGTCGGTGGCCTGGCAGGAGAAGCATACCGCTCTGTGTTTGCTTGGGTAGTAATTATTGAGCAACTGGTATAATTAATTTTGTGGTTTCTCTGCCTTTAGGTTACTAGAGAAGAAAGAAATATTGTGAAGCCACTTTATGACAGATACAGACTTGTAAAACAAATGTTAACTAGAGCAAGCATTACTCCTATTCTTGTGAGTAAAACAAATGCTATTTCTATTTTTTCCACTTTTGAACTGCTAGGCTGCCTTTAGAAGAGCATAAAAGACATCTTCCTTGTGGAAGATACAAGGTGGTGGTGGTGGTGTCGTTGTACTTGAGGCATTTGATCTCCTGTTGAGAGCATAGCAGTTCAAAGCTCTCTGTGACCTTGGTGGCACTTAGGAAGTAACTGGTTCTCTGTGGAAGCAAATAAGCTGTTCCAACTAGCCGTGGCTGAGACATTCCAGAGTCGCTGCGCTGGGTACAGACCCACAGTGCCTAGGGTACGTTCAGTCCTCCCAAGAATAGTAACAGCAGTTGTGGTGCAGCTCGCCCCTCGTGTCCCATGGGTTACTGTCACCAGAGGCGTGAGCAGTAGCATGGCCCTAAGAACCATTTCATTCCTTCATGCTCCTCCTTGTGAGACGTTATCAACGCCTGCGGCATCTGCACAACATCTGTGCTTTTTCATTGTGTTTTCACTTCATTTCCTTCTAGCTTGCAGCACTTTATATTCTTTCCTCTCTCTGTGGTCTTGTGAAGAGATGAGGAAGAGTAGTTTTCATACTGGGCAAGGAAGGAGATGGGTGTAACAGTGTTCATAGTACCTGTAAGCCAGGTGGGGGATGACAACCCACTGGCTGGCTGTGCTCTTCATGAGCTACTGTCGAAATCTTGACCCATGCTTGCAACAAACCAGTTCTGTTTTGATATTAGCTATTTTGACCCTTTTAGAAAGTCGGAGCTGCATAGCTGACGTGAGACAATCTCTTCACATACCGACAGTTCTCTGCCAGATTTTCATAGCTGGGCAATGGCTTAGTCAGCAGGAGCTTAATCGGCTGTTGATGTTGACTCTGTTCTTAGCTATCCCCTAAGCCGAAGTACACTGAGACCAGTTCAAGGGACCACGTACATTTTTTTGATAGGTGCTTTTATAGAAAAATGTGATATATGTTGCAGTCATCTGTCACTGTAAGGGCTTTTATATCAGTGTCCCTTCCTGAACTCCATAAACACAGGTTGGTCAAACGCCATAAACACAGGTTGGTCTTAAACACCAAAGTGTTTCTCCATGACGGGTGAGGCCCTTGACTGGGTGAGTTTTATCCCACCTCTCACCTCAAAAATCTGACTCATCAGCTGAGATGCAGTCTATTATCAGTAGCCTTATGACTCTGTCATAGTTGTTTTGTGGGGGTTCTTTTTGTTTGGTTTTTGTGGTTTTGTTTTCATTTTTTTGGTTGGTTAATTTGGGTTTTCTTTTGGCTTTTTTTGTTTGTTTGGGTTTTTGGAGGGGAGTTATTTGATTTTGATTTTTGGGTGTTTATTTTTTATTTTGGTGGGGTGTTTGGGGTTTTGGTTTTTTTTTTTTTTTGTGTGTGTGTGTGTGTGTGGAATAAAGGGATGGGTGATAGCCAGCCGAAAGGATTTTAGGTTCAGAAGAAATCTTGGTAACGTAATTCCTAATCTGTGCTGTAGGCATCATCTGTAAAGTATTTTTCACAGGTCTCTGCGTTGGAGCCCTGTAAGAGATCTGTGATGCTCTCTAATTATCAGGCTGTTCAGTGGTAGCTTCTAGGCCGGCTGTGTTCAGTGCCAGCTGTTTCCATAAAAAACAGTTTCGGGTTATGTGACACCTGCTTCCATGACCTATCTCTTAAGTATCATGGGATACTAATCCGGTACACTGAAGCCTGTATGGAAAGGTCCGAAGAAGCAGGAGGCTGTTTACCTTCCATGAACAGAAGTGTTTTGACAGGTCACTGTCTTTGTGGCTTTCGTGTTCCACCTCCCTCCTGTTCAAAGAGTCCGTCTGTTGAAATTGCTTCTGGTGCCCAGGGGTAATGCGTGAGCAGGGTGTGATGCGTACAGCACCGTGGCACCTGGTTTAGGCTGAAGTTCAAAGGATTTGGACTCTTAGGTAGCAGCTGCAGTTGCAGCGCTTCAGAGTGCTCTAGAGAAGGAAGCTGTGTAATTCCCGATGTGTGCCTGGCAAGGATCAAAAACGGCTCTGGCGTTGTGTAACTACATCTCCCTGTGGTTTAGTTTGGGAGGAACAAGAGTAAATGTGAAATTCAGAGATAAGTCTTTGTGCTTGATGAATTTTCTACAAAACATGCAGAGAGAGTTAGTGCTTTTCACTTTAATCTTAGAGTTTTAGATATTCTTACTTCTCTGTCAAGGATACTTCAGGCATCTGAGCTTTTGGGGTTATATGGTTGTTTTGTCTGTGCTCTGTACATGTTTCTGCAGTCTTTTATTCTTCTGAAAGAAGAACTACCTTTAGGTATTAGGTGACTTAAACTCTGCATGCAGCATTTAATGTCTAATTGCACATAATGAAATGAACTTTAACTTTTTGCAGGGGTCACCATCGACCAAGAGGCGGGGGCAGATGTTACAGCCCATTATTGAAGGTGAAACTGCCCATTTTTTTGAAGAAATCAAGGTGTGTACAGTGCATTTTGAAAAAATACTTGCCAGCACTTGTAACAGGGAACTGAAATATTTCCTATTTGTTCTGACTTTCTGCTTTGACTTTCAGGAAGAAGAGGAGGAAAGTGATGGTTTGTCTGCAGACTTGAGCGATATCTTGAAAACTGCTGCCCAGACACAGCCTGTTCTAAGCCCAGTTGAAAACTCTGAGTCTGATGTTGAAGATGGTCAAGAGAAACTGACCCGGGACCTTCGGCTGTCGAGCACCCGCGCAGCTTCTATGTATGTGAAAATGAGAAGTGACTGATTCTGTTAGAGAAGCTGCAATTAGTGCTCTTACCATTGTGATACCAAATAGCTGATGTGGGGTGGAAGGGAGCGACACGTTCAGCACCTGTCAGGCAGTGTTTGGCTCTCCTCTGACACAGCTGACTGAGATCTTTTCGTATTCAGTGAATTGTTTAGTGTCTTTAAACCTCCATCAGCCCTCCTTGAGCTGTGTAGACAGCAGAAAATTTATACCCTTTTGTTAACTACTGCTTTCCTCTCAATATTTCACCATCAGACAGGCAGCATTATGAGCAGGACAAATTTATTGTTAGGGCAGCTGGCTCGGTTCTTAAGGGTGCTTTAAAGAACTTAAATTTTATCGTATGGCCAACAGTATTTTTCTTTCACTTGAAATTTTTAGACCTGAATTATTGGAGCAACTGTGGAAAGCTAGAGCTGAAAAGAAGAAGCTACGTAAGACATTACGAGAATTTGAAGAGGATTTTTATCAGCAGAACGGAAGGTTTGTTTAGCACAAAACCAGACGCTGGACAGCAGCTGCATTTTGTAGCCAAGTATTTTCATAACTTTCTGTGTGGATGTTGCCACATGGAATCGGATGGTGTATTTTTAATAGTGGAGGAAGCCTGCTCCTGAGTTCTGTTTCCTCTCTCACAGTCTGTAAAGCACAATAGCGAAAATGGAAGAAACGGAATTATTTCCATTTATAAAAATGAACTTTTTAATATAAAATATTTTTTACATTAAAAACCCCTCAGATTATACCTCGTTTTTTAACAGGGCAGGGAAATTTGTCTGTTTGTCCTTTGTTCCAGTTGGTCGGTCCTGCCAGTGGATATTTGCTTTAAAGGAGTATATAATTTTTACTCTTTGTATTGTTTAGTTCTTTTAGATTTCCTATTTGAATATCTGTTGTTAGAAATTTGATTGAACTCTTGCCTGTTGTGTGTAATGGGGGTTTCGAGGCATTATCACCTCATGAACAAGTCTAAACACTCTTTAGGGTGTCCGTCACTTTCTTGACTGGCAGATGTTCACACTTAACTGCACTTTCTACTGCAATGATCCTTCACTATAAACCCCTGGACCGCTGGTCGCACAAATGCCGCTAACATGGCTTCATCATGCACTCCTGAATTTGGGACATAACTCCTTTTGACTTTAATGGCAAATAATGAGGTTGATAAAGAAAGGCTGATTTAAAAACAAGTCACATTTAATAGATAAATTATGATAGCCCAGTCTTAGCGAAGAGTAGTTCTCTGCCATCACTTTGTGGGTCAGTCTAATACAGCAAAAATGGAGATTAACTGAAATTTATTGGTATTTTTCTGTAATGTGTGCACAGGATCTGAGATGAAAGTCTTCGTGTCCTGTTAAAAAATCTCCAGAAGAACTTAAAGACTCATAAACAGCACTGCAGCAGTGGTGCTGGGTTTTCTATTCCATTTTTTAGGTGATGGGCAATTTTAACTACAATGAACTAAAATAAAATGATGTGTCCATTGGTGAACAAGCTGCCAAAAATGTTTTTATCTGCCCTGAGATAACAGCACATTGCTGCTTTGCTATGGACTTGCTGCAGGATAGAGGGTTTTCTGGAAACTTAAAGTGTGCTTTTTTTTTTTTTTTTAGGAATGTGCAGAAGGAGGATCGGGTTCCAATGCTTGATGAGTACAGGGAGTACAAGAAGATTAAAGCCAAACTGAGGCTGTTGGAAGTCCTTATCAGCAAACAAGATTCTTCAAAGTCAATCTAAATTCTGTTCCTCCAACCCACTGAGTAACATGGCGTTTCCGTGTACCACCACTGTACTTACCGGGTGCTTGTGTCCATTTGTCCTGCACTGTTGAAAGAACCCAGTTCGTGCACTTTATTGTGGTGCCACTATAACATGTTTGAAGGGTGAGTAGGTCCTGTTTGGAGAGCAAGTCAGATCTGTGAGTTCGAGACTGCTCTACCCAGCTTTAGCAAACACGAGTTCCGTCAGAGTCTGGTGTCACAGATGCATCCATCTTGTTCCCAAACAACCATAGCTTTTGTTTACTTTAGCATTCAAGAACTTTGAGACTTTTGTTATTACCAACTGTTTGCATTACTGAAGATATTCATACCATAATGCTACACTGAACTACTCCTCTTGCCTAGTTTTTTATTATGGGGGGGGGGGGGGGGAAGGTCAGCAAATTAAACATACAGCTCTTTTTCCTGGAACACTTAAAAACCAGACTGCAATTCCTTTCAAAGGACTGCTGTGGAACAACGTTAATTGTTTGGCATTCTAAATTACACCTATAACACAGTACTAATTAACATCTCTGGATTTTGCTCATTAGTGGTCATGTTTCCTCCCTGATAAAGATGCCAGTGGACAAACCAGAAAGTGACCTTGCTTAGTGTCTTTTAACACTTGGAAAACGGAACAATTCTGTCACATGCTGCCACGGGACTTGCGTTACTGTTGGTCATTTTACCATGTTCTCGGTTACTGTTTGTGGAGTAGAGGTGACGTAGTGTTTTGTCTGAATAGCACGCTGCATCTCCGCTTCCGGAAGATTTGAGGAACGTAACGAACATTTCAGTGGGGGGGAAATCTGCTGGCGTCGGACTGGCGTAGCTCCGGCAGAAAAGAGCTGCCTTAGGACAGTCAAAACTCCACTGTACCTGAACTCAGTACGGTGTCAAGGGCTAAAATCAGGGTAGTTAATGCGCACCACAGGGTGAACCGTCGGGTTTGAGTGGAAAACTTACTGCTGTTCATCACGGTTTTGTTTTACAGTTGAGAATAAAACGTTTCCTAACCCTTATGATGTAAGCAAAACAGTTTATGGGCCTTGCATGATTTAGCTTCAGAGTTGAAACTAATGTTTTGAGTATCACATCTGCTGTGCCGAATGATGATTTAGCTACTCGCTTTGTGCTCCGCAACAGCCATCAGCAGCTGGGTTTGATCGGGCAAAATCTAAGTGTTAATTTTAACTGGTGCTTTCTCAATTTTTCTTTTTTTTTTTCCTCGGTGTATCAGTTTGATCGTGGCCATGTTTTGCATGCACCTACTCTCACTGCATGTGTTTATGACTGGCTGATGTCAGCATAGCTATTATTCACACTGCTTTATGAAAGACCAAAACCGAACTTTCTCACAGCGTAGGAAATGGCTGGCACGTAACCTCATGGACTTGCTGTTCTGTCATGGAATAGGTGGAAAGTAGGATGTTTAGTGCTCAGATTTCGTCTGTGTACTGCAAAATACTTCTTGGTTGGTTTTACTCTGCTTGTGGGTGTGTAATTTTGGAATTCAGAAAAAAAGAAAGCACTAAAACTCTTGAGCACTGGTGGTATGCCTTCTCTGTTTGGTTTTTTTAAACCACAAACCGATCTGGGACCTTAGAGAATGATGAGGTTAAACTAGTCTTGAGACCATTTATCCATTTTACTCAGTTCCGTTGTGCAATGTACACGTCAGTTCCTTCTCTCTCAGTCTGCAGACACGGGTGTATCCAAACATTGAAACTAATGTGTACTGTATAGTGTTGTACATGATGTTTGTGTTTTATATACCACATGCAAAATGTCAATATGCACTATTTAAATGTTTAAATAATATATTCCTCCTTTATAATGCTTAAATCTATATGATTCCAATATTTTTATAAGTGAGTGAGTGATCAGACTGGTTCCAATTCAGAATTAACAGCTGCTTTGTGTTTGTTATGCAGTGTTTGGCTGTTTATTCAGTATAGTAGATGAGCATGGCAACAGTTATGCTGAGTGTGTTTCGTGCCATCCTTGTTGAGCAATAAATAAACGGTAGAACTAGGCATTTTGTGATATAACAGTTTTGCTTTGGTAAAAGCAAACCCTATATATCTATATGGATATATAGATATGGAATATATATACCTGAACCAGATATAATTGCATTGCTATGTCTGGTGCTCATTGTATAGACTTTTATAATAAAAGTACCTTAACCTTTATTGTCATAGATCTTTGTTTCTCATCATGCTTTCTCCTCTGCTGCCATCTCCTAAACACAAGTACCGTT
Source organism: Bucorvus abyssinicus (assembly GCA_009769605.1). NCBI lineage: Eukaryota > Metazoa > Chordata > Aves > Bucerotiformes > Bucorvidae > Bucorvus > Bucorvus abyssinicus. The sequence continues at coordinate 4,777,499 of CM020041.1, read as the reverse complement.
CCTGTACGTGTTGGTAGTTGGAGGGTGTTGCTGAGGCAGGTCCCAGTTTGCAGCCTGCTGGCAGAGCCACGTGCGCTGGTGGTGGCTCAGCTGCCCAGACAGCCCGCAATGAAGCTGCTGCAGTTTCAGCCTTGTTCTACCTGTGCAGATGGTGCCTCTCAGCAGAGACACAGGGAAGTGACCACCGGTGTGGTGTGGGCCTGGCACCTGCTCGGGTGCTGATGTTGTGGGGGTAAACTCTGAGTCTTGCTCGTTCCTGCTCCAGCAGTAGCAGCTTTGGGAGCAGATGGGGCACAGTGGATTCAGCCATTCCTGGGCTAATGAATTCACTGCCAATGAATGCACCTTCAGCTGGTGAGCGGGGTTTGGTGGTCTCTATCGCCATAATGATCTCTTAGCCTTAAAATCAGTATCCAGCAGTCAGTGCTGTGTTTGTGGCCAGAAAACACTGCTAGTGCACACACCTCCGTAAATGCAAGCGGATGGTTTTCCTCTGGACCAAACAGGTTTTTTTCATAGTATATTGATGTAAGTTCGTATGAGAAGTGCCTGAGGTCCTTCAGCCTGACTCTTCTGTTGTATTTTCTGTAAAACTTCTTCAGCCTGAGGCCTGGCACGGAACAGAAGAACTGAAGGTGAAGATTCTACTTGTGGATGTGTGGCAGTGCAGGTAAATGGGGACAAAGAGAAACCATGAGGAAGCTGAGGGAGCAAGTGGGGGAGAGGAGACAGAAGGCAGCCTTCAGTACCTTCTTTAGGGAGGGATGGAATACCTTTCCTCTGCTCCCATGGCTCTCCACTGAAGGTGGATGAAAAGCAAGCCCAGATTCTTAGGACACTGGCTTGAATGAACAGGGCTGCTACACATCTGTTCTACAATCAATCCTCCACTTGTCCAAAGCTTGCTCTGATCAAGATGGTAATGAGACAAAAATCCGTCAAATAGTGGTTTAGTGGGAACAGCTTCAAATCCACAGGAATGAACAAAGATTTTGGTGAAGGAAAATGAGAGTGTTGAACATCATTAGCCAAAAGAGAGGAGAAATGGGTATTTTTGAGGGTGCAGAAAGCTCAGTGATACTGGGAGAGATCTTCCTTGCTGAAGAACTAGTTTTGAGGCAACACAAATCTAGAGTATTCCAAGCTTTACCTCTTCAAGCAGGTTTGCTTGAGCCATTATGTTACCACAGGGCAAGGAGGTTGCTGGGCAAAGTGAGTGGGGCTCTCAGGAGCGTTTCCTGTGCTTCAGAGGAGCAGAACAGGGTTGAGTGAGTAGTGCTTGAAAGCTCTTCCATGAAGTGCTGGGTAACTGTGTATAAAGGTTTCGAGGCTTGTGTGAGTTGCTGCCAAGACGAGGAAAGGTTGGAGATGCCAAGGTGCAGTACATCTGCTTTGCTGCTGTCAGGCTATTGAGTAATCAAGATAAACAGCTCTTCGGTGATCTGTGTGTTCTGGGACAAGTGTCCTGGGATGCTCCATAGTGTCAAGAACTCCTTGGACATGAAGGGAATAGATGGGTTTATTTTAAACTGGTCCCTTTTGGAAGAGAGAGGGTGGCGTAGCTTGGCCAGGAGACTGACGTACAGAATCAGTGAACCCTGACAGGCAAACCAGTGCGTGGCTACGCAGTGCTACTGGGCTGGAGCAATCTTTCTGGGTGCCTTCAACTGCCTGTCAGCTCCTTCTCCGTGACACACTCTGACTAGACACGGAGTGACCACGCAGTATCCTGACTGCTCGGCAGGACACAAGGCTTTTTAATGTTAGAAATCCCTGTATGATTTAGAGCTCTTACCCGCAGGCTGGTGAGAGGGGGAGCAAAGCACCCTCTAGTGGTTCCAGCTGTTACAGCCTCATCAAAATGACAGATTTTGGTTTGGTTTTTTCCTGAAAGAGTAATTTTATTTTAGTCTGAAAGCACCTTTTGGAAGCAACAGGTGCCCGCAACAAGAATTGCTGAGAAATAAGCATGAACCTTGGCTGCAGATGCACTAGCAAAGGGAAGTGGCCTGGGGAGGCAAGGGCTGTGCTGTGCCTGGTGACTGAGGGCTGTCCTGGGCCAGTGATCAGAGCACAGGACAGAGCAGGCCCAGGACGCTGCCCTGGGCAGCTCATGCTCTGCTCTCAGTTACTCGTCAGGGTCTCACAGCAGCCCCAAAAGAAGGGAAAGGAGTAAGTGTCATTTGGGCTTTGGCAGAGATGCCTCAGCAGAACTCTGTCAGGGTTGGTCAGTTCTCAGAGTTAAAGCAGCACCTGACACTCTTGGAGAAAAGGCCCAGAAGCGACACTGGTATATACCTTTATTTACATTCCTGCTTCTCTTACCCAGAAGTAGAAAAAATCACGGGGGGTGGGGACTGCAGATTTATTTACACTGTGTGAAGTCAGGCCAGTTCCGTTACCAGCTGAGCCTACACCTTCTACTGTGCTGTCTTGCCTGAAGCATCCTTCAGCTGTTGCACAGTTTTCCTCATTCTCCTGATTTTTGCATTAGTGTTATTTAATTCCTTCACCAACTCGGCTGTGTACGTCAGGAGTCTGGAACACATGAACACGGTGAGGTGGCACTGCCCTTCAACTCACATTTGCAGCCTTCCTCTGGCCACCTGCCAAGGGTCTCAGTCCTGAGATGCCCCTTCACATGTCCCTTACAGATGCCCCTTGCAGTGTCCGTCCCCCTCCCTGGGCAGCCACAAGAGGTTCTGGAAGAGTTGACAGTATTTTAAATTCTTGTGCTTTACCTCATTCTAGACTAATGTCCTTAAAACCTCCTCTACTGCATTATTTCCTCTTTCCCTCCCTGAAGGCAGCTGTTGTCAGCCAGTCTAAGAACACTTAAAATCTCCAACTTTGTGTTGACCTTGTGTCTCAGGTTGTCACTCAGTGAGGGTTTCAGCTTGGCCCAGGCATGGGAATGAGACTGCAAGAACCGACCTATGCACTTACCGCTGAAATTCTGCGGTGGTGATGTAGCTCTGAGCTGTGTCTGCAGATGTGTCCTCAGTGGAGGGATTGATCTGAGGAAGTTTTTCCAATTCCTGCAGCGTTGGTAACTTCAGATGGCTCTAAACAACCCCAGAGGGATTTAAAATACAATCACCAACGCAGCCAGCCTGGCTCCCGGGGACACCTGTCACACAGCCACCCGTGCAGGGAGGGACACGCACGCAGGAAAGATGCAGCTTTGGGGAGAAAAATATTCTCCATCTGAAAGCAGATCTTCCTTCTGGCCTTTGCAAAAAGACAGGATATAGGGGGATACACATTGCTTTCCAGAGCTGGGAGAGATGGCAGGCATGTTTACAGCTGACCAAGGGCCTTTCCCTCTCGTTGGTACAAGTGATTTTTTTTTTTTTTTAAAGTATGTTTTAGAAGTCCTCGCACAGGCTTACCCCATATATGCAACTACCAAAGGCTGCCAGATAGCTTTCAAGGAAGCTGTAGTGATCTTTCCTCTTGCAGTAGATGCAGCCTATGCCCCCCCAGATTGCTGTAAAACTTGTTTGTTTTCTATACATCTGTTTCTGTTTAATGTTTGGGCAAATGCCCAGCTCACAACTTCATACCATTGCTAAGACACACTGGCCTCCCGCTACTGCCAGTTCTGCTATTGTAGGTATGACCTTGCCTGAACAAGTTTCCATTTGAAGTTTTGGGCATAATTAGGGATTTATCTTTATAGGTCTAGCTTTTGCTATTGCTATGATGTTAAAAATAGTATCCTGTGGAGAAACAGATTTTGTAAGGAACAGTAGGGACAACTGTGATTCATTTTGTATTATTTAACTTCTGAAATAGAATCAGCAGTTTCTAAGAATATAGGGAAGAATAAAACCTACCTCTTCATTATCGCTGTCTTCATTGGAAAGCTTAGAAATCTCCTCTCTTCTAGTGGCTGAAAACTCCTTGCTTGTCATTCACACAGAAGAGAGAGAAGTCATGTGAGAACGGGTCTGTGCTCGGTGCGGGGTGTGACAGCAAATGCTGAGCTCCTACCTTTCCCAACTCTCGTCTGCTGGATTCGTGTCCACCGCTGGATTCTTCAACCTGAGCTTGACAAGGGTCTTATTGCAGCTCTGGACATGGGCAGGGAAGGTCAGGCATGTCAAACGGCTTGTGTTTAACCAGAGACACTTTTGCACAAGGACTTGAATGCGAGGAACAAACGGTCAGCATAATGCCTTGGCAATTAAACAGAAACCCTACCAGTCTGTCACTTTGTTCCTTTAGCGCAGCTCAGCGAACTTACCCTGCTCTATTTGTCAAGAATCTCCGAAGGTAATAGCCAACCAAATCCAGCAAGAGTTTTCAGGCATATTCAGTTTAATCTTGCTGCAGTCCCAGGTAAGTAGGAGAATGAGCCTGGGTGGGGGCAGCTAAGCGGTGCTGCTGCTGACCAGACTGGCTGTATCTCAGCCAGGGACACCCCCTTCCTGTCCCAAACTGGGAGCTAGGCTTTGCAGAGCACTATTAACTTGTGTCTCTGATGCTCATAAAACCCTGCAGAAAATTGCAGGTGGTTACAGCTGCCAGCCCTCCTCTGCAGCACAGTCAGCGCAGGCCAACTTGGAGAAACACGGTCTGCACGTGCAGGTCTCACCCCACGCCTGTCTCAACCTTCTCTCACTGGGGATGCTGCCTTCCCCAGTTAAAGCCAGATTTCTACTGACTTGTCCCAGCAACAGAACTGCATGCAGTCTCTTTGGCTTCAGCGTGTGCATTTGGCAGGAAAAGAGGAGATCATAATTTCAAGTTGAACTGAAAAGTCAGGGAAAGATTTGTTTCCCTTTTGTACTTATTTCTGGCTCACAAAAATGGTCTGAACGTTGTGGAGTTTTAATGATACATACTTCTACTTGTCGTGGTCTTCCCATGCAGAGAAGATTTCTGGTTACTCAGTTTGGAAGAGCACCAGTAAGCTTTGAAGAAAGCTGACGATGGGATGTATCACAAACCAGGCTGGTCTTAAATGTGGCTTTTTCAAGGGTGAGGTAAAGGTAGGCTCATGCACCTGAACTCATACACTACTCTTACCATTAGGAGCTCTGGTGGGTTTGATGGAAGGATGTCTCTGTACCTGCCAAATGTTTATTTAATGATATATCAACTATCAGGTGTTCTTAATTAGTTATGGCCCAGTGTTTAAGGCTCTTTGCTAGTGATGTAGCTTAGCATTCCTCCTCTTATCTTGAATTAAATGAGGTAGTTACAGAAGTGTTACCTACCTGTCTGAAGAGGTCTTTGAGCTGAAATTCTTCACTGGGTATCGCTTCAAAGTCTGCTTTGACTGCCGAGTAGCTGTCATTTATAATAGCCAAAAACATGTTCTGCACAGGAAGGATGCAGTTAGAGATCTGTTTCTGGAAACTGCATTGGTATCACCCCAGGGCTGTTCTGGGGGCTGTTCCATGCTAGGGCTTGTAACTGACGGAACTGAAGAGCTTTGCTGGGTGCAGACGTGCTCCTAATGCAGTTAAATTATCTGATGGCCTTAGGGAATATTTTCTGGAGATAAATCACCTATTTCCCATCCGTAGTATTGGCTAAAAGGCCCAGTTCCTTGGGGGTTATGGTAATGTGTACTTGCAGCTTTTTCAGATGGTGTTTCAATCTGAAGTAATTAATGAAAACAATAATCTAACTGATAAAGCAAACCTGCACCTACACAATCCCATCAAAGTGTCTCTCTAACCTTCCTACCTGACAGGGATGACACTATGTAGATTCAAAAGCACCCCATTAAGTTTTCAGAAATGAAGATCTTGAGAAATGGGTGCTGCAGTACAGTGACAGGTACAACGTGCTCTTTTTGTGGTGCAAAAGCCCCTTTTGTGGCTGTTTGGAGGAAGGGAGAGCTGTGAAATTCCTTGCTGGGAACTCCTGTCTTTGCCCAGTGTACTGAGGTGCAGCCAGGGCAAGCTCAGCATCATCTTGGGGTGAAAAACACTGTCTCAGAGCACTGTACAGCAGTTTTTCTCTACTGCTTATGCAAAAGGATAAGCATTTTTAAGGTGGTACCTACCAGCAATATGAAGAACACTAAGAACACAAACGTGATGAAGTAAATAGGTCCAAGGATTCTGTTTGCTGCTTCTATGGTTTGAAAATTAAAATCTCCCAGTATGATACGAAACTGTGTGAAGCTAGGAGTAAAAAACGCCAGAATGAGGTTGAGTGACTTCTCCTGAAGAGAAATAATTGTGTTATTAAAAAAAAAAAAAAAAAGCAAAGCAATAGATAAGACTGATTCACCATCACCTCAGCCCCTGACATCAAAAGGCAAAGCGGGATAATACAGCAAAGGTGAGTTGGGCACTTAGCATGTATTTGAGAATTTGAAAGTGCAAAGGAGTTTTTAAATAGCTTGTATGAGAAAATAGTTTGGTTTTGGATAAATCACCTGTAATATTTTTAATTATTTCCCTTCTGTTCCAGCTTTATGATCCCTTATTTTGTGTTAGTACATAGCGTCCCTATGTCCCCCTGTAGGGGTTTTATTCCCAGCTAAGATAAATCAATGCTTATTCTCTGTATTGCAGCATCTTAGAACTATTCCACATCCAAGTGAATCCAAAATGAGCTGTCTTTCTCATTTAGAAGTGCCTTAATTGTACATGAAAAGCTGCTTTCACACAATCTGTTATGCTAAAGATCTCTCTAAAGTTGTATGAAACACAGCCATGGGCTAAACCACAACACACGCTGCAGGTTGCTCCAAGGTGACCTGTACTCTGAAGTTCTGCTTGGCAGGAACTGGTTTGCACCTGCACCAACTGGGGGGGGTCGTATCAATAAGTTTAGAAGGTAACATACATGCAGTTTTCGAAAGTGGAAAAGTCTTCTACTTGCGAGCCGAAGACCAGATAGCCTAACTGGGCGTAGGCGAAGAAAACGATGAAGAACATGATGGCAAATCCAATGATGTCTTTGGCACAGCGAGATAACGTGGAGGACAGCTGCGTCATGGTTTTGTTAAAGCTCACGTATTTAAATATCTGGAGAGAACAGAACATCCTGTTACTCTGGGAGCAAAATATACTGCAACTTGTTCACAGGATTTCTGGAATGTCATCGGTAATCATCATTTACAGGTTAAGTCATACTAGAAATAAGTTGCATGGCTTGTGTCTGTGAGGAGAACCAGGACTGGGTGTGTGTCTGGGAGAAGGTGAACATTCTGCAGGGCAAATTAGCTCATGTGCTAAAGCGAAGAGCATGCAGACAGGTCTTAGTTGGGCACTGGTATGTGTGATCAGCTCCAGCAGACGTGGACCCCTGGTCAAGGGGATTGCAAAGCCAGACCACCCTCCTGCATGTGAGGATTCCCTGACAGCCTGAGCTGGTAAGGAGTTATCTTTTACTTTGGGTCTGAAGCACAGCTTGAACAAAAGCCTTGTTCCGTGACAGTCATTAATGATAAACACAGTTGGGCTACTAAATTAACAGTCATCAGTCTGAGGGGATGATGATGCAGGGGGAATGTGCAACTGGGGCAACAGAGTGGATGCAGTGGGGAAGACTGTCAACAGCCAATGCTCCCCAACAACTCCTTCCTGCAGCTTTGGCCGGGGAGGTGGAGGAAGGCCAGAAGCCTCTTTATTTTAAAAGGACATGACCTTTCATGATGGCTTATGTTCAGGTACTTAGGGCATGACTGTAAGGCACACTCTCTTCTTGCAAATGTGAGCACCTCCCCTGGGGCCTGTAAGCAGCCTGGGATCAGGCAAAGCTTTGGGAGGTTTCATCCAGTCACTGAGGCCACCCAAACCGAAGTCACTGGGTGCAGAGCCCAGTCAGGGCAGCAGAGTTAATCAGATTAGAGGCAGTGGTGTGCAAACATGCAGGACTGGTCTGGCCCCAGAGCACCTGGTTAGGAGAAAAAGTAGCTCCTTATCTTAGAGATGTTTTCTGCTCTGTCCAGAGATCAGCAAAAAAAAAAGGTGTCCTAGTATAAAGCCACTTCCAAATCAAGTCCAGACATATTTTGCCTTCCTCTGCAGTTAAAAGGTACCTTCTGTTTTCACAGCTTTTGGCTACAAAAGCTATCAATAGCTTCACCTATGACAGCAATGCCATCTGTATAGGTCAGGCTGTGACCTGCGTAATACTGGGCCTAGGAAAAGACTGAGTTTGAGGAGGCTCTTTGGCCATGGCAATTTCCCAGCTGCTCCACTGCAGACAGCTGCCCACGTACAAAGTGTTTTTTTAGATGGGCTTGGAATTTGTGTGACCCATGTTTATGAGAAGGAGGTAATTTTAAACTCTTCTGGAATCTTATAAACAAAATTCTCCCTTTTAGCCCCACCTTTGCAGTTCACCCATGAAAAGGTAGAAGTGAACATTTATGCTATGCTTAGAAACACTAGGATTCTTGAGTACAAAAATAAAAAGGGAGTAAGAGCCAATACCTTTACCCAAGCAAAGAAGATGTTGACAGCAATCATGTTGTTGTAAAGGACTTGCCAGAACGCAAGGAAATAGAAGTCCGGATATACGTGGGCGTCAGAGAGCAGCTCCTCCATCAGCAGGGACACCTTCGCCGTGCGGTAGATATTGAAGGCGATGGCGAGGATGGATACCTGAGGGAAGGCAGGTGCCAGTGAAGCTAAGCCCAGCTACCCGCCCTCTCTCTTTCTTTGCACAGGAAAGACTGTACTGATTTCAAAAGGCCCTTGGTTAGACTGGAAGAACCTGAGCTTTTTAGATGTTCTGTCATAAACCATATAGATGGGACTTTATTGGACAAACCATTTGTAATCGTACTGTGATGATTCTGGTGCCACGCACCGTGCTGCACACATTCTGATTTTACTGTCTTAGCTCTGTCCTGCACTAGTTGCTTCCCTGCTCTGCAAGGATTCAGGCTAAAACAAGCAACATGGATAATGAGTAGAAAGAACATGGAGCTGCAGCACGTTGACAGCAAGGCTAGAAAAGAACCCTGGTGGGCTATGTGGCTTCCTCAGGGTAGGCCACTGGGTGACTGACTCTAACCAGACGCAGATGTTGGCTGTCTATCCTGTGCTAGCCTAGGCTGGCAAGCACAGAGGTGAAAGTCAAGGGGTAGCTCACCACCAGCAGCAGCAAATCCAGCCAGTTCCAGGCACTTCTGAAATATTCCTTTTTCTGTTTTATGATTTTTATAGACGCCTGGATTATGAATGTAATGATAAAGAGGCAAAAGGAGACTTCGCAAGAAGCCAGGAAGTAATCATAATACGTGATGTATCTGAGGAGCTTCACCGAGTAGATATGTGAGGAGGTGAGAGCACCCCCAGTAGCAGGGAACTCCACGACCAACCTGAAAAAAATAGGGAACTGGTTTTAGTTACCACCCCTTTAAATCATCTCAGCCCTTAATTTTCTAATGCTAATTATTATGACATTAATAATACCTTCCTGGAATATCCTATATCTGTAGGATCTTCTCTAAGTCCCCCCTCAAAAGAGTATTATGTGGTAGGGAAGGTTGGGGGGGAAAAGAGAAGCTCTTGGGATACCCAAGCTATGGTGTTTGGTTAAAAGTCTTCAGAGAAACTGTGTCTCAGAAGTGCAAGCGTTCACCCTGCCCTAAGTCTTTTCCCTCCACTAGCTTGACAACAGGACTAATAATCCAGTCTTGGACCTTGCAAAAGGCTTTGAAATCTGTTGCAGCTGACAGCAGCAACCAGCTGTACAGACCAAAAAAACCCAAACACAGGAGGAAGGATCTGGGTCTGCTCCCTTCACTGATTGAATTTCTGCATTTTTAGTGAATTACTGTCTTGCCAGCTGAGAAACATGGCTACATACACCTGAGGTGACCAGCCTCTCCTTGTGTCCTTATGGAAGTGCCGTGCTTCAAGAAATTGGATTTCGCATGTTGCAAAGGTAAGAACTCACTTGACTATACAGAAGAGGTTTATGTTTGCGTTGTATGTTGAGAAATCGATAAATACAGCCCTGGTTCCTCGTGTGAGCCAGCTGTTCTGCCTGAGAAACGCCAACTTCTTCATGCTCTCCTGCTTCGATTTAGGTAAGGTGAACATATATCCTCCGCTGCTGTAGAAGCCCACAGACCCCCAGTACCACGGGGATAACGAGGAGGCCGAGGTGTATTTCCACCTGTCAGAAATGGGAAAGCAGAGCAGCTCAGCTTATGGAAACGGGACTGAAGTAAGCTTTACATTTCATTTTATACAATCCTAGTTAGTTGTCGAGTTCTTCTGCATCCACTACTGACCACTGAAGCCAGAGCTTTAAAAAACACTTTTCTTTACATGGGGTACACACGAAATGTACCGCCTGAGGATGCTCCCATTTCTTTTATTTAGCTACTCAGTACAGTCACAAACCAGCTTACGAATGTGGAGCTCACCCAGCGTGGGCCAGACAGTTTATTACCTTCAAACCTCTACAAGGAAATGGATCTCTCTGGTTTACATAGCTCATCGTTCCTGTGGCATGTTCACGTGCTCTTTCACTGAGTTAAAGCGATGCTAAATGAAGGGTGTGAAGGAGGCCTCTTGGCTCTGGTTCCAGAGCATTTTAGCATGCCTGCAACTTACAGACATGTGATTTAAATTCATATAACTGAGCACTTCTCTAGCGATGTCAGTGGAGACAGGACCCCCTAATGTGCGCTTCTGCTGAACCCGCTGTTTCCAGTTCTTCCTGTCTGTCCGCTATAGATTTTCCCTGCCAAATTCCTATCTATAATGTTGGCACAAAACCAAATCCATGGTTTATCTCGATGTAAACAAGAGGAAAAACCTCAGCTAATCGCATGCATGGCTGTTACTAATGGAGAATAATGGCATTACGGATTTGGTTAGGTTTTCAGAAACACCCCTGTGCTGAAGGAGGGTGACTTACTCAGATTCGTTCCTCAGGCCGAAGTCCAACCTGTCTTCAGCTCGGTAACGATATTCACTGTAACAGTCTGCTAAAAAACTATGGAAGTAGGGGTAGATGGAGCAACTGTTGTTGCGTACTTTCAGCTGGCGAATCTGGGCTACTCCTAGCAGCAAATTCTCATAGTAAATGTGGCTGTGGTTGTTCTGGAGAGTTGACGTTCTGTTGTTATACCATTTGTCCCAGTAGAGCCCATCCAACAGGGGCCCCTCTGCAAACTAGATGTATGAGTGAGGTTAGAGATTCAAAAGGAGATTTAAATACCATTATTAACCCACTTTCTAGCCTACAGATCTCTACAGGATTCTCAGGTTACTTATAGCTGCAGAGTCTAAGCTAGAATACAAACAATCCCCACCGATACTGTCTTATAAATATATTTACATCTGTTAGCTATGAGGCAATTCTATTATAGGATTATTATTATACAGGATTATTCAGAGTAAGACAGCAACATGTGTCTGCTTGGGGTTTCATTGCCAAATTCTGCTGAATTCTAAAGAAATACGTTAAACATAAACATTAGATGTTGTTATACCAAAATCTGTTGATTATCTCAATCTCTGAAGACTGGTTTGAGATATATTTCCAATGAGATTTTTACTCATCTGAATCTAAACACGGAAGTATTTATTTTTGAAGGCGGATGGTCTGCTTGTGAATGTATTACAGCCGTTTCTAGTGCATCAGCAGAAGTATTGCATAGCAAGGGCTCCCTGTTTTACAGACCAGCAATAACAGACACCACGGTAAGAGGGAGTACAACTCTTCCAAATGAATCGTGGCAGCCAGGCATTTCCCTTCTAAAGGAAGAGCAGGGTGAGAAACTTTGCCTTCTGCTGTCAGCTGGGCAATGCTAGTAATTTTGGGAAGTTCTGCCACCTAGCAGTGACAACAGAGATAAGCTGTTTTGCAGCCATCACTGAAATACGAGGTGATGTAACAGCAAACCAGGTGAACCAAGATGGTACATTCTCTTGGCTGCCCCCATGGACATCCATAAATTTTTTTTTTTAATTGAAGCTCTTTTCAGACCAAGCCTAATCTTCAGAATATGATGCAGCAATTAACTGCCCTATTGTTTTCCTCGACTGACTATTCAGAAGTATCAGCACTACTGTTTGTGTGTAGGATTTCTCCAAATGCATTTTAAGAAGTTATTTGCCTTCCTTCAGCTGAAAGCACAACATCCAGCACATGGCTTTTAGCAGAACCACGACCGTATTGCTCCAAATTAACACCAGGAGCATCTTCTCTTGTCTGCTTGCCAAGAAAACATCTTTGCAAGGAAAGCCTTACCCTCCAGAAGTCCGCTCTGCTTCCAATGCTCCTGAAACCACTGCTGCCGTCCTCAGCCGCGCTGGGCTCCAGGAAGAGGTGCGACATGACCCTGTTCAGGTAGAACATGTCCGTGCTCACCATGCCGAACGCCACTGGAAAGAGGGGGCAAAGAGGGTGACAACAGCTTCTAACCGTGCTTCTCCGCTTCAGCTGTGACAAAATCATGCTGCTGGAAAAAGGCGGTGGGAGCAAGTGCGACTGAAGGGACACTTGTGGGTGGAGGACAGGTGGAGTAGGGAGCACATACCGGCAGAGGTACAGCTTACTCGTCAATTATTTGTAACCAGTCACCCCCGTCCTTTGCTGACTTACGTATGCAGAGGTCTGTCAGGAACACGAGGTAGATGAGCAGCTCCCGCAGGGTGTTTTTCAGTACCTGCTCCCGGCTGCAACCGACGCGGGGACTCAGGGCACCTGGGCGGGGAAACGGCGGCGGGGGCAGAGGGCAGTCAGAGCCCTCGGTCCCCGGCACAGCCGAGGTGGGCCCGGGCCCAGGCCCAGGCCCAGGCCCGGGCTGGGCCGGGAGGCTCGGCGGGGCCCGGGCGGCCACCGGTCCTGAGGGGAGCGGGGCCGCCTGACGCATCGCTGCCGCGCCGCCTCTGCTCCACCGCGGGCCGCTGCCGCGCTACCGCGGCTCCATGGTGACGCGTGGAAGAACTCCGCAATCAAAACTGATTGTGACGCAGGTCTGTTTATTGTGATTTCAGCGCTACAGAGACGGGTGCAGCAGAGGTCCAGGTACCCCTAAAGATGCATGCACCCCCGCCGCAGTTTTAGCCTCTTATTTAAAGCCGTGAAACAGACATATTCACGGCTCGCTCAACAGCCTCATTCATATGCATTAGATCATCCCGCTCTGGATGTAAATTAGGTCTCCTCCCCTTTGCACATGCGCAGGTCCTCTTACATGTAACGAGTCCCGTAACTTCATGCATCGCATGTCTCGTTAACTTGGATTAAGCCGCCCCGGGAGGAGAAAGTAATACTCATCAGTCTATTAAGCAGGCGCAGCTGGGAGGAGGCTGGTCGGTATCTTGGTATCCGTCGCCCCGGCGATACCTTCCTGCAGAGACAATGCCTCTCCTCTTTATCTTGTCTCCAATGATGAAGCGTCAGGTGATAAGACCCCCCCCAGGCCTCGCGTTCTTTAAGTGATAACGGGGCTGGTGAGCAAGGGAGGGTCTTAACGCTTTGTTTCTTTTGTTTATACAGAGCTTTGAGCAGGACGGGACAGGCAGTTGCAGCAGCGCTAGCTAATATCTTGAATTTCAGAAAATATTTTCTACTTTCCCAACTCAATGGCGACCGCGGCTGACGGCGCTCCGCGCTGTGAACCCCAACGGACCGATGTCCCGCCGCGGGCGGGAGGGCTCGGGCTGGGGAGCGGGAAGGGAGCGGGCACGGGCTGTCCCCTCCCGCCCTGGGAGCTTGCTGTGACCGTTATTTTATTGCTGTCCGTGGCGTTCCGCGGGCCGGTCCCGCCCTGCCCCCGGAGAGCCCCGCAGGGCCGCAGCGGGCTGCCCGGTGCAGGCCGCGCTGCCCGCTCGGCTGTGGGCAGCCGCTCCTTCGGGGGGAAATTAAACGATAAATGCACCGTCTGGTGGCTTCCAGGGTAAATTAAGCCAATTAGGCAATCCCCTTCCCGCTGGGAACGCGGGGTTCGTTTATTTCACCGTACGTTAATGCAGACGCCCTGGGCTCTGGCGCGGCCACGGCTCCCAGAGGCTCTCTGGGCTGCTGCGGGTTCCGCTGCCCAGCACCGACACCGCAGCCTGCCCAGGCAGCGACTTGACCTTCTAACGAAGCCTTAGGGCGAGCTGGTACCAGTCTGCGGTCGGTCAGCTCAAAGAGCCCCGTTATTTTCGTGTGTTTCATTGCTCGGGCAGCCCCGAGGAGAAGCATGGTGGTAGAGCTGCCAGAGTGTGTTGGGGGTTAATAGTCAGCGGTGGGCAGTTCAGATTTGGGGGTGTTATTTAGTGATAAAACAGTGTGGTGTGAAGCCAAACCTCTCTTTTTTCCATTCTGGTAGGTGCTCCTGGGGTTTTCTCGTTAGCAGCAGCATTACTGTGCACCACCCAGGAGGAGTTCAGGCTCATTCCATCCTCACACATTTTCCTGTAGCTCAGAAATCTTCAGCGATGAGGTTTCTTGGAGCCTAATACAACGAGGTTTCATGGTATTTATTATTATATTGAGCAAAGCAGCTGTGACTAGCAGCTCCCCAAATTCAAATCAAGAGCTTGTTGAGAGTCAACAGGTCAGTCACTGCGATCAGATGGCAGTTGATGGGGGAGCAGAGAGGGGAGGGGACCAGTGGCAGGCTTAGCAGGGTAACAAGCCTTCTTTGCCAAGCTGGAGCTGATGCCAGACATCCATAAGCTGGTTTTAACAGATCAAAGAAGAGTCTCAGCTGATGTTGGTTATTTAAAGTTTTATTTGCCTCTAATTTATTCTCATAAAAACACTCTAGTCTATTTAGTATTCAGGCAGTACAGACTGCTGATATTATCAAGAGTGATAGTAGAGAAGCAGTACAAACCAATCTACTTTAGCATGGAACCAAGCAGAGGTGGAACTAAAACCACCTGCACTTGTAAAAACTGATTAGCCTGCTTTCTTAGGCTTTATAGTTAAAATACAATCCTCAGTAAATGGTTATAGTCACCCAACCATATAAATAAAATCTAACATGGTAAAAGGGGAACAGCTGAATGTGCAAGAGTCAAAGTAAAAATATTAGATAGGTATTTTGCTAATTAGAGCAATCACCCGGTAACTGCAGCTATGTTGTAATTGTCTCTTCTAGGTGTGAGTTTTCCCTCTTCATTTCCAGTTAAAGTTCATCGCTTTCGTACAGTCCAGATTGCTCAGCCAAACGCTGAAACTCTCCTTCCGGAGAGAACGCTTGTTTCACATCCAGGCCTCTCCCATTAAGTGCCAAATACTTGCTAAAAGTTGGTCGAACCCGTAACTGCTTTGGCGCTGGAACTGGCTTGCGTGCATGTGCTGGAAGAGAGAAAAAAAACCTCTTTAGTGTCTTCTCAGGGTCTGGAAAGACCCATGGCAGAGCAACCCAATTGCTTCTTATCTGCAACACAAACTAGCAAACCCTTAGGAAGAATTGAACAGACAAGCCGAGACAGCAGAGATTTATACTCACCCTCCTTCTGAGCACCAATCAAATTGTGGTCTTTAAACAGTGCAGAGAGCAGTTGTAGACAACGTGCGAAGGACACATCGCAGTGTCTTGGCACGAAACAAAAGGGTTTTTCCTGGGATAGTTACTTTTTGTCTAGTTCAGTTTCCTTGGCAAGAAATCCTCCCAGCAGCCTAAGCTTCATGAGGTTAATCTGGCGGGTCTGTTCTGGACACAAGGGCCAGTGGCAGTTTCAGGTGTAGTTGTGCCACTGTGATGTGGTACTTACTTGCAACCTCCAGCCTGGCATGGCATGTGGCCACACCAGCTCCGTTGACAGCAGATACCGTGTACCAGCCAGCATCTTTCTTGTTCGCATTATGAATCAGGAGGCAAATCCTTCCAGTATTGTCATGTAACAAGCTGAAAAATGAAGGTGTTTATGTGTAAGTGATTGGAGGGTGGGAGGAGAGAAGACATTGAAATCAGAGTCAGTTTATACATGCTAAGGAGCTAAGAGAGCCCTAGAGCAGTTCTTGCAGGGCACTGCAAACTAAGTGGACATAAACACTGCGTTTGTGTGAGGAGCCACCAGTGATTTACATCATGATAACACTTAGGTGGCATCAAGGCCCTTCTGTAGCCCCACAGCCTCAGGGTATGATGAATGCATCCCATGTTTCAGTCCTAAAGCTATGCTTCTCCATGGACCTTGTAACTGCTACTGGAATTCAGAGTGGATCTGGTCACGGTTTTCTCTGTGTGCCCTCAGAACAAACATCATGCTTGTCCAGTACAGGGACTGGTTCCCCAAAGGTCATAATGGAGGGGCAGAACTTGCTGCGTTTAGAAACCAGCCAATGCAAATTTGACTTAACAAGTACTGCTCATCAGTCGGATACCTTATTCGGTCTGTATTATATTGTACCATTTCGTTGTTTCTTTTCCAGTAAATCCGAGGTGTTGGGATAGCAGAGATCTGGCATTCAAGTCTGGCTGTATCTCCTTCAAAAACCTTTTTGCTTTGTGGCTTGAAGATGAAAGTTGGAGGCATGTGATGTTCTTTTGCTAAATTGAAGAGGAAAGATAAGGAGGAGTTACTGTAAGTATTGAACGTAAAGATCAGGCATGTTTTTTAAGAATTCAGAATGCTAAACTCAGGAGGGCACGTGTTCCTTACTGCAACTCCTTAGCCTACAGGCAATTCCCATGAGCGTAAGGGCGTAGTAGACACTATCCGCTTTAGGATGGGAGCCAATGAGCATATGTTATCAGTCCTGGGAGATTACTAACTCCCAAATTCTGGACATCCCACTGCATCTAAATATCTTGCTAGAAGTGCTTTGAAGAAATGGCATCCCAGATGAATGTATTAAAATAGTCTTGGAAAAGGTAAGGTGTTTGTTATTTTTGAGCCTGAATATCTGGAGATCTACTTCTGCTTCTTCATTATTTTATGGCCCAAACACCCAGAGGAAGGCATTAGATTACTGAGGTTTTCCATGGGTGGCCAGGTAATCATCAGTGCTCTCAGTCTTACCAATTACTTCCACTTTTACTGTGAAAGATGCTTCTCCTGCGCGGTTGACAGCCACACATTCATATGTCCCTGCGTCAGATGATTTGACTGCTTCAAAAATAAACGAGTGGAATCCCTTTTCTGACACTATCATTTTATGGAACTGATCTTGATGAACCATCCTTCCATTCTGATACCACATCACATCTGGAGTCGGCAGCCCACTAACCTGTGAGGGAGAGGAAAGCAGTGAAGAGTTAAACAGCTTTTTAAGATAATGAAAGCCCTTCAATGCCATAGAGAAATTGATGCTGAGAGATGACAAAATTGTGATCCTACTGCAAAATTTTAGTCTCGCCTAGTTTTGAATATTAACGTGGTGCTGCAGAGAGAGGAAGGCTCACGAAGTGCCGTGGAAAGATGAGCTTTAGCTACAAGACAGTAGATGCTGTTCCTGCAACTCCCTGTTGTTCCCATCTTGTAGTTTTGATTAGCCAAAGATACTCACTGTGGGTTCATAGAGGGGGGAACTCACCCTCTTAACCCCACAGCTAATACTGTCAGCAGTGCTGACATCCATATGGTTTTGATAATGTAAGTAAACTGTCCTGCAGACGTGCTCCAGGCTGTCTGTGACCTTCAGTAGTTAAGCAATTTGCAGCAACACGGCTAAGTTTCTGGCCATGCTGGCATTTATTGATTTGTAATTAGGGCATTTCCTTGCCAGATTGTCTGCTCCAGCAAGGGCACATTACCTCAGAAAAGACTCATTAGAGGCAGGCTAGTCCTAAACAGGCCTTGCTGGACATGTGTCCAGCACATGTCCACTAAAGTCAGTGGAGTCCCAGTGCAAAGCACAACATTCCCTCTCCACTTGCCTTCTTCCAGAAGGGCCTTAATATCCACTCTTTCCAGTGTGGTCTGGAAGGTGTTCTGTGGTGGTCCAGATTTACCACTATTTAGCTTTAACCAGATTCTTCTGCAGCTAATTTAATTTACATTTCCCAAGAGAAAATGCTGAAACATTAAGCTATCTCCTATTTCTTGGTTTACGTTGTCTGGAGACACCCTGCACCATCTGCCATTAGTGCTCTGGCTTGTTAAAGTGCCAAGGCACCACAGCTCAGAGACCCCTCTTCATGCCACATGCCCCACAGAGCTAATGGAACTGGAAGTGAAAGGCTGGTATTACTTTGAAGTCGAGCCTGCAGAATCGCCCTTCCTCAATAATTACGTCTTCAGGCACTTGTGTAAAACGTGGCTGAAAAAACTTTTCCTGGATTGACTCGTGGCCACGGTCATCTCCTCTTGAGCACGGTCTGCTCCTAAAAAGTAGACAGAAACAGTTAATTATGTAAAACGTACCGTAGCACAAATGACATTGAAGCACTGATTGCATGTAGAGTCCCTCAACACATTTAGGAGCCCAACACTACAGTTGTGGTTTGGTTTTCAGTTGTAAGGCTTGGGTTTTGACCAACCACTCGTCTTGCTCAAGCTGTTCAGTTCAACGCAGAAGCATAACATACGAAACCTTCTTCTTTGGCCTAACATCCTAAAAGATTTACGAGAGCAATGCAGGCTGTGTTTCATCACACTATGATTCATCATGTACATCATCAGACCTTGCTTCCACTAGAGGTTAATCTTCTAGAACACAAAGTGTATTTGCCCGAGGTACATGGAGTCTTTAAACCTCTAGTGTTATGCTTAGAATTGACTGGATTAAGATCATGGACATCATCACCCTTCCACGAATGGCAGCGTTTTAGCTGAAAGGAGGTGGTTGAATTTGGTAATTACTATCACTTTTAGAAAAAGTGCTGAGTAGTGAAGTACAACTAACACTGTCTAGAAAACATGAGAAATAACATCTTGAAGAGCAGCGCAGCACAAGTTTATGCGTTACCTTACGTGTGTGGTAGGAACCTGCAGCCTGGCATTGTCTGCGTTCTGGTGCTTGGAAAGAAAGAGGAGAGGTGAGTTAATTTAAAGAGAAGCCGTTTTAACTTCACGTACTGACTGCTCCTGAAAAGCAAACTGAACACTTCACAAGTCTTTGGGACCAGAGGGAAAGGAACTCGTATCAGAAGCTGCTACACCCTGTTTTCACCCTGGGTTTTGCTGTGACAGTAACAAGTACTATTAACAGAACTGCACAGCTTCTCATCACTCTGCACAGGTGATAGGTGCAGCAGTTTTTTTTGGCACGCAGGGCTTTTGGCCAGCCAATAACCTTTGTTAGAGGGGAGTAGGACTACTGTCAGTATCTAAAATGAGAGCGAAGTACAGAGTGTCCTTCACTATAGCAGGAATAGAAGTGGGATTGCTGGCAAGAACACTGTATTGTGCCCACTTAAATATGGTACCAAAGCAATGAACACATGCTGAGCTGGAAAATATTTTTCTTTCTAGATCACAGCACCAACTAAGCTAGCTGACAACTCCACAATCACACAAGTAAATCTGCCAAAGTACCCAGGATTGATTCCCGCTGGGAACTTGGATGTTTGGAAAATGCAAGCAGAGTTTATTACCAGTGTCACATTTTAGCAATGGAGTCAGAGGAAATGCTGCATGGAAATTTCTGGGGTGTTTGCACTGAGCCATTATGATACTTCATTCTGTGCTCTATAGCCCAGTCCTGTGGAACATTTAAGCCTGTGTCTAAACTTCAAGCACAAAAGCAGTCTTAACTTCAGGGGCAGCATTACATGAATGAGGGTTCTGCTGCACGAAGCTCGGTGCCGAGTCCAAAGGCAATTGCTTGTATTTGCTCATTTACACAAGTTCTGTACAATTATTACTTGTGAAATGATGCTGTAGTGACGAAGCTCCTGATAATTCCAATGCTCTGTTGGAATTACCTTAACTACACTGACTGTGTAGTTAAGTTCCTGAGGAATCAGGTGGCTGAAGGAATCAGTGACTACAATATTTAAAAATAAGACTGAACAATGGGAATAAGATCTCCCAAACGTAAGCCAAGCTCTCCTTCCAACACTCCTTTTTATGCAGCATTTTGCACAGCCTGAATAGTTGTCAGTCATCCTGATTTGACTGTTTGTTCTCTGCAAAAGGTAAGGCTCCCCTTGCTCTCTGACATCCATAATGTTCCCTTCTTGTCTGCTGTTGACAGGTGTTGGGGAGAAATCACTCAAATTACTTATTCCTCCCTTGCCGTGATCCTAAGTGTCTCTTGCAGCGAAGAGTTTTGCCGAGGGCACTTTGGAAGGTGTATTCCAGTCTGCTGGCCCGCTGTGTGCCTGCAGCAGGAGGGATGTTTCCTTTGGCTGCACAGGTACCCTGTGTCACATCACAGACACTTCCACTAACGTTGATTACAGAATTGCCAAAGAGGGCTTTTAACTGGCCCAAATACCCAATGAATGAGGTGAGTCTCCAACTAAAATGCTTTTGAAAATGCCAGTAGTAATAGATTCTTGTCTATCAGCATGTGGGCTGCTAAAATAACAGCTTTGCCTTTTCTTAGTGATCGCAGGCCCCTGAAAGGGCTAAAACCCAACCAATCCCACCCCAAGGCCCTGGCCTCTTATAGTCAATGATGTCACTTATTCCAGACAGTGACAGGTGTAAATCTTGCTGTCCTGGCCAAGTCTGACCTCAGGCTGTTAGAGAGAGGGTACCTGCAGCCCTCGCTGTGCTGCTCCCTGCCTGTCCCGGCCAGGGTGGAACGTGCTGTGCAGCAGCTGTTGTAATTCCTCCCTGGAGAGGTCATTCCTACAGATCAAGCCTAGCAAGGGGATGGTGCTTAAATTCCTCCTCTCTGCCACCACCCCCAAAAAAATAACACCCAAATCCCTGCTATACAGAGCTCTGCCAGTGAGAGCTGTTCCCTTTCCTCCCTGTGCTGGTACCAAACAAAGCCCATCTCTCTGCCTTACCCAGTTACAAAGTGCTCACAGCACAATCACCAGGGAAACATTGTCCTAGAGACAGGTCCCCATTTACCTGTGCGTTCTGCATGTTGTCTTCACTTGGTGCTTCCAACACAGATGCGGCATTTACTGGTCCGAGCAGCCTGCGAGCCATTCTTTCTTCATAAGTTAATCGCTTAAAGCAGAGAGGAGAGGAATTCTCATCAGAAGTCCATTTACTATTTCAGATCAGCTTGTAAGAACGCATTAATATTCCACAGATTCAGAGTGTGGTCAATGAAAGCAGCAGCTGAATAGAAACACCACGTCTGTTCCAAAGGGTCTGCAGTCTGTGATGCCTGCTGAAGTCAGCCTCAATATATACAGTGCTGAATGCATAAAAGATTAAACTGCCTGTTCATCAAAGCCTCTCTAATGCCATCTGTGGCCTTCCACTCCTCCTCTTTCTCTGCTGGGATTATTTATGGGTAACTGATGGCATTATCTCAGAAGCCAGAGTGAGTCCCAGGGTACCTTTCTGTTAGCACTGGGAAAACTTCCCAAGTCATTCAGCTGTGGATTTACTTCAGGAGCTAGAGGCATGAGGTCTGCAAGCATCCCCTACTCCTGAAAAAGCAAAAGCCACACCAGAAGCAGACACAGCCAGAAAGGAGCACCACTACCCTGAAAGCACGAGGGAGGTTTATGCCAGTGCAACAGCCGCCTTACAAAATGCTGTGTGCTGTCCTGAGGAGGCAAGGACATGTTTCAGTCATGGAACAGCAAGTTCCTACAATATGGATGCAGCACACAGGGATAAATAAGAGCAGCATCAAAGCCAAGCTCTGTCACTTGGGTTACTTTAGAAGAGTATGTTAGTCCCCTGAGCACCAGAACACCTGATGCTTCACTGCCCACAAAGTTTACCTTGGGTTTGGGTTTTGTGACATGAGGACGAGCTCTGACAATTTCTGCTGTGTATGGGACATGCATGTGGCTACGCCTGGGTAGATGGGGCTTGGGGAAGCCTGCAGGACTGTTCTTCAGAAGAGAGCAGGAGATACCTTTTGCAAAACCTGTGAGAGCTTAATATCCCTAGGGTCATTATGGCTGTATCAAGTGTGGCTGAGATTGGCCAGTGGGTTCAGATGTTGTTGGAGGACAAGGGGAGGAGGACACAGAGTGGCGATTGCATAAGCCTTATTTTTAGCCTGGCTTGCTATGGAAAGAAAAGCTGGCTTGCAATGGCAAGCTCTCCTACAGCAGATAGGACAGTCCTGGTAGGGACGCATGAAGTCAGATTTGACCTAATACATTTTTTTTCCTTCAACATTTAAAATTATGTATATGACACAAACCTGTTCCCACTGATGGTAATGGAAAAACTCCTTTCTACTTCAGGGGAAAGAAGATGGAAACCATAAACCCTGGACTTTTTCCAGTCTGCCTTCAGCCAGCAGGAAGGTTCCCACATTAGAGACCTGCTCGCTCTAGGTTGCTGTAATGTGTTGCCCTACTGGTAAGGTACTTTTTCTCCTAGATTTTGATTTCTTGGTAAAGGGATTGCATTTTGTCCCTTTGCAGGCTATATAAGTAGGTAGAGACCTTCTTATAGGAGACAGACTTTATGGTAAAAGCTCATGTAATTTCTTTGATTTGTGGTTGTTCATATAGAAAGAAATCAAAGAAGTTTATCGGGTGTGGTGATGGTATCTAGAATGAGCTTTCACAAATTCAAAGACTGCTTGAATGGTGTGTGCTGGCCAAAGAGGGAGGATAAGAGGGAAAGGCAATAGCAGCTCAAAGCCATCTTGCTGCGTCAGATGGCTTTCAGAAGTCAACGTGTCCCTTACGTAGTCACAGGAGATGCCTACAGACAGACTTACAACAGCCATCTCTCTTGACGTACATTCACGCCGGCTTTCATCATGCACTGGACATGAGCTGCTCCTCTACTGGGAAGGGCCTTCTCAGAGCTAGGCTGAAACTTCCCCACCAGTACAGCTACTTGCATTCTAATAGCAAAAATAACTGTGAAAAGGGTGTGGGGAAACAAAGAGGCTGGATGTAAATTGTGCAGAACTGCATCTTTTACACCAGCCCTGAGCCATAATTAAAAATAGAGTCACTGTTGGAAGAGATGTTTTTTACATTTCTAACAGAAAAAACCAGCCACCTCACATCGAAAGAATATTCTGGTCATAAATGGCTCAAAGAACTCTTACTGGGATGTGCTGAGGTGCTGAGTAAAGAGATTTGGGCAGTGTTGCTCCTGCATTCCCTCTGCTTTCAGCTCGGTTTGGAGTCTCCAGCCTCTGAGGCACTAGAACTAGTCTCCACATCCCTGCTTGCACTACCAAGAGTCAGAGCAAACTGGTTCTTTAATCATCAGGTTTCCCTTACCTGGTTGCCATTCTGGAGAAGGTTGTCTTTGCATCGCAGTTTCTTTTCCAAGTCCTGAATGAGGGCCTCTTTTGTTCCTCGGATTTCTTGGTCTGATGTCTTCTGCATAGAGTTGAAGCTTGCTTGTTTGTTATACATTGGTTGTGAGTAACTGCTCATGCAGGAAGAGAAAACAAAGTTATTCCTATAGCCCTCCTTGACTGTTTGCTACAGCTTCATAGAGTGCACACAGAAATGTGAACCTGCTGCCTAGAAACTGTAGGTCAAATGAATCCATAAAGCATTTGGAGATAAAAAAACCTGCATTCCTTTACAATTTCAGTTGTTAAAAAGTCCCTGGGTGCTGCAAACCCACAGCAAGGTCGCAAACTAGTTGATTAGGTATAAACAGATAGTGTATTAGTTGTTCTGTTCTTCTTGGCTCCAGAAAGTCACTTCATATAGCACTGCTGTCCAGGTGTTTGACAGCCAAGCTTACCCCAAGCTAGGCTGGGTCTTTAGGAGCCCTTGCTGCAACCCCCACATAGCCTGATCCTGTAACCCAGAGTTAAGAGATACCATCAAGTCTTGGAGTTAGATAGTGGACTTGATTCTGAAAGGTGCTAGAAGAGGAGCATCCCTCAAAACGGGTTGCAAAGGTCTACTAGAGGTCATGGCACTCTGTGCTGACGAGATCTAACCCGGTTCATCACATGCAGCAGGGCCCCGTATGCTGCAGTGGTGTTCAGCAAGTATTTCTGTTCAAAATCCTCTTCCTCCTGCCGCTTGGGAATTTGTTCAGCTGATTAGAATAGGGTAGAAGGGTTATAATTCTGGTTCGTATTCCCAGCACTGCTTGGACTTAATAACTTGCCTAAGTTATAACTTAAAAACTTGAATAATTTGCCCAACAGATTAACATGTCTCATGTCCCCATTTGCAGCACCATTAGGAAAATAATTCCTCAGCTCACAGGATGTATCATTTAAGAGCAGCTTATATGAAAACAAACAACCCCACACTACACACACAAACCCCAGCGGATACCCAACTCACACACTCCTGCAGTACTTATAAGAAATCCTCCTGTATGCCCCAGTTAGCCCACTCCCTCTTACCTTCCTGCTTCCCACAGTGCTGGGATTCAAAAAAACCCCAGAAACATTCAGATTTCCTGAATCCAAACTGACACTTAAACCTGAATTTATATCCAAGCCAGCAGGACCCCCCTGCCCCTATCACCTTTCTGATGCCCTCGGTTGAGTGCTCGTTGCATATTCTACACTGACTTTCCACAGGACCTCCTGCTAATACTGGCAGGAGGACAAATTGGTGAGAAGGCAAGACCCAGCTCCCTTTGAGACCTCACTGACCTTGGGAGGTATTTGGATTGCAGCCCAAAGGCAAAATGATATAATACATATTCAGGAAAGAATTTAGTCCTTACCCTGAAGGGGTAAAATTTTCAAGTGGCTGCCTTTCTGTTAGCATGAATAATTAATACATACTGTGTTGTGTGTGAGCGTGGAGTCTCATTGTGATCTGGAACCTGAAAATACTGCTGACGCTCACTAGGAATCTCGAAGTGGTTTATATGTGGGAACTACTGCCCTCCCCCTTGCCTTCCCATTCATAAGCCATGTTTGTTGAGAGAAATTCATTTGAGATGGGTGTCTGTCTTCTGTTCTGAATACCCTTAAATAAGAGATTCCGTCAAATCAAACTGAACGGTTCAAACGGACACCAAAAAACCTGCACAGCAGCCCGTGACATGACTACTGTGCAGTTTCATTCCTGGTGGATACCCGTCTTTCCCCCACAGAGAAGCGCTCAGCCTCCTAACCCGATTCATGCAGAGCCCTGCCTCAAACATCCAAAGTCAATGGGAGTCGTACCATTGGCTTCAGCCAACCGGACAATTGGATTTGGGATGGTCAGTGCATGGGAGAGGCCAGGCCAGAGGAAAGCGAGGGGAGGTTAGAAGCCTGTCTGTACTTACTGAGGTTCCATATGAGAAGGAGTTTGGCTGTTATAGTCAGGCTGCGAGGGTAGCACTGAGCACAGGAATGCTGCGGGGGGTTGGTTAGGCATGGATATAAGCCGTTGCCCAGATGAGGAGCTAGCAGGAGACTGCGCAGATGCAGGTGTGATGGGATATGTGGATTCCTTAGGGGCACTACAGGAAGGCGAGGAGAGCGTGATTGAAGAGCTCAGAGATGACGAGGAGGAGAATTTCTGCCCGCTTGGGTTACGAGGCTGTATGAGGATGGAGGACTGTTTGATTTGTCTGCTGGACTCTGTAGAGGCTGTGGCTCCCGGAGGCTGCTCTTGCCCTTGACACACATTCTTAGACTGGATAAAGTGTTTTGGACGTTCGTAGTTAAACATGGTTGGTTGGCACATAGAGGAAACAGATGGGAGGTTAGGGACACTCATAGGAGAGGTTTCGCAGCTGTCCGGGGTTTTTGTTGGTGATAATTGGCTTTGGATAGGAGGCTGGTAAAAACTAGGTGGTAGGCCACGAAAGCTTTCTTGGCTGGGCTCCTGGATAGAATGGAACCCTTGCCTTGCAGAATAGAGGCTTTCTTGGTGTGGATTTTCCCTTAAGGAAGACAATACAGATAAAATAAATTGTACATCACCATCTGAATCACAAAAACACTGTGTCGCGAGCAGTCATGAGCAGTCCAAAGAGTACGAAGTTCAGGCAACTGACAATTAAAGCTTGAGCTTAAAATAAAGAGATTTAGGATTTCAGAACAGTATGAACATTTTGGATTACAGTCACAAGTCACACACTCTATCTGTCTCAGGTGCAGTGCTCAGCACTGCTAACTTATCTGCAAGAGCCCAGTCACTTCTAAAAGAAATAGCAACTGGTTCATTGAGACAACCCACCACCTGCAGAAGCCTACAGCTAACCCCAGAGACTACTACTAAGCCAAGTGATTTGCCACATACAGTCTCAACTAAAGATCTCTGGATCCTGCAGGTTTGTGCCCTGTCAAAGCACTAAATGTACGATTACTTGGAGAATTGGCTGTTGGTGCCGAGAAATTCCTTACGCCATGGGGAAGCATGAAACAGGTTCCACTTTCTTTTAAGCCTAAAACTAATCCTTTGAAACCAAGTATCCCGATTTCTTCTCTAACAGTTTGTGAATTCAGAGCTTTTTTTTTTTCTTTGAGCATCTCTCAATTGCTATGTGGGATTGGAATGCCACGGACTGTGCTTCTCCAAGTGTTTTGCTGAGATTTGCTGTTAGGGCTAATAATTGGCAGAAGAATGACATCGCTGCAGGATAAAGTAGGGCAAGCCGAGCTCCTCAGAGGTCTGGCAGTTATTTCACAGGTCCTTGATATCTAAACCTGGGCTTTCCATCAACTCCCAAACCAGGAAAGTTTCATTAGAGTAAACTGAGAAAGTTTGTTAAAACTGACAACTTCAGCTCCCAGATAAATAAATAGCCCCCCAAAATAAATGTAAAGCTACTAATAAAAAAAGGAGAGTATAAATCCACACAGTTACATGTGCTGGAAAAAATTGTAATCTTGCCCCACTGCAATCAGCTGTTTTGCTGCTATATATACACAGTATATTGTATTCCTCCCATCGGAGAGCCCGAAGAAGGGCTCCACGAGGTCATAAATTCCCGTGGTGGGGGGGGAAGGGGGAGATCGACTCAAGACATCACTCTGGTTTTGGAGCTTTCATTTCCTGCAGGTAACTGTCAATATGAGTTGTAAATTAACTGTACGTAAACGGGTTTTCTAGTAAAAATTCCCCAACTTTCCCATTATCACGCTCTTGGAATTTGAAGCTGGCTCAAATTTTTGGAGCCTGTCCATACTGTGTTCTCCTTCACTGGTGCAGAAAACTCGTGGAATCTTGGTTTTATACCACTTTTATATTGCTGCCTGTGGACAGAGTCATCCACTTTACCTACAGGCTGTGTACAGAAACCAGCATTTACTATGTTTTCTAGAATACTGCACTTAACCAAGACACAGTCACAGATTCGCCTGTCACAAGGCAATAAGGTACCTTTTCTTCAAATCACCCCACCTCGATTTGGGTGGGGAAAAAAATACCTAAAGAGACTTTTGACCTTACAAGACAAAACCAGTAAGTAATAACAGAGACGCTTTGCTTTCGAAGAGAATAATTCCTTTTTTTCTCCTCCTTTGCTGCCTCCCGCATTACCTTTGACACCACCGCACCTCGAAGGTACGTTTTCATCTCACATCACCCAGTGCGTTGCAGTGTCTTCTGCCAGCTGCCGACCAGCTTCGCACTCAAAAGTGACGTGGAACGAAACCCCAGCGCAGCACCTTACCTACGGCCTGGGAGCTCTCCCCTGGGCTTTCACCGGTATTTTGGGAAGGGACCGTCATTCGCTGCCCCGCACTGTCATAGTGGCCCTCTGCGTTAGTAGCGTTGAGGAGTGGAGGCTTTAATGCGCTGCCAGCAGATGACACGGGTCCTGCCTGTCCCCCTGCCCGCACCGCTGTCACAATAAGAGTCTCCGGCACCGCCGGGTGCTCGTTTAAGGGTCGGGGCTTTGGGCAGGTGCCCGCGGTCAGCAAATCACCGGCGTGGGCAGCGCTGAAACCCCGCTGCCGGAGCCCCGTGGGGGCCCCAGCCCGCTGCTCCAGCCCCGGCTCCGGAGGGTGGCGGTGGCGGGCAGGGGCTGCCGGCCCCGGCTCTCCCCACCCCGCGGCGGAGCGGCCGGGGCTCCGCGCTGGCGCTCGGCTGCCCCGCTCCCGGGGGTGTCCCTGGGCCTGGCAGAAGGGGAAGAATGGAGGTCGACAGCTGTTGAACAGAAAAGCAGGATTTTTACCCCGTAACAGCCGTCAGGGAGCTGCAATACGCTTAAACGTCCCTAAACCCTATTTAGTTATCCCAACGAAATTCCTGGTTTTTTAAACTCATTTACGAATTGGCTGTAGCTGATCGCCTCTGCAGCGGTAGCACTGTTACTGCCTTTAAGGCAGTGGGCTTTACAGGCAACAGATCCTGGAAAGCCAGACGTAGATGTGGTGTAAATGACCCCCACAGCTTCGCTCTTGCATCGAGCTTAACGACGGGCAGAGTCAGTGCTCACGGAGGTGTCGGGAGTCGTACAGCGGATAACGCAAACGGAACGTACCTGGTTGTAACAGCTTGCCTGATACTTGGCTGTGTTTGTGTATTCTTACAGGTATTCTCTTGGATTAAAAGGTGCCACTGTGGTGTTTTCACCAGAACAGCGACAGAGCCTGCTGGCACATGAGGTGATTCCTATCCCTTTAATCAAAGGCTTCAAGGCTTAATTACTTCTCAAATCAACATTATGGTGTTTTAAGTACCTTAATTATGCTTTGGCACCTCTTGCCTAACGTGCACGCTATTATTTAAAAACCTCAACCGGACAAGCACCGCAGCTCAGCTCTTCTCTCCCTTCACTGAACCGCTGAGTCTTCCAGCACAGTGATCTTCAAGAGTTAATTCACGTTTAGTGCTTGTGTGTAAACATCAGCCCGCGTTTGTGAACCAAATCTACATAATAGGTGTTAATTGAGAGCTAATTTATTTAAATTCCTCGTGATGAAGGAATTTAAAGGGAGGAAATGTGTTCCTAGTTGTTGGAGAGGTTATTTGCTTTTTAAGTAAAAAAATAAAAATGTGTAGTTTGCACGAGAGAGGCGAGTACTTAAGGAAGAGTCACTGTAGGGTGATCATTTGCCCCGTAGGAAGCTGTGAGCATGGTAAAGGTCAGGCTCTGTGCTCAGACAGGCTCCCTGGCTCCCCATCGGCTTCCATGAGGGTACAGTATGCTCCTTCCAGAACTGAAGTTGGCTGCAAGGCATCAGTTTAAGGACAGCTTTATGCACTTCAAGGGCTGGACACAACTAGGACGATTTGTGTGGAAGAGAAAAACGGGAGATCCAGAAGGTAGGAAAAAAATTCAAAGAACTAGAAGTGAAACTGATAAAGGCAGAGAAGTAAATCCCACAGCCTGTACTAGTGTAACTTAATAGTGACCAGTGCTGCGAGGTGTTGGAGACTAGCTTTTCTTTTTCTCTGGTTTACCTTCCATGAATGGTGACCCATTGCGCCTGATCAGGTTCTCCTAGCTGAGTCATATAGCAAAAAATGTCTGGGAAAAAAGTTAAGAATCTTTTGCTTATTTATTAAGGAATCTTAAAAGCTACCTAAAGGACCTGGTGGTATATTTAGTGCCTGAAGCCTCTTCTTTTGCTCGGATTAAGTTCCTTTAATAAAGTTAATAATCAGTAGAGGTTTTGTTCTGCTTCTTTAAGGCTGTTGAGAAGGATGCTGTAAGCTGAAGATTTAAAGGGCTCAGAAAGGAATAGCTGGTAGTGACAGTCTTCTAGAATTGCATTTTCTAGCTTTTGTAGAGCGGCTGTTGCTAAGCAATGATTTGGAGGAGTATGAGTACAAGGACTTTGTTCATTTTATAGTTATCTCCAGACATAGCTTTGCTCTGTCATCACTGGCTTTGTTGGTGTTTCTTTTTGTCTTTGGTAATAGAAGTTGTAACCGCATATGCTACATGAGAGAGTTATATGGCTAAATCCGTCTAACAAGGCAGTTATCGTACAGCCAGTCATTGCTGAGTCTGAGGTAACAGCAACGTTTACAACGTTGAGTGCCATTCATAATAATGTTTCAAAGCACATGGCAATAAGATTGTGGGCTTTAAAGATATCTAAATGCTCACAGGTGGGTGTACTAGAAATTTTAATAGTGTTCTCTCTGTATCTTGAGAGAAGGGCAAACAAGCTGGTGAAGGGTCTGGAGAGCAAGTCTTACAAGGAGCAGCTGAAGGAACTGGGGCTATTTAGCCTGGAGAAGAGGAGGCTGAGGGGAAACCTTCTTGCTCTCTACAGCTACCTTGAAAGGAGGTTGTAGAGAGGTGGCGGTTGGTCTCTTCTCCCATATAACAAGTGACAGGATGAGAGGAAATGGTGTTAAGTTGTACCAGGAGATATCTAGATTAGATATCAGGGAAAACTTCTTTACAGAGAGAGTTGTGAAGCCTTAGAACAGGCTGCCCAGGGAGGTGGTGGAGTCCCCATCCCTGGAAGTGTTTAACAGACATGTAGATGTGGTGCTGAGGGATGTGGTTTAGGGACCCTGGCAGTGCAGGGTGAACGGTTGGGCTTGATGATCTTAAAGGTCTCTTCCAACCAGATGATTCTATGATTCTGTGTAAATGCCTTCCAAAATCTGGTTCAGCATTGCTGTCAGTCAAAAGCACTCTGCAGGTCTACACACTAGTCAATGTTTTGTATATAACACAAATTTTTAAAAGCCGTTACATAGCTGATTTTGGTGGATTATTAAATCTCTTCATACAGGACATCAGGTGCTTTTCAAACTAACCTGAACTTTGCAAATGAAAATGCAACCACAGCTCACTGGTGCTGCTGCAAGCCATAAATGTTACCAGTACTCATCCTAAGCAGCATGTATCTTCTAAAAGAGTTTCTCATCAGGTTGCCTGTTAGAAATGCCAAAATAGAGACTTCCTGCTGCCTTTGAGAAATCTGTAAGTTAGCTTCAGCTAGGGTCTTGATTCTGCAGTGGGCTCTGCTTAGGACCCCAGCTGATTTCCCTGGAGCAAGCCTGGATTTCATGGAAGGGCTTGAAGCTGAACCGAGAGCCTCCTCTTAGTGAGCTGCAGGTTATTGAAGCAAACCCATGTTTACTTGTTGATTTAGCAAAAAAATCCCTGTGCCCAGAGAAATCTGTATTGAAATATGATCTCTCCCATAGTGAATTTGGAGGGGGGCGTTCAGAATTGTTAAAATAACCGGTTTAGTTAAAGCAGCTGAGTACATCCAAAAATAATCTAGAACACAGAGGAGGATTTCTGTCCTGGGCAGCCATTTACCCACGGTGTAATATTATCACTGCCATGCAGTGCTGGCATTCAGCTCAGAGGGGAGGCACACGTCTGCCTCGTAGCTCTCGCCTTCGCAAACAGGACTGAGGAAACTCCTCTGAAGCGCTGGGCTTGGACCTCTTAACTGTCACCATTTGATTGTTGTTATGCCTAAAAGAGCCGAGAAGTATTCCAGAAATCTGGGATGGGGTTGCTAAGATGTGCGTTCTAACTCATTTTGTTTCTCTGGAACAGTTAAACAGGATAAGGAGTAATGCAGTAAGTACATAGCTACTTGAGGGCTGCATTTGGGACAGAAATTGGATCGAGACTTGTTATAAGGTGGAGCACTCTGTTCCCGGGTGGAGGATCTCCATCTCCTGAGCAGGGAGTGTCCCTACCGTGGCGTAGGACTGTTCTATCCAGCGGGTCTCTGGTTCAGCACTTTTCCTTCACAGAGTACTTTGCAGGTGCTATCTGCGCCATGCTTACATCAGCTCACGTTTTATCGCCGTCTTTCAGAATGGGACACAGAAACATGAGATGATTCCACTTGGCCAAGGCTGCAGAGGAAGGTGGTGGCAACAAAATTGTACCCTGGAATTTCCCAGGTACTGTGATCTTTGCCTCACACTCTGCTGTGGAGCCAAAGGTCTTCTAGAGGCTAATTATTTAGGGTGATGCTTTAAAGTTACTTACAGATGGGCGCTTCTGAAAATGCCATTAGACACTTAGCTGAGCCTTTAGCTAGTGACATAGTCTGTCAAATCAAGTCTATGCTGTTCTGCAGCTGGCCTGGTGTTACACGTTCCCGCTGTCGTATAGGCAAACAGCTCAGGTTACTGTGTGTGCATGTTTCCCTGTTAGGGATTGGGGCATGGGAGCTTTGTAGTTGTATTGCTGGAGTCACTAGAAAGTTTACCCTCTAAAAAATATGGGATGTGATTTTCTCTTTGTCTTACCGCAGAGGTGAGGCCTGAGGTGAATTCTCATAAGCTCCATGAAAATCTTCAGCTCTGCTCTTGGAGTTCATCGGGCTGAAGTTTGCAGCCTCTGCTCGACTGCCCAGCCCTGGGGTCTCAGTGCTGTAGGATGGCAGGCCAGCCGCATCCCGCTCCTTGGCTCCAGGTTGGCTCTTCCTAGGGAAGGTGGGTTTCTTCATGGTGACTTGCACAGCTGGCCTGTGGGCAGCGCCTGCAAAGCTTTCCTGCTCTTTCGCTCCTGGAAGTAGAATTGTCCACAAGTCAGGTAGGATGCGGTGGTGGTTCACCTGTACAGTATGCTGCAGTAACAGGGAGAGGGAAACTGCGATGTCTGTGCAGGTGGATGGGAGTTCAGCCTGCCTGGGCTCTGCATAGATTTAAATCTGCATGGCTGCACTAGCCAAACCTGACGTCTCACCAGGGTGAGCTTTGCAACGTGCTGTTCTGCCTGGAGATGGCTTTCAGCACAAGCCAGAGAAGTCAGGTGCTACAATAAACAAGGTGTAGATACGGCCAGTGTGTTGGGCTAAGCTGGAATCCCTGAAGGGATGAGACTCCTCTGTGAGAGGGAACATCATCTCCACCTCGACATCCTTAACCCAGGAGGAAGAGAGGCCAAAAGCAGAAATGCAGAACAATTTCCATCCAGCTTTGAGAGGTACCCAGCAGACTGCATTTTTGCGGCGTTTCTCTTCCCTTAAGCCTACAAAAGTGTTTGGGTCTGGCTTCTGCTTGACAAATATCTGTGATTCTGCTTGAGGTTGAGCAGCAGTAAATTCTCCTGCGCCCAGTTGCTCAGCTCAGAAATCCATGTGCTTACCTGGGGAAACAGAGAGACGTGCGCTGGATGCTGCTGATCCAAATTCATTCTCAGCAACACATTTAAATATTCCAGAGTCTTCTGGAAAAGCTTCTGTGATAACCAGGGTGCAGACTTCCTCTGAAATAGGAAGGAAGAAATTGTGGGAATTGGTCCTTGTGGATGGACTGTTACTTAGTGACCGAACTTGGCAGCAAAAAAGTGATGTAAAGGGCATAGGAATTGAAGGGATTCAGAAGGAGCAAAGTTGAAGGAAGAATCTTTCTTCCTGTGACTTTAATGAAACAAGGAACTTCTTTTTTTCTAAATTCTGTCTTCTCTTGCTCAAGTTTAAACACCAGAAAAGATTACAGGTCAGAAAGGTTGTTATGGTTTTCCTTAACATGTAGAGTACCCTTCATTGACTGAATGTAAAAGGGACGATACTTTTCTCATTGTGTTGTGAAAAAAATCAGGGCCTTTCAGGTGCTTTGGCAAAACTAAGAACTTGAAAGCTCTTAGCCTGACACTGAATGCTCTCTTCTGGAGACGCTTTGAACATTATTGTTTTATCTGGGATGAGGTAGGAAAAACTAAGTGTTGGTAATAAACCGATGAGATGTCTAGCAAAAAATGCTCAGCGTACTTACCAGGAACTGCTGATGAACAAGCCTCTGCTCCAAACGAGAGAAAAAAATTAAATGGTTATAATGACAGAATGGAAGAAAGACCTTCAGCCCTCACACCCATTTCCCACCTCAGCTGTCACCCAGTTACAAAGGGACCATGTCCCTTCCTGTCCATTAAGAGAAATACCATTTGGATAGGGGAAGCTCAGGTTTGGCTGGAACCTGATGGTACAAACACCTCTCCACTGAGGTGATGTGGAAAGAGCTTCACTGACTTTGGAGTTAGTTGCTGTGGAGCGCTGACCACTGGAGGTATCATCTCATGCCCAGGGGTATCATAAAGTGTTTGAAATGTGCTTATATTTTAATTTTATTTTCCTGAGTTCATCAGTAGTTATAATATACGGTGACAAAGCCTCCATGGCTCAGTAGTGCTTTCACTGATAACCAAGAGCATGGCAATCTTGTCCCAGTGTGCCTGGTCTGCTCACGCGTTGGAGGAAGCCCAGGGTTTGCCCAGCAGTCTGTGACTTCAGGTCATTTGAGACGTGTAAATTTAACTCCGCCTCTGTGAACATGTACATGTCCTAATTTTTACAGCAGTTCTTGTTCCTGTCTTATCACCATCTCAATAAAATTGCTGTACGTGGAGCAGATGGAGTAATACCTACTTTTTCGCAGTATTCGGAAATCGGCAGAATCTATTATCCGATCGTACTCTCTGTACCAGTGAACCTGTAAGGTGGGTGTAGCGCGAATGCGACATTCAAATACCACTAATTGACCCTTCGCAGCTCTTACATTTTGGAGGCCCTAGAGGAGGAAAAATTGCTGTTAAATGGCTGGTATGACTATTTCCCTGTGAAGCAATTACTACAGAATGATATACCCTCCAGTGAAGCAGGTAATCTGCTGCCCGTATTTTTATTTTACTTACAATAGCTGAATTAATCCTAAATGCATTTGCAGTGGGTTGTGAGTGGAGATTTTTCACCTGCAGACAAGTGCTCATTAAAAGGTTTTAGCCTGCTTATGCATTTAAATAAAGATACAAATGCAGGAGAAACATCTATTCCAGTGGATACAGTATAATAAGGAGGTTACTATGCGATGTTCCAACTTCAGCCTCCTTTGTAGGAAGTAAATGAGATGAATTCATGTAAGTAGTTCTGTCTGTCTGGATCGTTTACCAATTAAGACGTTAATTTGACAGCATTGCTAATGCAGCATGCTGGCTTTTTTGAATTGTAAATGAACCAATGTTCCAGCCTCGAAATACCTTCTGATGGAGCAGGAAAACTCAAAATCTAATGCTAGTAGTTGCAGAACAAGCTGTTTTTCTGACAACTTGTGCTCTTTACCTTTGTAAATACAGGTGTGCTTCCATAGGCAGACCCGGTCAGGCTCGCTGAGGGACTCTGCATCTGTATAGCAAAGAAAACGGATTTTTATGGCTTGAATTTCTCATATGCAGATACTCGGCTGTGTTGCTGGCTCTTTGAGACAGAAGATGTCAGTGTTTTATCTGTTGCTCATGAGCCAGCCTAATAAATACCCTGTGGAGAGTCTCCATTCAAGTGCTCCAAGAGGACTGTGAACATCAAGTTAGTGGAAAGAGGAGCTGACAACTGGTAAATGTTGCTGGTCTTAGAGCTATAAGCCAATTAGTTGCCCACATCTTGTAATCTCTATGTAAAGATCAGTGTTGCTTGCCAGTAGTAGTCCCCTGCCGCAGGTTTAGTTCCTACCTGGTTTAGCTGATCCCAGGTCTAGCCCTTGGCTTGTGTGGTGTCTGTGGTAACTACAGTGAGGGTGAATGTAGAGAAATGGGCAGGACCTTTGGTACTCTGCCCTGACATCCTCCTTTAGAGCTCAGCTGACACAGAGGTTACAATAAGGACTCTGATTAAGCAAGAAAGTCAGTTTTAAGATGATCAAATATTTGCAGTGCAAGATATGTTCTTATTCCATGGTGGAGCGTTGATGGGCACTCATATGTCTCATTTAGCTTTTGAACTGTGTGTCTTGCATATAAATGTGCAACTGAAGTGGTAGGTTTGTTTTGCTGAGGCACTGATCTTCTTTATAATCTATCTTTTCTCTGAAATAACCCGAATTATCAGCTCTTCCCCTCCCAGCCTGAGTTAAGATGTGAGCTGTCTCTAGATAGTCTGACTTCCCCAGCTCTTGGCCAAGTGTGTGCTCTAAACCAACTATCTGCTTTGAAGTGATGCTTTGAAGTAGGCTGACAAATGGCTAAGCTGTGTGGCAGCCTCTCGAGCATTTCCAGCCCTGTCATCTGCTCCATCAATTTGCTTAGCAACTCAGGCTAGGAAATGTTCCAAGCCAGAAAGCCCTTTCCTAGAGCTTAGAGTCCAGATCTTGATATTCATGACCCTGGCCTCTTAGTCACTTGCTGAAGATGTGCTTAAGTTGATCCTTGCAAAATATTTCTAGAATACTATAAATAATAATTTTAAAACTGTGTAACCTACTCTTTGAGGGTCAGTAGATAATGGCTGAATTAGTGGTGTAACTCTGAACTGAACGGCTGCTAGAAGCTGAGGAATCAATGATCAGCAAACAGCGATGGCTTTCCACTTTTTCTTTGTGTGTGGGGAGAAAGAAACAGGGCAGGATGGAGGTAGAGACTTTAGGAGGCTGAGTGTGCTTGACCCAACAGTGTTTGCACTTACTGTGACATTCCTCTGGCCCTGCCAGGATGGAGACACTTGCAAGGAGGATTATCCTTCGGATTTACCGTATGAACCTGGAGAGACAAACATAAATCAGTGTGTGTTTAGAACCATCCCCCCTTTCTCACAACACAGTGGTGGCTCTATTTGCTGGTTGGAGAGTAAGGGGTATGTGCCAGAGAAAAGAGTATTTGAGAGGTGGTTCAGGTCACCTCCAGAGGATGGAGGCATTTAAGCAAGGGTTTTGATACCGACCTTTGTAAAAGACCCACGTCACCTGTGAAACCTGGTTCCATGGTGGAGTTAGGGTTTTTTCTGCGTTTGGATGGAAGAGTCTAAAGAAAACCCTTGTTACTTTAGCTAAAGTGAAAGTGGTGCCTCATAAACCAGCTACCAGGTCCTTCTCACATCGGACCGTAGCATATTGGATTTACACAAAACAAGTAGTACCATAACTCATTAATAAAGGGTTTACAGGTTTCATCTTTGTTTCCCTTTTACTACAGCAAGAGAGATTTTTCTTGGTGGACTGCTGCAGGCTGATAATCTCATGTTGCTGTTTCTCATGTGCACTGTTGTGTCAGTAAAATGCTGGTCTCAATCAACAACTTGCAGCAACGTTGTTGTCATACACTCCGCTTCTGGAGTGAATGTTAAGAGCGTGCCTCCAAACTGAGAGACAGCAGCATGTGTGAGATGTGGAGACAGTGCTCCTACGTCTGTCTGCCTCGAGCTGCAGCAGTGGGGAAGGGATTGAACCTGGTTTGTCAGCAAGCAGAAGGCATGGAATAACTGAGTTGGCTTTCTGCTGGCTGTAGGAGCAATATATGTCCCCTGCTGATCTGTTTGGTGTGATGCAATACTCCTGAGTTGCTGACTTGCTAAAGGGTGCCCTGGGACTAGCGTTCCCCATCCATGAAGCTGGCTGCTCACCCTTTCCCACTCTCAGCACCTGCGGCGTCAAATTCAGAGCCTTATTCTACATTGTCCGATCGCTGATGTTGTCACGTACTGCCAAGTCCTGTGTTTGCACCTGTCTGTGTCTGTGGTCATGTAAACAGGACCTCAAGGTGTTGGAAGGTAGTTACAAAGCTGTTGTTTCTTGTTTAGTGATCAGTTGCTAAGGCCACTGTAACTGTCCCCTTGAGAGCTCTTCGCCCGTTGAACCACTGCCTTTGTGGCAGTATTGCTGCGTGTTTGCAACCTGCTAGGAACCAGATGTGAGTGGCCATGGCTTGGCAGGTAAGAAATCTCTCCTTAACTTTACAGTTGTTTATCTGCACCCTGACAGTGCTCTAGGTCAGACAAACCTATGTGTTTCTTCAGGGTCTGGATCCTACACTTGATGCTCCCATTTCCATATGGCATTGCTTGGTTCCTACAGCATTTGTAACATGACAGGTAGAGTAACTTCAAATCTGGGGTCTTCTCGCTGACTGTCACCCCGTGTTGGAGTCACATTTGTAGAGATGCAGATAGGTGCATAGTGTAGAGATATGAAGACACCTCAACAGACTAGGATTTAGTTACCTCAAACAGGTCAGTAGGCTACAGAAGCACCCATCTCCTCACATAAAATCAGGATACGCTCTGAACTCTTCAGAGGCTTTGCATAGCTCTTTGGTCAAAATAATTTATTTAGATCTGATCTCTTTCCTGCTGTCAGTCTCCAAAGCAGTCATAACTGGTTACAGTGAAGGACGTTTTGCAGTCTAGTTGGATTTGACCGGCGTAGCCATGCGACAACTACAGGCAGCCACATGAGACAATGGGCTGCTGTACCGCAGTCAGACCTCTCTGAAGAGACCATGTCACTGTGTGTCTCATCCAAACCTGCAGTATGTTACCCTTGGCCCTGACCCAGCAAAGCGGTTACATGTGTTCTCAGACCACCCATGGCCTTCGTATTTCTCTCTGTTGCTCTTGAGTTATAAGTATCTCTTCAAGCAGTTCCAGGATGGCTCCTGTCCAAGGTTATGTCACGTGGCCGTCAGCAGGGCTGTGCCGTGATGCAAGGACTGCTGGATAATTCCAAGGCCTTGGGTGTGGAGGAGGGCCTGGGAAGCCAATGTTATTGAGCTGCCCTGGGTTTCCGCTGCAAACCAATCCTGGCCATCCCCCACCCCAGATCCCTGTGATGCTCTTTGCATGACCTCCTTGCAGTCTATCAGGTAATGGTCAGTGTAGTCATTTTTCACTACCTGTGAAATAGGCTGGTTTGGGTTTTCTGATTTTCTCCCAAAGAAGAAGGGCAGTGAAAAATCTGACATGTGCAGATTGTGAGAGGAGTTCCTGGGCTGACATATCTGCTTTAAGGGTCACTTCACACAACTGAAACAGTGTTAATGGAACTGCCTTGGAGGATCTGTGTCCCCTTTTTTTCCCCGTACAACAAAAGACTTAATTCTCCTGTAGAGATGCCACCATGCTCCTTTGTTCCACTGTCTCCAAGTCCATGATCAAGTCTGGAATCAGGCATGACATGCACAGAAACAGAAGGCACAGACATGCTCCTTAGCAAGATTATGTGAAATGGTCAGAGGGGACTGTGTCAGGCTGTGGTTCAACATTTGAAGCACAGTGAGGTACTTCAGGGAGTTTGCACAGAAAGGTTGGACACACCTTATCTTGAGCGAGAAGCAAGATCTTGGAGCGAGGTTGGTCTATTGAACTGAATAAAACCAGCTTCTGACAAGTTTCCAACCACAATAAACCAGGCACTGAACTTCAGCACTGAATTTCAGCACTAAACAGGAACAGCACTAGGCTATGAGTTTGTACTCAAGACCGTTACTTCGTTGCATGTCATTAGCTCCATGGAGCAATGATTACTGCTAAGACCTTCCGACATGGCAGGGACCATGGCCAAAGATGATGGCTGTCAAAGTTGCAAGTGGACTGTTGCCTTGTAACACGCCAAGCAGTCAGTGTTTGCACAGTAAATGCGGGAAGCTCTATATGTGATGCTGCAGCTGCCAGTGCTCGAGGAGGACTGGGCTGATCTCTTGCCAAGGCAGATCTTATGAGTTCAATTGAGAGAAGACCCCACCATTGGCAGGTCTGTTTGTGCTTGGCTGCTGGAGTTGGCCACTCTTCAAAGCAGAAGCCATCCTTGAAATCCACATTGCTTGCAGCACCCTGGTTTGTAGACAAACTCACCCTTCACATGCATGGTTTATGTCAGAGGCTCTGCTCTGCTTTGTTGTTCTTCCATTTCACAGTTTGCTTCTCAAGGGTGTGTTGGATGATTTCACCATTACTATTGGTTTTGGATAAAGAAGAATTTGTGTGAATAGATAAAAAAGCTTATAAGTGTCATCACTGGAACAGTCACTGGTTTAGCCAGAATTGCTTGGTTTTGTTTGAGAACTAATGTCGTTGGGGCTTAGGATATTCAGTACACCAGGAGACTTTCAGGCATGCCAGATGTGGTGGTGGGTGCTGCTTTAAAGGGCAGAGTGAACATAGGAGAGGAAACTCTGGCTGCGACACTGACCAGCCCTGCTACTGCTAATTGATTTCACGTGATTGAAACACTGGGTACCTGTGTGAGGGCAACGCTGTCTTGTGTATGAGGGTGTACGTGGCTGTCCATCTTAGCAGTTAAAATGAGAGAAGGTCATTCAGCTGCCAAGAAAGCACTGGAAGGTCATGCTGAGATAACTTAAAGAAAAAGAGACACATCAGAGAGAAAACAGTTATGAGTGATGCTCCAGGCTTCTTTAACTATCTGTTTTCAGACTCCTGAGATCCTGTTCCTGAGTCCTGCCAAGCTCCATGCGTGACGTGCCCCTCTGTCCATGTCCTTGCTAAGCACAGAGGCCTTCTACAGCAGGTCAGTGGAAATGTTGGCACCATACAGCTTACGCCCTTGAAAGACTATATAGCCAAGGCTTTACCTTGGTGAGTCATTCTAGCAGTCCTAGTGTCTCATGTAAATGTCAGCCTTTACTTAGTGTAACTCGAGATCTTTGTGAAGAGGACAGAATTAGACTCAGCCAAATGAAGAGTCCAAGGACCTTTGCAACCCAACACCAGAATGATTACAAGGTACATACGGATCACACTATCGACACAAACCATAATGATGACACTCAGCATTACCTGAATAGTTGACATGGCTGCAGAATTATGCTACATGCAACACTAGGACAAATTTAACACAGGGTTAGGAAAGTATTAAAGCTGCATGGAGCCCTTTTGCCAGGTGTTTAGATCATGGAAAACCCATTAAATCTGTTTTAGGAACAAAAGGAGCATCTGCTGGATCTGACATGTGCTGCATTGTAAAGAGCGTATGTAGGTGGGAGGAGAAAGTTTTTACACTTAGAATTGGGGCAGACCTAGACTACATCATCATGTAAATGTACCAGTGTGTTTAGAAACCAGTCCCAAATAAATGTACAGGATAAGAACCTTCAGTTAGTTTGAAAGCAATGCATTTTCCAAGCTATCTGCATGTACCTGGTGTTACTCATTTTCACAGAGGTGTTCCAGCTTTGGGAGTGTATGCTAGACACTACCCTGTGTGGCTTAACAGCCGTGTGAACATAGGACTGCAAAGAACGAGGCTCTCCCAAAGGCAGGGAGCTGGAGAAAGCTGTCTGGAGCTGTATTTCTTCTGTGCTATATGGCTAAATGGGGAAATTGTCACCACTTCAGCAGTGAGCTTTCTAGTTGTGAGTTACCTGATGTCAATAAGTGATTTGAAAGTGGCTTCTCTGCTGCTCCTGGGGTGTGAATAACGAGACTCCTGTAGGAAGTGAGAAAAGAGTGATTTTATTTGTTTCTCTTCCCTGAGATGACCGGTTAGGTTGCAGGGAAATGAGGGATAGTTTCAAATTGTGGAATAATTTCTTAAAATGATTGCTGTGCGGGTGGGGAGAAGGGCACATTTGCATCGGCTAAGATACTCTAAAAATAAGCAAATAGCTGGAAGAGGTTATTGTGGCCATTGATAAGACATTTACAGAAACTGCAGAATCTCGATTGGATTTGCAGCTTGCTGAGGGTCTTTCTAAACTGTAGAAATGCAGCTGAACACTGAGCACATTTCAAAGACCAGGTTTTTGTAGCATGTTTTCAGAAGATTAGCACTAAAGTGCACTATTTCAGAGGCTCATTTTCTGTGGGTGAGGTTTTTAATGCCTCCCATCAAGCAGGTAGATTTGCATCTCAAAAGCTGTGTATGGCACTCCCGTGGGCATCTCCAAGGAGCGCTGGCTTTCAAGGACAGGATGGCTCTGGGATCAGCAAAGACTTTGAAGCATGGGGAGCAGTGCAGCTGCTGAAGTGTATGTACTGTGCTCCAGTCTCTGCTAAGCTGAAGATCAGTTTGCAGACTGTTGCAAGGAATAGAATATCAGCAGTCTGAATGTAATGGTGTTTGGGCAACAGTAGCCTTAATATGGGGAAAAAAGCACAGCAGAGGGCTTAATTGAGCTGTTGCAAACACACCCTGTGTGGCTTACGTGCCCGTGAAGTCTGTGGGCTGTTGGTGTCCATGGGCAGCGTGCAGGTGTGCATAAACTCAGGGTGGTATTGCTCATGGTACATGTCCCACTCCAAGTGCGGTGTGAAGAGATGGGGCCTCAATATCTCTGCCTTCAAGTCACTTTCTGATGGCTATGAAGGTCCCTGATGCAGTCCTTGGATGAGAGCAGAGGTCCCTGGTCCCTCCTGCCATGGCTCTGGGGCCGCCTAGCGGGATGCGCTCCCTGCAGCCCTGTGGGACCTGCTGCCAGAACCCGCCTGTTCATCCAGTG
Source organism: Bucorvus abyssinicus (assembly GCA_009769605.1). Classification (NCBI taxonomy): domain Eukaryota; kingdom Metazoa; phylum Chordata; class Aves; order Bucerotiformes; family Bucorvidae; genus Bucorvus; species Bucorvus abyssinicus. The sequence continues at coordinate 4,735,587 of CM020041.1, read as the reverse complement.
GCTGGGAACCGCTCACAAGCTAGGGCTGAGAATGAATTAATTTTATCCCTTGCATGACATGCCTCTTCTGAGTACAGCTGTTTCTCAGGGCTGGAAAATCCTGGCTTTCCCTCCCCTTATTTGGATAACAGCTGAACTGCCGACAGATATTGGAGACTTGAGTCAAACTGGAGTTCCTAGAACCAAGTGACTAAAACCCCTTTTAAACGCCGACATTAAAATACGCCTAGAGCTTATTTTAAGAGATGCTAAGCTTCCACTTGAAATCATGAGGCTCCATTCTTGTGAAAGTAAGAAGATCCATATCAAACAGAGCTCCTGGTTATTTGCTTCCTTTCCTCCCTATAAAAAAACACCCCCAACCCTCCCTTGCTTCTTTGCGTGCCAGAGCGTTGGAAGAATGTGGAAGGATTTTGAGCCCAGACTGCCTGACGGATGAAGACTGCAGATCCTGGGCAGTGTAGGTGCATGAAGACTTGCATTGAAGACTTGCCCAAGGCTGTAACCGGCAGAGTACGTGCAGATGTGAGTAAAGGCGATGATATTTGTGGAGTCCCTGGGCATCCTGCTCTCTGCTGCCTGTGCTATGTGTGCCTTTGACACCCACATTGCACCGGCACATCCCAGTGGCTGCGTTTGAAGGTTGGGGGTCCATTACATGGACCCTAAGGACAAGTGATCAGTGCCACTGAAAGAAGGTTATTTCAAGAGCCTAGAAACTGCTCCTTCTGCAGTTTGGATGCTGTATAGTAACAAAGCTAGACAAAGTTATTTTCCGAAAGCTCTGAGGAAACATGCACAGGCCCTGCTGTCTCATAGATCACCACCTCCTAAGAGCTCTGCTTGTCAGTGCTTGGACCAAGAGCTGCTGCCCTGGGGCAGTGCTGAGCTGCTCTGCTCTGCTACAAGTCTATGAACCACGTGCCCGGTCAGTTCCCCTCCTTGTAGCCGCACAGTGCCAGGAGCCAGTGGCAACTCCAGCCTGCATCAGCCCAGCTGTGCAGCGAGGAGGGGATAAACCAAATTCCAGCTCTCCCTGTCACTGCTGGCTGCTGGAGGATGCTTTCCCCATTCCCCCAGGGATATCTGCAGTGAATAATGAAGCAGAGCCTCAGCCTTACTACGTAAAAGAACCCACGGTCTTTTTTATAAAGTAGAACATATCACAGTATCACATCAACCAGCGAGTAAGCTCACCTCTCCATCCTCAGATTGGATGATGACTCCTGTGAGTCATCAGGAGGATTAAGTTAACGGAGCCACAGAGGAGAGAGAGCAGTCTAGCCAGCTCAATCCTTCGTGTGGGGCACCTTCCAAGGAGCGGCTATGTCATTCAGCAGGCATGGGGGGACTGTGTGGTCAGTGCATGTCACCGTGCGTGACTCACGGCTTTGCTATCCCGGGCTCCAGCGCTGACTTGCTGTTTGTGCTGTTACGTTTGCACTTTCTGCAGAATGCAGCATGTTCTGATCTCTGCTGTCCCAAACCAGACCTGTTACGTGCCTCCTTGGTGAAGAAGGAATTATTGTGAACAGCACTGTATAAGCTGTGCCAGCTACAGCGCCCAGAGTAGCACAGGATGTCTTCCCTCTCCTAGAAATTACCAAAACAGAAGAGAGCCTTTTCTGTCCCAGAGCCTCCTGCTTTTACTGAGCTGATTTAAACTGTTCTGAATAGGAATAAAGAGAAAGTGTATCCTCAGGCGGGAGCACATTCAAGGGGGATGTCTAGAGACTGAGAGCAGTAGCTAAGTTGCACTCAGAAGCAAAGAGGAATCTGGGGTAGCTTTTGTAGACCCTGCGTAATATTTTTCTCTGGAGTGTTAAGCGAAGCAGCATGTGCCTGTTGTAGCTTCTGTCATCTCCTGCCACACAGGCATGACTTGGGTGGTTATCCCACAGCAGCACCGGTGGTCTGATGCTTCTGCCATATAAACCTGATGTCATCAGAGCTGGTGGATCCAGAGATGAACCCAAGCTCCTGAGCCCACCTTCCCCACTTGTCTCACTGCACGTGAAGCCCCTGAGCTGCCCGTGCTCTTGCTGCGCGATGGAGAAGGCTGCAGTGAACGCAGAGGTGAGTGACTGAGTTTCATGCATCTTGTCTACTCTCCAGTGCCATGAGAGCTGCTTCCAGTGCCCCAGGCAGGGGAGCCCATGCATGGGAATAACGGCACATAGTCCTCCAGGCTACCCATCCCTGCACTTGAGCACCTCACATCTGTGCCCACAGTGAATTCTGGCCTAAAAATCTTGTCCTGGTTCAGCTCCATCAGCACTACTCATACTGGGCACACAGTCATATATGGAGCTGCTTCTGGGGGCTCTGGTGCTGCCTGGTCTGCCCCTGCTCCAGCGTGCAAGCTGCCGACCCCCGAGGCGGGCAGTGCCAGCGCTTCCCCTAGTGCAGCAAAGTCAGTGGGTGAGATTTGGACTTGTACAATTAAACAACAAGCCCAGGATCCCCCTGGAAACTGTTTGCTTGAGGAGAGTGTTATTTAAAGCTCTCTGGTCTCTGGTTTCCCTGACATGTCAGGAGATATTTTTAGCTCACTTGCCTCCTGATAGAGGAGTGTCTGTCGTCTGAGCTGCTGGGGACCCTGTGTCCTTGTGTTGGTGGTGTGAGGATCTGACCAGAGGCACCTTCCCTGAGGTGGGACACCAGCGCTGTATGGTTCCCCCAGGAGCTGTGGGGTTTGTGGTGGGCACATGATCCATGGGGGCAGGTGCTGGTCATCACAGATCAGTGAAGGCCAGGCCCCATCTCTGATCTCTTCCCCAGTGAAGCTGGAAGAGCTGTTGGCATCTAAAAGAGAGTCTGAGTCTATACTGACAGCTCTGGTTCCACCAGTGGGGCTCGTGGAAATTATTCAAGACTGCTGGGACCCAGAATGCATCATATAACCGAGTCTGGAAGACCTGCAGTGGTCAGAACACTGTCATCCCATAGCACATACTGCACTATCACCATGAAGCTCAAAGTGGGGACTTACCTGTTGCACTGTAAAACATGGTAAAAAAACTGCTCCAGCCTCAGAACTTTAACACAGAGCATAAATCATACACCCCAAGTGCAGGTAATGAGAATATCGCTGAATGCTGTAGTTTAAAGGCACGTTTGTAGAACTAAGACACAGACTATGAAGCAGTTAGAAGTGCCAATTCCCCAAACCATCATTATTCAAGTTGCCTAAATTAAGCCATCACTGTACAATCAAAGGAAGCTTTTTATAGGGACATAATTTTACAAACCCCAAACCATTTCCTAGAAAATTGAGCTAGCAAAAAGTGTGGCATAAAATTAAATAACTTGCACAGATGTTTCTTGAATGAAAAGTAAACGTACACCTGCTCTAATGGCTATTTTCTGTCTCTAGGACTCATCAAGACTGGACTGTTTAAGCTCTCACAAACACTGCTTATCAGGTGATATGTGCCATAGCCTGTCCAAGGAGGAGGAAAGGTTAGTTGGCATTTGGGCTTCCACAAAGTACTGTGCGCCTGGTCCCTGCCGAGCAGTGAACTCCTCATTGTTGGGGAGCCCACGCGCAGGCAGTCAAAACCCCTCCGGGAAATATGACTGGTCTAATTTTAACTATGTGAATGGCATTTGATATGGAAGCAGCTGGTGTCATACAAATCCACGGACCTGTCAAGCAACCCGGGTGCATCGTTAAAGCAAATATGTTAATTTCCACCCAAAGGCAACCCAGAAAGCCAGGCTTGATTTTAGCTTGCACTTGCCTCAATGTAAATCAGAGCTGTAGCTTTGTAACTTAGATGTGCAGTGCCCAAACTCTTTGATTTTAATGCCATTTCATTAGAAAGGTGAGACACGACTCATTTTTCTCGCCCTCTATTGCATTTTATGCTAGTACCTACCTGTTTCTGTTTACAAGTGGTGGAAAGGTTTGCTGGTCATGCTCTCTCTGGTCCCCTCTTGTGGAAAGGTTTTCTGCAGTGAAAAGTTTATCTAATGAAAGGGAGCAATGGTCTGAGCCTAAGCTCCTGGGGGTTGCTTGATCTACCAGACGACATGCGAATTGCTCAAGAGTATATCTAGGCAGTGATCTCAGTGAGTGCTCAGATTGCATCTTTTTGGCAGCTGAGACACCAACTTCCTAGGTAGAAAAACCCTAAAAATACAGCAGGGCTTGAATTTTCTCGCTACTAGAGAGTGACAGAGGTGGCATGTCTGCTAAACTCCAGCTCAAGAGTCCCTAAAAAAGCTCTATTGCTTAATTACTGGAAAGTCTCAGGAAAACAAAAATGCCTAATCTCGTGCTCTGGAAACGCTTGCCCCACCAGCGTTCAGCGCTGGACGCGGCAGCACCGGATGGCTGTGAACTGCAGCTTGACTGCCCCTGGCAGTCAGCGAGGGGCTGTCCTCCGGCAGCCGCAGCCTTTGGAAATTAGGAAATGATAATACGAAGGCATGTGTGCAGTGTAAGGCATGGGAGAGCCAGGGCTTTTCTCTGCCTGCTATCCCTGCCAAAAAAAAAAGTTTGCTTTTGTTTAGAGAGCTGCTCAGGAAATGCATTTAAAATGTTACAGGTTAAAAAAGCAACAGGAGCAGAGATGAGTTAACAGTCTTAATAGTATTTGTGCTAAGTGGACAAAGTTTCTCTCTCAGGGAGTGGAGATGCACCACTGAATTTTCTTGCTACCTTTTCCAACAGCCAGGAATTTCTCTAGGAGATAACATAGCATTATGGATAAGGCTTTTGGATACCCAAGATCTACTAATTATTACTGAAAAGCAGAACATGAAAAGGAAGAGTTGATATCTAGGCAACAGAGGGAATAAAGTTCCTTCCAAGAGACAGGTCCTGCCCTCAGGTTAGCCCCACTGCCTGGTCTGCCAAGGAGATGCTAGATCCTCAATTGTTCTGTCATTTGGAGCTGGGAGCCCCCAAACTCCCACCCACAGGTGGGCCTTGTTTTCACTACGCTCTGGCTTAGAACTGCAGATAACGTGCAAGGTGTTTATTGTGCCACAGGGCCAGGGCTGTGGGTCCTGCACTGCTGGGATGCGAGCAGAGGTTGCTGCCCCAGCTCTGCCCGTTGCTGGAGGTTACCCTCTGCTGCTGCCCTGTTGTGGGGGGCACAACCAGGCTGTCCTGCCTCCTTGGCTGGTGCAGAGGAATAGCCAGGTAACGTGTTTTCGTGGCACATGATGGCAGCCTTGAGTTAGTTCGCTGGACAGTGAATTTCTGTGCTCCAGGTGATGTGCTGTTAGGGAATCAGAGCGGTCTGTGCTGCAGAAAGGTGATGAAAGATTAAACCCATATCCCATGCCTGTGGTTCCGATTACCTCTGTTGCGTACAGTTCCCAGTGCTATGAAGAGACTCTCGCTGAGAAGATGCATTATATTTTCTGGCCACTTTCTTCCCTGTAGCATCTCTATTCCTTTTCTTTTCTTTTTAACTTGCCTGTGTGCCATGTTTAGGAGAAGGCTGTGGAGCCCAGCTGATGCTTTGCTGCACCTCAGCATCTCAGCTAAGTGTCTTGTAGACCATTTGCCTCTTCTCTCAGCCCAAGAATACTAAGTGAAGTATTGGTGGATTGACTGCTTGCAAAGGACATCATTACTGAAGTGAGATGTTCAAGGGGCCAGAGCTCATCATGGCTTCACCCCTTGAACATGTGCTGTGGAGCCAGGATGCCCTCTGGTTGGCAGTGGAGTCCTCTCTTGCTTTAGAAACCACAGTCTTCCTGGGTTTCCTGGGTGTGAGGGTGAGAGATGCTCATGCAGGCAGGAGGGCTGAGCCAAGCATGCTGTGGGGTTGGATCTCCTGGTCTGCCAGGATGCTCAAATAACAACCCTTGACAAGCCTACAGGTAAGAGCAGAGCTCGGTGTGCCAGGAACACTGCTATCTGAAATCAAAAATCGTATCCCTGCCTCTCCTCCCACTCCCTGAAAAACTCTCATGCACCCTGAGGACATGATTAATATGCTAGAAATTAAAGTATTACTCACCTCTCTAAGCCATCAGCTTGGTTTTGGGGCTCTTGCTGCCAGCAGCTTGAGACAGTGCTGAGCCTTGAAGTGGAAAGTCTCCTCTCCACCAGCTCCCTCCGAGGACTGAGGGCTGTCTGGGGTGGTGGGTTACATTTCTAATGTTCAGATCCCTGCTTGTGAGTGATGGCATGGCGGGAATGTCAGCTGTATGGGAATAAACTGCAGCAATTTATTCTCTCCAGCCTGTTCAAAGTCAACAGAGCAGCACCATTAGCTGGAACAAAACAGGTCCACTGTTGTGACATACAACAGCGGCCACATCAGTAGTTGCTTATAAATTATCATGCTACTAGTCCCGAGTCCTGGAAAGACGCCAGCTCAGGTTGATTGTGACTCTCTACATTGAAAGAGAAGTGTAGCAAAACTTCATTAGAAGCAGGACTCTCTCATACAGATCTGGAATGTAAAGAATTTCCTATTCACTTGGGTTATAAAGAAAACCTGAGCTTCTCCCCTCTCGCCAAATGCTAAGGAATGCAGAGGGATAGCTTGGGTTCAGCACCTCGTGCTGACTGGAATGGTTTCACCTCAGCATCCTCCAGGTTGGCAGCAGAGCTGTGCAAGGCTCGTGGGAGCTGAAGGACTGTCCTGACGATGGCAGGAGCACAGTGCCATTATGTGCTTAGATTTCCAGCAAGGTGCGTTATTCAGTGAGGTACGGTGGAGGGGAGGAGCTGAGCGAGGGCATGCAGGGCTGTGTCTGTGCCCAGGGTTAGCACAGCAGGTTTCCAGGGAAATTCAGGTGCTCCAAAACACGAGTTAACAGCTCGCTTGGAGGAATTGCTTGGTTTGGAAATACGATTTGCAGTTGGGTTTCCTGCAAGCACAAGCTCCTGAATTTTCCGTTACCTGCCTGCTTCCTTCATGCGGAGCCCCAGACGCTGTGTGAAAAGGTATAAATGACTTTTGGCTAAAGCGTCTCTCCTGGCACCGGTATTAATGGCTGTGACATTTTTTTGGGTTACTGCAAATTGTATCAGGGCCATCTGGGCCCATGGACAGGTGGATGATGCCCTCCAGCACAGACTATGGTGTAGGGATGCTCTGGGAGCTGCACCTGCTTCCTTTGGCCGTCTTTTGCCTCTCCGGTTCTTGTCTGTGCATGAAGGGGAAGGGGTCTTGAACCCTGGGAGCACTGCTCTCCCCCTCCTGTGGACAAGCAGCTCTGCCGGGAGTCACTGGGATTTACTGGGATCCTCTATCTAGACAATCTAGCCTGAGGAATTTAAACTGTTATTGATCTCTTGATGGCGTAATTATCAGATGAACTTCTGACACTGACTTGTATACAGGGTTGGGGGGAAGAGACTGGCTATTCCAGCCATCTTAAACCCTTCCCAGAATGGAAAAGCAGCTGGCGCAGAGGCCACAAATGCTGGGGCCCTTCTTCCTGAAGAGCTTTGTCAGGGGCCTCCGAAGTGACAGTTCGATTTATATCACATCAAACTCGGAGACAGTTGAGTAGTGATTTTTTTTTTATTATTATTATTAGTTTTATTTTTCCAGAAAGGATTTCTGAACGGAGGAATGTAGGTAACAAACGCTTGTGGTGCGAAAATGAATGGACCTGCCCTGTGGAGAAACTGCGTATCTTCACTGGCAAGCTGGTGTCTAGGGACGTTTCAACAGTAAGAATTGAATTCTTACAGTTGGATTCAGAGTTCAGGCAGAGACTTCTCACTTCTGTGAGGAAATGCAGCACATCTTCCTATTCCTGTGTGAAGAAGCTGAACGTAGTCTGGTGTTCATGTCACAAGGGAACTTGGGATAGGGAGGAAGCTTGGCAGCGCTTTCAGGAGAGAGAGGAGCTCCAGGTAGCCTGGCAGGCCCCAGCGGGTGCTTCCCAAAGAGTGATTTAGCTCTGGTAGCCAGAGGCTGGTAGATGATGCTGCCACGTGTGCAAGGACAGCCTTCTGCATCTGGCTGCGGTACCTGTGTGAAGGTGCCCGTGGCTGGTAATAGGACCGTTCCTCTGAGAGATGCTCCGCGGAGTGCAGTGGACATGATTGCAAGTTAAAAGCGATGCTCTGTGAACAGAGAAGGAGAGGCTTGGGGAGGTGTAAGTCACACAGAGGTGTCATTGCCAGAAGGTGCCACAGCCGGCCTGTGGTCCAAGGGCAGCGGAGGGGCTGTGAGTGTGTGTGCTGGGAGGCCGTCCAAGTCCTCCCTCCTCCTCACCACTCAGGTCTCCACGTGGGTAGTAAACACTGATAGACTCAGCCAAGTTTGGCTGATTGCACTTAGTCAAACCTGTCTGAAACTGGACTCACCCGTAGACTCAGGCAAATCTGCCTGACTAAACTTAACCCAACCTGTCCGAGACCAGCAGCTGCTGAGCTGCCTCCATCTTTGATAGTACCCTGCTCCAACCCCAAATTTGGATTGATATGGTTCCTCTGGCTTCAGAGGAGCAACGCAGGCTTATGTGAGGGCTGTCTGGATGACAGGACACATTTGACCCTTCTTATGCCATTAATAGTTGCTCCAGTGGAGATCTGATGTTCTCACAGTAGACACATCAGTAGTTTTAGCCTAGGTGCTTATCGTGGGTATCTTGGTGTAAATTCAGATTATCCCTGATGATGTTAGGCATATACTCTGCTAAATTGTGGTGGCACATATTTGTAGGCTTCAAGGGGATTGAGCAAGTGTGGTGAAAATGGACTGCAGATGAGCGTGAGTAATTTGGAACCGTGTTGTTATGTAACAGAGGTGGCATTGCTGACAGATGTCCTCAGTCATCTGTTGGTATTGACTTCTGAAAGCAACTCAGCAGAGGTGCCTGCTTGCTCGCCACATGCTGAATCCCAGGAGCAGCGTTTTAATGGGGAGACTGACCAGCCTCAAATTAAAGTTCACTCACAGTGTTGCAATAGAGACGTTACTATATGATGCCTCGAGGCATCCGCTTATTGGATGATCTTACAGCTCTGCTTTCTGGCAGCATTCCTTTGGGTTTAACTGCAGACATTTTGACATATCTAGTATATTTTCCACTGTAACTTTAACCTGTGCCAGTCTGGGCTGTACAGACTTATCTATAGGCAATTTGAGGAGCAGTGAACGTTGTTGGATGTTTTTGCTAGTCCTGGGTAGGACACTTACCCTGTTGTCTGTAGAGACGGTGGACTGCTGTGCCCCCAAGCTGGGTCCTAACAAACCTCTGCAGGCTGCATCATGATACAGCCCCACAAAATACGTCAGAATTTTATGTGAGTTTCCCCCATGGATGTGGGTCTTGGTTTTATCCAGCTAGAGCTATTTCCAGAGAGGGATGTTTTATCCTGGCCTTTCCCCAAGCAACTTAATTGCTGGAGCAGAAAGGATTGGGTTCATCATGACCTCTCATTCCATTTCCCATCATGACAGGGGTTCTTACAAATTGACTTTTCCCTTTGGTGCTTAGGAGACACAGGCAATTTATTGAGGTAGAGAAAAGGGCTGAAAGGGGAGGCTTTTCCTTTTGGCATGCCTCAGCCAGAGACGGTCAGAACAAATGCAGCCTGTGGATCGCCCGCACTTTGCTGGCGCCGCCCGGGCCTCCTGTTTTTAGCTCTGGCAGAAGCTCCCTCTGCATATTCAGCATGCCAGCCCAACAGCTGCAGCCCTCTCGATGGCCACACAATCACCTCTGGCCCTCAGATTTGCAGGTTTCAATGCCCATGAGCAAGGACATTTAAAAATGGCGTTGCCTGTGCTCTGTCAGAAATATTCTACCTGCCTTCTCTGTGTGGCACAGCACCTTCTATCAGCGTGCGGTGACTGGTGTGGGTAGGAGAGACACGGTACCCGGTGTGAAACCTGTTTTCTGGCTGGACTGCAGGCGTAAGTGCTTTAGTCAGTATAAATAACCCTCTGGAAGGACAGTGGAAATGATTCTCACACAGAGCAGCTGGATTGGGCACCAGCAAAATAATATCCTCCCTTGCCAAACTCAAACCAGTACCTCGGGAGCTGCCGTCTCTGTGTCAGGTCTGGACACAACCTGAGCATCTTGAGAAGGCAGTTGGGCAAGTGGTTGTGTCTGCAGTCCCTCGGGTCACTGGCTGCAATGGTCTCGCCCCTGGCAGGGAGAGCGCAGGTCCCCTGTCCCCACACTGGGCAGACGTGTCCCAGCGCTTGACCTTGCTGCTGGCTGGCCACGTTGTCACAGGGCAGCACCTTCCCTGCCAGGACAGCGAGGACCTGCTTCCCCAGGGATTTGTCACCTCCTGCCCTGTTCAGGGAGACCTGGAAGCAGGGGTGGCTCAGCTTGAGGATGAGAGGGGATGAGGGTGCTGAAGGCTCCAGGGGAGTGGTGGGAAGGTGGCTCTCAACAGCAGGAAGGGTGGGAGGTTGGTGCCCACCGGTGGAGTATCTGGAAGAGAGCAGGCTGCGTTTCTGTCTGGGTTTTTTATATATGGAGCTGGTTCTGTGTGTCCTAGAGACTAAATAAGTTTTTAGGAAAAGCACTTGGTGCCATTCTCCTCGGCACTGCTGGGTTTATGAGCTCCAGGAGTCATGCTCCTGGCTGAGGAGCTAGAAGTCACTAAGCTAAAAGGACCTTCAACTCTAAAAGTAAGTGTCTATCTCTGTTTTTATCCTGAGGCACTGTGTCTAATTTCGCGCGGCATTAAGGACTGTGTCAGCAAGGATTTCCTTGTGATATTTCCCATATAAATAAATCTCCTCTAAAACCCAGTTTATCCCTAAACTGCCACAGGGGACCCTCAGGCATCTGAAGGACTTTCATTTATGCCAGATATTAATTTATCAAGTCATTTCCTTTTGTTGAGCAATGGCTGGATTTGCCCGTGCTTGCCTGCCCATAGCCAGCAAACGGCAGATGGCACCAGCACCCTGCGCCTTCCCCCGCGCCTTCCGACAAACCACAACCAACTTCAGCAGAACACCTGACAACTTGTATCGAGCAGCTGACATTTATTACTGAGCATTTAATCTGCACAATTAAAGCTGTAGCAGAGACTTCTTAAGTAAAATTAAAATAGGCAAAATTAAAATCAGCAAAAATTTAGGTTCTTTTAGAGATAGGCAGAGACATGAGCTGTGGCTCAAAGATATCCTTTGTGTGAGTGCCACAAGCAAAGACTGTGGTTATTTTCAGAGAACATATTTCCTGTCAATCATTTCTTTGATAAGGCTCTATTCGAAGAGGATTTGATATAACGTTATGTTCTGCTGGATCATGCTGACAGTATCACAACACAATCGGATCTCGGTATTGAGAGTCTCACTTGATTCTGTTGAAGATGAGGGAAAAATCTTTCATTGATTTAAACACCCGTGGCGTTTGGCTCCAGATCTCCAGGTGGGATAGACTAATAGTAGTATGTGCACATGAAAAATAAGAATATGAGTGCTGGTGTGTTAGTTTATGAGTATATGAGTAAGGAATTAGGCAATTTTTATTTTGCATAGAGTGGCTACATGAAGAAAGTCTGGATCTGGAGACAGAGGGTCTGGGTCCTGCAATAGTGGTGGAAAAAACTATATTCAGTGGATCTGAACTGGTCTCCAGTTCATTTGTGAAGCAGGAGGGATAGGGGCCTTTGGATGCGTTACAGCACGGCTGGTCAACTCAATCCTCCGCTGACACCAGTTTGGGGTGGAGGACAACTCCAAAAGCTGCAGTCGGCACCTGGCAAGGCGCTGCCTGTTGCTGTGTGCTGAAAATCGCCCGTGTTCCGTCTGCTGGGTGTCTGAAGCTCATGGCATGTGCTTGCGCACTGCTTTCTGCCTGCCAGACACTGCGAGACCTTTGAAAAAGGAAAAAAAACTGGGAGTTTTTACTCCTTTCACACCAGTTTCTTTTCTGAGGCTAATTTTTAGGTCCTGCTGCATACCTGCTGCAGGAAGAGTTTGAACATGCTGGTTATTTTAGCATCCTTTGTCTTGCCAAGCAGTTAGAGAGCTCTGGGATGGCTGCGCTGAGGAAGAGCAAGTGCTTCAGCATAATGTGGACACTTAGAGCTTGGTTTGGGTAATTGTTTCCTTTGAATCACTTCCTGAGGAAGGGCTCCTGAAAAACGAGCATTGCTGTGGTATAAACCCTGCTTCAGCAGCTCATGAAAACTCGAATCCTTGCCATGAGGGTGCACGCCATTTCCATTAAAGTTATTGCCAGTGGCTCTGCAGTCTGGGGACCCGGGCAGGGACACGATGTGCTGCATTCCAACACTTGGTGTCCCTGCTGAGAGTGTCGGGCTGCCCTATGCTAAGAAGTCCCAAGTTCTTCAACTAGAATCTTCAGCACTGGCATTTCTCCATTGCAGAGCCTGGGCATGAAATTAAACATTCAAGAGGTGTACAGCAAGGGAAGGGAGTTGAAAATAAAGTCAGGAAGTGGAGGCTAGAAGGAAAGGATAGAAGAAATCACTGTCTTTAATTGGGGTGGTGGTGAATTGCTCTTCTTCACTTGTCTCTTGGGTACAGGGGAGTGCAAATACTCTTGTTTGCTATTTAACAAGCATATCTGTGTGTTCGTGTGCTTTACCGTGGGCAACCTTATGGAACTGTTAGTAAAAGCTTTGAAGTTGTCAGGTCAAATCTGCCCAAGGTAGCAGCGAGCCAAGTTGCTGGGGCACGTGGCAGGGCTTTGTAGCTGGTCCTTGCCTCTCCCCAAGTGTCTTTGACACGGTCCGAGTTTCTACTCAGTGTCTTTCCGTGCATCTCTCATTCCAACCTTGTATTTGTGCCCTTCCCCATGGCTTTGCTCCTGAGCTGTGGAAGTACCTGAGATGTGGATGCTGTGGGTTGCTGCCTTGTGAGGAGGCAGAGCTTGCTCCTCCTGTGGGCACCATCCTGGATCCAAGAGGGGCAGTTCTGCTCTGAGCGCGTGGGGGAAGGGGAGTGTTTGCAGCAGCACGTGGGAAAGATTGATCTTCTGAGGGATTTGAATACCCAAGTCCATTAGAGTTTCCTGGGAAATAGCAACTCAGATTCATGCTGGCACACTTTGGAAATCTTTTAAAATTAAGTACCAGAAATCAATGCTTTGCGAGACTCCCAGCACGTAATTCTGAACCCATTAGGAGATTAGAGCTAATTTTGAAAATAATCTTTCTATTTTAAATATTGCTTTGAATCTATTTTGAACTTGTATATGTGGCAGAAGGGGAATAATTAAATCAAAGGAAAGATTACATTGTGTTACTTTAATTGTGATGAATTGATTAATTTGCTGAAGGAAAATATCTAAGTGCAGAAGCAGAAATGGAAATTGGTCCTGGCTGTTCCACTTGCTGTGATAGATGTATGTTTAGGTAATGCATTCCTTCTCATACCTTGATAACGCTATGGGTACCCACTGCATGAATTAATTCCACTGAGAACTGCAGCGAGATTATCTCTGAGGCTGTGTAAGCACGAGGAACCAACTTTCAGGTCCTGTGTGTATTCACTTACCCTTCTGTGATTTCGAAGCTGCATAAGGGAGAGGAGAAACATCCCACCACTGTCTGGTGTAATTCAGGGTCAAGAAAACTATCGCAGGGCTGTTGCCAGAGCTCGCTTTCACTGTCAGTGCCACGAGCCAGAAAGGGGAGGTTGGGGTGCACGGGATTTTGTGGCAGCTTGGTGCTTTAATGCATGCTTCTCCTGTCACCAGTGGTTAATGGTAATTGGTAACTGCAGGTTTGGTACCAGTGTCCTGCGCAAACCCACTAGTAGTAAAGGATGGCGTTTCACCAGGGAAAACATCTCCCCGTTTGCAGGAGCACTGGGAAGCTCCCGTTGCCGGTGTAGGTGAAAATCCCGTGGTGTTCTGTAATGAGAGCGCTGTGGGGAGAGGGGGACAACTTGGGTGATGACTGTGCCCTTAGTGCAGGGTCTTCTGCTCCCGCCAGGCCTCCTCTTGGAGGCTGAAAGAGGTTGAAGGCAGAGAATCTAAGACCTGCAAGAAGTTCTGTTAAGTAAGACTGAGGGTGCTTTGGTGAGAATGAAAGAAAAACATCAGCTCCCCTTCTCTCCCTCCAGCTGCTGGGAACCAAGGTATTTGCAGACCATTTCCTTGACTGTGGAAAATGTGTCCCTCCCGTAGGAGTTAGGGACATTTTAATTCCCCTGGGAGCCTGTGAAAGTCCTTGCTGCAGTGTGGGCGGGGGTCCCACCGGGCCCTTCCCATCCATCTTCTGTGTCTGCAGTCACACCTAACAGCGTGTCAGGACCGATGTTTCAGCAGAGAGGTGCCAGCGAGGCGATGCACTGTGGGGAGGGTGAGTCGGGCGTGTGCCGTGAGAAGGAGAAGCCGTGGAGCGTGCAGGATGTCACCTCCCAGGGCTGACAGCCCAACCAATCTCTCCTTGTCCGTGATTTCCACTCAGCAATATGACGCATGGCTTGAATGTCTCTCACTCCCCAGCGTGGCTGCTTTGTCACCACTGTGTTCAGCTGCACACGTGCATTTCTCACCTACCCTGGCAAACGTTACCTTGCTGCCAGCCAAGGGATTTTGGACTGGTGTTTGGGAACATCATGAAAACTCAGGTGTGGGAGAAGGAAAATCTCCTGTTGTTTTCTCGTCAAGTTGTAGGCAGCAAAGCTCCTCCAGCCTGTTCTCTTGGATTTGGCACATGGGGAAAAAATGTTTCTTCTGTCACCAGTGTATGTGGGGCCAGGGAGGTGAGGATGTGCTAATTGCTTGTGGGAGTAAAGAAATTTTCCTCATCTAGTCTATTGCTCAGAAAGATATTAATCACTGGTGAGTGAAACTTGTGTGACTTTCAGCTGCAGAAAATTAGACAATGAGCGGTAGACAAGTGATGGTTTTATTAGAGCTGTCCTTTTTGGAGGTTTAAACTAAATCTGTTTACTGATCTATGCATCATGTTCTCCAGCTGGAATTTTTGTGGCTTGGCTTTACCTGGAAGTGTGTTGGGTGAGTGCTGAGCACCCGGCGCTCCCGGTCCCAGCAGTACCATCAGCTGAAGGTTCTTGATACCTCAAGGGACTGGCAGGTACGGAAGGAAGCACAGCAAACTTATAGGCTGTCTGAAGCCACCATGCTTGTTGTTAGCTCTCTTCAGGATGTATCGTCTGTCTCTAAGCTATTCCAATTCCTATTTCAGCCCAGAAGCTGCCAGCAGCTGCTCTGCTCTGTCATTAGAGCTTCTACCTTGAGCATGGGAGCAATGGCGCTAAATGGTGCTGGAGGTGGTGAATGGCTTGTGCAAAGCTGACTGGCATTTTGTCCAGCAAGCGGTGTTTTGTCATCAAAGAATCGTATGTGCAAAGGTACAGCAACAGCTTTTGCTTCTAATGCAAGCTGCATATGGACTGTGTGGAGCTCTTGGGACTGTGGAAACAAAGCTGCAATAGAGGTTTGTAAATCGGTGAGTCCCTCTCTGATCCTTCCTTGGTTAATGAAAAGAGCTGTTGGATAAAAACGCAAAGATTTTGAGTTGTGAAAGTGTGTGTTTGCGCTGCTAATCACTTGAAAAATCAATCTCCAGAACTTTGTTTGTTAGGAGCAGCTGATTAGCTGTTCCTATGCTTTTTCCCTTTTAATAAACCCCCTGAGTCGAACACCAGAAGGACTGTAATTAAAGGGGCTCTTTTTTCCTTTCCCTGTGGCATTCTGGCAAATGCTAGCCAGCGGGTCGCCTGGCATACCCAGGGCAGAAATGCCTCTGCCCTGTCCGGGTAAGCCCAGGCTTTGCCTGAGCAGAGGGGAGACGGGGTCTTCGCTCCGCTCTGCACTAGCTTTGACAAACACGGAGTCTGATCGCGGTTGTGCTGGGTTCGGCAGCGCTCTCTGGTTGTGTCAGCGCGCTCTTCCTTTGCCAGGTAGCAAACTGTACGTTGAAGGTGACTAATGGAAGGTCCAGGCTCAAGATTTCCCTGTGCATCATTCTCAGTGGCCCCAAGTTAGATGATGAAGATGATGCAAAGCTCTTTTGACCTACTCAAAGGTTAATATTCTGTGCTCCTGTATTTTACCCTGGAGAGTAACGGCTTGAACGGGAGAGAATAATTCTGAAGGGTAGAGAGATGCATCAAAATCATGAAGATTGATGCTTCCCTTAAATCACTTCCCTGTTCAAAGGTACATAATACAGTTTGGCTGGCAAGGCCATAGGTAAAAAGGGTGCTCAGTGAACTAAGTTGAGGGCTTTGGTTTCCTTCTGACTGATACCTTCCTGTTTCAAAATGGCCACGCATCAGCCATTTGGCACTGACACGGGTTTCAGTATGAAATATTCATTAGGTACAATCTAAGCATAATACTTCCTTGATTTTCTGCAGTGCAAAAAAAGTAGTTTGTACACATGAAACATGAGCAGGAAATACGGCAATAAAACAACCACTCCTGTTAACCCGTGTCGATTTGGTTCTTTGTCAAAGAAGTGAAGGATTCTCCTAGCTAAAGGTATGCCTTGGGCAGGTGGTTGCGGTGTTGTCTAAGTTGCCCAACCCAGCCTGTGCTTCAGGTATGACCAATAGAACCTGCTGCTTGGCCAAACAGTAATGGCTAATAATGACAGATGGTGCAATAGTAGTTTTATGATGTGGACAAATAATTATGAGGGACTGAAGCAATTCCATCAAGCCTGTGACTTGCGACCAAGTTGGAACTTTAACTCTGGTCTCCAGAGATAGAAAGACAAAATGTTGATACAATAAGAGTGAGATGGGGAAGGACTTTTGATTATTTTTCTTCCTTCTTTTCAAAACTGAGCAAAATTAAAAATCTGATTGTTTCGTAAATTCAGGCTCTGCATATTTACTTGGATAAAAATATGTGGAATTTGCAGATTTACTAGCGGAGGGGGAAGCCTGATGGTGGAACTCGGCAGAGAGCTCAGGCAGTCCATGCACGAAGCTCAGCAGGTTCGGATTCTCGTAGGGTTTTGTCTAAATGCAGCTGTATAAATTTATTGATAATATAGTGTCTGACTGCTTTCAATGTATTTTATAGTAGTGTCGGTGTAAGGTGTGGTAAATTGGTAGACTAAGAGGTCTGGGTTGCATGAGAAAAAGGGTTGACACAGTGCTCATACAGGAAGCATTGCAGGTGCCCCGAGTAAGGTGCAGCAAAGGGCTGCTGGTCCTCCCAGGCTGCCCAGCATGCGCTGCTGGGAATCAAAGCAGAATAAGTAGACATGGGCAGGGAGCTAGAGCTGCGTTTGTCCTGACCTTTCATTACACTTAAAATGAATCAGTTGACCTGCAAATGTCTTTGACATCCAACAACTTCACATTTTGGAAGTATTTGAAGAGCAAAATACTTGCCTAGGCGAAGTTGTCTTATCGCATTGGAAGTACTGATTTCCCTATGAAGGTTCGAGACTTGGTTTTTAACAAGGGTATTGCTGTACCTGTATCTTCTGATAGTTTTGGAACTAATGTATTTTTGTTGATTTTTTCCTTTTTTTTTCTCCAGAGGGTCTGAAGATGTTCATCGAGATGTGGACATAGCCTGTAATGAAGCATGACAAACCGCTTTAGTCTGGGTATGTGCTCTGTAATATCGGATCTATCGGCCATCTGGCTTGGGAAACTGGAATAATCTCAACTACCAAAGTGTATGTATCCCTTTGGGACTGTAGTTAGCGGCTGAGCTCTCCGAACCTTCCCTCTCTGATGCAGAATATCTCTGAAAAGTGTCCCTCTTCATTCACATGTCCTTCACAGCAGCCTGCTGACAAGTCCCAGCGCAAGACAGACACACCAATCAATAGCATATTCTTAAATGTTAGTGAGATGGCATTTGGCACTTACGTGAAGTAAACAGCAGCCAAGGAAAAGGACGCTTGAATTTGGCTCCAGGAGAACTAGATGAATGCAAATGCTGTGCCTGTTTAACTGTCTGAATTCGTTACGTCTCCTGCGGGAGGATGCGGTCATGGTCGGTGCATCACCGGGGGTGTTGCTGTTTCTTTTGACAAATCCTTATTTCTGGAGCCCTTGGTGTGCCAGGAGTATGGGCTGTTATATTGTAAAGTTCTTCCTAAAGTACCCTCGAGATGTTGAGTGTCTTCTGTGCAGGTTGTTTTCAATCTGTACAACCTATAAACTCCAGCTCAATTGCCTACATCAGAAGAGAGCTGGAGTAGGAATGCAGCACCTTTTTCATTCCATTTTCAAGTCACTCTTTACTAGGACTAGCTCTTGGTTGTTGTTGTGTCTCAAAGCTGACAGCATTTGTTCTCATCCTTTCTGACAAGGTTAAAAACCACCATCCCAACTGCAGCAATCTCTGCTTTGTGGACAGGCTTTGGTTGTGTTGGGTAGACTCAGGAAGGGATTAGTGACTTGGCCCAAACTAACCTCAAAGACTTTCTGAGCCATGAGTTGTGTCCAAGAAGGAACTGCAGGCTCTTCTAGCAGATGCTACTGCATCTGGTTGGAATAAAGGTTGGTAACTCCAGACTCTGTCTTGCCCAGCAGTGTCAAATATTGCTTCTTCCTGCAGCTCTTGCCTTGTTTTTCTGTAGGATATTTCAGAGTTTCCACCTTACTTTGTCTTTTACTGAAAAGAGTAGCAAATCACATGCTAATGCCTGGCCAGTTTGCATCACTATACAGCAAGAAGATTTGCTTTGTAAGGACTAAGGGGCAAAAAAGTAAATAAAGCCAAGGAGCGCTGTCCAAAGGACAGTAATTTCTGCCTTGCACACGTTCCAGACCTTGTGAGATTGATTCCACAGACCATGTAAATATAGAATGGTCTCTTTAGTTGCTTTTCAACCTGAAGAACCAAGACTGTGCGAAGGAGATGTTCTTTGTATCTCTGTCACCCCCTGTGAATACTGGAGCCTTTCAAGGCTTTTTGACTAGGACTGCAAAGTGTTCGTTTTGGCAGGAGGATGGCTGCTGAGATGTTAAAACTACTTAGTAGGTTAATCTAAAAGCTGAACAGCAGAGTAAAAAGGATGTTTTTCATACAGCCCTAATCGTTTGCTTTGAAAGGAGTGTTTGTTCTACCAAAAAACCCCTTAGAGGTCTCCTAACTAGACATCCAGCAATTTATGTAGAAAGTAATGCTTTTAGGTAAACTTATTTATAGTGTTACCTAAAGCTGACACTGGGATGTGGACAACTTCGGATGAGAAAGAGTCATCAGTACCTGGTTTTCCACCAGACTTAGACTGGAAGCTGTACCCAGAAGGGTGGGCATGGCGTGGTGGGCACAGGACTGGCCAGTCCTTGGGAGGTCCTTGTGCCGCAGGAGTGGTACCTTGTGCTGATGGTGGCTGTTGGGTGAATGGTGGAATGAGGTTTTTGAGAAATGAAAGACTCAATTCAATGCCTAGAGTATAGGTTTGCTTTTTTCTAGCTGGATAAATAACGTCAGAGTCAAAGCACATTCAAATCCAGGCACGTGGGTTTGCAAGAAGAGTGGGAGAGGCAGCACTGTGGGTACAACGAGGTCTAAGGAACTGGGTAAGGAAGAGCAAAGTGTGTGAACCTGTATTATGAAAGGACTAACAGGGATAGTGTGAAGGGTGCTTGGCACAAAGCTGGGTCGATGGTGTGGTCAGCAGACATCTTGGCATGATCAAAGACTCATTTTTACATCTGTCCATTCCAATGCTAGTGTTTGAAGCTAGAAATAGCGCAGGCGTAGCAGGAGCACCATATGGAGAGCATGCTCCTCTCCAAGACGGGGCTGGAAACGGGGGCCAGGATGCGTGCTCTGGTCAGGCAATCTCATTTCAGTGCGGAGCATTCTGTTCACCATCGCACCAAGGCTTCAGCTTTTAGAGTAAACACGGTGCTAATCTGATTGTTAAAGGTGGCATGCGAGTAATACCTGCCTCAGGGACCACTCTGATTGCTCTAAAGGTAAAACAAATAAAGTCAGTGTAAAAGGTTGACACATATTCCTGAAGATCAGATTTGACAAGCATCCTCCAGACATGCTTAATAGAAAATGTGGACGGCAGTAATTTGCAGGATCTCTGTATTCTGGTGATCTAAGGCAGTTCTGCTGGTCTGTTTTTCTATATCTGTACCATGTACTGAAACATTAACTTCCAAACCCATCAAGATCCCACAGATGAAGTGGGCAGGAAACTCATTTCTATTGGTTTCAGCCCTGGTTGGGTCTGTGGTGTGAAAAAAAGCAAAAAAAAATTACTTCTTGCCTTGCACATCTGCTTCATCAGCGGGTCCACACCCCGTCTGCTCACTGCTGCCTGCGTGCTGGCGGCCGGAGTGGCCTCCACCTCAGAAAAAGCATCCTGTCTCACTGAGCACGGTGGGTTAGACTGGGGGACCTCAGGAGGTCCCTTCCCATCCTCAGCGGTTCAGTCATCCTGTGTATTTTTCAAGCCTTCTTGATTATTAAACTGGCAGATGATTTTTTTGAGCTTTCCCAAGAATACAAGAAGCAGCTATTATTTCTTAGCAGCAGATGTACCATAACTCTTGATTATATTAATTTGACTTCATAATTTTTCTTTGTTTGTCATTTGTTTTTGTTCATAACTTGCTGTTGCTGTTCTCAAATGCTTTTTGTACAGCTGCTGCAGATCTCCTCCATGCAAAAACATCCCAGAAGTATTTTAACACTAACCCCACGCAGCTTTTTAGCACAACTTGAGTACTCTTAGACTCTTAGTACACTCTATATTTTCTTTTTGGAACGAGGCAAGGATTCAAAGATGAGCAAGCAAAAGCTGATCAACTCTGCAAACTGATTAGTCAGCGAAACAAATGATACTAATAATAAAAAAGTTACTTTTCCCTTGAAGTATTTGATTTGTCCTGTATTTCAGTGAATAAAGACAAGATACTTGGGCTCATGTGGCTTGGGGTTTTCTTGCATAATGCCCTCAGTATCTCTGTGCCTGCTCTGTTTGCATGATGGGGTTGGAAAGAAAGAGGCTTTTTGTTGTTCTTCATCAAAGGTTTCCAGCAGGCCCTTTTTTAGTGTCAGAGCTTGGGATTCCTGGAACATCAAGCAGTAATTATCTCCCTGCGTTTGATGACCTTTCAGTCAACTCAGATTTTTGCATTTGGATTCAAAACTAATGCTGTGGGCAATTTTTAAAGAAGTCTCCACTCCATCTTTAATTAGAAGCCAGTGACCTTGCGTTCCCGGTCAGTCACAGGGCTTCAGTTTCTTCAGCTGACGATCAAGTGTAGCATGTCGCTGGTTTTGTATCACGCCTACACACAGGTGAAGTTGGAGTTAATAAAGAGCACTTCAAACTATGGTTATGCCCTCACATGCCTCAGGGTTTGGGTTTTGTGCCCGACAAGTGTGGGGTCCAACACTGGTTGACAGGAGGTTCTGCAGCCCTCAAAGGTTGTGGATGCCCCTGGAGAATGTTCTCTCTCAGGATCACATTTAAGGTCACTAACCTGGACGGTGGCATTCAAAACCACTGGGGTGTGACATGTTCCACAGTTCCTCCCTGCTCCAGATGAGACAAAGAGCTGGAGACAGACGACGCCTGTGGGAATAGCCCTATCGAGAGCCAGTTTCAGGAGAAGGCGTAGGCTGGTTTAGACCGCTATTTGGTGTTGGCTGAAATGGCTGGCCCAAGTCCCAAGGAGGAGATGGTTAAGGCTGATTTCTAACCTATGCGTTTGGTGTAAGTGAGAACTTGACCTGCTCACATGGTCAGAAGGGTCTGTGAATAAAAAGCTGGAAGCAATGGGACACCCGAAGGCATCTGAAATGCAAAACTGTGACTGTTCTGGACAGGATATCAGGCCACGCTGCAGCCTTGCTGGGTTGACTGATGAAGCTATTCTTTACAAACAGTAGACTATCAGGCCTGGATACCTTAGAAAAGATTATTTGCTGACTAATTACCCTCCCAAATGTGTATCCTGTGGGTGTGGTGAGGTCCCTCTGACCTTTACTTTGGAGTTCCTCAGAAAAGAATAAACTCACAACCACCTGGCGAGGATGTAAAGTGCTTGTCCTGCAGCAGAGCCGCAGCTCGGCCGAATTCTTAGAGCAGCCCACGGTCTTGGGCTCTTCCGTGCTCTTTGCTGTAAGGACCTGATGAAGTCTCACATGAGGAGGCCTGGGCTCCCTTGTTAACATCTTAGACACCTGATGGCCTTGTGTTCCTGCAAGGAGAGCCCGTATTTCTTACTCTCCAGGCACAGCTGCAGCAATTGCAAGGCAAGAACATTTCACCCTGACACAACTGTGAATTAACGTTGCACTGAACTGTACCACAACAGGTAAATTCTGAAAAACGCTAGAGCTGAATTTCCGGGAAATCAGTTTTGCCTCTAAGGAGCATCTGAATCTTACCCAGATTCTAGAAAGAAATAGAAATCGTGCCAAGGCAGGTGAATGCATACTTACAGAAATGTGGCCACACAAGGCAATCGCAGTATGTTATTTTGTGCCACGGTTCTTACTTAGCAAGCTCTGCCCCGTGCCTCTCGAAGCACATCTTGATTTTATCCTACTTTCCTATAAAAACAAAGTTTCTACCATTATGCTTCTGCTCTTCTGGCCTCAATAACATTTGAGCCATTGACCATTCTTAACTGAATTTGAAAGAACAAATGCGATGTGGCTTTAAAAAATATAATGCAAGAAATAGAACCTGGGTATCGTTTACCACTTGTAGTGGATCGGGGTTGGATAAAATAAAAAGGAAACTTCCGCTGTGACACACTGCACAGACTATTCAATGCAAAATGTCTCAAGAAGTGGTATTCCAGACACGTTGATTATATACGAGTACAAATTAAAAAGTATCATAGTAAAAAGTTGCTCTGCCCTTGAGGCGTAAATTCACTTGAAAGGTCCCTGGTTTATGATTCTGTCCTTCTCCACGAAAAAGTACATCAGCATCCTTAGACCTGAGAATGTTCTCTGGCTGTTTTTAAGTCCTTCTCTCTTCTGGAAACAGCAAATATCCAATTTTCCACTCAGCTCTGTTTATCTAATAATGAACATATGAAAAGCTAAAGCAGTTTCCAGACTGTTTGTATGAGAGCTCTCCTATCGAGATTATAGGCAGTAAAATTTACCAGCTGGGCAATGTAGCAGTTTTATGCAGGGTAATATTTATTTGTCAATAGATGGGAGGAATCAAAGTATGTAAATGACACACAGCAACGGCACTGCTTTTGTCCACATACATAATTACAGTTAATAATCAATTGAGCTCTGTTCAACAGAATCATTTCTGCAACGAATGCCATTTTCCGAGTACCTCACTCTCGTTATATGTGCTTACAGCTAAACCAGGTGACCGTAAAATACAAATACATGCAAAGATACATTAATTTACAAGGGTGTTTATGGATATATTGGACTGGTCTACATGACCGAACCACTTGAACAAAGCTCCGATGCAGGTGTCTTAAAAAACCATCGCTGCTAAGACTTGTTTGCACATTTGGATGCCATCCTGGAGTCCAGGTTTCCCCCCCAGCATTCTGTAATCAATTCCATGTTTCTGTTCCCCCGAGGAAGGTCACAGTCCTCCGTTGGTTGCATGAAGTTACAACAGTTTGGTGAGCAAGGCTGTCTGCTTGCTATTACCAATCAAATAAGGGAAAATAAAGTTATCAGCAGTACCTGACACAGGGCGTTTGTCAGTTTGATAGCGTGACTTGAGCAATCTAAATATCGCGTATTGCCCAGGTACATACATCACCATCACACACCACGCTGGAGTCCATACTGCTTATGGATTAAAAATAAGTAACTTCTCCTGATTTATTCCTGTCAAAGTCAATTCCCTCCATTGACTTGTCTGGAAATCAGGTATCGGACTGCATTAGAGCCAGTGAGAGAACACGCCGCGGGGAGGGCTGTGTCTGCGAGACAGTGGTGATGCTCCTCTCGGTTAGCAACGATTTTAAAAGTGCAGCGTTGAGAAAAGAGATACTTGACAACTGAACGCTCAGGACAGAAAGGGAGCATCAGCACTCGAGTCAAATGGAAGTGTAAGAAAGAAAAGCCAGAAGAAATCAAGGCACAGGTATTCTTATCCTCATTTGATTCTGAAGCGGTCTCACTGCTCAGAGAGCTTCCACCTAACGAAGAACGCTCTTCTGCCAAGACTCAGACTGGAAAAATGGATTGTTTTACTCCGATCGGGATGTCAGGGGCAGACAATCGGTGTCAGAAAAAGCAATAGCAGTGTGGCGGGGGGGGTCGAGCTGTTAATGCCACAGAAAGATACTGCCCAAGCACTCGTAGGGGAGACGGTCCATCAGCATCCCTGGCCTGCTCGTGAGGGCACAGGTTTCTGCTGCCCCACTGACCACATCGCTTAGACAAGTGCTCATTTCGTGGCCGTATTGGGGCCCGATACTAAAAACTCCTCTGCTGTGAAATAAACAGCCTTGGGCATGCCTGTGGTTCGGGAGCCACTGAGGCCAGGTTCTCCCCGGGGAACCTCAGCTGGGCCTGATCAAACCCTCAACACCGTCTGTTTGCCACCGTGAGAACTGCAAGTACTCCGAACTATTGTGTCTAATATTAATAAATTGGAATACATTGTGAATGCACGGGCCCTGAACCTGTAAGCAGTGTGCTTAAAGACGAGGAAGATGGTGGTAGAGGTCTGTGTTCCAAACTCATGGAAATCCAGCTGACCAGCCAGCCTCGAGCAGGCAGGTCACCGTAACTGGCTAAAGTGCTCTGTTCAGTCAATGATCTTCTGACAGCATTGGGTGGCTTTTGGTATGAGTGCTAGAATCAACAAAAACAGAGGAAGTCCTGGGTCAGATTTGCTCTCAGTTAAACAAGTGAAATGGTGAGAATTTGTCACCCTGGAGTCTCGCCAGCAGAACAGAGAACCGGCTCCATCGCTTCCCCTTCACCAAAGCGTGGACCAGCCGCCCTGACCAGGCACGGTACGTCAGCAGTACCATCGACTGGAAGTCACTGCTCTCTGCGTGGTTAAGCGCTTGTTGCGCTGGACAAGCAGATGGGCTGTATCAGCAGTAAAGGGAGCCCAGTGACTGAGGGTTGGAGTTAATGGAACTAATTAGCTGTTATCAGTATCAACAGTGTGATCATTAGCCCTTATTAGGTATTTATCTGTCTCCTGCTTTTCCTTCTGTGGTGCACAAAGCAGGAGGTTAAGCTGTGGTTATTCATGCAGTTTACTTCACATGAATGGTATTTGATATAATGAGAAAAAAATAATAAATTTTCCTCCAACTAATCCATGCCTGTCATTCAAATGCTTGATTGGCATGTTGCTAATTCTGCTGGCCTTGCTCTTGTGAGTAGTGCTGCCCTCATGACTTCAGTGGGATCAGGCCCTAACAGATTTCACTGAGGTCTTTCTGCTCAGCGTGAATCAGGAAGCACTTGACAATCCAGCGTATCTGCAAGAGCTTGTGAGGCTCTTCTCAGAGCTCCTCGGGTGAGTGGAGTAATGCTGTAGCCGCAGAACAGAACTATGACCTGACGGAACCCCGTAGGAACTGTGTGACTGCCGAAGATGATGGTTCCTACCCAAGAGAATTGTGTAGCCTTAAGGTAAGTTTCATCACGGCTGAATCATCAAGGAGCTGGTTGTGAGCTGAATGTTAATTCATTCCGCTTAAGTGGGGCAGCGGGAAATTGTGACGTTAGATGAGGAATTACAAGGTACAAGTGTTAAAACAAGGGGGATTTTGGGAACTCAAAAAAGAAAAAAGAGAAGGGCCTTTAGCAATACAGGTGATTAATGGTATTTGTCTTCAACAAGAGAAGGCATGGTGAGTTGTTGACTAAAGTGTTCTGAGTATCGTATTTAGACAGTCCAGTGTTAACTGATTACTTACGCTGGCAGTGTAGCAGGGATGAAGAATATGTTTAGTTATTTTTTTATGGTCAAACTGGAAAGTGTTTTTTAAAATGTTTTAGTTTGAGAAAAGTTGCATTCAGTGTTACACCTTCAGGCTTCTGTGCGCCGCGTTACAGAAGAAACTATTTTCAAACAACAGAAATTACTGCGTCGGCCTCAAGCGCGGCTGCTTGCCCATGCAGAAACGTAGAAGATAGTTCTGAAATTAAAATGCAAACCTAATTTTCTACTCAAAGAGGAACCTATAATCTGGATAAGTAGCTAAACCAAAATTTACTCGGAATTCATGGTGGTTTTGTTGGGTAATGCTGATTCTAAAAGGTCTGTTTTAAGGACCAGTGGTGATGGTAGCAGAAAGCAATGATCTGTACTGGTGGTTTGGAGTAGAATGCAGTGCTTTTAGGAGAAATGCTCAATACGTATTTCATCTTGAACAGCGTCAGTCTCAGTGGAATTTGCAGTGCATCAAATGGGGCTGTATTAGTGCTCATTTAAAAAAAAAAAATCTCCAACCTTTTCCCTTGTTAAAATACAGTATCTAGGCTGAACTGGTGCTAAACCAAAGCAAACTGCATGCTGGGGCTGAAAGAAAGGTGGTGGAGGCTTGGGATTACTTAAAGGGCCGTCCTTACAGTGTGAACTGCTGTGAGGTTAACCAGAGGTGGGGATGTGTGGGGCTGGAAAATGGAAAGGCCAGAAAACAGCCTGTGAAAAGGCTGCTGGAGGTAGGGATGCCCTGGGCTTCATGGCTTGCGGCGGTGATGCTGGGTGCTTAGGAAGGACAACCAGGTCAGTGGCTGAAATGGAAATATTTCTACTGGTGCTAAGGTAGTATTCCTGTGGCTTGGAAACAGTGGATTTAAAAAGTGGATTAAAAGATGTTAATACTCTTTATAATTAATTGTTATTGATCTTTAGGACTCTTGGAAGTGATTTATTGGCATTAATGCTCTCTCATAGTAATTTTAAGACTATGCCTGTGGGAGCATAATCCTGGTTTTGCTGAATTAAATGGCAAAGGCTTCCTCTAAACTCAGCGCTAACACGATCCAGACCTGCAGGAAGAGGTCATCTGCAACAAAACACAAACTTTTGGAAAGTGCTGCTGGATTATTTTAGATATCCACAGGGGATTTAGTTAATTTCAGAGACGCCTTAGATGCATCAGTTTGCAGATTCGAAAGGGCAATGTTTTCATATTTCTCTTGTGATGCTGAGCATCTGCAGTGGTGAACTAATACTATCAAATCCTTCTGAAAATTCTTGTTGAGAAATCCGTAAAAGATGGGATTGATACATGTTGAGATCATGGCCACAAGGTGGCATATTGTAAATGCCAGGTTGTGATTACAGCTCATTAGTGCCTCATAGTTCCAGTCAAAAAGAACATTAAATATATTGAGAGGCAACCAGCAAGCTGCAAAAGTCACAACAATTGATATCAACATCATATTAATCCTTTTGTTTTCGCTCAGTCGGCTCTCACTCTCTCTCATCCCGTCTATTTTGCCATGTCTCCTTCGAAGACATACAAATATTTTGAGATAGCAGATAAAAATGAACCCCAGTGGGAAGCAGTACTGGAACACCAGCAGAGTAGTGGTAAAAATCAGTCGTTCTGTAACAGATGGCCATGCTTCGATGCAAGCAACCTTGTTCTTGTAGAAATCGCTATGGAAAGACAGATGTTTGAAGGGTTCATCAGTTAATTGGTGAAATATTAAAAAAGGAATGGATATGATGAGGGAAAACCCCCAGATGAAAAGAATTCCCCAGTAAGCGTGTGCAATATTGGGCTTCCAGCCACGGGGGTTCACGATTAACTGGTATCTCTCGGTAGCGATCAGTACAAGTGAGAAAATGGAGACTGTGACAGATACACTTTGTACGAAAGAAGTTATTTTGCACATTGCTTCCCCAAATATCCAGTAGTCCATTAAGGTGTATGCAATTGTGACAGGAATACACAGGATACAGATCAGGACATCTGATAAAGAGAGGTTGGCAATCAAAATGTTGGTAACATTTTGAGCTTCTTTCCGTCTCTTTATTATAATAATCAGGCAAAGATTTCCAAAAAGCCCCACTATTGTCACTAACGAGTAGGCTGTAATAAGCAAGAATTCTTCAAGGAAAGAAAGTCGGCATGTATCGAAGTTCAAAAACTGAGCATAGCTAATGTTAGAGAGGGTTTGATTAGGCAGAAGCTCACTGGGATGCTGAATGGTTTTATCCATCGTGAAGCATCTCCCAACCTATGGACAAAACCTAGTGTTATTCAGAATATACTTGACATGGAGCTTTCCAAGGCAATGGTGACCCTGAGTCTATCGGTGTAGTTCGTGTCCTTGAAGTTTTGGGCAAATCTAATATAATTAATTACAGGACTGGAGAAAACAGTAGTTGAGTATTAGCGGTTTTGTGTGTATATATATGTATATGGACGGAGGTTGATGGTGCCTTTCTGAGGTTCTGCACTGACAGTGTTACAGCCCTGTAACTGATGGTGATGTATAAGAAATACCAGTGATAGCTCTGATTAAATGTACCAACATTTTCATACAAATCCTCTTTCACCAACTGTGGATAAACTTTGCTTTTCAAAATAAAATATTTTAAGATCTGTCTCACCTGAAGATTTAGCAAGGTTTAAGGAATTCCAATGAGGATAATTGGTTGCTTTTTCACTATCAGAAAAGAATTGGGTCCTGCCATCACATTGCTATCTTAGACATCACGCATCTCTAGAACTACAAAGCAATGTGAGCTAATGTACCAGATCCTTCTGGCTTAATCAAAATGATGTGTGCTCGAGCTTCGGTGGTTCTCCACAACTCTCTGAACAACAGCTTTAAGGGAGTTTCCTGTTCTGCCTATGTATTACAGACAGCATGTCCTTTTTCCTCAATCTAATCTGAGAAACCTGTAAACCAAACCAAGATCATGTCTCAGTTATACACACAATTATTTCCATATCAGTGGTTGCCAAATGTTGACTTATTTCCCTACACACTGTCCTACAAGTTCGACAAATGATACCCCCAGAATTTTCTGTGGTTAAATACAACATATACTCAAGAGACACAGGGTTGATTCGGGTGTCAGGCAAAAATCTGATATTAGTACAATTCTGTTGTTATAAAACTAATATTAATGGGAAGAATTAGGTTCAGCTGAATATCTTGATGGGTTTGAATTTATCACCAAGTTAAAACGGTTAATCTTAAATCAAAGGCTCACCAGCTTTCTGGCCAGAAAGAGGTTGTTCCCAGCCTGGGATAGGGAAAAAGAAGGATGTAGAGAGTTACTTTTAAAATTTAAAGATGGATAAGTATGTTCTACACATAAATCTTTCAAAACTCAACTGTAACTCACCTTAATTCCTTTTTGAAGAAGGGAGTTACTGGAAATCTAGCTGGAAGGTGGTCATTCTTCACCCCTAGTAATGAATAGCGCAGTGTTGGGAGCCTGTGGAGAAAGGAGGATTGAAAAAGCAGTGGGAAGTTAAAGAGGATGCACAAAGAGAAGGGATAGGTGGATGTTTTATTACTGCTAGAAATAATCTGTATGTGTAGAAGGGTTGTCAAAATGATTGCCAGTATTTAGTCACTAAGGAATAAAAAACGTTTGGTTGCTTGCACGAGATTAAACACTGAACTCAGGGTTAAACTGGGAATTATGGTTCTGTAACTGTTTGCCCCCCAGCACTCAAAGAATATTCCAGCCAGAGTTGTATCCTGGACTGCTTTACCCTGATAATTCTGCTTGACTGAAGTTGAGGTGCTTCAAATTAAGATTCTAAAAACCTCAAAAACCAGCACAGCCACCTTTGGAGCATCTATTACCACTCTCGGTCTGACTGGAATATGCTTTTCCACTGGTGTAGTCATGTTGGAGTGTGAGTGGCTGTAAATTTATGTGACTATATGTGGCCCTGATGTTCCAGATATGACTTAGTTTGGGGTCAGGGGCTACCATTAAGCCCTGCAGTCTCTCTAACTAACCCACCTGGCTTGGTCACCGCTCTGTGGAGGGAATGGCACAGAAACCTGTACAATCATGTTGCAAAAGCTATTGGAGTCTACTGGCTCAGCTAGGTTTTGTAGTCCCTCGCAGGTGTCCCCACCCCAGTAGGGCAGGAACAAGAGCTATGTACCCTCCTGTGTGTGCACCAGCTTGGAAAAACTCTTCTCCTAATGAGCCCGGGAGGAATGAAAGGGATTCTGAAGCTAGTACGGTCACACCCTGCAGAAACCAATGGTATGGCTGGGCAACAGCACCTTCAGGCAACATATTTCCTGGAATGCACCGCAAACCACTTTTCCCTGGAGCAGCACTGATTGCCTGGCTGGATTTATCACACAGAAGGGTGCGTGGGCTGGAAGGACAAGAGGCCAACCAGTGGCAAGTGTTGCCCTGATGAGCTTTACTGTGAGGGTCTGAAGTCTGGCTGCTTGATCCCAGGGGTGATCTTTCTCTTCCAGCACTGCCTGTGGCGTTCACCTGACTCACCCAGATCTGAGCCCTGTCCTCTGAGAAAGGGTTAGGTGTTAGCAGGGGATCTGGCTTGGAAGCAAGATACCTTCAGATACAAGCTCTGCTCTTCCCTGCTTTTTATGTGAGCAGGAGAAGCTATGGGGACTCAAAGGACATGAGGCTGAGCCAGGTTTGTAATGTTTTATGCACTATTTGCTATGCTCACTTATTTATCCATGGCTGCACAACATGATAGCGAATAGTGAATGATAGTTTGATAGCGAGTGCTGACTGTCCTCTCCCAAGAATTCAGTGTGGGTGGTTGGGCTTCTTTGGCACTTTCTAATATTAAGGAAAAGCCCCTGTACTGACCTTCTGATCAGCTCACTCACTACATCAGCTTTAGGCACACCAATCATCTATATTGTCCTTTTTTTCAGGAAAAAGATTAATTTCTTGTCACTGGTTTGTACTGTGAATTAAAAAGTGTAATCTTTAGTCCTTGTCATACTGCAAGGCAATTTAAACATTTCCTTGGCAATAAAACAATTACACCTGCCTTGTGTAAACATCTGGATTATTCATAACATTAGAAAAATAAGTTACACTAGTACTTAGTGCAGCATGTGAACTCTAATACATAGTGGCAGGTTTTTTAAGCTAATAAATATTAGCAGAATCAACATCCTTGAACTGCAATTACAGCTGATATCAGAATTGCATTGAAGTGCTTAATAAGAGAACTAAATGCTTCAATCCCTAATCCATGAATTTTGAAAAAGATTCTCTACCATAGTGAGAGTTTAACACTCTGAGAAATGATAATCCACTTAGCTGAGTTGTTTCATTCCTCTAGATGCAGAAACATTACTGAAATATGCCTAAGCAAAAGAAAGTTAAAAGCAAAGTCTAAAACAAAGTGAGTTTTAACAAGGCTTTCTTCCCTAAGTATTTTCTTACCTAGTTCAAGATGCATAGTCCCATCCCTCCAAAGCAACCAGTAAATGTTTTGGTTGCAAACACCATCTGTTTATTAAGTTCCAAAGAATTGCAGAGATAAAATCTGGAGGATACCTTCCATTCAGTTTTAAATATAGGATGTACAGAATACAATAATCCTTTAGAATATGTATTTCAGTAAAGTTTGCTATATTTTTATGACTTCTTACCTGATGAAAAATTCAAGTCATATCCACACTGCCTTTCACAATATTTCTTTTCCATTTTTGAGTTAATTACAAAGCCAGGAAACACATCTCCTTTGTGTATAAAAGAATCCAAAGCAAAGCCATCTGCTGCTACAGGGTTAAACTCTTCTATCTTCTCTTTCTGAAACTAACCACAGTTTCACAATTTCCAGCTGTGACTGAATCCCCCAGTCCGTAGAAAGGTTGCTGAGGAATAAAACAAGCTCTGGAATCCAAGAAGAGGCAAACAGCAATGAGCAGGGAGGAGAAAGGACCAGTAGTCATGGGGATGGATTTTCCTCCCCTGTGCAGCTTCTCTCCGCCCCGTCAAACACCTTATCTTGTGTTTTCAATTGTCTTACCTGTTCCGTAGTGCAAATGTTTTCCCTATGTTGGATTTCATACTTAAACATCTGCAGATGGCTTATTGCTTTTTTAATGGAGGGAGATAGGAAAACACAGCAAGCTGTACAGAAAGAGCATGCACACCCTATTAAATGCATCATTTGCTCTACGGCAATTAACATCATCATGTTTTCATTATAAAGTGCTGGTTTAGCTTTTACTCCAGAGATTTAAAAATAATCCTGAAAATGACACATTACATGTTGAAAAGGGGTTTTATTATTATCACTGGTTTTCCAGTAAAAGCCCATACCTTTCCCAGTCCCTTTTTTATAAATACAGCATTCAGCGTTCCCTATTAAATATGTAGAGTGGCTGTTTATGGGACACGAAAAGAACTGGTCTCTCTTAGGATGTGCTGCTTGGTACATTGCTTTTTTTAAACTCTTGACCTCGTACCTGGCTCCAGTTAACCCTCAGTATCCCGATCTCTTGTGCTGAACCAGCCTGCAGCTCTCCACCACTAGAAAAAGCAGAGACAACAGAAAATAGTCCAGAGTTAGAATGTGTTTGTGTGGGAACAGACTCAGGAAACTATATTATGGTTCCCTGTTAAATTAGAGAAGTAGAAACTTTTAGGCAAAACGTTTGAGAGAGTGCTGGGAGTCTGTCTCACTGCACCGGTATTTTTGGAGAGAATGATTTTGAAAAGCAGGAGGGTTTGGGGCTGGGCAAGGCTGATGCTGTACCTCGAGTGCAGGTTAGAACTAATTATCTGAAAACGTTGCTAGTCATCATGCTGTTGTGTTTGTAGAAAATAGGGGTGGAGAGAGCCTCTGAGATCAGTCAGACAAACCTCCTGTTTCTAATAAATTTGTATCTATTCATGTCGTGTTTGTCTAACCTGTGTTTTAAACATCTGTGGTAATCCTGGATTATGTATTCAAGTGACTAATCTACTGTTGGGGAGACTTCCTTAACACCTCTCCTTAAAATTTCTTTCACTTTAGCCCATTGCTTTTCACTCTAAGTCATCTGTGCATCCTGAAGTTTTAAGCAAAATGCTACCATCAGGCAATGTGAATAGGCTTTTCTGAAGCATTTCTAGCGCTTGCTCATTGTGCTTATGTCAAAAATCCTGTAAAAACAAAGCTTTTCCAAAGTACTTCAGGATTCCTGGCCCCGGTTGTGGTGTAACCCAGGAAGTGAATCAAGACCTAAAACCAGAATGTGCTAGAGGGGCAGGAGAACACAGAAATGCCGTATCTGTTTAGAAAGGAAATAAGTCAGTAAAAGATGTTCTGATTCTAGTTATAAATTTCAAACAAAGGTCAGGTTGCTTATTTTCATCGGCCTCTGTTTCTAAGGGAACACTGCGTGCCGACCCCCGTCTGTGGGACCGCTGAAGTGTTCAACGGGTGATCCTCTCTGTCCTACAGTCCTGCCAATCTGCCGCCTTCCGTGGATTTAATTTTGCTGTAACCTGTTGTGAATTCGATCACGTCCGACATCAGAGGCTCGTGGGTGTAGCCGCTCTCGGTCTGCTATGCCTGATGTCAGAGGTTTGTACACGAAGTGGAATCTGTGGCTGTGTATGAAGGGATCAAGGTATGTTGTTTTCAGCCAAATGCTGTAGTGTCTGTGTGCAAAAAAGGTTAATGGATAGCAGAATCGTGTTTACTTTATAGAAACGATCACGTTATTTCTAAATTGCTCAATATTAAGTGATGGAAAAATAGCTTTTATCAGTAGATATTGATAACTAATGGGAAGGCAGGACTGCAACTGTCGTGAGAAGCAAACTTCACGTGTAGCCCGGTAACAAAAACTTACTGTATATTGCAGATAAGGCTGCAATCGGCTCGGCAACATCCAGCGTAAAATTAGCATCTCTGCCTTTGCGGGATTTCAGCAGCTCAAAGTTGAGTCTATTGTAGGAAACGGTAGGAGTTTTGATGTGATTTTTAAAGAGTTTTATTAGGGATTTCTGTCTCAGTTTGCAAAACAAAAGCCTGGTCCTAGAAGCTTTTCAGGTGCGATGTTCATATTGAAATCAGTTGGAACATCTTTTCCAAGCATCTGGCTCTACAGCAGCTAGAGGCATGACCTCAGCTTGCAGCTGTTCCCAAGCTAGTTTTCAGCCAGGGAGCAGTTAACCACCGCAGAGCTCAGGGCACCAGCGCCTGACCCCGCCAGCTCAGAGCCAGCGGGGTCAGTGTCTGTGAAGAGCAGTCTCGTCGTGGTTACAGCCAAGTCATGCTCTTACTCTGGCTCCCAGGCTATGGCGTACGGACCACGGGCAGCGTGGAACAGCAGGGTAAGTGATTAGGTGCTGTAATAAACAGCTTTTCAAACATTAAGGTTGTAATAACGTGTGTTGTGTTAGCCATCAGCTGTTGGTGAGAAATTCTCTAGAAGCCCTCTGAGCTCACCGCTTGCTTCGGCGTTTACGTGATTCCTTGCCCAGCAGGAATCTCTGCTGCTGCCTGACCACCACAAGCTTTTGCTTAGTTGCTTGCCCCACTCCGGCTCCTCCCTGGTGCTGCCCCCTTCCTCAGAAAGCAAGATTTAGTAGGGATCTATGCATACGGTTTCTCAGCTTCCTAGGTGAAAGAGTTCTGTAATAGCAGTTTGCCTAAGAGCTGGTTCAGCGACCTGTAACATCTCTGAGGGATCTGGAATATTCCCTCCTAATAATTATTATTCTTTATAGCATTTTGGAAAGGGACAGAGAAATACACAAGAATAATCAGAAATCTCTTACATTAGTGTCAGATGTGCTGATTAATGTCAGGAAAGTATGATAATATGCTGTGATGGAGGAAAAACACGGTCCCTTCCCTGTTTTGTGGAGAGATCAACACCCTAATCAGGTATTTTCAGCAAATAATTTATAATTTGACCAAACTAGCAACATCTGAACATCAACCAAGCGTGCACTGTAAATTTTTCTCCAAAGGTCATGCAGATAAAGCAGGATTGATGTCTATGTGTATGCTGGAGTGCCGCTCCATCATTCAGAATCTTTTTCCTAATTGAAAATCATTATCACAAAAATTGCTCAGGTTCAGTACCTGGAGTTGAGGTTTCACTCCACTGTATCGCATGGCTCTTGAGGACGGCTTTGCCACGTCCTTGATGCCTCAGCCTAGTCCGTCCCTCTCAGTTTGGTCATGCCGAGAATGAAAAGTCAATTGTTTTACAATCAGCTTTCACTTTAAATGAGTGATTTACAATAGCACATTTATTTTACAATTTATATCATGCCACGAACTTTCGGCTGATTTCTGGACTGTATTCAGTTGGCATCAGTTGAGATGGAGATCGATGTGTGCTCTGGCAGGAAGGTTGGCACCTTTATTTTTTGGGTTAGCCAAGTTACTTTTCTTACTGAAAAAGAGGTAAGATAAGAGGTAATTCATATTTTATAATCACTTCCACTTACTAAACCCTGATTCAATCCTTTGTAGCTTTCTAGAACTTCTCCAGCTGAAGTTTTCCCAGAGTGATCTCTGCCAAAGAATGAATTATTTCAATAGCTCACAGATTTGGGGAGAATGTGATCATTTGTATTTCTGTTTTGTGGGGGTTTTTCCCATTTCACAGTCTTTTCGTAACAACACTGTGAGCACCAAACCCTGCTGTTCTCATGACATTTTTCACTGTTCTAATTGTTAATTAAGGAATACTCAAATAATCAAAAGGATTTTCCTGTTGATCTCGGTCTGTTTCAATTTTCCTGCATGTTTCAAACTGTTTTGATTTTCTGATTTAAAACTATGAATTCTGGATTGCTGTTGTGTCTAGAGAGCCTCGCTCTTCTACAGCACCCCATGTTAAAATTTCATGAACAGTATGGATGTCTTACAGCTAATTCCAGGCAGGTACACACTGAACGCCACAGCGAAACTCCTGCTGATTTCAAAGCTGAATGTCTCTTGTGGAAAAGCACCCCAAAACCCACCCTGCAGAGGTTCTGCGGCAGGAGAAATGGGTGGGGCTTGGGAATAGCTACGGGAAAAAGAGGGAGTGGATTTCAATCTAACTGGGAAATGAAAATAGATGAAGAAGATTTGCAGATGAAACAGATCAGAGCGTGGCTGAGATTGCTGCTGGCTCCAGGCCTTCCTTTGGCAAAATACCCTCCTGGTCTGTCTTGGGCAGAGACACGGTGAAGAACCTGCCCTCTCACATCTGCCACAGCATTGCGAGATACTTTGAGCCCTGACAAAAACCTGGACTTTTCAGACCGTATTTCGCTGTCTTACTTTCACCCCATCTCTCCAAATTATGCCCAGCTTTTATAAAAACGTTAGGAGAGGGAAGAAATGAAACCATCGGTTATGACAGAAGAGTGAAAAGAGAAACTGAGCTTGGGAGGGAAGAGGAGGGAGGGCAGGATGTAAGGAAGACTGGTAATGTAAGTCCAAAGAAGAGGATGCAAATTCAATTCTCTGACTTTCTGCTTCACCCTTCTCGAAGGTGTGTTTTCCCCTTTCAAAGGGCTCAGGGAAGATCTTCTTAAGTAAGATGAACTTTTGATACCACTTACTGAAGAAATAGTTGCTGTGGGTTATTCTGTAGTTACTTTTTATCTGTAGAAAATCTTATTTTTGCATTAAGGAAATAAAAAAGAGGGGTCATGTTTCTTTCCCCATCTGAATTTGCACAAAAGAGAAATTTTTATCCTGAAAAGTGTCATGTTCAAGCTTTAGGCAGGCAAAAGACGATCTCGTTTCCTCTCAGTGCATTTTAATCAATCTTTCTCAGTGAAAACCCTCTCCCAACCAGTGCTGACTATGGGAGGCAACCACACTGATATCAACTAGATTACAGAGGTTGGAACCGATGAAAAGGGTATGACAGTGTCTATACCAGGGACAAACGAAATACTTTAACTTAGAAGAGCTACTTTTGACTTCCTAATGTCCTTCTCGTGCCCCTGATGCTCTTTTCCAAAATGTCAGTCTTCCTTTTCTGCCTTAGAAGTTTGGACCCATCAAACAGCACGACAGAGGATGTTTCTTTAGTGATAATTCCTTAATAATTTAGTTGGTATCAGCTTTAACTAAGAATATATGGTAACACAGGAGCCCTTCTGCTCCAAGGGGCTGTTCAGAGCCCTCTGCTCTGTGATCTCTGAAGCAGTGATGCCCTCCTGTGGCAGGATGCTTTCCACTGGAATAACTGCAATGTTTTATGCGTGAAAATAATGCTTTTCCTTCCTTCTAACAGTCTAACACTAACTAAAATACCCCATGAAGACATTTGCCACAGTCTATTATTTGGCCAGTGCCTCTGGTGTGAGGAAACACGTTTTCTTTAGAGCTTTTACCTGCGTTAGAATCTTAAAACTGCTTATGCAATGACTTTTTATTCTACAGGGTGCTGTCAGAATGGAGATAATATAACGCTGTGACTGCCCTGTCAGGAGGAGAAAAGCCTGAGTTTCTTTTTAATGGTGTTTGTGTAAGCAGTTTTAAATACATGGGGGGATACTATGGATTTACTCGTATATAGTTAAAAGCAGTTTAAAAATGTGGTGGACAAACTGCTGTAGCTGTTCGAGGCTGTTTTAGGAGTCCGGTCACATCTCACAGTGTGAGGCTCGTTCTTCAGCCCTGCACTCGCTCCGCTGCGGTACCTGCATCTGCCGTTTGCGGTGGATCACGTAGGAAAAGGCACAATTCAGGAGCATGTAAAGGCACATTGGAGCATGTGTGACAAGCGACCTGCTGCACTGACAGGGCAGCTGGGTGCCTCACCAGCATAGGCATTGGAGAGGTCTGGTTTGGAGTGGCTGTGGTGGCTCAGGTGGCTGGGGAGGTGTGAAGGTCTGTGGGATACGCAGGAGAACCGATGTTTAGCTGCCCAGGAAAGCCTGCATCACCGGAGCCTGGGGGTACGGGTACATTTGCGGGGTGCTTGGCCCTTTGCATGTGGGGACTGAGCTCCAGAATGGGATTTTGAGCAAATACATAAATGAGGTCCCTCACACGGCAGTTGGGAAGAGATGGTGGACAGGAGGACACCAGGTCAAGCGGAGTTTGGCCTTTCTGTAGTATCAGAGGAGATGTTTCTCTCTGCCAGAGAGAGGAATGTGCATTTTCAAGGCACTTTTCTTTCACCAACCCGTCAGAAGTGCAAATGAAGAGGAGTGGGTATACTTGAGTTGTGTCAGTGACTGAGTTTGCCTACTGATTTCCTCACATCTCAGAGACCCTCATCTCCTGCTGAAAGAAGTCGTGACGCCATTCTTTGATCTCTTCCTTAGCCTACTTGCCTGTCTTGCTTTCAGGGAGAGAAAGTGAGCCGTAAGCAAGCTTCTGTTTTCTTTGTTATCCCTCGAGGCCCTAATTAGCTCCTCTTAATTTTTCTTCCTTTTCGCTATAAGATATTCAGGGTCTACAAAACCCTTGTGGGTTATTCTTTACATGAAACAGATTTATCTTGGGAAGGGCCACACAGCTTTTACAATAAGTGGTAGGTGAAATATATTTTTGTATTTCCTGTAATTGTGTGGAGCTGCAGACAGCCTCTGGGAAGAAGCTTTTTTTTTTTTTTAATAGAGTAGGATATCTTTGTTTCTTTTAATACCACAAATATTTCAGTGACATTATGGGCATATTCTCTTCTCTAAAACTAGATGAAATGATTTCAACTGTTCATGCATTGATAAAAAACACATGACATCTTTCTCTGTAAGTGTTGTCAAACAGACATTTAACATTCCCATCATATTAATAAGTTACCCTTGACTTGGCTGTAATGGGAAAAAAAATCCAATTTAAGAAAAATTAGATCGCTATACTACAAGAATTAATCCTGCTGGTTAATGATAATCCCAGCCTTTGAGACTAAAGCATGAGAACTTGGCCTGCTGATAGAAATGTGGCCAGGGTGTTACTAGAGTGTTAATCTCTGGAGTTGACACCATCCGAAGAGGAGTAAGGAAGAGTCTTTGTGCTGACACATTCAGACTCTCCGGACTTCATCATCTGGGGCTGTAGTTAAGCAACCCTCCCCCGCAGTCAGTGTTCCGCTGGTATGTGCAAGTCTGCAGGGGTGCGTTTCCACAGCGGTTCATCTGAATCAGAACATCGCAGTTCTGCTTCCTCCCTCCTGCCAGCACCAGCGCTCATGGGATCCTGCCAGGAACCCTGTCAGAAAGCTGAGGCAGCTAAAAACGAAGCCCCTTTTCATAAGATTGTTTTTAGCCATCTCAGTTCTCTTAAGGGGCTCTCTGACTGTTTGCACAACCATCAGGGCTGGCACGAGGGCCAGGGCAAGATGACATAGCTGGAGGGCTGGAGCACAGCAACCCCAGTGCAGATCAGTTCAAACAATCATGGAGCTACATCCTGATACAAAACTGCTGCCACCAGGCCAGGAGGGGCAGGAAATTCAGTGTACACCTTTATAAAGGCTCCCAGGGTTGGGGTTGGAGAAAGACTTGTATTCATCTTCCTGAGCAAGGGACCAGTAATGTGTCTGACAGGGGGTCCAGGATGTGATCTTTCTGAAAACCAAGTGGTCCAATAGTTATTTTTATTAACCCAGCCCCCAAACCTGCTGATTTCCAGCACACTAATCTGGATTTCCCATTAGGAGGGTGACTTGTGACTGTGAGGTTTGGTGCCAATGTTCTTGGATGGCATGGAGAATAAAACAGCATGGACAGGCTTTTGAAAGCTGAGCACTGGGATATAAAACTGGGATCATACAGGGAGAAATTTTTGCAGGACGAACTCTGCCTTTGATGGTGCAGAGCTTAAATGCCTGACAAATGCTGCAGTGGTCAGAAATGTTGTCAAACTGTGCTAATTAGTAGAGGTTATATGAACAGCGTCCTCAAAAATTCTGCAAAACATCGATGGAATTGTCATAGATGGGACAATTCAGAGCTGCTTTTCAGGGTCTAGTGCCTGACAAATCAACAGAAAACAAAAGGAGAACAAACAGGGAGAAGTGCCCAAACAGAAGAGGAAATCTCTTCCTCTGAGTAGAGCCCACTATTATCATACGCATTTACTTACCAAAGGGAGTGGGTCGAGTGCTCTATAAATACTTCGTGAGCTACTGAGGTTTGTGCTTACTTTAATACATTCGATTATGTCGCTATTTTTTTCAAAGGTTGTCGCAATGTCTAAACGGAAACTTTTATCCCATTGTGGAAATAATGACCCAAGGTCCAAGTTACCTGAAGAGGTTGTGAAACTGCCTTCACTGAAGGTTTTAGAGACAGATTAGACACTTATCTGTGAGGAGGACCAAGCTAACAGGAGTTTGGAAACTGTGGTGTAGGTACTAATGTGAACTGACCTTTTTACCTTCAAGGAAAGAACGTTTCACCACAAACATCCTTTTTAGCTCCTAGATAACCTCCAACATAAAACCAGGGGGTGTAAGAGCAAAAAAGTCAGTATGTTGAGAACAGTGCTGCAGTCTTCCAGCTGACCATGTTTAAGTACTATGAAAAAAAAGAAATATATCTGGCTATTAGTCATTTCGCAGGGCTTGCACTCCCTTGAAGAGCTCGAATTATTTCTCTAAGAAAACGCCTCCTTTAAAAGCTCAGGAGAGATTTAAGGGTGAGAGAAGGCGGCGATGGGGTTGGACTGGGAACGGGGGCGGAAAGAGCAGCGGGAAAAGCAAGAAAGGAGGAGATTGAGAGGTGGGAAAGGGGGAAATGGACACCCGTGAGGGACGACGAGCAGGAGCGAGCAGACAGGGACGCTACAGAAGAACGGTTAAAAGCCCCGGAGAGGGGAGCCGCTGCCCGCCTTGCCGTAAAGCCGGGGCAGGCGGGCGAGCCGAAGGAAACGAAGGTGCGAGGCTGAACGGGATACAGCTAGCAGGCGGAGAGGGTCCTGCCGGGCCGGGCCTCTGCCAGCTCTCGGTCAGCGGCCCCGAGACCCGGCTCCGCCCGCGCCCGGTGACGGGGCAGGGGGCGCGCGGCGCGGCCGCTAACGGTCAGCGTTTCAAACGCTCCCGCGCGAGCCGCCCGCCGACCCTCCTCCCGCTGCCCCCGCCCGCTGGGCGGGGCCGCCAGGGAGAGCGCGCGGCCGG
This sequence comes from Bucorvus abyssinicus, assembly GCA_009769605.1. Taxonomy (NCBI): domain Eukaryota; kingdom Metazoa; phylum Chordata; class Aves; order Bucerotiformes; family Bucorvidae; genus Bucorvus; species Bucorvus abyssinicus. Next base: position 4,694,754 of record CM020041.1, on the reverse strand, counting down.
GCCGCAGGAGGCCCATTGGCTCACGTTCGCGAGCTTGACGCATTGGCGCAGCCCGGGCTGGGCCCCTGCCCCGCCCCTTCTCCCGGCGCGCGCAGGTGATGATCCGCTTGCCGGCCGCTACAGCGCGACTCTATTGGCTGCCCTCCGCGTCTGTCACCGGCGAACCCCGGGCACTGTGCCGGCGCGCGACGGAGGTCGCGCCCTCTGATTAGTCGCCAGGCTCGTCGATCGCGGTCGGAGCCCCGCCCCTAAAGGTGAGTCGCGGACGGCGCCGGCGGCGCGCTCTCATTGGCTGCGCCGGCGTGGGGGGCGTGCGCGGCGGTAGCCGGGCGGGCGGGGCTCCCAGCGTCCCCTTTGTGTGGGCACCAGTCGCCGGCCGAGCTCTGGAGGAGTAGCAGTCGCCATTTTGTGCGTGCCTGTGTTTTCCCCCCACCCCCACCCCCCTTCTGCGGGAGCGGCGGCAGCCGGGACGCCCCGTCTCTTCTGCTGGTCAGGTGAGGCGAAGCGAAGGCGTTGGGCCAGGCCGAGGGAGCTATCGCCGCCGGCTGCCGCAGCCGTGAGGTCACGCTGTTGCCAGTGAGCGAGGGGGAAGAAGCGGCAAGACGGAGAAGGGGGGGAAAAAACCTTCAGAGCTGCCCCCCAACCGGAGGAGGAGTCTCGGCGCCAGGCTCAGGCGCAGCCCCGGCACCGGCGGCAGCATGGAGAACTCGCAGCTATGCAAGCTGTTCATCGGCGGCCTGAACGTGCAGACCACGGAGGCCGGGCTGCGGGAGCACTTCGCGGCCTACGGTACCCTCACCGACTGCGTGGTCGTGCTGAACCCGCAGACCAAGCGCTCCCGCTGCTTCGGCTTCGTCACCTATTCGGCGGTGGAGGAGGCCGATGCTGCCATGGCTGCCTCCCCCCACGCCGTGGACGGGAACGCGGTGGAGCTGAAGCGGGCCGTGTCTCGGGAGGACTCGGCCAAACCGGGGGCCCACGCTAAGGTGAAGAAGCTCTTTGTGGGCGGCCTCAAAGGGGACGTAGGCGAAGGGGACCTGGTGCAGCATTTCAGCCAGTTCGGCCCCGTGGAGAAGGCCGAGATCATCGCCGACAAACAGAGCGGGAAGAAGCGCGGCTTCGGCTTCGTGTATTTCCAGAACCACGATGCCGCCGATAAGGCGGCCGTGGTCAAGTTCCACCCGATTCAGGGCCACCGCGTGGAGGTCAAGAAGGCAGTGCCCAAGGAGGACATCCAGTCGGGCGGGGGAGGCGGCGGCTCTTCCAGGCCCTCCCGGGGAGGCAGAGGAGGAGGAAGGGGTCGGGGCGGCGGCGGATCCGGCAACCGGGATCACAACGGTCTTTCCAAAGGAGGCGGCGGTTACAATAGCTACGGCGGCTACGGTGGAGGAGGTGGCGGCGGTTACGGCTCCTATGGCAGCGGCTCCTACGGAGGTGGCGGCGGAGGGGGAGGTGGCGACTACGGCAACGGGTACGGCGGGTTCGGCAGCTACAGCCAGCACCAGTCCTCCTACGGCCCCATGAAGAGCGGCGGAGGAGGTGGAGGAGGGGGCGGCAACTGGGGGGGCCGCAGTAACAGTGGACCGTACAGAGGAGGCTATGGTGGGGGAGGCTACGGGGGCGGCTCTTTCTGAGCGGGAGTGCCCCTACCCATTGGGGGTGGTGTGGCGAGCCCTCCCTTTGAGACCGGGCAGCTTCTAAATGGTTTCTCCCCTCATCCGCCGAAGGGCAGCTCCTTTTAAATGCCTCCCTGCTGTGGGAGCAGCTCCTAAATGCCCCCTGAGGGTCGCCTCTGCTGCCTGTGCCACTTCTTTCTCTCTGAAGATGGACTGGGCCACACATACACATACTTTGTGTTACAGTCATTGATGGACTCTATTTTTTTATTATTACTTGGACCTTGGTCGTTTTTATACTAGCAACGAAAAAATGTCTTGTTTTAATTTGTTTTGGGGTGGGGTATGGGGTGGGAGCTGTCTTGTGATCTGGAGAAGAAACTGGGGAGGGTTATGGGGGAATTTCCTTTGTTGTAAGGACTTGATACCTGGCTACTACATTTTTTTCTACAAAATCTACTCGGATCCCATGACTGAAATTAACATTTCTGTAAAGGAGGAAAAAAAATCGTTTTTACGTTTTTTATTTTTTAAATAAATCATTGTGTTCATTGACCTTTACATGTCTAATTTTTTTTCCTAGGATCCATTCCGCACGGTTTTAAGGGTTTTCTAGGTTTGAAGCAGGTGTTCCTCTGCTTTAAGAATGTGTACTTAGAGTAAATATTTTATTGCCAGTAAAGGTCCTAATTGACTTTTTTGCTACCACCCTAGTGGGTTTAATGGTTTTCAAACACTTGCCAGAGAAATTTTTTAAGTACTAATCCATGGGATGTGGTCTGTTTTTTTTCAATATTCGTTCTCACACAGTTTGTGTGCATCCACCATCTTGTACTAGGCAGTTTGACGTGCTGACATGGTTGGTCAATTTTTTCTATAGGACTTTTCCATCAACGTATGTACTGTGTAGTTTTGAAGAAACAGTTTGTGTTAAGCATGTGCTTCATTCATATAAAATGTTCAGAATTTCCGATTGCTTAGTTCCAAGGCCTCTTATCGGTTTGTCGGTGTATGATTCCTTCCAGGAGAGGGTCAACGTTTCTCACTTTATTAAAGGCATACTTGTTTTCATAGTACCGGGTTAACAGACTTTTCTCTCTGAACTATTGTCCTCCGCTAAAGTTCCCCGAGAAGCTCCCGCAGCACCATCTACCGACAGGATGGCGGCCGCGGTGCTGCGGGCTTCCTTACGGCAGCACTGAAATGGGTTCGCAGCTAACTATCGTACCAGACTTCCAAAAGGTATTTTACGCCGCTAGATGACTGGTGTAGAATGCGATGACATCTGCCTGTGACTAAAGATGGGCTCCAGGAGTGTCCCGACTGGAAAAAAGGAGTGGATTTGCAATACTTGCCTCAGCACCTATTCTTTCTTTTTTTTTTTTAATAATTGCAATTGCCCATGTTTCAAAAAATGATAATTGAAACTACATGGGCAAAGTGCTATGATACATGAGCCAGCTGAGTGTACCAGTAACAGGTGCCTGTTGTAAAGCAAAACTATCTGTGTAGTCTGCTTGATTAACAAATGTATATTTGTAGCCCTTTCACGCAATAGAATTAAAGTTTGTTGTTTATGAAAAAGCATAATGTTTTAGGAGAAAACTGCCTTCCTGCATAGAACTATAGAATAGCAACGTTTATGGATATCAAATAAAGATTTGAATTCCTTATATGCTTGAGTGAGAGTATGTATGATATGGGGCGTGGATTTAAGAAATGCAGTTATCTTGACTTCAGGTTTCTAAGCTCTTAGTGGTTAATGCTCTTGCTTTGTGGGACTGCATCTCAAAAGCTGATGTTTTGCTTTGTTCCAGATGTGCAAGATACTAGGCATGTAATTCCCACCGATTCCAGAGGAGAGTTAAAGGTGTAGGGCTGTGTGCTGCTGGGCTGAAGGATTTCGCATGGTATTGTCAGTCTTTGATGTCAATCTAACCTGATGCTGATTTTAGTTGGAATGAGGTTTTGTTGCTATTATAAGTAAAAGTAGCATCAACTTAATTACCTGTGGGAGCTTAAATAAGACAACCTTTTGGTATCGGGAGTTAAACAACAGCTGAGTTTCCTCCTGACTGTGATAATTCATGGCTCTTACAGTGAAACAGGTTCTCTTTGGCTTAGCTTTTACAAATAGGATTCAAGTAACTTGCTCTTTGCCATGCTGTTGTAATTCTTTTAATCTCTGTTGTGAACCAGTATCAGCGATACGTTGTTGAAAGTGCCAGTGGTTTCAGAGCAATGCTAGTAAAACACTGCAAGCACGAGCTCTTGTTGGCAGATGGCTTCAGGTGGTTGGTTTTATTTCAGGTTGCTGGGCTTGAAGTGTTTACCTTTGCGCCTTAAAACTGTGTTGGACGTGCGCTTTAAAACCATCCTGCAACCTCACTTGAAGCACAGCTTTCCTTTTCAGAACCAAAATGAACTACTGAGATCTAGGTCTTGTGTTTGGGTGTATGATTTAGTCCCTTGCAAAGGTGAATCGCCTTAACCTTGTCAAGGGACAGCCTGGTCTTGAAAGAAATAGGTCAGTTCTGTGATGCGGCTTGTCATTTCACTCGGGAAGGTCAAGATTTGTGCACCAACGACAGCTTTATGGTATTTTCACACATTATGTGCTGTGAAAGATAAGTCGATACTAGAAAGATGTGACTTCATGTGTGAAATCTGACAGTTTTGCTAAGCTGTGGTTTGATGTTGAGAATTGTTGTACTGAAGCATGGTGTTTGATTATCTGTATGTAACAGTCCTCATGTAGCACCGATGTCTTCTAGGATAAAAAGTAGATCCCAGAAACTGCACCTGTGTTAGGGAGAATGCTACCAAATTTGTCTCCTAAAAGATTGTCATCTGTTTTACAGTGTCTTGAGTAGGTGGGACTTGCTCTACTCTGAAGAGCAAACACTTCCTTGTGACCATGCAAGCAATGTTAGAGAGTCTCCTGTAAGCGCTTGTGTAACGAGAGGCAGTAATGCTGTGATGTCCCGTGGGGTACAGAGAGATGGTAGTCTGTATGGAGTGGCATTAAAAACACAGGAACTCTCTTTGAATAGAAACCTGTTTCAATCACAGTTCCTCGTAAACAGGAGATGTGTCACTAAAGCTTTGCTTTGGTTTTTTTATGGTATTCAGTGATTTTCTGACCCCTGGCTGGATTTGTCCACTTTGAGTTGCGTAGGAGGAACTGAGATGGCACGTAAATAAAGAAGTTTGTGATTGCACATCGCTCCAGGATGGTCATAGAGATAGAAATGAAGTAACTTTAGTTTGCTGTTCCTTAGTCTGTAGTTTGGTTCTGAGTTCTGTGTGTCTGTGTTTATCTCAGTTTAATGGCTGTGTTAGAAATTACCTCAATATTTTGCTGGCCGCCTGCTCAGGAATGAAAGCTGGCTTGAGTTGCTGTCACTTGTGAGAAAGTGAGAGCAATTCGTTTACTTTCAGCATTTAATAATGAAAGCGAAAGTGCAGCAGTTTTCTTAAAACACAGATGTTCTTTTTATTTTTGTAACCTGCATGAACAAAAAGGAATTCTCCAAAACAAAGCTTTTTGGAGACCACAGTATCACTCAGGCTGTTGTGATGTGCACACATTTTTCATAGCAGTGGGTGTTGATGTCTACTCTAAAGCATAATTGGTTCTTCATTCTGCTTCTTGTGTGACTTGTAAATTTGTATTTGGCTGTACAATTAGCCTGACATACACTTTTATCATACTGACGACTACTGCATTAAACCCGAACACCTGTATAGGTAATGAATTGATACTCATTTGCTTAACATGAGGTGATGAAAAGGTAGTTCAGAACAGCAGTACCAGCTGAAAGAGCTACAGTCAATCTCTGTGGGTCACTGACTGTGTTACAGCTGTGACAGTCTGACAGAAGAGCAGCTGTGCCTGGCCCTGCAGGCTTGGCTGTACCCTTAGGTGGACAATCTCCACCCTCCAGAACTGAGCAGGCTTTCAGGCTGGTGCTGTGTGTGTGTGAAGTAGTTGCAACTGGTGCAGCTGCAGCAGCGGCTCTTGGACTCCCAGTTCCGCTCGCAGGAGCGGAGACCTGCTGGGAGCCCCACAGCAGGGGCACTGAACGGGAGACGTGCTTGAACTCGGTCACGTACTTTGTGTGTACAGACTTCACAGGCAGCAAAGCTGAGATATTTAAGATGGTTAAAAATGTAAAGTTCTCAAATGCTTTATGGTGTTCCCCCCCCCCCGCCCCCCCAATCTCTTCTGTAAAGCAAATTTTACTTTCATTTAGCGTTGAAAGACCTAAGTGGATGGTGTAGGTCAGAACACTGGTTTATTATCTTGCCCTGTCAGCTGATACTATTGTCGCAGTATAATGGCATTCCTATCGCTGCTGAAAAGGGGCTGAGCCCAAGTGGTGCTCAGGACCCCAACCCCCCATTCCAGTCTGAAAGTAGAGCTACTTCTTTTTTCTGTGTACCTCAGGATGTTCTTTCTAGAATGCAAAAGTTTGGTTTAAATTGTTAATTAATCTCTAAAAAATAAAGGGACACACAATACGCAGACAGTAAGGAAAATCATGGTGTATTTTGTGAGTATGAGTTCCTACAGTCTGTAGGATGGTTGTTGTGATGAAGGTCGCTCATCCAGGCCTGTTAAGGATTGCTTGTCCTGTTGTTGTTACGGATTAGTGTTTATCATGTAATCAACAGTTTGTACCACGTTGACACAGTACACATTGTTGTGGACCTCTGCTTTCTAAGCTGTGTAATAGGCAGAAAGCATCTTCGATAGGTTTCTCAAACTATGTGTCTGTATGTAATACCTTGGATTAATACTGGTGATGGAAAGCCCAAAATTTCGGTCTGTCACCTTAGCCAGAGGTGTAGTTTACAAAACAATGGGTTATTTAATATTTTTTGCATACCTGATTCTGTGATCTGGTGTCTGCGTCCCTTAAAGATGAGTTTTCTGCTTGTTATCTTTGTATTTCTTAAATGAATAAAAGGTACATCCCCGCTTCTCTTTAAATCGTATTTTGCGGTGCAAGAACACAATGAGGAGTTTGGAGCCAGCCTGAACAAGCGCTGTTTGATTTTGTTGATGGGCTTTTTTAGGGTCTCCTATTGAAGTATCACTGCTGTTATTTCTGGGCTGTGTGTACACACACATGTACATTACCTCCACTTCCCTCTAGTGAGGATTTATTTGTATGGTAATGTAGGAACTGCTGCTGACAGGTGTCAAATGTGTATTTCTTGTAACGAGATGAAAGTCTTTCTGCTCTATCTTTACCCAGGAATTCTCTACCCTTCTCCTCCGTACTAGGACTTGTAAAGGCGCTGATGGGGTTGGGTGGTTTCCTCCTTGATGTTCCTTTCACAAATCCTGGTTTTTTGCCTTCTCCCAGCACTCTCCTTGATTTCTATTATATATAAAGGGGAGGAAATACAGTCACTTTTGAGCTGATACTTCTTGTTTGTATGGTTCAAAGAGTGTTTTAATCATAGCTATATTCCCCTAAAAAACATATAACCCATCTTGTGGGGAAGCACTGAAAGACCAAGGGCTGTAAATCTGTAGTTTGGTGCAGAAGAGAGACATTCTTCAGATTCTTGTATTTCCTGTAGTTCTATCTGCTGAATAGACCAAACAGTTAAAAAGATGGAACACTTCAGGTCTAGGCTCTAGCAAAAAAAAAAAAAAAAAAAAACCACCAACCCAGCATAAAAAAATAAAATTCAAGTGCAGTTCTCTGTCCTCGGTTCAGCCTTTGCCTGAGGGAGTCTTTGCTAAACTAAAAGCTGCAACAGCTTTTTCTTGAGGACTTTCCCAGTGTGGTTGCTCTTGGTGTAACTTTTTTTTTTGTTAAAAGTCTGTTAGGCAAAGCCATGGTGTTGCCTATTGCAGAAAGCATCAAGCTTAGAGCACTGGCTGTTCTCAGATTGTCAGCTCTCCAAGCAACCAAAGCGCCTTAGCTTGGAAAAGGAGATGTTGAGCCCAGTCAGACTAATAATGCCATCTGTCCTGGGCATCTGGGTGTTCGCCCTCCTCATCTGAAGCATACGGTTTCATTCCTCAGTGCTTTCAGAAATGGAAAATTTGGAAAGAACAGCTCTTCCTCAAAAAAATACAAAAAATAGAAAAAACAACCCAAAGAAAAAAATCAAACCACACTACGTAGAGCTGTGTGTGATTTTGATACCTATTCCACTCATTGAACTACTATAAATAGCTCTTTTCGTGTGTGATGCAGGAAGGAATTGATGCCAGTTCAGAAAGGGATTAAGTTTCTGGCTGGCCATGTGTCAAGATGCACATTTGCTCGCTACCCCCAAAGTACAAACCACTGATGCACATTGCAGAAAAATTCCTTAGAAGCAGAATGAGCCGACAAATCCAAAAATGCTTCAGTTGTTCAAATGCTGCTTTATACCATGCCATTGCAAACTGGTTTGTCTCTCGGAAGCCCTGTTCTCACTGGGAATGCTGGTTGGATTCAAAAGTGTGCACAGCTACGCATCTGAACACATGCTGTTAGTCTGTACTCTAGGCAGTGCAAAAGATTAGTATCATCTCAGCCACTTCTGTCATTTCTGAAACTTTTGTTGCTTTCTGTGGTTTTACACTGGACTACTTCTATTCTTTTTCTATTATTGTTCTATTTTGCTTGTTGCAAAATCCCAGAGGGAAGGAGGTGTGAGACTAGTCACTGCAGGCACTGACTGGGGAGAAGAAATAGATGAGTCCAGTCCCTATTCCCAGTATAGACTTGGATTAAAGCAGTGCTGGATGAAATGTGTGAGTTGTGTTTGGGACTGGACCGTCATGCTCTTTTTACTTGTTCTTTCTCTGTGGATCAATAATCTTGTTTTCTTTACTGTGTTCTAACACAGCTAGAGGAAAGCCTCCCTCTCCCAGCCACACACCCTGATGAACAAATTACACCACCGTGGGCAGGGCAGGGCCCTGGGGAGGCTGCGCTTAACTCTAACTCGCTGTTGTACCAAAGCGCAGCACTATCAGCTGTAGTTTACTCCTACTTCATCCTCCAGGTCCCTCCCTCCTCTAAAGTGATGTTCTGCTTTCAGGCTCGCTGACTGCTCCCTGGCTGGGTTGCAGCGTCGTGAAAGATTTCTAATGCTAAACTCTAAATTTTCTCTGCGTGGTTATCTAGAACTTTTTCAAGTTTTAACAATCTTTTAACTTCAGCAGGTAACAAAATCGGCCGAAGTTCTTCACTGCATGATTTCACTTGGGCTTGTTTAATTGTTTTCTCCACTGCTGGAGTAATGATACTTTGTTTATGGGAGAGAGCTCCTTTGAGTCCTGTCTGATGGCAGTTCAGGACTTCTGAGATCACTGCAGGATGGTGGTAGTTGTAATTGCTAATGCCTCTTGCATAGGATGTTTAGCAAAGTGCATTCTGCAAGAGAAGAAACGCTCCCTTCCTACTGTTATTTCTCAGAGAGTTCACTTACTGCACTTACTTTATCCTCCTGAAAAGGAGGGATCCCGGGAGCAGAAGGGAGAGGTTCAAGCCTTTGCAGTAAGTACCCTGGTGCGAATCGCCGTGCCTTCTTCCCGTTAGGCTCTCCCAGTCGTCATTGTCTGCAATTTTAAATGTAGGCAAATTATTTTTTCTGTCATTAGATCATTGAGAAGTTGTTACTGGAGTTTTCTTTTATCCAGCACCAGCTAGAATCTGGGCATCTGCCCTGTGGTGTCAGCATTGCTTTTAAAGCCTCTTTGAAGGCATGATCTTGGAGATCAGTCAGCACCGTGTGTGTTTTGGAAATGTTACCTTGGGTTCATGTGTTGCTGGTGGCAATGGGGAGCCGGCCGAGAGGGAGTTGAGAAACATTGCCTTGGGAAGGCAGATTGGGAGGGAAGAGCTGGGCTTGTTCTGTTGCTGGTGTTGCTCTAGGCCAAACGTGTTGCAACGAGCTGGTGCCGCACGCTCTGTGAATGCCTCCTCAAAGCATGTTTTCTTTCTGCCTCACAGGGAGCCCTTCTGCATGGAGAGAGAGAGGATGGGAAAGCTGAGCCTTGAAAAGGACACCACAAAAGTCCAGTAAGTGAAGAGAAACCCGAGCTGAGCCCCTGACCTACAGTTCCCGCTCTGAATATGGAGATTGAGCAGAAAAAAGGGTTTGCACAGAAAATCCCAAGCAGCATGATGGAGGACAGTCTGTTACCTGCAAGGATGACATGCTGCATGAGACAGCTTTTTCTGTTCAGGTAAAATAACCTGCCCGCAGAAACAATCTCGCCTAAATTTTGGGGTGTAGCAGCTGTGTGATCCACTCGTTTGTGCTCATGTCACAGCGTGTTGCGTTACGATGCTGGGGCGGTGGGCTGTGGTTCTTGGCTTTTGCACAGAACAAAAAAGGAAATGTCTTTAAAAATTCAAGGAGAGAGGCAGTGAGGGTGCAAAGAGACTTGGGTTGGGGTGGCGAGATCCTGAATGAGAATAGGTTTGTTTGTGCTGCTCTCTGAGTTACAGTATACAAATATTAATTAAGCCACACCACATCTTTAGGAAGCATATGGGTAGTTTTCCCGGATTACAGAAGGTGGTAGTGGGAGCGTTAAGGGATATATTATAAAGACAATCACCTTAACACTTAAGCAGAAATTTTTGGGGAAAAAGATCCCAGATTTTGGACCATAAACTTTTTCTCAAGTCCTTGAATTCAGCCTGTAGTGAGAACTGGACACTTCAGCAGGTGCTGAAACGGGACTCAAAGCTAAGGACTTGGGAGGCGGCAGGACTTAGTAGTACTTAGGCACCTGAATTACTGGCCTTTGCCTTTGTTCCAGTGCCCACAACGGCTGTTTTTACCACTTTCTTCGTGAATGTTAATTTTACCTTTTGAGCGCTCAATTCTAAACCACAAAATCTATCTGAAGATCTGCCAGCAGGTTTCTGATGAAGCATAGGATGGCTCCAGGGCAGGAGGTCTGTGTTCTGACATAGCTGACTGCGGGTGACAGCGATTGCTTATGCTGCAGGAAAGAGTAAGAGGAGCAGCAAGAACATTTTCAGCTGATCTGTTACTGCTGTGGAGGGTGAGCAGTAGGATGGTTTATGCTCCAGAAATCACAGCCTGGAGGGGAGGATGGCCGGGGGTTGTTACTCCAAAGGTGGTAACATTGTGATGAAACTATTGGACTAAACCCACTATTTGTACAGGAAAGGTGATTGATGTTAAAGATTAAAGGAAGACAGATTTCAGAAACCCCGATTTTGCTGGACTTCAGCAGACGGGAGTGTGAACGTGGGACATGTACCAGCAGAGGGCAACAGTACGGGAGGCTGGAGATGCTGATGGCTTCTGTGTTTCTGCTGGGGTGCCAGATGCTGGTGGCGGAGAGCGCTGTGGTGGATGCTCCAGCCCTCTCTCGTCTAAAAGTTACATGCTTCAGAAAACTGCTTCAGGGGGAGTCTCTCACCGTTTCAGCTTCAGCTGCCAAAACATCACTGATTCCAGCTCTGGGGCAGCCCCTACCTAGAAGGTCTCCTAGAGTTTCCTTTTGAGCCTTGTGGTAACTTGGATCCCTGTGAGTTGGGGCAGTAGCGAAATTTTGGCGGCTGTTTTGATTTTGTTATGTGAAAGCAGTATGACATGCTCTAAGTTCCAGCAGTGGTTGGGCAGCAGAACCTCTCTGCCAAGATGCCTCATGCTCCAGGTCATTGGGAGCCAGTGCAGTACCTGAGTACCACCTCCGAGTGACTGCAGCTACCCACTGAGATACCAAGATGCCCATTTCAGTAGTCACCTTTCCCTGGTTTTCTTACATCAATTTCCTTAGCGGACCTTTACCTAGAAAACATGGTCTAAATACAGATCTATCTAAATGAATATTTAATTAATTAGAATCACAGAATAAGTTTAGTTGGAAGGAACTTCTGGAGGTGATGTGGTTCAAACACCCCTCAAAGCAGAACCAGCTTCATCTTTAGATCAGCTTGATCACTCATATATATATATATACTTAATATATATTATTTATTTAAAAATATGTTTATATACACAGACATATTTATCTAATTATGTAGCTTTTAAAAAACAGAATGAAAAATAATTCAGGCTGAGAAGATGTGGCCTTGGAAGCTTGTGTGAATGGTGTGTTTTCTATGCTCCGGTCACAGCTCTTCAATGCAGAAGCCATAGTTTTTAAAGACAGTTGATTAATAATTTGGTGGAGGCGATTATGCAGCTGAAAAAGGAGAGCTGCTAAAGATAGAAAATTGTTTATCTCTGGAACCTGTATATCGGTGTATACATGGAGGCAGAAGAAATTGCTTGCTGTGGTAGGGACACTGGCAGTGCTTCGCTCTCTCCTCTCCCTACGGCTTGTTAGAGTTGGGGGTTTGGTCTTTCACTGGGGATCGTCACAGGAATCTGGAAAGGTTTTGGTGGGCCAAGGGGTGGTGGTACCGGCTGGAACAGGCGTTCTGTGGACCTTCCTACTCTGAGCGCCAGTTATATGGTTGTCAGTGGTGGAAGGTAGATGAGGTGTAGAAGGAATTTAGGACTATTCAGGACTAGAAATTTTGGAAAGAGGCTGGAAAAAATCCACCCATCAGATGCTACTAATTGCTTTTATCTGGGTGTTTTTTCAAGGTGTCAGTCTGTGCACTTAAAAACAAGCAAGAACTGTTTGTATTGGGGTTGTAACCCAGTCACGTTTACTTTGCAAGGCTGCTATAAAGATAATCTGTGATTACTGCAACATTCCAGCAAGGACTAGTCACTGGTTTGCTCTTGTCTGTCGCTGGGTTTACCTTTCTGTGGTGGTATCGGCATTTATAGAGTCCAGCGGTTACATGTACTAGGTGGACAAAGTGGGCAAGAAGGGATTGCTGGTTTGGTTCAACCTGGGTGCGTAGTTCCCAGGTGACTGAAGTGAGGTGTAGACTTTTATGGTGAAAGCCCAATATGTTGTTATTTAAAAACTATGTGTTAATACAAATACACAGGTACTTCTCAGCCATGTCAGGACCTGCTCTTATATCTGGACTGTATGATTACTGAGGAACTTACTCAATGGAACAAGCTCTAGCCCTTGTTTTCTAGGTAAATTCTACTGGTTTTAGTATAGTTACTTTTTCTCGGGTTGGGACTCTTGTGCTTGCAGTTTTGCATGTTGTACTTCAAGAATAAGACTGAACAGACACTGGGGAAGAACTTGAGGGTCTGGATGTCTTAAACTGATGGTTTCTCAAAGGGAAAATGCAGGAATTTTTCCTGAATCCTGTGTGAGATTTGACTTCATGGCTTTATCTGTGTTTCTCCTGTTTATGGGGAGGCTGCCAAGTGATGTTTAAACAGGGGTCTCGACTCTGCATCCCCATGCAACTTTGATAAAGTCCTTTAACTCCAGGGATGTTAAGTTTTCTTATCTGAAGAATGGGGGCGATGGCTAGTTCAGCTTCTCCACGAGCTTTTGAAACCCTCATGTGGAAGGTGCAGTAGCATCTGTTCCGTTGTCATTGTTTAAAATGGTGTGTGAAACTCAGGCTGAGGACATGGTTTGAGGAGAAATGTAGAAGAGTGAGGTAATTTTGTTTACAGGAGAGATGGAATGGCATCGTGCTAGAGAAATCTCTTGATACATTTACTTGTCTCTCTGCTCAAGAATATTTTGTGAATGTAGAAGAGTAATGAAGCAAGCAAATGTTTCTTGTCTTTATTATAATTAACCTTAGGACTTAGTTGTTGAGGAGTGGGATTGAGAAAATCTTTCAATAAAATGAGAGAAAAAAAGAGATTTAGGTAAAGTCCCCACATTTGTATCCATTGGAATAAAAATGGCAAATGTGATTTGAGTCCAGTGCTTCGGGCTAAGCAGCGCCCACGGTTTAGAAGGACCCGTATTACCTGCGCAGCGGGTGTTTGGCCTGATAGATTGTGTGGAAGGACAGCAAGATTTTTGTAAACCGGGGAACTGGAGACTAGATCCCACTTTCTGCGGAGGGAGTGGGGAGACCCTGGGACCCTCTCCCTCGTCAGCAGGTCTGAGTATCACCAGCCCTCTCCTGCTGCTGTCCTGTGCGAGGGCTTGACTTGGAGGTCGGTGCTGGGGATTTTCAGTCCGCTAAAACTTTTCTTTATAGGTTGCAAGGATTAAAGTAGTTACGGGCCGCTCGGCTCATCCACCATCTCCCCAGAGGCCATCGAGCTGCGGAGGCGACGGCGCTGATAGAAGGAGGCGGACGGGTGGACGTCGGGGAGACAAGGGCTGCTCCCAGCGAGTACCAGCTCTCTCCCGGTTCCCGCTGGCCACCGCCGCTCCCCCCGTTAAGACGTTAAGCTCGGGGCGGGCCATCGACCTATTTTGTTCCTGGCTGCCGTACTCGGGGCGGGGGGCTGGCGGGGCGGGGTGCGTGTGTGGCGGCGGCGGCGCTGCCCGGAGCCCGGGCCCGGAGGACTCTTTCGGGGGCCGGGCCGGGCGGCGCGGCGGGGCCGCCCTCCACAGCTGCCGTTGCCCGGAGACGATCGCAAGCTCGTCGAGGGAGGAGGCTGAGAGGAGGAGGAGGCGAGAGGAGGAGGAGGCAGGAGGAGGAGGCGGTGCGGGCTGCGGCGGCGGCAGTCGCTGCGGCGGGGCGCGCCGGGGACGCAGCGCTCCGCTCCCGCAGGAAGCGGCCCGGGGCGGGGGCGGCCGCTCGCAGCCATGCCGGGCCCGGGGCGCTGAGCCTGCCCCGCCCCGGCCCCCGCCGGCCCGCACCATGGAGGAGGAGAGGTAGGTGCCCTCGCCGAGCCTTTGTGTCCGCCCCGGCACCGCGGCTTGGCGGGGTGCGGGCCGGGGGGGGAGCAGTGCCTGCCCAGAAGGATGCGGCATGGGGATGCCGTGCCCCGGGCATGGGGTTGCCGTGCCCCGGGCAGCTCTCCGCGGCTGTGCGCAGGCATGCGGGACGCGGCTTGCGGGGATCCCCCCTCCTCCTCCTTCCCTTTCCTGCCCGCTTGCAGAAATACCTTCTGAGCGCCTGCCGCCCGATCCCTGGATGTTGCAATGTCATGGTGACAGGCTGCTTCGCCCCGTGTTCCCCAGCCGAAGGAACAGAGTGGTTTTTCAGCAGGATGTGCTTTAGGTATGAACAACGAGGTGAGGGAGGCTGCTCCCGCGGGTGTTTCCTCCATTGGCGGGTGGAGGTGCTGGGCAGGAGGTGGCTGCTGCGCGCAAGGGTCGCTCCGCCGACGGGATGTGCCTGGCAAAACGCTGGGCTTAGATCTGCCTCGCTGGTACCTTGAACCTCCAGCAGCTTTGCCATTCGGTTGAAGACACACCCGCTGATATTTGCTGCTGCTTTGAGTAATGAATGAAAATCTGCAGCGTCCGCGGAGCCTTCCGGGGTGGGTTTACCTGTGTGGGCAGGTGGAAGCTGTGCGCTGCCCGGGCGGGAGAGCATCCCGCGTCTCCCCCGCACGATGGCTGGGCCACGTATACTTGATTTCCTGCAAGGCAACTGTTACACCCAAAAATGTGTGCAGAAGCGCTCGCAGAGTCGACCTGATGTCCGCTGAAGGCATAAAAGAGGTTATTGCTGTGCAAGGGACTTCATAGATGCCGGAGAGATGTTGGGGGTTTGTGCTCTGCCTTCGTCCTTCCTCCCCTCTGTCGCGGTGCCTTTTGCACTCCAGAAGCTCGCTTGTACTGCTTAAACGTTAAGCTGGTTTGTTTGGTTTTTTTTTTCCAGTATTTTTTTAAAAAACAGGATATGCTTCCTTTTGCGCTGGTGACCTCGCAGGGGGCGAGGGAACAGAGAGGGAGCTTGACCTGCTGGTGGTACTGATTGTCAGGGCTTGACAGAATTTTTGTTTAAATATCATGCATTGGAAAACTAAGCTGGGGTCAACCCCCAAATTCTGGAGCTTTTCCCTCTGTTGAGGGCAAACGCTCGCAGCAGCCTGTGGGAGTTGCTTTCCAGGCTCGGAAGGGCAGCGTTCTACCCTTCTGTGCCTGGAGGGTTGTCAATGTTTGTGTATTTAATGTGCAAACCAAAACTTCCAGCCTGCTTCGTCTCTCTTTAAATTACATCGCAGGGCTTCTGCTTCCCGTAAGGGTGTGAATGGCCACCTCTGGATATTAATCTAGATATTAATTTCAAGTGCCTTGAAATCTTGGCTTGTCATGCTGGATGCTAGCCTGAGGAATGAGTTTTCTGTCCTTTTTCTCATTACGTATATAAAGGAGTCTAGTGTTGGAGGAAGTGGAGCGGAGCTGTTTTGATACCCCAGGCTAGGATCATCCTTGGCACTGTTACTTATTACCTTTTTTTATGGTTACTAGCAACGGTCTCGTTTTTTCTAGAGGCCTTTTGCTGGGGATACAGCGGTGAAAAAATCACCAAGTAAAGTACCTGGACTGTTTTGACTCACCCTTTTTTTCCAGACTGTCTGTTTTCAGGGCATGAAGGACTGTCCCCATCAGCATGGTCCCTGTTTCTGGAAGTGAGGAATGATTACCCAAACTGCTGCTTGTATTTCCAAGTTTTTGGGAAGAGGAAAGCAGTCCTGCTCTGGTCGTGGGCAGTAATGATGTAGGGTTTGACTCTTGGCAAGGGAAGCTGGAAATATTCACCTGCTTTCTGGTTTGAAAGGGCACGTCGTGTGGGCTGAGGCTGCTTTGCCTGCCCTGAGCAAGTCCTGGGTGGAGATGTTAAAAATTGCCCTTGGTGGGTGAGCACCATGGGCTGGTTCTGCTCCCGTTGTTGTACTTTTGCTCTGTGTTTCAGCTCAGATCTATGTCATGCAGATTAGGCCTCAAATTTTATACTCTGTGACTTTCCTGATGGCAGAATTCCCCCTGGTTTTTAATGTTATTGCTTTTTCCGTTTTTGTAGTCGGTGAGGAACACGTTATTGGTGCTGGCATCACCTCTGACTCTGGTCCCAAGCCTGCCTGGGCTCAAATATCCTGATAACTTGCACATCTGAGTTCTCCGGTGGTGTCATGTGCCCATGTCATTCTACATGGGCAGAAGCAGCAAGGGGGATTTAACTTGAAACATTCACATTTGGCAATAAATTATTTCAGAATCCGGATTTTGTTTTACCCGGCTGGAGAAGTTACATAAGGCTGTGTGGTCGGGCATGGTGCTCTGGTTCTGAATTTGCAGGATGTGTTTGAGTTTGAATAGGAAAAAAAACCTGGAATGCGCATTTTTTTGGTTAAAGAATGAAAATGCCTGTAATTTCAACTTTATCTTCCAGTGGGGGTAGTCTCTTCATAGTATTTGTTTGAGAAATACAATATTTGCCTTTGAAAGCAAATGGTATTGTCACATTTGAGTTATTTTGTGTTGTTTCCATTACTGTCAGCAAATACTTTTCTTCTTGGTAGTTCCTGAAGTCTGCTTTTCCCCTGAGGGCTCCTTTGATATGAATATCCTTTTGGAGATCTGTCCTATACCAATTGTGTGTGTTTTCTAAGCTAATGTCTCCATGTTGATGTAGGCACTGAAAAAAATTCAACAAAACAGGAAAATAATGTTGCTACAAAAAAAAATCCTTTCCATTATGCCACCTCCCATATGTTTTGATGATAATGAAATCCTCTCAAAATCCATCTCAGTATTGGATTCTTTCAGACACATTTTAAAACTATCTTTTGTATATACCTAAAGACAAATTCAGAAATGGAGATTTTTATAAATATGCCATTACACTGACATCCTGTTTGTACTGTGTCTGCCCGACTTGGGGAGTAAAACAATTGGGCATAATGTGTTTGCACCATGATTTTGGCCATTGATTCTAACCAGAGAATTACGCCAATAAAGGTAAAATGCGTTTTCATTTTGCTAAGACTAATATTTTGGTCTCCGTTTATCTTAGTAGAGGCATTTCAGTTTTGAACACTAGTAACTGCTATTTGGCATCTACCAAATTTTTAGATCAGAGCTAAACCAAACCTCTCAGAAGCTGCAGATCAACATTTTACGGTGGTGATTGTGATGTATCCCACAAAGAAGCTCCACAGGCTTTGAAAATTTACAGTTAATGTGTCACTTGTAAGTCAATATAAGGATATGAAGTGCCCGTGGGAGTGTTGGATTGCCTGTGCTGCAGGAGAGCAGGTCACCAAGCCCCATTGACTCGTTGGCCAACCTTGGGAGAGCCGAAGCTCCACAGTGTTATGGGACAACCCAGGAGAGGAGACTTCAGCCTGTGGTGCACAGCAGGATGAGGTGGGGAAGGACTGGACGTATCTTGGAGTCCCATCATCTCTCCAATGTGAGAGCCTGGTGGAGAGGGACCTTTGGGGTGTCCGCATGTGTGCTAGGAGCTGAGCCAGGCGCTGTGCTGCCAGAAACATGAAGCTCATCCTTTGCTCCAGAGGAGAGTGTGTTTGAGATCAGCCCCTCCTTTAGGCTGAACTCCTGGCTCCAGTAAAGCCAGTGGTAGAATTGGGTTTACCAGAGCCAGGGTTTTTGTTCCTGGGGTTAGCCAGCTCTCTTCACCGCAATGAACTTGCCAGGGGCCAGTTTAGCTCTAAGGAAGGCTTTTATTATTTCACGTAATCTACAAAGACATCTGTAATTACTGCTGGTAACTAAGGCAACCCAACTTTATAGTTGATAACGCACGCAGCAGAGCTGCGGGTTATGGGGCTTTCAAATACCTTTCTGGTGGTTGGTACGCGGCTGCGCTCAGGCAGGAGCTGTGCCGTGAGCCTGCGGGTAGCTGGAGCCAAGCCCTGCCAGTGGGTCTGGGAGAGGAGGAACGTGGTGCAAACGGGGTTGTGATTAGCTTCGCTGGCTTAACTGGAGATTTTCAAATTGGGGGTCGTTTGTTCTGCTTGGGGACAGCATTGAAAGGCTGTGCAGGAGGTGGCAGTGGGGTTGGCACGCTCTGAAAATAAAAGCCTCTTTGCTTGTTTTAGAAGAATCTTGCTGCGTCCCTAACGAGGATGTTCATCTGGCCCAGGGAAATTAAATCATGTGTCCATTCGCTCAGTGCATGGCCTCAGATAGCCCAGGAATAGAACAAATTGCTCCTGGCAGCCGGCTTGCAAGTCCTGCTGGTGTGGTAGGTCATCAGCTAGGCAACTGTGAAGGTGCTGGGCCAAAAGTCTCTATGGTCATGCGGTGCAGGATCTCCTGCATGTCCGGGTGGTCTTGGCCAGTGTCAGTGGACCCTGTTCCTCCTTTGCTTTGCTCCATTAATATAACAACAATGTAATAAGTGTGATAATTCTTAGTGTTGTAGGGGAAAAAACCCTCAGAAAAGGGCTATGCTGTGCTCTGCTTTGGTCTAGCTTTTGCCGCGTGACAGGTTACATTTGCTTGGAGCGTTTGGATTCTTGCGATTTTTACGTTGGAAATGTGTCGGCGATCTCTGAGTGTGCGTGCACGGAGGTGTGAAATCTTTCTCACAGATAAAATCATCCTGCGTCCATTACCGGAACACAGTTCTGTAGAAGCTGAGTCAGTCTCCAAGATGAGTTAAAGGCTCTTGGCCATTAATATTTCAAATGTGGGTTTTTTTAATGAGTCATTTGGAAAAACTTTAAATAGCTTATCTTGAGTTTTTGGAAACAAGTTTTTAAGCATACGATCTGCAGTGTTTTCTTGCGGCGAGCCTCTGGCAAAGTGTGAAATCCGGCCCTGCTAATAAAGCCAAGCATCTCTTTTAGGATGCTTTTTAAAAAGTTACTTTTCATGCTTTTTAGGAAGGACTGATTGATCTGTTTCCTAAGTTCTGAAGCGAGGTTTTTGCTTTTTAAAAAACACAGACACATTGGTGCAGTTGAGGCTTTATGAAGGCTTGTTGATCTGACGTTTACTTTGGTGTTCAGTGAAACTTGCTGTGTCCTTTGAACTGAATGTTTTTGCCAGCAGAAGAGTTTGAACATAATGACTCTTTGGTGTCTCTGGCGCTGGAGAGCTGATAAATAAACCTCAGCGGTGTGCTGCTTCTTATTAAAGAAGCCCCATGGTTTTTGTGTGCATCACTTGATTTTGGATCCTGCGAGGTCTATCTCTGACAATGACCGAAGCAGCGTCCCAGGACACTCCAGATGTCCCGCCCCAGGAGTGATGGGTACGGCTGTCCCTGCTGCTGCCTTCCGCTTTCGCTTTCATTTTTTTTCTTTCTTTTTTGTTTGGTTTGCTTCCTGTACATGTTTCGGCTTTGGAGACTGAAAGCTCAGCGAAGTCACTTGCGCTTCCGGAGCCTCGTTTTTCATTCCTTGGCTGCGTTGTGCTGCAAGGGCCGGTTTAGCTGTTTAAAAAGCAAGGGGTTATGCTGGGGTGGTTAAAGCTGGGGTCAAACTTCACTTGGCCTAAGATTTCAACCAGAGCTTTTGATAGATACACCACTGAGGCTTAGCTGAATTTGGCCACGTTCCTGGAGTGAGGAGACTCCCTCGCTGCGGTGTGCAGACTTGGGGGAGAGCCGAGTGTCGCCGCTGCTCCATGCCCATGAATGCCGCTGGCAGTATATGCGGCACAGAATGAGACCAGCTTTCTTTGGGGACAGAAAAGCTGGTCGTGTCGTTGCCTGGTGCCAGTCCCTTCAATACCAAACATTTAACAGGAGGTACTCTGCTTTCTGATTTTTTTTTTTTTTCTTTTAATCCAGCCGTAGTAAGCTAATTGGATGGTGACTCTAAGGCAGTCTGGGAAGTTGTCCTCCTCACCGGGACCTGTGCTGAGTGATGTGCTCAGCCTTGTGGCTTCACTTATGATTGAAAATATTTCACTTGCTCAGCAATGTGAAAGGCTTGGACCTGGCTGGTTTTTAGCATTACCTTTGTCTCAAGCACAAAGCTGGAGGCCATTCAGTGTGCAGACCTGTATTTGAGCTGTGTGCAGCTTGGCCACGATTCAGCGTCTTGTTTCTAGAAGGAGAACGATGCAACCCACTGAGGACAGCTTGGGGCCCAAGAGCTTCGTGTGGTCTCAAGGGGCATGGTGCTGGTAACAGTCACTGGTCAGGAGCAGGCAACAGGGAGGCTGTTACGTTCAGCAAGAGCTTCACGTTGTCAAGGGGTTGTAAATTGTGAATGATTGTGTTTTTCAAAGGACAAGTCACTCTGAGTATATATGTACATAGATATATATGTGCATGCATGCACACCTTAGCAGAGGCTGGGAGGCTGTTCTGCGGGAGGATCTTTCCCCACTTCCCTGCCTTTGTACCCTTCTTGAGACATCAGCTTCTGGTCCCTGGTAGAGCCAGGATGCTGAGCTGCCCAGACTGTTGGTTTAAGCCAATTCTGATACCAGCCTGATTAAGAAAGGTGGCAGGGAGGAGAGGACAAAGATGAAGCTGAGGGAGACTGTCCTTTGGAAGGAAAACCGAGAATATCTGCAGTCAGGTGCATGGTGGTGATGGGGTTACCTCCTGAGGTCTGCCATTTGCTTGGGGTTGGCTTTCAACATGGACAGCCTTGCTTGTCTTGTCTTTTTTGGCTTTGCCTTCTGGCAGGTTTGAGGGGTGGACTGTGGGTGTAAGCAAAACAGGGACCTGGCTCTACATGCTGCCTCTTTCATAGGTGGAAACCTTTAGCACTGAGCGATGTCACACACTTTCAGATCAGGGTGGTAGAGATATTGACCCGATGTCAATTTTGCATAGAGAGCCAACACTCCCAACAAAGTAATGAGGACGTGGATGTGCCTCGGGCACCTGTTGGCCTGGTTAAACACAAACGTAACCGGGTGCATCTGGTTTGACGTTACCTATATAGCTGGTGGTTCTGGTGAGGAAGTCTAATTTACTACATCTTTTCTATATGTTTCAGTGGCACTAAATAGACCTGTTTCGAAATGGGAGGTGGCCTCTGTAAAGCTCATGCTTTGGAAGCTGTTCAGGGAGTTTTAATAGTCTTTTTCTACTTGTCTTTGTAGAAGAAGATACAAGTCATGTATACTTGCATTTTTCAGATGGGCGTTGAAGACTAAACTTCTCTTTCTCTGTACGGATGTTAAAGTATCCATGGTACTCTTGTAGTTCCCAGTGCTGAAGTCCATTTCTCTTCAACTGAAGCAATTATGTTCTGGCTTGAGTTTCAGCTTACACTGCTTTCCTGGCCTGAAGCCTGTAAGGCCGGGCTTTGTCCTCAAGTGTTTGGCACTTTCTCCTTTTCCTCTCTGCTGACTGAGATGTGGGGTGGGTTGGCTTTCAACATCCATGCGCAAGTAACTGCATTTTGTGATGCTCTTCATACGGTGAACCTGAGCCAAGTAACTCTGTGCATAATACCCTGTGCTGCAGTTTTATGATGCTTTTTTTAAAGTGTCATTGAATCAAACTTTCAACTCCTTTTTTTGTCCCTGTTTTTAGCATTAAGCAGAGCTCCCGGTCCTCTGAGGCAGCTGAAGATGAAAAGGACCAGCGCACAGTGACAGTCAACCCCTCTCACATGAGAAAGGCATTCAAGGTCATGAATGAATTACGAAGGTACAGTTCTGACTTAATGGGCACCCTCTCTGGTTTAGCAGAAACATGCTGGTTGGAACAGAAAGGTTTCTGGGAGACTTAGAAAAAATTCTGTGCCATCTTTGTCAGAGCTAATGGCTGTGTGTAGGGAATTCATGAACAAGTAGGAAGAGACAGCTAAGATGTAGCCATTTAGTCGTGGAGTTACTCTTGCCCGTCTCACATCTCTCTATCTTCCCAGCAGAAGGAAGCCAGCTATGGCTCAAAAACAGTAGCTGAGCAATAGCCTTAATTTATAGATGATAATTTATTTAGTCTTTTCCATTACTTACAGCAAGTTCAGCTGTAAACTATGTTCTTAACTGAGCTAATGGTCTGAAAACCAAGAATAGAACATTACAGACATTAAGACACCTACGCATAATTACAGATTGAAGATTATTAATGTTCTGTTCTTCTCTTTAACTAGCAGTGTCACTCAGTCTGGGCTTAGCACTCCAAAGTAGGAGGTGGAAAAAAAGAAAGGCAACAACTCAGGAAGAATGTCAGCTTTCTAGTTGCAAATTTAAAAATCCTGATGGAGGTTAAAAGAGACCACCTTGGTCTCTGCACAGCTGCGTGGGTACAGGGGAATGGAGGGTGGAAAAATCTCAGTGAACACAATCTTGAACTGCTGTCATCCCATCAGCAACGTGGTGGCAGTCGTTAAACCCTGTTGTTTCTCGGTGATTGTTGTCACATGAACCAGATAGAAATTCAGGGAGCATTTCTCTGACTAATTAATTTGAGTCCATCAACATTCAAAGAGAGCTTTAGAAATGCAATTTTTAAAAGAATTCCTATGGAAAGTACCTGTGTCATATAAATGAACGGTGTGCTCTGCGGCTATCCAAATGAAAGCAGGTAACATCTTTCATTCTTCCTGCACACTCAAAGTACTCAAAAGATGCTGCAATAGCCACCTCTCTTCAGTGGATTAAGTAGTTTCCCAATATACACGTTCTGCGGTACGGAGAGGGATTAGAAAGGATGTCTGACAGCGATTCCTAGTTGCATAGGAACAGAAAATGGAAATATCCTTCCTTTGTAACAATTAAATGGAGCAGAGTATGTTTTTTTTTAATTGGCATCCCTCTAGTCCTTTCTTTGTACTGAAAGAAATGATCTGAAAATAGAGGTTTGTGCAGCTGTATTCAGAAATCTGTTGTACTGCTATGATTGCTTTGTTAATTGAGGCATAGTAGGAGTAGCTGGAGACGGACAATGGTCCTGGGTGCCTGTAGTTGGCTAGATCTTGTGCAATGCTGAAGTGATAAAACACAGAAGACTACTGGAAGCTGCCCTTAAGCACCCGTTTGATGTTTTCTCCTTCTGGGTATTCCTTTTTGTCAGCTCCTGCTGACATTGAGCTTGCAATCCCTTAAGCTGTCAACAATCCATGTTAATAGCTACCTTAGTGCCCCCATTCAAATGCATCCAGAAACCTCATACAGAGGGTCTAGAAAAACCTTGCTAAGCCTCTCACCTATTTGCTGTATGTTGCTCGCTTGAAATTTTTAGCTTTCAAATGTAAAAGAAATTAATTTAATGAGTGGTACTTTAAATAAATATGGTTCAAAGAGGAATTGAACAGAGAACCTTTTACATAAGCTGAAGGAAATGAAGAAGCCTCCTGTAAGAGGCTGTTAGAGCTCCCCTTTGTTGCCATCACTCTTTCCAAACTGGGGTGCATGTAGAGCCCAGACTACCAGTTCCTACTTTTTTTCCTGTTTTCGAGCTATAACCCTCCATTTCACAGATGTTTTGTTCACGTATTCCAACATATGGAGCAGTGACGTACCTAGTCCATTAGAAGCTCTGTGTGTGTTTATTTGACATGCAGTTTCCTAAAGACAGAGCAGCGTGGTGATAAGCATTTCTGAAGCGGTGGCATCTAGATTCACAGACACCGATCCTTTTTCAGGCTTGACATTTGAAAAGAACACCCTTATTTTGCATTTGTATGCTCAAACATCTTAAACCCACTTATTGGGAGGCTGAGCACTCCTTGCTGTCTAGCATCTCCGAAGCTCTGTGCAAACATTAACTAATGAATCCTCAAAAGACATACTTGGGGCTGGTAGAAAAGGTCACTAGTTAATGAAGTGACTTTTCCAAAGCAGTACAATGAGTCACTGGGGGAGCTCAGAAGTTTTTTTGGTTTCTGTTTGGAACCCCGTGCTTTATCCCAGTGACTCTTAGCTTCACACTAACTCATGTGGTAAACAGTCAGGCCCATGGATGAGCTCCAGTGATTGACATCTCCTCACTGGGAGACAACTGAGGCAGCCTCTATGCTGGACAGTGCCAGAAGATGTTTTTGATGGCCACGTTCTTTAGGGCCAAACATGGAAAGAAGTACAGAAATAACTCCAATTTTTCACTCTACCTGTCCCCTGTGGAAAGATGGAAGTGCTGCTGCTGTACCACGGAGCTGCTGTTTCTTGCATTGCACATCTACTAGAGCTTGGCTCCAGGTAGTGCCCAAACTCTTAAGCTCTTCCGTGCCTTCTCCAAGCCCTACTTATTTGAGAGGTGGAAGGAACCCCTTACCCATCTGTTCTTCGGGCAGGATGTATGTCTAGTTTGGCTTCCAGATTTTTTTTTGGGGGGGGCAGGGGGGAAGCAGAACCACAGGCAGGGCTGTGTCATGAGGAGGATTTGGGCTTTTCTTTTTAGGCAAACACTGATAGGAGCTGGTAGCTGCAGGATTAGAGGACCTTCCGCTGGGATTTGACAGAAGCTCAGGTACCTTGTCTGTAACGGTGGGTCCTCTGCTTACTTTTTCAGGCTATACTGATGGAGCGTTTTGCCTGCCCAGGAGTTCTGAAATGATCTTTTTCTTTTCTGGTGTTTTTCCAGCAAGCGGCTCCTCTGTGATGTGGTGATTGTGGCTGAAACTGTGGAGATGGAAGCCCACCGTGTGGTCCTTGCGGCCTGCAGCCCTTATTTTTGTGCAATGTTTACAGGTACTCTTCTTGACAGCAGACACTGTAGTTGGGTTCGGTGGGTCCCTGCAAACCCAGAGGCTTTGGGCTGTGTCTCCAGCAGGAGCTGCAGCACCAGCAGTAGGCAGGACTTGTGAGGAGAACGTTTTCGTGAGAGAGGTGCAGTATGGTTAGGTCTGCAGTTTGCTGCACTTGATGGGTGATGATGGCCATCCTTGGCTAATTCCTTGAGGTGTGGTATATGGGTACGGGGTGGTTGTATGGGCGTGGGGTAAGTGGGTAGCATATGAGTCACAGGCAAGTTGCTATGAGGTTTGACTCACTGCATTTTGATTTGGGTTTTTTTCCCCCTTAACAAGACCTTGGGTCATGAAAATACATCATTAACAACAAGCACGTGTGCAGTGCCCTAAATGTTCATGGTGCACTTCAAAGAAGTTGCTGGCACAGGAGTTGTAGTTTCAAGGCTCAGCCCTGCCGATGCTGATTTGCGGTCACGGCGGTTTAATCTCCAGTGGCGCTTTTTGCTACTGCCTGAAATAACACCGTTGTTCTCTCGAGCCCAGTGTGTTTTAGCAGCTCTGCCTGCATTGCTGCAGTCCGGTGTGTTTTGGTAATAGCAGAGGCAACCTCAGTGTGAAGGGAAGAGGAGGACAAAATTCTTGCCCTGATCCCTATAGCAGGTGCCCTTTGGAGCAGTGCCTGGCTGAAGCAGAAAAAAAGCTGTTCCAATCCCAGGGCCAGGGAGCGACCAGCTTATTTAAGTCATTCTAGTGAAATGATTCTGGTCGGGAGCTCCTTAGCTTGCTTCCTTTTCCTTACCCTCCTTTCCGGTATAGGAACTGACTTCACCAGATACAAAGAAAATGATGGTATGCTCCAGGGAATGGTTGTTACTGTCCCTCAGCTTCAGCATAAATGAGGTTTGGGGGTTTTGCCCCTGTTTCGTGTTCCTTTGCCTGTGGTCTGGGGATCGCTTCTTCCTTTTAAAAGCCATGCGATTAAACCTCGTTTTATTTGCTTTACTGGAGGCAGAACACAGCATTTCTCAGGAAAAAGCTTGTCATTGGGAAGCTCTTCTCACTTCTGTAATGGAGCGGGGAGGCGGGGAAATCCTCTGGTGTGAACAGATGTCTGAATGTGAGACGAGGGGTGAGGTTCACTGTGGTGGCTTTATCCGTGAGTGAGCTAAAGTAGAGAACATTTGTGCTTTCTCAGGCACCGGTGCTGCACTGTGGGAGTGGGTGATGGCCCTGGTGGCAAGGCAGAGGAGCACATACATGCTGCTCAGGGGCAACCATTTGCTCAGGGCACCTTGAGCAGGACTTGCAAGTGCTTGTGGTGCTTGTTCCTGACGAGAAAAAGAAAAATTTTTGGAAAAACTCTCCAATCCTTAGAGGTCATCTGAGGGGGAAGGTGGCTGTGCAGGGCTGCTCATGTTTCCATGCAGGAATTCTCTGGGCCGTGTAATCCCTCATGCCGCGAGTTAAACAGTAATCAGCTAACCGCTGTCATGTGGCCGGCTCGGCAGCTCCCCTGGGCTGGGCCACAGCCTCGGCACTGCCCATCCCCTCCCCGTGACATGTCCCCGGGGGCAGCGGGTCAGGCAAAGACCATTCTCCCTTCACTTCTGGTCTACCTAGTCCCAAATTCCTAACCTCTGGACCCTCCCTCTTGCAGAGACCGAGCGTGTGATCTCCTTCCAGCTGTGGGGTGGTTCGCTCTCTGGAGGGGAACATTCCAAAATCACAGCTTGAGCATTAGTTGGTTGTTGAGGCTTGGTTTTATTTTTGTTTTGCATTGTACATCAGCGATGCAACCCCATGGCTTGGGAGCAGCTTGCACGGTGTGGGGTTTGCTGCACTGGGCAGGAGCTGCTTATACATGCCAAGTGTAGGGGTGCGGGGAGCTGGAGGGGTGCCCTGGTGGTGCTGCAGCCATGCAGTGTAAAGCTGTGAACAGCGGGAACCAAGCTGAGACTCGCAGCTCGTCCACCTTCGCCTGCTGCTTGCTCTGCAGACCCCGTCCCTGACTTTGGGAATGACCCTGGGGTCATGAATGACTTTGTGATGACCTTAGGGTCTTTCCTAAACCACCTAGTGTCCTCTGGTTAGGCATTCCTCTTTGAAATAGCCTTGAGAAGTCTGAAAATAAGCAGGCACGTCTTCCTGAAGGAGATACTGGGACCCAGCTGAAGGAGAAATGGGACCCAGCACTTTCTAACTGAGTGTCCCTTCCCGTACTGGCTTTCTAGAGCATTTTGGATGGTGGCTGGTCCTTGCTGGCACCATTCTGTGGGGATGATATGGGACAGTAATTTCTATTGATTAAGAAGAAAACACAATCGTTTCAGAAATGATAACAGATACTTCAGTGATGCTGCTGAGACTGCTCCTGGGAGAAACCTGGGGGAACTTCAGAAATGCTGAAGGAGAAAGCAGCAATGTAGAAACCTCCCTTGCAGGTCTTGTGTGCTGCTTCAGAGCACTTGCCCCATGTCTGAGAGGCTGTGGTTGTGTTATCCAATGCACTTGTATCCTCCTTCAGCACATCTCTGACTTAGGAAACAACAAAAGCTGTAGCTGCGCGGTGGGAAGCTTCTTGGAGTGCAGTGTGTAGGTGGCACAGCAAGCTGCTGTGCTGGGTAAACAAGGCACTGCGAGCTGCTGCAGCTTTGACTGTGACAAAGCGGGAGAGCTCTGCTCTCCTGCTGCCCTCATGAGCAGAGGGGAACCGAGAAAGTACCGCTGGGTGTTGATCGTGATGTATGAAAGGGTTGACTTCATGAGGGGCTGGTGTCTGCAAATTCTGTCCCCTAAAGAGGGTCTGCTTGGAGCCACTCTGCCTGTTTTACCAACCTTTGCTCCCTCCTACCCTGTCCTTCGTGTCTGCCCGACCACAGCGGTGCAGGGATGGGCACTGTGCAGTGCCTGGTGCAGGGCAGCCCTTCCTCAGCACAGCCCTTATGTGTGAGAGGTGATGCTAGCACTTGGAATTAGTCTGTAGTGAAGGTATTGGGAAAGGCTCGAGTTTGAATTATGAAAGACATCCTAGGGGTTGGGTTTTGTGGACTTCAAGGTGTGTGTGGGGTTTCTTCTGAAGAGATGTGGGATGAGATGCCTTAATTGACCCACCATTCGGCTACCTGCAGCCTTTGCCTTGGGTCTGTGCTTGGAGGAGGGGGCAGCTTGGTGTCTGCTCCTCGTCTGCTCCAACCCCTTTCTTGGTCTGCTTGTGGTATCTTCAGGTTCTGCCTTGCTCTGCAGCGTTGGAGACGTGTCCAGAGCAGCATCCGCTAGCTAGTGGCAGGCACTTAATCATGCCAGCATGGCTGGAGGGGTCGGATCCCATCTGACCGTGGGGTGCAGCACATGAGGTGCCCCTTTCCCATTGTGTGTTGGGCTGTCACCAGAGCAGAGGCAGCAGAGGCTGTTAGTATGCAGGGCTGGCAGCTTGCTGGTGGGTGTGCAAGCCCACGCAGCCTTTATTTTTGTGGCGTTCATATGACACAGGCAACAAAGACGGATGATGTTATCGGATCGGTCCCTCCAAGCTGTTTCAGCATCGATCTCTGAGTGCATGTGTCTGAGCCTCTCCTCTGCCCTGCAGGTCCTGGTGAGCACCGCTGGGCTCTGGCTGCTCCGCTCGCCCCTCGCTGTGCGGGTGGGGTTTGGCTGTGTGCTCCTTACAGGCACCTCCAGCTCCAGCCCTCTCTCATTTCTGGAGATGGGTTTTTTTTGGGGGAGGAGGAAGTGTGTGAAGGAGATGACATTTATTTTGTCAATTAAAAAGTCCTGTCTGCTTTGAAGGCTTCCCAAATGTAGGTCATTTATCACTTTGTACTTGCATGTTTGTATTCTTGGGCTTCTCTGAGTAACATTTTATTATTTAATTTTAAAAATTGAATTTGGGGCAAATATTATTTCAGTCTATGTTTCCTTCAGAACGTTGTTGGCTCTTCTAATACGTAACAGTCTGACCCCACTCCTGTTATTTACCTCCTTACTGGCATAAGTGAAGCCCACAAAGTTCAATTTCCAGGATCCAGAGTCAGCCCAATCTTGGACACCCTTTAGCATCTGACTCCGCCGTGTGCTTAACGAGCCTGACCATGTCTTGTCACATGCTGTACGGAGATGTAGGCTGTAATTACTTCTCCCATTGGCTGCAGGAACTATTTTTCATCTTAATCCCACAGCATTCTGAGTCATCAGATTTCTCAGAGTAGTGATTATTCATGCCCAGGTTTATGAATTGACACTTCTTCACACTCTCCTTTGTTTAGCTTTGTTTTTTTACTTATTTTCTCTCTGCTTGGGATTTTGTTCTTTCTTTTCTGTGGTTCCTCAAGATCACAGTGATTAAAACCTGGGTGAGGTCACCGTGTGCATGGCTGCTGGAAGGGCCCTGGGGAGTCTTCTGTCCTCCTCCTCCTCCCCCCAGCATGGTTTTGTTCCCGTGACGTCCTTCTGTTACACACAGGGTATGTGTGTATGATGCCTGCACAGCGTTGGCCTCAACAGCCATGGGGAAGGTGCATGTAAAGCACTGATTCATAGAACCATAGAATGGTTTGGGTTGGAAAGGACCTTAAAGATCATCAAATTCCAACCCCCCTGCCATGGGCAGGGACACCTTCCACCAGAGCACGTTGCTCAAAGCCCCATCATGTCTAGGCTCTTACACAGCTACAGGTTTTATTTGTATATCCATAGGGGAAGTATTGCTCTGGTTCCTCCTGTTTGTTTGTTTAGGGGGTTTTTTAAGGTATGTATTTGGAGGAAGGACACAGAGGCTGCCTTGCCTCTGAGGTGTGAGTTTGGGAAGGAGAGAAAATGAGAAATAGAGCTTTCTGCAAAGATGCTTTGCGTGGGGTGTAGCTGTGTAGACAGGTTACAGTGGGGTGATTTAGGAGAGAAGCTTGCACACACTGGATGTCACTGCTGGCATGTGCACTGGTTTTCCTCAGTGGGCTTTCAGGTCTTTCTGAAGAGGGTAATGCTGCCTGAAGAAAGAGGGTTGCATTGCTGTTGTAATTTATTCAACCACCCATATATATACCTATAAAATTTAAAAAATATTTTTAATAAATGTATAAAATACATATTTTTTTAAAATAGCCCTTGTAAGACTAGCCTACAGTCTCTTGAGTCTGTCCCTGTGCTCAGACTGGTTGAGGATCATACTGGGATCTTTTTTTTTAACCCCTATATGTGTTTGAATGCAGGTGAAGCATGGCAGGTTCTTTTCTGACAAGAAATTGGGCTTGTTGCATTTATTGACGACTTTTATACCAGTGTCTTCAAATGTTGAGATGATTTGTAGGTGGCATTAGGATGCTTCTGGGAATCTCGCTGCTTGTCCTGCGATGGTCAGGGATAGAGCCAGGGCATTCTTTTAGTCAGGTACCAGGAGGATGTGGTGGATGTATGAGGAGCAAGGGCCCACAAAGAGATCCTGCAAAGCAAACTAACTGTCCTTCTGGAATGAATTTCAGGAGACATGTCAGAAAGTAAAGCCAAGAAGATTGAGATAAAAGACGTTGATGGGCAGACCCTGCGGAAGCTGATTGATTACATCTACACTGCCGAGATCGAGGTCACAGAAGAGAACGTGCAGGTAGGTCTGTCTCAGCAGCACCCATGGAGACACAAGTAAAAAGCTTGAAACTCAAAGGCCCAGGTCCTTCGGGGGTGAGTGATCTTTTCAGGCTGAAGAGCTTGAAAAGAGCTACTTCCAGCCTCTGTTTAGTCTTGAGGCACTTTGCTGCTTTCCCTGCTCCTAAGTCACGTTGCATTTAGGTTTTGTGTTGAGCTGTTATAACGAGAGCAGGCATTTGCCTTCCAAGAAGCTATGCTGACTTGTGGGTCAGTCTGTTGAAGGTCAAAATAGACTCAAACAAGCAGCGAGTCAAACGTTGTCTTAAGGTCATGGCAGAGGAATCTGGCTGTTTTGAAATTCTTCTGGGTAGTTTCAGTTGTTTGACAGAGCTTGGAGTGGAATATATTGTTCAAATGAGGGCTTTCTTCCTTTTTTTTTTTTGTATGTGTGTGCTCAGTCTTGAATTACTTGGAGGTAAATATTTGTCTAGAAGTGGAAAGAGTAGTTGAAAGGCAGCCTACAGATAAAGCGGGATGCTCAGGAAGAGAGCGTTGTGCTGTGTCACATGGCTGTGGCTGCTGATAAAGCTTTTTCTTTGACTCTACTTGTATTTGTGATAAGAAAATGGCTGTGCACTTAGCCAGTGGTTTCTGGAAGGGATGCTGGGAGCGTGTGTGCGGACATGCTTTTCAGTTGGTCTCCGTTTTTGTTCATGGATGGCGGTTTGAGTCTGTTGTCTTCCTGTCTGTAACTTGGATGCTGGTCAGGGTAACAAGTCTGTGTCCATGATGCTGGAGAGAGAAGGGCAGTGTTGCTGCGTGTGTTCTGTTGACCTAATTAAGATGGCAAAATTAGACTGGTTCTGCTTGAAATGAAGTTCTTGCTGTGGATGGGACATGCTCTTCTGCTCAAGTTCCTCGGGGAGGGTGCAGGTCCTTGCTGACCTGTTGTCCTTCCTGTGGGAACTTGGACAAAACCCTGAGCTGTGTCCACTTTCCAGTCTAAGCCCTGTGCCATCCTTTGTGACTTAAGTCTGTGGGTGCCTTTTCTTGCCCATTCTGCTCTCCAGTTTACAAACTTGACTTTCTGGCATTCTCTCAGCCTGGTAGTTGTTCCATTGGTAGGAGTGTGAACCCTGGTTGCCCTGTGGTGAGGCTGAGAACCAGCAGTGAGGAGACCTTCAAGGTGCCATTATAGCAAAGAAGCTGAGGCTCAATCCCAGCTGTGGGTCGCTTGGACTAGCTGTCTGCTGGGTAGCCCACGCTTAATTACAGTGGTCAGGGTCATCAGGAGCTGAGATACAGCATTACTTCAGTGGGGAAGTAGGGTGGAGTTCCTTGGACCTTTAGGACCTTCCATCGCTGGAGGAAAAATGACATTTACACACTCTCAGGCTGGTCCCTTTTCCTGTGGGAAATGTGAAGACTATATCCACGTGCTCTCTGAAACGTATGCTTTCCTTCCGTGCTGCTGGTTGTTAGGTGGCCCAGAAGCACCCACTCGGCACGTGGGCTGTGCGGAGCTCAGGATACCATCTGGTGTGCCGGCCCCGGCCCATCTGCCATGAATGGAGTGACTACGCGTGCTCTGGCTGTTTTCCCGTGGGAGCATTTCGGCGCTCGAGTACAGCCGCACCTGGGTACGAGCAGCGTGGCGAGAGCCAGCTCAGCCCTGCTCTGCGCGGGCAGCACAGGCCTGCCCAGAAGGTCTAGGAAGAAGTCCAGATGTTACCTTTCCTGAGCAAGGAGAAAGCTATGTTTGTAGTAAAACCTACCCGAAACCTGCCTTCTGTGGCCTAGGGTTTGCAAGGAGTTAAAGTAAGAGCCCCATCTGTATTTTGGCTTCCATCTCTCAGATAAAAAGATGTCAGTTTGGTGAATACTAAGGTTTGGGCATAGTGTTTTTTCCCAGTCTAGTAAAGCAGGTCCTTTTATTACAGGATATATTAAACAACCTCTTTGTGAGTAATTCTTTAGGCTGGAGATAAATCGATTCGTGGGAGCTGAGAAAGGAAGCTGATCTAATGCAAGATTAACTGACTAGTTTAAATTTTGATACATGTTAAAAATGTCACTGCTGAAAGTGTTTTGTGGAATTTAATAGAATTTTGTGATAAAACCAATAGAAAATTTAAAGAGAAATTTCCATTCTGTCTCTGGTGTGTTTTATACCTGAGTGGGTTAATACTCACTTGCAGCCCCAGGAAGAAAAGTTTACAGAAAAGAATATTGTGTGATTCATTGGAAAGGTTCAGAGCAGTGAAGGCAAACAAGATGAACAAGAAATTCTTAAGCTCCTCTCAGTCTCTGCTTTGGATTAACACTGTCAGTCTTAGGCAGGAGTGAGCATTGTCACATCCTCCTGCACAGCTTTGCATCAGGCTGGGAGGGTGCCTTGTCTGCCCTGTGTCAGCAATGTTCATCCACAGTCTTGATCGAGCATGGTGAGACTTTATCTTGTCCCAGCAGGTACCTCCTGAGGTCTCCTATCGCCATGTCATGGGCTCTGATTTTCTAGCAGAGCAAGGGTGCATTTTAAAGGGTGTATTCAGACTTCCTCAGCAGCTGGAAGCAGCAGTTTCTGGGTATAGGTGCCAGGTAATTTCACTGTAGAAACTACCAGAAGAAAGATTGTTAAATGGCATTAATTGAACAGACGCAGCCAAGCTACCAACACATGAGTAAATGAACAAACAGTATCTTGTCAGTGGGCAAAATGCAATGAGAGCTGAATTGAAATGAGAAAAAGGTGAGCAGCAAAGGTGCCATGGAGTGCAGAATGAGTTCCCAAGCATGCTTGAATGCTGAGCAATGCCCAGCACAGCCTTTTTACTGTACTTTTGTTGTTTCTTTTCTAATAGAAACCTGTCTTTTTTTTGCTTTCATAGGCCTGGTACGGTGTTCAGGAAGTGAGGCTCACTTTTCTAGGCACGTATTTTTGTAGCTGACTGTCAGTTCTTTGTACAAAGTTTTGTTTTGTTTTTTCAAGGCAGGAAGGATGTGCGTACAAGGGGCCAAGCCTGTGCAGTCAGTTCCAGTCATCGTCTATGTAGTGAATTACTGGAGGGGGTTCATGCAATTTCTCCTCAACAGTATGTCCCGAGCGTGCAGGAAAAGGGGATTTTCAGTCCACAGCAGCTCTATGAAGGAGAGCACTGAGCCCACGTGGGAGTGAACACTCTCTTCCAACTCTGTTGGGGATACATGGGTGAGAATTACCCCGACAAATACAATCCCGCTTTATGCATTGGAGCTGCATTTTTAGAGTGAGGTTTCAAGGAAAATCCATCCTGGGATTTCTGTCCCCTGTGCGGTCTGTGTTCCTCTTCTGTTGTACCCCACATCAAGGCTGGTCATGAAGATTCACATGCATGACAAAAAGATCTCATCCATTTGAAGGTGGAGCTTGATAATTTATTTGGAAGAAAGCTGTGCCACACGGTTTCTGTAAAAGTGAGGAAAATAAAGTGAGCGGCTTGGGGAAGTTCATAGATGCTCACGTGCAGCCCCGGTTGGCCTCAATGGGAACCACTTGCACGTGTCAGGGCACAGGGCCTGTTGCTCCCTACCTGTATGGAATAGTTGGCTGGTTTAACATATCAGTTCCATGAATTTTTCAGTTAGGTCTTGGTTTTGCAGCTGAACTGGCTGTATTGCTGCTTGCTTTCCAACATTCACATCAAACCTGCCAGCTCAGCCAAGAGTGATGGGAGCAAAGTCCAGTGATGGAGAAGGGCTTCCACGTGGTGTCCTTGAGCAGAGCTGAATGGAGAGTTGGGAGGAGGCCTCTTGTTCTCCTAGGTGGTCTTCTGAGTACAGCTGGACCTCTGGCTGTAGACAGTGAATTCAGACCCTCTGCAGTGTGTCCCACGCATCCTTACTGATGGCACTTAGTTACTTGCCGGCAACGTGAGAATTACCCACCCAATTAAGAAAGCCATGACCATTAGGGTTGTAATGATTCTCTGGGAAAAGTCCTGATTAACTTGATTACACAATTAAATTCTTACGAATAAGGTGCAGCGTACCATGGGTGGGATGTGTCCTTGTATGCTAACACAGTTCAGATATAGAAAGAACACAATCTGAAATGAGCTGTCTGGGTGAAATAGATATTGAAACTGTCAGCTTTGCAGACATAGTCATTGTAATAAAAAATGGCTTGAGAAGGGAGGACAAAAGCTTTGCTAGAAGCTGTAGCATTTCACTTTCGGAAGCGTGCTTCTGCTCCTCTACTTTCCCTTGGGACTTGGGACTTCACAACATAGGAGAGATCTGTGGCAGTTTTGATGATAAAGGGGTGATAAGTGGGTCAGTTCATCTCCCTTCTCCCTGTTCGCTCCAAAAGCTGCAACTACAGTAGGTGCAAGCCCAGGGTGAGGCAGAGAGCCTTCAGCTCAGCTTTAGGAGATGCAATAAGTCAGGGCTATCTTCCTCCCTGGAGCAGAAGCTCCTTACCATGCCTTGCTCTCCTGGAGTGCTGGAGAGCCCTGATCAGCAGGGCTGACTTCTCTGGGGTGTTACAGCAGTTAGGTTGGGGCCCTTCTTAGGCCTATGAAAAGTCTTTTAAATTGGTTTGGCCTGATGGAAAAGTGAGGAGAAACTTGTGGATGTGGCACCAGAGGACTATGCTGAGTCTGGATGTGTCTCCACATTTTTATCCCCTGGTTTAACCAAGGGATGGTGTATCTGCTCAGTGTGGTGAAGTTAGAGAAGGTAGATCAGGAGGAGAGTTGCCAGCTGCTCCCCTGTTTTCTTTCTCACCTCCATATCCTTTGTCCTTCTCATGCCTGCTCCTGGAGAGGTTTTGTCGCTCCCTGATCCTCACCTGCCTCTGCCTGGGCTGCTTCACCCCAGGTTTGGAGCATTGCAGCAGAAGCACTGTGGTTCACCCTCTGCACTGCCCGGGAGCCTCTGGGGAGTGGTAAAGCCTAATTGCCTTCCTTGCACTGAAAAGCCACATTACAGTAATGTAGTTTTATCTCCACTACTTATGCAGTTTAGAGCAGTTCATTTAAAACTGAGTATTTAACCTGCCTTGCAGACACAAAATCTGCTCCTTCCTCTGGTCACGGATTCCCCTGGGAGGGTGCTGGGGAGCTGTCTCCCTGGTGGGGCAGACGTGCAGTCCCAGCTGCAGCCCTGGATGTGCTGCTGAGGATTACAGCCAGCACTCTGGCTTCCAATTTGACTAAACTGTCAAAGCTGCTTATAAGCTTTAATACAACCCCTGCCTTGGGGAAATGCTCCCCTCCTGGTTTTGCAGAGCAGCGATAGTTGTAGGTTCGCTCTTGGCCAAGGTTACGTGGAAGGCTGTGCCAGAGCAGGGAGCTAACCCCCATCCCTTAAGTCCAGTGTTACTGCTGAATGAACCTTAGAGCAACAGAGTGCTTTTGGCTGAAAGATGTCCCTAGTTCAGAGACATCAAAGGCTTATGACAGTATTTAATTGCACAGGCAATGCAGTGTAAAACTGGAGAGTCTGCAGAGCGAGCGAGAACAGCGGGTGAACTGGATGGTTATGGCTATATATATATAAATACACACACCTCCCATAGAGGAGCTTCTGGACATAACTTATTTAGCAAAGAAGTCAGTCTCCATAGTAATAGCAGGTAATTTTGACACAGTTTCAAGACGATTGCGTTTTGGTATGGAGGCTGATCTGGTAGAGAAGCCAGTAAATTGTTCGTAGTGGTTGGAGTTCAAATACTGAAAGCCGAATTCAGACCCAAGTGAGTAACTTGCCTGGATGTTACTGGGTTTGCAGTTTGGTCCTGCTGCATGTTTAGGCAGGGCATTTCCTCTTGTTATTTCTAAAGGAAGCAGACTTTCTGCTAGCGGATATCCTTGGCTTGCTTTTCGCCTTCCCTGGTTAAAAACAAGGTGAGTGGTGAGACGTTCAGCTGAGAAATGAGAAGGAGCAAATCTACTCATCTCTTGCTTGGCTATTTATATCCTACTTCTGAAAAGTATTATGTGATAACGCCCCTTTCCCAATAACTGCGGTGAGGTAAAGCTCCTTCTATGCTGCCCTCTCAAGCCACCACGAGGCTGTAATAGAAGCACTGGGATGTCCATGTGGCTATTAGTGATGGTAGCGAGTACCTTCTGTTTCAGAGGCAGCATCCCGACACACTCAAGGTACGGAGCCCACCTGGATTTACAGGCGTGCATGCTGGATGGATGAGGGGTGCATGGAGGAGGCTCTGGCTGGTATGTGGCCAGAGGGGTTTGCAGGGAGTCTGACTTTTTTAGCCACAGCCCTTGTGCAGCTCATGTGTTCACCTTTCTGCCAGTATAAAGAGATGGTTCCGCCAGATAGAAAGTGGTTCACAGCTACATTTCAAAAATGTGAGGGCATTGCTATCTTGATTTAATCAAACCCACAAACTAATCTCCTTCTGGCATCAAGAGGCTTGGGCCAAAATGGGCTCCTGGTTTAATTGATTTCTTTTTTTTTTTTTATAGTTGCTGTTGGGTTGGCTGCTTGGCAGCAGTCAGACGCTGTACAGCTGGGCTGAGCTGGAATGCATCAGTGGCTTAGAAAAGACCTGGGGCAGGCTCTGAGCGTCCTGCCCTGATGCGAAACGGGACTGTGGGGGCAGACGGGTAGCGACAGGGAGGGGCCATCTTTTTCTCTTCCCTGCCATTGAGATCCAGGGAGGTGAATGCTGTTTTGTTTAACCTATTTGTTTTGTTTAACAGCCGCTTGTTTTTTTGAGTCGGAAATATTTTTCCGGAAATCTGTGCTCAGATGGTGAGCACAGATGCCCAGTTGGAAGGACATGTGTGAAGCAGCCAGAGCTACAGAAGAGCTGGGCTAAGACATGTC
Source organism: Bucorvus abyssinicus (assembly GCA_009769605.1). NCBI lineage: Eukaryota > Metazoa > Chordata > Aves > Bucerotiformes > Bucorvidae > Bucorvus > Bucorvus abyssinicus. The sequence continues at coordinate 4,657,357 of CM020041.1, read as the reverse complement.
TGCAGCTGCTGTATGACATTAGAAAGGATGTAGCTGATGCCATGGGCTGTAACATCCCAACTGACTTTATTTTCTGCTTCCTGTCCCGCTTGCTGGCATCAGAGGTGGTTTTTCCAGCAGATGTCACATTCCTGATCCACTTCTGTCTCCCTTTTCTGCCCTTAGTTGTGTAGATGCAAAGCAGAGCCTCATTTGCAGGTGCAGCCATGAACCACAAGCGTCCACAGCATTTTGTGTGAGTGATAATGGGGGCTGTTGATTTGAATAGTTGGCCCCATTTTTCCTGAGAGGTTTGCTGTCACCAAAACCTGCTTGAGCTTCTGTGAACTCTTTCTCTTACACGGCAGTTTGTGCACCCTGCTCACAAGCCAAGACCATTTTGTTGCAAATAAGGAAGTTCAAGGGTTTGAGGTGTGCTGGGCTGCTAGGGGTTTTGAATGTTTGAGTGCTATGGGCTTTTTTCACCCTCTTCAGGGGAAAAGAACAAATACGTGTGCACAACCTACCTTCAGCAAAGCCAGAAGTTCAGGTGGTTGCTTGAGTCCCTTTACCTGCCTTGAAGTTTTGTGGGGAGAAGATGTGAGGAGAACAGCTCTACTTTTAGCCCAGCATGGGAGAGCCATTTCCATCTCTCAGAGCACAGATGTGGATCTTCTGCATATGGATAGTGCTAAAACTTTAACCTTCCTTCTCGTACCCCACGGGGACGTGTCCCTGTCCCTGTCTGAAGGGGTATTGCCTCCAATTTATGTAAGCCGTGAATCAAACTTTGTTGCTAACTCTCATTCCCCTTTCTTGCCTTTGCAGGTTTTGTTGCCAGCTGCTAGTTTATTGCAATTGATGGATGTTAGAAAAAACTGCTGTGACTTTCTTCAGTCCCAGCTGCATCCCACGAACTGCCTTGGAATCCGAGCTTTTGCTGATGTGCACGCGTGTACTGAGCTGCTGCAGCAGGCAAATGCCTACGCAGGTGAGGGACGGGTCGTCCGTTTGTTGAGTGAAACCAGCTTCCAGGTACAGCGGCTTGTAGGTTGAGCAAGATCAGCACATCCTGGTTGGTCTCTTCATGCTTCTAGTATTAGAGCAGGGAAGGGAATGCTTCACTGGGTTGTCAAGTGTAACTTTCTGTGATGCTCCAAATTGCGAAATGTGGTTTGGTCGCAGGGGGACACCTAAGGAGGTGAAAAACTACTGATCCTGTGGATCCCAGCCCACAAAATAGTTCCTTAGTATGTTCCCAGTAAGCTCTTTGCCTGTTCAACAGCACACTGTTGGCGTCCTGGCGTACGCAGCTCTGTGAGAGCAGTAGGCAATGCTGGGGATTTGTGCATTCTAGGAATAAATGGCACAGGGCAAAATGAAGTCTTGTGGGTGGGAATGGGAACCCTCAGCTCAAATTGTCATGCAGTCTGAGCCTCTGATCCTTGCAGCGATGGCCACTTACCCCAAGGGTGGTTAGACTCTTGTTTCCTTGAGAGTGGATGTGTTTGGCTGCAATAGGTAGGTGCAGGCAATGGCTTTCAGCATTTCTCCTCTGCATTGTAATCATAACGCTGTTCCAAGCGGCCCCCTGCTCTTAACTACCCACGCTTTCCAGTTTCCTCCAGCAGAGTTGCCCTTGACCTCGGCTTGGCATAAGCTGGTAGCTTTTTCAGTTTGTTTTCCTGCTTTTCTGTCTGTCTGTGTAGGGAAAAATACACCTGCTGTCTGCCAGAGCACCTGCTCTGTCCTGCAGCATTTTCCTTGGTGCGGTTTTGTCCTTTATTGGACCATAAGTAGGCTCAGTGGAAGGAGAATATGCCCACCAAGTCCTGCCTTATTCTCCTACAAATAAAAGTAAAACCTTTTCAGCTGCTCTGGATGTATTATCCCCCTGGGGAAAAGGTACCCTGGAAGGAATGGTTAATTGTATAAAGGCTTTCTTGTAATATCTCATTATCCTTGCTTCCAGGGCCTGTTTAATCTTTAACCCAACAAGCAGTGCATTCACTGTATATTTATTTGGTTGTTTGGCAATTAGAAAGTCTGCTTTGTTGTTTTATTGCCGTTTGTAAGTCCCAGTTAGTACAGCAGCCCATGTAATGTTAATGGAACTCCATTAATAAAAATGCCATTAAAATTCTTTTCGCTGTGTTGTTTATGTAACAGCATTAAACCAAGACAGAAGTCCCCAAGCCCGAGAGTCCATGTGCATGAGCTCAGTGACTTGAGAAACGGCCAATGGATAACTTCAGTAGGTGGAGGAGCCTTCCTGATGCAGGCACAAGTTACTTTATTAAAATCAGTAAATATTTTTACTTGCTTGCATCTAATAACAAGAGATCAAATATCTTTCAACTGCCAGATGCTGGTTCAGAATGAACAGTAAGATTGTCTCCAGAAGTCTGAGTGTGTCCAGCTTACTGGGTGGGGAGCATTTCCTGCTTCTCAAGTGTTTAAGGCCCGAAATGTTCATTAGATCTTGTGTATGGTTTCCAGCATAACGGAGTACTAAACTTTATCCAGATACAGCTATTTTTAGTCAGAGCCTTTGGCTTAGCTGTGGTGTTTTGGTCCCCATTAGACCAAGCAGGGTTTGTGGCTGGGGAAGCCCAGCTGCTCATGAGCACTGATGAGGGGCTGTTCAGGTGTGATCTCCAAGGATCTCCTCTCTCGAGGTCCTGTAGTGCTGCTTTTTGGCAGGCAAAGCACTTTGCAGATGTGAAATCTAGAGGCAGATCTTGCTGTGGAGGGAGCTCTTTGGATGCATGAGTCTGAGCTGCTGAAGGATGAGAGCTTGGAAGAGCCGCTTCAGATAAAAGGGTCTGAGATTCATGTTTCCGTATTTCGGACAAAAATAAACGGGACACAGCAAATGGCAGGTGAGATTAAATTGGCGTGTATGCGTAACAAATGCTTGCAAAACTAAAACTGTCTGCAACTGCAATGATTTTGACCTAGAAATTATTTTCTAGAAAGTAATTCTTTCCTAATGCCCTTTGGCTAGGTGTAAAGCTTGACAGATTTGGTGATCTTTTTGGACCTGTATTACAATTGGTCATAATTCTCCCACTTTGGGATTATAAGTAGTGATATGTATTTTATTTTCAGGTGGCCCCCAAAGTTACAGCGTGGAGGGATTTGAAGACAAAAGGGAGAAAAAGAAACTTGTGCAGTTGCAGACTTAAGTAGAAAGGGGCAAAGCTGCTGGGGAAGTTGGATGCTGAGGGGTCAGAGCAGGGGAAAGGTTAAATTTACACATTTGGGGGACAGAAGAAAAAGGTAGGAGAGCTGATCCCATGTCCGTGCATGGGATGAAAATCCCCCTTGCCCATCTCTCTGTGTGCCCCCTCGCACATACAGATTCGGGGGGATGCCCAGGGATCCCTCACTGTTTGCTGCTGAGTGTATACACCAAAGTGCCGGTTTGGCTGATTCATGTTAAAGATGGGCTTTCCTTTGAACACCTACAACTATCAAGGACCCTAGCTGTAGTCTCTCATCCAGGTGTTGAGCAGATCTGATTCTGTCTAGCTTGTTGAAGCAGGCACAAACTGAATCTCAAGGTGGCCAGGTTATCTACTGCTCTAGAAAGGCATTGGCACTTTTCTCAATTGCCACTTCTAATCGTATTTGCCACTGGAAGGTACTTGGTGGCTTTCCAGAAAGTTACGTTCCCATTTAGTGTCATTTATGGAAGTCTCATGGGGTTTGTGTTACTTGAAATAACATCAAATTTCTTTAACTTGCTCTGAGACTATTTTCTGTTCCTGTTCCACCGTGCAGTTGCAGCATGTTGTTTGCCTCGGGTGCTCGGAGTTGGAATAATAGCGGGTCTCTGAGTGCTGTAGTCCTGCCATTGACTTAAAGCATGGATTTCATTATAATTTTCTGTTCCCCCTTTTCATTTGTTGAACAGAGCAGCACTTTCCTGAGGTGATGCTAGGAGAAGAATTTCTTAGCCTTAGTCTGGACCAGGTTTGCAGTTTAATATCAAGTGACAAGCTCACAGTCTCCTCTGAAGAAAAGGTACAGTAAATTGTATAGCAACAGTGAATGTAAAAATGATGGAATGTTTCTAGATCTTACATTAGGAACTGTTCTCTTGTTATGCTCTTTAGGGACCACTTTCCAATAGATTGCGTGGAAAGAAGATTAAAATTGATGTGAATCCTAAAAACACCTAAAAATGACCTTCACTTGGTTGTTCTTTGCAGGAAGTAACGATTCTCAGATCCACGTCACTTCCAAAAGCCCTGGGGGCCTGAACCAAATGCCTTCCCTCTCTGGAAAACTCAGCACCTCCCATCTGCTGTTGTGTAAAGCTCTTGCTACCTGCTGTAAAATCTTAAAAAAAGGAGAATTTCATTAGGCCAGGAAGGAGTATTGGCTTCTGTTGCGTGTCGTACAGAACAACTAAAGGAGGCCCACGACTAAAAAGCAGGAGAACATTTTTATAGCATCATCAGTGTCTTTAATGTAAGAGGGGGAAAAAATGGCACTGGTTGATGTGGTTTTGTAGTTGAAATGTTCAGCACATTGTAGTCCAGGGCATGAAGGTGACCACCAGTGGTTGCGGTACTCAGTGAACAGCAGGTCCAGCCCCCGCCTCTGGTGTGGGCTTCTTGCATGACCTGCCGCAGGTTTCTGGGGAAAGGTGTGTGCCTGGAGTCCTTCACCTCGCCTCCGAATTGTCGCTGTGGGGAGGTGGACACTTGTTGGCAGCTACAGAAGAGCTTGGGGATTACGTGGCTCATAACTTCAAGACTCTTGTTGAACGTCTGTGTTTTTGGTGGGATGAGGCTGGACCTGGCTGTGCTTGGTGCTACTGGTCTGCGCTGCCTGTCCAGCTGTGTGCACCCATCCTGCTCAGCCCCTCCAGGCCCCAGACACGGGGGGGTCCTTGGGCCCACTGGACCCATAAGCTTGCTGGAAAACCTGCACCATGTGAGGTCTGAATGCAGCAACGCTTCCTTCAGATCCTGAGCCAGCAGACTTGGAGGCTTCGGGATCTGGTTTCTGCGGGCGTGGGGCTAGCATGGGTGTCTCGGCAGGGTGCTGCAAGGTGCCACACAGGCAGAGCCAGAGAGGGAAAAAACAACGGCGTGAACTCGCAGCAGAATCACTTTGCATGAGCCAAGCAGCCTGCAAAGGGAAGTGCAACTTTAGCAACCAATTTTTCCAGTCCTGTGCAGCATTGTTAAAAAGCTTTTATTGGCCTTGTTCCCAGAGAAATCAAAGTACTCCCTCCCTCATCTGAGCTTTACACAACCAATCCCGGTATTTCTTTAGCTGATTGTAAAAGTTGAGAATGCAAGGCAGTGGAAGGAAATGGAAGCATAAGCTGCGCTTTCAAAATAATAGATACACAGAACAGGAGAGAGGCAGAGAATGGGATTGGAACATAAACATGGAATACGTGCTGGAGTCCAAAGAAGTGCTGAAAATTGAGGACAGACTCGTAGGCTGCTGGTTTATGTCAGCTTCATGACAGACAAGCAGTTTTCCTGACCTTTATTCTTCTTATCTGCCAATGTATGAGATAGATAAATATGTATATATCTCTGTGTGTGTATCTATACATACACTTACATATATCTGTGTGTATGCAAGAGCACCTCTGATGGATAGATAACAATTTGTAAGCAACGAGATATTTTAAGTGGGTAAATACTTCAAACATCTGAGAGCTCAATTGTCCCAGCCAGCTGTCAGGAGAGGTTTTCTTGTTCCTGTTCGTAGTATGTCTCATACATGTGCTGCAGCCTGAGAGCCAGAGCGTTCCCATTTCTGGTCACTGGGAAGTGTTAGAGCTGAGTCCTGCCAGGACCGGGTCCCAAGGCCAGGGAGGGAAGTATTGCCCTTAGAGTGCTTCGAGTCATGTGTACCCAAGAGCTTGCCCCTTCCTCTACCACCCCCCAGCTAACACTAATTGGCCTAATGAAATATATTCTTTACCTCCACAAGTTTTTTGCGTACTTATATTCCTAGGCCATCAGGACTGCAAGAATCATCTGCAGCCACAGGAATCTATTTGAATTGTAAAATGGTGACAACATTTCCCTGTTCTTCAGAGAGAATCCTCCTTTCTCTCCCTCTCCCCTTGCTGTTGCCAGCCTCTGCAGTTGCACAGGCCCTTTCAGCCGAGGGCAAAGGTTTATTTTAGTCCCTGTCTGCTCTTTTTGCTATAGATGAGTACTTTGAAGACAGTTTTTTCAGTGCTTTCTGTATCTGACCTAATTGGCACTTTAATTACAACTGCATATGCAAGCAAGGAAAAGCTATGGAAAAATCATGTTTATTCATGTTTACTAGTGATGTCTGAGATGGAGGGGGCTTCCAGCCCTTGCGAAAGGGCAGCTCCCAACTCAGAACAGTGAAGAAAGACATTTTTAAAAGGGTTGGGATTTTTGGACTGGAGATTTGAGAGTCTAGTAATTGACTCATCATCCCACGCTGCTAACATGCGGTAGAAGCTGATGCACAGTTCAGTCCTCGCTCCTGGGAAGTATCTAACAACTGAGTTTTTTGGCTGAAGAGACTGGGAAAACCTTTGCTTAGGTAGTGTGCAGAAAGGGAGGGGATATTCCAGGCTTTTACCCTTTTACTCCATAGAGTGGGGAATCTGCTCAGGACTGCTCCTGCAGCCAGGCAGATGCCAGCCCATGCCTCTGCTCTAAATAAAGCTGGGTGGGTAACGGCTTCATTTCATCATACCCTGGCATGGCTGGAAAAACCTCTCTCCTGGAGAGCGGCAGCAGCTGCTCGGGATCTGCAGCGGGCACAGCGTGTGGAGGGGAGGGCATGGCAGCAGTGGAAATAGATGTGGCCTTTGAATAGAGATATCGGTGTCTTGGATTAAGACTTTTTTCCCCCTTCTCATGAAACTAGGGATCAGAGCCAATGGAAGGTGCCAGAATCTGATGTTTTAAAAATTTCTGTTATTTTTAGGGTAGGCACAGCAGGCGAGCATCAGTACACGCCTAACTCAGGAGCAGTCTCCAGCACTGGGGAAGCAGTTTATTCCTTGTGCACATTTGCTTTACGTGCCTTTAAGACTCATTCACTGTCATCGTGGTCCATAGCTGGGTATGTCCCAGTGCTGTGACCTGTTCTGTAGCTCATCATTGGAGCAAAAGAGGTTACTGAAAAGCATGTTTGTTGGCTAAACATTTGCTTTATGCTCCTTCTGCACTCATTTGCAATTAAAAATCTCACAACAGCCTAGTTTCTGCTTTAAATGCCTTGTAGCTAAAGGGAAATTGTTTGTTTGTTTATCTTCATTTTTAAATACTTAAAGGTTCTGCAGGATTTATTTTCCTCTGTGTTTGCTTGGGTTTGATTACACCCTGTTGCAGTGCAGTGTCCTGAATTCCAAACACTTCAGCAGGAGCGTTTGTTGGCATAGGAAATGAGGCTGGTGCTTCGCTGCTGTTTAAAAGGATAGAGTTTAGCCTAAGAGGAAGAAGCCTTTCTGCTCTTCCTCTCCTTTGTGGGAGGATGCCTCTGCCAGTGCCTCCTGCAGACGCATTTGCCAGCAACAACTGGAGAATGAGAGATGGTGCCCTCAGTTCTGGTTGATTTTGTCAAATTAGTGACCTTGAACCAAACAAAATGGTTTCTTGGGGAGTGATGGGAGGGATGGAAAGAAAGAAAAAAACATCTGTGCAAATTGGCCCTGACCATTTGGAGACCCTGGAGGGAAGTTGGAACCAAGGACAGTCATGGAGCATGCTGGGATGAAGGGCCAGCGATGCTCTTCAGGGGGGCCAGGGGCTGTGGGAGAGGGCTGTGCAGATCCTGCTGCGCAGATCCTGAGACTGCAGCAGCCCCTCTCCTTGCCTCGCTGGGTGATTCAGGAAGCCTTCCCAACTCCCAGTGACATTTTTAGGCCTTTCTTCTGGGAGGAGGGAGGCTCACAGTTACATAAGCACATGCATATTCATGCAGGAGCCCACTAGGACGCGACTGCCTGCCTCTTCTCATCGCACGGGGCTCTGCGTGGCTCCTGCTGCATGGGCTGTTTGGGAGCAGTTTGTCACGGAGTCGAAGTTTGGATGCGTATCTGAACCAGTTGGATCTGGGAGTAAAACTGGATTTTGGTTCAGGCCAGAAGCCCAGCGTGCCCTTGTTTTCCAGCTGGAGTCTCCGAGTATTTTTAGCGGTGAAATGGGTGTAGCGCAGAGACTCTGCAGCTGCAGGCAGCGGTTTTCCTGTGCATGGGGTCAACGTGTCCTGAAGAATTCTTGGGTTTTGGGGAGGGGGGGAACTGGTGCAGTGGTTAAATATGATGGTGAGCGTAGTGACTTACTGTGTGGCCCGCCTCTGTAGGGAGGGGAGATCTCTCTTATCGGGAGTAATCGCTGTGGCTGATTTCATGAATAATGCCCAGTGCAAATGTCAGCAGGCTAATTAAGTTTCCTGGCTGCCTTCCAGAGCTAATGTCCAAGAAGTGTATGATTGTCCTGGATACAAACTTAGCTTTGGGAGTGATACAGCACATCTAGATGAGAAGCTGCTTATTAATATGCATGGTCAGCTCACCCCTCCGCTACCGCGATGCTTGTGCTCTGTGCATAGTCACGATTTCTTCATCTGTGTGATAGAGATCTCGCACCTCCTTCCTTCGGTGCTGTAAAATCACAGTGCTGCTGATTGCGGGTAGGTGGCTGTGTAAGCCAGTTCGCTCTTCTCTGTTTAATTGTGGTTTATCTGTGTAGGTCTTTGAAGCAGTTATTTCTTGGATAAATTACGAGAAGGAGTCTCGTTTAGAGCACATGGCTAAACTGATGGAGCATGTTCGCCTACCCCTTTTGCCCAGAGATTATCTTGTGCAGGTTAGTCTGCAAATAAGTAATTAATACTTGCACTGAAGCTGCTTAATCCATGGCTTGGCTGTTTGTGTCTGAGATGGATAATACGGTGTGTCACTGAGTCTGTAAACAGAGGAATAAATGGAAGAACTGGGTGGGCTCTGAAATCAATGTGAGTGCGCAGAAGCCTTCTTGTAAACGTGACCTGTGCTCTGCCAGGCTCTTTGACTGCTATGCTTTTATCATGTGTCTGAAAAAACCAATACAATTGAAATAAAATTGGTATTCACAAGATGAACCCATTAATAATTTTTTCCTCGACCGTATCTTCTGATTGAGAAAAAGATACTGCCTCTCCTTAAAGATTCTGACTCAAATGAAAAAAATTACTTGATGGTGGATTCTCCTTTGAGTTAATTCTCCACTCTGAGTTCAGTGTCTGGCAGAGGGTGGTAGAAGAAAGTGAGAAGGTTGGATGTTACTGCATGTGCTGCTTTGGGAAGAGCTGGAAGTCTGTGTTTGTCTTCTGCATTTTTTTTTTTTTAATGTTGGTACTTGGGAAGAGAAAGTCTGGATTTCATGTTCTTTCTGCAAAGCTCCTTGTGCCCTGTGCCACCATGTCATTCAGTGTAAATGATCTTTCGTGCATGTGCCTGTTCTCAGACAGTTGAAGAAGAAGCTTTAATCAAGAATAACAACACCTGTAAAGACTTTCTTATTGAGGCCATGAAATATCATTTGCTTCCTCTGGATCAAAGGCAACTGATAAAGAATCCCAGAACAAAGCCGAGGACTCCTGTTAGCCTACCAAAGGTAAGCTGAGTTCGTCGCTTTGTGTCACCCCACACCACATCACTGGTGGCATTTGCTGTCTTTGAAAGGAGCTTGTGTACTTGCCACATTACCTCTCACTAACTCCATGATCGTCCTTTGAAGTGTTTTACTCCCTCGTCTGGCATTGCATGTGCTTACTGAGGATAATTAAGTTGGATAAACTTAGATAAACCCTTAGGAGAAGCAGAGAAGCAGTATCTCTGCTCCCAGGGTCTGCCCTGGAAGCATTTTGTCAGCCACAAGTGGGTTTGTGAACGGCTGTTGCTCCTGGAGCTGCAGCTTGAGAATCTCTGACTCGTGGAGCGGCTGCAGGCAGCTGCCTGGAGGGCTCGGAGGGTTGGTTGAAGTTTCTGCTGGCTTGTAGCTCTGTCCTGGAGCCCTGCTGAGCCGGGTCACAGTAGGTGTCTTTCCTTTTCCCGTGTCCATAATCAGAAGCCAGGAAAGCAGGAAACAACAGCGTCCAGACCCGTGGGCAGGAAGTCTGGAGCGAATCTCAATAGACTCAAAGCAGCTACTGAATAAATAACCCTTGTTACTCCCCGCATTTATCCTGCAGGCATGTGATGTTCTGGCCACCACTTTATTAATGAAGAAAAAAAATGACAACAGAAACAATTTTTCCTGTGCCCTGGAGATAAATGCAATTTGGCACGATGTCTCTCAACAGACGGTCGCCAAAGCTATTAATAAGCGTTTTGGAGATTGTAAGACATCAAAACCACAGCATATTGTTTTTCTAAGCACAAATCTTAGGGACCTTGGTTTGTGGGATGGTGTATGAGATCTGTGCTATGAGGGACTATCCAGGTGGTTAGATGCTGGACTGCCCATGGAGAAATTGTGGTTCTGCAGAGGGTGTTGGTGTGTTGTGTCCTTTCTGCCTGCTGGTGCTGAGATGAAGTGGGTAGTACAGAGCTTTAGGGGTATCATGAAGGGCTGACGTGACCCTTGTTTAAGGACTGAAGTAGTTAAGGATAAAATGAACAGGGAACCAGTGAGTTCAGAGGTTCTCAAGGTCTTCTATAGCATAACCTATGAGTACAAACCCAAAACTTCTGCAGGTCTCTCCTCCCTTCTTTTTAACTGCAAAGAAAGGGAAGAAGGTGATGATCTTCCAGCAATCCTGTTACTGAGAAACTTTCCTCTGCTCTGTTGGTTCTGCTGATGAGGGATTACCGTCTGCTGTGGAATCTCTTAATTCTGTAATCGTGTGAAGCTCTGCAGCTTTCTGTGGAAGACTGTTACACAACTAATAGGCTGCTAATTTAGACTCAGTTTACTTTCTAATGTCATGTTCTCATCTTGGTAGAGCAACCAGTCCGCTATTTTCATACTCTTCGAATTCTTTGAATTGCTGTCTAGATCTGTGCTTTTAAAACAACTGTGACTGGAGTTGAGCTTGTTACCCAAGTGACCTCGAGTGATGATCTTATCCCCTTGGCTGCTCACAGCCACCTTGCAGAGGCTGAAACCAGTTCCTCATCTTCTCTTTGACTATATTTGAAGCCCTGTTATCTTGCTTCTAGCTCCTTGGCCTTGTAAAAATTAGATTGTCTTGGGTGGTGTTTGCTTCTGCCCATTTGCTGTGATAAGGGGTCAAATCCTCCCTCTTGATAGCTGGGAGGGAGGGGGTCTTGAAGGAAACGTGTTCAGAACAAAGTGCAGGTCAAGCTGTTTGTAGGTGGAGGTGGTTTGGATGCTGCCTGTGCAGGTGTTGGTTTGCAGTGCCCAGCTGGGGCTCAGCGGTGATGGGCAGCCCTCAAGTGCTGAGCTGCAGGCTCCAGGGACCACTGCCCCATGGCAAGGCAGCGAGTCCGTGGGGAGCTTGTCTTCTGGTGGCAGACAGGGCAGATTTGGAAAGAACCACACTGCACACCATCCAGGTCTCCTCACTTTTCCACCAGCGTCCACCACTTGCCATTGCTGGGAATGGAGTCTAGGGCTGGACAACATTTAGCCTAATCTGGCAGAACAGTTCTCACCCTCCTGAGATTGCCCTCGATCGCCTTCACTTAGATCTTCCCTATCTGTAAGTAATTCAGGGTTTAATTACTGGATTTGCATTGATACATTTGCAGCCAAAAGCCTTAATGAAGCTGACAAATCACTTCCTTCGGCAGCCCAGCATCCTGGGACTTAGTAGCCCTGGTGATTTCCCCGAGTGTCCTTTTCCCCACAGGTGGCAATACAGCTGTCAGGATTTATTTGCTAAGTGGCATCGATTATTTTTAGCACCACCACGGAGATAATGACTAAACAGGGGACTGGCTGGCTGAGGAAATTATGCTGGGATCATTTTCACTTAAAAATACCTCTGTGGGGAGTCTTGTGTGTGCCGTGGTGCCAGGTGGTTTTACTTTTCATGGGGAAAAAGGGCAGGTTGCCCACCTCAGAGTGGTGAGGAAGCGTTAATGGGGCTGCCATGTTTAGAGTGCATTAAATTGGAGGTAACTTTTCCCCCTTGGAGTAGAACTGACTGAAATGAGTGTCGCTGCCGAGGCTTCTGGTGGCCCTGCAGCATGTTTTTGGTGGCTTCTTTTGACCAGGTTGTGGTGATGGTTTCTTTGCAGAGAGCAGCTTCCCGGGCTGCTGTCTGATGTTTTCTAGCTCTTGTCTTCCCTCTCCAGGTGATGATCGTGGTGGGTGGGCAAGCGCCCAAAGCCATTCGCAGTGTGGAGTGTTACGATTTTGAGGAGGAGAGGTGGGATCAGGTTGCTGAGCTTCCCTCACGGAGATGCAGAGCAGGTAAGGGGAGCTTTTGCTGCAGCCTTCTTTGTTTTCCTTAGTGCAGCTCTTCAGCACTGGATGGGTGTCCTTGGTCATCCCTCTGTGCCCCTGGCCTCAGGCAGCTCTTCTTTTTGCCATTCCTTCCTCTTCTTTCTCTACAGACATGTATCCTTCTCCTTGAGGTGGGTATCCTGATCTCTGGAGAGGTTTCTCCTGTCTGCCCTCCATATCTGCTGTCTCCCCCTCATCATTTCTCTCTCCTGGCTTCTCCTCCATCAGTGTTTCCTCTCCTCCCATCCCACTGGCCTGGCAGCCCACAGGGATCCAGTTTTCCTTGCTGGTTTCCTAGTGAAATCAAAGGAGCTGAGTCAGTGCCTGTCAGTGCTGAGGAGTGGGTGATGGAGAGCAGATCTGTAAGTTGGGAGCGTTCCTCTGAAGATATCTGCCAGGGTTGTGAATGTGGATCACCATTTGGTGTTCTCTCTGGCTCAGAAAATTACTCGTTCAGGTGTGAAATCCATCTGTGCCTTATGTTGTATTTTTGTGCATTTCACCTTCCATACGACACGTATGTTTTATCATACTTGGCTCCAATGCTCTTAACCTGCAGAAAATCCCAAAGACTTGCCACGTTCTGCTCTCCCCTGCTGTCTTACACACCCTGACAGGCATCTGATGATACTTGCTTCCCAGACTGTTTGTTAAACCTCCCTAAAAACCTCTCTCTTGTTTTATCAGGTGTGGTATTTATGGCTGGCAATGTTTATGCTGTCGGGGGCTTTAACGGATCTTTAAGGGTCCGGACGGTCGATGTGTACGACGGCGTGAAGGACCAGTGGACATCTATAGCCAGCATGCAGGAAAGACGAAGCACTTTAGGCGCGGCCGTGCTCAATGATCTCCTGTATGCAGTGGGCGGCTTTGATGGCAGCACTGGTAGGTGACTGAGCCAAAACCAGGCAGTGCCTGACCTGAAAAAATGTTTACAGAGACCTCTGCAAAGACCGCAGAGCTTTAGTGAGGCTTCTGCGCCCTTCCTCTATGACTTGTAGAGAAAGAGCCAGAGATTGGGGGTACTGTGCGTTGTAACTGACCACGTGCATGTTCTGACCCATCGGTAACTGCAGAGAATCTCACCCCAGTGTTTTTTCTTTAGTGATAAAGCTCTTTCAGTCTCATTTTCTGTGTTACTATGCTTTTTCTGGACTGAAAGGGGATTTTTCCTTGTTCTAGCTAAATTTTTCATAGCACCATGAATATAATGCTAGCAAGTCATTTTATGGGGTATGTGTGTCTGAGCTTTAGCTTGGCACAACTGCATCTTTAGAGTCGCATCTCTGCTGTAGAGCTCTGCCTCTTGGTTAAGCTCTAAACCAACTGTTTCAGCTGGTGATAAGTACAATGCAACAGCATCTGGGGGGATTTTTAAACCTTTCCATGGACATTTTGTAGTGCTTAAAAGGACATGGGACATTTGGGCTTGGAATCCGGACTCTGCTCCACCTTGGTGTCCCAGCATATCAGAGGGTCAGCACTCCCAGGGCAGGGGCGATGGGGGTAACAATTTTTCCAGCTGCTGAAGAGGTGGCATTGACATGCTGGTCCCAGCCTGAATGGCAAGGGGCTAGAAAATTGGGTTGCAGGAGCGTGGGGGGAATTACGGGCTTGGGAGGAGGTGGAAGGCAGATGAAAGTGCAACACCAATCTTTTTTTCTTCTCTTTTTTTTTAATTAGAAAACCTGTGTATCCCCTTTTTAACTAGGTCTGGCATCAGTTGAGGCCTATAGCTATAAAACCAATGAGTGGTTTTTTGTGGCTCCCATGAACACAAGAAGAAGCAGTGTTGGAGTTGGAGTTGTGGAGGGTAAGAAAATCAGCAGCCGTTTCCAACAAGCAAATGTTACTGTGTCCAACAGGAGCCTGAACGGTTAAGTGTGATAGGAGGGAACTGTGGGAATTGGTCTCTAGACTAGCTGTAAAGAGTTATTTGATATGACATAATTGCTGCAGCTTTTTCCATTCTCCTCTCTACCTTAGTGAAAAACCATGTGTAGCTTTCCAAGAGCCTCACACCCGTATCAGAGCAGCCCATGCCCTCTGTGAACATCATTAGGTGTGTGTGTTTTCTTTGAATCCTCATTCTTCCTGGGCGGCCTCTGGCCGGTGAAAGCAAATGGAGTTGTGCAGTGTGTGCTGCTGCTGTCGGCAGACACCGCGTGGATGCAGTACCCATCACAGAAAAATCTGCTCGGCGAGAGAAGCATAGTTTGTCCTGCAGCCCCAAGCTGGTGGTTTGGCAGGAATACTAAAATCCGTGTTTATTGACATTAGGCTTGCCGGCACACTCTGCCCTGGTTTTGTAAATGAGCAGAGGCTGACGATAGCAAGCACTAGTGCTGCGGCAGCTGGGGACCGAGGCAGGCGGGTGGGTGGAGAGGGTGCTCGGAGGGACCGCAGCAGCTGTTGGCACCTACATGTCAGCACCAACCCGAGTGAGCTGGAACTGAGCAGCTCGGTTGGGATCCAGGAGAAAGAGCAGTCTGAGTAGGAACCTTTTCTTCCTTTAGCAAAAGCAACTCTGAAGCAAGTGAAAGGTTTTGTTTGACCTTGTTTTAGCATGGTATAGGCAGTTCCCAATTAGTACCGTGGGGAGCAGCCACTGGCACAAGCCTGGTTATAAACTGCACTTTGAAGTGGTTTGGTTTGACCCGCTTGAATGGGAAATGCGTGAATGTGTTTATGTACATGAAATGTATTTATGGGAGAAGAGGGAGGGAGATAAAGTCAGAATAAGTAGTGGTGGTTGTGCTAAATTTGCTTATTTGTTGAAGAAGCATCTCCTTCAAAATTGCACATATGTGTGAAGTGCTGGGCTGCCGATAGCCACTGGGATTTGCTGAAGTGATTTGAATGCAGAACAAAGATTAAGTACCTTCCTGAGAGATGGAAATCCTTTTTCTTGCTTTGTTTGAAAGCTCGGATAAGTGTGGCACGTGTTGAGTCCATGATAAAAAAAAAACGAGGGCATGTGATGGGTAAGAAGGGCTGATCATATTGGTGCAGGGAACAAGCTGCAGCCTGCAGTTAATCCAGTGTTCATCTGAACATCATGAAGATTGATCTGATGTCTGTGGGTAGTGAGAACATCTCAATTGATGCCAGCCAGGGAACTTTATTTTGTCTTCCTTGGTCTGGCACTCTTGCCTGGATTCGTTGACTAACACTGGGTGGGTTGAACCAACAGCACAAATAAGGTTTTGAAATGGTTATGGAGACAGGAAGGTGCAGAAGGAGCACAGTCAAACCTGATCCTTGCAGACCTCTCCTAGTGATCACAGCTTGAGGAGGCCATGAGTGGAGCTCAGGGAGAAAGAAAAGAGCTGACCTGCTCTTGGAGCCTTGCAAACATCACGGAAATGGGAGGACACAAAAGCCAAAGACTGTAGATGACATCTGCTGGTGGGAGCCTGCTGTGTGTGCGAAGCAGCATATAGTCTAATGCCTAAATGCTAACAAGCTGAGCTGATGCAGGGAGACAAGGAGAGCGCATCAATCAGGCCTGTGAACAGAGGACATGGTGTAGTCCCGTGACCCCTGATTGTGCTTCTCACTAGGTGTGTGTTATTCAGCTTCCATTGAGTAGAGGTAGGGAGTGATGGATATACCATGCTGTGAGGGTCTCTCATGGTATCTTCTGTGTTGTGATCACCTGGCACGAGTGAACAGCCTCAGCTGTGCTAGCAGCACCGGTTGGTTTTGGTTTGGCCCAGGTTCTTCAGATTCTGGTCTAGGTTTCCCTGCAGGTATTATATTAATGTGAGAGGCTATTGCATATTTATTGCTCTTGAGATACTGTAATTAATGTGCAGTATCGACCTTTGAGAGCACACCTTGCCTTGGGCATCTGAACCAGGAGGAAATGCTCGATCAGCAGGAACACGCTTTGATGTTACCTCTTCTCCTGGGCCAGCAAGTCATTTGGAAAACCCTCCGGGCTTTTGGCTTCTAATTAAGTTGTTGCGTCTTCTTGTTTCCTTGTCTTAGTTGACACCTTTAACAGCTTTAAAAACAGTCCCGCTTGTCTGTGAGTCTTCTTCAGATCCTTTCGCTAGGATTTTCCCCAGACATCCCAGCAGGTTTAGGCGTGTCTCCCAGGGCCTCCCTCAGCCAGGGTCCGTCCTCACTTGGGGCTGCCAGGCATGGTGGTAACGTAAATCAGTCATAGCTGTAATGCTGATGCCAACACGTGTCTCTTCAGGTAAGCTCTATGCCGTGGGGGGTTACGATGGAGCGTCCCGTCAGTGCCTTAGTACCGTCGAGCAGTACAACCCAGCCACGAACGAATGGATCTACGTGGCTGACATGAGCACTCGACGCAGCGGTGCAGGTATGGGCTCCGAGATGTGTTCTAAGGGCAGGAGGTCACTGGCTTCTCCTCTGCTCACGGAAGGGAAGGAGAAATGTGTTTTGGCATTGCTGAGCTGGCAAGTGCAACCTGTTATTTCCCTCCCTTCCCATGAAGGGAAAAGCCATAATTGCTTGGAAGCTTTCAGCAGCTCTCCTGACTTCGTTAACATCTGCCAAATTGAAATTAATTTCTGGATTAATGAAATAACGTTCAGTGTTTCGAAGTAGCCTTGCTAGCAGATGCATGTCACTTGTAAGTGAAGAGTTATCTTTCCAAATCACCAGCTGCAGGCACAGCTGGGGACTCAAAGCTGAGCTGCACCTGCTTCTCTCCTGTCCTTTGGGGATGTCAGATGGATTTTCCTTGTGGATCTTCTTTGCAACGATCCAGGGGGTGCTTTGCAGCACAAAGCACACCTGCCGTGGGTGATGTGCAGGCCAAGTCAAGGTATCAAAATTCATCTCTGATTGCCCCTGCTTGAGGTAGTTTTTTAGCGTACCTTTTGCTGGCCAGAGTTGGTGATCCAGGGAATTAGAGGAAAGGACCCTGTTTAAAAGGGACTAAATTCTAGTCTTGATGGTTTCTAACTATGTGATATTAGGCCAGGTAGGCACTTGTCCTCTCTGAAAAACATGAAAGCTCTTATCCATTGCATTTAAAATCATCTCAGATGAAAGAGAATGTGTCATTGCTGGTTCCTATTGCTCAGTGAGGTGCAGTGGTCCTCCCTGATGTCAAACTGTGCAGTTCTCCTTATACAACAGCCAAAGTGACAGTTACCCTGAGGTAGCCAAGCCGGAGGGCTGCACTTTGCGTGGGGGCTGATACAACCCTGCAGGATAAGCTGTGATGGGAATTTCCTTCCGAGCTGGATGGTGAGAGGCTGCTCTCTACACACTGTCTTTCTTTCCTCACTCTAAGACCTTCTCTGTAACTCCAGGTGAGGCGAACCTGGTCACACACAGTTGGTTTGAATTCAGTTAGAGGTTTTTAGTATCTGCTTGATGCTTAACCTGGTCCAGTGCAACCTTACAGGAGAACAGAATGGTCTTCTCATGTTGTTGACAGCATGTTGAAACACAGCAAAACACTTTGTTCCTGCAGGAAGATGGATTTTAGTGATTTCTTCGTTTGAAACACTGAGTGCTGCTTTGCAAGTACACCTCCACGCAGCCAGTCCAGCGTAGGAATGCTCTTAGTTGCCTGTCAACTACTCTTGCTATTTTCTGTTCCTGTCCTGAAAACTGAGCTCCTCAAGTTCTGGTTGTTGCCCAGATGCCCCTCCAGCAGGCACTGGGGAGAGGACTGCCACTGCCACTCCTCACCCGTGGTGCTACAGCTCGATCTATCGTACAGCTCCATAAACGGCACCATGCTCAGAGCTGCCGGCATTGCCGTCCCGATGCTGACATCTAGTGGGGTGAGGGCGGGTGTCCCCCAGTCTCCGGGGTGACTCCAATCCAGGCAGTGGGGCTGGATGTGCGGGTGCAGTCTGGGTTTTGTACAAGTATAACATTTTTGCTAACAGCATAGTTGGATGCTGAGGTGCTGCAGACCCAGGCTGTGGGCTGAGGTGCAGTGGGCTTTCCTCACCAGTTAAGTGAGCTCCCATTCCCCAGTCATCCGGGAGGCAGCTTGTACAGCTCTGTGGCCAGGATGTACACTGGAATGTGTTGTGCTCTTCCTAAGTGGTGCACGTTGGAGTACCTCAACCAGACTGAGAATTTGGCCCGTAAGGTGGATATTCATGGCAGCTGGAAATTAATGACCATAGTTTGCCAGAGGCAAACCACGAATCCCAGTGTCATGCTGGGATGTCAACACCTCTTGGTGCAGCGAGAGTCAGCTGGTCAAAGCCAAGCTCAGCAGCAGCAAGTTAAAATCTGGAGGAGAGGGGTGTCGGTGGCAGGCCCATGGCAGCGTACCTGTCCCACACCGGTGGGGTGCCGGCCAGAGCTTTAATTCGTCAGCTGGGCTCACTGAGGTGCTGGTCCGTTTTTGGGTGAGGGAGGAGTGATAATAATGCTCAGATGGTTTCCCTCCCCACCTCGTGCCTTGGTCCCACAGATGGAGCAGGGCGGCTGCTGTGGTCTGTGCTCCTGCTGACCATGGTGAGACTCGGAGCAGTGTGGCACATGGTGGTTTTGGCATGTGGCACACCACCAGGACATGGTCCTGTGGCACAGGAGCTGCCGAGCCCGGGTGGTGCCCTGCTCACCATCGCTGCTCCTGTGCTCTCCTTTCCTGTGCTTCATGTGGCAAGCAGGAGAGATATGTGCAAAGGGGCCACCTCGAAAACCCACCGTTTTTATGCTGGGGCCCCCTCCTGCCTGCGCAGGGCTTTCGGCTCTGTGCCTTTCCCTCAGTCATCAGCAGCACGAGTCCATCTTCAGGGCACAGGGACCGTCCTGCCTCGTGCCCATATATATGCCTCTGATGCCGTTCAGATCTACGTGTGTTTCTGGTTTACTAACATCCCACCTTGAGAATTTTAGTAGAGGCCTTTGAACCTGTTAACGAAGATACGTTGCTGGAAGTTTTAACTCTCACGGATTGGTGAACATTGAGTTAATTAATTTACTTAATGTTAGGCAGAAGCACCTGTCATTGCCAGGGAGGAGCCAGGAGCCTGCAAAAGTGGCTGGGAAGGTGGCATTGGAGGCACCTTGTCTGTGCCAAGTGCTGCTGACGTGTTTAGGGGTACAAGTGGGGCGAAGAGGAACTCAACAGCAGCTTCAAGAGCTGGAGTCCATAAGTTGTTGAGAGAGAAGAGAGTCCAAGGGATGAAGCCTTGTGACACAAAGGCAATAGGAAAAGCAAAAATAAGCTCCTGGAATTGGGAATCAGGCTATAAGCAAAGGGCCCTATGGCAGAAAAGATCGGGCAGATAGAAACAAGATGGGGAGGGATGCAGCAGTCAGGGAGACAAAGGGGAGAAGACAAGCCAGTACAAGACTTTGAATAAGTCAAATGTCGTGGGACTATTCAGTTGATCTCAGACTAAGGTCTGCCTGAGAAGGCACAGCCCTGAAAGACAGGACATCAGTCAGGCGTTACTGCGCAGGCCTGCTGTAGTGCCACGTGGTGATGGGGTAGAGAGTTGACCATGTGCCAGGTGATCTGAGGCACATGTGGCCCCTGTTTGGAAGTGCCTTGGAGAGGCCAAGGCAATACCCAGCAGAAGAACCAGGGACACGCTATTCTTTCCCCTGTACGTTTGGCTGATGTTGGGCTCTGTTTGGCAGGTGTTGGTGTTCTCAGTGGGCTGCTCTATGCTACTGGGGGGCTGATGGTCCCTTAGTGAGGAAGAGCGTGGAAGTCTACGATCCAGGAACAAACACCTGGAAGCAAGTAGCAGACATGAATATGTGCAGAAGAAATGCAGGTAACCACAACAAGCCTTTCTGTGGTGTTGGTTGCAGTTGTCTCTGTGACTATTGTGCTAGTGGTGTAAATGATCAGTGTTGTAAGACAGTGATAAGAACGGAAGATGAGGAATCTGCTTGGGAAGGAAGCAGAACGTGGCAGGCGATGGTTTGTGGGGGATGAGTTAGCCTGTGTCTAACCATCTGCGCTCTGCTTTGAGGTGTGTGTGCGGTGAATGGTCTCCTCTACGTGGTGGGAGGAGATGATGGTTTCCTGCAATTTGGCCTCGGTGGAATACTACAACCCCATCAGACAAGTGGACGTTATTACCAACCAGCATGAGCACGGGAGAAGTTACGCAGGTAAATAGTCAGTGGGAGAGCTGGCAGCAGCCGGGTCACTCACAGACTTGGGGGCTGTGTCCTGAAGCTGTACTATTACATTTTTGAGTGGTTTTTATTGCTTTCCATAGAGGAAATGTTCATAGCAACAGTAGACACCTCTCTCTCTGCTGGCCTGTTGCTGGTCTTTGGCTTTGCAGGGTGGTCTTAACCACATGACAACCCAGGAGCTGCTCCTGCAATGACTGTGCCTGTCTGTCTTAAAATGGGTGCTGTGATTCACAAACCCTTGTGACACACGATCAAGCCGATGTGAGGAGCAGAAGTGAAGTGGATCCAGCTAGGTGGTGTTGGGAAGATGACTGACCTCTGACTTGACCCATCTCATTGCTGTTGTCTAGCATGACAAGTGATACGTTACAAACATCATCTGCTCTGCGGTGGATTGCGTAGCAAAGCGAAAACCCTTCTGGGGACCTGTTCCATGCCAGACACGAGGTGTTGCTTGTTATCTGTGGTGCACTCAACTATTCTTCTCAATGGCTGGTGTCCTGAGACAAACACTGTGCTTGAACTGCAGGCACTGAACTTCTTGCGTGAAACAAAACTGCTACGTTTGGGCACGTGAGTAAACACGAGCACTCCTGGATTTCTTCACTACTGATGCTCCGTGCACATTATCGGTTGAACTGCTCACTGTGCCTGGAGGGTGGACTTTACTACTGCCAGTGGAAACTTCTGAGTAGCAACTGAGAAAAGCAGTCAGCAGAAATGGACTGGAACAGGGTGCTCTGGCTTGAGTGTGACGCTGTCTCAGTCATACGTTTGTATGTGCCACTGGACTACTGTATATCCCTGAAATGCTTGTCGTATGGTGGAAATAAATACCATGTGATTTTTCTACGTGCCATGAATGCTGTTTGCTGTACGCGAAGGGACCTGCTGGGCAGTGCCTTCCCTGCGGCTGAAGTCTCCGCACCTGAACCATGCAAAACTTCGCGACCCTACAGAACACGTGCCGCTCCAGTGGGGTTTATTGCTCCTGTGAAACAAACGTTGCTCGAGTAGAAAGTATTCCCCACCCGTGCGCTTCAGCTGCGCTGAAAGCCCCGCTGCTAGCTCTCTCCAGCATCTCAATGCCATTTCATAACAGTGTTTAGATGTGAAAAGAAATACCTTGTGGTGCCATTAATGTCGAGATGGTACAGTGAGAACCCTCTGTCACCCAAGCAGGCTTTAATGAGCAAAGTGAAATACCTGCAGTGTTTGGATGCTGCCAGAGGATGGAGATTAACTCATCACTGTCACTGTAATTGCTGTTTTAGTCCTGCCCCTACTGAAGGCGTTCCTCTGTTAGTATGAGGAATTTGTAGATTATTCAGAACAGACAAATCTAGATCCAGCTGTAAGGCAGCTGTCTTGCCTACATCCCAAACTCTTAAAGCTTCTTGTTAAGAAGATGTTTGACTTTAAAATACCTTTTTCTGTTTCCTTGTGAGCTCTGGCATGCTTCTGCATAGAAGGGTGGACTCCCACAACTCCCCAGCTAAAGGGAACTGATGAAGAAAAATTTTTGCGTTGTTTTTTGTTTTTCCCCCGTAGATCAGCTGAGGCTCTTTGAAGTCAGCAGCTGGCCTGCAGCACCCAATCTGCCTGTGTTACTGTTGAGCTCCAGCACTTACCAGTGTTCTGATGGTTTCTTTCCCTGTAGATCTCCCATCAAAAAGACTTTGTGTGACCTTCTACAGTAGAAAAGAAAAATACTTAAATTATTTCAGGGATCTAACGCTACATCACCTTGTGCAGCTTTTGTAGAGGAGTTAGTTCTGTAAATAAGGACATTTGTAGTGTTGGAGTTGACACGGTCCTTGTATTATGGGCACCTGTTCACTGAGGGGGAAACAGCACCTACCTTGGCTGTGTCACCTCCCCCGGAGGGGACTGACCTTCCTGGGGAGCGTGAGGTAGCACCCACTCCTCTTTGGATGTTCTTGTTTTTACAAACAAAAGCAAAGTGTCCAGAGAAATGGCAGTGTGATTCTTAATGTCTGCCTTGCCATTGCCTCAGCTCAGAGGTCTTGAAAATAATAATAGTAATATAAAAAACCAGTCTTTTTATAATACCCTTTTAAACCTTTTGCTTTGGGTTCTACAATCTGCAGTGAAATGTGCCAAAGAGGCGGTACAACATGCTGCTGTAAAAGCCACTGAGGCTGGTAGGAATGTGCCCCTGACTGCCGCTGCCTTCAGGTCAGAGTCCCGACGTGCATCTTTACAGTGACAGAAGAAAGGTGACACCTTGGATTGGACTGACTCAGTCACTGCCCCAAATGCAAACACCAAGGAGCGTTTCCCTTTCATGCAGCCTCTAGGAACAGAGGATAAAATGGGACAGGCAAAGGTTTTTGGTGAGGCTTATTATCTCCCGTTAGACTGGGATGACTGGACAGAGTGGACAAGCGTTTGGGCACACATGGCCCTTGTTAGGTCTGCTATAGACATAGGAACGTAAAGTGAAATAGCTGCTCTGTAGCCCAACTACAGGTCAGGAGTTGGGGACAGTTACCTGGTGACCTTCTCGCTCTCATGGCATCGCTGGAGCAAAGGCAAATGTTATCCAGAGCCCAAGAGATTGTGTGGGCTGGAGGTGGAACCCACTGGTTAGTGCTAGAGGTGCAAGTTGGAAATTTGCCGTGTTTGTCAGATGTGAAAGGTGGATACGCCTGAAGGTTGGATAATTCTTCCCCGCTACACATCTCTTTATAAACCTTCATTGCTTATAGGGAAAGCAGTTTGTGCTGTTTTTTCTGCTATGTGAAATGGCATTTCTGCCCACTGCTGGCCTCAGCCTGTGGCTCGCTGGGCAGGGCCAGGACTCAGCCCTTGCCAGGCGAGCGATGCTGTTCTTGGCTGCGGCCGGTCCTCCTCGATGGCAAATGACACGTTCCTTTCTTTCCTTCTCAAACGTTGCAGTGTTATGCAAGTCAAGTGACCTCGTTTTCCAGCTATGCAATAGGAACAACCGTTAACACCTGATGAACCAGCCGTATCCCCCCTCCCCGACATGCTTTTGAATTTGTCTTTGGTGTTGGTTTCATGTTTGTATTGTTCCTCCTGAGCACCTGAGCCAGGTCCTTTAAAGACTGCCTTTTTCTAGGACTGAAAACGTAGCATTAGCGCTAACAAATTTACTGTAAATATTTTTATAAACAATTTTAAATAATTTTTTGGATTGCTTTTTATGGTCGTCAATGACACTTCTGTGAAATTCTGGATCTAATTCTTACACTCCAGCGCAGCTTTTGCTGGCCTTGCTGTAGGTGTCAATCTGTATGTTTTCTGCACAAAGAAATAAGTGTTTGGGATAGCTCTCGCGCCGATTCTGACATATTGGAAGGACGGCATTGGGCTCAACGTCATGAGATAATTAAAATCCATTACCTCAGTCACCAGTACGCTCTTAGATTATTAGTGACCTTACAACAATTTCAGTACTCTGATTTCATTTCTGTGGGCTGTGTGTTTGCTCTCGGTCAGCTTGGCGGATGAGCTGTCTCCCTGCGTTTCGTTTCCCAGCTCCTGCGCGGAGACGGAGGATGCCACGTACACAACAGCACGTGCGTGCAAACCCCCCAGGCTGCCAAACCCAGCGAAACTATTGCAATTGGTTTTGTAAAAGCTCCACAAACTGAACTCGGGCTACTTCCTTGCCACGGTCCTTTGTGAATGTGAAGGCTTTCCTCAGCTCTTTCGGGGTTGCCACGTGCTGACCTCCTGCGCGATTCTGGCTGTGGGTTTCCCAAAGGTGACTCTGCTCTTGGGGAGAAAGCAGAGCATCCCCAGCGATGTGCCCCTACAAAACCCACCTGCCTCGCGGCTGGGGACAGTCGCTGCTGGGTTGGCAGAACGGGCAAGCGCGTGTAAAGCTGGAGAGATTTGCCTCAAGCAAACTGCTGGTTAAACCAGTTTGAATCAAGTCCATCTTTTCCATTTGTGCCTAATAGATAAAGAGGGTGATTAAATCCAATTTTCAGCTCATTCAGTTTCTCCAAATACTTTTTTGTACAGATGTGTGCAGCACTGTAATTACCCCAAATAGACTTGGCAGCAGTTGCATGACACCACCACGAAAGCTCCACACTGTTGTCTCGTTTGGAGACCAAACCCCTTAAAACCATGCCGTGCGTGATGCCTGTTCAACAAGCTAACGTGATGGCTCAACAGATAAATGCAGCTCATTTCTAACTTTGGGATTCGTTACTAATAGAATGCAGTATCAAAGCAGTTGCCCCCTTGGCTTAACATCATGCCCATAAATCATACTCACATGAGCACAATTTGCTGCTCAAAGCTGCGGTGTGTGGGACTGTGTTAGATGTTACAGTCTGGAAAGGAGTTAATTCACTTTTTTCCTTTGTTATGGGTTTAAAATTATTTCCCTCTACAGTGACAATAAATAAATACTGAGAATTTTATTTTGTGTATTTATGTATAAAAACCCCTTAAGATTAATGGACGATTGTGAAATAATTTACCTGGCTGTGAAATTCTCTGGTTTTGTAAAACAGACTTTGTTGGTTCGGTAGCTGACCGTAAACCATGATGAGTCAGTTGACTGTTTGAGCTCATCTTTTTAATTAAAGATTTTTTGCATGAGTGTGAAGGACCAAGGACTTTGCAAAGTAATTCCCTTGACAGCGGTTTTCTCCAGTGCGATGAATGACTCAAACATTCTTCACTGCCATATTTATATTATGAAAGAAAATCACGTTGTTGTTCCCCATCCTTTAATTTGAATAAAAATGGACTAATGAAACTATTCCGGGTCTGTTTTGATTTCATTGCCTTCTGACAGTGAGGAACAATCTCATTGCTCCTCATGGCTTTCCACCCCCCCTTTTTTAATTATAGCAAATACAAACCCTGGGTTTATTTGATGTCCTTTGGAGTGAGGCAGCAGTACTCACACGTGCCGATGCTGAGGGGTCTGAATGTTGGAGGAGATGCCGCCCTGACACTTGGCTCTGCTGCTTCCCTGGGGTCTGCGCAGCTCCTTTTCCAAGGGAAGTTTAAAGTCCTTTGGCTGCTGGGGTGCAGGAGAAGCAGCGTTTGTCTTGGGGGTGGGACAGCCCTCAGTTAGGGGCACGTGACAGCAGAAGACAGAACCTTTTAGTGAATGCGACTGGGAAGAGAAAAACATGAAAAAAAAAAAGAGTTTACCCCCACTGGCTCAATATTTCTTAATAACACCATGAAGTAACATACTTCCTACACCATGGAAAGAGCATCACATTGAACAAGTACCCAAGTCGTTTCATCTTACGCTTATGATACGTCTCACTGAGCTCTCTGGTTTTCCAGTGCCTCATCTCTTCATAACAATGAACAACATCAAATTTACCATGTGGGATCCTGAAATTTAGTTACATGATGAACAGGTGGTGACATACTGTGGGTTGCTCTGTGCGGCTGGGGGACTCCGCAACTATTGCTTATTTTATTCCAAAATGACTTGTCTCCTGCACGGTTGGCCCCTTTTTATTCCTGTTTAAACTGATAAATCTGTAAATCTATGAAGCTGCAGCTAAAAAACAGCCTTTGCAATACAGGAAGAAATCTCACTACCTTGATTTTTCTGCCTGATTTTTTTCTATTATTATTATTATTTTTGCATCCTACATTTTAATCTTCTGGCAGGTGTTGCACCACAGATTTCACCCTTGGTGGGGCATATGGCAGTAGCTCCCCTCCTCTCCTCCATCTCAGAAGGGCAAGTGCTTTTGCAGCGAGGAAGGGAATAAATACGGGGAGAACTCACCCAGAGGGATGGTGCAGTGGAGCAGCTCTGGTTCCTGAGCGAATCGGGCATTTCCCCACGCCGCTGTACTGTGAGCAGCGCGGGCACGTGTGAGCCAGCAAGTTCGGGTCCCACCTCATCTCTGCCAGTACACCAGCAGCTCTCGTGCTCCTGCCTTGCAGGAGGGCTGTTTCCAGGGATTGTCGCTGATGTTGTGAGGTCTGGGGATGTTGAGACTTTCGCCTGCTGAAAGACACTTGGTGTCTCTCCTGCTAAATGCCCTCTCTAATAAGCAAGCTGATGGCCTGAGCTTCTCCTCACAGGTGATGCTCTCTCCTGTTGTTCTCCTGCAGACACCCTTGCAACCCTGCATTTCTCAGGCTGGGGGCCTCAGCCTGGGTAGCTGTTGCCAAGCTCAGAAACACAGCTGCCGTTTCGTTGCTGGGTAGCAGGCGTTTTGAAGGAACCCAGGGTGAGATGTGCCTCTTCAGCATCATTTGGTACATGAGTTATCAAGAAAAGGAATCAAAGGTAGGGCAGAAAACAACCTCAGCTATGGAAATCTGATAAAAGATGAAGTTATTTAATTGTAGACCCAAAACTCCCTCTTCCCTGCATCCCCATGCCCTGAACTGCTCTGGAAAGTTTGCACAGGGTCTCCTTCTCCCAAGCAACGACAGCGTGGCCTGGAGATGGGACATGGATGTGGTGGCTCCAGAAGGCAGCATTGCTTCTCCCTGGCCGGTGACTTGTTCTTTGGCCATGCCAAGGGTGGTGTGCGGTAGCAGAGAATAATTGCCATTAAAACACCTGCATCTGTTGGATACTTCTGAAAAAAGAGGCTCAGAACTACTTCAGAACCGTTGCCATGAGCCTCGTGGGGGTTCCCAGAGCATCCCACGGTTTCAGTGACTAATGATGTTGCTTCATATAATGTTATTCTGTGCTGTAAACAAGCACAAAGTCACCTAACTACTTAGTGACACGAAATATTGTAAGAAATTTGCCAACGTGATTAATGTTAATGTTCTCGATCAGCAAATTGAATGAGATTTAATTGGCACAGCTGCTGAAGCTCAATGTATTTGATTTGGCCTCAATTTATTTACAAATCACGAGCCTTCTCCTGCTCTTTTTTCACTGTGAACCTCCACAGCCTCTGCTGAGCACATTGCTCAGTAAATTACAGGTCTCAAGATATTGCAGTTTCTTTTTTCAATCAGTAAAACTTCTAAAGGGGCCCTGTAAAGGATGTACAATGCCTGTCCCAAAGGATCCGTTCTTCTTCTCTGAAGCATAAGAGGTTTAAATGTTATTTCTCATGTCCTTCTCGTAGCTCTTTACATCGCACTCTTTCTACAATGTTCTCTCACCCAATGGTGAGTTTGTCCCACTGGACAAATGCTGAAATACATTTTAAATCATGTTCTTGGAATCGGAGTTGTGTTGGGACAGAAATGTACCCTAAGACTTTATTTGATATTTATTATGGATTTTTAAGCCAAGCCATTGCTGCTGGTCAGTCCCAGCTGCCACGTTTGTGCGGGCATCATCAGAAAAACCACACTTGTTCACGAGACATTTTTTATTCCATTACAACCCGGTATACATGCTGGCTGCTTCTTTCCTTCTTTTTTTTCCCTGGGAAGGGGCATCTCTTTTTGCCCTACATTTTGTTCCATATGGCTCAGTTTTCTTGAATCTACCTAAGGAAGCTACAGGGCTCTGTTTTTCTGCCAGAGGAGCAGGGAAATCACACGGGTCTGAGGCACAGACAGGAAGTAAGGTTTACTTTAAGCTTTACTCACACCCCAATCTCTTCCTGCTGCCCCATTCTGCCTCTCTGCAACTTTCTGACCTGGAACATTTTGCCTTTGGTATGTACCGTAACATACCTCCCAGCTCTGGTGCGAATGGCGCGAAGCTTCCAGCTTTGCAGGGCCCCTGCGCTTGCAAAGTCACCTTGGTGATGTGGGGGGAGCTCAGCCAGCCGCCTTCCAGCTGGAGCTGTGGGCACCTGAGCCAAACCAGAGCTCAGGTCTTGGTGACCAGGAACCATCGCATGCAGCCCCTCCTCCTCCTCGGCTGGAGCACTCGCCAAGTCACTCTGGGTTTGGTTTTTTTTTTTCATCACAGAATTTTCTGTGATGGAATCTACAGTATTTATAGAGCTACAGTCTCCTGTAGCATCTCTAATTTAATTCAGAAGCGGGTAACATTTCTTACCTGTGTAAGGGAAGTTTAGTGAACCATCAATTTGCATGGCTTTGGTTTAGTTTTAAATGCAATAATAGATATGGAGTATGTAATCCCTGTTGCTGTTGCATCCCAGGGCACACATTATGTGTCAGAGCGTTGGAGCTTTGACCCAGTGCCCAGAAACCCGCGTGGCAGCTGCGCAGACCTGCAGTGATAACAGACCTTGGTTAGTTAGTGGAAAAAATGCTGGTGGTAAGTTGCAGCTAATTTGTGGACTAATGGAAAACAGCCTGGGACACTTAATTTGAGGTTACCTGGAAAGGTGATCATGATAAAATCACTCCAGGAGAGTTAGATTTTGTCTAAATTGACTTTCCAAGCTCAGAGGTTTGAGGGTTTAAATGTCTGGGGCCTCTTACACTAAATGAGTTTTTAAGATTTTAGGACCTTTCTCTACCCACCCAACCCGATGTTAGGAAACCACTTGCTGGCTGTGACTCCCCGGGCTGCTTCTCCCTTTATCCTCCAGTCTGACTACACCCTGCCAAAACACCGCCGGGTAACAGGGTCCTGTGAGGTTGGAGGTCCATGACTCACTTTGTCTTCTCCTCCGTGGTTCTTAAAAATCTCTCTTTAGCTCAGGCTTTGCAAAGAACAGAGGCTGCAGGCTATGCCTTAGCCTCTATCTGCTGCGATGCTCCGTGGTCCGGACTTAAGCCGATGGATGGAGCAAAAGCCAAGGAGGTTTGAAGGGCTGATGGCTTACAAGAGCCCAAAGCGAGAATGGATTTGTGGACTGCTTGTCTTGAAGAGCTGGTGTGTCTCAAAAATCAGTCCAGTTACACAGGTTGTGTTTAATAGTTACATCCTGAACATAAAACATGCCCCTCTTTGAAAGAGTGAGATATTAGAAATAGTTTGGCTTATCTAACAAGAAATTAAACCATTGGTTTTCTAGTCTTAGTTAAACCCAATGTTTATTAATATACAGATTGACACCAATTCCGAGAGCAAAAAACCACATGGTCGCTGTGAAAGGAGTCACCCATCACAATGTGAAGACTGAGGTGTGGAGCACTGGTAATTTAACTGTTAAAATGACTGTAGTTGGAATCTGTGGTGCTTGGTGGGAACAAGCAGCCACTGCGGTTGCCTTGTGAGGGAGATACCTTTAAAAAAAAAAAACCCAAAAAGAAACCAGGTGGAAGTGAGTTACTTAAATCAGGAACAGCTGCCTGCTGGCTCGGGTGGTGATCGGGCCGGTCCAGGCTGCAGGTGCTGCCTGCTTCCCCTGCACACATCCCTCCATTCTGTCCCTGCCGCTCTGTGCTGGTGAGGTCTCATCGCTTCTCCGGATTTCCTGCTTTTTGTTTGCAAGAAATCTCTTAAACTCTTCGTCGGTCCCAACCAACTCGTCCCACCAGGTGAACTCAGGCGAGCAGCGGCTGTGGTGGAACCATGCAAAGCGGTTGACTGTGAAGGGGATGTACCAGAGCAGGTTCCAGGGAACAGCGTAGCCCCTGCAGCCAGAGGAGAGGCTGTGTTCCGTGAGGATGGAGCTGCAGGAGAGATGGTATGTACGAAGGGTGGAAACTCCTAGCACTGGGTCATGCACCTAGTGCTGGCAGCTTGTGGCTTGGGCAGAGATGGATGTAAGCGCCTCTTGCTGGAAATGAGCCTAGGGTCAGGCATTTTGCAGATGGTGGTGGGATTTGTGCGAGGTCACAGTGAAGTCTTATATTTTCTCTGTTGTGTCTTCCTAATAACCTATGCTGGGAGAAGAAAAAGTGCTGGAATCCCTCAAGTGGAGAGGGCATTCTCCTGCAAGATGATGCATTGAGGATACGGTATCATACGCTTTCTCTTGGCTTAACCTGTCCTTGGAGCGGGACATTTTTTCCTCAATAGCTATTTGACATTTAACTAGTTCCCATGTTCAAGACACTTGTTTGTGGCAAAGTATTGGAGTTTCTGGTGCTGAAGGAAGGCTCGTAGGGCTCCAGGCTGTAGCCTTGCTGGTGGCGGGATGCACAGAGGCACAGGCTGCAGCCGAGGTGTGCTGCTGAGGGGCTCCAGATGGCTGCAGGTGGGAGTCCTGGTTGTGGCTCCCATCGGGCTGACCCAGCATGAGTGACGTATCGGTGCTATAGCAGCCTGTTTGCTGACGCAAGATTTCCGAGTAGCACGTGGTCCTGAATGATGCATCAAGTGATACCGCTCCTCTGGTTCCTTTCCAGGATGCTATTTATTATTCTTCTTTTGTTTGTTTTTACTGCTTCAGCCCTTTCCCTTTGTCCCCTGTGTACACACGGCGTCGGTGACAACCAGCTGGGAGCAGGTTGTGGCTCCAGCACGCTGGTGACAGGGGATTCAGACCCCTGAGCCGCAGCAGCGGCTGAGGAGACAAGTGTCAGGCTAAAAGGTGGTGCAGACAAAGGTGGAGGTTGGGAAGCACAGCCAAGAGCACAGATCCTATCTTCACGGGAGGATATACAGAGAGATCATAAGAGATTTATCGGGTGGCTGTTTGTGCAGAAAGGAGAGGAAGATAATTCCCATCTGGGTTGTGAAAAATGCCTCTTACCTGAAGACAAACCTGTTTTTTTCTAGGCTGAAGGTGGCATTGAGCTTTCAAAGTTAAAAAAGTGTGTAGGTATATTAAACTTGCTCAGAAAACAACCCTTAAACCGTCATCCATGGGGAGACCTGGATTTGGGTGAGGGAAACTGTATGGTCTCTTTAGTGCTGTCTGTAAGAGAAAGATGCTTTGGTTAGTTCCTAGATCAAAGGAGAAGGCACAAGGCACGAATCTGATCCTGACAAACAACTAAACACAGTTCCCCCCCCAAGAAGTCCAGAGTCAAACCAGTAATTTAAAAATCCCAGTTTGGCAGGCTTTTCCGTGGTTCTTTACCAGTGTGTATCCGTAGTTTTCATACAAGTGCTGTGAAGCAAACGGCCACCATGAGTCAGTGTTTGCAGAAATATGACCCCGTTGTGAGGGATGTTGTGGTCCTCCGAATAAAAGCAGCCTGAGATGAATGCTGGTGGAAGGGAAGTGGGGGCTCTTATCAGTGAGGGCTTGCCACGCTTCCATTGCTCTTCCCAAGTTTCAGGCTTGTCCTAAGACAACCGAGGAGGGAGGGTGGGGGAAGAGAATGAAATCAAAACTCCAAAGCCGAAACTGCCGATGTGTTAGTTTGAAAGAACTCTTTTCATTTAGGGGATAATTGAGTCACAAACAAATATTTCAGAAAAATGGAAATAAAGTCCTAAAAAGGTACGATGAAAATAGTATCAGCTTCTGCTTGACGGAAGTAGCAGAAATAAAGGATTCCCTTGTGCCATAGCTGGTGCTTATCTGGTCATAACTGGGGTTTTGCCACGTGTAGCTGGGGATGTTAGATATAATCAGGCAGCCTCCCCATGAGCTTCTCTACGTGCTTTTAGTGTCATGCCTATGTGTCTGGTTTTGGGTTTTCTTCCTTATTTAGTTAGCTGTGCAGTTCCTCGCACACGCAGCAATCCGGGTGGAGGTGGGCTGAGCGCCTGTTTCCCCTCCCGCTGTCAGGGTACGATCCCTTCAGCAAACCCTCCTGGGATCAGTGGTGGGGGGGGGAAGCCTGGCAGCGACCCGATGGGGTTCGGCGTTGGGATGTGCCGTACGGAGTGCCGGACTCTGGGGGTCAGCACAGCCAAATAAATGAGCGTCGAGCCTGGCTGGTGAGAGCCTTTTGCAGTGCAGGGATGAAAATAGAGTTTGGGGGAAAAAAAATAAAATGATCTACTTCTTAAGCAGTGCAACTTGATGATATAGGCACCGGTGCTATATTTTGCATATAGACTGGGACCAAAAGTACTGTAATACAAATCTTTTCTGCTCTGGTGGCCAGCTTTGTAGTATCTGAGCCCCTTGTTTGATGACACGTTAAAAATAACTTGCAGACAAGAAGCTGGAGTTTTAAAGGGGTATTTTTTTAAGCCGTGAAGTTTTTCACCTCTTCTAGTGTGAGGTGCCTGAAGGGGCAGCGAGCTGAGCTGGGAGGGGGGAGCCTTTAAATGGACCTTAAGGACAAAACCCGTGTGCCGTGGGGTTGCAGCCTTCACTAAGCTGATACTGACTGCTCTCAGGGGTGCCGTCTACCCCTCTTCACAGCCTGCTCCTCTGCTAATCGTTACCCCCCCCGACCACCAAAGCTGAAGTTATCCCTCGCTGATGGGAAGTAAGAGGGAGGTTGAGGCTGTGTCTCTAGCTGGGGCATGCCAAGGGTGCCTGGGACAAATCTGGCCTTTTGTCTCTCGTGTGCGGGACGGCTCTGCCGAAGCTTGTGCTGTTCGTGCCAGCAGTCGGGCACTCTGCTTGGAGTGCTTCGTTCAGAAGTTAAACTGAAGGAAACTGCCTTTTAGATACAGTGAGGGACTTGGAGATCCCCGTAGAGGAAGAGTGAGATGGATGCTCTCCAGCTGCTGAGTTCTGGGATTCAAATCTAAGGGCAACATGATTTAAAATGGAACTCTCAGTGACGTTATCTACAAGTGCTCGGCTCTGTGAGCAACATCTAGACGTTTCTGGAGGTCGAAGAGTATGAGTTTGTTGAGCGCATAGAGGTGGCTGCAGGGCAGTTAATTACTCTTGGTTGAAATTAAAGCCCTTTGCTTGTTTCCATCTGCCTCCTGCCTTGAGGATGTGGTGTGTTTTTCTTTTTTTTGAAACTCAAGAAATAAGACCCAAGAGGTTATTAGCATCTCGCTTTTCCATCCCAGCACAGAGCAGGCACTGCCTAGGAAGGGACTGATTGCCTGTGCTGGCACGGGCTTGTTGATGAACCAGAAAAGCTTCTATTAGTTTATGGAGATGATTTAGGCTTACACAAAAGCTTGACACTGTGTCACGTTTTTAATTAGTTTTTTGGAAAACATACGTGAGATGAGACATGCATACACCACCGGTCCTTACCGTGGCGGTTAAAGGAGAAGGTCTTTGCTTCTGAAATCCTGATTTTTTTTTTTTTTTTCAGTTAACTCAGTTTACAATTGTCACTTAAATCGGGGATAGGTTCCTCTAATCTTGCTCTCCCTGGAAAATACCTTTCTTGGTATGTTGCTTTTAATGAGAGATGGTCTGGATCCGATCCCAAGGAAACGTAACAGCAACAGGTAAAATCAAGATCAGATACTTGATAAATTTTACCATTACACAGTTCTAGAACTAATTGAGCCCTTTCAATTAAATATTTTTCCTTGACATTGTTAATCTTATGAAGCTACACCTGTTTCCCCAGATTTCATGGTTTATGGATATCAGTGGAACCTGGTCTCAGTGTGGCTTCTTCAGGGAATTGCTAACTTTTTGAAGCCCTTTTTGTGGAAGGCAAGCAGCAACGTTGTCTGATCACCTTAAAATATCCCCTAAACTGTTCAGGGCATTTCCATTTCAGATTTTGACAGAGTAACAGATGACAGTTTGTCTCATAACCTTTGGTAATTACAGTTTTAATTAACCGACAATTTAATGGTCCCTAAGTGGTCACTGGCTTCAATACTTAATTTAATTTAATTTGTTGGGCATGATTCTGTATGCATGAAGTCTGTAGCCAAACCGGTGTTCTCATCCCTGCTGTTGCAGTGCCAGTTCTCCATCAGCCGCTCACGACTGTCATTAAGAGCTGGTCCAAAGCCCGGATAAAAGCAGTGCAAAGATAGCAGGAGGCTTCACAAGCTCTCCACATGACGGCAAGTTGGTAATTAACCAAGAAGTTAGGATCTACGTGGGTTTTCATATTAAAGAAGAGACAGATTCCCGGTGGAGTCGTGTCTGGTATAGGGTGGTGCCCGCAGGGTGCCTTGCTGTGGAGCTGAGCACGCTCATGCACATCAGCACAGCTCGGTCCTCCCTAACCCGGTTTAGTATTGTCCCCAGCCTGTGAGAAACCTGCAGAAAACACCGGGAAAGCACGGGTTTGTAATGCTGCAGATGTCTGAGGTTGGCCTTCCAAAGGGACGTAGAGGAAAACCACCAGTGCTGAGGTCTCTTTGAACAGCCAAATCCTTGCTGTTGAGGAGGGGATCTGTCTTCTGCAGAAATAAATGTTATTTGAATAATCTTCCTTTTCTAAACCAGACATTATAAGCTTAAAAGTTAAATATAAAGTTAATATATTTTTGGTTCCACTTTCCATCCTGTATCTGGGGTCCAGCCCTGGAAGAGAGGCCAGAGGAATGCTTCCCCCTGCTCCTCTGATGCAAGTCATATTTGTCCTGTTGAATGAAGCTGTCTGTAGTTTAAATGTACACAAGAGATGTGCAGAGCATAAGCTGTACAAATGTTAGCACTTGAGTTCCAAGGCCTCTATTAAATTGGCCTACATATATTTGCATGTGTATTTACTTAATTCCTTCCTTTTACCAAGTATATTCAGTATGTCAGGGGAATGTTGCTGGCAGGTCAGCTGTCTCACTTCTCACCTACGAGTGGTGTTGCATCAATCTCTACGTGTTGCCGCAGATGTTGATTTACTAAGAAGATAAAATACTGTGTTTATGATGTGAAATTTATTTTAGTGATCTAGGAAAAAAAGCAAAATCCCTGTGCTTGATGCCTGAGCTGTCCTGGTCACTGAGCCTCTAGCTGGACCATGTACAGCTGTTTTCATGAACTCTATACTACTTCTTCTCCATGGTCAAAGAGTACAGAAATACTCTATAACACCATGATCTGGTTTGATAGGATTATTTTCATATGGCACCTTCTTGTTCTGATGTTGCTCTCTGAAAGTTTTTATAAACTGATACAGAAGTAGGTTTAGACTATTCATTTCTCAGTATCTACCCCTTAATTCTTGAAGGGCACATTTAGCATCTGGAAAGGGTTTACCCTGGCGGTGGGGTGGGGGAATCTTGTCAAAACCTGCGAGCAGCAGGTACTATTCAAATGTTTTAAAGACAAATGGTGTGACACCCTGTTTTCCTCTATCATATCCATAGTGAATAATAATTTGACAAGCTTACCCTGAGAAGCTTGGAAAGACAATGCCAACCTTGAACGTGAGACTTTGCTGTGCCTGGATTCATCACCTGTGTCAGAGAGAGTTTCTCTCAAGCTTGTAACCTCGATGTTTGGTTTCCATCCTTCACGTCCCCGCTGTGTGACTGATCTCTCAGCCTCCTTCCAAAAGGCTTTATCCAAAACAGTGATAACAGGGTTGGGATGTAGAGGAATTGTGCATGACCTGGCAGCGGAAGGCTCTGCCAAGAGCAACTGTGGAATAAAACCCCACAGGTTTGTTTACAAAGACCTGGCTAATAGGAGGATTAGCAAACTCAGCCACTGACAGCAAGCGAAACTCTTACCCCAGGGGCCAAGTGCCCTCTCCAGCAGATCCCAGCTTCTCCAGCTGTACAGGCAGGAGGAGGATGCTTGCCCAGTCATGCCCTGCCAAAGCCCCTGCGGGGTCCACCTCAAGGCCAGTCACTATGCGCAGCGTGCGGTGAAATTACAATTAAGTACTAAAATTTTTAAATTTGACTATTACCTCAATGCATCAAGGATGTAAAGGAATAATTAACTTCTTGGTGAAACTCTCTTGGTGAAATATTGCTTCTAGAAACTCTTCAGCAGAGCATGGGAGACCCTGCCAATATTCTGAATATTGCTAAATGTTGCCTTTAACCATGCAACATTCTAGCTCACAGAGGATTAAATGAATCTGATGATAACGAAGGTAGAACTGAACAAGATGAGTGTTATGCCTAGAGGCTAGTCATCAAGTAATTCAAGCAGGCTGCAATTATAAGATTAAAATTTGTGTGACAACATTGTTTACCTTTATAACCCAAAATCCAATACTTAATAAAGTAACAGCAAATTAAGTTAAAGGAAAAGAATGTATGAAGAGGCTCCCCCTCACTCCTTTTCTTTCACAAAGCAGGTAGATCGGTTAGCTGTATCTGTCAGAAAACCTGGCAATTCTGCAACCTGAACACAGACGAAAATGTTCTGGAGACCCTCAGGGAAGGTGGGGGTCTCACCGAGGCAGGTGAATGCGTGGCCCTCGGTGGTGGTATCATCCCTTGTGCAGGGTATGGTGGGCACTTGTGATGGAGAGCCTGGGGGTAGCCGCAGGATCTCAGTCGGTAGCTATGTGTGAGTTTTGGTAAAACCAGAAAGGTTTCCACTGATGGTGCCTCAACTCCAGTGCTCTGGAGCGAAGCACTGCGAACACTGTCCTGCTTTCTGTATTCTCTGCCTGTATCCCGGAGCTTCATTACGAAGCAGGACTTGGAAAGGAAGAGATTTTCTCTTTGTCATGCATCCAACAAGCTCACTCACACGCCTGAGGAGGTTTTTATTCCTAGTGTTACTCAGCTTTTGCTGGGTGATAGGCAAATGTCTCATCTGACCTGTGCTGGGACAGTAAAATACATCTCATAGCAGGTGAGAGGTAAATCCAGAGGCTTTTTGAAGACTGAAGGAGAACCTTGAGGTTGGCAGATCCCACATTCTCTAGCCTTTCTTTGGCAACTCCCCTGCTAGAAAGGCAAAGAAGCAAATCCCCAGCTGTGTCCTGGCTCCTTCTTCCAATCTGAGCCAGCACTGCTCTGACTGTGCTCAGCGCCATTCCCCTCTCTAGCCCCAGCAGCTGAGGTGCTGGCAGTGTCCTCGCTGCCCAGAGAGGGTCAGGGCAACCCGGGCTCCCCTCTGTGCACCTCTGGCTGAGGGTTAGGTGCCCTCCTGCTCGTGGCTGTGCTGTAAGCATCAAAGCCTGGCTCACTGTGGTTGTGTTCAGGGCGATGCTCCTAACTTGGGTACCTGCTGCTACAGGGGCTGGGGCTGTAGCGAAGGAAGGTGTGGGCAGGAGACCCGCAAGTCATCCTCTGCAGGGGCTGAGGAGCATGAGATCTGAGTTAAGAAGGTTCATGGAGGCTTTAGGGTGGGTAGTGAGCATGGCTATCTTGCTAGGTAGCAAGGTACCTAAAGAACTAGTGTTTTGCAGAGGCACCAGCTCGTTTTGCCTGGAGGTAGGGTATGCTCGCACGTTGGAGGAAGGAAGGAAGATGACTTCTGTGAAGCAGATGAAGTTGGTAAACAGAAAACACAGTTGGGAGAAAATGTGAGCAGAACACCTAGGAGTATGTAAAACACCTCCAGGTGATAGGAGGGAGAGAAGAGAGGGATGCACAGCGTGGCGTGAGCAAAATACTGGCTTTGAAAGAAACCAAAAGTAGGGCAAGAGTGGGATGTCTGAAAGTGCTGAGTTTGCAAGGAAAGACTCAGCAAAAGAGAAGGAATTGAGTCGCCTAACAAACAGTTGTTCTGGAAGTAGCTGCCTTGGCGTGGGCTGTCCCTGGAAGCACTCTGGATGCAGGTTTGGTACCTCTCAGAGGACGAGATCTGCATGCAGTTTGCATTTCTAAAAGCTCACACTTCAGCTGATCTCACAGTGCTGGGAAAAGGATTTGGAGTTTGATAGCACTACAGTTCTGAGGGCTGGGAGTGTGGAGGAGAGACACAGGTTTGGAATACGGTCACCCTTCTTGTAACCCCGGGTGTTAGTCCAGGATTTTCTTGGCTGTTAAGGGAGACTGAAACCATAAGACTAAGGTTTTTTCCACCACAAGATGGCAACAGTTATGCAGTGAAGGAAGGAAAGCTTGTCAAAGGACCTCAGCCTGGAGAGGAGAGAGGATTTAAAATAAAAACAACATTTTAAAATTAATAGCAGACTGGTACGAAACAAGCGTTTGTCACACGAGTGTCTCTTAGAAAATTGTATTATCTAAGAGCTTATTTTGGATGCGTAAAATGAAATTACGGCTCATCAGATTAGCCGGTGCAGCTGCTGATCGTGGTACCACTGGCATGAACAACATTTCGCATGCAAATGCTTTTCTGCTGTTTGTGCATGGCAGACCTAAGTGGGTTTATGTTCCCTCATAGGCCTCCTAAAGCCTATCAGTTGTTCGCTGTAAGCTAACAGCAATATTTACCCTTGTCTAATACTCATCTAATGTGTTCTAAAGGGATTATTGCTGTGTGCTTTATGGAAGTCCTCATTTAGATGCTCGATGCTGCACATACATATTTTTCCAATCCTTTTTCAGGGCTCCCTTTTGACTCTGTGTGGCCTCATAAAGTTTGTTTAAACTAATAACCTCCCTGAATACTGATGGTGCCTCAAATCTCTGTGAACAATCACCAGCTGGCCTGAGATTTCTATTAATTCAGATTGTTTTGTAGTTACTGTTACAGATCTAGTGCTAAGAATACTTCTTGGTCTTCTCTTTTCAGAGATGTCAGAGTTGTGGTTTTTTTGGTTGATTTTCTTTTTTTCCTTTTTGGTTAAGAAAGATTTCTAACATCCCGTTTCGCACCTCTATCTGTGGTATTTTCTAAGAAGATGCTCTCTACAGCAGTCTGGTATGGCCACTCCTTTACAAAGAGCTAAAAAATCTAATTCCTTCTCGTAAGGATTTATATCTTCCCTTTTTTTGCTGATTTGTTTTAAAAGCAACAGTTATCAAAATGTCATGCTAGAGACTGTAACTCAGGGTGTCACAAGATTATGGCACGGCATTTGGAGGTTGATCAAGCGCTAACCGCAGGTTCTCTGTCATGTTTTACAGCTTGGAGCTGCCAAAGGTTTATTTCTTCCGATTGTTGTGTGTTTGCTTTGGCTTTCATAGGACTCTCAGAATTCAGGGTTTGTTTTCTTGTTTTTAGAAACAGTCATGGGTTTAATGTCTTTACTGTGTGCTTATGGTGGAATAGGAGAATAAGTCAGTGAGTGGTCTTAGTAGCCTGTCCAGCCCAACCAGCCAACGTGTACGGCCCCAGTAATGTACCGGCAACGCTGAACCTCCATTGAGTTGCACAGTGACAGGCACACTCTTTAGTTCCTCTTGCAGCTATCGATTCATTTCTGAAGCATAAGATGCTCTTGGAATTGTAACAATGATGGTTGTGCTTGGTCTTGCATGTACATCACACATGGGAACGCCACGAAGCCGATGGGTATCTGAGCTAACGGGCTTCCAAGCCTGGCCTGCGATTGCTGTTTATGGCAATATTCAGTCCCTTGAAGAACAAACCCAAAAGATATGCTTGACTTGATCTATCTTTTCAGCATGGCTGATACTGCAGGGTTAAACAAGATTAGGCTGACACAGAGATGAAGAAGGGCTTTTTCCAGACACAGCCACTCTCTGTAACAGCTATACCCTGACTCCTCAATTAATTTTATCTAGATGGTCTCAGACAAAATTGCCAAATGAGCACTTAAAAATAACCAGGAGGCTGCTGCTTCTGCGGAGCAGCTGCGGTGGGCTGCTAATGGAGGAGGTAATTACGTTTGCAGTTGTGAGAAGTGCTCCAGTGCTGAGGCACTGGGGGGGATGTCATGCTTTTCCCACAATATTTTAACTCTTCACCACTGTGCGCTGAAATTTGAGGGAGCATCAAAGCAGTGGCCACGTCTGCGCCTTGAAAACAGCAGTAACCTCCCCTTTCCCCACCAGGATTTGCTCAGCTGTCCCACAACAGACATCACAGAGCAAAGGTGTCACCTGCAGTGAGCTGGGTACGTCACTTACTCCTGGACGTCCTAGGTCATTCATTTTCTCCTTGTCTGTAGGCTTTGAGAGTGGATTTACAGCTGTGGTGGCTTTCTGTTAACCTGCAGTTGTGACTCTCTCATGGTCCATTCTGGGTTTAAGTAGACTGGCCAGTAACATTTTCTTGAGAGGAGAAAACATTAATTTCTGGTGTCTGTTACCCTCCTTCCTGCAAGTAGAAATGTTTCTCTTCATTTCTCTAAATGGCCCAGGATGTAGGGTTTTGTCTTTTGTCCTGACCAGCCTTTTGTTTGAAATGTGCTGGAAATAGTCCTATTATTTTGCCTTCAATACTACCTTCCTTTCAACCTCCATTTTAACTTCTTAATCATGTGGATGTAGCACATCCTTATACAGGTTGTCCTCCGCATGTCCACTTAATGGCTTTTTACCCTCTTGAGTTCAAGGTGCCTTTTAATCAATCTTTCATCAATTTGTTTTAAACATTTCTTTACTCTTTTACAAAAGGTGATAAGAAAATAAAAAGGCAAATGATAGTTGCAAACTTGATCCTTTTGGCGTCAAAGCTCTGGTGTCTTTGACAGAAAACCTGTAGGACTCCAGAGCCTGGCGTATGACATCGACGCCTCCAGCAACCTTGCACGTGTTTTAGGCACAGTTTGGGGGAGATTTTGCTCTGTCTCTGCAGGAGTACTGCCCTGCCCCTTGGACAGCTATTGCACAACCTGGTGTTTTGTGGCACGGCAACTCGCTTTGGTTTTAGAGTAATTCTTTGCTAGTGGCTGTAGTGAAGACGGTCCAAAGGCTCATGCTCCTGACCCTGTGTGTGGCTGTACGTGATGCAGGGCAGGTAATACAGCTCTTCCCTCTTTCAACATTCAGCTTTTTTTTTTTTTCTTTAACTCCACTTGTACCCTCATACACAAGGTATTCCTGAAAATGGGTTTAGGATTGAGCTGGCTGAACACGGTCCCCTGAGTTAGAATCAATGCTACTTACAGCCTAATAACCTAATGGGTTAGTCCCCCTGCGCAGGAGATGCTGGGGGTATGGGAAAGGATCTCCTCTGGTTTGGGGGAAGTAAACCAGCACTTTCACAGTAGTGGGAGGATTCCTGGAAGTGTTTATGGGCTTCGAGAGGGAGGAGAAGAGCACTGTCGAGCTTGGGCGATGCACTCACAACACTGTCATGTGCAGAGAAAGGAAAGAGGCATCTGGATGCCAAGGGAGAGGATCTCGGTGCAGAGTCCAAACAGGGTAGAAGTTCAGACTTGAAACCAGAGGAACTACTTGGAGCTGTTTATCTAGAAATGAAAGTAATAATAAATTAGCCAGAATTCTAAGGATTTGAACCCAAACATAGAAGTTCAGTTAGTTTTGGATAGGAGTTTCTGGGCTAGCACAGTTCTACAGAGAGTGCTCTTCTGCATTGCGATCCTGTATTTGGTGACCATCACCTGCAGTCATCACAAGATGTTCTTAGGTATTTGTTAATAACCTAAAAAAGCCATAGTCCTTGTTTAAAGCCTCCACAGCCAGAGGTTTTGCGTTATGCAGTTTTGTACCCTGCTGCTGCTCTTGGGGAAGAACATGCCAGGAGTGAAGAGGGATAGCACGAGTGGTGCTATCCCTGCACCATGGTCACCAAGGAGCTCACCCGGAGTCCCCTCCAGAAACTGGAGAAGGACTAACAGATCCCTCTGCTAACCACCCTTTTAGCTGAAGAACATGTTGCTCTGGTAGAATTGCTGTGATGTTTTTCTCTGTTGCTGGATGGGGAAGAAAAGCTTTTTCCTTGCTAATCAGCAAGGGGTTTGGTCAGTCTCTACATTCTTGGAACGGACTTTAAAGCGAGAGATAGGCATATGTTTGTGATTATTTTATGCCAGCATTATTTTGTAATGGGATTGTTGGCAGTAGTTGTGATTGGGAATTTTCCCTGTATTAATTTAAGCTGAGACTCATCAAATTAAATTCAACTAGAGGATGGATGAGGCACTCTGAGTTCAGTACCTTTCCTCTCCCCCTCCCTCCTTCTCTGCTCCCAGTCCCACATATAATGTGAGTCTCTGAGGCTCTTGGCCAGGAGCCCTGCTCCAAGCTTAGCAAAGTTTTCTCTATTTGTAAGAACAAAAGCTGTAGCGAGCCCGGAGCCGTCCCCTCAGACTAGCAGCATGCACAAAACAGGCAACAGATGCTGGTATTTTTTGTAAACCCAAAACCTAATTATGCTTGGAGCAGTCCCACAGGTCTGGAAAAAAACCAGCTCAACCTGATTTATGGATTCCAGTCATCACTGCTGGGTTTTAAAGCAGCAGAATATGGGTTTTGGTGATGCTCCCTCTCCTTGATCTCAGGAAAGCAGGCAGGAGCAATACCTGAGTGGGAATGATGTGTTTGGCTTCTGCCCACCATAGGGCTCTGTGTTGGGGCTCTCCACGTCACCAGAGAGAAGCTAAATCCTCACTGGGGCATGAAACGCGGAACCTGGCGTTTAGCAGACATACAGGTGTGGTCCCAATGGTTTCATTTAGTACACTTTAGGGCTGATGAAGCTGCTTCTGAAGTGCTTTTAAGGCTATCTGTCATATTACAGTGTCAAAACCCAGCGTGAAGCTGCGCAGCTTACTGTTTTTGCTGTTTCTTAGCAAGCGTGTTTGTTCAATAGAAATGAGAACAATACAATCCATGCTTATCACAGCATCTGCCCTGCAAGCTTGGGTAGCTGGAGAGCCTTGACCCTTCTCTGATCCAAGCTTCCAGAGACTCAGAGAGAGCCAAAACCATGAAAACTGCCTTCCAAGAAAGCATAAATTATAAAAAAACAATTTTTCCCCATCAGGATACAATTTGTGTACGCCTGAAGCAGGACAAAAACCACGTAGAGGAGAGGCAAAGCATTTCCCAGCGCCTTGAGAGGACTCGCTGGCTCTGATGAGCTTCCAGTTCAACTGGACTCACAGCCCATGGCAGCTTTTGGACATCTTTTGTGTCTCTGCAGATCTTATTTTAAACGCAAAAGACTAGGAATAGATTTTGTTTTGCACATGGAAGTGAAAGGATTGATATTCTGTGTGCTCTGCTTGTGGACGATGGAGAGATGTTACAGCCTGGAGAAAGGTTCATTTGAATTGTACTTGCAAAACACGTGAGCAGTAAGTAGAAAGTCAAATAGTCCCTCTGGGTGGAGGTGAGGTAAGGAGTGTGGACGTAGGGCTCCCTGCGATAGCTGGGAGGTGTCCCTGTGTGCTGGGGAGGTCTGCAAGCCACCAGGATGGCGGGGGCAGCTCCTCCGGCAGAGCGACCTGGAGGCCTGACAACACTTTTGACGTGAGCTCTTATGGCAGAAGCATCTTCTCTTCACTTGGAGGGGTTCAGGACCTTGAGAGCTGAATTCACACTAGATCTGAGGCAGAGGCTTGGATTTCAGGGGGTAACAGCAGCTGTCCCATGCTGCACATCCCATCACAGAACGCTGCATTAGGTACAGCCCTGGCACGGCTGCAGGAAAGCTAATGCTGAGACAACAGTTGGACAAAGCAGGATCAGTCTTTTTACTACCCTGGCATGATTTATTAAA
Source organism: Bucorvus abyssinicus (assembly GCA_009769605.1). Lineage (NCBI taxonomy): Eukaryota > Metazoa > Chordata > Aves > Bucerotiformes > Bucorvidae > Bucorvus > Bucorvus abyssinicus. The sequence continues at coordinate 4,613,742 of CM020041.1, read as the reverse complement.
GCTGAGTCCTTCCAGCAAATCCTTAAGATTTTCAGCAGCTATAAGCTTTTTATAGCAAATCAGATTTTTGCACCCATCTGGTTGCCTGGCTATAAACCTACATCTCACAAGTTGGCTTCGTTTGTTTTGTCGGTATTAAAAGGAAAACCCGTGATGTGCAGTAGAGCGTTCATCTGTATCTACTTTTGATGACTTATGCCTCTTCCAAATGAACACAAATAACCAAGAAAATCGGTTTGCATGTGAAATCCCAAAGACAAAAGACTCGAGCACACCAGAGCAACAGGTTGGCATGTTGAAATCACGAAAGCAGGCTGGCCGTGGTTGCCGCTCTCAGTCACGTTCTGGTACAATGAAGAGCTTATGGGACATTGGTGGTGAGCTGCCTGGTTTTTAGGGGTGCCCAGCACCCGCCTCTCTTGTCAGGGCGATGTGCCTGTCTTTCGGCATCATCAACCTGGGCTTTCAGTGTAAGCCTTCACTGAGGGATAAGCAACGCTAATTAATTTTCCTCCTTTCCTCTGAATCTAGCTCATTTAAGAAATGTCTTATTGATTGTGATTTTTGGCGAGTTCAGATTGTGTTTTGCGCGCTGTGAACTTCAGGAGAACTTTTTGCCGTTCAGGGCTGCACTCGTTGGCAGTCTGTTGCTACCTGCTCAGCATGGGAGGAGTGCTCTGCTTCCTGCTCCCTCTTCCTCACTTGCTGACATTTTTATTGCTTTGGCGCTTTGTTGTAGGTATTTTGGATGGATTCAGTGATCACAAGTACAAAGGCTATGAAGAATTTTGCCATTAAAATCTAGCAGCGTAGCTGCAGTACAGTCACTGCAGATTTTGAACTCAACTCTGCCCAAGGTATAGCCAGGACATAGGTATAGCTCAGGACAGATTTACAGCTAAGTCCCACTGGGTCCATAAAACCACAAGTTTCTCCAGTTTAGGGTATGGAAAGGATACCTCTGCCTTTCTGACTGGTGCAGTGCAAATGGGGATGTGCCTGGATTTGGTTTGTTGTGGCTTGGTTAGCCTACGTGTCTAATCTTCGGGTGATAGTTGATATAAACTTCTCTGGCACGGGTATGATTTTGGAGCATTTGAAGTAGAGAATCTCTGATGCTCCAATACAGTTTATTGAAAGAACATTATTTCCACGAGGCAATGAAATAAACTGAAGGAACAATTCACATTTAAACTTCTGTCCTCCCCATCCCCACTCCACTCACCTCTCTGTAAGAGGGGAATCTGGAGGAATTAAAGCAAAATGTGGTCTGGAAGTGTACGGCTTCTGGCTAGCTGCCAGCAGGCTCATCACCTGTAGGATCTAAAATGCCAAAGAGAGAGACTGCCACATAAAACGTGAAATCTTTGAAGGGGGAATACACTTTGCAGTATAGACGACTCTTCCCATGGAGCCTTTCAAACTGCTTGGCAGTTGCAAGCTTTTTACAGCAAGTCAAATTTCTTCACCCATCTGCTTGTCTGCTGATGAAAAGTATCCCTCTGGTGCACTCGTTACATTTCATTACTGTTAAATAAAAACAACAGAACTTGCCCACTGGTTTAGTCATCTGTATCCACTTTTGATGAACAGCATCTCCTATAAAATGAACACAGATGCTCTGGACGTAAATATCACCCCCTGCTTCCAGGACTCTAATAACAGAATCAGCTTCATTAATGATGAGTATAAAGGTGATGCACACCAACCAGAACAGCCGCACCGGGGAGCTTTCCGAGTGGAAACGCGATGGATACGCAATGCAGATTTGGTCTTTGATGAGCAATTACATTTCCCTCGCTCACCCTCCTTAGGAGGAAGAGTAGAAAAGGAAGCAGTGTTATTAACAGTCTGCTGTATTTCTGATTGCTTAAGTCCTCTACTAAGATGAGATTCAGTAAAAGACTCTGAACACCTGAACGGAAAGGTTAGACAGAAATTTGCTTAAGCCTCAGACACCCTCTACATCCAATACCTCGTGCCGTAGCAGTAATGTGCACTCCCTCTGCAATGCCATTGGGCTGGTCCTCTCCTGGTTGGGAAAGGGGAGCACAACTGCCCCGATCTCCAGGGAAAGCCTCGACAGCTTGCTCTAATTCTGTCTTCTTGTCTTTAAGGTCTTAAAAATTAAGAATGTGTTTTATCGCGCTGCATATAAACAGTCAAGCCCCCCGGGAAAGTTAATTAAAACGGCCAATGCATCATATTACCAATCATTGGAGATGCTCAGTGCTCTCTGATCTACAGCCTCCTGAACATAATTCAGGTTGTACAGGTGCAGGTGCATACAGACAGTGAGACTTGTAAGATGCTCCTAGTTGTAGGTTCCTCATGTGTTAAAATACAAGTATTGTTTGTTGTAAAGACAAAAATGTCTGGGGTCTAGTCCAAAACTGTGCCAAAGAATTTGACACAGCTAACGAAATTGTGCCTTAGAGACATACTAATCCTTTCCCTTTTCTATCGCTTTTCTTTCTCTTTTCCTGTGTCTATTTTCAAGTCTCCTGGACCGCTTGCTTGAGGTTAAAAGGGTCAATTTCATTCTGTTTTTCTTTCTGTACCTTTCCATCATAATGGTTTTTCTTTTCTTTCCTTTGCTGGCATTTCCTTAGCTGGTTGGTGGCTAAAGTGGATTGTGAAGAACAGATTTTAGAGCCGCTCGTGCTGGCTTCAAACCCGACTTCAGGTGAGCATCTTCTGCCTCCTCCGCTTTCTCGTCATTTTGTTAGGGAACAGTGTCCTCTCCATCGCAAGCTGGTTATCAGCCACATTTCTGTGGCTGGTAAAGTGACTCCTGGGGGTATTTAATTTGAAAAGCGTAGTGGTTTTCCTTCAGCACAACATTCAAGTAGAGGTGATGCTGTGTGAAGGCAAGATGATATCGCACAGTCCTCATCGTGTAAGGAAAATTCCCTGTGCGATCCAGTCATTTAGGTGCTTCTCATGGGACATCAAGTTTTATTTAGCTGGATTTATTATGAAGTTCTTATCCAAGGCTGTGAGCAGCACAACCTTAAAACCAGACAGTACTAAAAGCCCGTACTACAATTATAAACTTACCCACCATCCCCCTAAACCCTCCATTTTTCCTTTCAATGACCCTCCCATTACAAAGTAATAATCCAAGCCGTGGTCCTGCTCTGCAATGTATTCTGGTACAGTAACTCTCTTTCTGCAGGGGGTATCTTAGAAGGCTGGGACTGCGCTCTATCTGTTTATTTATAGGATCAAGATTAATGTAGTGTGGATGAAAAACATGTTTGTTTATAGGATTGTGACTAATGTAGTGTGTTCATTCTACATCAGTAAACATTAATGAATATTCCTCTGCGTGAGGCTGAATAAGCGGCTCGACAGTTGCATTGTTCCCACATTGGAAAGCTGGGCAATGCAGCCATGGCAAGACGTAATTCTGGCTCCCTCGCAGGACCTCAGTACCATACCCGTTGTGGGGGTCAGAAGCCAGTGTTTCCATGGTGAATAATGGCTTGGGGCACTGAACTGTTTATTAAGATTAGCCAGGGGTGATGTTAAACCTGTGGGATGGCACTGATAGTACTGATTCATTTTTTCATGTGGAACCCTTCAGATTGAAGATATTTCTAAGTGCTTGACAAATAATTGAAATCCTGAGTGTTTGAGGACTATGATAGCAATTATACCGTCATTGTGTAATGAGGTGGACAGCAGTGAAAGATCTGAAAGGAACCCCATAAACAATGACGACATACCACCACCAAGAGGTAACGCAGTCACTCTGCTCAACCCGCTCCTTGCTGTATTTACCTGTGTGCAGCAGATGACCAGGCTCCTCAGTGCCGTGTGTGCAGAGCCCAAAGGGTCAGCTGAGGGCAAGAACTCAGTGGGGTCTTTAGGCACAAAGATCCTACTGATGGCTCCTCACCTCTGAGGACCTTGAAACACTTGCCTAAGAGTGAATGTAACCTCTTCAACAGCCTAAGGAACTGAAATGTGAACTGCAAGGACTTACTCAGGATCATGGTATTCTTGTTTTTAACTATCTTCTGCTTTTATTGTAACCTACCTACTTTGCCTTTTATGCGCTTTCTTTTCCTCTGCTAGTGGCTGTGGTGTAACTTGATGTGCTAGGATGTGTTTCCATAGGATGTCCAGCATGTGCAGAGGCTGCAGGCCAAGGGTAGCTTTCCTCTACCATAGGAAATGCTTAAGAGTAGAGGAGAAACCAGTCATCTCCTCCGTCAGAGATTTGTAGTTTCTCTCCAACCTTCTTGTAATTCCTCTCTGGGTACATCTTACTCCACGTACATTACCAAAGCTCTTGTTCTTTCGCATGCAGGATGACCTACCTATGAAAGGCTCTCAAAAAACCCCCAAAAAACAAACAAACAAAAAAAGGACAAATTTATTCAAAAAATTGAAACGAATGCTCAATGATCTGTGATAACTAACCACAATATTATTGGCAAAGAAAACACCTCATGGTGTATATTCAGGCAACAGGCTTTTCCTGCAGGTGCTTTTCAGTCTGTTGGAAGAACAAATAGAAGTGAGTTACCTCTTTGCATCTGAATCCTGCCAGGAGAGATTATATTTGTTGGTGCAAGAACCCAGAATGAGGAAACAGCAATATTTGTCCTTTATGGTCTTGATATACACCGAACTTTCCAATCTTTCCTGAGAAGGGTGGCCAGAACCACCAGCTTTGGCGGATTTTCATTTCGGTGCAGGTGAGCAGGGCATGACGTGCCTCAGCTCTGTGCAGTGCCACTGTTAGCTGAGCTAGATCCTGTCTGTGGAGCTGGTTGTGCCAAGCTTCATGGCATCTTCATTTCGCACAAAAGTCTTGGCAGTGCAGGAGAAAGAAATGACAGAGGATCCAGAGAGCTGGATGGGAACTTGAATAAATCACCAGAGAGCACAACAGCATTCTTCTACTTGCATCAAAGCTGGATGCCCACGATGAGGCATGAAGTTCTCACCCTCTTAACTCAGCACCCCTGTTACTGCCGCGCAATACAAATGCCTGTGCAGGATTGGCACCTGAGGGCTTCCAGCCCCCAGGCAAGAACTGCTGTCGGAGCTCTCCCGCGGCTTTCTCTTACCCTGACAGCTCCCCTTACAGCTTTCCAGCCACCTACACGTTTAAATTGCTCAAGCAGTTCTGTGCAAAGTTCCTGCAAATGCATCTAAATGCAGGAGCACCTCTGCACGCCTTCCCCGTCCGCTTCGGGCTGTCACGCACAGGCTCTGCGCCGCCACGAAGTGCAGTAGGAGCATAAAACACGCTGACAATCCTGTCTGCGAACCACTCCGCGCAGGTGATTAACAACTTTCCCAGTAACGCCCCACTGTGCCGGCTGGTCTGTCTGCCCAGGCAGAGGTGGGAAGAGAAGGGCCAAGAGGGACTGGACTTGAAACTACAGGGCGAGGGCAGGAGTGAAATTGGACACGCTAAACTGATGTGTTTGCGTCAAACAGCGGCTGAGGGAGCCCCGTTAGGTCCTTTCTGGCTGCAAGGGAGAAGCCTGTTTGGCTGCGGTTTGTACGTGACCTTGGGGTATTGGCTGCAAAAGCGCCTGCTCGGCAGAAGCAGCTGGGGATGGTGGATGTAGCCTTTGTACCCTTTGGAGGAGGCTTTAAGCTGTTTCTTGCTCTGTCCGTTGCTGCCTCTTCCTCCCTCCCCAGCTGTTGCATCGTTGCCTGACACCCCCCCCTCCAAGCGTGAGACGGCGAAGGCGCCCGCTCTGCAGCTGGTTCTCCTGGCATGACCTGGCTTGGGAGATCAGGGCTGTAAAGGGAAGAGATTGTGCTGGGAAAGTAGCTCTGGTCCCTGGCCGCACTTTGGGAAATAAGACAGAGAGCTTCCTGCAGGCACCTTTATTAGCTAACCTGGCACCAACAAAAGCTCCCAGCCAGGGACTGTGCTGCCTTGGAGCCCCAAAGAGCTTCATCCTGGGGTTCTGCGTAACGTCACCACGCTTCGTTATTCCCGTTAATATTTTATCAAGCAGAAGCAGAAGTTTCCCTTGAAGTTACACGCTAGCAAATCAGCTTCTTATTATAGCCTTAAACTGGTGACAGCGTTGCCTGGGGGATGGGGAGGCGGGTGGCCCAGCTATAAATACTGTATCGGAGCGGTTAATAACTTTAGGAATAACCAAGTGCTACAAATCAGAAATTTACTTTCTGTAGCCCCTAAAGCTGAACCTGCGACAGCTCTGATCTTGTTAGTTCATTCTTTCATCCTTCCTGAGCCTCATGCAGACCCTTGAGGGAGCACTTCAGGGCTAGTTGGTAACAAGTACTAAGGTACCATAAAAAAGAACATTTTCAAGATGACGTGCCGGGCTAGCTGGGAACAGAGACAGAAACATACTGGGCTTAGACCTAAATTTTTCTATCAATTACTGTAATATGGGAAAATGTGTCTATATCTTTATTGTGTAGTTACAGCTGGCCAGGCTAAAAGCTTGTCTGGGGAAAAAAATCTCTTTCCTAGCAGATGCTAAGGAAAGCACTTTGTCTGGTATAATAAAAACTGACCAGCACACGGTGTTGTAAAGACAAAAAGTGCTGTAAATGCGCCGCTACCTGTTATGTGATTTATACGAGAGATTTGTAGCCATTGAGACAAGTTACCCATAGGGAGTACATTGGGAATTTGGAAAAGGGGATTGTACATACAAGAGGATCGGACAGATGGATCCTGGTGTAATCCTTCCCGTGAAGAACTTTATGGAAATCTCTGTTATCAGTGGCGAGACAGTACCATCTAAATACAGAGCCGTTGGATCTACGGGGTTATTGCTGTTTCCAGGGTCAAAACAGGTCTCAGGAGGACAGCTCAGCTGTAATCACAGAGAGGGGGTCAGGGAACCCTTTCGCTCTCCCGATCAGTGTGAACACAGTTACCGAGACCGAGCAAAAGTTTGACTTATTTGCTCGAGTAGGCAGGAAAAAAACTGAGAAGCTTTAATCAAAACTGGTTGTCCAAGCAGTGTTCTGCAATGAAATCTCTTTGATGGGTTTTGCTGAAAAGCAAACTTCATGCTGATCAGCTGATGGCAAGTTTAATTTCATCTCGTTTTCCCTCGGGATGCCCTGTCTGCCCCATTTCATTATCTGTCTGCGCTTTGTTCATTGGGGAAGGAGGTATTTTGTCGTTGCTTTTTAAACTACGTTTGCGTAGCTGCTGGCATAACCTCGGGTGGATCCGTCAATAACGACTACCTCACAAACCGCTAACGAGGACACGTCCTGTGCAGCGTGGGAAAGTGCTTGGGTGTCCCAGACCGATGATGTTCCCTGCCAAAGCTCCTGCCCCTTCCCAGCTCAGGCGAGGCCCCTGCTCTTTCCTGGCTGTCCCCACCACCGCTCTGGGGAGAAAAACAACGTCATTATGTGGATTTCACGTGTATCTTCAAAGGCATCTCGGGTTTAGAGCTAAAAGCTTGGCATGTCTTATCCCTTATTGTATCTAGCTGATGTTTTATCCTTAACAAAAATGAAGTGAACAAGGTATCCTTTAAGTTAATAACTTCAGGAATCAATAATAATTCTAGATGTCACAATTTGCTTTCTGCTTCCCAACTTGGCTTAGCCAGCTGTGAACCTCCAGCTCCTCCGCTAGCGAACGGCCAGAGGATCCCCTTTGAAGTGACAGGCTCTTTTACAGCTTTTTATCTGATAATAGTAGTTGTAATCTAATGGAGAACAACTTTCCAAATCTGTTTGGAATATTTCCAAGCTGCTTATCACGATGCAGCATTACAGTCCAGCACTAATTCACATTAGCCAAGGGTTGGGTTTCAATTAGCAGTTGCGGTACTTAAGTTTATTTAGCTAAACCATTGGCATCGGTGTGGCGTTCAGAAAACCAGCACGCCGTTGCGCAGCTTTCTTCTGCATTCCTCTTGGAACTTTGGACTAATTTTGTAAATTATATACAAAAGGAGATTTTGTTTGTTTGTTTGGGTTTGGTGTTTTTGGGGTTTTTTTGGGTTTTTTTTTCTTTTTTTTTAAACCAGGAGGCTCTGGAGAAAAACAAAGCATATACTTCTTTGGTACAAATCTTCCTCTATTTTTTCAAACCCTGACAGACAGAAATAGCATGAAATCCCAGGACTGCCTTGCGTGCTTATGGCCAGACTGCCCTGGTGGTAACAAACCCAAGCTAGGGAGAAGTGACAATGTGCAGATCGGAAAGTGCCATCGGGCTGAGTTCAAAGCAGTTCCTTCTACCACTTCATCTTCTAAATTACTTGAACAGGATTCACTCATTCTCCTGCCATTTCTGTGCATATTGCACAAGTGCCCCGCAGTACAAAACCAAATAAACATCAAAGCAGGGGGGAAAAAAAAATTGACTTCCATCTTTTGGATGTGTCATTTTATATATCTAATTCCTGAAGTAGCCTGTGGCTTGTATTAAAGTGCAAGGATTTGAAATACAGTGACAGCGATTTTCTTCCTGGGAAGAAAAGGAAACTTTCAAAGTGTTGTGATCAGATCCTGAATTCTGAAAAAAATATAAGAAAGTGGAGGCCTCCCTTAAACAGAAAACCCTGAGCTAAAAATGAAAAATTTCCTTGTTTTACTCTTTTCTTCAGCTCTTTGCTACACAGGACCTTAACTTTTCCCTCGGGAGCAGATGGATGAGAGGGAGACCAGAAGCACCCATAGCTCTTCTGTAGTTCTTGACTTCTTCCTATCTCTGTCCTTTCCCCGTCTCACACACTCTAGTTTTGGTTGGTATCTCTATACCAGCAGCCGCTGCTGCAGGACCTGGGCAATGTTCATTATTTCAGGCTGTTCATGGTTTGGTGACTGGCAGCAACGGAGTGAGAGGAATGGTTTTTCCAAGTGGGTATCAGCAAGCGGTATTTTTATGGAAACAGCTTCACAGAGACTCCGATTTACATGATGCTTTTAAAAGAAATCATAAAGGGAAATCTGAGAAAAATGTGCCCTCCTGTGCTGAGAGGGTGTGTGGGTTTGGAGCAGGGCAAGTGCTGTGGGGGTTCTTCCAGCTTTCCGTCTTGCTGGGCTCACCACAGTTAACCCGCCTGCTCTTGCTCCTGGCGTTAACATAAAGAGGGTCAGATGCACAGCGTGGTTATTGTGCGTTTGGGGACGTGGTGGGTGTTTGGCACCGTGCTGCCCAGGCCAGCCATTGGGAAACTGCTGAGGAAAAGGGACTCTTTGGAAACTTCCTCCTGGGTGGGGGAGCCGCGGAGCTGCGTTTTGTACCCACGTGAAGCTGGCAATCAGCTGCTGAGTTTGTCTCTCACCTTTGAGCACACTGGGTCTGTGTTTGTACTCACCTGTCACCATTTAGCTCCATGTGTTTCATTGCATTTTTTTTTTGTCTTTTAGGGTTGTGGTGTGCGAGAAAGCCCGAGTGCCCGGGAAACCTCCGTGTCCGTTTACCCGGTGCCCGCCAAGCAGCGTGTGCTCTCGTGCACATCTCACCTCTCGTCTCTCCTCTTCTTGGGTGTCCCTGCGGCTTGTTTGAAACACTTCAATGCAGCGAGATGAGCCTGCGACTGACCCTGAGGTACGTTAGCGCTTGCGTGGAGATGGGATGTGGCACCCTGTCACCCTCCAGCCTGCCCTGGGATAATCCGGGCTGGCTGCAGCAGGGTGCAAAGCTCCTGTTTGCCTGTAGATAGGCGACAGCGTCAGCACGAAGGCTGCTGCTTCAGCATCCGCTCAGATCCACCGTGCTTAACGGCTAACGCGGTTGTCTGATGCCGCTCGGGGGTGTGGGTTTGCTTGCCCATCACTTTGGATCATCAGCAAAATGACACCTCGGAAGCATGCAGCTTCCCCACAAGGGCACCTTGAGAAGCTGAGCGCCTTTGGGCGCTCGGTGAGCCATCGTGTTCCTCCGTTGTCACTGGTTTGTCTGCTGCAACGGTTTGGGCTGCGTGCTTCTGTCGCAGGGCACAGACCTGGCCCCAGGAGTGGCACCTCTGCTGGCTCATGCATATCGTCCCCTTCGATCCATGCACAGCTCCCGAGTAGCGACAGCTTTGATATTTTCTGGCTGTACTAGCACGGAGTCATCTAACTGTAGGTGTTTCATTACTGGACTTGCACTGGGGAAGTACAATGGTTAATGGCTTTGTGTCACTTGATCTAATGGCCTCCTCTTGGGCCGTGTAACATGACCTGGAGAAATGGTGTTGAATTTGCAGCCTACTCAAATTTTTCCTCGTCCTGCTGGGATTTGCCTTCTCCCGTTGCTCACCGGTTTGCAGGAGGCAGCATGTCGCTGCCCTGGGGAGGAGGATGGAGCCATTCTGGCAATATCAGTTGCTTGCTCTGTCTTCCTCCTTCCCCCCGACCATCCTGCAAGACAGAGTAGAAAATTACGTGGCTGTTTTCCACAAGCCTCTACAAGTCATTGCAAAGTAACGACTCCAGTAAAGAACAGCTTGTGATACGCTGCTTTTCAGCTTGTTTGCGTATTTACTTGTTTACTCACTAATGTTTTAGCTTCAGCAACTTGCAGTGATATCTCAGCTTTTAGCAGGAATTGGGAGGATTTGGCTGCTTGGTTTTCTAGAGGAAGGTCGATTGCAAATATATATGAAACCTGAATTTAGATTATCAAGAGTTCATAACAAATAATACTGTGTTATTGGTCTAAAGTCAGCATATATTTTCATACAAACTCGAGTAGATCGGGCCCTGGTTTGAGCAGGGTGGGGGCTCCAGAGATCTTCCAGCCTAACTCATTAGATTATAAGGGTGAGGGAGCCCTTCCCATCAGCATTTCCTCTCCTTTCCTCTCTAAGGAGCAGAAGGATCACCTTTCTCCTCCAGTGCTCCCATGAACCCCAATGTCTTTTTTTTTTTTTTTTTTTTTGGTAGTCTGCTGCCTCATCTCCAAATCCTGGAAGTTTTTTAATGTGCTGCAGGTTGAAACTCCCCTCCTTCCCCCATGAGGACCATTTTCCTTGTTCTTTCTTTACACCATCAGGTGCTCTGGAACAACTCATCCCAAACACCCTTGATTTCATTTAGCATTCCTGCTCTAGAGGTCCTTTGCTCTCTGTAATTAGTAGATGCCCTCAGCCCCTAACGTTGGTGGGGAAAATTGTCAGAAGCATCATCTGTGGCATGTGCTGATTGACGTGTCCCAATTGCCCAGTTTATTCCCTCTGCCCTCAGAGTCTGCTGCACCAGTAAAAGGCACTAATTACAACTCGAGACCAACTCCTGTTGGCATGAGCAGAGCTGAGAAGGGAGTGAGTAAGGATAGAGCAGATCATACTCGTCCTTCCCTGGGTGCTGCCAAAGGGTGATGGCTCCTCTGTAATAGCAGTTAGTGCCTTCCCTAGCGTCACAGAGCGGTGCTGGGGGCCGTTACACCCCTTTTTCCATTAGCCCTGTAGTATCCTCCCTTTCTCTCCTTAAATGTGTCCTCTCGTGTACCCTTTGTACACGATTTGTACCTGTGGGTTTACTGGTGCTCGCCAGTACAGGACTATGTGTTCTGCCCCCTTGCGCAGCCCACTACGGCGCAATAACCTTTCTATGCTGTCTAGTTTTCATGCAAACTTGTTACTTATATGAACTTCTTTTCCAAATACACTCTAGAAACAGTGATTTTTGGGAATCCAGAAAACATCGTGGGTTCATAAATCCTCACAGTGCAGAATGCTGGTGGGATTCAGTCAGGAAAATGATGAAAACCGAAAGAATGGTTCGGATAAAATCAAAGAGTTCTCTTGGTCACATTACATGATCCTCACAGCTTTGTATGCTGCTTACAGCAATATATTTGGCAATGCAGGTTAAATGCTTCCTTCTTGCAAGATTCAGATTTGGAGCTGGAGAACCCAGGTATCCAGGTGTCTGTGTGCAGCCACACTTTGAATGCTGAGGTTGCATTTGTGGGGGGGTTTCTTGAATTTTTTAGGGAAAACAGAAAAAACATTTTATGTTCAAGTTGGTTTTGTGTATTTCAAAGATCCCATTTCTCTCTGACTTCACAGTTTGATAACAGAAGTTTTCGACTCTCGTTTGATTGCTTCTGTAGTGGCTTTGAGCCCACCTCTTGTTCTTTCCTCAGCTCCGCTCACCAGCTGGGCATGGCAGCCGAGTTCCTGGAGGTGTTGTTAGCAAAGCCGTGGGCAAGCAAAGGCAGTTTGGCTCTGACTGAGGCTAATGGAGCTCTGGAGTGAGGGACCCCTTTTGCATCCAGCGTTGTTACGACACTCCCACCTACTACAGCCATGCTCCTTCTGCCGCCTCTAATTCCGGCAGACAGGGAGGGGGACGGAGGTGTGGCATGAGTTGTAAATCAGTGGGAAATCCTACAATCACCTTGGGCTCACAGCATGTGTGAGGAGCAGCAGGGGTGATCTTTACCCAGCCACGCCATTATTTAGCCTGAAAATGTGCAAAAAAGTTCACGGGCTTAAAGGCTGCAGGACAATGTTTGCCCACACTACTGGTCTGAGCTGAGATGGGTGGATCTAACAGCCAGAGCCCAAATGCCTCTCTGCAGAGATTTTGTTTTTAGGGAGTTCACAAGGAGCAAAGATTAGAGATTTCAGAGCTGCTTAGGAGCACCTTTGCCATCAAAACCAAAGAGACTCACTGTCCCAGTTATTTAGAAGCATAGAAAAATTCCACTTTGAGTTTTTAAGGCTGTGAGCATGCCATAAATAAATAAAATAAAACCCTGAGGGAGTCAAGATGGAAAAGGCTGTGCCAGCATCTGCCAAAAGAAAAGACAGATTTTTTTTTTCTCTCTATCTTATATCTCTTACATAAAACCCTTTCACAATTTCTGCTTTAATAATAATAATAACCCTTTTACTCGAGATTTCTCAAGGCTCTGGTCTAGTGAGCAGCTTCAGATTCTAGTGAGGTTCAAATCTGGTGCTGGGCTGCTCTTCCTAAACAACCTGTCTGTTGTCAGCCATCACTCAAACCTCTGACTTCTCCCTTGACTCAAAAAGTTCCCCCTTCCCCCCCATTTCTTTTAGCACACTCTGCACTTTCCTTCTCATTTTCTGGCTCTCTTGAGCTTTAAGAGTATTCTGGGAAATAATAAGAGAAAAGATAAAGAGTTGATTTAGTGCTTAGCAAATATGGGAAGGAGATTTGTGCATGTGATTAGAATTTATTTCTTCTCTTATGTAGCAGAGGAGGGTTTGATGTAATAGCTAAGAACATACATGGCAGAAGTTGCTGAAGAAGCTTTTCAATGTTGACAGACTATGAATTTAAAATCAGCAACTGCAAGTCATTGTTAAAGAATCTTTCATGGGGCGGAGAGGGATTTCTTACCAGTGTAGACATGGCTGGAGTCAGCAGGTACAAATCCATGGCATGCGGTTGCAAGGCATTTGAGGTGTGCCGGGGACATCCCAAGAAATGCAGTGGGGAGAAGTGTTTGGAAAAAAGAAGAGATTATCCAGCATTTAAGAAGTTTCCCTCTTGTCTCGTTTGGGATCAAGCCCCATTCTGCTTGGGCTGGGAGGCAGTGAGTGGCTACAGCCCCATAAAGCTGAGTTCTGGCTTGGGCCAATAATTTCTGAAGCATCTTCTGGACTCGAGGGGTGTGTGTGAGATAGGGAGGTTGGAACAGCTGACCCGCTTTGATGTCCAAACTGCGGTGTGTGGGTTTGTTGTGAAGGAGAGACCTTGTTAGTCCATGGTGAACACGATGCAAAGACACAGATGGCAGGAAGGAAGTCAGGGGTGGTGGGAACTGGACAAAGAATAAAAACCCTAGGTATTTAGAAGAGATCCCTGTTTGGACAGATAGTCTTGTAAGAAAGGGATATAAAAAAAACTTAATTTGCTTCCTAACACATTGCAGCAGCAGAAGGCTGTAAATCTTGAGATGGCTTATGGGACAGAATACAGAGTAAAGCTTGATCAAATTGTCTGTGTGTAAAGAATGAAAGGACATGTTGGGAAATGGAGTTGTACTGAAGAAAAAGAATGCTACAGAAGGAAAACAGACATGTGGTTCCAGTTCAGCAAAGCCTGTAAATGATGCTTTCATCTCTCTCGCTGCTGGACACGAGGGGACTTTGTAATGAGCTAGCAGAAAGGAAGGTGCAGAGTCAGACCTCAGACCTGGAAACTGAGGAATCAGATGGATCAAAGAGACTGGGGATGCCTAAGGAACACGGTCACCAGCACCGGCTGCAGGGGGGACAAAGCAGCTGTGGCTCGTGCGACAGCTCCAGCATCTTCTAGGGTTTGCTCCTGGGTGAGCGCTCAGTGATTCCCAAAGGGAGATGAGAGCAAGTAACGTGCCACTGTCCTACAAGTTAAAATACTGAAAACACATGTAAATTCACTATCAAATTAGTACCTCAAAATGTTTTGTGGATTCCTGTTTTTTATGGCAATGACAGCAACAGAACCTGAGAAATGAATGAAACACGTTTGAAGTGAGATACTGTTAGCAAGGTACAGCGGTGGGTTTTTTTTTTTTTTCAAGATTTATGTATGGTAGGGAAAAACCAAAAGAGGGAGAGAGTGTGGCAGTTAGATGAACTGTCAGACCTAAAAAGTGTCATCATTCTGGAAGCAGCTGAAAAAAGTCAATAGAAGACAATTGACTTTAGATAAATTGTCAAAAAAGTGTCAGCATTTGAGGTTCAGGGAAGGGCCTCTTGACAATGGAAACCTGTGGTTTCCCTTCATAAAGTCTGTTAAGGTTATTAGTAATGCATTGAGAGAAACTTTATAGAGCAGCTTTGAAAATAAATGATGAAAGGAAAATGATGAAGAGCAGCTCTGCCAGAGGAGGAAAGATACAGTTCTGTAGCAAAATGGCCTCTGATAGGGAGGGGAAAATGGAAAGCGAGTAAAGGAAATAATTTTTCTCGACTTCTACTTTTTTTATAATCACAAAATGCTATGACATGGAATGCAGAAAAAAATTCATGGAAATGTATAATTCCTAAACCAGGGTAACCACTATGAAATTTGCGGTATAAGAACGGCTGCTCTGGTAACAACAGTGCTTGTGCCTCCACAGACTCGTTTTGCGATCCTCGCTTATAATGGTGGCTATTTAGTCATGCGAATTGTCCATTTGCTCTTCTCCATGGGCTATAAAAAAGAGCGAGAAGAAAAGAGAGTATTACAACATTTTCATTCAGTAAGCCTGGTGTGCCGCAGTACGCTGCTGAACTGCTGTAGCAGCACACAGAAACCCTGGATGGCCCGGGTTTGGGAGGTTGTGAGCTGGGATACAGCGTAAATCAGAGCCCTCTTCGAGCCTTCAGACGTCAGTTTTGGGAAAATGTCCTTCATGGTATTCTCTGCTCCTGCCAAGCAGTGCTGGAAGCACGACAGTGGTGTTGTTAAAACGGTCTGGATGTTTCTGTGGATGCTGTGAATGCGTTGGGTTGGAGGAGGTAGGGTCAAAACAATCGTCTGCCTTAAAAAGAAAGTCAAGAAGGACAGAAGTCTCTTATCCCAGTGCCTCAACTATAACAGCAGCAGGAAAGCTCCTTACAAACAGGTTCCTCTTATGCCCTTCTCTGTGAATATTGCTATTTCAGAGATGTTTCCTGGGTGCACTGCCCGTGTCCATCAACATGCTGATTCCTGGGATTTGCGTTTACTTGGCTTCAATTCCTTGAAACTTATAAAGCAGGAGGTGGGGTTTGCTCTGCACATTTGAAGGGCATCTGCATGCAGAGTAAAGCACGATGGTTGAAGGACTCTATCTTGATACGATTTATTTCTCATGAAAAATGTAAGAAGATTGAATTATATTGGCACCATATATCACATTGCTGGGTGAAAAATTAAGATACTATTAGTGGAATTTAAGTGAGTGATTTCTCACTGAATTTGCACTAGGATTAGTCCAGCTGCTTCTGCAGTGTGCTCTGCCATGAGTGAACAAGAAACGAGCAGACGGGTTGTCTAAGTGCTTTAGGAACTCTGGACCCCAATAGGATGGGCAGGGGGGTGTGGCTATTCTGGAGTTCTTGTCCGCGTTTTGATGAAATCAGACTCGCTGGAGTGGCAAAGATGAGAGGGACATTTGCAGTAGGGAGGAGAGCATGGGAGACACTTAAAGGGTGTCATTCAGATCTGAGGAACAAAGGGTGAGGCAAATTGCAGGACAAAAGGAAATTAAAAGGTGTTCTCTGAAATACTGTGATTTGTCAGTAACAGCAGAAGGGGAGACAATCCCAGTAACCAGCAGGAGAGGAAGAATTCTTAAGAAATCTCGAGAGTCCTGTTCATGCAAAGGTTTTTACTTAGTAATAAAATCAGGGAAGAAAAACAAAGTAATTAATAAACTTTGTGTTTAAGGTTATTTTCTAATCCTAATTGTCAGTTATATACTTCTTTTTCTAAATACTTTCATGTCCATCTGCAGTCAATACTCTTGAATTAATATAATTTGAATTTATATGAATTGCATCCTAGGATTTTTCAACCAATATTTTTCTACTCAAATTCTCATGAAATACATATTTCCATTTTCAATTCAAGTCTTCGAAACCCAAACAAATTTGTAATTTAATAGCACAGTTAATGAGCTTTATGATCCCTACTTTTGACCTCACCCCTTGCACCATGTTTGACTTGGTGGTTGCAATTCCAGGATTCTGTGCAGGGTAAAATGGTGTCTTAATGGTGTAGTTCCCATTACAGCGTGGCTGGATGGTGCTGTGCTTCCTCTCCCTGGGTTTTTCACCTGGTGCTCGCTGCGTGCTCCCACTCTGCAGCATCAAGGCCAGGTTTTAAAGGAGGTCTTGAAAGCGCCACGCAAGATGCAACAGCACAGATTACCAATTCAAAGGTTACGGATAGAAAAGAGCTGTCCAAGGGAAAACTACATCATGTTTGAAATCTAGGCTGACTAAGTGGCTTAAGAGGGCAAAATTTAATTAAATGCCTGGAGCCAGCCTGAACTGTCGGGAATAAATCTAAATTAAATATGATTACAAAGTGATCTAATAGAATGAGAGAAGTTACACATAAATTAGGCATAGCTTCCGCGACAGAAACAAATCAACAGAAAGTCCTTGGGTGTATATCAGTCCTGGTACATTTTTATGACACAGATCAAAATAGAATGAGAATTCCAGACTGAACGGCAGAGAGGAGCCTATAAACATGATTGACAAATCTGCCAACAAAAGTTGAGGCTGTGTAGGGCGGAGATGGATCACGCAGCGGTTTCGCTGTTAGTTGCTGAGAGGTTATAAATTATTACAAAAAGGCTGGGCTGGTGCTCTGGTTCTGGCAGTAGTAGAAACGGTGGTAGAGTTAAATGGAGAACACTTGATACAGAACGCTGTCATTCCCAAAGCACATGTAGTGGTTTTATCTCGCTTCTGCCAGGAAAACCTGGCTTGTCACTGCAAAGCTAAGCTAGAGAAATTGCCTACTAAATTGGAATACTCTTGGTGATTAAGCCAGGTCACAATTAACAGAGTAATCCAAGGATTTGATCACGCATGAAAACATTTTACAGCATCTTTTTGTGTTACAAAAAGCAAACCGTAATTAACTTGTGGCCATTGGTTGAGTAGAGCCAATAAATAAATTAAGATGAGATTGGCTGCTTAGCAAATTTCATCGGCAGAAAGACACCAAGTCAAAAGACATCTCTTCGATGACAAACATCAGTGTTATTACAGCTGGTGAGAGCCAGCTCTTCCGCAATTGAAACAGCTTCAAAGAGAATCCCAAGACTCCTGTGATGAGAGAAACCACCTTAGAGACAGGGGATGTGTACAAATGCAGTAATTCTTGTTGTTCAGCCTATTCCCCTTCGAACCCTCGTGCGTTAATTATTATTTCTTCTAACACAGAGATACGCGCTAGGTTTGGGAGAGAGGAGTGTGTAAAGAGCAGACCCAAGGGGAAAAGGGCCAGTGGAATCAAGTGGAAATTTGACTATATAAAATGTGGGGTTTTTTTTTAAAGGAAAATGTGAACAGAGGAAATGTGTCAGGAGGCAGGTGAGGTGCTGCCTCTGGGACAACAGTGTGAGACTGAGTCTGGATGGCAAAATAGCAGAGTTTGGTGGCATCAAACCACTCGCTCCTGAACAGCAGTCAGGACGAAAAACTACACGGCATGTTTGGTGAAATCTGCTTGGAGGTTTGGAGGTTGCTCAGAGGCAGGGTAGCCTGGAGCTTTTAAATGGTCCTTCCATGTCAGGAGCTGGGCGTGTTGTGGACTGGGGAGCTGCAAACTCTCTCCCCGATGGTATCATGTGCTGTGTGACGGAGGAGGGGATCCTGTTCTCAGTTCAGAACGGGGAACTAAACATCTGGCTGAGCTAAGGATGGCATCTGGTTCAAAGCTAGGAGGAAAAATAATCCCTTTCTTCTGGACTGCATGTGTCACGTTTCTCGTGGGAATCCGTACTACGGTCCCTGGAACAGTGTCGATGTGTCCGTCACATTCTCACCACCCCAGATACCCACATTTGGGTGGCTTTCTCAGCCTGAGCACTAGAGCACAGATACTCAGCAACTCACTGGGATGAACTGGAACGGTGATGGGGAGAACCAGACCCCACGCTTAACTCTGAATCTTAGGGAAACTGAGGTTAGATTTCGTGTGAAATCATGGCTCTTACAGCCTGCGTTATGTTAATTGGTTGCACAGCCCATTGCAGGGACCGATGATCAGCAATAAGACTGTCAAGTCCACCCAAGCTGTCTCTTTCTTCTGGGTAAAAGCACGATGTTGTCTTTTATTTTCTAGTCCTTGCTTTTTTAGTGCACTGTGAAGTGATGCAGGCATGGAAAAACATGACAGTTCCCTGACTCAGCAGTCACAGTTTAAGAATGAATAGGGCTTCTGTGGGAAATTTATTAGGCTTAGAAATAGAATTACAAAGTTGGTGGATAAAATATAGAGGAACATAACCTTGACAGATAAAAGAGTCTTCTTCTCAGTCCTCTGCCTTCTTTTCCAAGTTGACTCTGTACAATCTCAAAGACTATTTCCCATCCATCTTTTTAATTATTTTACTTGTATTGAAGACCTTTCTCCATTTTGCTCTGCCCCTGCCTCTCGCATGACCTCAGTAAGTGGCTGTGCTTGTGGCAATGTCGCAGGAATAATGTCCATCGCTGTCTTTAGTGGTAGAGGTGAGTCAGGGATGAGCATTTCTGAACGAGGGTGGTAACTCGATGTCCTCCGTGGGAGGAGCAGAGAGATCCAGGGGAGCTGGACAGTCAGCGTTGCTGTATCGTTTTCTTTCCTGGTTAGCATGGCAAGATGATGCTTCGATCTGAGCAGGAAAAATGCTTTCGAGAAAAGACTTCACAAATCACACCCCTATAACATTAGGTAGGTTGTAGCCTCAGAACCTGAGTTTGTCCAGTAAGCGTGGGTTGATTTGTGCCATCCTTGCGCAGCTCCTCTTACTCTTCTTTTCAACACCAGGCTCAGTTCTCAGTAGGTCAGTGCTGCTTCGCGGGCAGATTATGCTCAAGCCACATGGCTGAGCAGGGCGGTGGGACGTCCTGCAGGAGCTGCCTGGATGGAGCCACGTCTCTGCACCCATGGAGCACTCTGCAGGGCTGTCCCCAGGCAGCGCTCACCAATGTCTGTGCTTCATAGGTGCCACCACTTCCTCAGCTATAATCCTGTTCTCTCACCTGCAATTACGGAGCCGAGCTGAGCAAATGCTTTCTAATGCCGCCTTTTTCTCTGTGGGAGAGCCCCTAAGTCAGCTGCAATGGGAGTTTACGCTGTGGTTGGCCATTTGATGGGTAAATTTTGAAATGGGAGCTGTGGTTTGGGGATTGCTGGCAGAAGCGCAGCCTCTGCTGCTCAGCTACACCAGTTCACTTCCTACCATGGGGTTACTGATTTAGCACTTGCTTTAGGAGCTGGGCGAGTGCGTTTTCAGGAATATTTGGTTAAATCTCAGTTACATGAACACCTGAGGAGAGAAAGTACAGAACTGGCACCAATGAAGCTGGTATGAGCTCATTCAAACAAACGTTTGCTGAGCCGCCACAGAAGGCTTTTGTATTGGAATGCTTTCCAGAGACAGCTTTATTTGTTAAAGAGATCCGTACATGAGAAATGCAGTACCAATGCTCTGGGTCAGACTTACAGCTGACTTTGCTGCCCTGCTTCCTCTGGGGATTTGTCCTTCTGTACTAAAGGCAGAGGGCAGTTGTTCCTGGTCAAAATGCAGCAAAACACGTTTGTAGATTAGATGTAAAATGAATTTACTTATAGGGCATTAGTCATTCTCGTAATTTCTAGTAATTTATTTCATTGGTGGAGTTAACTATCCTTAATTCAAACCCAGAGAAAAGCCAGGATAAGTAATCGTTTCTTGTTGGCATCTTAATTTTGGAGCCTAGCTCAATCCGTTTGGTTGCTTGTCTCATGGATCTAATAATTACTTCATTTGATATTCCTACCCTCGTCTGTAATCGTTCTGTAGTTTCATTAAAGCGAACAGGATATCAAGATAAATCCGTCAGCCTTTTCTCCTCATCAGAGGGCAAGCTCTTTCCCTCGCAGAGGAGGGAGCTCTTTGTCACCACGCTTTGGCATGCCTCAGCTGCTGGTTTCGTTACATCTTGGGGTGCCGCTGAACTGTTAGCTCACAAACTCTCTCATCTTGGGTGCCGATGTTGGTGGGATTGGCAGTGCTAGGTTTATGGTTGGACTCAGGGATCTCAAAAATCTTTTCCAACCTAAATGACTCTATGATTCCAAGAAGGTGCTGCATACGTCAGAAGAATCTGGAGCTGCTGCCTCCCTTAAAAATAATAATATTGTGCTCTGCTATTGCCCTGACCCTTCATAAAGCACAGGGGACAGGCAGAGCCTCGTGTGCCCGGCTCTTACTGGTGCTGGGGGGGAGGCTGCCCCTGCCATTGCCCTCCCCGATGGGCAGGCACTGGGCTTGGCAGCAGCGGGCACGTTGCCCACGTGGGCTGTAAGCCATTGGCATCACTCAGCGCTGGCCAAGACTTGGCAGCAACTCTAGTTTTGGACTTGATTTCCATTTTTATTACTTCCGCACTCAAAAAAAATGAAGAAGTTAGTATATCTGTGTTCGCATTTGCGTCTCCACTGTTAGCCATGACCCAACATGCCATGTTGTGCTGTTGCAGCACCCAAGTGAAATTACGTTTCTTAATAAGGAAACTCGGCTGCACGGAGTTTGGAAAGCGTCTACAGAAACGTAATAACTGCTTGTTCACCTCTCAAAGTGGGAAGTGAGTTTGGTTGTTGCTTTGAGCACAGTTTTTGCTGCTTCTGTGCCGTATTAGACTATTTAATATCAAATAACTCAGAATTCATGAAAAAGGCTGCTTCTTTCTATAGCATTAAATGGATTTTGAATACTGCACTGAACTGACAAAAATGGCACCGAAGGCAATGATTGCGCAGACTGCAGACCTTTAGACTGCATTTGAAAAGGATTTAAATACATTCTCAAGTTGGCTTTCAAATATTTGTGTATTTTCTTACCTCTTCCCTCCCACTCTCCCTCTCTCCCCAAAAATCATGAATATAATTTCAAATATCTTGGGCAAGTTTTGGCATAAAGATATGTAAATTTTAAACCTGTTTAAAGGGATATTGTCAAATATTTTTCTTTAAATAGCTTCCAACATCTTCGTTTACTTCTCTTCCTTGCATAGTTTGCAGAAGTGCAAAAATATAATCCTCCTTGACCTTTAAAGCCTTTTTCCATTTATCAAACACTGATTTTTATGTGTTTCTACTAGAGCTTGAAATTAACAGAACTGTGCTGGTAATTAAAATACAAATGATCATAGCATAGCCCTTTCATATGCAGATCACTTCATGTAAACATCTAGATAGCTATCTGTAGCTGTTCCATATCATTTGTATTTACACATAAAAATGGAGGGGAAACTTGCTTAATTCAATTAAATGGGTTTTTATTGGTTGATTAGAAAAAAAGCCACTATAAAAAATTGTTTTTCTCAGTGGGATGAAATACTTGGGTCCTTTCTTCCACTGGAGTTGTTGCCCTGCTGTGGTGACCCTCTTGGCAGGGGGTTGGCCTTTTTGGCTAGAGGAGGACAGGCAGCACCTCTCTCGCGCTGCCAGGATTGGGTCAGGATGGCAAAGCAGAAACTGCTTCCAGAGGTGCCAGCTGCCGTCAGCACTGGCACCCCATGGAAAGGCTTCACAGCAGCATTGTTGGGGTGATGGGGACCAGGACCCACGTCAAGAAACCTCTCCTGCCAGGGGATGCAGGAAACCGAAGGACCATACACACTTGGTGAGAGCAGACCCACGATTAGAAGTGGAGGGCGAAAGCACACCCTTTGCTCCTCTGCAGGCAGCTGCACTGACACTAGAATTGCGGAGACACTGTGTGAACGTACTGGTGAGCAGTGGTGCTGGCAGGCTGGGCAAGGGAGGGGTGGCAGATCGACAGGACGGCAGCAGCGCAGGCCAGGGCAGCATTTGTCACCTTGTTGCCACCCGGAAGCAGATGAAGCGTAGGAAAAGTGACCACATCTGGGGCTTTGCTTAGCAAAGACCCACCTCCCTCTGCCTGGAGGCAGAAAAAGTTCCGCTTGGGATGGTTGGATCCTGGCTGGCAGCAGGTTGGTGCTGCATCTCCTGGCCCTGGCTGGTGGATGCTGAGTTTTGCTGATGCTGTCATTTCATGGTGTTCTTGCTTTGCTCAGAGCAGAAAAACCTTTTACTTTCCCAGCGTGAACATTTATACCTGCCTTGCTGCCTCCCTGCTCTCGGCAGCACGGGAGTCTCTGCCCTGGCCAGGCAAGATAATTTCTGCTGGTTTCTAAGGCAACCATCACCAGCACGTCCAGTCCACTCCGACACCTTTCAGGAGGCAGAAAGAAACCAAACTCTCACCCCAACTCCTCCTCCTTGTCCAGATCTGGGTAGTAGAAAATCATGCGATGGTGTGTGTGCACACGCATCTCTGTCATCTGAGCATCTTCAGGATGCACTCACGTGCATCAGTCTCCTGAAGAGGCTTAGGAATGGAGGTGAATGCAAACATACTGAAAATAGGCATTATCTGTTAAAAAACAAACAAAATGAAGTTTTCAAGCACGTGGACAGACAGATTGTCGCCGTTCCCTGAGTCACTCATAGCACGCCAGTATGAACAGAGAGCATCACCCTGTCTGTAACGAGGAAAAACCACGAAGGTCGTGGGGGTCCAGAGGTGAATTTTGTTGTTTGACTCTGTTTTTTACAGGAGGCTGCAAATCTGGGTGCCCATAACTAGCATTGGCTCAGCCTGTGTTTGGAGACACACAGCCTGTGCGGGTGTGCTCGTGCCTGGGTTCCATCGACGGGTCGCATGAGATGATGAGCTTTGTGAGATGAGCTTTGCAATTAGTAGGTTGAAAATTTTAAGAGTAATGCTTGAAGAACAACGGCTCTAGTGCTTGGTCAGGAGTCAGTTTTGGCGGAAGGAGGTGTGCTTCCTGATCAGACACCTGAAACCTGATGTTAAAGGAGAGAATAATGCCTTGGTACGTGTGCTTTTATGCAGAGATGCGGCAGAAGCATGAAGCACAAAGAGTTGCAGATGGCATTGCTCGGCAGGATTCCTGCCGCAGATTATAGGTGAGGCTGGGAATGATGCTCACCTGCTTCAGCAGTTTGTTAGTTGGTTTTTTTTCTGTTTTTTTTTACTCACACTGTAGAGAGAAGCATTTAAGTTTTGTACATGAAAGCTTAAATGACTCAATGACCCCATTAAAAATGACTCATTTAGAACAGCAAGTTGAGGGGAAAAAAGGAAAGAGAAGATCTATTGGGTTGTGAGTGGTCTGTTGCTTTTTAAGCAAGCAGCGAGTGTCTTGGGGCTGTAAATGATGAGCTCTTATCGTTTCACTTGGTCACCCCGTGGTTGGTGCGTTGTGCCCCGATGACAAGCAGAGTGCTGCAGGACGGGTGGGCAGGAGCCTGGCTGCTCGCACATGGCCACCTTCCAAAGTCACTGGGCAGCTTCAGCAGAGCATATGGGCAAGGGGCGAGCGTGTGACAGACCGCTTGTCTGGAGGGAGAACTGGTGACACTCGCAGGGCCAGCTGCGATTAGGGGCTGGATCTGCCAGGGGCTGGTTGAGCTCTCTCCATGCTGGGCTGTTTGTGCTGCTGGTGAAGGTCGCTGGGCTGAAACCCTGGATTGATTGTACTGTTGTACCTTGGATAAAGGTTAAAGGAAAAGTTTTGTACCATATGAAATGGGTATTGATCTCCTGAAGGCAACTGGGAATTGCACTATGGCTACACTTTCTTTTACTGAAATAGTGTCATTTTTTTCCTTTTTTTTTTTTTTTTAAAGGACCTTGATGTTTCTTTAAGCAAGCTCTCTGCAGCCTTTAGTGGTTTAGCGGTTAGCTTTCTGTTTTTGCAAGTGATTGAAATGAGAATATGATTTTAATGTCCTTTATTGCACCACCCACCAGTTCTGCGTCTGTAAGATTTCATTAACTTTAATGATACAATAAAAACCCCTAAGTGTAATAATGCAGTCATGATAGAAAGGGAGTAACCAAAGCAACTCAGAGCGCTCCTGTTGTTAATGCACTCCATGTGAGATCTTGTCTTTCAGTATTTAGCAAGCAAAGTTGCAAGACTCATGTGATTCATTTTGGTACCTTAAAGACCAGTATTGCGGGGCTGGGTGTGCAAACCTCTGTGTGGGGATAATTTGGGCTGCCACTTGCTACTCTTGTATACACTGCCATAATAGATGTGTATGTCAGTAAGCAAATATCTGGCTGAGAAGATCAAATGACTGTGATTGAGCTCTTGCAGGAAATGCCAGGGTAAATAGCATGGCTGTGTGTCTTGACACAGCAGGAGAGGCACTGGGAGTGCACACGACGGGAGAAATTAAGAGCTGTAGAGCCACGGCTGACCCCCTCCACCCCAAAACCTTTAACCAGCGGTGATGGTTCTAGTGCCCTGCAGCTTAGCAGGGCGCAAATGCTGGCTTGTTCAATGCATGGTTTCTTCGGCAGTCCAAAGCGACTAAGAAGTTGTTATCAAATACTTCTTGCAGATCAGGTTTTGCCTTTACCAAAATTTAACGTTTTATACAGCCGTGTCTTGGAATCGTCTGTCCCTGTCACAAAGCCATCACAGCTGTCCTGTTGCTGCGACCGTTCTGTAAAGAGGATGATGATTTGTGATTTATTTTTGCAACAGAATTGCTCGCTGTGAGTGGGGAGTACAATTTTGCAAGGCTGATTTAACTTGTTTTCTTGTTTCAAGGACAGATATAATCCTGTATTTACAAAGTAATTACACGGTCCTTCATGTATAATACTTAGGCTGTTTGTGGAAGCCATTCATCATATAATTAAATGACGGTTACCCTTTACAGCTCCTTGTGACAGGTAAAGAGTCCTCCAGATTTGTGCGGTACTAAACACAGCTTTACCCAAAGTGCAGATGCAGGTTAAAGTCACCAACAGTTTTGCTACTTTACAGTTATGTATTCCTTCCATTGCTTTTTTTTTTTTTAAATTAATTCCAGTGTATGAGTATTTTCATTAACTGGTGTGCTGAGGATGGTTCTATCTAGAACCAAGGGCTAGAAAACAATAATTTTGCGACCTCCTAAGGTGCCCACGTCACTCGTGTCTGTCCTGTAATGCCCAAAGCCTTTGCCAACTGTTTAGAGCATTCAAAATAATGATAACGATTTTTCATTCATTTAGTAAAAGAGAGGGACAAAATCGAGGAGGGAAACGAAAGTGACCTTTTGTGGTGAGCAAAATGTGCCAATATTGAAACACAATTATCTGAAGTGCCTGTGGGTACCAGCTTCCTGTTGATAACCCGTGCTGCTAATTACCTGCGAGAATTCTGGGCAGATATTTGTGACTTGAATTAATTTGCTCTCAGGAAAGAAGCACTTGCAGAGGCTATCGGGAGAAAGTAACACAGAACAGCAAGATGGAAAAGGTGCTTGTGATGACAGCGGGCCCTTCGGTTCCTGTTTCTGCCGTTCTCCTCTACACGTGTGGCTGTGCCTCAGCCGGTCTGTGAGACGCCGTGTTTTATCCCACCCCTCTAACCTTCCCAGTGATTAGAAATGTGATTTGGTAGCTTTTCCACCTCTTGGTCCCTCTCAGGCCTTGCAGACCTGTGGGGCAGAAGCAAGGTGGCCAGTTAATCAAAATACAATGTACTGAAAAGGTCAAAACAGTAGAGCAGACTGGGTGTATTTTTCTAGAATGGGAGGCATTAATATTCTGTGTCTTCATAGACCGCAGCGTAATGTCAAGGACTGCAACATCTGAGCAGAAAATAGCAAAAAGGCAATAGATTCCCCTGACAAAGACTTTAATTAAAATGAATGATGATACAAAACTATCTAGTGGGGTTTTGTGCATGTCTTGTTTTGGAAGATACGCGGAGTTCCGTGAAGTGGCTCGGAGGATACTTTGTTTTGCAAAAACTGCATGATTTGCACCATGCATAAAATTTGCTTTTGGAGAAAAAGGTGCCCAAACGCCCATTGATTTGGGTGGAGGCAGAACAGCATCAATTCCGTGGCACGGGGTGCCCCGGGCAGTTCCGTGCCTAAGCCTTCCTTGCTCATCTTCTGTAGCTGAGCTGATTTGCACACATCCTGGCGAAGAAGTAAATTTGCGATACGTTTTAAAAGAGATTAGGTGGGATCAGGTTTTTCAAAGAGCTTGGTGCCTACCAGGGCGTTAAAAGCCAGCAAACTTCTGTGAGAGCTGGAAGCCGTCTGCCTCTGAGCACCTGGCCGTGGAGAGCCACAGAAGATGCTGCATAATCCAGGGAAATTTTGCAAAGCTAATCTTTACTGCCACGCTGAAAATCCAGCTTGGTTGCTTCCACATAGCCGTCGGGCCAGTGAAGATGTGCTTTAAGGTTCCGAACCGCTCTGCTACCCTCCACCCAGCCCTGCGAGGACAGCTAACACCCGTACACAGCGACAGCAGAACCAGGGCACCTCCTTAGGTACCTCCGTCTGCTTAGTTAGTGCGACCTGACCACGTCCCGAGGCACACACACACAACTAGCCAAAGCAGGACTAGGCTGAGGGTGTGCCGACGCAGCCGTTCTGACCCGCGACTCCTCTACAGAGGTTTTTTTTGGCTCCCGCTGCCCCCAGAGGACCCCGTCCCCTCGCAGGGTGCAGCTGGGAGAGCAGCACTCGGGCGGCTGGACTGGCCTTTCCTCCTGCCCTGGTGACAGCTCTTCTTCACACACACGTCCAACCGCGTCCTCTCTGCTCCCTCTCTCCTGTTCAGGGTCTCTTTTTATTGATTAGGCCAGGCAGGTAAATCTGAGCCTGAAGTAATTACCTTCCCTTTGTTTCAGAAGATCACTGGGCCCAATATATTTTAATGACTTTCCTCCCCTTTAACGGATATCAAATGACTCCTCACGACGTCCGTCATTTCTCCTCGGTGACGCTGGTGGCTGGTTACAGCTGGTTCAGACGATTCTGGGCAAACAGGCCTTTTAAAGATGATTAACATTCAAAAAGGTCAGTTATCCGTGCAGGTCTGCATGCTGATGTTCAGCTGCGGGTGCGAGTTTAGCAGCCCTTTATTCTAAACACCGAACCGAAAACCCTGAGCACAGCCAAATCCATTTGTAATAATCCCGCACAGGTATAGCTTTCGCTGCACAGTGTATGAATATTGAGCCTTTAATTTTTTTTTCCATTTCTTCTACCAGCAAACCGCTCAGCTATTTCAATTCCTGTGCGATGTTTACAAATATCAGCTTCTCCTGCTGCCTCCTGCCCGCCTACCCCAGCGCTCACCTCCTTAGCGTCATATTTGCATTTCTTTGTGCCCCAACAGCACCGATGAACATTTAATTAGGGGTTTTGGAGCCCTAACACATGAAGCTTCCCCCTTGCTATCTGGGCCCACCTCCACGCTCCTCTTGCGATGAAGAGCACACCTCCTGCCCCGCACGTTTATCAGCCCCGGGTTGGCTCCTTCCAGCCGTGATTATGGGGAGCAGGTACCCAAAGGCAATGGCTTTGAAGGTCAGGTGGGAAGAGCCGGTGCAGCTTGTCAGGGTAAGCAATAGTTAATGCAGTGCCTTCACGTGCGCCCTTGTTTGTGTGTGTGTATATATACACGTGCATATGAAGATATAGGGATGAGAACAAGAATTAGTCCAGCAAGACGTGTGGAACACGTGGGTGCTTTCCCGAACTGCAGCTCTTGTGAGGGCAGTGGCGTGTGTTCCTGTGATACAGCTTCTTTTCCAGAATGTATTCAAGGAATTGCAAGGCCTAGAGATGGTGATTAGGTGCCAGGGTTTTGCAGACACTCTCTTTCTGTTTTGGCTGAAGGAAATGGCTTGGGATTTTTTATTGCATTTTTAAATGAGATTGAGACAGATAAAGATTCAACCCAAACTGCCGAGGTGAAAGAGTCCCAAGGCTGACTGTGTGGACAAGGCAGTTTTCCCAGGGAACGATGGCTTACACAATTATGCATCTGACCCAAATAAAAATGCCCATTAGAAACTGCAAATGGAAGCACTTTCTGAATGTGTGTCCTCCTACAAACTGAACCTGAATTGGGCTTTTTCTTGCTTGAGAAAGCTGAGTCTGAAAACAAATGGTTTTTTCGCTCTTGCTGCAAGGGTAATTCATTGGCACCGAGGTTCTGTGCTTTATTATTCCACCGTTACATGTTTAGCTGCCAGGTATTTGCCGAAGCGGGCTTCTCTGCGGACAAGGAAAACAAAGGGAAAATGTAATTGTCAGCAAGGGTCGTGAGTTCTGACCAGCAGTTAAGCATCACCGTGTCTGCTGTGCCTCTGATTTTCTTACTTTTCAGCCTGTGCTTCACTTTGCATGGATGTTTTAGTTCTCATGATCCTGTGTCCGTTGGCACAGAGGCAGCGGCAGGGGCTTCAGCAGAGGCTGGCGAAGCAGCAAACCCTGCGGAGCTAATGGGTCTGAGCAGTTCGGCGATCGTCGGGTGGCTACTGTCATGATGGTTAATATCTAAGTTTCTGAGTTGTATGGTTCATGTGCAAGTTTACAGATAGATGAATGATAAAATGAGGGACAAAAATGTTTTTGAGCAAAACATGCCATTTATCTCTTCTATTTCTGTCTCTTCTGAGAAGATGAAGCCTGGGTCTTGGCCCCACCGTGGGCCCTGACGCCCACAGCCCTGAGGTCAGCCCCCAGCCTGCTGCTCGACATGGCTTTGGCATCATTTTCTAGGGGGGTTGAAAAGAAACGCAGCCTCTGCAGGTGCCTTGCTAGGTCATGGCAGAGGGCTCAAGGGGTTTTGATTTTGGGGCAGCCAGATGGTCCCAGCAATTGTGAGCGTCGCGGCGAGGGATGGTCATTGGAGAAACGGATGTGGAATTTGTTTTATGTCACAAGGCTGAATGATGAAAACATGCAATCTCAGCCCATTTACACACACCATCTTTACTGAAACTGCTGCTAGAGGCAATCATTCAAAGCTGCTCAAATTGCACTGGTGACTTTGGGAAAGTCACTGCCGGCACCAGCCTGGACGCTGTTGGACAATATGTTACAGCACGAGTAGACGTCAGTACTCCAGTTTCATTACTGCCGATGGTTATTGCTGTCTTCTGGAAATCTCCCTCCCACTGCTGGCTAATCAATAATCTTGGCATCGCTCCAAAAGGAGTTGTAGGTCGGTAGTAAAACTGCAACAATTGGCAAGTTTGCCTTTTGCTCCAAATATTGCAGCAAATTTCCCCACCTCCTCCCCAAATAGTCTGCTTATTGAATTGTTACTTTTTTGACATTAGCAGATGGTTCCGAGTGGTTGGCATCTGCAAAATTTGGGAACAGATTGATGAAATTGGTAATGACCGGTTTCTGCACCAGATGGCTTATAGACAGATTTCTGTGTAAACTGACAACGTTGCATTTAAAGAGAAGTTTCCAATGAACCCGCACGTTACAGCTATGATTACAACATTATTTAGACCCTGAAAAATGGATCCAAGCTTCGCGCAAGCGTCGTGTAGTGTCTAAGACAAAGGTTAAGAAAGATTGATTAGATAATTAGCATCTCTTTATTTGCCTTTCACCACATCTGCACCATGTTCTTACATAAACATTCCCTGCCTAAAATTGCAGTGATGATGGTTTAATATTTATTATGCAGATAGGAGAGAACTCAATTGATTTTATAAAATATAGTTGCCTCAGATTTGCACACCCTGTCTAACAGAAAATTACACACCGCAAAGTCATAAAACAGCAAGAGTGAGGCCCATGCCACGGTGGGATGGGAGCACGTTGACTTCAGCCATGGCTTTTCAGGCCTGCTCTCACTCGTGTGAGTGGAGCACGATCTCTCTTGGGAGTGTAGACCGGCCTGGAGTATTGCTGGGGCTGCAGGATTGCTCGTCTGTTGCTCCTCTGCTCAGCAACAAGGCTCTCCACAGCCTTTCAGAACAGCTATGATGTGCCCCCTCTTTTTTTGGATTGCAAGTGTAAGAGCATCCTTGTGATGTGGTGGTGCTCTCACTTTGTCAAGGGATTTTGTGGCTTCCATGGCATGAGAGGAGTCAGGATTGCAGCACATTGGCAGCTGCAGGCATCTGAGATGTGGCTCCTGGTGCTTGCTGAGCCCTCTGACATCTCCGCGCGATGCAATGCCAGGCTGGGGTCGCTCCTGGCTTTGACGGTGTCATTGCATGTCCTGCGTCAGAGCGAATGCTCTTTTGCTTTGATCACCCATGCCTTGGGTGAAGATTGAAGCTTACTTCAACTGCACTCCTGTAACTGTCTCATTGGTCTATCACCCCTGTTTTAGTTGGCCACAGAAAATAGCTCTGGGCAGTCTTTTGGTGAAGATAAGTGCCAAAGTCCCAAAGCAGGGTCACTGAGGCAGAGCAGTGCTGCTGAGCAGTGCTCCATGGCTGTGGTGCTCACGCTCTCATCTTGCCACTTACTATGAGCGAGTTCATACAGGCAGCATCTGCAGTGCTTCAGGTGAGACATGCAGGAGAACGGTAACGTGCAGCACACCTTCACTTGTGCTAGTATCTTTTTCTCTTCTGACGCACTGCTTTATTCTCCCCCAGACTGTCTAGGCTTTTGCTATCCTCCCTGTTCCTTGCTGCCCATCATTGCAACAACTCATCGGCCCATCTCTGCTGGCACACACCACCTCCTTGAGGTGTTTTCCAGCGAGATTGCCACCTCCGTTGCTTTTCTTCACAGGCTCGGGCTTTGCACTTTGCGCTGTGATCAAAGCACTAATTGGCTAAGGTCCCTTCCCGGTAAAGTGCAGGGCACAGGGCCAGCGTGTCGGTGACCTTTGAGTTAGCAGAGTATCTCTGGAGTCAAGGCTGAAAACTCTGTCATCTGTAAAGCAGTGACGGCAGGTTCATCCATCACAGGCTTTCAACCCATCAGAAACCCAGCAGCATAAAGGACATTAAGTAAGAGTTGTGTGAGGACTCGGCCTCGCTTGGCACTGGCTTTTCCTACCTCCATCAAGGACTCAACACTGTGAGACAAATTGTTCAAAACTTGCCTGGACACCTTAATTTGTGGTGAAGCTCTCAGAGGTCAACGGTGCTGGAGCTGTGAGGCTGGTCAATGAAGATGCATGCAGTGCATGCTTCTCATAAATTCACCTGCCTAAAAGCATCCCGTCAGGGTTGCACTGGGTAGACGGGGACAGAGATGACCCTCCGGAAGGACCATATTTGCACCTTTACTGGTAAAGCTGTTGATTGCTACCCTGGCATTATTTTTCTAGCAATGAGAGAAGCGAGATACCGTAGAGAGCGTCACCACATGAGGAGTTCAGCTTTTTTTTTTATTTTTTTTTACAATTGGCATCATGGAATGGTTTTGTTGTTTCCTGCATCTGTATTTTTAAATCCAAGCACTCTTCCTGTAGGCAAAATTGAAATAGTTTAACTAAAATGAGTGTAAAACCAAATAAATCTGGAGCAAAATCCCTTAGGGAACAGCAGTGTAACTGAAAACAGCTCCTGTGGCTGAATTGGGCAGACAGACTTTAAAACCGAGCTGTATTAATTTAACTAGCCCTGGAAACAGGGGTTTTGTGGGTGTCTTACAATGCAGAAGTGCAGTTAGTTAAAACCCTCTGAGCTCTCTGCCCTCCAGAGCTGCACAGCTATATTGTTCCTCCCAAGAGACTTCCTGGTTTTTTTTTTTCTCCTTTCCTTCCTTTTTAAATAAAAAATGGGATTTTTTAACAGCTGCAGACGTTCAGGTGGCCGGGCACGGTGTTAGGGTCTCACAGGACTAACGACTTCAAAAGTACTTTTTTTCTGAGTGGCAGTTTCTCAGAGCTTTTCCTAAAATATTCTCAGCTCCAGCGCTGATACAGACATTGTGATTGATGTGCAATTTTTATTGGGTTTGAGTAAATCTGACGATTTGATATCAACCTGAAATTGCATTGGTAAACACAGAATTGAATTTGGCTGCAAATATCTGCATCTAGTATCAGATTGTGGAAAATACTTGTCTACCAAAGTGAAATATTAAAACTCTTGAAGCCCTTTAATCCTTTTTGGTTCTTATTTCCTTTCTCTTATATGAGGTCCCTGCGGTGTAGAGAAGCAAACCCCTTGTGCAATACAGATGTATCAAAATGCTAAGGTTAGTTTATTTACATAAATGCTGCTTTCACTGCCTTCCCTAGATTATTTTCAGGGCAAATCACTGTTGCTTGACTGTGTGGTGCTTATAATGATTCAAAAGCTATTATGGCTTCTGCTCCGAGGGATGATCTACTTCTGTAGCAATGCCTAGAGAAATGTTCTGCCTCCTAATTGTTGCTCAAAGGCAGCTAATTTGCTGTTTTTCTGGTGTCAGGGAAAATGAGGCGTGCTTGCTTTGTTTTCTATTTATCTGGATTACTGGGGCTAGGCAGAGTGAAGGAGATGGGGCGGTTGGTGAGAATGAAGGGACCTGCAGGCCCTTCTTAGCTGCAGGCTTCTCCGCTGGCATCTCTGCACATCATCAAGGATACTTGGGTCTCCCCCGGGGAAGGAAAGACTGGGGGCATTGCTGCCCTTGCTGTTTGCAGGACTACTCACATCACAGAATCCATCATAGAATCACGGAACAAGTTTGGGCTGGAAGGGACCATAGATCATGTAGTTCCAAGCCCCTGCCATGGGCAGGGACACCTACCACTAGACCAGGTCACTCACAGCCCCGTCCAACCTGGCCTTGAACCCTTCCAGGGATGGGGCATCCACAACTCTCTGGGCAACCTGTCCCAGTGCCTCAGCACCCTCACAGGGAAGAATTTCTTCCTAATATCTAGGAAATATTTGAAACGATTACCCCTCGTCCTGTCACTACACTCCCTGATAAAAAGTCCCTCCCCATCTCACATGGCAGCCTGCGTTTGGGCTCTGAGACACTTTCAGGTCTGGGTTCGTTCTCCTGAGCATGAGAAGGTCCCATTCTGGAACTGTTTGAGGTTATTCCTGTTGTTCTGCTTTCTCACGGGTTCTGGCTTCCCATGCACGCAGGAAGGTGATTTCAGTTCTCGTCTACCCTTGGTGGGGTTGGCTGGGATGTGTTCCTGGTGCTAAAGATGAGTCTCTTCCAGTCTATCGTGGTTTTGATCAGTCTTTAAGGAAGCCTTGTTTGATCACAGCTACTATGAATCTCCACATCTCCCCGTTAATGCTCAAACTTGACAGTTCTGGTGAGGGATCTGCACATAATCACCACATAACGAGGAGATGTTTTCTGCCATTGCACGATGAGGCAGCTTATTCTCCACTTTGATGGAGGAAAAATCATTCCATACAAGGATAAACTCGAAACCAACACGATACCGCGAGTATTTTTCTCATTTGTGAAAATGGGAGAAGACGTGGGTTTTTACATCGTTCGTTAGCCAATGATCTTTTGGCCAAATCAACTTTGCAGCACAGGATTAAACACTGACTAAGGTGTTTCTTCTTTCTTTACTTTAAGTGCCCAATTCTTCTTTCAGTCCTTCTCAGGTGACAGCCTCCCAGGCTGGGAAACTCACGCCCAGAGGCAATGGGAAACTTGGGGGGGTGTTTAGGAAGAATGAGGGAACTGCTGACAGTAATCAGCTCCTGCTGCAGAATAAAACAAAAAACGGCTTGCCTGGAGCATCAGCGATGGTTGTGATGGTTTGGCACATTGGGCTTTTAAAGGAAGGTATACAGAGCAAAAAAGGCACAGGTAGAACCATTTCAGGACATTTTGACAAATAAGATGCTGGCTGAAAACGGTGGCTTATGCTCAGCGTTACTGGATGCTTCTCGGGTTGCCTGGCGACCACACAGACAGCGGCATGTGGCCATCGCACACTGGTGCATTCAAACGAGGGGTGGGTGGGTGCTCCCTCTCTCGCGCGCTCACACTCCGTTCAGGCCCACCCAGTGGCTAGTACGCAAAGGAGGTTTGAACCATGGTAGATATCAACAGGAAAGCACATAAATCTACCACGTAAGAAATCTTCAATAAAAACTTGAGGCATGTTGCTGTAACGAATAGTGAACTGTATTCCGGGCTCCTAATACACCTTAAAAGGCGGCGTAGTAAAAGGGCAGCCGGTTCCTATTGCTTTTAGCAGGTTTCAGGGACTGCTGTCTGGCTATTGCAATGAATAACAAAAAAAAATTCATTCTGTTTGCCTATTTGCATTTCCTAACCTACGGAGTCCCTAGAGCACTGTGGAACTGAAGAGCATCTCTGATTGGGAGCAGCAAGAAAGTCATTTTTAAATTGCTCTAAGTGTAGTATTTATAATTTTAAAAGTATGTAAGGAGCATTATTTCTTGTTAGTGAAGGAATTTACGGTTTTCATATGTAAATGGTAAGTAGCAGCCCAGCAAAACAGAGTCGGTCTCCACAGGAGGTTTGCCTGGATTTGGCTGCGGGCTGAGGTCCAGGGCAGGTCTTGTGCAGGTAGCACCACACTGGAAGAACTGTGATGACCAAGGGTTTTAGGGACAAATCGCCTTTTGGGGAAAGCCAGCACTGCACAGTACGTTTCACTGGAGCAGCTGTTCCAGCAGAGGTTCAAGAGACATTAAATGGGAGCCAGCTTTCAGTGTTTATTATTATTGTACTGATTTGTTTCCGCCTCTGTAATGGTCTGGGTAGGTTCCAGACATCTCCTGGGATGTTTATTCCTATAAAAAATGCGTCTCATACAGCATCAAAAGTACTTAGCTGATAACAAATTATTCCAGTAATTCTGATTTCTTCTTTTTCAGTACTGCTGGCATGCAGCTTCTGAAGGGGCAGGATAAAAGGCACCTTTTCCTCTCCAGTGCCTGTGTCACACATAATCAATAACTGCTCTTGGCTGCACTTCTAGTGTCTCAAAAAGGGATTTGCTTAGATTAGGGCAGAGGTACTTAATTAGCAATTGATTATCAAGGGAGTTAACGGATGAGTAACAGCTATTTTATATATATGTATGACTTTATCTCTGCATAAATTGTGATTCACGAGCATTGCAATCTTTTTTTAAAGCCCTCACTGGAACATAACGTGTTTTGCTTCAAGCAGCAGTCGCACCTTTCAGGGTCATGCACAGGCACCCTGCTGCGCTTACGGTGGTCCCAGTTTGCCACTGGCTGATGGATGATCTCCCGCAAGGGTTAGAGGGACCTTTGAGGGACAATCCTGGCTACAAGGGACACAGCAGGGCTCTGCCCCTCTTCCAGCGACCGGTTCCCATGTGCTCTCACCCAGCCATGCTCCATGGCACTTGCACATGGGGCTCTGGGAGAGTTAAACTGGTGCAGAAAACCTGCCCTTCCAGTTTGGGAAAATGCAAATGCTGAGTTTGGGACATAGAAATAAGGATCCTCCAGCTGCAGCTGAGCAATGGCCGCAGTGCGTTGCTGCTTCACAAAACTCAGTCCCCCCCATACTCCTCCCATGATGGCTGAAAACGCAGGGGAGCACCCAGAAACAACACCCTGCTGTTCTGCGCACCCCTTGCAAAGGTTACGTGGGCTCAGCGTCGTGTGGGCTCATCCAGCGGCTTTAGCTTTTGTGCCCGTCACCCTCTTCTGCTCTCCACATCCAATTGCTTCCTTCGGCAGAGAGCTGCTCTGCTCTGCCCTCCCTTGTCTCACTCCATTTGCACTGTGGCTTTATTTGGTTTATGTG
The DNA here is from genome assembly GCA_009769605.1 of Bucorvus abyssinicus. Lineage (NCBI taxonomy): Eukaryota > Metazoa > Chordata > Aves > Bucerotiformes > Bucorvidae > Bucorvus > Bucorvus abyssinicus. The sequence goes on along the minus strand of CM020041.1, from coordinate 4,577,613 downwards.
TGTATATATATATATATTTTACTGGTTTGGCTCCATCATTTTATCTCTTGGGACTGCATTCAGCACCGTCTTGCTTCTTTCCCTTTCTGTTCCCTGTGTCCTGAATCGCTCGGTTTATCATGGAATATCATCCTGTCACTCTTTACCGTACCCATTTACTGCTGCCGCTGCTTCAGGCTGTGGCTCAGCCTGAACAAGCAGGGGGATAAATTACCCGGAGGGCTCCGGTTGCACCTCCCACAATCCACGGGCTGTGCAGCAGGTCACGTTTTCCCTGGACATGAAACGATCTTTCCCCACCATGGGCCGTGGGACAATAAAGAAGGTGCTTACGATAGAGTGGGCTTAAGGTGACAGAAAACCAGGAGTGATTTACCCCCTCCATCTACTTTTATTTATAACTTGTGGCTTCTCTTCTGGGGGATGGAAGAAAGTGGATGTTTTTGACTTTTCATTTCTGGATTACGGAGTGGAGAGTCAAAACCAAGTTTTGACTTGATGATCCCATGACCTACAATACTGTGACAAGAGGAGCAAAGTGACAAATTACCCTTTAAAATGTGCGCAGGTGACACTAAGTGTAAATTGGGCATAGAAATTGATTTCATGGTTTTTACCTCCTATGTCGAGGTAATGGCCTGAGCCACTTGCTCAGATTGTCAGTAATTTGGGGCACCCACGTCTCTCCCCAGAGTTGCAAAGTGCCAAATGTATTTTGTATGCAGCAACCCTACATCCTCAGTTCTTGGGCACTCGTGCTGTTACTGCCCACACCCAGCAGCATTATGAAAACAGGACAAAAATGGGCATTCACACTTACCACGCTTACCATCCACAGTTACGCTTTGCATCGTCGGCCCCATTTTCGAAGAAGCTGAAGAGTCACAAAACTACTTTTTAAACATTTTCAGATAGAGGTAGTAATTTTTGTACTGTAATTCTCAGGGGTTCAGACCTGGCATCCAGGTGATGGGTGGCATCTCTCCGTATCCTCATGTGTGCTTGGGAGAGCTTGGTAGGGTTGGTCTCCTTGTTTCTGCTTGTCACTGAGATGAAGGCACTACCTAATTCTTGTTGTCAGTCCTTGCTCTGAGTTTAATGGAAATGTTTGGAAAATGAACACGTTTAATCAACATTTTGAACTTTTGTACTGATGGGAAAGAAATTGGGTTTTACAGCACTGGAATATTGTCTCCCAATTGTCTTTGCTCTTTGGACTGTCTTTATCAGCAAGTTTTTCTCTATACGGATAATGTTTCCCATATTACCACGCTAAATAATGCACCGAAGCTGTCTAAAGTAATTAAGAGCAGGAGGCATATGGTATCAGCAAGCTCTCCGTTATGGAATGATGGGGTTGCACCTTCCCGAGTGACAGCTCTTCTGTCACAGTTCAGGGCAGTGGGACCATCTCTTGCTCAGTAAAACCTCTCGTATTTGCTGTGCCTGGAGCAGGAGCAGAGCTCCTGGGCATGGGCTACTGGCTGCCGTTCCTTGCCTTACTGGAGAGGGATTCTGCATTTCCATTCCTGTGTGGGCAGAGCCAAGCGGCTTTCCCAGTGATGCTGGTGTTCCCGCATTGAAAAGTTAACTGTGCTTCTGCATCCAAAACAGCTACACGTGGGGGCTGAGAAATAGCCTGGAGCTGTGTCCCAGCGTGGACGTGTGTGGTGGGGAGCAGGTCGAGGAGGAAACCAGCTTAGATATGCAACTTCTAATACCTTAATTTCCAAAACTACGTGTTTTGACTCTCTTGATCTCAAAAACTTAAAAAATTTACTTGATTCTGAGATTCTGAACAGAAACCATCATGGTCACTCATGCACTTCCTCTGCTTGCCCACCTGCTAGGTGACGTTAAAGAAAAAAAGACATTAGCACTGGTCTGTGTGTTACCTTCAAGCACAGAGGATGTTTGTGCTGTGGTGTTACAGCCCCAACTTTAACTGTCAGGCTATCCATAAAATGCAGCATAACTCCCTTTGCAGGATTTAACACCGCAGCAAAAGTATCCGGTGAATAGGTTTTCTTAAGAAGATAAAATAGGTCATATATTTTTAACTGGTAAAGGGTGTTTTAATTCCACTCATTTAAGAGGATTTTCATCATACAAACTGGATCCTAAAAGACCCCCAAACCCTCACATTATGAATTTATCTCTGTAACTGTAATAAAATCTTCTTTTTTTTTTTTTTTGCTCAGTTTAACGCCGCAGGTTTAAACAGCTATTTAGCATGACAAGGATAAATCTGTGTTCCCTATTCACAAAAAAGGTCAAATGTATTAAAAAAACCTGCTCTAATGTGACTTAATCATCAGATACTAACTTTGCTGTATTACATACCCAGACTTCTTTGGGAGAAGAGCTTAGGAGTGAAAAGTTTTACAGAAGTGCTGCCTGACCCGTGATGCCCAGTGATTATTATAGGTGACTGCAGACGCTTACCTATTTGTCCTTCCTGCATGACCTACAAAAGCTCTCTTATTCCCAAAATAATAGCTCTGGGGGCAGAAACAGATGTGATGTCCTTTGGGGTCAGCACATGCGGCTCCTTCCATACCTGGAGGTTGCCCCGTTGCACTGATGCAGCCAAGAGCTGTCGGTCCAGGGATGGGCAGCACTTCACTACGGCCACATCCAGGGATGCGCTTAGGCAGGGTCTTAACTCAGAGCACACAAAACATCTCATTGGCTCCACAGAGAGCTGAAAAACACTTGGGCAATACAGTACATTGCACTGGTGACTCAAACAAGCGCTCACGCCTGGCTCTGAGGCGTGAGAACCACAATCAGATGAATGAGCTGTATCGCAGCAGTTTTGTCCAAATACGGATGATGTTGTTACTTACAAAGTAACTTTAGTGGTAGTGTGCTCATTTGTGGAAATAAAGCAAGTGCACGTGGAGCAGCAGTTTGACCTTCACCTGAAATGCAGTGCAGCACTGCAGCTGCTTGCTGGATGGTTTTGTGGATGCAGGGATTCCCCCATCAATGGCGCAGCCTCACCATCCCATCGCTACAGCTAAGGAACCTACAGCTACTTAAAGCTGTAAGTACGTGTTACCCAGGGAATTTGGATTGTGGTGGTCCCTGCCCAGGGATGTAGGTTGTGGTTCCGGGGTGTGCTATAGGGGTGCTTTGCTGGAGTTAGAAATGTGGGGCGTGTTGAATGAGAAAGTGTCCGTCAGTGATAACCTCATTCTGTGTGGAAGGCAGGGCAGCAAACGGTCTTCGCTCCTCAACATAAGAGAGGTTTGTAAGTCAACTTACAGCCAAACTAACCCGAGCTCATGCTAACAGAAAATGGCATTTCTTCCTGAGCAAAATGCCACAGCAGAGTGCCTGGGGCAGCCACGGCTTTGCTCCACTCCATCCTCTGCACCAGGTGTGCTTGGACTTCAACCTTAGAACCTGCATCTGTCCCTCCGGTGGCACCCAGGTGATGTACTGGATGGACAGTGACCAAAACGGCACAGACCGGTTTGGCTGTCGGTGTCTGTGGGTTGTGTCCAGGATGAGGTGCTGGCAAGTCGCAGGGATGTGCTGAGATAGACGAGTGTAAGTTTGGGAATTAAATTTGCAGCCGCCTTCACAGTTGTGGACATGCACAAATGGAACTGATGGTATTTCCTTTGCCTGCTAAAGGAAGCATGAAACAAATTATTTTAGGCCCAGAGTTTGTACTAGAGCTGTGAGGGACTTCAAATTAGAGAGTTAATGTGCACTTTCTCAGTGATTAGGTAAACATATTTTTTGTTATTCATAATAGCTTCCATCACATGGCTTCACCTAATTACAATACATCCCTTGTAGAAACCATTTACAATTTTAATTCCAATTATTTTTTGATAATTCAGAAACATTTTTCCTATTATTCATCAGAAAGTTAATCCATTCATTACCACCCGAATGGCTGGTTATAAACCGTCCGTGGATTACAAAGTCAGGCTGAAGGTGAAAAACAGGACTTGTGCAGAAAGATGTTGGGGGGGAGTAGATGTAAAACACCCCCGGAACACACTGCAGAGCTGAAGAAGAAATGCATGTGCATGCCCTAAGGATGCCCGAGGATGGTGCTCATTGCCATTGCATCCCAGAGACACAGCCCAACTCTCACATCACTCTGCTGGCGACTGAAGGGAGCTGTCATGGGGTACCTTTGCCTGGAAAAATATTAGTTTCACTCCAAAGATAAAAGGACCGAAGGTTCAAAGTGCCTTCATAAGCACTGCGGGACAACAGTGAATCTCCTCTGATTCCTTCTGATCCAAAAGTCTCAGGTCAGGTCCTCGCCGGTGCGCAACTCCTGAAGTTAGGTGCTTTCAGCAGAGCCGCACTGATTTACACGGCCAAAGAGCGAATACATTTCTTTTCAGCTAAATGACCTTTTTTTAATGTACGCAATCTAGGAATTAAACATCCCGTTTGTAATTTTATTCTACAAAGCCATAAGATGTATACAGCTTTCTTCTCTGAATAGTGATTTTGCTCTTTGTGACAGTCATAGAAAATCCTAAAAAATTTACTTCTGACTCCCGATTCGTATACCAAACATCAAATGTAGAGCCTATAAAACTAGTTTATTGATTTCAGTGTGAAAATCTTTGATTTCTGTACAAGAAATGTATTCTTACTATCTCTTACCTTCTCCAAATATTTAAATACAATTTTTGAAAGAGAGTTTCAACCTGCAGAAATGAATTGCTGCCTAAAAGGGGTTCGACAAGCCATGAACGCAGCATTTCGGTCAGGAAATACACAATGTTTTAGTTTTGAAATACATCTGGCAAGGCAGCTGTGTATCTTTTGAAGGCACAACCTCAGAAGGTCTGTCTCAGCCTGGGCTTCTTAAGCTGACAAGTGATGTTTGGGAACCATCTGTCTTGACACTGGAAGGGCTTCGCAGGGAGCAAGGCAGAGGAAGAGGAGGGATGTGAAGCGTGGCGCTTGTGAACACAGTGGGGATGATTTGGCCTTATGGTCCTGTAAGGTTTAAGCGGGCTGTGCTTTAACTGCAAATGCTACTGATGGGCTCCACAACTGCACAGAAAGGAAAACACCACGACGACAAAGCATGAGGTCTCAACCACTTCTCTGAGGGCAACTAACTCATGGAGCAGCCTTCACCTTTCCTGGACATAAAAACGGTCCACTGAACATCTATTGTCTCACCCTCCCCAAACCCTTTCAACCCCCCCCTCACCTTTTCTAGAGGGCTTTATTTTGAATCAGTCTGACGGTAAGTGCCACATCTCCCTGTTACGGGTACGGCACTGCCCAATTAACTGGGGCTTTTGCTGAGACAGAGCCCGATCTGCTTTCAGCAGCTAACCGTCAGACACGGCTGCTTTAGACCTTGTTAACATAAATCCTCCCGCGCAGCCTTGCTGGACAGAATAAATCAGATCATGGGAGCAAAATGCTCCGAGGCCACAGGGGTTCAGTGACAGAACCCACGGAGGAAAACAGGTCCAGGGGCTGCAGCAGGGAAACTGGCGCTGAATTTCTGCTGAATATTTGGCCTCAAAACCCAAGGGTGAAAAGATTTCCTCTGGGCCTGACTCACCGCTGAGCTGGTCATGCCATTTGTGCTGTGCCGTGTCCCAGCAGACTACTTGCTCCCTTCCTGATGTGCCACGTCTCTGAAAACGTGCCTCTGACCCAAAGCACTGCTTTCTTCTTTCACCCTGCGCTGGTGTGGGACAAGGCTAGAGCTGGGAGGATGGCTACCTCTGTCACAGCTTGGAGCTGCAGGCTAGGAAGTGCCGGTTGAATACTGCTGGGTGTTTCCTGGGGGATGTTGGAACAATGAGAGACTTTGCGCTGAAGATCCAGAGCTCAGACAGGCTCATCCCTGGCAGCTAATGAGCACGGAGACAAAATGCTGGATCGACACAGCTGAAGGGTTTTCCAGCGCTCCATCTGCATTCAGCGGCCTGATGGAGCTGTCCAAGGCAATGGAGGTGTTCAAGTATTGCGATGGCTTACAACGGTGCAGCCTGTCTGCACTTCCCAAGCTCTGGACCTGGGATAGAGATCACTATGACAGCAAATACCACAAATGTGTTTGTCATCTCTTTAGCTTGTTGGAGAGCCACCATCTGTAGGAAAAGCCAGACTGCCTCAGTAAATGAATAAACACAGGTAACAAGTCCTAGAGCAAAGCATGTTGGATGGCTTCCTAGCAGGATGGCAGGAGGGTTTGTGCTTTTTGGCTCGTCTCTGAAGAGCTGATCCTCCTGCCTTGCCAGCCTGAGCGTGACAGCCTGTAAAGCTCCACAAGCAAAAGCCAGCTAGCAGAAAAAAACCCTCACTGCTGTTACTAAGCAAAGGGACCAGTGAAGCCAGAGCTGAGGGACTGCACTTAACAGCCCCACCTGAACAGGCAGCCTCTTCGTGACAGCACTTTGCTGGAAAGGATCCACTGGCTTTACAACCCAGCCCAGCGGTGGGCAGGCAGGGCTCTTTCATCCTCATCGTTAAAGCTAACTGCTCCGAAGGGAACACCATGTCTGCGGTCTGCTAGAGCCAGCGAGGCTCAGTGACCCAGCAATGCTGGCTGGAAGGGGAGCAGCACTGAGGGAGCACATATAATTTCTAAGAGTTTCTGACACTTCCCTGGTAAGAGAGAAACTGCACGGAGAGCTGAACCAGTGTGGACTTGATAAGCAGGTCAGCCAACGCTGCCGAGGCAACGTGCCTATCGCGTATGTGAGAGTCCAAGTCGGTTCACAACTTCTAATTCTCTGCCCTAGAGTCACTGTCATCTTAAAATTCTCTGCAAACATGAAAACAAATCATGCTGTCAAAAAATCATGCATTAGAAACAAATTATGCTCTCTAAATGCATCTTGGCAATATAATTGACAAACCGTGAGTATGAGAAATAATTGAAAAAGTAGGGGGGGGACATGCAGGATAAATGACAAAAACAGGAAAGTAATGAACACGTGAAATAAGAGCCACAAACAATAAATATAAATTACAGTGTGACAAACTGTAAATAATCACAGCATTTCAGGCCTGAAATGTGATTCCTCTTCAGGGAAAACTTCTTGTGTTAGTAAATCTGCAAAAGCCTTAGAGACAAAAACAAGAAGAGACGAGGTGATCAGGGCTCTTTGGAACGGCAGGCACGATGGATTAGCCCCTGGAATCATGACTCAAAAACCTCACCAGCAGTGTGGGAGGAAGACACGTTACCAGCCCACTTCCCATCTCCACTGCGCCGTACAAATGATCCTGGCAGCAGCGATGCCACCCGCCTGTCTCACATCACTACAGATAGATTAAAAAAAAAAAAAAAAAAGGGATGGCATTTATCTTCCCTAATTTAGCCATTTAGAAGGGCCTTTTGATGGCTAACTCTTGTCTTTTGATTCACTCCACTTTCCACTCCCTCCCCAATATATTGGGACTCCTTGTGATATTCAGCAATAAATGCTCACTGTCCCTAGCTGCTTCTGCAGATGCACGTATCAAGACAGGTTTCTTTTGTGCACCGTGTAGGATTTTAACCCATCTCTTTGTTTCCAGGTCCTAAATCCCTTCCAGATCCTAGGGATTAAGTTCTCATCAAGACCAGCCCATGCCAAGACCCTTCAGCGCGCGCGGGGCTGCCGCCGGAATGAGGGATGAGGCTCAGCCAGTGCTGCAGAGGCTTTAAAGCAGCCGGGGATCAGTACTGAGAAAAGACCAAGCAGTGTGGGAAGAGATTTGGGATGGATGAGGGCTGGCGGATTGAAAGCCTGGCCTCCTGGGTCACTCTGGACTTCTGAAAACGAAGGTGAGGGATGATGTTTTGACCTTCGTTTGCTCTTTCGGAATACGGTTGCTTTGTCTTAGGCCGTCTTTAACTCATTGCCCAGAGCGCAGCAGGAAGGCTCCTGCTCACCTGTCCTCCACGGGTGGACTAAACCCCTGAGCTGTGAGGTTGCTGTGCGTTTATGTCTCATTAGATGCAATCTGGTTAGGGCTGAGAAAATATTTCCTTAGTGGACAGATCTGAAGGAAAAATACTGGCTGCTGACTCTGACTGAAGCTCGTGTGGAAAGGACCGTCAGGAGCAGTGTTCAAGGCAAAGACTGCACCCCTCCACCTTGCTGCTGGCTGGCAGACGGTCTCACGTGGTGGAAATACATCGTACTCCAAGTCTGGGGTGATAAGAAGAAAAGAAATGACATTAAAATGCAAACTATAGTGGGTGGTTATTTCCACGGACAGTCCTCTTCCATTTAAGAGCACAGAATCCATCAGGTTATGCCTTATTTCAGCTCTGACTGCTCCCGAGAAAAGCTGTAGGTCACATCGTGTGGAAGGCAGTGCCTTTCGGAAGAGCTCACGGTGCAGTTTTCAGGTAGCACAGGGGAGGGCTGCTTTGCCACTTCATTTTATAGCTGTGCTGGTGCTCACACTTGGCCCAAAGTGGTAGAAAATGTCACTGACATCTTGGCTGTGGGGCTGGACCGCTCTGCGCAGTATCAGTAAAGCAAGAGGGAGGCAGCCCTGGCGTTCACAAAGGCGAGGAGCTGCTGCTGTGGGTGTAGAAGGAAAAAAAAGGGGAGTTGCTTCAAAATTTTGGGGTACAGGTGAAAACAAGGTTCTCCCACCAAATCGTGCAGCTCTACAGCAGCCCAGGAGCCCCATTAAGTCAATGCTGTGCCGTGACTGGCATCGCAGAGCCTGGGGGAGATGGAGCTGCCCGCATGTCCTGCCCTCCACATAACCCTGCAAGCAATGGTTTGGGACACAGCCTTGCTCCAGTTTAACAGAGGATTTCATGAGACTCAATTAGCAAGGTTATTAATTAATCAATTACATAAAACAGATGAGCACACCGATATCGTGTTCTACAGTGATACAGCTCATTGTTAAAACTTAATTAACTCCCAGGCTTCAGGACAAAATAAAAAAAAAAAAGAAGAAGAAAACCGCCCCCCAAACCCTACCTCCGACTCAGTTAGGAGAGAACGATTTCAGCCGAGGATGGAAACTGGGCTTGAGACCAGACGGGAGGCCAGCCCTGCTCTGAGACGGTATCATCAGTGTTATTTTGGGTAGTTTAACAACCAGCTTGATGTTTGTCTCTACTACTAGCGCCAGCTGACTCAAACTGTCCTCCCTCGCTTGCCAGCATCAATCGACGGTCGTTCCTCCTGTGTGACGGAACAGTCCCACCTTTCAAAGCTGGCCGGCGCGGTACGTGGCAAGGGAGGACTTCAGCAGACGCATTTCCTTCCACCTCGTCTCTTCTCACTAGCAGCAGCTCTTGCAGTTGGAGTGGAGGTGAGCTGCGGCGTTAGCGTCACTAACAACCACCAAAGCTCATTGTAGGTGTCAGATTCTTACGCGACTTGTACCAAAAGCAATGGGAATATTGATCTTCTGTAATAGCCCCTTGTAACCCAAAGTATTTCAATAGCCTACATTAATCTGTGAAAACCTACATCTTGTTACAGTCTCAGTTTTATTTAATTTTACTTCAGGCTAGTAGTTATTTAGGTCAATTCCTTGCCAGTTGTGATAAATTGATACATCATCTGCGATGGAGCAAAGCTGTGTCTGTATGATCCTGCTTGTACTGACTCTTACCGGAATATATTTGCATTAACTGGATTTGTGATATTCAACAAAGAAAAATCAGTGTCAAAACCGACAAATCGCTCAAATAATCCTGCAAATAATTTCAGAGGTAATATGTTTTCAAAGCCTAAACCAATGTGCTTCTGGACCTTTCCTCTAACAATATCTGGGGGTCGATGTTCCCATGGTTAAGGGCCAGATTGCAAATGCACTGGCTGGGAGTGGAAGCAGAGCCGTGCTCCGGCAATGCTTTTTATTGAGTAACCGTAGATGAGAAAAGGCAGTTCCCACCTGGCAAAGACCCTGCATTTTAAGGTTTCTTTACAAACTCTCTCTGCTCAACCCTTTAGCGTGGAATTGCAGGAATTTATAGTGATATGTGAAAGAAGGTGCTACTCAGGACCAGTAGCTGCCAGCCACCGTATTTTTTCTAAGGCTGCTGGCAGCAGAGGGGTTCCTTGCACGGCGGCAGCTGGGCGGGCGGCTTCATAGCCCGGGAGTGCACATCAGGGCTTTTTACGTACCTCTGCCTCATGACTGGGCTCACAGAGGGCTGGCAAAAGCTGACTTTCCTTCTGGCCATGCTCTCCCCTTCCTCCCGGAGTGCCACGCTGTGGTTTGTGCGTTTTTTTCTAATCCTAGTTTTCTGGGATCCATTTCAAGCAGTGACTAGATACTGCTCACAGGGGACAGGAGCAGCCCAGCTTGTAGCAGGCTCCTTATCTGCCCCAGTCAGCAGGAATTTTCCTCTGGAGAACAGCAGGCTTCGAGGAGCCTAGAACTATATATAGGATCCAGGGTAGATTTGAACAACGGTGTAACGCTGTCTTCTGCTTTGTTTTCTATTGCAATAGACTGGCCCCAGCTTCACTTAAACCTATTTATTTGTTTCACCTCTATTTTTTTTTCCAAGACTGCACAAAACCTGCCCTTCACCCTGCCTCCCCCACCCCTCTGAGGAAGATGGTCTGGTTCCAAAGATGGGAGTGCACAGAAAGTCACACTCTTATTAATAGCTCACTGCCACTTCTTAATCTATTCAAAGAGCTGTACAGTGTGCAAAGTTGTTGTGACATGATTTCTCTTAATATCTCACCCTTTGACTGCCGGTAGTTAAGGAAAAATGAAAGTAATCATCAGTGAAGGCTGTAATGCGACCGGTGTGGGTCTCAACAGAAAATTTTGTAAGAAAGAGAGCAAATAAAGACTGTGTAAGTGTATGCACACATCTTACAGTGAGAGGTGTAAGATAAGGAAAATATTTATATATTGGAAAACGGGGCGGGGGGGGGAGGCTATTTCTTTGTACATGGTTAATCTTGTACCTTTGTCCTGTGTCCCCTTTCAATGCAGAGGTATCAGCCCCCCCTCACCATGTGGGCCTACCCGCTCTGGCAGATTTTACTGAAGATGCAAAGCACAGTGTTTGAGTGTGGATGGACTTTCCACCGTCCTCCAGGAAGAGCCATCCCTGCTGATCATATTCACCTTAAGCCCAACCTGACCTTTTGTCATTGCTGGAGCTGCAGACACGCTTTGTATCAGTAGGGAAGGGAAGGCTGGGAGGGAGCTCATGAAGTTAGTCCAAGAATTCTTCATCCAAACGGAAGGGCAGACTCATGGAAAAGCTCAGTACAAATCGACCAGAGTTCATTGGGACATGACAGGTGGGACACAATAAGTATGAAACCAGAGCACCAAATCACAGCATTCAGCCCAGTTCACATTGTTACAGAGGATTAGAATAGTATGGGAGAGAAACACCAGCTCTACCATCAGGTCATGCCACTGAAGGACGGCAGGAATTCCCATTCCTGAAACCGGAGAGTTAAAGACAGCAGTGCCTGAGGCAGGGAGATGGTAACGGGAGGGACCTGCTGGTTTCTGCTTATCCGCTCCTCAGAGACGGCAGCGAGGCTGCCAGCCGGGCTAAGGGGGGATTCAGTCCCTGTTGCATCGGGAGCTCTCACCTCCACTCCCCCAAAATACTCTGGCACCGTTTGGTCTTGACCAATGCGTCTCAGGGCAGGTGACCATAACACTGTGTGTGTATGTGTGTGTACGTATATATAATATATATACACACACATACCTGTACATGTATACACATATTATGATCTCATACCACACACACATATATAGAAAAGAGGGTGTGTGTGCACAGCTGTCTATGTGTTACACCCATGAAGTTTGCAAGGACACCTGCAATTTTGAATCTAGAAGGGGTACTAGAAAAAAAAAAAAAAACCAAAACAAAAAACTCCAATCATTACCCCTTTCCGACAACTAAAATCTCATTTACAACTCACACACTCTTAATCTTTGGATGTGGTCTGCTTGCCTTCCAGCCCTCAGCGCCACAGTCCCTGGACATCTGGCGCAGCTGGATCGCTTAAAACACGAAAGATCAAACCACTCCAGAGAGTCTCAGAGTGGTCTGGAAAGGGCAAACCCATTTGTTCTCGCAGTCAGGCGAGGCAGCATACTGGAAGGTGATGTGTGGTACCCAGAGTGAAAATATGAATGCAGTCAATTTAACAGAAATTTAAGGCAGGTTCTGACCCCGGATGGACACAACTCAGTCACGGTGTAAGGACAGACAAGTTATAATGCATTACCTGACGAGATGGTAATTGCACAAATGTTTGGAAATAGGTTTCATGCTTTCATGTGGTACTTTAATAGTGCACATACAGAGGAAGGCGATGAAATAACATTTTAAACATTGTCATTAGCACTGTAATAATGTTGGCTGTTTAAAATAGTCAATATATAAAGAGGAGCTCTAATATAGTAACAAACAGAGACACAAACCCCGGTCTTTCTAAGTGAGGAAGGCCTTCCCACCAATTGTATTCAGTATTATTTTGTCTTCATTTATGCTGTAGATAAAGGCCACTGCAAAATGTGGCTGTGTTTATAGAACTGCCTTGGACACCTTCAGAAGAGACAGAAAAACATCACAACTTGCAGACTGGGGAGGAAATAAAATGGAAAGCTCCCACTCCCGGCCCTCCTGGTTCCTTAAAAATCGATTTTAATGTAATTTGAAAAGTTCTGATTCTGGCACAGTCATGACTTTCACTTCGGTTTCATTTCTGCTTTTAAAATACGGCTTTCTAGAGACCTTACATTTACAACATGGCTTACAGCTGTCATTGAACAGAGGTATAAGGTACAACCCAATATAAAGGGCCATCCATTTCCTTGCATGATTAAACGCTGCTGAAGGTACTGCCGTATTTTCGATCCTCAAAGTTTAATAAAATTCAGGAACAGGCAATAAGGAGTCGCAGACAAATTAAATTTATTGAGACAGACAAAATGCAACTATTTCAGACTACAGTTAAGCATTTACAGTAACCAAGATAGCAAAATGCTCACATTCCACTTAACTCCTTATGGAAAAAGCATTCAGAATTTACTATGCAATTGACATACTTACTATGATAGGCTACATCCATCTACCGTAGGGACATCAAACTGAAAACACGTAATATTTGGATCTCTCCTTACAGAGCTACACGTTTAACAATAACGGACATCAACAGCATTGAGAAAGTATAAAAAGACCAAACCCACCTACTGTAGAAAGGGCTTTTGATGTGTAGTAACTGTACAACGCAGTCTATGTATAAGGAACCTGTTGGCATACAGAAGGGACTGCAATAAAGGCCGACAAATGTGGGAAGCTAAGCTGGAGCCGATCTGGTGGTCCGTACCACATGGTGACCTTAGATCTATGGCATTGCTGCTTGAGGAGAAAAAATGCTACAAACTCCTAATATCAAAATATTCCCATGCCAGAAATGTACACTGAGACTAACAGACTAGGCTGGAGGGGCCAAGAGAAGCATTCACTAACAAACAGTGTTGTTTTAAATATAAACTTTAACATTTTCAATATAAACTGTAGAATAAATATTAAATAAACACTTCAAATGGTTTAAATAATAGTACAGAATAGCTTCACAAAAAGGCAAGAAAAGAAAAAGGATTTTTTGTGTTCACAGCAAAGGCCAGTAATGACCCAAAAACCCAACTGTGCTGAAATCTGAACTCAAGGAGATTTTGATTAACCACAGTAGTTAAAAGGACACCTTGAACCATAAAGCAATGCCTAACAGTATTTCGTAGTCTCTAATATGAAAAGAAAATGAGATTAAAAATTGGTTTGTGTCTCTAGAAGAATGGAATAACTCTGATTAAATTTTTCCCAATGAGGAAAAATGTTGGAAGGTCAATGACTAGATGCAGAAGGGAAGTCCTGCTTTGGGAAAAAAAAAAAGAAAAGGAAAAAGGAATTAAATTAAACTGGAAGCAAATTGAATCCTTACAAGCATGAAGAGTGGAAGGGGCTTGATCTGCAAGAGCACTGGTTCTTGGTAGAATCGCTGGTTTCTTTTAGAGAAATAAAATATTTTCTTAATGCATCTTCCCAAACTGGACACACACATATATGTGTATAAGTGTGTATATACAGACACACATATACCTATGTATATATAGCTGCAGATCCCCCAGCCACTGGAGGATGCCAGTGGGTCACAAAAGGACTTGGCTAAATAGCTTTGTAATGTTGGGGCACTTGCTCTTAACGCACTCCATAGCCGGAGCTGCCCTTCCAAGCACGGCAGCCCGTCTGCCCCGTTCATGACCGGGCTGTGACACCTTGTGAGGCGACACTGCTCTCTCGAAACTCTCCTGCAGTCCATACCCAACCCCACTAGTCAATAAAATGGCAATTTTTTCCAGTGCTGGCTCCAGCCAGGAGGATAAGCTAACTCCTCGGTTTTACGAGAGAGTGATACGGGAAATCGTGCCTTAGGCAGGTCCTGCGCAGGACAGCAGAGCTAGACCTGGAGAGAATGGGTTTAATTATCAAAGTGCCACACGGAAACCAGCGCAAGTGTTTGAGAAAACAAGCTCCTGATGGTGCTCAAGCGCTTCTCCCAACATCGCACTCCTTAGGGGAATAGAAATGCTGGTTGTATCTGTCCCTCTTGCAAGCCAGCACCAGTTCTATGAAAGGCAAGTAGAACACGTGTGTGTGTGCGCGCGCACGCGCGTGCGGGCCTGCGCCAGCTCGTGGACAATGGTTTTGGAATCAATTTTCCGAAGTTATAGGAAAGCCAAAGGGATCTGAGGCAGGGTGGATTGCAGGCCTTCTGCAAATGACGGGGGTGGCAGGTTTGTGGGAGGATGTGGGGCGTGAAACACACACAACAAATTCCTCACGGTTTTACACATCCTTCTGTATTAATAGCAATTATGCAGGCTTGCTCTTTGTTCTCAGGTCATTGAGATAGATAAATAGGAATGAAAGAGGGGAAACAACTGAGCCCCTGCGACACACAGAGTCTGAGAGGAGTTCCTCTTCTGTATCGCTCTTCTGATCCTGCCCTGAAAGCAGAGGTCCTGCTCAGAGGGGAAGGGCTGCGGAGCCCTGCCCGGCTCTGCAGTGGGCACTGACTTTGGAGAGGGCGGAGGACCACAGCCCTTGGGCCAGTGTCCCTAAAAAACTGACTTCAGCCAACCAGCGTGGTATGTTCCTGCTTTTGAGTGAAGATGTAACCAGCCATGGTTTGACCCCATATACTGTCTCCACTTCTATATCCAACACTAACTGGAGCAAAAAAAATATTCAATATCTAATTATTTTCCTGTGTAATGAGCACATTTTTCATTCTGCAAAATAACTCACAGGCACTGCTAAAATACTTATATCTGCATCCCAATGCGTGAGAGGGGTTAAGGTACCTCTCACTGCTTCTGAAAACAACAGTAAGAGGTCACCATTGGAGCATTACTGCAATGGGAAGGGACACCGCAAATCATTTAGTGTCCCTACACTGTGATACAACTGAAGAGCTCTGAATGTAGGGGAGGTGTTGAAGCCATCAGATTGTATTTTAATACTATTCTCTTTTACGTGTACTCCAAGTGTGCAGCTCATCACACTGAGCAAAGGGGTTATGCTTTTGAAATGTCATCACCTAAACTTGCTCTTTTAAACAGGCCAAATAAATATTAACTATTGGAATTAAAGAAACGACAGCTTATTACTTGTGACAGTTAGGGTCTTTGACAGCTTTATAGCTTTGGAATGAGGGACTGCTAAGAGTAAATGAAGAACAGGCAGATCCACAGCGTGAGAGCAGGAAGCAGAGGCTGCCTGCACGATGGTAGTACAACTCTTAGCGCAAACAAGTTCAGACATAAGCTGAGGAACAGCTATGGAGGTGGTTACAAGCTACAAATTCACTAAACACTCTTCTCTTAAACCCTTTGAAAGGCAGATGGACCCTGTTCCCTGCCTACAGGGCTTGGTCCAGGATAGCTGCAGGTCCTCAGCATCTCTGAAGATCAAGGCCATGTTCCTTAACCTAATAAACCGTGTCAGTGAGCTGATCTACGCTCTGCTGGGAGCTTTGCCTTCAGCCTCGGCTGGACTAAGCCTGTTGGACTCATTCTCAGAGGAGGTAGGGAGGAGAAAATCCCGCCAGTGGGTTTCCTTCTGGATTAAACCCCCAGTGCTGGGCAGGCAGAAGTCACTATCCAGAGAGACTTACTCTTTACTGCAATGTAACAAATATGGACTAGAAATGAGGCACCTTTTTTCCTTCTTCATGAAAGCAAAGCAACTGTTTCTGCTATGATCCAGGTAACAATTTATGACACAAATTCTCTAACAAGAGAGGGGCTTCTAAGCCTTGTTTGGTTTGTTGAGCCTCTTCTGTGATTCATCTTTCACAGGATGCATTTCATAAGCTGTGTAAGTGAGGATTAAGACATGAAATGTTTTTGAAACAAAAATCCTTGCCCCTGTGGATAGAACGAAAATCCCCCAAACCAACTGAACAAAAGCTGTATTTCAAACAGTCCTTGCTGGAAAAAAAAGTTGTCTTCCAAATTAAATAGACTCTACAAAATTAAACTCAGTAGAGAGGGAATATTTGTGCCAGGTACTCTCAGATACAACTGCAGAGATATGATGTGACTTGCAATATTGTGCAAAACGTGAGTCCTCATTAGGATGGGCACTACCATATATAACCAATTCATCATCCTTATCATCATCTTCATCTTCATCATCTTCATTAGCTGCTCTTACATGAATCTTCAGTTTCCCTCTTTGTCTTTTTTGCTGCTTCAGGTTCCTCTTCCAATCATCCAACAATACCACAGATCCACCACTACCAAAATCCCCTGAGGTTTCTTGCTCTTCTTCTGAAACAGGTGAGCAGGAAAGGTCATTCCTTGACATGACAACAAATCCCTCCTTCATCCCTACCCTTGTCATTCCAGCCACTGCCATTTGCAATGTTACTTTTTAAATTCATTGTTCGGCTATTCATGAAGCAACCTCTAAATTTCAATTTTCGTCCTGAACTGGGATAAATATATTTCAATTGACTCTGAAAAATTTACTTGCATAAAGAACTACGCATCGCCCTCTTCCTAGAGACTCAACTGGGGAGTCTCAGTTCACATGCATGTGGGCCAGAAAATCACTACTCGCTTGTAAATACTTTCATCCCATCGCAACTGTGTAAACCAGTCTAAAAATATTACCACAAATATTGATTTTATTGAGCACATAACCCATGCTCTGCAAATGTGGCTATCGAGCCTAATGTCTGTGATGTGATTGGGCATCTCAGACTTTATAGGTCTTCTCTGCTTTTCCTTCTCGAAGAGGAAAGCTGCATCCACAGCCCTCACCGAAGCGCTCCGAAGGAATACGGATGAAAACTTGCTTGCCTAGGTACAACGGCTAATTGGTGATTTCACACAGCTACATAATATTGTCCTGTCAGCAATTTTCTTTGCCTTGGTTGTTAATTTATAAAATTTGACACATTTAGGTTTTCCTTTCTCTGGAAAGCCATTATTCATGAAGTCCCAGTAAACGTGCATTCCAGAGTATACAGAGCAATATATAGGCATCAACTAGCATAGCAACCCCATAGCCTTATTTTCAATATCATTAGCAGCAATTGGTAGTAAAACACCTTATCAGTGGTTATTGCTGCACCTCCCACTGGAAAGGACCAGTATGTATATAAGGGTCCCATTTGTAGTCTGAATAGGAAAATACAGGAACACTTTGGTCACTGGCAGTGATGTTTCCCTGTTGTCACCTTTGTTATCGTGCTCCATCGTACAGCAATGGCAGAGCTTACAACAGTGTTAATTCCTTTGCTGTCTGCGGAAAGCACGTCATTACTCACCACAACTGACTGTCCCTTGCTTTCGTGAGCCGGCTATCTCATTCCGTACTTATCAACACACCAGCACTGCCCTGTGCTGCCATGGCACTGAGTGGCTTTGTAATAACCTTCTTCGTTGCACCGCGGGATGAAAGCACCTGAATAAAATACAGGGTATAATCAGTAACGCGAGCCTCTGGAGGAGCAACCAGGTGCACAGAGTATTGTGAACTCGTCACTTATTTACATGAAGATCTTTACAACGCTGGCATGAAATAGATGTGATTATCCGGTGCCTAAAAGGGAGGAGAAATTACATATGATTAACTATTTTCAGCCACCCTGGTCTCTGCACAGCACAAAATGTTTGTGCATTTATAGCGCATGGAGGGTGATGGCATACGGTACCAGAGACGGGTTCAGGCTGCCCCTGAATGATTAATATTCCCTCAGAGCCCCTTTTGGATTTAACTCCTGCTTTTAAACTTCTCTTCCCAACTGGATTATTACCCCAACTTCATTAATTCTGCATTTCCCTTCCATTTGCACTCCTTCAGTGTTTATCATGTAAGTCTTTCCACAACTCCCTAATTATCCCTGGAAGGTATCTGCCATCTGCCTGCTATTCATACTAATCTCAAGCACAACTTCGACTTGCTGAGAGTTCCCGCGTATAAAAGGAGAAGTAACGCATAAGCTTTACAGAGCGGGACAACGGGAGCTGAAGTCAGTAAGTCTTGGGATTTGAAGCCCAAGATTTGTCTGACAATAAAATCGATATAGTTCAGCCTTGTAGAGTGGTTCATTCTGGCTTCTGCAGACAGGGGAGCTCTCGGGACAAACCCGTTTTATTATTCCCACCATTTTTAGCAGATAGAGCAAATGTCTCGACACGAGTTAGCTTCATTCCCAGGGCACATCGGTACAGTCGCTTTCCCTTCTTTGTCAACCGCTTCAATTTGAAACATGGCAGAACCCCACCCTTGCCCCCAAATTCCTTGTCTCACATGATTTTTGAGAAAGTATTTTTCTCCTTTGTCAAAGATTGCAGTGAGTTACTGGTCAAGCAGTCAGGTTTTTAACCAGTTCCAGGTGCACAGCATCTCTTCAGACAGTTCACGAGTCAAAGGGGCTATTTCCACAGCACTTCTCACAGAAAAAAATGAATGAGGTGCTGCCCAAATGTCAGGAAATTTCTGATATAAAACACATAAAAGTGAAAGTCAATCCCATACACACACACACACACACACATATATATCTATCTTCTAATCCTTGAATTTCCAAACTCCTCGCACTGCAGATCTCGGCTAACGTTTGAGTGCTGCTAATGTAGGTCTGGAAGACGAGAACAGAAACCTTTTAACGTCTGCAGAAATCCTGGTGTATCAGAGCAGTGTTGGAGACCACGTCACATCCATTAGCGAGGGTATTTTAAATAGCTTCAAAGCATGATCTTAGAGCAGGTTTCCTTTAGGTACCACCATGACGTTCATGTACAAATGTCAGCATGCTGATGACTACCAAAGACTCTTTTTCACTATTTATAAAAAACAGTGCTAATAACCATGGATACGTATTCGCCTCTGCCCATTTTTCTAAGTTAACGGTCACTGTTCAATGTTGACTGAGAGAGTTCTTTTTCTATATTTATGCTCACGTCCTCTCTCTGTTAAGCGCTTCAGGTGTTTCTCAGACTACATACGACCTTGGGAAAAGCGCGCGGGTGCCAATTTTGAGCTGGTGTAAATCAGCATAGCTGTACCTGTGTCACCAGAGCTCCCCTGCCATATCAGATGAGCATCTGGCTCCAGGGAATAATCAAAGGGGAAACCTCGGCGGCATTATGGGGTGAGCAGAGAAGAGCCTCTGCATTTTAAACTGTCTCATGCTTTCTCTTTTCCTTGAGCAATGGACCTTTCCCTTCTTTGAAACAGGCCTTTTTGCAGAGTTTCACTGTGTTTCTTGTAAGGTATTAAAATGTTCCATGCTGCCTGTAAAAGCCATAGATTTAAAAATAAATTATGGCCCAGGCTCACTGCCAACATAACTGTGAGTGGAGAGGATTCGCATTTTGGGTCACAGTGAAGAGTAGAAGGTACTGTTCCTTCTACATGGGAAATTTGTGCCATTTTGTATGTAACACTGGAACTTTAACTATTTCGCTACGCATACTAATGCCACAGTATTTGCCAGTCATCTGAGGGAAGATTATGGCGTGTCCTCTCCAATATGTCGGGTGCAGGTGATAATCTGGTGAGGACAGAGAGTCACTGGGAGCACGTGTAGTGCAGCGTGATCATTCGTCCTGTAAATCCTACCCAAACCAGCCCCCACGTTCATTAGAAATAAGCTCTGGCTCCCAGTTCTGCTGTTCTGGAGCATGGCATCCAGACAGCCCATTGAGTGGGAATATTTCACCCCGTAATTCGGTTTGGCATCAGAGAACATCTGCAGACTTCGGAAGGAGAAAGGCATTTTCCTCTCCAGAGGTTCTTGCACAGACGGTGCTTCCCCCCTGTGTAGAGGACCACTGGTAGACCAGCTTTACTATTAAGCTCTACAAAGTGTTAGACACTCACCACTAACTGCCTCAGGCTAGTGAATCCTGCTTCCTCCATCTCTCTTTGCGACACGGAGTATTTAATTATTCCACAGAAACCTGAACAGCACTGTTGCATCTATATTCTCTTTATGAACCCAGACCTATATCTTATTTTTTTTTTTCATCATTTCCTTATTGATATAATACTCCCCTTCCTCAGAGGACACGGGGAGAACAATCACATGCTAAAGACAGTGAAGCACACAGGTAAAAGCCTGACAGAATTAAGTGCTAGCCAGCACACAGCTTCTTGTATTAGTGATTATATTAGCTGAATTCACAGGGCTGATACAGAAGAAAACTGTGATGGGAGCAGAAATTTATTACCTTCGTGATGTGGGAGAAGCATTATCAGGCTGCACAGTTGTATGCTCTAAAAGAACACTCTCTGCAGTTAATTGTACTCTAGATAAATCCGGTAGGAAAAGATGAATAGTGCTGTTTACTTTTTAATTCAGTCCCCTGGGATGCTGGACTCTATTTGAAAGCCTCCAAATTCAACACATCTAACGGCAGTGGCTTTGAAGTACTTGGCTGCAATTGTCACGTGTTTTGAAAAATATACAGAGAACAAAATATCAAAAGTCATCACTTTTTATCAATGGATATGAGTTACCAGAAAGCTTCTTCATGGGAACTGCCCCGACTGTAAACGCTGTGCTCTATGTGTCAGGGGCAGAGAAGGAAAGAGAATAATTACAGGCTACTTTCTCTGAAAATATTCATCTCTCTTTTCAATCTTTATTGCTGCTACAAGCGTGCTTTTTGTCACATGTATGGTTTGGTTTCCATTTGCATGATTTGTCAGTCAGTGAAGAGAAAAGACAATGTTTTCCACTGCGTAAATAGCTATGAGATCAAATTAAAATCTCACAGACAGGTGCCATTATGCAGGCAGACTTTCAAGGTAGATGAAGCAAAGAGTTCCTCTCTATATTATAATTTTCTAGCTTGTGGAACAACCTATGCCTGACACTTCTTGATTTGTTGAGCTCAGCTGCTTTCATCCTTCATTTTTTTTTAAATGCAGTTAACTAGAAGTTATTTGTGGTAAGGGACCTTTCCTACTGCTTTTACTTTGTCATGTTACTCCTGCTATTGTGATCGGATCCCAGTGACATGTGCTACAACTGCCAGCATGTTGTACTACCTCAACATAGCCATCATTTTCCCCTGCACACTGGAACAAACCACTTATGTTTCAACCTAGATGACATTTACTGCATATAACAAGAAAAAAAGCGTAAAATAAATATGGGATAGCCAAAGCTATCTATTAGGAACTGGGCTTCTTTTTCTTTTGGGTGGCTTTGAAAATCATGACACCCAAGAGACAGAGAACACTGTGACTTCCTCTGCCACAACATGTGCTCGAACCCAAGGGCAAAATATTTACTGAATGGAGCACACACACAACTGAGTGATTGATCCTCCCTTTGCTCCCACAGCTATGAACAGCAGGGCTCTAACTCTGAAACATCTTAATCTTTACGTGAACTTGCTGTGAGATGATGGAACTAAACCATAGTCCCTGGGGCATCTGGGAATGCTTATTCCTATTTTAAACCAACGAATCCAGGCTGGGATTGTTCGTAAGGTACCTGAGCCTTGAGTCTGAAAGGCAGCGACAACCGGGAACGGCAGGTTTGGCAAAGGTGAGCTTTGCAGAGCTTTGTTTGCAGGGTCTGCTAAGGAGTGTTCAGAAACATCAGACTAAAACCTGAGAGCAACCTGAGCAGCACTGCAGCAGAGCTGACATGCAGACTCTGTGCTGCAGCTAGTGATGCTGTAAGAACTGACAGGGGTTCCTGGTGATGGGCCCGACAGCCAGGGTCTGAGGTAAGCCAGACTCCTCATGTGTGAAACGCAGCGCTATCCGTAAGCAGAGACCCTCACTGGTACTGGTATGCCTCGTGTCGTTTGCGCCTGGGTACGCAAAGGTGCTAGGACAGAAGTTTTGATAAGATACCCCCACATAAACGCTGGGCTATGGAACAGTGTGATTTTAGGGCATGGAATTAGTTACTTTAAATTTACTCAGTTCAACAACCTGATTTTTTAGCAATTAAATGGGAAAATGCCATATGGGGATTTATTTCACCTAATTTTAGATATCCCCCAGAGCAGTGCAAGTTATGAATTAGTTCAGGCTCCCAATAGTCAACAGAGAGAGGGGCAGGCATCATCACGTCTTACAGCACGAAGCACACTGCAGGGCTGCCTGAAATGAGATGATACAAATTCCTGATACATGGCATATACTGAAATATTTTTAAGGGTGATTAGGCAAAAGCGACCCCCAAGGAATGCACGTGTTGCACCATAATGGGAAGAAGACGTGGACCCACTGGCTATGCACTGTGGCACCTTCAGTCGCTCCTCAGAAACGGAAGGCTTGAGGTGATGACTTACGAGGTGAGGAAGGCAGTACTAAGCTCTGTGCAGAGAAGGCTTTGTGTTTCTGGAGAGCTGTGAGCTAGTTCTGAATGCACTGCCATGCTGACACCTGTTCTGTACGTCGCTATCTCATTATTTGTTTAATTTCATAGCGTCAGGCCTACGCTCCGCGGTGCATATTCCCAACTCAAAACATTAGTCTCTAATTGAAAAACCATTACTGCATATAAAGTTACAATAATCACAGAAGCTTTAATTAGTTGAGTAAATGAATAGCAAGTAATCGAACTTACCCAACAGGCTCTTCCCTCTACTTAGCTTTTGAATTCTATTCATTTCATTCTGGCAAGGAAGACCTGAAATATAACGTATGAGAATCAGTTTCCAGATGGTACGGGACAAACTCTGTAATGACTGGCTTTGCTGCTGACATGAAATGTAGACTACTGTACACCTGGGAATGAAAGGAGCCCATATGCTGGGACTGTGCTCAAAACAAATTTATGTCATTAGCTCCACTAATTAAAAAAAAAAAAAAAAAGCCAACGCACTGTAGTTAGGAATAGCGTTTGGGGGGCATTTTCGTTGTTAAACCGTTTTTCCTCTCTTTTCACCAACGTGACACAATGCCAGCTCTCTATGTTATGACTTGCTAATTGACTGATTTCTGCATTAACAGAAGAGTAAGTAAGTTCTTGATCTTTCCATCAGCAATACAGCTTATTTCTAGGCTGTGTGCACTTACCACTTCTTTGCCCATTTTAACGATCAAGGGATATTAATATAGTTCATTTGTGACATTAAACATTGGTACCCAATGCCCTTTCACACCAGTGCTGGAGAAAAGAGCTTTTTAAGGCAACCGGTGGCCAATTACCAAACTGTCTGTATAAGCAGGTCACCAGTCAAACCCGAAACACAGGGAGACCCAAACAACTTCCCTTTGTGCTGCAAATTGCACAACTCACCACCTGGCTTCTGGAAGCAGTAGCACCACTCGTTGTTCGAAAGCTTTCCGTCTTTGAAGGAGTCGCAGGAGTTGAAGAGAGGCTTGACGCACGGCTCGTACTTATCCAGATAAATGGCACTGATCTCCGAGGGATCCAGCAGCAGGTCATAGTTCATGTCGAGTTTGTTGAACATCCAGCCTAAGGAATCCTTACAGATTGGCAGTATGCTGGTGTCAAATCCTGTAAGAAGAGAGGCAAACATCCCCAGCTGAACCCCGGCACGCTGGCTGCACAGCAGTCCTTGCTAAGCTGAACCCTTGCTAGTTTTTTTTGGCTGGACTCTGAATATTAACCTGCCTTGACCAAAGCAGAACAGACTGAACTGATAGTGTAAAGCTTAAAACCCAGCACAGCTACTAACTAGAGCACTACTCACACTCTTCAGGAGCTGTGGGGTGGGGAGGGCTGAGGTTCATAGCTGATCACTGTAATCAGAAGTTATTTCTAATAAAAAAATTCTCACATATTTCTTTTTCTGTCCTCAGTTCCAAGCGGGCTGGCCTTGTCCAAGAAACCAAAATGTGATGAGAAATGGTTGCATCCACTGTATTTTCAAACTAGACTGAGTCTGAATGCAATTTAAACCCCATTTCCCAGACCTGTTTCTCGTTCCCTGACCAAATTCTTTCCTACTGTGCTCTCCCCTTCCACCTCTCAGCCTAGCTCCTCACTCTTCCAAGCCCTGCCTCCTGTGGTGGACAACCAAATGCTTTGATCCGGATTGAGAGCTGTCTGGGGCGGGCAGGGGGAGAGAAGGGACGAAGCATCGCTTTTGCTTGCACAGCTCTGAAGAACAGCACTGCTTCAGCTGGGCGCTCCAGCGGAGCTGCACATGCTCTTGTCCACCAAACCAGCACTATTCCTTCCTGCGGCCCCCAGGATTGTGCAGCAATAGAGGATTCCGCTCTTCCAGCACTTTGGAAACCATCATCATCACTCACATTAATAGCCTGGATCCTTAAAGACCGCAGCAGCGGTTATCACAGAAGGACCAAGTCATGCAAACAGATATCCACAACGTACGAGATTCCTGTTCCAGTATTCTGCAGCCTCCACAAAACCAGCAGCATTGCCTTCTTTCACAAAGAAGACAGGGCATCATATATCCCTACCGTCACTCTACTTTTCCACGCTTGGTATAAACACGGACTGCTTTCCAAGTTATCTGTGATGTAAGAAGGTATATTTGCAAGGCAGAGCTGATCAATCTGATAATCAGGGTATTGGTTTCAACCAGGACTCAGAAACATTGGCTGGGGATTTACGGGCACAGCGGGTACCTGAAGCACGCACCACGGGCACTCCGCGCTCACGCTGTTTCAGCTGGGTGCGATAACCTGCCTGTGCACGATTCTTTCTGCCACGGGCCACGTGGAGAAGCCCCATGGGCTTTTTCTTTTTGCTGCATCTTTCACTGAAAGAGGTCAAGCTGAGCCTGCCTTGCTGTACGTGTCAAGTCTCATTTCAGGACGCTGCCTTGTTAAAGCAAAACCTAAGGTGTTGCTGGAGTCACGCTGGCAGTTTGTCCAAGCTCTGCAGCCTCGCTGCTATTTTAAGTATTCATCCAAAGGAGGGCAGTGCTTTATGCTGGAAGCTGTGCTTTTGTACGCAACTGCAGCTAAAGGTTGTCACCGACACGGAGGAACAATCGGCAGGGTTAACTAATGGGAAGGTTTATGTCATTCATAATACACGTTTCTCTCAGAAAAGAAGAAGGTAACACCATTTCCTCAGGGCGAGAGGCAGCTCAGGCAGGGAAGAGAGAAATCATGCTGAACATTTCATCACATTTTTGTGCTGTTATCTCCTCTAACATTATCTAATCGAGTCTGAGCACAGTGAAGAAGAAAAAAGCCATGAGAATAAATGCAGGGAGGAAGCCTGCTTGCCTTGCTGAAGTAATTAGGACAATTTACTTCAATGAGTTTATTCATCTGAAGAAGGCAAGCAGGATTTGGCCACTGTGCAATCTCTTGTTGAGTGAAAGGACTTAAGAACCCTTGACTTTGCCTTTACAAAGCACCGAGGAGCAGGGCATGCAGTGCTGCCCTGTGCGGGTGCGTGCTACGCCTGATTCCCCACCACGGGGCAGGCTGGAAGTAGTCCAACAGGCAGGGGTGGACCATTCAGTTGCATGGTGGAGCTGGGACCAGGACATGCTTCAGCTATCCCAGTTTAACTGCTTCCAGGGGAAAACCAGCTGGGTTCTGTTGGCTGCTCTTCACCTGCACAGATCCTCTCTCTGGTGATCTTTACGTCTTGTTGTGGCACTTACTTGCTGCTAAGGTGAGCAACTACAAGGCCTGTTGTACAACCAGTTGAGTATGGTATGTGTTGCTCAGCCCTGTGGGTCTCTGAAGGTCACATCCTAACTGGCAAGGACCAGTGCAGGGAGAAGGAGATCCTGGCAGGAACTTGCGCCTGACAGTGTCTGTGGATTATTGCTGAGTCTTGTTTTCCTCCCTGCTGGAAAGTCTTGATCTGTGCGCACAAGGTGCACCCAGGGACACCACATACTGATCTGTCTGAGCAGATCTCAAGATAGTGACTGATGTGAATATGAAGCTGCTCTGTGACACACCATCAGGGCTTGGATGCAAGATACAATCATGAAAGGTCGCTTACGAAGACAGTTAATTACTTTAGTTGAAGAATTTTTGACTGTAATTGCTTACAAAGGAGATTTCACTGTTGTGACCAGAGTTCCAGATTAGGTTTATTAAGAGGCTGTATCACGAAGCAGTGCTGGACTATTAGACAGTGTGGGCTGGAAGTCATTAAGTATCAGTGGTAGGTGTGACAGAAAGCCCTTAGCTTGATGATTATTATCAGTGAAAAGGTGAACTCTTTAACTGACCCTCAATACGTGGTTGAAGGTGGACAGTAGTATCTACACCCACTTTCTCTTTTCTCCTAGTAAAAGCTACTGCCTGTAAATCACCTTTTGGAACACTGCATCTGAAGTCCACAACCAGCAATGCTGGACCCTCCTGGCACCCAGCAGCAGGAATGACAGCAAAGTGTGCCCTGAGCGTGCAAGGCAGGCTCTGCCTGACCGCCCTCCATCAGGGCAGCTGATGGAAGAGGGTTCTTGAAGCTCACCTACCTTCACCGGGAGCCCACCGTGCTCCATCAGCTTGGAGAGGCCAAGTGATGTTGAATGAATTGACTCCTTTATGGAGTCATTTGATATACTTGCTTATAAATATGATGCAGTATGCTGGATGAAATAACCGCACACTGTAATTCTGTAACCAATTACGTGCTTGATTAATAGGCTGCACTTCTAACACCACAGACCTCAGCGAGAACTTTCCTGCATCTTTCTGTGTGTCAGCTCAGTGCTGCAGTGCCCATGGTGAGAAGCAAGAGACCGGTGCGGGCTCCACATCCACCCTCCTCTTGGCTCCTTGGCAGAGGCTGCCAATGCAGATGCTGGTTACTGTCAGTTGTGGAGGTGGTTGCCCTCATTGCTCACAAGGACCAGGATTGAGACCATCCTGTTTCTCCTTCTGACTGACAGCTGTTCAGCATCCTAACAACTTCAATTCACTACAGGTCTGGAAGGAAATCAAACCGGTGACCTACATGTAAAAGTCTCATTATGCCATTAATACGTAAAATGCTCCACCTCCTCTGAATTAAAATTGAATTAAATTTTAAAAAGTCTGTAAGTGAAAATCCTAATTAAAAATAAACACACCTTCTGGCACATGAAATTATTCTCCCCCTTCAAGAGTTGACTTACATGAGCCAGTTTTATTTTATTAACGTATACTACAATTAAATTAACAGGGGAATAATTAACCCAATTTCCCCCATCACTTAAAATAAAGGAAGGAGGAGAAGAAACATTCCCCAGAAAAAATCCTTTATATTGCATAGATCTCTAGTAAAACAAAAAACAACTCCCACTCCAACCAAAGAGACTATCTAGATACAGTATGGGAATGTTATGAATTATCAACAGGCTCAGAAGCAATTTGAATCGGAGCTTACTACCTAATTAGTTTTATTATTTCCTTATGTCGAAGTAAGTCCCTGAGTTGCTTATATTATTTATTGAAAAGATTTCCGTTGTACAAAGCCTGAGGAAGACAAAGTTTCTGGCCTATGGTGCTTTGCTGGGACCTGGCAGATAGCTCATTGAATGAAGGTTTGAGATTTCAAACACGATGACTTGCCCTCACCCTTTTCAAGAGAGTTTAGAAAAAAAAAAAAGAGTGTATTTTTTCCCTCACCTGGGGGTGAACTTAGTACACTCAAAAAGCTTATTTACACTCCCAGTAACATCTTGAAAATTTAATGTAGCATAGCGAAATCTCTGCTGGAACACCTTCTCTAGACAGCTGATGTGTCCAAGGCATCGCAGTCGTCGCATCCCACCATCTGTTCCTTTCACTGCCACAGGGGCACACCCGAAACGGAGTACTTTGAGGATGCTCATGCCTTTTAAGACTCTACAGGCATAACCAAACCAGTTCAGTTTAATGAAGTGATCAGCCTGGTGAGAGGGCAACACATGCAGAGCAATAAAAACAGGGCAATGTCTACACCAGAGCCTATTTCCAGAGCCCCGTGTGTCCCGTTTGCCAGGATTCACACAAATTCTGTTTTTCAGCTTGGGTGTGTGAACTTTGCTTTGAATTCTGAGCCCTGGTTAAGATCTCTTTCATTTTTACAAACGTTTGAAGTTAGAGGAAGTTGAATACTGCTGTCCTTACTCTGTGTGCATCTTCATTGGTACCAGAGAAAATCTGAGCTGCAGAGTTTGGCATATGCAGATTAATTCATGAATACTGTTGCAAACTCTTAAAAAGAAAAACACGCCCAAGTTTCGTGGCATTCAAAAATCATTTAGGTATCTTAACTCATAAAGTTTCTATCTTTTTTAACTGACATACAAGAAAATGTGCCAAACCGAGTCAACAGTCTAAAATTGAACATTGTTGAGATCAAGTGTTTAAGATCATGAAGGCAGCCTTTCGTATAAAAGCTGCCAGGAATCAAACTAACCTAAAAGAGATAACAGCTCCTCTGTGAATCAGAGCAAACACTGCAGAACTACCAGGAATGTTTTTCTCACTGAAATTGCTTCAGCAAAAGAAAAAAAAAAAAAAAGACACAACACCTTTAGGAATTAATTTGGTCTTTGGCCTTTGGTAAGGGACTCATGAGCACCTCACAGGTCATCTGCATGAAAAAAAAAAAAGAGATTTCACGTGGTTCTGGGCCTAAAGCACTTCAGACAAAGTTTTAATTCCGTGGTGTTTTCTGTCGTGGGGTCTGAAATGAATTCAGGTCTCGAAGCTGCACATCCAGTTCTCTTTTTGCACTCTGGTTCAGCTTCCTCTGCACGGTAACGCCCTTTTCTGCAGTACTTTGAGGAATTAAGTAGCACATAGGGTTTTAAAGATACAGACCAACAGCAAATGCCCATCCTGATGTGCTGGGTCCGCTCTACCGCACCTTTAGCCTCTCCAGTCCTCTGCTACAGGGAAACTAGGCACGGGGGTCAAAACCCTTTCAATTCCGTGTGTGCGGACCCTGCCTTCAGAGAGCTTGTACTGGAGGATCTGGGCAGTGACGTGAAGGCGACTCACACACCTCAAGAAAACTCGTGCATCCTACTTTGCAACCCAAGGGCCCACATGTTTTGGGACATACTATTTAAGAGGTTTAATGAGTCCTTACAGAAAATAAATTTGCATCTGCTCTCTGATGAACATGACCTCTTTTGATGCTGTTATCTGAATCTTTCCTCTCCCTGGTGGGTAAATGACATCAACATCAGTCATGTTGGCTTAACCCAGAGAGAGTAAATGTCCTCTAAACTGTTCATGTTCCTCCTTTCTTTTAAAAAAAAAAAAAAAAAGGCATCAAAGCAAGCAAAGGTGGCGTTATTAAATACCTGGGACACAACAGATTCCAGCTTTCCACACCATTTAACTATTCCAGCCCTGTGGCTGTGATGTGGATGTTTTTATTCTTTCTGTTATATAAGGTGTCAGCAGGAAACTGCAAAATAAAATCAAAGCGAGTCTTTTCCAACATTGGCATAATTTTCCCTATGCTCGTATGCCATGTTTTTGGTTCATAGCACTGACATTTGGTCAGAAAATGCTTGGCCAAAAGCTGGGGGTAAGCGTATGCTGGGGCCATCCCCAAGAAATTATCTGGATGCAGCGACGCTGATTTAAAGGGTCACAGTGTTTAACTGCACAGACACAAACTAACCTCAGGGCTTGAGAAAATTCCCTGAACAGTTTTATTTACTAGTAGAGATGTGACCTCCATGGCCTTCAGAGACAGTTATTTGCCTGATTAACTTGTAAAGGTCTCTCTGTCCCTGACTGACAGTTTTTAGAGCAGTTTGGGCCAGAGAGAGTACACAAGGACTGCAGCTCCTTTAGAAAACGGTGCAGCTATTCATTGGCAGGACCAGGTCTCCTGCGTACCTGCTCGCTTGTTGGCACCTGCTTGACCTGACCCCGTGGCTCTAGCAGCCATCCTCAGCCAAATCCTCCCTCAGGCTGGGACGCAGCCTGCAACACCCAGTGTTCAACAGAAAAGGTGCTGTCTTACTGCCTTGTGCCGTCTCCGAGCTTGTTGGCTTGATGACACGATTCGCATCCTCGTGAAGAGCACCAAACCAATCTTTTAGCCGCGAAGCGAGACTCCTCAGTTCTTTGTCTGTGCAAGCTAGAAAAAGAACAAAGGACCGGACTGAGTCAAGAGGACCAAGGAAAAACCCTTCTGCAGACAGTCTATTAGAAGGGACGTGTGGATGGTTGTGAAGTCCTTCTCATTAAGAGTTCTGAAGCAGAAGAGAAGGTTAGCGAAAAGGATGCAAGTTAAAAAGAAAACGTAAGTCATTATGAATTCTAAGTTGTTCCCAAGCGCTTCCTCGGTGGCTGACATGATTAGTGATGGAAGAAGTGACACACAGAGCTACCCGCAGGTTCTCAATTAGAGCTCTGTGACTAGTTAACTGAAATGTTTTCACCTTTCAGAATTTCAGAGAAAAATATCAGTCAAACAGATGGGGAGGAGGGACATACTTGCCTAGACGTACTACTCGAACAAGATGCTGGGAATAATTTATAACCACATTTGGCTTAGTATAAGGCTATTATCACAGTAATAGGAACTATCTATACTTATTTATACACATCAAAAAGAAAATTGTTAAGTTGCTCTAGTTCTGCTGCAATCAGACTTTGCCACCTCTGAAGGTTGTCAATTCCATTTTGTTAGCTAGGTAAAACATTTCTTTTCTTATAAATTTTTACGGAGGAATATCTACTTTTTTCCAGGAATTTCTGCCAAGAGATTAATATCCAGCTGAAGCAAATGTTTTTAAGGAAGAAAGCTGCATTAGTCACCACTTTCTGTCAGAAAAAATTATCCTTGTTTCTGTATCAAGTTTAGTGCTTAAAATTCACATGCTCAGACAATTTTGTTACTCCTGTTGTGCACTCGTTCTACATTTTAAATGACAATTCTTGGAATACAGAGCAAGATTTTATGCCACAGCGGCAGCCACCCTTCACAGGGCAAGCCACAATACATCTTCTCCTGCTCACCGCACATTGTAATATTCCTCCTTCCACCTTCTTGAAGAACAATTGAGTCCCACAGGTTGTCTTCCCAAGTTAAACCCACTGCTCCAGCGACTGCAGTGAACTTGCTGATACCTCATGGCTGTGGTGAGTATTTGTTCTCACAGGCATTACTCTGGGTCAGAAATAACTGAAGTTAAAAATAGGAGATTACGCCTTTTTCTAAGTGGAAACTTTTTTAGCATTTGGGAGGGAGAAAAAGGAAGATTTCCCCATTTTTCTGTAATGCTGAAAGAGTTTGATAGATTTCCTATTAAATATCACTACCCCACGAAGGCTGAGTCCAGGTAAAGAAAAATCAGAACTTAAAGAAAAAACCCAACAATTAATGTTAAATAAATGGAAGACAATGCAGTAGAAACTGTAAAGGGGCTTAAATTACTGAAAAAGCGTATCACTTTATTTTCTCACTCAAGTTAACATTACATTTCCCTCACTGTGAACTATCTCATCTTTGCAAGTTAGGACAAAAATCACGGAGTGATAGGATTTCTGAGCACACCACGCCATCTCTTCTATAAGGAACATCTCATGCCGCTGCTGTTCCTTGGCTGTTACTCACAAGCAAAGTCTTTTATCAGGGAAAATCACAACAGAAGCAAGAGCAGAAAAAACTCCATCATCCTGGCTGTAACAATGAGACGTTGCCCAAAGGAGTGAGGGGGTAAAACTAGTTTTATAGGTAATAAATATTCAGGAATGAACTAGCTGAAGACAGGCAAGAATTATTTCTTATTTTGTGAGTTTAGAGCCGCAATAAAGACATTTCCATCATGCTCTAATTTCAGCTGGAGCTGGGCACCTAAATACATGTTAGAAGTGATGGAGATACTTCTTCCACGTGGGATGGGAGCTGCTGTTCCTCCATCCCCTGTTGAATTGTCAAAAATTTTCATCAGACATAATTTTTGCCAAAATACTATTAGGGAACCACAGCAACACGAGAGACCATAATAGCTGCCTTTTCAA
The DNA here is from genome assembly GCA_009769605.1 of Bucorvus abyssinicus. NCBI lineage: Eukaryota > Metazoa > Chordata > Aves > Bucerotiformes > Bucorvidae > Bucorvus > Bucorvus abyssinicus. Next base: position 4,545,215 of record CM020041.1, on the reverse strand, counting down.
TGACCTGCCTTCACAAACCTCTTCTGAGGAGGAGTGTACCAATAAGCGTATCATCTTTCAGAAACTAAAAGCAGGCAGGGTTTTGGCTTTCCTTCTGCCAAGCAGCCTTCTTGCCCTTTGAAAGTCTGATTTGTATAGAAAAAAAAAAAGAGAAATACAGGGCACGAGAAGTAAACATTGTTTAGCCAATACCTCATAATGACAAGTTATCCCTATGCTCAGAGTATTTCCCAGATGCATCTCCAGTCAAACCCGCACGTACAAACACAGCTTTGACTGCTGATTATATCAAGTGGGTGAAAAAAAGAGGACTCAGTTGTCCAGGAAATGAGTATCGTAGTTTTATTGTGCAAACCTGATACTTATTGAGTATTTACTGTGGCACACGAAGCCAAGGATGGCTCTGGACTACAAACAGCCATTCCTGTGCCTTCCTGATGCCCTCATCACGTCTTCTGTACTGGTATACTGAGTTGCTCAGAGTCAAAAAGTCACAGGGGAAAACAAGCAACATTAAAGAAAATACCTTCTAGCGCTGTTTCCCTTATTCAGATTTGTGTACGTCCAAATACAAAGACAGCTCTAGACACCACGGAAACCTCAGGCAAGCCCAAATGCTCTGAAGGATACTGCATTTGCTCTCAACCTTGCAGTGCCCTCCTTCCAGAGCAGAGTGTCGGGCAGCAGCCTGGAGCACGCTCGACTGCTGTGGCCTCAGCACCGTGCAGAATGGCCTCCCCAGAGAAAAACTAACGTCTCTCCAATAAATTTCACAGAGCGGTCACTTGGCTTAAACTGCATTGACTGAGGTAATTTGGATTCATGCTTTTAAATGGCAATAGAAAACAGGATTGAATGCACAGTGTCGGTGGAACGCAAGTAGATAAATTAATGGTAAATCAGACTTGTAACGATTTCTCTGCATAGTCCAGCAATGAAACATGTCAGGCTCTGTAAAATGCCATTCAGAACCAAGTTGTTACAATTTTTTTTGCTTGTCTGTAATGCTAACCATGTTGAGAACCAGCTTCTACCACGTACACGTACATTCCTACTTACACCAATACTTTGCCATTATCCCAGTGCCTCAATCCATGACCTACATCAGCTCGGTTATCCCTACGGCTGCTCAGACGCACACAGGAGCCCTGTATCCTCCTGCCATTCCCCAACACTTCTGATTTGATGGAGCAGTAATAGCTTTCAGCCTCTCCTACGCCATAGCTTCCTCGAGGACAGCCTCGTTCACTCGCTTGGAGGGCAGGCGCTAAAAGTGGACCCTGGATGATGCTTTCTCTAGAACTGGAGTTTTCTGCATTCTGGAGAGGGTTTTTTTTGTGAATAACCGAGATATTCCTTAAGTATGCTGCTTAAGGTGATTCAACAGTGGATATTATGCTGAGGTTCTCTCTTAGGAGTGCAGTCTTTCTTCACAAGAATAACTGCTGTTTTGTGAGTAAAACAGGAACCAACTGGGCTATTAATATGTAGCGAATCATAAATTTCTTCATGAGACTTCAAAAATTTAATGCAAAGTTCAGTTAAATTTCTATGCAAGTATTTCATGCCCTCAATCTGACTTTCTCCTGCACATTAAAATAGAGGAAGTATTATTTTACATTTTTTTGTATTTTATTTTATTTTAATGCTATCACGCATGGGTAAAAAGATTCTGCCTCTCTACCCAATGGAACTGCATTCTATTTTATTTATTTTATTTGAACATTTTCAAAAGTCTCTAATCATTCTGAAATGTGTTTGTTTTGGGACATATTATTACAGACACTTCAGAGGGGATTGACATTCAGAGGGCATGAGTTTAATACACGCAAAGTCAGGCCCAGCCTCCAGCTGGGTATCCAGGAACCAGAGCACTTAACAATTTATTTCTGGTGGTAGAGCCCATTAGTTACATATCAAACAATTAGGAAGCATAGCCCTGAGGAGTCCCACATCTAAGATCCTCGTATATAAATTTGCATTAGTATAAGTTATAAAGCATTTTAAAGAACCCTCTTCATGAAAAATACAGTGCAAATGTACCTCTTTACTATTAATAGAAGTTTCAAGTACCATTTCTCATTTCTCAAATGAGAAGAATAGAGCTGTAGGAGGAATAGATGTGATAATGGGTCTCCTGCTATTTGAAGATCTGTAAGGAGTGAATACCTAGGCTGCAAACAATATGGATATTAACATGACTTGAAGCACCAATTAAAAAAATCGGGGATGAAGAGAAACACCAAGGGAGGAACCTCTCCAGAGCCCCTCTCCAGCCAGCTGAAAGCTGCCTAGGTGACTGTCAGCAACCATTTAAAACTCCACTCCTGTGAAAAGGACACAAGCGCAAACACATGCAAACACACATTTTCACATCTGTATGTTCTTCAAGATAAGAGAATCTGGCTTCAATTAATTTCCCACACCACCTAGAAAGTGAAAAACCACAAGACTTTATCCTTGGTATGTTATCGATGTCACTGAAAGCCCTGCCTTAGCAGCCCTCTCATCCCAGGACCCCACTAATATTAATTCCTCGACCCTTCACTGCTGGATGCACTTTGATGACATCCATTCACAGCCCACGACTGCCCTGCGTGCAGCAGGTTGGTATCGCTGCTGGTGCAAACAGGGATGGTGAGGCGGGTTGGTTATCAACCAGCTTGTCAACTTGATCGCAGCGTGTAGTGCCCTGTGTCTGATGTGGCAGTGGGACCACGAGCAGTGGCCGTCTGTCCCTCCTCCGAGCCACGGCGATGCTAACGCGGAGGAGGATCTATTTGCTGCTGGATCCCACCAGCATCCTCAGATCTGAATCTGTGTATGTTAGGAATCATCCCGCAGAAGTGATTTAATAGTAAGGCTCAAAGTACCGATTTGTACCCAATGGTGAAGCAATTGGTCCAGCAGTTATTTATTCCTAACAAACTGAAAGCACTGTTGCTAAATACCTGTTTTCACCAACTAGAGAACATTAATCTGACCTAACGGAGAGCCGTTAGCATGCTGTAAAGGCTCAGGTTTTTATAGGCGCGCTTCCATTATGGACTTTTTCAGCTCTACAGACACTAATCTCTATATATTGGTGGTGAAAATTAACAGTGTAATATTTAATTTCACTCTTTTGGGAGGGACTTTGAAAAGCACTCAAGTGCCAGAAATCAACATTAAACCTGCACTTATCACTAGAAGCATAAGATTAAATCAATATTGAATGTTCTCTCACATCCCATTTTTACTCCAGCCTAGCAAAACAATATTGTAAAATCTCTACCTGCTACCAAAACAAGCCTTATAACTCACACTGCAGTTAACTTTAGACTAAACTTGGTCCTGAGGAAGTACAGTACTGCATTACTGCTTTAGTGTCTCGCTTGCTGCCATAATGTTCTGGCACTATGTGACAAGCAAGGGGTCCATCTTGCCAGGAAAAAAGTCACAGTGATACATGACACTGAATTTCACAAATAAGCAAGATACGCAGCCAGATGCACAGCGTTCGTAACCTGCTTTACATCACTCGACTTTCCGCTGTCAGCCATCTACCTGGTGTGTATCTGTTGCCTTATCACGACTATTATTATAATCATCATTCTCACACACCAATTACATGTGGAGAGACTGGCTGGCTGGGGTTATGTTGTTCCATGTGCAATCCGAAGTAGTCTCTTAGGTGGAGATTGAAGAGCTAATTCTATACTCCCTGAATGCCAAAGTGGAGCATGTGGCCATTCCCTGAGAGCTGGGCTAGTTCCAACTGTTTCGGTACAGCAGAGGAAACTGCAAATACAGAGAAATTAAATACAAAGAAAACAACCAAAAGCTTTGAAAATGCATATTTAGCCACTGAGGTTCGTGCCTTTTCCAACTGCCAAGACAGAATTCAGCTTAGGAATATGTCACTAATTTCGAGTCACATTTTTAAAAACATGCAAATGTCCTGCCATGGAGCAGAACCCATCGAGGCGACCAGCCATGTAACATGAACAAGAAATGGAGAACATGGCGAGAGAGCCCACCTCAGTCTGCGATTTCCGACTTGGAGTTCCTTGAGCAGCAAGAGGGAGGGATGCATCAATGGCAACCAGCCCTGCTTGCTGCTGGGCTCACAAGCAGAAAACCAGCTGTGTTTGTAAGACATACTCGTTGTAACAAGCAGTTCAGTCATTTGTCCTGTGAGCCTGGAGGACAAGTCCATTTTATTTGATTAAAATGTGATATAGCACAAACCTACGTGACATTGCCCAATAGTGATATCATGCTCTGCCAGTTAGAAATAGGGCAGGCAGAGTTTCAACAGTTCAGAAAGACTAAAAGGCTCATTTTTGTATTTTTGAAGACTAACATTTCAAAGTTCTACAGCAAAACGCATCTTTAAAAACACTAATAACACTGTCTAAAAAGATTTGATGTAAACGTATCATAGCACAGAAGCTGACAGGAGATAACGCTCATCTTTGGTACTAAGTACTCGTTTTTATATTCTTCTTTGTATAAAAAGAAAATGTGGCAATTTTAATCATGCTTCCTCTGACAAACATCACGACATTTTCTCTCTTGCAGGTAAGCCAACAATTTATTTCCCCCTGCTGTAATTGTTTCTGTATGTGCATGGATTATCACAATAGGCTTTAAAACTAAAGCGAAAAAAAATTGCAGCAGCTTTCAGGCTTCAGGAACGCGTCTGCTCCCAGTCACGCAAATTACAAAGCGTGTTCTAAAAACTGCTGCTGCAGGAGCTGATTTGAAAGTAACCATCAAGATAAACTCAGTGCTGTGCTAACCCTCCGCTTCAAATGCAACTACACAAACACGCGTATAAACACGCACACGTATACGTGACTTGTAGATGGCTCCAAGTGTTTTATCTGATGTGTTTCGGTGATGCCATGGGGGAATAATTACCTTCCCAAATATTTCACCGTCCTTGGTTGGAAAGGGCAATGCTCTGATTTGCTCTTTTCATTGGGGCCTCAGGCAATTTCTTATAACAATAAAAAATGAATTATTATGCCAATAATTTTATGGAGTAGAAAGGCATGGACTGTTTACTATCACTGAAATGAAAGCTACTGCATTCCAAACACGCCTTGCTGGTTCGATATATGAACATCTTTCATTGAAAACCCCTCCTACAGCCACCAACATCTCACGACAAAGTTCTGTGGGGGCAGATTTGCTGTCCCGCACTTTCGGCGTTCACTGGCTATTCCCCAGGGTTGACACCTATGCTGATAGCCACCTCTGATCCTTCTGCCACTTGTTTTGCTTTGTCTTATAAATACAGCAGCAGATGCCACGATCCTGCAGTTCAGACTTTGAGATGATTACAGGAGCAGCTGAGTTACTGGGAAGATGAAACAGGCTTTGATCTGAAGCTTCTTTAAAACGGTACATTTAAAACACAAAGCTCAGCCAGAACTGTACAAACAAAGATTGAGAGCTCCAGAGCTCACTCTCTAAAGCTGTAGGCAAAGCGTACATCTGCTTCCGCAGTCCTTAACGCTGCTTCCTTTTGTGCTCACATTAATTGTGAAAACCCTGGAAAGTTCATCTTTGCCAGGTGCTTAAGAAGCCTGGAGACTGTTCTTGAATACATCCAAACTCTAACGATGCTGGGGGTCTGTCAGCACCGGGTAGGAAAGCTTGTGGAATTAACGCCCCTCGGACATTTTCACCATGTCAGGTCCTAATTAAATGTTATCTCCTGCACGGTTCTTAGCCTCCCAAAACTCATTTGCCAGCTCGCCCTCACGTACCCTCATGTCAGCAGACACAGGGATGCAACCAGCGTCTTCTGCACCGCGTCTCGGAGAAGTCGCCCCAGTTAGCTGTAGTTGTGGCTTGTCAAGCATTTCAGGAGGGCTGAGTTCTTAGAAATTCTAACTGAACGTTGGTTTGTTTTTAAAGCAGTGTTTAAAGCAGACCCACACCTCACGGTCCACGGGAGCCCTTGCTGCTAACAGCTCAGCAGATACCCTGAGGCACTTGAAATAATAAATAAGTAACGCTGGAAGAATAATTAAGAATAGAAACAAAACTCACAGGAGTTAAAATGAGGGAATTGAGGGACGGTTATTTTTAAGCAAACATAAAATGTACCATAGTGGGGCCATTTGAGTTTCAGACCAAATTGTTCCCTACAGACCTTCCAAAGCCACAGCTGGAAGTGTTAAGACAACCTGCTGACCGTTTCCACATCCAGGAGGTGGTTTGCTCCACTTTCTAGAGCTGAACAGAAAGAAATTGTAGATTCTGATCTTCAGTAAAAATGTTCTGAATTACAATAGTTGGAAATAACTGGAGCTGCTGATGATAAGGGCAGCCGCCAGATTCCATAAATGGCCTTGAGCTTGAAAGACAAAACTCGAGTAGTAATTTGACAGTGTTTGAGGAGAAATATATTTATGTTCAATCAGAGGGGGAAGGCAAGAGCTAAGAATATACATTAAAAGATTATATATATATATATAAAAAAGTAAAAACATAAGATGATTTCACAGAATGCCTAAGTTGGAGCGTAAGCACGTGCAACGCTTCCCAAAAAATAAGTAGAAAATGTGGCTATATACGAAAGGAAATGTAAGAGACTTTGAATTTTTACAGTTCCTTATGCAATCACAGGTCTAAACTGAACTGGGAAATAACCCCAACGGCAGTAGATCATTTTTGTAAAGTAAACAGGGATAGTCATTATTATTTGATACCATTCTTTTAAAATGCATGAATTTCTGAGTGGTACCTAGGATAAAACTGCTTCTTTTACAGATGTCTTTCTGACACCACTCCAGCTCTGTAAGTTTGTTCAAATCTAAAATTCATGAGCTCCCAGACAGTTATTGAGGTTTTTTGTTTGTTCTAATGAGAAAAGGTATTATTTTTTATGGCTAGCAAGATCTAAACGCCAGTGCGTGCTGGACTGGTACATGCCTGTTCTGGAGGTGAAGTTTGGTCTGCCCATCCTTACAGTAACGATCTCTGTTGCTACCTGAAGAAAATAAGAGCAGAACATTGTACAGAAACGCAAAAGCAGCGTTTGCACTGTACAGCCTGTGTGTACCTATCACAGGCATTTCCAGAGGGCCAGTCAGCACCACGACTGACCAGCTTTCCCATCGGGAAAAACCCACCCCACATCCCCCTCGGAGTCCCCGCTGTGATTAAGAAAACTGCATAAAAGCTGCAAGAGGGACCCGGGAATTTATTAGAAAGACTCTTTTTTTTTTTTTTTGGCCAGGAACTGGTTCTCTATCATACAATAAAAAAAAAAAAAGGGGGTGGGAGGAGCAACTGAGTAGATTCACTTCGTCTTTCCTGGAGTCCACCACCTTTATTCACTTCCTCAGGGACCCTTGAAAAGTGAGAAATAAATTCAATTTGCCCATGCTTGAGCAGGATGGAGAGAGAGATACTCGGGAGTCAGCATATGCCAGCAGAAACTACTTTTCCCCTTCGTTAACTCTTTTGCACATCAGCTGATTTTTACTTTATACTGTGTATATCCCCGTACCTATTTTCTGTGTTCCCTGCTGAATGTCATCACATCTGATGCCAGCAGGGCTTCGTTAATGTCAGACGTTGTCATGTGGTGAGTTATTCCTAAATGAGAAAACACAGACAACCCTACAAGAGAAAACGAGGAGCTGCTGGCCAGCGCGGGGCTACAAGCATTTGAAGACGTACCACAGGTATTCCTCCCGAATTGTTGGGAAAACTGATTGAAATTCAATAAGAAAGCACAAATAAGACAACGTAGCTCCTCCGTGGATTGCGAAGATCCCCCGGAAGGAAATCAGAACTATCCCTGCATTACTGCACCTTGCGAAATCAAGACATGCGTAAAACCTGCCAGGGAATTCAGCGCAGTAACGCAGCAGCGTTCAGGGCAACGCGAAACTGCCGCGTGAAGGAGTTAATTTTCCTAAGGGAATTCAACGTCTTTTGCAAATCAAATTTGAATGTATTTAAGACCTGAATAGGATTTTACTGAAACCAGTGTTAGACCAGTGAAGTGCCATTAACTCCACAGGAGCGAAGGGCAAACGGTACCTCAGCAACCACCCTTGGCTGGTTGGGTCACAGACGCTCGAAGGCAGCACATGAACGAAGGCATTCAGAAATACACTTTTCACTGCGGGTGACTTTGACGGTGAAGGAGGCGCATCACAAGCAGGGTTTGGCTTCTGGTTAGACTACTGTCTCCTGTGCTGTGAGCAACAGGGGCTGTGGAACCTCCCCAGATGGTGGGACCTTTGCTACGTGTGAGACAAGGGAGCTCCTCTTCTCTTACAAAACTGATGCTCAGGAGCTTGCTTGGATTTACACGGGAAAAGTGGTGGAGCAGCTTAATATTTAACAAGCTTTAGTTTTTTTGGCTGAGGCAGTCACTGATGCTTCAGCCATTATGGCCTCTGCTCCTGGATTGAAGAGCTGGGGTGCTGCTAAAGCAGAAAGCAAACCTCTTTGGGATTAAAAAGAGGATAGCTAAGCTGAGCTGAGCGTCAGGGAAGGCTGCAGATAAAAAAAGGCTCAAACCCCCACTATCTGTTGTTTACCTACTGTGACATGTACCTCCTGTAGCTACAAAACTTCACTCAGCAGTATAAAGAGAAGTATGCGATGAAAACACTAATGAGCACCTGGCCACTTAGATGCTGTGGGAATCAATAACTTCAAAAAGTGTGGAATGGAGTTGCAAAAATCGCCTACTAATGCATAATTTGAAGAATCATTTAAAGAAATGTCAACTCTCTTCTCAGCCTTTCATGCGCATTTGTGTATTTTTAAAGTCTTTTAGAGGGAGGATTGAGTTTTGGGTATTCAAGGATCTGATTTACTGAAAATATCCTGGTTTTTTAAGAATATTTGCACTATTAAAATATTTAACATCCAAAAAAAAAAAAAAAGTGGCAAGTGAGATCAAACCCATCCTGTGGCGTTATGAAAACCGTAAGCTGAGCAATTCTGAAAAGGATAAAAATGGTTTGTGCAAAAGGAATTTGTTAAAAAAAAAAGACAGATTTGGAACTGTGGCTGAGGAAGCTTTGAAAGCGGCCAGGCTGACAGGGTGTATTGTAGGGTGGTTGTAAGCCTTCGCAGAAGCAATTATTATCATCTCCCCAAAGCACAGACAAATCTGTGAGGAAAAGAGCAAAGAAAAGGAGAAAAGGCTGGCTGGGAAGTTGACCCCCTTCCCCAGGCCCAGATGCTTACTTACGGATGGCTTAAGCCAAAGCAAACCCATTCTGAATCTAATGTAAACTTCAGTCATCCTGCAGAAAATTAAACAGCTGGAAGTGTACCTGCTGAAAGAGCAGCGCAGAGGGGCCAAGGGGTACTCGCTCCACTGTGGATCTCGTGGATTCTTTCAGACCCCATCACCTGCCCACCCTTGGCGTTCTTCAGAATAACGATTTAATCCGAGCGGCCGCGGATCAATGCTCTCCAAGTGTTTGCAATTAACAGACTCCGTAAAAGGTCCAGCAAGGCATCCTGGAGCACTGAGGATTCGGAGCCACAGAGAAAACGTTACCTTGTGCAGACATCAGCAGCTTTCTAGTGGCGCTTCGGAACTGGGAACACCAAGGCTGTGCTTCTGGCAGCTTTCTCTGCTGCTGTTCAGAGGTATCTAGAGGAACCCACCCCTCAGTTAAACAAGTATTTTGCCTAGACAGTTTCATTTATCAGGCTGCCCAGTTCACACGCCATGTTTCAGAACCTTCAGACCACACTAGTTAACATCAGACTACGGGCCTGATTCTGCTTTTCCAAGGTTCTGAACTCCCTTGGGTGCAACTGAAAGCTGAGTCTGATTTCTACGGGTGCGCTACACTGGAAGACCTTCTGAAGGTATCATTCCGCCTCCATCCAAAAGGAGCCTTGTGCGCTTCCTTTGATGCTCCATGGGGAAGGTGAAATGCACAGAAATAATTACATCATCTGTAGATCGAGTGGTCTCGTTGAGATTTACAAAAAATAATAGTGTAGATTTCAGCTCACTGCAGAGTATTTTCTTGCCTAATTGGTTGTAAAATGGGTTTGGAATACAACCCAACATTTTCAAACTGAGATACTGCCGTCAAGACAGTGGAGTTGTGCTCTTGTAACAGGAATTTCCCCACCCTGTTCCCACATAAGAACAGTAAAAATCCTTCTAGCGTAAGAAATTTTTCAAGTGTAAATTTCTCAAATATTTTTACAAACATCAGTTCTTGAAAGCGTTTTGTTTGTTTGCTATAGCTCAAAGTAACTAAACACAAGAGAAATGCACTTATAACGTTAAGAAAATCTTAAGAGAAGTCACTGAAAAGATTTTTTCCTTTTCTTCTTCTTGAAACCTTCACTGACAGCCACAGGAGACTGGATTTAAGTAGCTGTGCAACAACAGGTGAAGGAGACACACATTCACTCTTCTGCACAGCAGGCAGAATCACAGAGCTACCCCCATGCAAGTAATAACGCAAGAGGAGCCTCCTTCAGTTGTCATAAAGTCAGGCAGTAAAGAGAAAAAAATCACCTCTGGATTCATATCCACCTGTCTGTAAAAAGCACCGCTGAAAGCCCAATTATTTTGATGGATACCGAGGAGAGACCAAAAAAAAAAAAGACTTATGTAAATTGCAATGAAAGAACTCAGTGTAGTTCTAAAAGGATCTCAGGAATTTACAGTAAATAATGCTTTCAAAGGAAATGGTAATCCTTCTGCTTTGAAAGCTTCTGATCTTACCATCTTTACTTCAGATCATATTAGTACTATGCGTCATTACAAGAATGTGTTCTTTGAAGCATGTGCACTCTATCTTCCTTCCATTCACCGCAAATACCCTCTCGCTGAAAGTACGCTTTGCCACTGTGCACCCATTTTTCTTTCTAAGATTCAATTCATTTCCTCAAGAAATGTCATGCAGAAATCAATCTTTGCCAGCACAAGTTCACGAGGCCTGATTCATTTAACAAATGATTTATTGACAACTGTAAGATAGAAAATAATGGAATGTTGTTATTAAGAGCAACATCACACGTTTCCAACAGCGTCTCTAGAGAGGGTATATATGGAGGACAGAATATTCTTTCCTGAACAAGTGGTACACTGCGAGGAGAAAGAAGAGCTTGCCATGGTTAATGGCTGGCTTCCAGCTCCTGTCCAGCTCCCTCCTTGTACTCACAGCTAATGCTATTGCATAAACGCTGACCTTTGCTGTGGCTGGTTTCACTGAAAAACAGGAGCTTGTAGAAAAAGAGATAAGAAAACAAGTGTCCTCTCATGGACAATGTAATTTTGATTGGTATCCAAACACAATTTGTTCTTCAGAGAAAACGTGAAGGTTCAACCAAAACTGCATATGTAGCAGCAGACTACAACTGAGTGTAACCGTTACTGGTTTGATAGCTAATCTGGAAAGTATTTATCCAAGTAGTGTCACACATGGGGATTAAATATTTGTCCCCCTCCTCCTTCCTGTCCCTTTTTCACCCAAACCCAAAGCAAGCAGTGCTTGCAGCTCTCCAGGCTGAACACACCTTGGATTGCTTCACATGGTGTAGGTATAGATCCTTTTTATTTTCTGCTAAACAAGACATGGAGAAAAGCACCAACTCCCTGCACAGCGCATTTATCTAGATGTTCCACAAGCACGGTGGATCCTAGGGTGCCTCATAAAAATAAAGAAGATCTTCCCCAAGCTGTCGTCTGCTCTCACACCCATCATGACTAGAGTGATTGACTGTGACCTTCAGCATGATAAGCACTTCGATGTCCCCAAGTCGGGTGTTAAATCAACCAAATTTTAGTTCAATGGCTCCTGGAAAAGAGTCCAAACCCTCATGCCAGCCGCTCACGCTCCTGACTGAAAGTACCTGTGCACATCCTGGGCAGAGAGCATCTCATCCAAGCCAGGGACACAGAAAGAGTTTTGAAATCTTGCTTCTCCTTGGGGATTGATGCGCTGGGGCTGACCTGGCAGGGAAATGCCCTGAGTGCTCCAGATCCGAAGGCCAGAAGCCTTGCGTGGAGCTCAGCACACAGGGGCTCCCGCAAAGGACCATTTTAACTCCTAGAAAGGAGCACTGAAACATCACTGTGCTGAATCACTGCAGTTCTGCGCGCAGCCTGTCCCACCACACTGGTCCCCGAGAGACTCAGACCTTTTGCTAGATTTCTAAAGCCCAGCGCTGCGTAGCCGAGAAGTCGGTACCTCTAGCTAACCCATCATGCTAAATGCCACATAAACGTGGGAAAAAACAGCTCACGCGTGGAAGAGCTCATGCTCAGATTTTGTTTTGGAAAATAAAACAAATCCTCCGTCCTTCTTTGTATTCCTGAAGAAATTACCTGACAAAGAGCAGGAAAAGAAATTATTCCCATAGATTTCTAAAGCGCAAAAGCTGGGGGGATATCTGGCACGCTTCAAACATAGAAGAAAATATGAAACCCTTTGAAAACGTCTGGTTGAATAAGAGGTAGTATTTCCACTGGACTCCATAAAAAAAAAGGAAATATTAATATCTATTCCCAGCAAGATAATTTAAACCTATAGCAAGACATTCCCTCCCTAGTAATCAGTCTGCAAATAAGATGATTTAACTGAGACCCTCAAAATCTCTGTAACAGAAAAAGAAGGAAAACCTGCTGAATTCAATTGTACTGTATTGCACTGTCAAAATTATAAAGCGAAAATGCTAACTCTGCCTACAAGGCTTTTTTAACATGTAACAGAATTTCAGATGTAATTAAAAAAAAATCTCCAGCACCAATATTTCATGAAAACAAGTCTCTGCTTTCCTACGTCAGGGGTAGGCTGAACGGGAAACCCAAGAGAGGCGAACTCAGGCACTGGTGCGTTTACAGCGAGCAGTCACAAGGTAGCAGCACAAAGCATTAGTCTGAAGAATTTCTTAAAGATGCTACAGAGGTGGAGGTGACGTGTCCTCAGTGCCCAGACACACTCCGAGTGCGGAGGCAACGTAACTTACCGCAGTGAAGTACGTAGCGGAGTGTAAGTTCAGCACTGGGGGAGCCTGTGCTAACCTTTGTGAGCCAGTGAGCAAAAGACCAATGAAAACAGTGGACTTTTTTTGGTTTTTTTCTGCTATTTACTACAGACATGAGATGTGTTATCTGAGCCAACATCAGGGCACAGCGAGACCAGGGAGCAGAGAACGTCTGGCAGGGTCACAGGGGGGACCTTACGTCTGGCAGCGTCTCACAGTGTACAAATTGGTTGCTCCGTTCCTGACCTGCTTTCACACAAAAATAATTGTTTTCCCCTTTCAGCACCCTCTAGGTGCACTTTTACAAAAGAGGTAAAAAGGATATATCTCAGTTCTCTACACATTACCTCGCCTATGCAGTATGACAGAATACGTACGTGTGTACAGTGACTTGGAATTCTTGACAGTAAGTACATCTATATTCTAGGAATTAAATGTAAAAGTCAGTAGGTCAAGAACGATTAATAATGTAACTCTTAAGCTCCTACGAGGGGAAGAAGCACTGGTAGAGATGAACTGAGACCTGCAGTATAGTTGTAGCTGAACATTCGCAGATTTTTCAAGAGCTGGATTTTTTGGCTACTGATCTGCCAATCACTTCTGCGAGAGGAAATTCAGTTATCCACAGCTCAGTGAGCCTTTTTCACCTCGCTGCTTTTGTGGGAGTTGCGTTTGGTGTACATCCGCATCTTTTATGGCATCTCAGAAAAAAAAATTCAATAGCTGCTGTGTTGAATTCTAAAGACCATTATTCTACTTGTTTAGAAAATGAAAATGATACCTGCTTTTCTCTCCCCTTACTCTCACCATCGGTTCACTTTCAAACAGTTTGGTATATCTTACTCAATTAAAAAAAAATCTATCTTTAGTTAACTGGTGTTGCCTGGGCAAATGCTACAGATGTTCCCAATTATGCCATTGTCCCTCTCATCAGAATACATTTGTACACCTCTGTTGAATAAAAGCTCTCTAGTATAGAAATCACTGTCTTCTCTCTTTCAGAATGGGAAATCATTTTTCATTGCTTACCACAGTTCTACCATAAACCCCAGTGACCTCCTTGTTGTCTGGAAACTCGCTGAACTCCCTCCCCGGTGCCTTAGGTCCCATCCCAAAGCACCATCAGGATTTCTTCTCCAGCTCAGCATCCACTTTCTGCACATCAGAAAAGCCAGACACATTGATTTCAAATGGCCTGTGTCTGGCTAACATTGACGTCAACTACTCTTCTCTGTTTCTTCAACTCTCAGCTACTTCCAAGTCAGTTTTCCCAAGAATCTTGTTCTCCCATAGCTCTGCCTCCCATGTTTTTCTGCCTGTCTTCTACATGTCCCGTTTGTGCTCTCTGCAGCAATCTGGGAGAGGTCCTCTGTTCTCACCATTCTTTTCTCACTCAAAGCTCAGCTCAGTTTCTACCACACGCATGTGAAAGACTGGTGGATTGACTTTTTCCCATCAAATTGCAATTTTTGTCCGTTTCACATATTTCCTCACAAATGCCAACTCGTCAGCTTAAAATCTCCGCATGCAGAACTGATCTCCTCATCATTCCTTTCTAGTGTTCAAACCCCTTTACTGCTGATCCTCTCCTGCCCTCTTTCTGTTACCTTTAAGTGGGGCTGTAGCCTTTCCCGGGACTATCTCAAACTTCAGCTCTGCTTAAGTTTTTTGCAAAGTCAGTAAATGATGGTTTAAAACATGATTTTTTGAATCCATTCTCACAGGTAAGCAGCTTTCATCAGCTTTCCTCCCGACTACTCTCACGCCCTTTCTGAGTCCCGCCATCTCCTCTTCATACCCTTGCAAAAACCTCTGCAAAGATAACGCAGCCCAGCTCCTCACGCTGACCACGCCACCCTCTGCTGTCTGCATTTTATCCTCAGCCTTCCAGTCCTCACTGCATCACACATTAGCTGTAAGTCTCTGTTTCAGGACCCTTCACAGTTTCTATTTTACTTCTAATCATACCTTTACTAAGCCATCACTGTCTTCTCTCTGTTAACAATGACAGCCTTTATTACCCAGCTGCTAAATTTTGAAACAAGTATCTTCCGCTTTTCCTGTCGTACCTGTCAGAAGCTCTCTGTAAACACCTGCAAAGTCATGTTCAGAATAATTCCTGAAACTCAACTTTAAAGCGATGCCTACCTTAACCCAGACAAACGCAGGGTATGTAGGCTCTGAGGCATTGACTGTAAGACTGCCCGTACCGCTGACCTCTATCGTCACATTTTTCATTAGCATCGCCAGTCTTGTTTCTTCTCTTTGCTTTATGAAGGTCTACACAACCCTTCCAGAATATATTTTGCAAAGGATAAGAAAATTAATATAACAATTTGGCCCAGAATCATAAACCCACTAACTGTGATGGAGCGATGAGGAGGTAAAGAAAATCCAAAATTCACAGCAAGATTTACTTCACCATAAATCTGGGAAAAACCCAGTGGTATCAATGAAATTATTCCCTATTTGTTTAACTGAGAGGCTGTATAGGATGCAATTCAGCCATCCGTACCTGGAAAAGTACAGTACTCCTGTACTGTCCTACTTCTGCTGTCCAACTTTGAAGACATTGCAATATACGCCAAGGAGTATGGGATGGTAGATGACAGCACATTAAGATCTCCGTCTCAGATTGTCTTCTCTCCAGTCACTTAGACGCACATCAAATCAAAATAACTAAATCTTCCTAAGAATTCCTTGAAATTACCTCCTCAGTCCCATATTGCACGTGTATTTCTACTCTTCCAATGGAAAGACGAACCACTACCATCAGTTGTTATTTGTAAACATCAGAAAATAGTGCTCTACGAAACAGAGCTCTAACTAACAGAGCCTGCTTTGCTTCAGACCTGTTTCCTACATCCCAACAGCTTAAGCTCGTATAACTCTCCAACACCACACGAGCCAAAGCCACCCCCAAATCCCCCCTGAAATATTTCTCTTCCCACAAAACCATATCTCTAAGGAGCAGCTGTGGGGACTTCCCTGCTGTCAGCGTGACTGGTAACAGACCGAGCAGCCCCGCGACTGCCAAACCATTCCCTTGGGTCTCACGTGTCAGCCCGTCTTTCAGTTTTCATAGAATCATCTGGTTGGAAGAGACCTTTAAGATCACTGAGTCCAACCGTTCACCCTGCACTGCCAGGGTCCCTGAACCATGTCCCTCAGCACCACATCTACATGTCTATTAAACCCCTCGAGGGATGGGGACTCCACCACCTCCCTGGGCAGCCTGTTCCAAGGCTTCACAACTCTCTCTGTAAAGAAGTTTTCCCTGATATCTAATCTAGATATCTCCTGGTACAACTTAACACCATTTCCTCTCGTCCTGTCACTTGTTATATGGGAGAAAACCAGAGAGGAATCACAACCTGCACTACTCAGAGTTGATTTATAGGCTCAACAGGTATGAAAAGGAGTTCAGCAAACAGGTTGTACAGCCTTTGTTAAAAACACCTCCAATATACCTCAGTGCAATAAAGGAAAGTAGTTCTTGACGCAGATAATTCCCTTCTGGGTGTTCGTTTATTTTGAAATTGGGAATGATTGCGTTGAAGCCTCTTCCCCTCTCTGTGACTGCTGTAAGGAAACAGCACTTGTGCAGTTAACAAGACACGGGGACAGCACGTGCAGTAGCACTTGCACATCCTTGCCGTCGGACGTGACCTCCTTTCAGGAGTTTCCTTGCCTCCTAGATACAGCAATAAAGGCAGCCGCAATCAGCTCGCATCATTCAGAAAACACCGCAGTTAAGTATGAGTGGTCTGCTACAAAGCCTTACTGCCAGAGAACTGTAGCTGCACTGCAAAGAACGCAGTAAAACCCACTTAGCTACGAATTAATACACAATGAACAACTGACAATAATGATTTCAATACAGTGCTCCTGACGTGCTTCAACACTTCCCTGTTTTTCCTCTAATCATATTTTTTAGAAGGTTTTGCACTTGATTTCTTAACCGCAGAGGCACTTAGGAGTTTGTATTTTCCATTAATCCTCTATATAACAGTAAGTCTCACTTCCCTCTGAGACAGAAGGGTAAATGATTGGCTCTTTTGTTTTGTTTTTTTTGTTTTCTGATTTTTTTGGGTTTTTTTGATGATGAGAATGCAAACCTTGTGACTTAGAGCTCAGCAGAGCTCAAGACATCTCACAGACCTTTACTCCGATAAGGCTTTGCCACAGAAAGAGAATTCAGTGAAGTGTGGTAGGTGTAATTAAAATTGTGTTATGCTGCTGATCCACAGGCAGATAAATTCTATAAGCATTAAATTGCATTGGTTTGTTAGAAAAAAACTGGCTGTTCATTTCCTTGTAAAAAACTACATCAATTTAACGATGGTGAAACTATAACTCTGAAATGAATTACAGCAGTTCACACGTTTCTCAGAATAAACAGAGGGCCATGTACTCCCCTACCCAGAGACTTAACACTTGATGCAGAGTGCAGTGAACCGCTTCAGTAACAATTACGAGCCAAAGGGATCTACACGCACAGATTGCTGACTGGTGGCACATTAATCCACCTTCTTCCAGCCAGGGTATAAACTTGTTAATGGAAAACACAGAGATTTTCAGAGAGATTTTTTGCATACGTTTGAACCAAAATGCTATGTAATTTTTAAATTTGCCACTCATTAGGTGAAAATAAGCCTGGCATCAAATGTCATGATATGGGCGGATCTTCTGTTTGATTTGAAATAAAACTTGTGGCTAGTTTCCCTGTGTATTTATGGCAATACTTCATCATCGTTAGGAGTCTAATCACAGTGTTCCACACAGAATATTATAAATCAAGAACCCTGTTTACTTGCCACATGGGCTTGCAAGTTCAAAGAGACTGGCCTTTTGGGAAAAGGTACCCTGTATCATGTTCATCAGTCTGGGGAAGTCAGAGTAAAGAAGTCATCTGTTACGATCTTGTCTAACAAAATATTAACACATCCTCTTTCACAGACAGCGGCAATTACTCACAGGGCTGGAGAGACAATGGGAGGAAACTAATTGAATTGACTTTACACATGTGAGCAAATTCTGGAATTAAAATCAGATGACAGTCAGATAAAATTGCACCAGGTTTTAAGCTGAAGTTTTTACTTAATGGGCATGTCTTCCTTCTGAAAAGAACATTGGCTCATACTGCAGAGTATCCCTCGCAGATTTACCTGGGAATATTTATCATATAAAAGATATTATTGATTTTATTACCTTTTCCCTCAAGTTATTTATTTAAGATGAGGAATAAGTCACAGTGAAGATTATATAAATAGGTTGAAAGATCAGGACTGAATAGCTGGAGAAGCTCATATATAGAAGAGAAGCAGATGGACATTTTCCAGAGAGAACCTGTTTATGAAGCCTTGTGCTCATGAGAAGTCAGAATCGAACAAATGGATGTGGGGAAAGAGCCACACTGCAGGTGCTTGGGTAGTTCGCTGGTTATGAACTGAAGGTTTTGGCAGCTCATGACAAATTCTGAGTATGGCAAGAGTGTAATTTTTTGCCAGGAGATGAGATGGCTCCACAGCAGTGTATGAGCCCAGGAAGAGAGGACAGGGCAGGATGCTGACACACAGAGCACATGTAAGGCAGCTGAGGGCTGAGAGAGGGAGAAGGAAGGCTGAGGTACACCAGAGGACAGGAGCACAGCTGAGGAAGAAGGACACAATAAGAGGCACAAGGAAACACAGATTTCTCTTCTGTTCCCGTTTCATTGCCTTGCCACACATTGCCTCAAATCTCATTTTCTCATTGATTTTCCAATCAAAGTAATCAGCTACATCTTTATGCATAATGTCAACAGTTCTTGAGAGAGAGTCAGCTGAAGTCCCCTATTTCCTCCTCAGCTGAGACTCCCCAAGTTCCAGTAGCTAACAGTGAGGCAAAAACCGGAGAGATGGGACTTTCGCTTTGGTAAAATGAAGCAATCACGTTTTCCAAAGTTATACCTCTGACAACTTCTTCTTTCTTTCATGAGCCAGAGAACAGAAATGGGTACTTAAAGCTGAACTCTGCATGCCTACCTTGCCCTTTTTCATACCGTGAGCTTTTCACATAAGCGACAAATCTTGGAGGAAGCTTCTGTTATCTGTTGTTCCCGTTTATTTGTCTCCTGGCAGGTATCTGTCAGTTCCTTAAGTATGTCATTGATTATTGTTAAAAATCTTCTCTGCAAATCTATGTTTTTATTGTACTGTTTCTTCCCAGAATTCTTGTACAGTACCAGTAAGAGCTTGTTTACATATGAAGTTATTTATGGACAGGAAAAAAACGCATCTGCTTCCTTCTAGAATGATTCCACGTGCAGATAAACCCAAGGCTATACTATATTCTCAAGGAATTCACTGAAATTTAGCAGGGTAAGTGGTTAGAGAGTGCTTTGGGGAAAAGCATCTTGATATCTTGTTTAGAATTAGGCCACAGCGATATTAATCTTTTCCTTATCTACGTGCCTATGAGACACTGGAAACGCTAGTGAGCCATTTCTGGAAAATATGTTTCATTATCCTTCTGAGGAGACGATACAAAGGAAAACGCAGATCACTAGCAGTTTTAAGAGAGCACCAAGCTGCACTGAACTCCACCCCGCGTTACCAACCTGCTGACCACTAGGTGTTACACGAATATCATAACGCTATTTGCGGAGGCGTTTTTGCAGTTACTCTGCCCAAGTTAGTACCTTCTGGAGTGAGAGGAAAGCCAGCACTACCACTGCAATAGCTGCCTGACTTGTTCACTTGAAAGTCATGCAATTCTGGGCCAATGAGGTCCTTCGGATCACCCAAATTACTGTGTACAGTTTGCTCTTACCCCCAGAACAAGGTAAGAAGGGCGCCAGCATTCAGGCCCTCCTTCTCCCAGAAGTGAACAGAGTCCAGAATAACCAAAGCGGGTAGCAAGAGCGTGCACGTACTGCTGGCCTGCACACCAACTGCATACACTTACCTTCATTCTAAAGCGTGCTCTAAGGTAGACCCCCAGTTCTTGTGTTTTCTCCAACTATAAGGCTGTATGGATACCAACAACATCAACAGAGGAAATGGAAATGAAAAACAAAGTTGCCCAGGGAGGCCAGCACAGAGGGAATTTGGTTTTGCTTTGCTTGTTCTTCACCTCCAAGTCCAGTGAGGAGGACCTGTGCTAGCGATACTGATCGGGCTCACAGTGATGAAGCTATCGGTCTGGCTTC
This sequence comes from Bucorvus abyssinicus, assembly GCA_009769605.1. Lineage (NCBI taxonomy): Eukaryota > Metazoa > Chordata > Aves > Bucerotiformes > Bucorvidae > Bucorvus > Bucorvus abyssinicus. Next base: position 4,525,033 of record CM020041.1, on the reverse strand, counting down.
CTTAACCGTGCACGTTGAAGCTCTCTGTTCCTCGCTGCAACTGCAGGTATGTGAAGCACAAGGTAAGATGAGTGCCGGTCCCTGCATGGGGAGCGCTCAGTCTTCAGCCTGAGCGCGAACATGCCGTGAATGCTGAGAACATGGAGCAGCACAACTCTGCAATGTCGCTACGGTAGGTTTAGTGGAAAAAGTATTATTTGAATCTTTCCCATTCTTGCTACAGTCATTAACATAAAATCAATTTATGTTGTGACATTTTCAGTTCTCATTATGATCTCTGTCACAAGGCGGAGGTCTTTAATCCCCCATAAAGTCTTTAAGAGACAGCAGACTAATCTGCACTAAATGCATTTTACATTTTCTAATATGACCTTTTCATGGCTCTTCAGTTTGAATGCCTGGTCACTCCTGTTCTTCGGTAATCTGAGAGGAACAGGTGGAATGGTAAATAATCACAATACTGAATCTTTAAAAGGTTAACTTCATACCGCAAGTGACTCTTTCATAGGTTATACACACTGTATGCTCATATTCTGCAACCCAGAAAAAAGCTAGGAAGAAAAGTAAATGGCAGACGATGACTGTTCTCATGACTGATATAAATTATTCAGGAAAGGAGTAAGACGGCTGTGTGACAGGTCCCCATTTTATTCTGCCAATAGTTCACATGTATTTATGCTGTGTGAAACAATCTACTCTGTACGGAGATGTGGGGAGCTTTAGTCACCCTTCACCCTTAAAAGGTTTGAGAGCCTCAAATACAGAATGGTTTCAAAAGGGAAAGCATGTTATGGTCCAGTGCGAAGCCTCTTCCTGCCTTTGTGGTTTTGGTCAGGTTTGTTGTTTGGTTTTTGGTTTTTTAATGAAACTTAGAAAGTAATAAAAAGTGAATGCTGTACTGGGCACTTTCTAAAATAAGGGGCAGGTAAACCTCTTCTCTCATCATTTCAAACTGTGGCATTAACTGCAAAGGGACCCAAGGTCATGCAAGAAAAGAGGAGTGCTGGAGAAGCCAACGTAAGACGACGACAATATATCCAGTCAAGGAGAGCATGGAGGGTATGACCTGTTATCTGAGTGTATTGCATTAAAACTAGAGAATCTCCTTTTCTCTCTGATGTTACCCTGCCACTACTTTCCTATTGCCAAGGACAAGAATCCTCCCAGGAAAAGGAATTGGGAGACGGGCCAACAAAGGAGGTCGGTTCCTGGAATGATTTCTGTATCAGTAGCAGAATTGTTTTTCTAAGAAGGGCTGGACAAGGCGTATAAAATACCTAACACCATGGGAAGTTACTGCACTCCTGGGAAAGAACGGATGACTATTATTATTGTTGTTATTATTATTATTATTTGGTGCATAGTTTCTGTGCTGAGAAATGGGAGTTTTGAGACAATCAAAATAATTTACAAATCAAGATGGACAAGCTGAAGCACAGAAATGCTGAAATTACGCACCTTCCCTTCAAAGTGATGTCTCTGCTTCAAAAACTGTCACATTTCATTTTTAAAGAGTTTTTTTAAAGGTCTCTTATTTACCATGAAGAATTACCCCCTCAAATCCTGACTTTCCAGTCCAGTCAGTAAACTGTAAAATCAATTATTTGCACAGTACTGGTTTTGGGGAAAAAGCTAGAGGAGAAGACAAGCACATATGAAAGTCAGTGGGGAATCAAATGGAGAGAGAGAGAATAAATACAGAATTTATCCATAGGGCTGACAAGAACCTGACTGCTGTTCCTACTTCTATTTGGAAATGCACGGGGAAAGAGAGGAGAAACTTTGCTCAAAGTGGAGAAGCTGGCAAGCGTCACAGCCACGCTCAGAACCCAAGTACTCCGACTTGGCAAGAGGGCAGATGGTCTCTGCAAATGTTACTAACACTTGTCAGCAGAAGACAGCCGCTTAAAAAAGCGCTTTGCCCTACAGCATTAAGACTTGTTTTCAACAGAACACGCACACCCAGCTCCTTTGTAAGCACCAGTTTAAATCTGAAACCAGACCTGTACAGCCAGTCTAACGTACCCGTAAAACCAGCTGGCTGGCCGGATCTCTTCCGGCTACTTCTCTCCTCTCATTCATTGTGACCTACAGCTAAGGACGTTTTTCACACTGCAGACCCATGGAAAAGGCTCCCATAATCTTGTTAAAGGCTGGCACACTTGACAGCGATACAGAACCCTGCGTTTGCCTCCGCAGGGAAATAAACACTTTTAAAGAGTCTTTGGGCTTCTAAAATGATTTAACCAAATACAATGGCCATACTAGTAATAAGTGAATCGGTTTTCTACGTCTCACAAAAATGTCTGCAGTGAGGAATTTGGATTTTATGTGCCCTTATACAAACTCATCTACCGCTCTGTTTTTTTATTGCTCACATGTTCTCAAGGGAAACCAATTTCTCTTTCAAGCAGCAGTGACTTTAGGAAGTCAAAGCATCCAATTGCTAGAGGAGGGTTTACTTTGCCTCTCATCACTGAAACCCTGCTGTGGAATACAATCTGTTTGCAGAAGAGCAAAGAGGTGAAGGACGAAAACAAATGGCAATTACTCAAAGACTGTGAAGAGCTTGGAGACCGGTATTCTCTTGCATCTGAATTAGGGTAAGAAAATATACTGGTCAAAACGTTGCCAAGGAAAATGCGCTATCACCAAGCATGCTGAAATTTGTCTTGCTGTCATTTAGAATATGAAGCTGTAATATAATAGTGTATAATATATGCATTTATGGTTGCGTTTTAAGAAAGATTGGACCAATTTGTTAACTCTCCTTTAGGATAGACATTGGGCAAGGATACAATAATGTATTCACAGCTTGCGCTGGTAACTATAATTCCATTATTTTACAACCAAGAACTTCCCTGCTACTCTCCATCCCTTACCATACCAGTGAAATAAGCTTCCGAACTTCCCTCTTTACTATCTCTTTGAAAAATAACTTCTTTTCGATCTAAATTCATGCGACACCTTTCCTAGGGATTCCACCAGTCCAAAATATAACACATTTAATCCAAATTAATGGGTTTGAAGCTCCAGGGGAAATAAAACACAGTATTTTTAACTATCAGTGCTGCCAGAGAAGCAGTGTCTTTAGCACTAGCAAAAGATTTGGCCATGCAACGCTTCTATACAGACAGCAACTCTACCACCAAGAACTGGTCATTTGTCCAGGTTTTCCAATGAATACGCTATAACGCTTTCTGAGGTTACTACATAATCAGAGCAGGCTCAAAGATAAAAATTTAAATCATTCGTAGCAAAACCTTGTGCAAACTACAGAAGGAAGAAAACCCACACCAACCCTCAGTCACTTCTAATCACCTTGTAAACATATATTATCCTCAGCAACATCAAACTCCTCATGGTTTGGTTTTTTTTTTTTTAAATTTCCAATAACAGAAATTGGAATTCCAATAGTAATTGGAATATTATTGGGGATTATTTACACCTTAAGGTGTAAATATTTACAAATATAATCACTTCTTGTGACACATGCTGATAAAAATTATCCCAAATCAACCAACCGGCTATCAGCGTGTTTGGAACCTGGTGGCTTTTTGCTGAAAAATAAGCAAATAATCTCTCTTTATAGTAAGTTAAATGCAGGAGCCACTCTATGGCCTTCACTAGTTCTTACAGTGTGACACCAAGTCCAAGCTTGCTTAAAACATCAGCTGCTTTAATGTAATTCAGTTTCCCAAGGTCAGGAGGAGGAGGTTATTTCTGAACCCTTGCTCTTAACTGCGGTCTAGTGCAACAAGAAATAGCACCACCACGTATCAGCAGATTCTGAATTCCTTTTGAAATGCAAAGACCTGCCAATGAATCTGCTTCTCAGAAGCTTAATATATTGCTTCCACTTGCATCTTCTTTATTGTCACTCTTTTATACCTGGATTTCAATTGGACACAGCATCTCTCCTTTATTGAGGGCTGCAGTTAATCAGCTGGTTCCATAAAGCCCCACATAAATTCCGTTTTATGAATCCTTTGTCACCAGAATGTAGCCACATGCCTCGTGCTCCACGACTCAGCAGTGGCACATCACCTTTGCACAGCCTTGCAAAAATGTGATGGAAATTACTGCAGCCCAACACCAGAAACTCCTCCATCACCTTTACTACGGTAGTGGTGGTAATGAAAAAATGGAATCCAGTGATGTTTAACAGACAGTTCTCAAAAAAAAAAGAGAGAGAGAAAGAAAATCAGTCTGGGTACATGAGTGGATAGACGGTTGCAAGGTTGTCTTTGCCACAGAAGAACCTCAAGAGTGCGAAATGCTGCCATGAGCTCCCATTTCCCAAATCTCTTACGAGTAGCAGATGTCTTTCCCCTTCCTCAAATTCCTCATTCATTTTACACTCTAAACTAGAAAAAAAATCTATACAATTATGTGCAAAAATATACTCTTTTTGAATTAATGCATACTGAAAGAATTGCCTTAAAGCTGTATTTACACCATCATCTAAATACCTATACCAGGATAGCGTCTTCTCTAAAGGGCTGAGACATCTTTTGCATAGCGCTGCAGTGTTACCTTTTAGGAGATGGGGCTTCTTGTTTTTGTACAAAGCACGAAACAGTCAGTGACAGGAACGGCTCAGCTCTGGACTGAGCAGAGCAAAACTGTCTCTCCTGCTTCATCTTGAAATCATCTCTGATGAACATTGCTGATCCACATCTCCACTTCAGATCCTACCAGTGCCCTGTAAAGTACTACCAGTATTTCTGGAAATGCCTCTCCTGACATACCTGAGGATTATTGAACTATTTTTCCAGGCTCATAGTTGCTCTGTGACCAACTAGCACACTAAGGTCATTTTCTACTTTAGTCGTTTCTAACTAAAAAGCTCTTAGATTAAAGCAGATGTTCATATCATTGGACCCCAAGTGTATAATTACACGCTTTGTGCTAATGAACTTCTTATTCCTATTGTTCCAGTTCTCAAGGACATCCAATTGAAAATACAAAATGGAACTTTTTAAAGAAATGTGAAATACTGCCCAGCGTTCTTGCAACCAACTTGCCTTCTTTTCATAACGTACACCGAACAGATAACACTTCCTCCCACTTGCTGCTTTATTGAAAAATCTATTTTAATTATTCGTTGCCTTCTGGGTAACAGCATTCTCAAATGCACTTACTGTATATGCTATATAGCAGTCACCATATGTCTTTTTCTCCTCATACATTCAAAAAAAATCAAAACACTTAAAAATTATATTCGCTACTAAAAACAAACCGTACTTTAAAAACTCTGATCTGGTTTTCTTCTTTTGTTGTTGTTGAGAATTTCTTGTTCCCGTATGGGATTTTACTAAATTGAGGCAAGTGATTCATATATAAGCTTCATCTGCAAGGTCAAGACTGCTATGAAAAATTTTGTATTTAAAATGTCCAGAACGATCGTGTTCATATATAAAATGAAAGGGAAGCACAATGCACATGCTCCATAACACTGGTGAGTTTTACGCTTTTGGCAATTTCTCTCAAACTACGTCCCAGCTGCCCACCAGCAATGCCATTTAGAGCTGAGGTGCCTCATCTATGAGACACGTCTTCCAACGCTTCTCCAGCTCATCAGGCTTGGAAGAAGGGACTGCAAACGAGGGAAGGCTTTCTACCATTACCCCGGCCAATCTCACTGCGCTTTGCAGCTGCAAGATCTCACTTCTTCTGGATGGGATCAGCTAGAAATAAATACTGGGTTTGCTGCGAGGAAACTCAAGGTCTGCAAAGCTCCCCTGTAACTTCAGTATTTTTCAGGCCCATGAGCTCTTAGCAAGAAAGCCGCCGTACTGGTATCTCAGCATAGCGGCTTCTGGGGACAAAGTCGTTTCTGATGTTCTCTTGTGCTTCATTTCAACCAAACACTCCTCAAGCAGAAGCTAATTAATCCCTTTGTGAAAACCGCAAAACAGAATGAGGCACCTTCCATATACAATTATTTTCTTAACCACACCTGACTATTATACCATATTGCTAACAAAAAATATATTATGCTTGAGAAATACTTGGGCACTCCTTTCTCAGTGAGATAGTACAGAGATAGACAACCACGTACCACAGCTGTGTAGAAAAACATGCTGCAAAGAGCTATATAAATGTTTCTTTTCCCCCTCATGTCACAGTCCCAAATGAAGCCTAATTCTGGTCGTCGCAACTAAAATGCTCAGGGAGCTGTGTTTTTCAAAAGATCGTAGCCCTTCTACTTTTTTCCCCGCATCTTCGGCTCTCCGAGAACATCTGCAACCTTTTCAAGAGCTGAAAGCCTAAACCTGAATTTCAGTCGTGAGGGATCAATGAGGCATTTGTAACATGCAGCTCGCTGCCTGAAATGACTTGTGACAGGATTTTATTTTACCTGGCTGACGTTTTTCCTGTTGGCAGGGACTGCCTGATAAGTGAGCACTCGCTGTTACAGACCGTATTTACTATTTAGACAAGACGGCAATCTGCCTGTTGCTCGTGCCTGATAACTCCTAGGTCCTGACTATCCCTGTAAACGAATTGAGAAACAGGACAGGGCGATACGTAAAACTACCTTCAGACAAGCAAGATGGAGCCGAGGCCATAATTTATTAAATCCAAGAATATCGTGGTATCATCATACAAAGTGCGTTCTCGCAAAGGAAACTGAACTGTTTCCCCCAAACATATCCTTCTAAACAACCAGTCATGAAGTCTGTCTCAGTGGAACACAGTACTAGAGAACCGCAATGAAAACTAAGTTGGAAAATCATCATACAGGAAGCTCATTACTGGGGCACGAGCTTAGCCACTTCCTGTGCTACCGTTAATTAGAAATATTATAAGGGCACGTCTGAATGCTCGTAGGGGACTAAGGCTTTGTAACGCAGCTCCAAATACTGACTGTCCCCATCCTGACAGATCTGTCCCAGGGACATCTCCAGAGCGACTGGTCACCTGCAGGGAAGGTTAGAGTGCAATTGAGTGACCAATTCCCGTCCTCAGAGTTTCAGCCTGTATCCAAAAAAATACCTGCACAGACACAGGTATGTTTTAACACTGGGGACATAAAGACCCCATGCTGGTTGCCTGGAAGCTTCTCTAATACTGACATTTATTTTTTGTGCTGCAGGATATTTTAATAAGTGTTTTCTCTGCGGATGGTGGACTCTTGTCTGACAGAGAGGGACTTGAGCCAAATCGTTCAAATTTTAATAACTCACAAATGCAGATCCTGATTCTTATTCTAGTCCATCTCTAAGGAGAGACATCTGCTTTACAAGAAGAGAACTTTTTTTTTTTTTTATATATATGAAGGGTCCATTACACTCAATTACAAACAAATGCAATTCTTCAGAGGAAAATGTATGTAGAAATGCCCCTGTTGGGACAGTGAAAGCTGTAAAATACGTAAGCATATATACTTGGAACGAGGTGGTGATATCTTCAATACCCATCTCCCTCTGCACTAAGAAACAGGGAATTAGAAACAGAAAAAATCAGAATTAATTTGACATGATGCTGCATAAAAAGTAACAAACTCTGGAACAATCACTTAGTCTCTGGTCTATATTCATTTATACCACTATAGACTCGGAATAAGTCCTGGCTCAACATCACTGATAAAACTATTCCAGATTTATACTGGTGTAACCGAAGTCCCTAAGATATCAAAGGAAAAAAACCAAAAAATCATCCGGAAAAAGACGTATTTGAAATTCAAAAGTCTTATTTTCTCCTGTATTTTATTGAAAAGGTTTGGGTTTTTTCCTCTCACTCTAGGGATGTTTTAGCTTAACACTGCAGTGATCAGCACTATAATTTATTTCACTGGCAGGTTTCTGGAGATCTTACAACCTTTTTCTTCTATTAAATATTAGGGAAACATTCCCCAAAATGCAGAAATCAATGTCCATGAGAAAAAACTATATGAAACTACTGTTACTTATTTGTTTTTGTTTATGATGAGAGAGATTTCAGTGCTCTAATTATCATTATCGGCACACAAACACATGCTGTTCCTAGACGGTGTTCCTATTAACCCAGTGTGCCACTTGAATGCTTTTCTGTCGGCAATCCAAAAATCAAATTATTTCTTGTCTGAAAATTAGCGTTACTTGCTGGTGCTGGGTGTTTACTATGTCTGTCATTTTCTAACCTTTTCCTTGGGTTGGGGGGGGGGGGGAATCACTAGCCATTTTAACATTTTGTTTAATAGGTATTTATGAAACTCTGATCACCACGGAGCCGTCTAAGCATGCTCTTGCTGTGTTTTGTGGGTTTACATACCCCGGTGACATTCGGAAACCTCACGTATCATAGCGGGAAGTTATCTGCAGGCTCAGCGACACTGGTTACGCCTATACTGCCCTTGGGAGCTGTGCCCGGGTCAGCTTTGGGTGAGCCGGGTACCTCAAATGGGGTTGTCCACCTAGAAACATCAGCTCCTCTCTAGCTTACTCCAGCTGTGTGACTGCTGGGCTTTGGGCTTGCCAGCCACCGCACGGTGCGGACACGTCCCAGCAAGGCAGCCACCTCCAGCGCTGGTCTAAGTCATCCCTCCACGGTCTCGAGCATGCCCAAGCTGGAACAGATCTTGCCTGCTGCAACTCTGGAGCCTCCGTATGGAATTTAAAGCGGATGTAAGGACTCCACAGCTACTGCTTATAAGGACGAGACCCACCAAAACAACTTGTTTTAAGTATTTCCATTTCAGGTGGTGGCCTCTCCTGGGCAAGGGGTGAAACCCCTATCCACTGATCAGCCTGGGGTAACAGTACAGCTATAAATGAAAACACAAGGACTTGCCTCAGCCACACATCTGCCAGGGAAGCAGCACAGCCTTAAAAGTTCTACTTCATAAGCATCAAGAGTATTTAAAAAAATCCTACTGTTTTTAATATAATTACTCCACGACACAGTTATTTTTATGCAGTACCTGTCTCCCGCTGCTGTCTGGGATTAATCTTTACTTAGCGATGAGGAAGAGTTATGTCTCATGTCCTGGTTCAACCTCTGAAAATGATGACAGGAATTCTGGCTCACTGTTATTCTGCTGGCACGTTCCTTTGTTAAAGGGATGCACTTACTAAAAGTGCAAATCCTGCTGACAGTGGTGTTGCCACTGCAGTCAACACCGTTCCAGCAAGTCCCTGAAAGAAGCAAAGTGAACAGCGTGCTGCTTCTAGCGTGGCCTTTTCCTCCTTTCCGATGCTTCTGCCTCTAAGGCAGAAGTTGTCTGCTGTATTTGGGAGCCTGCTGTAATTTGATCAAATCCAAGGACGATCATGCCGAAGAAGTGACAGCTAGTCAATGGACGGTATGGTCCCTAACTTCTTATCCTTCCAGGGTCTGGGATGATCAATGCTTCTGTGACGACTGCCAAAAACTTAGAGCCAGACCAAAAAGCAGAAAAAACTTCTACAGGGGACAATTCTTTCTCCTTTTCAAGTTCATGACAAAGCAGACTTCACACACAACCCCCAGTGCTTTCTGTGTGTAACTGTCGTGAGCACAAACACATTCTAATTTATACTCTTTGGCAAAAAGGCATTCAGGTGTCCCAGGTTCAAACCTGAATTCACTCTTCAAGCCTAACAAGGCTTTTGGGCAGGCAATTCTGCTGTACGCCACAGCTGTGATAGAAAACGCAGCAGCCTGAAAACACGCGTTTCATTTCTGTTGTATAAATACTGCGCACATATAATTCAAAGCCTCAGTATGTGCACAATGAATGGTGGCGAGAAATCCAATAATACACGCTCAAACCGGAAAGGGATTTCTGATACCATGTCTGCAATCTCTTTATATTCTTTCTTTCTTTTTGAAGGTCTGACCCCTTCAACTACACCATTATGACTGTTCACACCTACATCCTAAAATGATGCTCATATTTATGAAAAAAATTTAGTATTGTTTTGTCACTTATAAAGTTTACAATTCACATTATCTGCTGGCTAATTATACAGCCACAGTCGGTTGTATTTGGGAACAGGGAAAGTACCACATGGATGCTATAAATCGCTATAGATTTGTATTACAAATATTGATAGTCCTAAACGTGGCCAGATTACCTCATTCACCAAAGATAATGGGCCTGCTTACTTGGGCAGTAAATGCTGAGTACAAATGTTTGCAGTGACAAAACTCAGCTCACAGCATAAGTTGTTTTATTAATTGATAATTAAGTCATTTACTTTTTTTTTTTTTGAATTTCAAACAATGAAAACAGCCAAGGAATGCACATTTCCAGCTATCACTATAGGAAAAATTGCAGCTTTAAAAAAAAAAAAAAAAAAAAGATTATTGAGAATTTTTTGCCAGGACCTAGAAAAATGCATGGGTTAATAATGGTAGTTTTGTGGCTGCTTTAAACCTAACCGTGTAGTACCTCTTTCCCATTTCTCTTCCTGATACACTAAAGCTTTAAAACTCTTAGTAATCTTAATTTTAGAATGTTTTTGTTTTACCACTCCCAGAATTTGAGACTCAAAGAGGTCACTTAAAAATCTACCTGGAAAGTCAGTGTCAGGAAGAGTCTTTTTTTCAAAGCTAAAGTCACAAAAGGAAAAAGTTCCTGGCAAATCAAACCCAGGAACCAATTTCAACTCAACCATGCTCATGACTCATACTTCATCTTCATAAACTTTAAAATTATGTACTCTGCAGTCATGAAAACTTGTGAATAGCAATTTGAAACTGAAATATTTGCTGAAAGTGGATTTCAAAAAAAGACTTAGTTCCAAGACTTTAAATTCTTTTAGTTGTCAGTCATTCAGGCAGAAGAAGCCATACAACTCATGTGGGAAACAAGACTGTGATTTCCTCAAATGAACTTCATGTACCGAGTGCTTTTTATAAAAGAATGGAACATTGGACCTTCTCATCCATCACAGCCAATAGGGCTGGTAGTTAAATGCTACAATTCATATCCCAAACTGTACCCTAAACAAGGTAGATTCTTGATCGAGCTTGCCAAGGCTTGTTCCTGTAACTTAAAAATGTTCTCTTCGATCCCCTTAGAAATTCAAACACCACTCAGTAAAACTGAATGTATTTACTTCTGCCTATTGACCTTACATTTCCCTTATCAAGATAATAGCATTTGCTTAGAGGTTGCCTTGGGCATTTCTGCAAGGTCAGAAAGACACAGTGCACAGATAGGGATAAAACTACTTTGAATTACTGCATCCATTCATGCTCCAGTGGCTCTGCAACCCTGAAGGCAACAAATGGAGACTAGTACGTTGGGAGTCTAGCACTCAACTTGGAAAACTCAAGAAGAGGGTACAGTCAGAAAGAGCCCCGATGTGCTGTTAAACATTTACCATCCCACCTGAGCTACCACACTGCTAACATGGCAACAAAGAGGAGTCACGCAGGTATGGGGGAAGTCAACAGGACCACGTTATTGCAACTATGAATTCACATGTGCCAAGAGATGACCCAATCATTGCATAACGTCGATAGAACGAACCGCACATTCAAGGGAAAAGACCTCTTGCCTTGCTAGTAGATTCTAAAGTCCTTTGTTTATGGAGGGCTTTTAGAAGCTTCAGCTATGGTGAAAACAAGGTACACTTGATGAGAACTCTAGTTAATCACAGAACCGTTGAGGTTGGAAAAGACCTTTAAGATCATCAAGACCCACTGTTAATCTAGCACTGCCAGGTCACTGCTAAACCACGTCCCTCAGCACCACAACCACATGTCTTTAAAACACCTCCAGGGCTGACGACTCAACCACTGCCCTGGGCAGCCTGTTCCAGGGCTTGACAACGCTTTTGGTGAAGAATTTTTGCTCAATGCCCAACCTAAACCTTCCTGGTGCAACGTGAAGCCATGATATTGCAGAGCTTTTGGAAAGAGGTACCTGAAAACCACCAGCAGACAGGACTTAAGTAACTCCTGTCACTCAGGTGCCACTAAGAGTTAGTTACCAGTCCTTTTCTTCTGTTGAAATTACAGCCTCATTCATTTTATAGCATTAGATAAAAGGGCACGTAAGCTCTGAAAGGCAGCTAACCTCAGGGCAGGTTACAGCTCAACCTTTGTCTCTGGGTAGTCGAGTTGAAAATGAGGGGATATCATGGATGCGTATTGATACTGCTGTGAATAATGAGGCATATCAAGTGTTTTGATAAACCAAGGGAATCTCAGTGGGCCTCAAAAAGAAAAGAGGTGAAGCATTAGGGCTTGTCTTGTCCAAAATCTTCCATCAGTACCCTCACAGAGTCCAGTTTTCTGCCTCTCAGACTCTGCCTCAAAATTCCATTAAAGAAAATGAAGAACATGATCCTGCCATCTCTTCAAAGATTTAACTTTACGGTAGAAAGATTATATTGTTGTTATTTGCCATGAAAGGTAATAATTCTGGTGTAGTTTTCTTTTGTGTTATTTTATTAACGTCTCCACAGTACCAGTTAGCGCTATAAAACGAATTCCAATTTTTAACACGATTATTAGTCTTGATTTTCATCCTCAAAGCAGAGGTGTTTCGAAGGAGCCCAGGGAGAAGGAAGGTATACGACTCAGACGCTGCAGTCAATTGTTACCTCCGAGCACATACACTTAGATTGCTTTTCTTTGATGCTGCTGCCAATTTTATTCACAAGCGTATAAAAAAAAAGGTCACGACATTTAGAATCACAGCACTCTGGAAATTAAATGTTCCTTTACATTTTTAATTTCTGAAAGTAATTTATTATGGAATAATGTTTGAATATGACTGAACGAATGTGTAAAGATTAATGCGAACTGTCTTCAAATTGGAAGTTCACAACCACATACATTTAACCTTGTTGTATAATAGGCATAAAAAAGTTTATGCAGTAGCTCTAAGAGCTGCATTTCCATTTTGCTGGGAGCAATTGCACTGTAATTCTCCTTAGTATTTTTCCACTGACACGTCTGTATGAGGCATGAGGTTTAGCTCTCTATCATTTTCTACTTAAGATTACACTGTATTTGAATGGATTTCAGAAACCTGGCAACTAAATGAGGAGCAGAAACCGTGTCTCAACTACCTACACAATTCTTTTATACAAATTTTCACAGGAGAAATCAAACTCCTGTTTTTTATATAAATTCAGCAATATTAATGATACTATCATAATGGTACTACGATAAAATAATTTTGTGTGAACACTAGAGAAAACATTAAGGTACCAAGTAACCAGATGCTAGCCAGAAGCTCCAGACCGAGCGGTCTGGAGACACGGTGAAGGGATCACTCTAGCGCTGCTGTGCCCAGGCTTCAGGGGACTGCCACGCTCTGCCATGCGATTGCCAAGTACATCTCACACATGTCAGGGCTTATTTCTTCAAAGGCAGGTGATGCTACTTGTCAAACAAATAAAGGAATCTTAGGGAAGGCAGCGCTACACTCAGCAATTAGAATTCATAATTCTCCCCCAAGCCGAAGGAAAGCTGGCTGGCCGCCGGGTTGTAAAGGGCAGGCACGCCCAGTACCGAATCGCTCTGCGGATGCTGCTGAACTTGCACCTTGGTAAAATTTATACTGGTATATAGAATTAACTTATGTTTTCTCACAGAAACTCCTGGGAGCTCTTTGTTAAAAAGACTCACAAACTCGGAAATCGCACTTTGAGACTCCATTACACTCGGGGTCAGCTGAGGAGACAACGTCTCAAGAAAGGAGCCTGAGGAATAAGTTAAAGGAAGTCTTTAACTGGCATCTTCAAAGATCCACAAGAAAATTTAAGATAAAGCAAGTTAGAAAGCCCCTGTGCTATCGTTTATTTGGTTATCAATACCAAATCCTTTTGTGGGCATTTCAGCACCTAACCCCAGAAAGAAACAGACTGGGATCAATCAAAATACTTTACTCTAGATGGCAGAACTGAGGCTTTAATATCCTTGTCACCAGGGCAATAGCACAAGTACTGTTAGCTCAAGTTCGGTCTCTTGAAAAAGCCTTCAGGACAGTTGCTCTGCAGATCCCCCAATCCATTAAATTAATGCTTTGTTGGCTGGAGTTAAAGTTTTGAGTCAAGCAAAACAAAACCCTGGGTTTCAGGATACACATACCCTGTCAAATTGCATTTATCAAGATAAGAGTTATTAGAATCTTTTTTTCTGTTGTGTGAATGAATTTGTAAGCTTAAAATGTCACTGAAGATTTATTAACCTGATACTTCGCCTGATAAGGGCAAAGAAATAGAAAGGGCAAAGACAAAAAAGTACTTCTCGTAGCTTGATAACGGCCACAAGAAATGGAAAATATGACTAAGGCAATTTATCCATAGGTGTACCGTAACCAAAAGATTCAAGCCACATAAAGCAATATTACAATTATATAGTGATTTCAGAACCTTGCCATCTAAAATGCTTCATCTGAGTTTCACAGCTATGCAGAAAAACGTCTACGATTTGCAAAAAATGGAATAAACCTGCGTTTTCAAAATCTAGGCTGGAGAATCACTTCTGGTTCTACAAGTCGGAAGGAGGCCTAATGTGAAAACGGTGCTCGAGGATACAGCGTGTGGAGCACCACCACCAGCACCATCCACAGCATTCCCAGCTGAGCTAACCAGAGGAAGCGTGGTCGAAACTCACTCTAACGCGTCTGTGCTGGTTAACACACAGCTACTGATTATTTTTTCACTACAAAGTAATGAACCATCAAGTAGTATTTTTTCTTTCCTACCTTCTTTTATGATGATTCAATATCTTCATTCAAAAATGAGAATCAATAGCCAGAACTCAGTTTTCCTATGAGACTCTGACAAGTGTATTAGTTTTGCAGCAGTTAAGATGTTTGATGGCACTACACGTTTATACAAGGATTAGTCGTACCTGAGCTTTTTCATCAGAAAATATTGCATTTAAAATTGACTAGTTAGAAGAATGTAAGCAAGACATTTCTTAAGAATGCAGCAAGAACCAATTAACCTCCGATAATTCCATTAACAGCTGAACTTACCAGTCTTCTCTGTCCTATGTTTTGAATTTTCAGGTCCTGGAAGGCAGGGGCAGGGCCCTTCGCATTGAGCTGTGATGGTTTTGCCAGAAGTACAGGCATGAAACTCCAACTTGCACTAAAATCATAAAAAAAAGCGAGAAGACATTTTGAATTAGGATGAGCTATAAAAGCAGCAGCTGGGGATTAAATGAGAAATTGCATTTAGCAGTAATGACATTGGACAGGCTGCAAAACTTCAGTCTGTTGAAAATGCCGTTGTTTTTATTATTACAGATAACAACAATAATAGTTACTTCCTATGCAGAGTTTTGCATGGCACTTCTAAATGTGCCTTGTGAAGTGTTGTTATTATCCCCTGCACAAATATGCGGAATCCGCAGCACAGAAAGCTGAAACAGTATCTTCCAGGTCACCTAAGAGATCAGTGGCAAAGCTGGGAAGAAAATACAAACCTCCGGAATCCCGTGGGTTTCTTATTACCACGTTTCGGGGGTGAGATCATGCCATCTATCACCTGCTATCACTACTGATTTATTAGTCTTTTGAGGAGCTGGAAGCTCTCAACTTCCACTGCTGGGCTTGGTCGGAACAACATCCATGAAAAGACACCAATCCTCACAAGAGCGAGGACTGAAAGAAATGAGCTCATCAGCTGACGAGACCTGTCCTTCAACACGTCTGCTTCTCCGAACAAGGAGGAAATTTTAAACGACTCCTACCAATAACTATAAATGGCCTCAGCAGTTACCAGCACTGTCCCTAAAAATAGCCATCCAGCATGCAACCAAGTCCAGAAATACAACAAAACTGTAAAACAGAAGGGTGAAGATTAAACCACGAGCAGTACAGCATTGTGCCCTAGATCTGCATATTCTTATTTGCGCCTTTCCTTCCCTAAAACCGCAGCAGATGGCATTTACAGCACCTCTCGACAGTCATCCCCTTCGAACCATTCAGGACAGCAGGACGTGCAGTATTGGACAAATGGGACGACTCAGGAGAATTAATATTGCAAACTGTGCTAGTTAAAAAGCCCTGATTTATATCACACTAACTCTCCATAGCCTTTGCTGCTTGCATTCCATACATTTAGTGCTGACTCTCCTCAGAGCTCTGTGCCCGCGTAGCCGTCCTCGCCGCAGTTACTCTCCCCAGACGGCGCCCAGCACGCGGCTGCTGGCGCCTGGGCTGACGTTCTAACGAATGGGAGCAAGAGCAAACAGCCCGCAGAAGCGGAAACAAAAATGTGCAAGGTGTTCTCTGTGGCTTCGTACCTAACGAACCGAATTCGGTCCCAATTTTTGTCGTCTTCAAGCACTGATTTTACCAGAATCTGAGGGTTTTCAACACACGGGGGAGTTTTGCCTGCGGTGCTGCAGCTGATGCTCCTCTCTACAGAGATGCCTCCTGCCAGGGGACATCAGAAATGGTGGGCTGTAAAATCCCTTTGATGAGCCCGAGGTTTCTTATAGATGACTTCTTTTTCTTTTAAAAGTAGACTAGCACGTTTACAGGATGTCTTTTGAGAGGTGTAGCTTTTTTGAAGGCCAAGGGACACACAGCGTAAGACCATGGTTACCCAGGGAGGATGCAGTGGGCAACTGGAGCTCATCTAGGAACAGCCCCTGACGAAAATCACAGCATCATCTTCTGTGATTTCGATACAGTGGAAGCCAAGAGAACAGCGTGGGATGTTGTTACAAGATAAATGCCTCCTGCTTTGAAAGTCCTGCAAATACCTCGGCTTTGCCTCTGTTTGTTTTGGCTAAAAGGGCTCCTCTTTGCTCGGGCTTTAATCTAGCAGCAGGAGACGATTATCCTGCGCCTGCACCTTATTCTGCTGACATTATCTCCCAGCCACCCTGAACGTCAATGCAGCCTGGCGGCTGCACGCTCTGTGTGATGTTCTGCCCTCTCGACGCAGAAAACACACAGCCACGCACAAACACGTGCAAGTGCAGCTTGTGCTTCAGACCCCTCTCTTGCAGGACTGGAGGGAATATAAGTACTTGTTTTTTCATCTGTTTGCTCCATAAATACACTTGCTTAATCTCCGCTGTTTGGACAGAACACAAACACCCGAGAAGCGCATGGGAAGGAAAGGGGAGCAGGAGAAGGGAGAACACTCCGAGCGCACAGTCCTGACGGCAACGGCCGCAGTGTTCCGATAGTCAACGTTGCTGAGAACACAGACATAAATCTTCCTGCAGCTGAAGCTCATCACTTAATCCCTTACAGAACAGCAATTAGTTACGTACTTTATTATGCATAATAAACGCAAATTATGTACCTAAGCATTAGAGCATCTAAGCAGATCTAAATTATGTACGTAAGCATTAGCAACCCCACTCCCAACAGCACCCTATTTCAAGCCTGTTGTTACATGCAGATAAGACAGAAAGAGCTTTACACTTGGACACAGCAAGGCAAGTTTTGCCTCAGCTTTCCTTAAGATAGATAAAAAATGCAACCAAAAGCTCAAAATAAAATCAAAAAAGCTACTTAAAAAGGGCTGTCTCTGATCTGAATGCACAGGGCAAGGAGGAGAGCTGAGCTTGAAGATCACGACGGTGCAGTCATATGTCATAAATTTACCCTTATCAGTAACCACGTTATTCCCACCTCACTAGTCCGGGGTGTTGATTTGGATGTATATAGAACTGGGGTGGTGGCTTGGGAGAGGATGATAAAAGAACTCCATTGCTTTAAATATTAAATTAGGATAATACTGATTACTTTCCAACACCTGATCACTGTATGCACCTGTTTTCCCTTCCTGAAAGAGAAAAACCTGGAGACAGCCTACTTTCCAGGTGATGGTGTGCTTACCCCTGCAAGCACCGTACGAAAGTAGCTCAGCTTTGGATCTAATGGCATTGCCTAAGCCAAGCGAAGTGATAGGCAGAGTGGCCACAGAAGTTGTCTTCGGGCCACTCTGCCACGGGATCTACAGTCTAGAAGAACTTGGTGGTTTTTTTTTTTTTCCTGTGGAGAAAAGTCAAATGCCCTCTTTCCTTTTGCCATCCCCGGCTCTTTCTCACATGAAAATAAAAAGATACACAGTACAGGACAAAACATAACAGAGGGAACAATCCAAGCTATCAGTCTTTAGCACCAAGAGGACATTACAATTTTTCCAGACACGAGCCATGAAGCTGCCTGCAGTGATTCTACGCAGGACTCAGGGGGAGCAGTCCTCTTTTGGGGCTGGTCCCTCTGATTTCAGGGAACCCATCTCACTGGTGGCATGACTGGATATGCCTCAACTCTCCGCCAAGCTTTTCTCCTAGAACAGCTCCCTGGGTCCTGCCAAGCTTCGTGTTCCTCTGCTGCCTCCCTGGGTGTTGGAACTGCTTTTGTTTACCATGAACCCCAAGGCCCACATAAACATCTCTAAGTTATTTTACTGCAAATGGAAAAGTAGTTCTGTTATTTGTTGTTAAATGTATATGGAGATCAATAAAATATATGAGGGGAGAAATGGTTGAACATATTCATGGAAAATTCATAAATTAATTTATTCAACTAAGATGTGGGGAATTATTGAAGAGTGTGTTTTGGCTAAAGTGTTCCCCTGAGAATCCACTACTTGTATAATGATTCCCTCTTTATTGTCAGTGAGTCTACAGCGATGTATTTTGCCTAAGCATTCACATCTGAGGGAGAAAGAAAATAGCCACATAAAATTTATTCCCAGCTATTTCATTCTTGTCTGTCAGTCTCCAGCCTGTAGCCCCTGCTAGAGCAGAATCTAGATATTTTTTTAATGATGTAATAAAGCAGTGTATCTCTGCCGTTATACTGGCTTTCAACTTCTAGCAGCCAGGTTTTGATCTAACCTGCACGTAAGCAACATTGTTCAATAAGTTACTGTGATTTTTTTTTACACAAGGGTGTATATTGATGAATGTCCATGCAAACAACTCAGCACAGCCTCCAGACCACATTAACGGCTTGAAGAGCTTTGCATCCTGACACAGGGAGCTCATGTATTTGGTTAAAATGCAGCCAGGTAAGGCAGCAGTGGGGTGCTGCAGAGCTCAAACTCCCTCTGGCAGCCACTCAGCACCTAAGGAAGCTTCTCTTCCCACCAGCAGATAGCCAGCTGACCCTGCTGAGATCAGCTACTACTCCCCTGCCGGGGTGGGGGGCAGAGAGCAGGCAGGAACGCTGCAACCATAAACGCTCGCAAGGGCAGCGATGGACGCAGTGCACACTGCCAGGATTTGACGCGTTAACTACACCTGCTGGGATGGAGTGGCAGCTCACTCGGTAAGGACAGAGCTGTGCACTTCACTGTGGTTCTGATTAGGGTATATAGGGCAAATACTGCCAGACCCTAGGCCTGACGGCACCTTTTACCGGGAGTGCCGCTGTAAGGCGTCTCAGATGGCCTGGTACATACTGTGGACCTAACACTGCCCCTGTTTGTAGGGCCACAGAGAGGTTGGGCAACCACAGCACTTTGCACATGCTCCATATCCTGGGTGATCTCAGCGCCTCAATGACAGACACCAGGGAAGGGGATGAGGAGAGAGCATGCTTTATGCAGGGTTCAGCAGCGGGGAGGCTCTCCGGGACCCTGATTTGGTCTTAATGCATAAAATTCATAATATGAAATCTGTAATTTATGGTTTCTTGTAGTTATGCTAATAAAGGAGAAAATGTTAGCTTCCAAACTTGTATTGCTTGTCATTCATTGAAATGTGAATTAACAAGGAGAGAAGCATGTTTTTGTTGGTGGGAGTATGTAGAAATTAGCGGACAATATATGTGATGAAGATAAACTACCACAAAGACACTTTCTCAAAAGATTGAAAACTGGAATGGGAAGTTAAAATTTATAGTATACTAATTAAAATGCATGTTCAAATCTTGAAATATTGCATCTTACTAATAGCAGTGGCTCTAAAACTGTTGTTGAACAGTGGTGTTGCCTGGAAGATGCTGCATCTTCCTCAGCGCCCTGCAGCTCTTCCCATTTCCACCCAGAATCACTCCAGTGCAGTGATGTTTTATGGTGCATCTTTTGTTCACTCACAACATGTCTCCTGTAAACTTCGGATACAAATAACAAAAGCTCATTATTTTCTACCTTATCTTTTACTCTGTACCTGCCACCGGCAGAAACTAAAACTTCCCGAAATTACAGCACACAGTCCAGAGTTTCTTTATATCAGTCGTTTCTCGTACCTATCTGTCTTCGCAGATAATTAGAATCCATTGGAATTCAGACACCCATTTGAGAGGGGCTGTTTGTTTACATGCTTTAGAGCAGTGCTTGCCATCGCCTCCTTTGCTAGGACTCTTATCAGAATTTTCTTTATAAGCCTCTGTTCCAGTTTTCATCAGATCAAAAAAAAAATTACTGTGTTTGCAACACACTCAGACCAAGAGACTTTTTTTAAACATGGCACAATAAAAAAGTTCAGTATCTTTTCTCCAAATCCTGTAAGAAATATCATATGGTGCACTCCCACTGCATCCTGCTGAACACGTACATTAAAAGAGTTTCATTGGGAATTCTGCAAACTTTTCAGGCTCTGTAAAGCCTGCAATCCCCAGAACAACTGCCCAGTGGGGAGATGACAAAGTCAGCCACGTGAACTCATGTTTGTAAAAAGCCAGACATTAAAGCAAAGTCCCGACACGAGTCCCAAGTTCTGGGCTATGTGACAGGGTTGGGTGGTCCCTCAGCGCTGCTCTGCTCCAGGACGGGACTGGCTCATGTTATCGCAATAAATGGGGAAAAAACCCAACTCCTTTGTTTTCTATTGGAATAGTGACAAGTGAACATACAGCACTTTATCTGTGCAATAAAAGCTGTACAAAGGTATCTTCAAAACCCGGAGCTCTAATTAGGAGCTCTTCCTCCTTATGAGAATACATAGCTGCTGCCGATATTAACGGGAGTTACGGTGCGCACACAGGTGGTGGAATAAACTCTCATAAACACAATCTATTGTGCAAATACATACTGAGTCTTTTTTAAAATGCGCGCTAGCCGTAGCTTTGAAGCTCGGAAATTCCCCGTTCTGCCAGAAATGACATGAAGGACCTCACTACATCTCAGGTAAACAACAAATATTTGAGAAAGTCTCTCATTGCACGTGTAGCTGCCAGGCTAGAGCTTCATAACCTGCTAGAAAAAGAGAACAGCTTCCAGGTGTGGGGTCAAGAAGAGAGAGGCCCAGGTTCCACCGATATTAAATAGGCTGGACAGATTCATGCAGCTGAATGCAGAAACGCCAAAAAGTCTCATGCAGCAAAGCTCTGAGGACCACAAATTGCCCTGCGCTCCGCAGCTCTGCCCTCCGCAATCCTGCGGCTCTAATGAGGGAGCTGCAGGACTCTGCCCTCAGGGTAAAATTAACCATGGCGCAGAGGGAAAGCGCGATACCCAGACAATCTTTAAATATCACTCCAAGTCAGGAGGTCACATCATTAACACCGCCAACCGCAGGCGCTCCAGGCACACGGCTCGGGTCCCTAAAACGAAGCTTGTCAATTTTCAGATTTTAAAATGTAACACTTCCTTTAAATTTTAAATTTTTCAGCTGCTTTTTTTTTTTTGTTAGGTCCCAGCTACGTGCAATCAGTAAGTTACATGGTTTTGACTCTTAACAGCACAAGTGTCACCAACTAAAAACCAACTCCAGAGCAACTGGAAAGACAGAGGGTTCACCTTCCAGGAAGAGACAATCGGTTCCTGGCCTGGGCTTCAGAAAAGAGCGTGCTGAGTCGCAAGAAACAGCTATCATGCAATTCAGGATGGCATTAATTGCATATTTTGTGGCTCTGTACTCTAATTAGAGCTGTGCACACACCTCCAAAAGCATGTTTCGGCTTCTCAGCAGGAAGAGACCAGAAGGGGCTCCTTGTTTTTATCAGCTAAGGTCAGAGTTGTTTTAGAAAACAAGACCCTGGCTGCTCAGTAGAGGATCTGCTCTCCTCCTAAGAAGGGTTCATGCCTCTTCCTCACCTTCAAATTAAAGCTTGAGAGATCCTTAACAGACAGCCTGTGACCATGGGGTACAAGTTCTCCACGGCACGGCCAGGACCATGGGGCAGGCATGCTGTCCGTGCACCCTCCGCACTGCGGCTGGAAGCACTCCCCTGAGGGGTGAAAACCCAGGGAAACGGCATATGGCTCTGGAGCAAAGTATCTGACCACACTGCGATCAGAATATGGATGCCTGCGTGTTTGGCCATGATTTGTTTCTAAAGGACCACGTGGTTGATCTTTTGAGGGGGAAAAAAAAAAGCACCATTTCCCAAGCTACTGATAGCTGAAGAGTTAGTAGAGTGGCTGCTTGTGGGCATGCTGAACCATTTCAGGGTTTGAATGGCAGCGCTGCAAACCAAGGAAATTATCATGTCCTCGTGCTACTGCAAACTGCCCTCGTGGACAGAGCAAATTCAGCTACTTTGGGGACTTCTGGACAGACCACTGAAAACAAAAACAAACTGCCCTGAGAAATAGCTGGCAATCAGCTCAACACGAAGCAGGATTTAAAAAAGTGCAGTTAATGGCACCAGCTAGACGATATGGCATATAAGGTCACAGCACTGGACAGAGGAGGTGGAGGACACTCAATGGGCCATTTATTAATGGAATGTAACGATAAAAACAAAGAGTTGCCATTTTGTGAACAAACAAGAAAATAGTTCTAGGCACCAAAATCTATTCTGTCATTAAGAAATTAAATTTCTTTTTAACAAGTAATTTAGATGCCAGTCCTGGAAACATCCAGGCCAAGGTGTGTGTGTGTGTCATATCTCAGTTGGATAATCATCTTGTAAGAAATTCAGGGGCCAAACGGGGCTGGAGCTCGACACAGAAGAGTCAATTTGTCAGTGGAAACATTTGTGCAGTGTTGATTTCAACTTTTCCTTTACTGCCTGAAGAGACCAAGATTAATTAAAAGGCAAATGAAGACAAAGCACTTCTGTCACTATGAATGGCTGAGTCAAAATAAAGACACCCATCCCTCCTTCTCCTGGCGATTTAACACAACGTACCAGCCTGTGTTAAAGCTGCAAACCACCCTGCTCTCCTCTGGTTCTTCCTCCTGTTAGTTACTGTGCACTGGCTGCTATGAGGTAGGCACACGCTTGTCCTCTCCCCAGCAGAGCCACGTTCTTCGACTAAAATTTGAGCTTCAGCCTGTGCTTTGGTTTTGGTGACTCTACATATCACTTTTGGGTACCAAGTTCATGCCCACGCTCTGAGCTGTGCACCCTGGCTCCTTGGGCACGACTGCAGGAGCTGAAGTGCTGAGGAGATGATGCAAAATCACCCAGCCCATGGGGCAGCTTGGGCTCAGAGGTTGCCCAGCCAGAGGCAGCAGCTGAGCCTCCTCCCGCACGCAGGGACTTGTGGTCTCAGGCTGGCACTAACTGGGGGATCTCCCTCTTCATGGTGTGGCATAATCACGCCCTGTGCCTGGTAATTACTGAAATCCTCTAGTCAGGAATATTTGCAGGATCAGAATCCCAACGCAATGCAGGCAGCAATGCTAGCTTACTTAAAGAAAATTAAAAATGTATCTTAGAGTGTATATCTTAGAGTATTATATTTTCACAAATGAAAGCATCTCCTGTTGCTAAATGTCTACTCCTTTTTCTTCCTGCATGATTTGCATGACAGCTCACTAATGATGACCATTTTCTAGCTGCACATGGGAGTTTTTCCTTTCCAGTACAGTAGTCTGCCGCATGCCAAGATGCGGACTTTAAAAACCACTTTCCTACTGCATTTGTTTTCTGCCATTTCTCTACAGATATTATATTGCTTTTGACTCTACAAAATTATTCGCTATTCTAACTCTTCATAATTATGAGCTGAGAGTTCATAGCTAATAGCGTTATTCAAAGTGGAAAGAAGCTACTTTTTTTTTTTAATAGACCAAAGACATCTTAGTTTAAAAGTAAAGAAAATCACAGGAAAACAATTGGAGATTTGGAATCATTGATGGTGCCTGAAATGTACTTGCCACGTAATTGAGAGGCACTCTTGTTCTGTAGCCATTTACTGATCACATGAGAACGATGATTTGTCATTTTTACTTGCTTCAAATTACTAAAGGCAATTTAATTTCTCTCATGGAGACGACACATCAGATAACGTGAGCATAATCAAGAGGTAACGATCTGTGGCTCTATGCACATACAGCTACTCCAGTTACCAGCTAAACGACTGTACATATGGCAGCGGGAAGGCAACGCAAGGCATTCAGATCCCCAAGCACAGGGTTTCCATCCAGGCAACGACATTTTAAACGGAGCATTTTAGCTAAGCCATGCAGCCGCATCAATCTAGATTTCAGATGAGCAGTGCTCCATCTACTCAGTCACTCCCATATCTGTCTGTCTACACCTGGGCAAAAAGCAGCATCTGCTGAGCTCTGTAAAGGGCAGGAACATTCCCTGCAGGCGTTTATGAAATTGGTACGGTGGCAGTATCTTAGCATCTCAAAAATTTCTCAACCAGCCCTCCCCATCAATCAGTAACTGCAAAGTCATATGCCTTCTATAGGAGAAATATCGCACGTAAAGAGCCTAAAGCAACGAGCTGGGTATTGGCACTAGGTGAGGCTCCTGCGTTTAGTACTGTATTTGCAGTTCCTTTCAGGTGGCTGATGTGGCTGACAGTATGTTATGGCTATGGCTGTACAGGCAGAGGAACCCTCTCTCCTACGTATGTATTTCTAAAAATGACAGTTGAAGAGAAGTTTGCTACTACACCTGCTTCACCTCTCAAAACACTGGTGAATTAGTCTACTGAATTTGGTCTCTGCTGCCCATTCCTTCTCTAGCAACAACGGGTAACACAAACTAGTATGTCATGTTCATGAAGTTTTGTGCTTCCCAGGGACTGTGTTATAAAACTGTTGGGGAGAGGGAGGAAGTATCTGGAAATAGGTCGGAGCTGCAGTGAAGAAGGGTCTGGGGAGCTTCCAGGAGAGGCTGAGAAGAAGAGACAAGGGTCAGGCTAGCTGCTGTACTCTGGGCTTCTCAGCTCAGACATCCCCAGCCAGCAGTGATTTCTTAAAACTCGCCGCGTTTCTGTTTCTAGAATGACTAAAAAAGTGGTGGGGGAAGGAGGAGACATACACTGAAAGACCACCCTGGCTTGTTTGACAGCTTAGCAGTGCAGTGAGCAGCTGAAGTATATTCTTCCTTATGACAAACTCAGCGGTTTACTTGTGCTATCGGTCAAATGCCAAACACAGCCAAGCCCTGAAGCGCCTCTGTAAAAGTGAGCTTTTACAGTATGCATGCTTGGATTCCAAATGTTCTGTCATCCCTTTCTAACCACGTGTGAGGTGAAGGTCAGTCTGAGATTTCCCATTCCCAAATAACATCACTGACAATAAATTTCAGAAGACCAGTCCTCTTCTCCAGTAGAGTTATCCCATTCCTTTCCCATCAAACCCATTAGATTAACTAGTTCACAACAGGTTTTCCCAATTTTCACTGACCAAATCTGAAGTGCAAGTACTAATAGAAAATAAACACTCCTCCGCAGTACCACTGCTCTGGTTGCCTTCAGAGCAGCAACAAGATTTAAGGGCAAAGAATTTTTAATTGACTTCTCAGAATTCTGATTTTGTGAAGAATAAATCAAAAGCCCAAACTGAAAGCCCCAATGCTAAGCAGCGCTGAAACAAAACGTTTGGCAGTTACTAGCAAAGAAGCTTCAGGAACGTATTTTGGAGCATAGCAACCAATGAAGAGTAAGCTGGCTTAAGCTTTGAAGTTAAAGCTTTCAACAATGCTTCTGATTTCTATAGAAGACAATAGAAACAATGAAAAATTAAAAAAAGGAAAAACCAAACCCCAGGTCTAGTTCAATGCTCAGTGAATGGACTCACTGTGAAAGACACCCGTACAAAGAAAGCAGAATTAGTCTGTTTGCTCATAAATCATGTAACCACAGCTAATCCTTTTGCAGTATTACCCTGCTTCGTCCTTTAATAAATCTGCTTAAAATTAAAGATGCACCCAAGCCAAGAAACACCTCCTTTGATATTTAAATGGATCAAATAAGCTGTTGGCCGCTAAGCTCAAAACATGAATTCTGAAACTGAAAAAAAAAAAAAGCCATTTCGCTGTGCTAAGAGGCTGGCATCTCTTAGGATGGTCACAGCATTTAGTAGCATAACTTCTAAGCACCTCAAGCATTGGTGCATCTTCTGCCCATGCAGGAAGGGAAAAGTCCTTGGAATACAAGTCTCTTACAAGCCAGTTACCCCAAACCAGCTCATCCCCTTGTTCTACAACCCTTGTATCACATCGTCTGGATACTGGAACGAGGAATTTTACAGTTTAACTGAATACAGGCATGGAGCTTGGAACAAGGTAACTAAATTAGTGCAAATGACATTTTTATTTAAGCGTGGGTAATTAGCTACGAGTTGACATAATAAACTCTAAGATTTTCTTGTTTCAGCTTCCTGTCAAGAACAGACCTTTCAATGCTTGAACTTTGGCAGATTATTCATAATGTAAATAGAGTTTTTTTTCTATTTTGACTTTGGCTACAGAAAAGAGGACTTTTTTAAAAAAAAAAAAAAAAACTGGCTTTACACATACAGGCAAGCTGAACTAATAACAAAAGTACTCAGGCTGTCCTTAGTGCACAGGTAACTGCAGACAGCAGCGTGTACGTAATTGATGGGTTTTTCAGTTCCAACTATCAGATGCCAATTTGTTTGATTTGGCAGTCACAACCGTGGTTCTCATCAAGTTAGAAAAGGAGCCCTGTGATTACCATCACCCAGATTGGTAGCTTTCCCAAAAAGAACAAACACTGTATTTGCAATCCTTACTTATTGCCGACTTCTCTTCAAAGGGCGTTTTCTTGCTCAGTGCAAAAGCAGTCATCGCATAGAGCAAACCATCAACCAGCCACAGAACAAGAAAGCTCAAGAACAGAAAGCTACTCAGACTTAGTTGCTTTACGCTTTGATCATCCCCTTCAATGGAAATTGGTGCAGCTTTAGAGGGCGGCCTGGGAACTTCCTGGAATTTTCCATAAGCTATACAATTACGCAGGAGTCCACAGATGTCACAGTTACGTGCAAGGACACCACGTGCCTCACCGTCCTGTGGCCCCTTCTCAGTCCTCTGAGTAACTGCACTGGCTCAACAAGGGTAACGATGGGAGAAAGCCAGGTAGCCATAAAACACAGCACCTGCTCCCACCAGGGTGTGACCATGACATTTGCCTTCATTTCCACTTTGCCTTTCTCAGCCGTGTAACCTTGATCCCGAACCAGGCAGAAACACAAACCCCTTTCCTGACCCCCTGCCTCAAATGCATTTTTGGCAAAATAATTCAGCCCAGCGGACCTTCCGTTTAAGCCAAGCTGAATTATGACTTACTCTGGTTCCTTGCAGTTTTCACCTGGAGCAGTACATATTATTTCCCTCCTTGCCACCTCCTGAATTCTCATTAACCTTTCTGTCAAGATTGCATTAAACATGTCTCGTTAATTCACTACGTTCTTTGAGAAATCTGACACGGAGATGACAAATGCTTATCTAAAGAAACCCCTCCAGCTTAATGAAGTGTATAACAAGTAACACAAAATTCTGGTTTACAACAAAGGTTTGATTGCGGCTTTGCTACTTCAGTGAGTTCAACACCAAGACTATCTGAACAGGTTCAGCACCTGTCCTTAAGGGAGCAGGAGAAAAGGTCACGGACCCTCAAGAAATCTAAGGGCTTCAAGAACCCTCCTCCAAAGCTGAATGATATTCTACAGCATACATGCCTACTAAATAAAAAACCTTTACAATTAATACACACGGCTCTTACTCTCCCATTTACCATAGGTCAAGGCACTAAATTTCTCAGGAAAGTTTGCAACTGAGGAAATTTCTAGTGAGAAGTTGCAGCAATGTTGGTGCAACACGAGGTAAGGCACGAACATTTACATTCAGGTAGGTTTTGCTGGAGAAATATTGTGCGTTTTATAAACGCCAGACAGTGAAGAGAGAATTTGTTAATCCAAAAAAGATCCCAAAGCAGTTTAATTGACTGGTATTGATGTACTACCTCTATCCTACTACCTATTTTTTTGAAGAATATTCAGTAAGACAATAATGCAATGAAATTACCATTTATATGGCTCTTTTCATCTACAAAGGAGTCAAAGTCCTATGTATAAGGGTATAAATACATACTACTGCTCAAGTGTAACAAATTCTGCAGCAGGAAATATCAAATGCTCTGCACCAGCACACAATATAACAGGCTGTACGAAAGGAGCGATGATATTTAAATCCAGAGAGATGACAACACCCAATTAATCAGATTACTTAACATACACTCTAATACAGGGGGCTTTCAGACTTTTCATTTACCAGCTCCTAAAAATTCAGTTCACCATAGCACGACTTTAAGTCTCCTGAAAATAGCTTTGCTCTTCTTAAATACCTTTCTTGACCAAGCAAAGTGGTTCACAGACCCCATGGCAGATGCCCACAGACCACCTGTAAGCTCCCACTGCTTACTTACAACCGTGGATTAACCAACATAGCAATCCTTCTACAGAAGGATCAGACTCATTGGGTCAGATTATAAAACCGGTTTTTGGTAAGTCTCATGCTTGTACTTGGAGATGCAGTCATCTTTCACTGACTTGGCATTGAGTGGCACTAGATCTAACAACAAAAATAAAACTTGTCTCCCATCAAAAGGAATGGTTGGAAACACATTATTTCAAGTTGAAAAAGCCTGTGAACAACAAATTCTGGGGGAAAAAAAACCCAAACAACTCCAACCCTTATAACTGAAAACTAGAGGTTTTTTTAGAAAAGTAAAAGAACTTTTCCACTTATTTCTGCTAACAGAGGCACACCAACTGGTTAAAAATCCTCAGATTTTCTCCATTTAACAGTCCAACTTAAAAAAAAAATTACATTAAGCAAACCAAAAGAGTAGAACTGCAGAAGGTGTCATATAGTCTGACAATTAATATATTCCCAGTCTCCAGCTGGCCACCGTGCAGAGGAGGTTTGTGGCGTATATCTTATTGTTCTCCAATATAAATTCATCAAAAATGAGTGAAACTTAATAGTAAAACTTAGATGATATCTCCCAAAGAACTCTAAGACTCCAGAAGATTAAAAGAGTTTTTCTGCAATGAGATGTACAATGACCTCATAAATATTAGCAAACCCTTTGACCTGGAAAATGCTGTCTCTTCTACCTTCTGCATAATAATACAGAACTGAGTAAAATAGAATACAAGAATGTTCCTGCTGAAGTTCACCCCCATAGAGCCTCAATAAAACTGGGGTTTGAAGTCATATTTGCATGCTTCAAAAGTCCATGAAAAACGTTTGGAAAATGCATTTATATTTTTTTTAAGGGAATTCTAAAGATTTTTCCTAAAATAGAAAGAGCTTGAGAATCAAAAGATATTCCAGGATAATAAATCAGTATTTTTCACACAGTATCAAAAAGCCAGTTAAGTACCATACCTGAATTGTTTTAATCTGCAAGAGATTTGTGGGTTTTTTAGCAACTCCCTTTGAAAAAGCTACTTCCTAGAAAAACACAGCAAAGGTCTCATGTCTAATACTGTACATTTTGTTGACCAGTTAGTTATCCATTTATTGGCACGTGCACTTATTCCCCATTTACACAACTGCCACATTCAGTCCAAATGGCTGAGCTCCAAGCCAGTTGCAGCAGTTCATGCTGCCGTGATGTTGCAGACAAAAATCTCCCTTTTTCCCCTCCTCACAGGTCTGACACATTCCCGCATATCCTCAGAAGAACTCAGAAATTACCCTTCTAAATGGCAGTACATCACCCTTCCGGCAGACTATAATAATAATACTGTAAATTACTGCTGCAGCTTCACCAAATTAGAAGTCAACGATGACTGCTTTTTTGGAACCTGTTTCTGGAATACTTCAATATTAAGCCTTGAAACCATTGCTTGGAGTCAAAAACGAGCTGCATGGGGTTTCTGCCACAGTATCTGAACTGTTCCGAGGATGTCACCTCTGAAAGACAAGGAACTGAGGCATCTGTGCCCAAGTCCTGCTTTTACAATGGAAACTCCAGGCACAGACTCAGCTCCTGCTCAGAGGAGAGGCTGGGAAATTGGGACCTAGAGGAAGTATTGGCTGAATACACCAACACACCTTGGCCAGATAGCGCGATGTCACCTTTTCTCATCTGGATTTGGCAAGGGTCTAACTCCTTGCAGAAGCAATGAGAGGGAGGTTAATCCAGCTGATGACTATTGCAGTTAGTTTGCCACATAACTAATGTTCATGCCGTCCAATAACAGATGTTTAAAGGGTTAACACTAAAATGATTTCATCTGCTCAACCTGCAGACATTTAATGCCTTAAACAGACACTAAGTTCTCAGGCTGGGTATCTACATGTTTGCCTCACACTTCACAGACTTGTCTTCTTGGTCTTGTAGCACGACCGGCTGTCCTTTGAGCAGGTGACTGAAGGACCAGCATCTTCAGTACCTGAAGGTTCAAATGTCATTTTAGCAGCAGTATTTTTCTCTTTAATATTATGAAGACTATGAGTATTTTCATGGATGAACACCACTGAAGACAGAAAGGTAAAGTGACTTATTTTGGCTGTTCATCAGCTCTCACAATCAATGGGATGCATGTATATACATACTGAAAAACTCATTGTATTCAAATGCTGAAAATAACCTAACTATTTTAGTTGCCACTATTCGGTACACTGTCTGAAAATACTATCAGAAGACACTGAAATGAAGTCCTTGTGTTGATTTAAAGCAACACACTAAAGAGACTCTAGAGTTCATCTTTGTAGCACCTGCTCCTTTCCCCTGGATGCCATGGTTAGGGTGTCTGAGCCCTCTCTTCCATGGGGAGGCAGTTAATAAGCCCATGAGCACTGGCCTCCATCCCACTGGAAAGGTATTAGTCCCTTCTCGTTCTGACCACAGCCTGCCCAGCCAGATGGATAAAGCCTCACTGCTGCCCTTAAGCACGCTCCTGGTCTCTCGGTTGTCTGCTCGTAGCAGGGAGGGTTCCCCTCATCAAGGTGCTGAGGAGGGGACGTGATCTGGATCATATGGTTTAAAAACGAAATGAGAATGGGTGAACTGTGCTGTCAGAGCAATGCTGAAGGATGACAGCAGTGTGCAGATGTCAACCGCAGCCCTGCGCAGGGGATCACCAAGGAAATCCATCCCCCAAGCGGTGCAGGCTGATGGTTGGAAACTGAAGGAACATGACTGATTTGCACAACTCCCTGGGCAGAAAAACATTTAATTTAAGAAAGATTAGATTGTCACAATTGCCCCTGACAAGAGTGCCTGTCTAGTGAGGCCTTGAGCCTGCATTTTTGGCTAGCACTGTGCTCTAGCCAAGACCTTAAAAATATTCACAATAAAGGCTGTCACCAGCGCTACATTTCCTTGTCACTCTCTAAGTGTGACTGATTTGCCAAGATCAAGACTGAATTCGTGATCGGCAGCAAGGGCACCTAACATGAATTATACAGCTGGCTTTCCTTCCTAGCCTCCCGGATATGCTAAAGAAAATGCTTTCCCTGCATACATTGTTCTTTTTATATCCACACCATATTCTCTGGGTAACGATGCATGACGGCTCGGCTCATCCCAGCGGCTCCTCCCGCTCCCAAAACAAAGAGGATGCTCAGTAACAAGGAGGCATTGGGCTATTAAATATCAAAGCCCGTATCAGAAAATGTATTGATATCCTGGCAGAGTGTCTTGTGCCCTGGGATGAAATGGAAAAAAAGGGGGAAGGTAGAAGTGGTGATGATTTTCTGAAGTGAATTTAGCACCGAGGAAACTGTTTGCTTAGTGCAGCTCCGGAGATGCAGTGGCAGTGCCTGCGCAGAGAGCTCCATCTACGGAGGCAGAAGAGCGCTCAACTGAAGCTAAGGGGGAGAAGGCGGCACAAAAAAAGGGGATCAGCTGATTAGAGGAAAGGCGGTATAGGAAAGGACCTTTCCTTCCTCTTCACCTTCCCAAATAATGGATACAGAGATGAAATTAAAAGTCACTAAACAGACCAACAGCACACCCAGGAAGAGCCCGTGAGGTCAAAGAATCAGCTTTTTACTTTCTGACAGCAGTATCCCGGCGCTGATCAGAAGCGGGGAGATGACTGTTGGTGCAGAGCAAACACAAGGCTTAAAGAATATCAGATTTTGGGAGGTGGCAAATGATTCTCCTCCCAAAGCCAGCATACAGCCCAGAGCCGAAGGTGTAAAACGAGGGAGTCAGAAATGAACAATGAACAGGAACATCCAGACAGCGCTCTCGGCTCTCAGTGGTGAAAGATGATGTCTTGAGCATATTAACAAAGCAATAAATCCCACGGAGTAATCTGCCACCCGTAAAGCACAGTGTATGCTTAGTCTTGAGAGTTTTTGCCCAAGGGCAGAAGATACTGGCATTTCGGTGTCATCTCACATCTCAGATTCTTTTCCAAAGGTATCTTTAAGTGGGTCACTCAATTTACTGGTAAACTGCAAGATTTGATACTGAAGCCTCATAGCGTCTTCTCTGAAGAAGAACTGGAGGATAAAATTTTAAGACACTGAGAGACTGGGTTTCATTCACCATGTCAACAGAGATAATCAGTGATAATGAAGAAAGTTTTTTTTCTAAGCCATTTCTACAGAAGTTTATAAGCTTCACTGCAGACAGTTCCCTGGAAATCACGAGGCTCATTCAAAGCTTTCACGGTCTGAGCTGTGTGGGGCCTCGTTCTCCCACTGACAACACTGAAAAGCTTATGATAGTGCATCAAAAAAAGCCCCAATAATTAAAAAGCCTTCTGATTAATGAAAATTGCAATGACAAAAATTAGATTTTTAAACCAATTTTTAGATTAGGTAAAAGGAGAAGGGAAAAAAAAAAAAAAAAAAGCAACTTTCCAGGAACTGTGTACTTACAGAAAAGAAATGCTGTAAGTTAAACTAGAAGACCAGAACGAATGAGAAGACTTAAGGTTGAAATACCAGGAAACTATTGCTAACTATCATCCAAATATTCTGTTGCATCAACCTGCAGGGTTCTGCCATGAGGAGATAAGTGAATAATTCTTCTCACTTGACTTTTCCAACCATTACAATCACTGTTCTTTAGTCACAGATTAGCCTGGCTGTTGCTCAAAATGACCTCCTGCTACTTTGCAGTTATGATTTATGTCTGAAAACTACTCTAATAAAAATAAATGGAATTAACAAAAAGCTGAAATTTAGATAACAGTAATGCCAAATTTATCACGAGTAGAAATTATTCACTTTCACCTGTAAATCTACAAGAGCTTTTCATCCCTTCATTCCTAAATTACAAGTATCACATCATCTAAGCCATGTATTATTCACACTTTTCTATTATTGCAGTGATCTGAGAAAGCTGACTGAAAACAGCTCAAACTTCTTATCAGGCACGAGGCCGTATTTCAACATTAGAGAGCAACCCTATGGCAAATACCCCTGGGATCACTGCATCACCCTCAGAGCGGAGCATTAGGCATTCTTGGAGCATCAGTTGTGGGCCTTTGTGCCCCCCAAATCCTGACCACCTTTCCTGCTAATTGCACAGAACTAATTACACACAGCAAGGAACACCTCCTGTTACATTCTTCCGATGCTGTGAGCCTTTGGCACAGATGGAAGCGGTTTGCTGCAGACTGAATTCAGGTACGTCTTCTGCTTAATCCTAACCTGTAGTCACAGCCATCAATTTATATATTATTCATGTTGTTAATCTAATATTTATCTAATATTTCACTGTATTTGACAGCAAAAGCTATCTCTATGCAAGACCATATGAGCTCATAACATTCTTGCTTCACAAATGCATTCTGAATTAATCTTTATATGCCCTATTTCCTATTTCCATTTTCCAAGGAACAGCTTAGGTACAGAAATAGGTAAGTGAGCACAGGAACAGTTAACCACCCTCAACCCACAGCCCTTATCTTTTGGCATCAGTAGGAACACTTAGAGCTGCAAGACTGGATTCAGCATCACCTGTAAGTAAAATTACTGCAGAAAAGAAAGCAGACAAATATCTCAGAAGAGTGAAGTGTCCCCATCTAAGCCCCGTGTTAAGCACCAGCATCTACAGGATGGCTTTATCAAGAGCACTGAAATCCTGTCAGAGCTGAACCACATTTGCATATGAAAACCCAAAAGGTAGATTGTGCCTGCCCTTGAGGAAGAGTGCACAGTCTCACCCCACCTCTGGTGCACAGAAGAAATGGCAATCCCAGTGTCTGGCAAGACTAACCCATTAAAGATTGTTCAGTTAGTAATACTGGCAGCTTATGGCAAGCAAAACTAACTTCCCATTGAAAATTCACTGCCTGCGGATACTAGCAGTGACGTACCCCTTGCCATCACACATAGTGGCGCACCCTACAGGAGCCCAAGCCATCACCCTGCTTTCTGTTTCGCCCATATTCGTGTTTAGGCTGACCACACTGTGTGCCTCCCAGTGCCTCCTCCTGGGCAAGGTGCCTTACGGTAGGCAAGAGAGCCTGCAGGGATGCAGCACAGCAATGGAAATAGAGGATCAGGCGTATCAGGTAAGCGGTCAAACTAAGTACAAGACGACTTAGAACAAGTTTTTAGATTTGAGGGAAAGCATAGTCTTTAGATTACTGTGTGGAATTTACTGGCTTAAAATGAGACACCACAGCACCCCATCAAAGAGTTACAAAACTCAAAAAGGGTTTTCTTTGCTCCGTGCTTCCTGTGCAAGATACATTTAAGCAATACAACACACTCCTGATCCTAACCCTCCTATACAAGCTCTACAATGACAGATTTTAGTTCTGAGAACACAGAGAAGTCTCTGCATGGGCTAGTGTTCCTCTTCCATTTCCTGACAGAGGCTTTTGCTGGTTGTTTTCTACTGTTTGTTCGAACTGAAAGGCTTTTGAAACCAACTTCAACAGAACTTGGTCACGAGGGGCATCCTACGGTCCCCAGTTTGGCACCCAGCACAAAACCAGACCATGTCCCAGCCTAGCGCAGCGCCTCAGCTGAAACAGCCTTTCAATTCAGACTCCCTGCAATTTAAATTGGCTACATGAGATCTGTAAACGTCTTCAGTCTTCAAGTTTCTGGCTGTATCTTACAGCATTTAGCCCCCCTGGGTGGCGGGTGCCTCTGCCATACCTCTCTCAGGAATGTTAAACACAGACTTTAAAACTGGAATTCTTAGCAAGAGGCTTTAATTTGTGTGAAAGGCAAGTTATTCCTGAAAGAACTTGAAAAATCTGAAGGTAAGAGGGAAAAAGTCCATTAACAAGCTGGAGCCTTGATCTACAGGAGGTGTTTAGCACGCTACCTAATCTAATTTGTATTTAATAAGACAGGTTTCTTCAAATAGCGCATCCACAATCCCCAGGAAAAACCCCTGTGAATGAAATTATTTATTTCATACTTTCTGCAGAGGGCAGTTTTATATCTTTAGATATTCTGCTTAAAATTTATAGACAGCACTGGTGGTGCTTTTGCCTTGTAATGATGACATTTCACACATACTTAATCCCATTGATTAATTCTATTCGTTACTCTTAGAGAGGCAGCTAAGAGAAGGAATAACAATTTATGCCATTTTTATTTGTGATCTCCATTATAGTTAGGTCAGAATAAAAAAAAAAAGTTGCCCACAATTAGTTTTGAACAGGCTGTTGATTATGACCTGGGTCAGGAAATCTTGCACGTTGTTATTTACGCACCGAACCTCAATCAAAGGGTGGAAGTAAAGTATACTTCAAAGTCATACCCAAACATGACTAAAGGTTCGAGGACGCCATTGGTTTGACAGGCAAAATGAGTGATTATCCCCTCATTTTAGGTTTAAAATATCTGAGAACACAGATAATTTTCACATTTAGTATCCTATTTACTTCACTGGAGACGTATCTCACTCCCATGTCCTATTGCTGGCTATAAACACGTAAAGATCACCTCCATTCTCAGATTCACCCTCAGCTTCTAGCACAAGTACGCTCTGAGTGACACTAAAATACAAAATAATGTCACACAGTTGTGACACCAGATGGTATGAGTCTATTCCGAGCCACTGGAGGAGCACGTAGAAGCCATGTGACAGGTCATGCTGATCCTCCTCTTTGCCTAGTAGGTACTGGTGGAAGTAACAGAGCAAAAATAAATGAAATAGGAACTATGGGAGCTAGTCTTCCACATCCACAAGGGGATTAACTATACCATCACCGACAGTACGATCTTTTTGGTATTTTAAATTTGATAAGCAACACTGTGCATTTCTGGGTATACACCCTTGCCAGCGCCTCCGCTCAAGAACAGTTTTCATGGTTTCTCTGAAAACATCATCAGTTCTACTTTTACTTCAGGTCAATGTTAAAACTGAAGTGTCACAGTAAGTTTCTGTTTGGCAGGGTCAATAATATTGGTCTGTGCAGATATAAATCCTACAGGCTGAGGTAGTGTCCTTTTGTTGGTAACCCAGTTTTAAATCCAGGGGCAGGACTAATTCCAGCCTCAGGACACATTAGAAAGACAAAGGAGGAAGATGAAAAGCATCTCAATGACTAAAATTTAGCTCTGTTAATAGTCACATCCTGCACAACAATACTGGAAACATTCTCTACCTTTTGTCTTTTGTTCACCTGTGCCCAACATTTATATTAAATTGCCTTTCTTGCCGGATTTTAAAGGGGAATCTTTCCTTTGTTATTCTCAGCCTTGTAAGCAAATAGCGAAACCAGGAAAAATTGAAACCAAACACAGTTCCTAATGTCATAATAGTGTTTTGAACTAACCGAGTTAGCTCAGAGCACATAGCTGAAAAATAACCACACAGAAATCTAAAATGCACTAAGTTCCCACTGCATCCCAGTACTTGCATTTGCTCAAGTATAAAGTGCTAAACAGCCCCCCAACCTCTGCGGAGGGCGGGCATCCTGCTAAGAAGTTTTTTTATTTTGGAACTGCTATTGGAAATCCAACTATGAAATTCAAGTCTTCAAATCCCTAAGCACAACGGGGGAAGAAAGCAGCTCCGGAGCATTTACAGCCGCAACAGAAACAGGTTTTGACAGACACTACGCTGTGTCATCCTAAGGCAGGGAGGTGTGAGGAAGCTGCGGGGAAGATGCACTTTATCACATGGGAGAGAAGGACACAGCTACTGACTAACTGAAAAAAGCCAGATTCCATCTCTCCAGGTAGCTGGACCAACCCGACACTTCAGCTCACCCTGAACGGATTATATGTCTGTAGGAAAAGAAGTTCGATGTCTCAACACAACACATGAAGACCGCAGGTCAGTTTTCAAGAACCATGTGGTGCCCGGCTGCAGACAGACGCACAAGAATAGGACAGAAACGTTCCCCTGCTGCCTGAGCCCCATCAGCAGTTCCAGTGCGGCACCCCAGAGCCCACGCGGGGGTGGATGCGATCTGCAGCACAGACACACTCAGACAGGAAGGATTTGCCTGACGCTGCTGTGTACTGCCCCAGGACACACGATCTATTCGCAGGGTGAGCTCTGCAAGGCTGGGCAGAACCCCAGATTAGAACTGCATCCTACGAGGTTTTCCTGCCTTTTCTCTCCGACACAGCAATCGGAAGAGACAGCTTGAATAACAACGCCATCTCCTCTCTGAAAGCCTCTGCTTTTCTATTAATAATTTCTTGCCTTTTTGAACTCCTTCTCATCGTGAAATGCAATACGGCACCATGTCTACACCACTCATGTTTTTAACGGCTCTTTACCCTGTTTGTGCAACCTGAGGAAACTTTTCTTTAAAGGACACTTTGACACTCTTTCCCCCTCATATCACTCATTTAAAAAAAGTCTTTTTTGACCTGACAACGCAGGTTACCAAAAGTCTTTTGAGATGTCTGCTCTATCAATCTGCAGAAATTCATACCAAGATCTCACAAGCAGCATTACTGAAATCTAAAATAAGAAACTTCCCCTTCTCCTTTATTTCCCTTTTCATCAAGATCTCCTGCAAGAAAAAGCGAGTACAGCCGGCTAGACCTATAATGACCCACTTCACATTCTTTTCTCAATTTTAACAGGTAACAACAATGGAAGATAAAACTTGCATTAACTACAAAATATCCTCCACTATCATACACATGGAATAAAAATATACTCTCTTCTTTTAGAAGAATATATTTGCAGCAGAACCTACTTTTACTAGAATTTGTTGCATTTTTGACTGTGATCCTTTCTCCCTGCATATTGATTTCGACACACAACACATTAAAATGGGCAAAAGAAAAGCATGCACCATTGGACAACAGTCTGAAGCATTCGGAAATAAAAATTAATGGGGATTACTACACGGCTTTTTAAACTCCCTTCTCTGCATTCCTCTGTTTATGAGGAAAATACCACAGATGAGCGGAATGCAACTGTTTAGCTCTCCATTTCTGTTTGGTGTGGTATTACCTCTGCGACAAAACTCCTCAGTGGATCAAAGAACTCCACTTCTACCAATTGCCCGCAACTGGGCTCAGGCCCAGTATGTGTAAATTGTTCTGCAAACAGTGGAACTATGTCTGATTTCTCTATGAATTCGCATTCCCTACATCTTCCCATCCCCACTGTAATACTCTCAGCATTCTTCTTTCTCCTTCCCACAGACTATCCCCAGAGCATCAGTTCCAAACCACCCCCTGCAGCTGATCACTACAACGCTCCCAGGTCTTCTCCACAACCCAAACTCCCTCCTGCCATTTCCTTTGGTTGGCTGGAGTAAAGACCTTAATGCAGAATACCTGGAGCTATAGTGAGGGGGAAACAGCGAAGAGGGTATGAATAGGCCTTGAAGGGAAAAGACAAAGTCATCTAGAAACAGCTCAATCCTTATAATATCATTAAAAAGTAAATCTGGATGACTGCACGTTTTGAAGATTTTCAGGACACTGTCGTGCCTCCATCACTGTGGTGTTTTGTTTTTTTTTTTTTTTAAATAAAACCACTCCCTGTCTCCTCAGGAAGAACTATCAACCTGGAAGTTATCACTGAGCAGGTTCTCAGCTGATTTCCAGCCCAGGGAATAGATATTTTGAGGGCCCAGACAGATTGTTCTGCAAATTTTGCCTTAAATTCAGTGAAAGTTCAGAGTAGTGATTTTGATGGAAACACTGTGACCTCAGACTGACATTTTCCTATAAAATGCTTTCACTAGAAAATATGTGTATCATTCTACCTGCAACAACTAGCAAAATCTCTCCTCAATATTATGTGTATAATAGCAATGTGATTTCTCACACCAACTAAACACGTTTAATATAAAGCAATTACTTCGTGCATGACTATTTAAAACCCAGTTTAGTTGTGCATCTATACTGCAGATTTTCTCCAATATAAGAAAAGCGTGCACTTTATACCACACTGACAACCCATTTAGTAATGTCAACCCCAAGATGCGTTTTCTAGTCCAATTATACTATAGGGGCACATCTGAGCACGATGCATAATATAAAGAAGATACACACATAAATCCCATTATTGTTAATGGAAACGATGTGCATTGCACCTCCCACACACTGTTTAAAAACTATGCCCCACAGAAACATTTTAAATAACTCATTCTACACAGTATGAACCTGTTATCTAAAAACTAATGCTTAGCTGCTCTATTATAAAGATTCAAGAGACAGTTTACAACTAACAAGCCTTATGGCTTCAGCCCCTTCGAGTTTCTAGCCTTTTCTTTCAAACACTAAAAACGTAAAGCAGTCTGTATCATTCGAATAACCTAATTTTCCAATGCACCTTCATTAACATTGCTGGCTGAAGCCAATTACAAATGCCTTAAGGCTTATAGCCTCATAAGCTTAGTGTGACAGGTCAAGTTTTATTGTTTGCTTCATCCATCATTACTGACACAGTACACAAGGCACAGTCTACTCACTGCTGCTTCTTTCTCCCTGTGCACCTGCTGTAATTTTAATGTAGAAGCTTATTTATAAATACATTGTCTTCTGCCATTCAGTGCTGGCTTCTTCCACACGTGAGAAGAAAAAGCCCCAAGTTAGGCTTGACTTCCAGCAGCATCTAATGACCTCTTCTTTGGGATAACATGCCCAAGCAAGTCATCACTGGTGATGGGTTTCATCAAATGTTTTTTATAAATATAATGCAACGTAATAATGAGAATAAAAAAAAAAAAAAATTCAGCCACAGAACAATCAACACCAGGGAAAGAAAAACAAAAAAACCCAAAACTTTTGGAGTGACCTAGAGAACTAAGCAAGTTGTTCATTTACAGCGTAAAACGTGGCTGATAGGCCTACATCTTCCAGCCTGAAGATGGGCAAGTAACTTCATTTTTCAAGACACTAATGAGATGGTCTTATTTAATTCAGTAAGACTTCAGCACGTATATTTAAAAAACACTCCCTAGAAAAAGGTTTGTTTTTCTGAGTTTCTGGAATACCGAGCAGCCAGTGGTGGGAGTGTTACGTATTCAGACTTCTCATTATTGGCAGTAGTTACCTGGGTGCCTGAAGAAAAACATTGCCTTCGACGCTGTAGAAGCTTGTAAATGGGAAGGGGAAAATCAGAAAAAAATCATTTCTCTCACAAAAAAGCAAGTGGGCAAATCAGAAAGGCAGAGGGATCAAACATGTCCTTCGGTGAGTTGCCCTTCTCCAGCACTGGTCTTTGTGACTTAAAGTCAATCCCTCCTACTTTAAAAAACCAAACCCACCCCCCCAATAAACACCAAAACCAGAATGAAACATGAATCTAAATTAATATTATTTTAGCATGCTACAAATTGCTATAAGAAAAATCCAAAAATATTCATTGCTTGCCAATACTTTGGCAGAGCGTATTTTAGACACCTACTACTCACCCGCACCCACCATCCTCCACCCCACCATGTAAACACGAGGAGCTGCATCATCATATGGCAGGTCTAATTACCAAGAGTTCTAGAGACTCTCAGTGGGTAAACATGAAATTAATATATCCAGTTTAAGGAAGATACATTGAAGTGAAACCTATCAACTGAATTCTAGTCAATTTAAGTGAATGCAGTAAAAAAAAAAAAAAAGACAAAGCCCCCACCACAGCGTACTTTTGACTTATTCAGAGTTTATTATCCCATGGGTGCACTGGTGGAACTCAAGACAACAACCACAAAATCCTGCATTTCTGCAGCTCCACAAAGCTGAGCTCTTTCAGTGCCTTTACAGGGCTGTGCGAGTATTACCAGAGCCGTCCGGGAAAACCAGCTTGTAAAGAATTTAAGGGAGCTGGATGCAAGAGGAGCACCCTTGTGCTGCCTGAACATCTCTTCCTGTCACTCAGTGATGGTGCGTGTTTGTTGGAAATCTGAAGGTTATTTTATTCTGCACAGGTTTTTATACTGCATTTCCCAGCACAGTATTTACACATCACTACTGCAGCTACATATTGAGAAAGTGGTGGGTTGTTTTTTTTTTTTATTTTAGGGAGTTTAGAGCAGTGTTTTCTCTATACTAAAGCTGCCACAATAACATGAAGAATGAATTACCACTTGCAGCAAAACGCCTAATAGAAACATTTTATTGCAATTTCCTCCAGAATCTGTGGGCTTAACTTGATAGTTAAAACATTCAACTCCAACAAGTATGAGCTATGGTAAAAGAACAGATTCAGAAATTAAAGGAAAAAAATATGGATTTCGCAACTGACAAAATATGTTAATGCAAAGAACCCAGTCTGCACAAAGCCAAATTGTTTTGGACTGAGCAATATTAGAATACGGAGAAACAAACTAAAAATATCCTTTCCCTGCGAGGCAAGGGAAGGGAAAGGAGATAAACACTGCCATAGCCCAATTAGACCAACTTGTTTAACACAGAGTTGTTAAAACTCGGAGGTACAACTCTGGGTAAATTTTGCTTTCTGTCGGTGCCTTTCGCTCACTGGCCCCAGCACAAACCAAAGCACAGGAATTTTAGGTAATGTCTCAAAAGAAATTATACCAAGGACAAACAAAACCAGGTTGTAGTCCATCTAACTCCATCCCCAGAACACCTCCAACATTGCTCTGTCCTGCCTTTACGCAGGATACAAGAGATCATCAGCCTCCAGCAGAACCAAAGCAACCCTCTTCTCTTTCCAACGCTGACCAGTGGCTTTAACAGTTTTAAGTAGCCAGTTTTCCACAAAACCAACCAGTATCCTCTTTGTTAGAGGATTCTTCATGGGATTAAAAAGATTTCTTGGTTTTGTTTTCTTTTTTCCTTGCCAACCCGTGTTTGCAGAATTGCATTAATGAAGACTCCGTCTCCAAAGACTGAAGGGATAGCAACAAACCGTCCCTGAAACAACCTCACCCTCTTGGGCCACTGCGTTTTCTCATTCATTCATAGAACCTCAAACCTGACCATAAGACAAAGCAGCCCTTACCCTCTACAAATTGCCCAGAGCTCTTCATTTTCCCCTCCGTGTGTGGATTCACTGCGCAAGCCTCTATTTCGGTTGTTCTCAGAACTCCTGCTATGCCAGGTGAAATACCTTACAAACGTGCATGTTCATGGGGTTTGGCTGGGAAGAGGTAGCCACGACGCACAGATCAGTGGTTATGCAGGTCTAGCTCTTCCCAGTTAGGATATAAATGGGTAGAGCATTGTTTGTGATTTTGAATTTACTATCCGATACCACTGAAAAGAAAAAGCTTCTCCCATTCAACATAAAGCTAAACGGGATTTGAAAGGAAGCTCAGGAGCTGCTGAACTGCGTGGGTATTTGTGCAGAGTTCAAAAGTTGTATTTCCTGGCTCCCTCAGAGTTAACAAAGCTTACCCTAACCAAGGGAAAGCACGGACCTCTTTGTCCTGGATTGTTTATTTAAACACCCCTAGGAGGCAGAAAGCCTTTTTTTTTTTTTTTTTTGAGTACATTGATTGACCAAGAGATAAATGTCATTCTTTGAACATAAGCAAAGCCACCCCTTAGACACACCTATCTTAAGACATCGGCATGGACTACAAGATACTCCAGAACTGACATCTACCTTATTCCTGATTCTTTGCTCATTCCTTGTGACCATGCAGAGGAAAAAAAAACCAAACCATATAAACAACAGGATGCCTTTAGGGTAGTTTAGCTAACACTGTCTCCTTATTTTAGTCATTAGTTTTGTTTCCATGTCAAGATTTCTGGAAAATTCTCTTGCACATCCCTTAATATCAAATTTGTTACCTAATGTTATGACAACAGGAGGTGATTTTTCCATTTTCAAACAAAAAGATACATGATCATGGACTTAATTAGTTTGCAATGATTTAATTAAAATCTGCAGAACAACAGTGTACCTAATTAGAAGCATAATAATTATACCAATGTACCTCTCCATCTTTGAAGGGCCCATTACTCATTGAGGTGGTATGTTTTGTAATTTAAGATGATCCTTATTTTCATTTTCTAATTAGTTAAGTGCAGCCATCGTCATGTACAGGTAATTGCTTTATTAACTAGCTTAATTAAACTTCCTGTAAAACTGACAGCAACAGAGTTATTTTTCTTAATGTGTTGCTGACAAAAACATTAACTAATTACATAGTGCTCTTTACAGGGCTTACTTACCTCATAAGCTTAATCCATTAGTACTTTAAAGAGCTCTGAAAACTCTGACTGCAATATCCTACAGAAGCGCTTTGTATTGTCAGAGTATTAAACAGAGCTGTTGTAAAGAGAAATTGTTGTTTTCTGGGTACAAAGTTTTATAATAAGGGAGAGAGCGCGCACATCTTAAAACATTTGCATTTCCAGCAGTATCTAGAGACTCAGCAAAGTATTTGACAAACCGAAAAGCCCATAGAGTTCAAAGTTCACAGGAAAGGATGATAGAGAGTTTCTAAAGTATCCAGAAATAACAAAGCTACACAAGTCCAAAAAAAAAAAAAAAAGCTGGAAAACTGGTATGAGGACTGAGCAGATAACAGGCTGCATCTGTGCTCAAATTTTGTCGTGCACAAGCACTGAAGTATTGGTGCAACTAAAGAATCCCATCACTAGGAAGAATTAGTTTGTCATCTAGAAAACAAAA
This sequence comes from Bucorvus abyssinicus, assembly GCA_009769605.1. NCBI lineage: Eukaryota > Metazoa > Chordata > Aves > Bucerotiformes > Bucorvidae > Bucorvus > Bucorvus abyssinicus. The sequence continues at coordinate 4,481,051 of CM020041.1, read as the reverse complement.
CAAGAACAAAAACCCCACCACAGCCAAACATCTGCATCCCCTTCAACTTCAACACTTCTGTGAAGCACATGAAATAACCCAGATCAACAATGGAGACAAGTTCTGAAGACACTTCAGAAAAAGAATCAGAAAGGTTTAACGTCCAAAGGGCAATGAGATTTTTCAAGCAGTACAACTCCCACATATGAAGCTAAATCAACTTAAGATCCAAAGCACTCAGTACCTTGTGTTTCCCATTGCAATAGTTTAGATGACACTTGTAAATCTCTTGTAGCACAAGATTGGAACATGGACTTCTCATAATTTTCAACATTTTCTCATTTGCCTTTGTGGTACCTTCACCTTTGAATATTTTCCAATGGAAGATAAAAGAGATAAAAAGATCCCTTTGACTATCGCGCAGTAAATTAGTTGAGAGGCCGAAGGCTTCAGTATACTTGATGGAACAGAGAGGTAAGTTAAAAATCGTGAGCCTCTATCTAAATCAACCAATTTGCTTAAATGAGGTGGTTTAGTTTGCATTTTTATTTTTTTCCTACAACCGTTGTATTATTGAGTGCTTTGGGTTTGATCACTCTCCCCAGTTTTATCAAGGAATTCTTGCCTCTAGATCTACAATGTCTTTCTTCGCTAAGAAAATGTCGCTATTTTAAAATAATGTTGGTTTTGAGGAAAGCCATTCAGTTAGAAATCCTCAAGAAAGCCTGTCATGCTGCCTTCCTGGGGATGCTTCGACCGCTGATAACCCAATCTGTTCCATAATTCTGTTTCACTCTTTTTTACCCACAGTATCAGTTATCGAGCATCTCGAGAGACATCCAGGCATAACACCACATTGCAGTAATGGGCCTCAAGAATACGCCACGCAGCCCATACTTCTGCTGGGCCAATAACATTTCCTCTGCTGCTCTGCAAATGGATGCCTTTAGAGAATCCTAATCCCTTACCATCAAGGTGGATGGGCACAGTCAGCTCCCAGAATCACCAGTACTATAATTAACATAAGCAGAATGCTTTTTTTTTTTTTCCAAATGCAATCTCTGCAGAGAGCACTGGAACAAAGAGTGTAATGGCCTGAGGATCGTCACACAGTGCAAACCAGCAAGGCGATAATGCTGCTGGTATTTTGCCATATAGCCCTTCTGAATGGAAGATTTTATTACCCAGTCAGGAAAGACTAAGACATCATTTAAAAGAACAACTAAAAATGCATTCTATGTTAATTTCCTGGAATTGACTCCTTCGAGATTTCTTGAAGTTTTCATAAAGAGAACAAATCAAAGTCCTCCACATTCCTCAAGCTCCGTTGAGCATCATTTCAGATCAAGTACTGCAGTCTTAATTTTAACATCTGAAACTAAACTAAGGGGCAGAAACTAAAAATGCCAAGCAATGACAGAAAGAACAACCGAGTCCTGTTTAAAAAGAAACTTCAACCCTAGTCAAAGCTGAAATGGAAAAGGAATACGCTCCTTTCTTAAAGACCAGTACTTTGATGAGGAGTACGTTAGCCCCGTTATCAGCTTGCCTTATCTAAAGACAGAGGCCTCCACTTTTGCATAAAAATCCAAGAAGCACAGTTCAGCCCTTCGATCCCTCGACCTAAGTATGCTACCAATTTGCAGACCTTTAAAAATAAGAAAACTACAAAGGAGTCAAAGAAAGAGCAAATAAGACACAGAACAAATCAGTCCTGTTGAAGTACACCTATCATCCCAGCTTCTGGTCATCACTGGCTTAGGGACTCGGCGTGCTGGAGGTTAAGCAGCCTGCAGTGCATCCATTCGCCATGGATTCCTGTAAATCCCATTTATATCTTTGGCCTGCAGTGAATTTTACAACTTTATTTTGAGCTGAAAAAATAAAAATACTTGGTTTTGAAACCACTGACCTAAGTTTCATTAGATCCCGTACTACAAAGTCCAACGTTCCTTTTCCAATATTAGCCATGATTTCATGTAAAATCACACTGAAGTGCTCTAGTTGTTTCCTTGCAGGTTCCGCACCTCCGACAGCCATTGCTGCCCTTCTCTGCGCACTTCCTAGTTCATCTCTGCACTGACATGGTAGAAGTGATGATAATTGAAGGCAATGAGAAGTCCAGGCATCTACAGAGAGGCATGATACTGGCTTGTGTTTGTCCTCAATTTGTTTTTCAACACTGTATTTGCATTTTTGCCTGGCAGCGATCATTACAATGTCTTCTGAGAAACAGCCAGAACTATGCTGAGATCGAGAGGCTAAATGAGAGCCTGTGATGTATTTGGCTATTTTCTCTTAATGTGAATTACTGTGCATTTACTGACACCCAGGTTTCATCTGCATTTTATCAGTCAGTCATACTTCTGCTGTAGCCTCTCCTTTTCATTCATGTTGACCTCAGCTAACAGCTCAAAGCAGGGAAAGCGCAATCCCGGGTACAGATGTTACTGACAGCACGGCACCGTAGCCCCCAGTCATCACTGAATCGCTTTGATGCTGCTCTGTCAGCCCATGATCTCTAAGCCCAAACTCTGTCTCCTGCCTAAGCCCCTGCTGTGCTGGCAGGATGAGGCAAAAATCAAACCGAGCCAGGATGGATCAAAACGCTGGTGCACACATGTATACCACCTGTCTGCCTATGTGAGTAGAAGGCCAATATACAATTTCAGACGACTTTTTTCCCCCTGAAACATAGTGGCTACTCTCCACCTTTCGTTTACAAGCCTAGCAAGAATCCTTTCCTTTGCCCAGCATCTTCTTACAAGTTCACCAAGCAGCTGATGCAGAGCCAGATACGTACGTACGCACTGTGGTATTTGGCCACACTCAAACCTCCACCTTTTTCTGCATTTTTACAGTCAACACTAGAACGCGTCAGTGCTGCATTGTCAGAAATAACAGTGGCCAACTACACTGCCTGTGAAAGAAAAGTACCAAAGAAAAGCTTTTAGTGACTTACTGTGATCCCTCTGTCTTACCCTTACCTGGTGAAAACTAGAGGGAAGCAGTTGCATTCTGTTCATAAAAGATACCAGAATCCCATGATCATTACTGACCACAGCAATGTTATTTGTTAGGATATTAGAAAACACCATTTAGTTTTAATGCTCCACCTAAAGTAATTTCAGCTCATTTACCAAAATTCGTCTTTTGGAAAAAAAAAAAAAACCCAAACCAAAGAAATAAATCAATGAAGCAGAGCTTAGAAGAAATTGTAGAGACAATGATGTTCTTCCCCAATATTATATTCACAGATTTACGAAGTACTTATAGCAGTACTATTGCATTTTGCTGTATAAGCATCTCCTTGATACTGCATAAAGGTTAAGCAAACACATCCTCTTGCTAGGTCAGGATGTTACACAGAAATTACCAATCCGCACAATACTAGAGGAGCCTTCAATAAAAAAAAAGAAATTCAGAAAAAGCAGCTACAAATCCGCAACGTGACAAGCAATCGCTCCTGAGGAACCCTTCTCCAAAAGCAATGAAACCCGACCTTCCCCAGGCAGTGGTACAGAACACGGACAAAATCTGTAGAAAAGAAGTTGCTGCACTTGAGACTAACACGATGCTGTAATTTTCAACTGCTAAGACAGGAGCAATTGAGAGTTAAACACTCATCAAATAAAGAAATGAAGATGAGAAGTTGCTTCAGAATAAATCTTTCAAAAGTCTCCTTAAAAAAAAATAATAATACCACTCAGAGACAGCTTCTGGGAGGTATGTCTTTGATAGTTAGGCATGTCAGCAACAGGAATTGTTTGATGTCTTCGTTATAGCCATCAGGCTTATGTTGTAGTCACAACAGTTTGGTGAATTTATGACATCGGCAGAACTCCTGATGAGAACCATTTGGATCTTGCGGTAAGAAATACAGAAGGTCAAAGAAGACTCAGAGCTGACAGAGATGCAGGTAAGATGCACAGAAATGAGTTCAATAGGACGACAGAATATGCAATGCAAGCTATTTACCACAGAATCTCTTACATTCTCTCAAGAGTTCAGACAGAAAAAGCTGTTTCCAAGATGAGCCCAGTTTTCATCCTAAATACCAACGCTAAATGACTGCATTGCACACTCCTAGAGAGTATTAAAGAGCAGCTTGTTTTACAGGCAATTTGGAGTCCCTTTCCTGCAGACTGTGTGTGCAAGGATGAGAGTTTCTGCTGATTTGCTCCTTTGGCCACACAAATCCCTCAGCCAGAACAGAAGAGAGACTTAAATGAATTAGCCATGGCAGCATATTAATATTTGCGTCCGTTAACAGATGAAGAATTCAAGCTGCCCAGCTGAAAAGATAATGCAGCTGTGATATCATCATCGTGGTTACATCACAGCAGAGGACTTCTTCCCCGATCACTTTTTTTTTTCCCTGGATTTTTGGAGGGCTATTTTTGGATTTTAAAGGGTAGCTTTACTGGCTGTCAAACCTTACCTTGCATGTAGGAAGAGAGGAAAACCTGAGGGGTACTCCCTAAACACCCTGCCAGTGCCTGAAGTGCTCTTTACGGAACACATACCTGAGACATGGAAGGCTTTATTTGATAACGGGAGATCTGGACTGCTGAATGGCTGTGAAGCCAGTTTCTTTTATTGAGCCAAGCCCTAAGGTGATCATATTTTCAATATAACAATGAGCCAATTTATCCCCACGGAGATAAGGGAATTTTTTTATGATACCATATATGCTGCATCTGGCACACAAGCCTATTAAAACTGTGGTTTAAATGAGCTGTAATACGTTACCCAGGCAGCCTGGAAAAAAAAACGTAATAAAAAAAAGATCTATCACAGAACAATGATACTGCCAAGTTATTTTGCCATTTGGAGAGCAAATCTTAAACACAAGAACTATCCCCAAATCCTCTTGTCTGAACAAGCCAATCTGACCAAATGGATTTTTCTGTTGCATCATCAATATGGAAAGGGTTCTACTTCATTAGCAAGAATGAGCTATTTAGAGAAACATGAATCACATGAAAGTCCTAAGATTCTGATCTGTCATTCCAATGCACTGTTTGTCAAATATGTAAAAATCTACATTTATCAGCACTTTTTTTTTTTTTTTTTAACACAAAAAAAAATACTCCCAAGTTGAAGTAGATGGTAATTAAATACCGCCTGTTAATGAAAGCTATTTCATCTTATACTACAGCCTGGATGACCACGACTGACAGCGTTTCGGGTCATGGCAGACCCTACCTTGGTGGTGTATGTGTGTCCATCAGATCCACAGACAGCGCTGGCATGCGTCATGGGGCAAGGCTTGCACTTTACGATGTTAGCTGGTCCACTCCAGTGCTTCTGGGCCAAGTTCCCTTTCTTTTGTCGAAGGCTGTAAAATAAAAGACATCAGGGTTGTGGTTTTTTTTTTTTTTTAAAACCCACTGGTATAGAACAGAACAATGACAGTGTCTCTGAATAAGGCAAAAGTGGCTCCTCAACGCAGCGTTAATTTAAAGGAAATAAATTAAATAGAGCTCCTGACAACGCTTCTGTAATACGGCACATTACAGCAGGCAATCTAAAAAGCCACAACTTGGTAGGCAGGCCTAGACTTACAGTACTTGGCAGCTTCATTTTGATTTGTAACCACAAAAGACTTCACTTCAGAACACAGCATTTTGTTGAACCACGCAGCATTTCTGGTGAAGCAGGCGAGTAACTTTATGTCAGGTTGCATTTAGAGACATTTCCACCAGGTCTTCTCCGAGTTGCCAAGTTACTGTTACAGTAGTGACACTTACTTAAAACGAGATTCTTTGAAAAACACTGAAGTTTACATGACGCTTGTAAAACTGTACAAATTCACCAAACGACCGTCGCTGCGTGCGCAGCCGCTCTCTCCACACACCAGCCACTACCAGCTGCTGTTCTCTGATCCACCGCAGTCCCCCCCAGGAACGCTGTAAAGCGACAGAGAGCAGCTCCAAATCTACAAATGCATTTCTAGAGTGACTGCAGTCGTCCTCAAGTCATGGACTCCTCAATTATTGCATTAAAAATGTCCACGAAAAGACATCTGCTCCAAAAACTTACTGCAAAACACGTGCAATTGATTCCGATTAACAGCTCATCTTCCTGCCATCATGAACTACTTGACTGATACAACATTAAATAATTACCACCAGCTACTGTTGCGAGCTGATTGTTTGCTTTAGAAACCACAAGTCAACGTTAAGGTGTAGATTCGTTTTGGCCACGTGTACTTGTCTTCCACTTGAAAGCATTTACAAGGGAAGGCGAGGCATGGCATCAGCTTTGCTGCACACTGTTAAGAAAAATAACTGCCATCTGTTCTCATACCACAGTAAAAAAAAAAAAAAAGATATAACAGTTCAGCTAGAAATACATTCCAAAGCCCCACTGAATGACTTGATCACAGTTTTAGAAAAATATATACAGGTATTTTTTAAACCAATTTCACTACAGCTTGCAATTTGCTACCCAATCCTGGCTCTGATGTAATGACACCTTCAGCTGCTAAAATAATAACAACTGTATTCCTTCATCTCCGTTCTAGTTTTCTTCAAGCCTAACCTTTGTCAGTGATGAATAGTACTATTAGCAAGCTTCTGTCCACAGAAGGAATCCAATCATGATACAATAAACTTTGAAAACACAAGCCTAGTATTTAAGACTAAATTCCCTTGTTATTTTGAAGAAGTTTTCCTCACGCGCAGAGCAGCTTTCCCTCCTTCAGACGGGTTCTGCCTCGCAGAGTTACCATGACACCAGATGCTCAATGCTGCGGAAGGGTGGTCGCTTGGCTCTGAACCCCCAAACACAACTCTGCAGATGTGCTCTCTTACGCTGGGGCTGTACGAACCATCTATTTTACAAAGTAATTGACTTTTCTGCAGCCCACTTGCCTCCAACAACGCTTTGTTACCAAAATGCAATTATTATCTTATTTTCTGAAGCAGTTTTGATTACAGGCATTTCTTCTGTCTTTTCAGCTTGACAAGGAAATTTCCTCATTCACTTTACTTATGGCCCTGCACTTCTGGGAACGCACAGACTCGGAGTCAAAAGCACGTTTGGATGGGGTATGGTACACTGGTGAGCTGAGCCTGGAGACGGATGCGAAAGGTGCTGTGCTTCTCCTTTGGATGGGTCATGGCACATGGACTTTTACCTTTTCACAGACTTTGGCTTCCACAATCTCAAAAGACAGACCCTTCTCTATATTGGAAGTTGTTAAGAAGCAAGTCTTAGGATTAGTTATAGAGATGCTAAACTTGACGTGTATGATTTAGTGCCATCGTCAAAGCCATTAACCACAAAGCACGCAGGATGGAGATGAGCGACTGAACTCATGAGCACCTCATCAAAATTAAAGGCAGATGGAAGCTCTTCGCTAGACTGCTGCCTAACAAATCACGGCACCTCGAGGCTCTGAGAGGCAAGTATACAATACATTGTACAGCATTCGTGGACCAAATGGCATTCAGGCATTTTACACTACAACCTTAAAAGAAAAGTCTGCTCTGGACACAGCCTCACACCCTCCCTGCTCTTTATTTCTTTAATCCTGCCTTGGTCCCATCAAGATTCATTCTGCAAAGACAGTGCCTACTGGAAGATTCTTCTAGAGTCAATAATGTTTTCCAATCTCCCATCTTCACTTAAAAAAGAAAAGTAATTTAATTGGTCCATTCTGAGTCATTTCAGCAGCTCATCAAGCCTGGTGGCCCCTTCAGTCATTGAGAGTTGAAAAGAACACGCACAGCCTCAGGCCTAAGCTCTGTTCTCACTGCAGCTGCCTTGAAGCCAACAGCAAGCAAAAGCAGAGCCTCCCCCTCAGCTAGAACCCACATCGGCTTCACCTGAGCGTGATTTGCAGAGTTTCACTTAGAGAGCTGCAGGAAACATCACTCTCCCCCCACCCCATTCCCTTCACCTTCTGGATCTTCTTCTGACAGTAAAAGGAATGTATTATCTTAAAGCCAGTGATATTTAAGAGCAAGAAGAATTCACAGTGGAGCACATCTCAAAGCATTTGTTCGCTCAAAAAGCGGTTTTGGTAGCACTTCATATCATGTGTGAAACAAGGCAGGGGATTGCTGGAAGAAACCCGCTGCAGCCCCAAATCAGCATTTCGCTTGCAAAAGACAATTGGGGTTTCAAAAATGAATATATTCTTTACAAGTTACATTTTTGTCAGAAACAATAGCACAAAATGTCACTGCTTTTGAAGTCAAAACTAATTTTTGTCAGCTTGGCCAAGTGAACAATAGGTGAAAGTTTTAACTGGACACCCCGATTCCACACCCCCACCAAAACCAGAGCCAAGCCCCCGTTTCCTAGAGAGAACATCTATTTTCCAGAAGCAAACTTTTTTTTTTCTGGAGGGATATTTTGAGAGGCTGGATAACACTTTTGGAAACTTTTCAATCCTATAACCCCTCACAACACATCAAACATACAAACAAACAAATTAAAACCTAGAAAAGAATCTCGGCTGCCATAAGCAGCCAGCCAGCAAATCCCTTCTCAATGGCAGCGCACGTTCGCAGAGGCTGGGAACGTGTTTTGCTGTGCTAATCATCCTGTTCCAGAATAAACACGTCAGGAGCAAGCCAGGCCAAAGCAAATTAGTCCTTGTTGGGTTTTTTTCTGACAACTTAACCAACTTTAATCCTGCTTTAAGTCTCAGAGTTGAAAGGATCTACTACAAATCTTCAGAAGTAACAGCTGTGCAGGAAGAACAAACAAGAAACTCCCCAGTGAGGGAAGAGGCTGCCACGTCTATGAGGACAAGAGGGCCAAGCGTGGTCCATATTCCAGAACTAAGTAGACATGACTGACTTACTCAAGACCGGCAGGCAAACCCTGCCCGCTTCTGCTTTTCCAACTGGTGAACCAACGCACTGAAAAACCTAAGATTTAAGGAGTAGTTCAGTTTTACATAATTCAGCCTCTTAACATCTTAATGCACAAAGAAATTCTAGTGGTTTGAAACATCGACACTTCACCACAGGGAGATGGTACACAGACTCAACTTCATTGCTCATTACACAGACTCACTACTTACCACATACTGTGAGAACGCAGGGAGACCACATCTGTTTTGCTTCCCCAGGAAGAGGGAGAACGCAGCAGGGCTTCCAGAAGCCATCAGCCAGATGCTAGGACCACACGTGGTTGCTCTGGCCAGCCACGCCGCACAGCCTGCCCCAGCGCCACAACCAACCTGCACTGCCACAGGGGTCTTCCAAGCACAAAGCCTCAGCTGCGGAAGAGGAAGCTCGGAAGCTCTAGAGAAGCTGGCTCCACCCAAGGCTGTAAGGCTTCCAGGGGCGTGCTGGGCAGCCAGCGGCTTAGCCCCGCCGGCAGCTGAGGAGTGCAGCTGGCCCCGGCCGGCAGCCCTGCTCATCACCAGCCTCTTCCCACCTGCCTGGTCACTGGCGGTCGCTCCTGACTGGGACACCAGGTCTTGGCACTTAGGCAGCCGGCTGGGGGGTTGAACTCTGCCTTTGGTTTAGTGAAATTTTATCAAAGCCAATGCTCAAACAAAACATCTCGTGTGAGTCATGGTTTTGAGCCATATCCTGAGCAGCTCTCCGAGCGGATGACATGGGCTGTGCTGTTTAGGGATCTCTGCCCAGCACAGAACAGCATGTATGGAAACAACCTCTGCAAAGCCAGAGGGCAAAATAAAGTCACTCGCACAAAAATGTTTGGTTTATTTACATTTACAATTTGTTATATTTACATTTATTTTTAAATTTTACATAGGCCCTAGAACTGTGAGTAATTTCATTTTTATTTGCCCTGAAGTACCCTTGGAGAAATTGAGATTTTAAAATAGCATTTTTAAAAGGGAATACTTTATCTTTTAAGGTGCAACCTGGAGGGCATCACCACAGGATTACAACCATGACACTGGAAGTGAGAGTGGATATGAAATGGATAAGCTTAGCTGCACCCTATACTTATTGCCAAACTAGTGCACAAAGTTCATTTTCTTACTGAACTCATTGATAGATTTTAATTACTTATTGAGAAGACAACAATCTCTTATAATGCTCTGCAGCTGATTTCTCTAGTTGATAGTCTCTAGGTGAAGCTGTGATGAATAGAGTATGGTATGATTAGGGGGTCTATAAAGACATGCAATTAAAATCAAGACCTTCTAAATTTGATACAGAATGTGCAAATCAAGAGTATTAGTGTCCAATTTTGAGACAACAGCTTATCAGAAAACATGGGCATATTACATTTTAATAAGCTGTATAACATTGCTACATAAGATAATGACTATGAGAAAAACAATTGAGAAATTATAATGTAATTTAAAATGGCAAACTGTTTTGTTCTTTCAATTAGTATTAGCACTGCCAGCTAGGAACAGCCAAAATACCAACAGGTTTTATAAGCAAGACCAGTTCTGTGCTTTTATGTAGTTATATTTGATCGTCCAAGTGCAAATTCAATTGAAGCTGTAAATGAACTTTAGTATTAGTAAAGATATAAAATGCACTTTTCACCCAGAAGAAAATTTACAATATTAAGAGTACGTTACTCCTCTTCAAAACAAGTTATTTCCAAGTGCACATACAATAAATTAGCAGATTAATCACGGATGGGTTTAGTGCAATTGCAAATCAGGCTCCTTTGAATACAAGTTGGCAGGCTATTATCTTCAAAGTCCTGCCAAAGTTTTGGGAAGAAGAAGACAGTAAGTAGAAGTTCCTCCTTAGGACTTTAGAACCTATTTAGTAATTGTATTGGACAAGAAAAAGACACTTCTTTAGCCGAAGGAGCTTTTGTTAGATGAATTTTCAAAGGTCTGCTGCAAATAACACCGGAAAGTTTCTCAAAAAACCCCAACAAACAAGTTACTCACTATCTTCTAACAGCGTCAGGTAAACAAAATAGAGAGATCGGTACTGTCTGCTCTTGTTCTTGAAGTCACCGTTTCAGTGACCTTACACAAGCGTAGAATTTAGTTCAATACATACAGCAAATTACTTGCAATGCTCACCTCTGTGATCCTGCTGCCTAAAATAACCCACCTACTTACTTCAGGTCCCATTTGAGTGGTATTGAGCGGGTCAGGAATTTTTTGCTACAACAGGCCTTAACTACAGAATACTAACTTGACAAAATCAAATTCTTTCAGGGAGATAAATTGGTGTTACTGAACTTTTACTGGACATTGCCACTGAAGGTCTAGATGGTGGTGTGCCGCTTTATCTGGGGCTGCAAGTGACCTTGAGGTCCCAAGGTTGGGGCTTTGCAGGTGCCTTGACGTGTAAAGTTCCTATTTCCTCTGCTCCAAAGCCAGATGTCTGAAAGCCCTCAGAGCTCCAGTCCTAGTTGGGCTGATTGCAGGGAAGCCCATCTCTTCCCCGTGGTCTCTTCCAGAGACCTCTTCCATGCAGCACAAGCATTCTCGCCATCCTCAGGGTTTGCAGGATCCCTGGAAGGCAGGTTGGAGTCAGGCACCCAGAGGTGGGTCCAGCTACTGCAAGGATTAGCCATACAACCTTGTCTTCAGGTGTCTGTGAGTTCTGAGCATCAGTTTTCAATTACAGCTCACATGGAGACATTCCTCAAGGTCAGGATTAACTTCATCCATCTTTCTTTCTAGACATCTTATCAAGCCAAAATGTCATATGTCACATACAACTACGCATCAGTCAAGCCCTATTGAAATAAAAAGTTCAGTGCACCAAAGCAGGTACCAAGTGTTTGTGCTTCCTGAGAAGCTGGAAGGAGATCTCACAGAGCAAACTTAAATGGTTTCCTGAAGCTGGAACAATTCACTGTGGGAAGCATTTAAAATGTACTGCCTGTACCTTCTCTATGCCTCGTGCACAGTTTGTTCCTGTCTCCCCGAAGGAAGCTTATCACACTAAAGATAAACCCAGCAGTGCCTGGCTGGTGCTATCTGTCCTTTGCACAAGCTGTTTCTCTTTGTTCTTGAGGAAAAGAATGACAGAACTGAAATTTGCCAGTAAAAATGGCAATGCTTTCTTCTCTCTTTTTATCATTTTTGTATTCTGTTTACTAGAGCTAAGAGTCTGACCTCATTTCCACAACCTTTCATATTTTTCACAAGAGCTGTATATACCTTGAGCTACTACTAGTCAAGCTATGTGAAGAAAAGAGTCTACACATATTGCCTTGGAAAAAAAAGATACTAAGCTTTTGAATTAGATACAGACTCCTTATTTAATACAAACCCTGTACACTGAGAACAGACATGATTTGAGTAATTTTGCTACCTGGAATTTACGCCTTCACATACAAAGAGTAATACCATGCAGAGCCGCTTTGCATTTCAGCATCATCCGACTGGACTTCCATACTACCACTTCCTTTGATTTCATTATTCAAATTTAAAATGTCAACAACCTGACTGTACTCAGGCTGTTGATTACTTCCTCTTGCTCCCCAATACATCTGGCTTAAAAGAGCCGTAAGAAATAAAAGGCCTGGACTCACTGTACTTTGGTAGATGTGCAAAGACTCTCAGTGGGGCATGCTGGTGAACGGGGACCTTTCTGGCAGAATGAGGCTTGCTCAGGACTTCCTCCCACAGTAAATGGATAGTCTCCTTGCTCGGTGTTTCTTTCAAACAACGATACCGATGAGATAACATTGGGAATTGAATCTGTCCATTGCTGGAGAGCACTGGTCAGAAAGCAGGCTGTACTCAGAAGATGGAGTTGGAGATGAAAAATGTCGGGAAGAATGAAAGGGAAAATCTCAACTGTCGAGGTGAAAGTGCAACAGGGTTCAGGCCAATGAAATGAAGAACGGGTATTTCCAAGGGAAGAGGAAGAGTCAAGCCTCTATTTCTTACCCAGAGTAAGAAGGCAGATAAAAATAAGCACGGGGGAAACAACGTACCTGGAGGAACTTATCAGCTAGATATAGGGAAGGCTGAAAGTTTTGGTATAGCAATATGTTTTGCAAGAAAAAATCCGGACACATCTTGCAGGGAAAACGCCCTGAAGTTCCTTGCATGGATCCTACTAGATCCCGCTAGCAACCAGCTCTTGAAAGAGAAGGTTCTTGGGGCCCAGGGTGCTCAAGGTTATTGGTTCTCCAGGATGAAGGAATCTTTACTTTTTATTTTCTTATAGGTTTTAAAGGAACAAAGGATTTGGAAAAGCTGGCATAGATCCTGAGAGCCTAGAGGGTCAGAAAATCTGTAGTCTGTAAAGACTGACTGATCTGATGCAACCACTGAAGGTAATTCCCGAGAACTTTGTGAAAGCACCTACTTAAGCGAGGCTGCTCAAACTACCGCAAGATCTGTGTCAAACAGCTATAATACGGCATTTAAATACGGATACTGTTAAACTGTCAAGACAACTTGCTCTGCACAGTACCAGGATCTCTCAGTACAAGTATCCTTCAGAGATGTTAGTACCTGGACTTAACTTATTCCTGGACTAAAAATGATCAGATTGTTCATTAAGGTCATTAGAGAAGCACACGGATTTCTGTCTTTCAGCATTTCGATACATAAAAATGGTGTTTGAACAGTCCACTTACATCCTTAGCTAACAGGCAGTTTATTTTCTAAACTAAATTCTTAATGATTTGCAACTTTTAGACCTAATACACATGCTCCACAGCTGCACAGATATGAAAACTGGCAGGTACACAAAGGAAAAAAACCAAAACAAAAAATCCACAAAAACATACCATCCTGGCGTTTTGAAAAGACATTATGCTTTCCTGAATAAACAACCCAGCTTCTATACTCTGCCTGGTCTCATGAATTTTCATAAGAGAATTATTTTCCTTTTCATCGTTATTTTTACAGAAACATAAAAAGGAATTTCAGACACCAAACTATGTAAAAATAAGATGAAGCGCCTTGAATTTCAAAGGAGGAGGGGAGATAGCAGGAAGTTCATAATTAAAGCTGAAATATTTCCTACCACTCCTCAGTTTGGAATAATCTTCAGCAGCCACTTCTGAACCCTGCATTTTGCATGCTGCATGAGATGCTGCAGCTTGGCACAGAGCGCTTAAAGGTGAAGCGTGCAGCAAATTCAGTACTTTTGTTGGCACTGGCTTTCTTTCCTTCCTTCCATGACAGCCTTCCTGGTTGTTCCCTGTTACCAGAAAAGAATACTTTTTAAGAGGGTGAAGGTACCTCCTCTCTGCCCAGCCTCTGACTATTCTGATATTATAATATCGATCAGGTCTGCGTCCTCCTGCTGGCACAGCTTGCCAAGACCCCCGAGGACGCTGAACTGCTGATGGCACGTGAGGCAAATCTGCGCTGTCACGTTGGTTTGGGTAAGGGGAGCTGATCCTCGCTCCCTGTGCCCGGGTTCACGCAGTTAGACAGCTTCGAAATTGTTTTCACCAAAGCTGGCAGAGCAGACGTTTTCCACCGCCCCGCTGCTACAGCTGCTGTTTCCAGCCCCAGTGGTGAAGCCTGCGTGGCCGAGGGGCTGTGCAAACAGAAAGGTGCAAGTTACTTTGTCAGGCTAAAAATCATGGCAGGTTTCTTGGCAGCATTTAGCAACCCCAGAAGGTTCCAACGTGCCTGATGGATCTCCCAGAAGCTGCGGACAGATGAGCTTTAAAATGGTCCTCACTCTCGGGCAAAGACAGGGCTCTGTCAAGTACAACACCACCAAAGCCCTGCGGCTCATGTCTCCGCAGCCAGGCAGCTGCTTGGCAGAACGGACCTGCTGGGACAAACCAGGTGGCAGAGTAACACTGGGGTCTTGATCAGCTCTACGTCCTTCCGTACGGTTTTCAACCCAGCCCTGGTTATTCCAGTAGTCCAGTCACATGGCTTGTACACTCCAAAAAAGCCCAGAAACTGTGAGCTTGGGTTTTGTGTTTTTTTTTTTTCTGAAGCAAAAAGGTTCAGAAATCTTATTGTCGCTTTGCAACTGCAGGAGAGATGTCAGCGACCCCCCGGAACCACGCGTCCTCACACAGCTCTGCCGCGTTCTGCTTCATTACAGTGATTTTGCTTTTCCTAAGGCAAATAACATGCAATCCTCACAAAAATTGACATATTGCTGGTAGGGATCAGAAAGTAAATGCATTTTAAAAAAGGCAGTAATAATTCTTGCCCTTAAGGCACTAAACCAAATGTTGCTTTTTAGAAATGACTGCACAGTACTTCTGTTGTGTGAATACTTGCTACCACGGTACAAACAATCAGTTACAAGCTGTGCTAGCAAAATATTTGCCCCTTCTGACACATTTTATTATGAGAGAGGCTTATTAAATTCTCAAGAAAGATACAGCAGATTAAGCTGTTGAGGATTTTTACAATTAGCATCCATTACCTAAGAATTCATATATGATTTCTGAACAGAATTGGCTTGTCAAACAACAGACAATTAAAAAAGAAAATCAATCCCAAAGCCACAGCCCGAGTGTGGTCTGAATCCACTATTCAAGGTTGGTTTGGAAAAATAATCAGAGTGCAGTTTCCTGTGTCAGAATAAAATGAATGGTACTGAAATGCATGCTAACCAAACCAGTTATAAATCTTATAAGGAGCTGGGTTATTTTAGAATCCCATCCTTTTTAGCATCTAAATAGCCTAATGCTCCTGTTGCTTATTCAGCACTGCTGATTTACAGAGCTCGGTACTCTGAATGTCTAAACACTGCTGCATTTCTCAGCGTATTCAGTGCTGCCTGGCTGGTTATTTGATGCTAGAGATGGAGCTCACAGTATCTATACTGCTCCCAGCTTCTCAAATGAAGCCATCAAGAGCATTACCCATCTTCTATCAGGCTATGTCTTAATGAAAGGTGACTAGAGCTCCAGGAAGGTCCCAAGCCGATAGACAGAATTTACATAATCACATTAATTTATGATACTAACTGAACGCACATGATCCAGTCCAGAGACAGCACGTGGAGAAACACACCTTTAGGTAAAATTTGAAGCTGAATGCAATCGACATACTCACAGAAGCTGCAAGTTATAAATTTCAGGAGTTACTTCCACTGAGTTATTCGAATTTCACTTTGCTGTGACCTTGACTCCCAAAGCCTAGCAACCACGCGTTACAAACCATCCATTCTTCCCATATTCTTTAAACACGTAGCTCCATAGGCTCCCCTATCCGTGGAGCTCAAGGTGCCTTTAAAATGCAACGTAGCCAGGCATTTACACTTTTGAAAGTTTCAGCGTTTTATAGCAGCATCTTCAAAAGCATATTTTACCGTGTGAAAAAGTGAGACTCAACCGGTGCCATATTTAGATGTATAGCAGAACATTACCTGGGACTTCTGCAGGTTTTGTAACAAAATAGATTTAAATACATTGCTGCTGAATTATTAAAGAGGAAGCAGTTCAGCGCAGATAATGTTGTTGACTTAATATGTGCCACCTTACTTTCAATCACTCCTTCCCACCTGAATTTCACTTCAGTGTACATTTCCCTCCGTTTATCTTGCTGTGATATGTCTATGTCCTCACTACCGATTTTGTCCCCTGGCGTCCTTTGTGACTTTGCTTACGAGAGACTAATGGACTGAACAAGAGTTGACATTTCTTCATCTCTGTCAACTCATCTGGACTAATCCTCAATTAACCATCTCACTCATAAGAGACGGCCACTCTTTTGACCACATACTTCTTGTGGTCTGAGCTCTATTCCTGTGAGCTCCCAGAAACTCAAGTTTCTCTTTCAACTCCCTTCTCTCCACTGTCCTTCTAGCCACTATTGATTCCTTGTACCCTCTTCTTATTCTCACTCTCTCTTTCTACCCTTTGTCTGATGCTCATGGAAATCTATTTTTTTTTCATTGCAAATTAATCCTACTCTTTCTTCCTCAATACTGTTGCATTTCTTCATAAAACACTTTCCTTCTCTCAAAACCTACTGTCTGTGGTCTACCTTCTGCCTGACTGGCATCTCTCCTCCAGCCCTATTTTCTCAAGATCTGGTCAGCTTATTTAAGGAGAATTTTACAAAATTGTGGAAAAATCGCAGTGCCCTTTCCTACTCACCGTTGTATTTAACCATTTTCATTCCAATCTTTCAGCTTGACCACTGTGCTCTGACCTCCTCCCAGCTAATCTCCTTTTCCTCACACTTTCCCCCTCCTACCTCCAAAGCTCTCTTCTGCTCCGTTCAACTTCAAAAATGAGGTCCCTTGGAGAAGCAGTTATTTCTTCACCTACCCTGAACTATTCTTTCCACCTACGCTAGGAAGTATCATACTAAGCATTATATCCTCTCTAGATGGTCCCTCAATGCCACTTTGGTGCTTTATCTGTAATAGTCTTGTCCTCTCACCTTTCTACACTTGAATCCTTGGAAGTCTGAGAAACGTTATAGGTGTCCTCTCTGGTTTATCATTCTACCACTTTGCACTATTATTATGATTACTTCTCAGGAACATCTTGTCCACATTAGAAGCTCGCTAAGTCAAAACCAAGCATGCATTATTTCTTCCCACATCAGCTTCTCTATTTTTCAGTCACTATTTCCCTTTCACCACATTTATCATCTGAACTCAACTACATCCTCCCTTTCCTAGATGCAAGCCACAGCACATTATCTTTCTGCTTTTCACTATGCCCAAGAGGAAAATATAATGAATTCAGCTACATTCTGTATCTTCCTCCTAAAATCCTTTCAGATCACCTGGACAATCTTTCTCACATTTTGTTTATTTACAATCTATTCTTCACTTATTTTCAGCCTGTATACTGTTTCAGATACAAAATGTACTTTTACCTTTAGACCCATCAGAGTTCTGGGTCATTAGTATGTATTACTTTTGGTGAGGGAAGGAGTTATTTGCAGTGGTAAAATACAGAATATGAGTTTGTTTCTTCCTAGAGCTGCAAAGTAATTTACATGCTCTGAGACACCTTCTGCATGAGCCCATTTCTTTACATATAAAGGAAGCCAAAGGCTGGTTATAACTTATCCTGAGTGTTACCGCATAGCAGCTGTAAGGCTGTTTTACACATCAACAACTGTGTTTTGGATTCATGCTCTAATGACCCCCATTTCTTGCCTCCTGTTAGAATTTATAGCAGAGCCCTATAAGCAGGTGATCTGGAGTAACCAGACCACTGAATAGCAGGAACACTGAAACTTCAGCCTGTGTTTTCTGACCGACAGTCTACAGACGATTTATCTCATCTTGATCATGATCCTAAGGTGTCAGGGACGGAGCTGTGCTCTACTCAGCTGTGAAGAGGGCAGGGTTTCCATTTCAGCACTCAATATATTGCTGGTGTGCTGTCAAGGGCCGGGTGAAACTCATTATGAAATGAACAGCTCTCACTGCGCTTCATCGAAAACTGGAATATGAGTTTCTGAAAGGACTACAAACCTCAGTAATACAGGCGGCTGGCTCAAAAAGAAGCAAAAATTTCTGAACTAACAAAGGAACTAATTAAAAAAACCTTCAGACTTCTGAGCTCTTCCTTTGCTAAGCTAAAATATTGTTGCAAATGAAAAATTTATACCCAGATAAAACATAGGAGCTCAAGAAATTAACTATGGATGAGGTGCTAAGCAGGAATGACCGCAGTGTAATTCAATTTGGCAGTCCTGGGCTCTAGGTAAACTGGATTAGCTAAGACTAGAAAAACCTGTCAAAGGACTTGAAAGAGATTTAAAGCCAGATGACTGACCAGAATAATGGCACACGGCTTTACAATGTACAGCAATGAGGAACGGACAGACTAATTTATACAACGAAACTACAAAACGTCCTTTCTGTTCAACACGGACCATCAATTTAAATGCCAATAAGGTACAAAGAAAGAATTTCTAAAGGAGAGGAAAGAAAGCAGAGGACATACAAGTTTCCTGTATTTCTCTCTGTTGTCTTCTGAACAAGGCAAGAGACTGTGTGCTGGACTAGAGGAGCAGGCTTGATTCTTTATTAGTGTTTTCAACTCTTTTTAACTAAACCTGTTCTCTCGACTTCTTAACTCATTAAACAAATGAACAAAAAAACTTAGATTATGCTTTACTACAAAGGTCAATTAGTCTTCCACGGCTGATGATCACTGATTGTAACAACGAACTAATTAAGAATGGTTTGTTTTGTTTCATAAAAGATGAAATTTTACAAGGTTGTAAAAAAGCCTCAAGGTACAAAAATGGTTCTTTATTTTAAAACTGTGGAATGTTGAAAAGGAGCATGTTTATTCAGATGTGTGAGATAACCTAAGCCCTCATTAAGGAACAAAATAATTTCTTCTCAAAGTGCAACTCTTCTAGGCAGGAGAAAAGTACAGAGACTGTCAGAGAATATGTATTTCATGACAAGTTTTGCTGCTAGAATTAAAATGTAATATAAGCAAAATACTGCAGCAGTTAGAGTGATCGTATCACAAAGCGCTCACAAGATTTGTGAGATTATTCTTCTTCCTGAATCCTGCAGGTCTATTACAAGTCCTCAGAACACTCTGAAGCTTTTCCTGGAAGAGTGTGAAAAGAGATAATGATAGAAATTGCCTATTCTTCAGTATGCAAAGAGAATTCTAAGAAAAAAAAGACTAGTTGAGGGCTATCGGGAAAGTCTACTTTGCAATATCCACTTGTTAAAGATACTGCCCCAGAAAACGGGAAAGAAAGGAGACCGGAATTTTTCTAATAGTTGGCATTCATCAGAAACCAGTGAGGACCCAGGCAAAAGATTTTATCTTCCAGAAATCATAATTCAGTTTGTTTCATCTTTACCACTGTAGAAATAAAATGCAAAAGCAGCAATGCTAGATGACTTCCAAATAATGAAAAGAGAAAATGTCTCTGGACACTTCTCCAGGAACAAAGCCCTGCTCTGCCACTTGAGATAATAATGAAAGAAAATAATGTCTTATTTTCTCTAAGTACAAATGATAAAGGAATACTCAAGTCATTTGAGGGTAACTATATGCTACGGACTCTCTTCACAACTTTAAGATAAAACCAGTCTGTCCTACCATCAGTTCAGGAGGTAGTGGTTACATCAGTCTGATTTTACTGACTTCTCGAAGGTGGCACGCTGGACAGTCAGGGGAGTGGATTTCACCCACCCTCCTGTTAAAAATAGCAGTACAGACTCAGCAGAGCTTGAGTCCCAGTTGAGTGACGTAACTGTCAGGCTACTGAGTGAATTGTGCATAATTAATGAAATATTCATTGGGTCAGACATGGACAGATACCGATTTGACAGCCCCGTCACTAGGCCACTCACCCAGGCTGCTGAGACCAAATCCCTTCTCCAATTAACACCGAGAAAGGGATAAAAACTATGGACTTTCAGGGAAAGCTGTAAAGAAAAGCCAATAACCACTTATCAGAAGATGCAGAAGATTACTCTACCTGAGTGACAAGGCTTGAACCTCGCTTCCTAGCATTCTACATTCCAGGTCTCTTCACCACCCTACTCCCATTTCTGAGGTGAGAGACTCTCTTGTCAAGAACTATTCTTTACATTCCTAGAAAATGTTTTGTTGAGTTGACAGGAAAACCATTTTGTCAGAAGACTGCAGAACATGTCTGCTCAATACTTAAAGCTGAAAGCTTGTTTTCATTCTAAGCCCATTTCTGTTTCCATTTTCTCAACATGTCCCAGCATTAAAAAAGTCTCAGCAGGCTGCTGAGTGCAAACAGACTGCAAAGACTATACAGAGAGTTCTACAAAGTTAAGAGCTAATCCAAGAACACCAAGAAAGAAAAACAGTTTGAAGCACTGCATCAAATTGCAATATTTGATGTCATAGAGGTGGCAGTTTTACACCGGCTGCAATACGAGGTTTTGGTTTTTTTTAAATATACTAATTAGAATAGGAAATAACTCTGTGGAATTTGCTAGAAATGTTGACTTTTTAAATTGCAACCACTGAACAGTCTGTATTTACTGGCAATGAATCTTTCAGGATTTCATTGTTAAATAGAGAACATAAATCTAAGAACTGACAGCAAAATGAAGGCCTGATAATTCTCTCTTAACTAATCTGAAAACTTGCTAATCTTTCTGTCCCTGCTATTCCACAAAGATTTAATAGCAGAGATCTGCAGAAATGCTCCCTGGCAATTACGCTTCGTTTATGTAATTTAATCTATCACAATATATGTGCTATTTAGTTATTTATTTTAGACAGCTCCACACTGTAGCCAGGTAAGTGGCTCAGAATGAATACACAGTGCTTGATAAAAGATGTAGCACTGAATTCACAAATGACAAAGGTGAATACAGATCCTCCAAAGAGAAAATGACCCAAGAGTTTTGCACTGGCAATGTGGACTCTAATTACAATGTGCATTGGCATGGTGTTTCCTTCCTTGATTATCTTAAAAAAATGGCTGCACAATGCGAAGTGTACAGTATTACACAGAAATATCAAGATGTTTTTCAACCCCTCTCTTTAAGATACAGAAGATGCTCATGGGAATCAAATTATCATATATTATAAAACTGGTTTAACGCTAGAGATGCAAGCAATATGTCTTTCAAAAGCATGCTAATGTATTACTCTTTTTGCCTAAAAAGTTAATGCCCCAGCATTGCCTTTCCACAGTTAATTTCGAAGTGGAGCAGTGATACTGAACTGACATATTTAAAGAAGCAAAATATTGTGGTTTGATTTCTAATCATCATTAGCACTCCCTATGTACAGAGCTTTAAACAGACTGTACTTTGGTGGCTCATGTCCATAAATAATGTCATTCGTGGTTCATTGGTTGAATTAATCGGATATAAAACGACTAAATTGAAAATCTGTAGGTTGAGCTCTTGATGAGTTCTGGCAGAGCACTAAGCAGGCAATCATAAGCTTATTAATGAAAAGAGAATGATAGAAACTGAAATATTGAAGAAGCAGGACGTAATAGATTAAAAGTTAATTTTGCTAACATAACTTGCACCAATAAGAAAATGATTGATGCAAGAAGCTCCTTTTTATTGTTTTCATACGCTATTTCTTTCAAAAGAGTGCCATTAGATGGAACTGCGTGGCTGTGAAAGGGACAAAACACCTAAAACTAGCTTTTTCTACTTGATATTTTAGTTGTCACTCATGCCTTTCTAGCGAATCTAGTTTGGAACTGGCCGACCCACATGGAAAAGGTCTTCACAGTACAAGTTTTTTGCAACCTTTAACTCAAAAACGAAAGCCAAGATACTTGCTGATGAATTCCTCAGGGTGGTCTTGGATGTGGCTTCAGCATTTTTCCTAGTGAAGTTCTGTGCCTGAAATGATGAAGGATGTTGAACGAGATAACGAAATTCAGCAGAACTCTGCAGAAAACCACTTCCACCTTCAGAAGAGCCAGTTTCCCACCCAACAGAGCTGGACAAACAGGGCAGAAAGCTGTGAACTGTGCAAGGCAAGAGGTGCAAGAGAAGAGTCTGCCCAGCTCATTGGAATTTTAGCCTTGTGTTATCAACAGCTTTCACTGCTAGTGACAGGCTTTAGAAGCAGTAACTGGAAAACCTCAGAGGTGTAATAGTAAAACAGAGAATTGGCTTATGAACATTAAAGATCAGTCTCTGGCAGGTTTAAAAGTTCTATATATGGGGAGTCTGCATCATGTTGAAGACACACGACTGTAAAAAGCCGCAAATTGAGCAGCATCAAACGAAATGCAGTATTTTTAAGGCCTGATTTGCAAATTTCATACAAAATACATTCTTTGCAATATTCTCTGCAAGTGGAATGTATGATGCCATTTATCAAAAGGCAGGTTTAAAATGCTGCACATTTAATACTTTTTCCAATACAATGGGAGTTGGAAATTGAAGAAAAGCTTTAATAAAATTCCTTTGCTGTAAACAACCAGTCCCAATCTTACAAAAGCATGCCTTTTATTAGCACTAAAAAGACTTTTCCACTGAACGCATTCATGTCCTGGGGCTTCTACAGCAAAAACCAGCAATAAATTTAGAATCCCCAGTAAACAGAATATTGTATAAATACAGAATAATTTTCAGAGCATTGGAGGTCATTTGTAAACATTAAATAATAATTTCTGACTGACCAGATTACTCAACAGATTTAAGATAGGGATAAACAGCAAAAATACAGACACATATTAAATACTATTAAAATTTGCTTCCAGTAATTCTATGGTTAAGATTTTTAGAACATAGAAAACACAAAGCACTTGAACTGGGAAATACATCCTTAAACTACTGGGCTGTGGTAAACCCAGAAAGACTGCAGATTCCAAGTCATGTGAGGATTAACATAGTCATAGAGAAAATTATCCAACAGCACAAGGCAAAACCACCTGCAAGTGACCTACAAGGTCAATGGTCAAATGTGGTACCGCTGACAGGTACGTGGAAAGCCTGTAATGTCCTCGTGGGTCCCACATCTAATATACCTACCTGTTTGGTTTTTAACAATAGTGATAGTGATGTGTTCAGGTTGTTTGAAAAAGCATTAAAAATCCACGAATTACGAAGCCACTCCATACGCAAAGCCTCACGTCTTCTCACAGGACAGGGATACAAAGGCAGCAAGTCCCATCTAACTTTATTCATTTGCTCATTTTTCATTTGTTGGCAAATCTCTTGACATTTGCCAAGCAGATGACATTTATACCAACTACTGTCTTCATTTCTTGCTCACTTTAGAGGGAGCAGGAGGAGCTTTCCAAACCACGAAAAAAGCCAACCTCCCTTATGCTATAAACGGCTCACAATCCAGGCCAGGAATAGAAAAATGCCATGGAGGAGGTGATTGAACTTTTAAGTCAGCTTTCTTCCAGCTATCTCAAGCGAAACGGGAGCTTTTGGATGCTAACTCCGCTTTGGATGCTGGCTTTTGACAAGTTGATAAGAGTTATATCAAGAGGTTTATATATGACCAATTCTACAGTCAACAAAAGAACCCACTGAGATAGTGAAAGCATTGAAGAACAAACACTGTGTTGCCCTTACTTTATCTTTCATATATTGAAGTTTTCCTGCTGGCTTGTGTTTCCTAAACTTGCATTCACACATTCACTTCCAGGTATGCATTTTCCACTATTATACATTTACTTTTCGCATTAGTCAGCTGTCAGAGCTCTAAACACTGAATTTTATATATAGTTTATATGTAATGCTCAACTAGGTATGGCTTGTGCTTATTTCAAGCTCTCTCCTCCCCCTCCTTTTGTTATCGTGTTAATAAAAATGTTTTGTTCAGAGAAAAGTATTTTTGGCTAATGTATGTTTCTAGTGAGGATGAAACAAATGTAGAATGCTATGTACAAACCCTTGAAACAGCAAATTGCGCGTATAGCTACCCACTTCTGGTCTGAGTATCAATACCTAGAGATGTGTAAAGAGTTTAAATAGCACGAAGACAAGGTGCTGATTTGGGGTTTAATTTCTTTACGGATCTCAGCAGCCAAGCCCAATAAGCTCTGCTACAAAGACTTGAGACAGTCAAGAGGGATGTCTTTTAAGACAGCTTTGTTATAAGAAAAGAGTAAGAGCATTTGCTAAGTCTAGCAAAACCACAGGAGGTCATTATTTCCAAATAAAGACTGAAGAAGTATTTAGGAAAACTCCTGAAGTTTTAGCTGGATTTGAATACATTTAGGCAAAATATTAGGAGGTTTCTAACTGGAAAGGTTGAGATGCTAAAGAATCTTCCAAACGGAGTAGGGAGGGCAATAAACCTTATTATCTTTAAGACAGAACCTGGCAGGCTAATGAAAAAGTTTATAAGATACTCTTGCAGAGGGATTGGACTTAATGATCCAAGAAGTCACTTTTGGTTCATTTTTATATACTGCTAAAAGCGTACAACTAGAAATATTAAGAGCAGGAATATTACAAAGAGGTATTCAACCCATCCAGTAATATTATCTTTAAGTGCACAAACTATTTATAAATGTTAATTAAAGTGCAGAAGATAATAGGCTATTTTCTTATTCTATTCAATATAGTAACTTTCTGACGATAGCAAAGGTATACAGAGGGGTTGGGGCGGTTTTTGGTGAGTGCTCTGATCCTGGTCTAAAAGGAAGTATGCAGCAGCATAATGTCTCACAACCATTGTATTCCCTTTTGTCCTTGCAGCATCCTCACAGTAGAGTAGAGCACAGTAGGATAGGAGCTGCAGAGCAAAAGACAATGACCTTAGCAGTAAGATGTTCACCCCAGCAGCCAGGTGCCTGGTGACTGTGAATAAAATACAGTAAATTCCCTGTCGACAGCAAGAACAAGTTCATCTATCGCCGCTGCCAAAGCAGACAGAGGTGAGGACTACACACTCTAAAATCCATCATAATAGAGCTCTGCACTATCATATATTACAAAAATTACTCATGTCCAATAGGAGACAGTCACCTTGCACTACCCTAATGAGCTCTAAAGCTGATGAAGCATGACTAGCAATGAGTTACCAGTTCTGGGGGGGAGAAGTGCCGAGTGGCTAATTGGCCTGGGGATGCAGAACGTTTCGCATCTAGGCTGTTCGTGACAATCTTGTGCAATTTCCCTGGGAGGTATCTGTGCTCCGCCTGACCATACTTCAGCATGTCTACATTTTTCTGTGGAACTTTGAAAACACATGGAGATGCCAAAATGCATGGTGCAAAACTTCTGCTTTGAGTCAGGAACCGTACCTGAATTCAGCTTTAAAGATGACTGCGGTTCTTAAAGTCAAGAAAAGTGGGTCTTTCCTTCTACACATTTGCTCATGTTTACGGGTCTTTGACCTCTGAGTTTTGAAATACACTGAAGTCAACAGCATATCTAGAGCTTGGCAAAACCAGAAAACAGCCTAAAAGGTACATGAAGTCTTGTTTCTTGAGGGGAGATACCATAGCCAGCTTCCTCCAGAAAATCATGAACTGGAGGATTTTTGTACAGAAACTCCTGACAGCGAGAAGGTCCCTCTCATGACCCAGAACAGAACTAGCTCATATCATCTTGACTGATAAAAGCTAGTCCCTCCACAGACTCTCCCCATGGTCTCTTTAGTTAAAAGCAATTTACCTTAGGCAGAGTTGAAACTGAGAAACAGACCACTTGGAGAATGAGACCTACAGCTTCCAGATTAGCCTGTTCAGTAGAGGAGTATCTGCTTTTAAAACCAGCGCATGTTATTACAATATTTAAGCATCCTTGGACTGAATCCTGCGCTGTTAAAGATGGAGACTGTCTTGGAGGAAAAGCTATTGACCTTTGGGAGTTCATGCTTAGATCATAATTTTCGTAATCAAAATTTTAAAAATAACTGCAACGGGGAATAAAGGATAGTACCAGACTTATGCTGTTCTCTCTCAATACTCAGCGGTCCCCTTGCACACTTGCAGATTGATGGCACATCATACCACGTCCTGTCTGTCTTATTAAAAGACATCTTAGCCCTCATCAAAAAAACCAGCATTTCTGATTCCCACGTGTCTGTTACTTGTCTGCTGCAAACTCCACTGTCCCAGAGGCGTGCCTTCCCTGTCAGCCAGGCCAGACTTTTAAAAAGCTTTCACGTTTTCTCTGCGGACTTGCAGACATCCCTTGCACATCACGGTATGTGCTGTACTGCGCTGTGACCTCAAAGGCCCCTCTCGCTCTGATCTTCCTGGATTCTCATTTATTTTTCTGGACAAACAGCGTGAGCTACAGTTAAACTGTGCAATGTACCATGAGTGATTAGATATTAGAAAGAATAATAGTCTTTAGAGAGTAACGCACTACAGTTTACAAATTACAAAAAAATGCCATTTACTCCATCCTGTTCATGTCTAGAACTTCCATTCACAGAGGATTAAAATAATTCTCCAAGATGCTGTCAGAAGTACCCTTGGGAATAGAAAGCCTAAATTTTGGCAATTTCCCTAGTACAATATATTTGTTTGAAAAAGCCCTGATGCAATCTGTTGGGTTTTGTGGTGTGTGTTTAATCAAATCTTTCAATGCTCTTTTTTTTTGAAGCAAAAATCTATGCCAGTAGATTAGAGAAATCAATGCCCGGCACTAGAGGTGGAGAAAATGTTTTGCATGAAAACATACTCTTTTTTTTTGTTGGTGGAATTTTTGTTTTAGGAAAAATCAGATTTAGTGACTCCAAAAGAGTTTGCAGAGAGATGTAAATACTGTTGGGAAAAAAATTTCAACAAACGTGAAATGGCTTACTTTTTTTCTAAAACAATGGTCAAAAGATTTTCTTTTTGCTCTGAACTGGGCAGTTTTCTTCCCTTAATTCTGAAAATGTTATGAACAAAAAACCCCATTTGGTGTCCATAAACAAATCTGCAGTAAAAACTAACTCATATACTGTGAATTCATCCCAGAACTAACAAAACACTCTGGGGATGTGAAAAATAATTTCAATATTTATGTTTTCTGCATCCGTTGCCTACATTAACAATTTAATCTTCATAATGATTTTATTATAGAGCTGAATTATCCTAAATCATTGAGTGGAGTCCCACATCTCACCATTGAAGTTTTGGAGGTTTGTTACTCTAGGAAGGTGTCAGCATCCCAGAAGACATTTTTTGGCATGTTGCCTACCCGAGATGGGTGCACGAACAGTGTTCCACTGCAGCACCACGGAAAATAACTCCAATTTACTCAGCTAAGGTTAGACAATAATTGAAAGAACAGTATTTTTACAGCAGATTTTCCAAATCTTCTGTATAGTTTTGCCTGTCTTGCATCTGCCAGCATACAAAAAAGCACCAAGACTTCCATGAAATGGGGGAGAATTCTCCCTGCTGGGGAGTCACATCCCTTCCCTCAGCACAAACTGAAAGAAAATTAGGGATTTGCAGAGAAGTTAGAAATATTCACACTTTGCTTTGGAAACATTCTGTAATAACAAAAGCCTCCTAGAAATACTAGTTGGGTCGCCTCCATGGAGAAAGACAAAAACCTGAATGAACTACATAGTGGTCCCGCTCCCTTATTGCCTGGGTTCTCCCGTCTTGCTGCTTGTGGCAGCCCTTTCACGAACCTACATACAAGTAGAACACATGCCAGTAACACCGATAAAAATACCAACAGGAAGCTGAACAATGTTGTTACATAAAGTTCCCTTTGGGCTATGTTTTCTTTTCCCAAATTGCACTTAACACACAAACAAACAACAATTATTTTCTGAGTCAGCACAAAAATGCCCAAGAGAACACAAAAAAGCCACGAACACAGCAAGGGAGTTGGGGAACAAACTGATGGTATCAGTAGATCCAAAGACAATGAATCCTCTCCCAGGTATGGGTCTGTTACAACACCTCACAGAGATCGCTCCCGCATGCGGGCTTTGATAAACTGTACCACGTAAATCACACAGAATTAAACATCACGAGCTTCAGATCAAGCGCTCCCTCGCATGGGTCACCGCGAACGAGGGAGTCAGCACAGGAAGGTATCACCCCTGAGGAGCCCCTGGTGTTGTGCCAACCCTCGTTAGCATTTAGCAGCAAAGGCAGCAAGAGAAAACAGAGACGCAGACAAGTCTGAGGAGAGCAAAACAACAGAGTTAGGGTTTACAGCCCTATATTCAGTGCATTTTAAAAGGTAACTGTTGATCCAAGACACAGAGGAATAGCGCTGTTTAATATCTTTGCTTATGTGAACAACTTCTCAATAAATCCCTAAAAGTGCCTTTGCTGTGGCCAAAGGTTTTTCCGTAATGCTCTCACGCAGCTCTCGAAAGCAGGTGGGTCATTGACGTTCCTGCAATTACTCATTTTCTTCTTTCGGGAATTCCCGTTTGGATACAATTCATAGCACACCAACAGCAGAACAGCAGTGGTATGAAAATGCTCCATTTCACATATGGGGATGTTTTACTGGACTTGTTTCCAACAGGGTCCTTCCTAACCAGAACTGGTGTATCAGCTGCTGGATCTGAAAAGAAAGACTAGGAGATCCTCCTGCTCAGTGTGGACAAGTGTTGTTGCCAACACTGCCACGTTGGTCAGACCAAGCTTTTGAGGCATAATTTGGAAGAACAGATGTTTTATCTGGGAACTTGTCCAGATCTTAAAAAAACCTATTCATGAGGAACTCAGTGGTGGCCTCGTCAGCAGCAGCAACCTCAAAAGTACTGAAGAAACACTGAGTAAATAGGTGGATTTCCAAGCCACAGCAGAGAAGCAGAGACATTGCATGATTACCTTTGTGAGTGACATGCACTGCAGTGATGAACTAATTGGTGATCGTCAGTTAAATGGACTGAACAAAGCTGTAAACCCTGGGCACGTTAATATGCCCATTATTTTTTCATCAATCCTCTTTTCTCATTCTGTTCTTTTCAAAAAGCCCAGGAGTCACATTCTTCCTCCCCAACAGCTGCACTAGCAACACCAGCAGAGACAAATGGCATGAAGTCTTACAGCACTGCAAATGTATGAGAAATCTTTGAGGGATATTAACTGCTGCATTTCATGCAAAACTGAACTAATAAAGACTCTTCCTCATAGATCATGTCCACACTGAAAAGGTTTTTAATCCACACAAACGATTTCATAAGGCTCTGTCATTAGTCCAAGGACTATTAAGCATATAAAAGGTACCTTCAAATTTATCTTTTGCACACTCTTCAATCACGCTCAGTCTTGCCTTTTCTCTTAATGCCCTGTCCAATTTGTACTGTAAACGCCTTAGAGGATGTGCTGACAAAACGCTATTATCTGTCTGAAAGACCTCTCAGACATCTTCTCCCTTATCTTCAAGACCCAGAGCTGCTCACCAGGCTTCTTTGGCACGCCTGGGGTAACCCACAAAAACATCCCAAAACCAAGCACCGTGACCCACACCATGTGCCCTGCCAGCTGGGTCAGGGGATCCCACCTCCAGCAGGTCCACCGTGGGCGGGATCAACGCCACAGCACCGGGAAAGATGTGACAGCCGTGCTGCTGGATGGGAGAGGCTGACTCTAAAGTTGGGAGACTGAAACCTTAAAGGATGAGTTAGCCATCATGGAGCCAAGGCCTGAGTAAATGTAGAATACCAAGTTTCCATTTAACTCAATTTTACACACGGTTAGTATAGTCCTGCAGTGTTTAAAAAGTGCATTCCAGCACAAAGGAAATGAAACAGCAATCGCATTGCGTTGTCACTGGTGATTTCAAAGTTAGCCACACTGTGCCTGGAAAAATACAGCTTCCTTGTGCTGCATCTCTTCGGCGGGCCAGTTAATCAGGTGATGCACATCGGCGCAGCTCTGTCTGGAAGCCTCAGCAATAACACAAGATGTTGCTCTCCTGATTACTTTTTGCTGAGCCTACATGCTTTGTAAAGCCACTATAGCAAGTTGATAATGATGCATGAAATGGAAAATCCTTCTGAGCGCACCCAAAAGCACCGTGGATGTGCAGAGCAATAGCAGTGGTGCTGTGCTATTTGATGGCTCTTACTACACGTATGCCCACACTAATATACTCAGGCTTTCACTCATTTCAGATAGGTGCAACTCCACCTCTTGTAACACATTTACTCCTGATTAAAACAGCCCTAAATACGACTAGAATCAGACATACAGCATTTTCAGGTCAGCCACAGTAAAAAGAACAGAATGGTGAGGGGCTAAAGATGAAACTCTTTAGTGGTGTCACTCCAAAGATGCAAATCAGCAGAGAACTTGCCCTAGTTACTTTCCTCACTGACATGTCTACCCTCTGCGGCAAGGGTAGCCAGATATTTTGAGAATAAAAACACTTTGGAGACATAGGTGCCACTACCACTCATCAGCAGTAGTTCTTTCAGCGTTACAAAACTTGATGGAAATTGTTTGGAGAATTTCCAAAGTAACTTTTCAGTACTTTTCTATTTGTCTCCACAGTCGCAGTGCTACTCAAAGGTGAGCTGAAATAGCTCCAGGCAGTGGAGGAATCAGAGAGAGATCACATGAAACACAGCCTGGTTTCGGGGACAAACGGATATTCAGCTCCTCCTCTATACCGTTAACTCCGTACCGTTTTGACCACTTTTGGGACATTAAACACTGGAAACAGCTCAGAAAGCATTTGACTCAACCTCTATATCCATGTATCATAAGCACTACTATATAATGCAAGCGCTTTAAATCCATCCTAACTAGGAAATACACGTGACATAATGCCAAAAATGTCATTAGAATGTAAGCACTGCACATTGCCATGCTCCTAACGGCCTTCCGGCGCACATTCCTTACTGAAAACCAAAGTTTGAACTTACTGCCTCATGCACATTAACTTTGTATTATAAATACATGGGTTTTTTTTACTGGATTAGCTTCCTCAGCCAGGTAGCGGTGAGGTAAGATGAGATGTAGTAATAGTAACCTGGGAATCAGATCATCCTGAATTTAGTTTGGTTTAAACAGTTGAGGAACTACAATCTCAGCTGGCAGTGACATTTAGGGACCTGGGTTGTTAGAGGCAAATTTCTGCTTCCCTACTAAACATGGGAAGAAATTGGAGACCAGTCCTCAGATTTATCACTCAAGTGTGATGAAAGCAAGACAACATATTTTTCTTAAAGTACAGACCAGCTCTCAGAGTTGCCCATTACAGCAGTACAGGTTTTATTCGACATCTGTTGGCAGGTGGAGAGGCTTATTTCTTAGGTTTTATTCTGGGCTTTGACCCAGAAAGACTCTGAAGATACTCAAAACCAGCCTCCTTACTGGTTCTACTTGTTCTGCTTCCAAAACAGGACAATGTTAGCTTGTTTTCTCTGAATTTGTTATTAAATTTCTTCATTCTTGACTGTTCATAGCGTATTTCATCCTCTGCTCAGCAGGCTTTTCTTCGTTTATTCATAGCTTTCCCAGTGAAGTTCTGTGGTCTAATTCGAACATCTCGGCCAAAGCTTTTCACATACCAACTATTTCATTTGCTCTTAGTTCAGTCATTCAAGGATCACATTCATTTTGGAGTTTCATTTTACTTATTCTCATCATACTGGATGTCTGTGAAGACACAAACCCCTCGGACAACACAAGTCTCCTTACCTGTGGACCAGCTGCTTGCGGCTTACACAAAGAGCAGTTTCGTAGTCGTGAGTGACACACACTTTATGGGGGCTGCACTTCACCTTCAAACATGGATCTTTGGAAGGATCAAGGGCTATAAAAAACAGACATAATAAAAAAGAATGTAAGAAATGCATATGAAGTTATCTCTTGGTTGACAGATGAGCACTGGTTAGAATGAACACTCCCACATCTGAGTGAATAAATACTTCGCCATTTTACAGTATGTGCCGTGGTTTTCCATCTGCATGTTAACAGAGATGTTTAAGTAGAAAGATGGAGAGCGTAAGGTCTCTGGTTATTGAACAGAGATCTGAGTCTAACTTAATTCAGATTAATATCAGACACGCTACTTCAGGATGAAGTTCTGGTATAGTAATCTGTATCATGCTGTTTATTTCATAGAAAAGTTATGGTGGAATAAAATACACTCACAAGTAACAAAATGACTGGTATTTTAGAGGGACCTAATAACCAACATATTGCAGAGTGCTAATAAATTTAACAGATACTGTATTTAACAGGCATATTATTTTGTAGAAATTATTTTTAATTTTTACAGATAAGCATCTCCTGTACTTAAACCTCTTGAGTAGAAGAGCAGTAATAACATCAAAATAATCCTGGGAACAATAAAATAATCCTGGGCTTTTATACAACACTTTACACCACCAGCAGTGCTGTCGGAAGTGGGATTAGACAGCGTGATGAGTTGCTATCTCAGAGCAAATTTGCCCAAGCTGTTGTCCCTGCTGATGCTCCCCAGGGAAAGTTCTTCCCCTAAAGTCAGTCTTTACACTCTTCAGCCTCTTCCGACACCACCCAATGTTCCCCCTCTCAGCGGTAGCATCCCTGCCTTGGACTGAGGCGCTGGTTCCCCAAGGAGTGATCACTGCTGCTTTGTCCTTTTCTCTAGGAGCCTAACGGGACCTGGGGACAGACAGGGACACATAGCCCAGAAATGGATCTTCAGTACTTCAGCCAGCCCCAGGATGAATAATAGAGAGGTCAATCCTTCTCTCAACAGCTCTTAAGTTGCTGGGGAAAAGGACATGGCAGCACTAAAGGGAGCTTCTCTCCCTCTAACGTGATGGGTGATTTGAGGTCCTGCAGCTAGTCAGACTCTGGAAGATGTGTAGAAGTGACATGCAGTCCTGCACTGGAAAATGCAGGGTACTAGGGCTCACCCTCTGGTACCCCCTTTACAGTTTCTATCAGGAAAGAACCTTCCTCCTGGACACATCCATTTACCAATCTACTCCTCTATCACGCAAGGCAGCACAACCGTGGACTCGAAGGAGCTAATAATGCCGTACTCTAAAGATGATGCAAATGGACTTAAAGCCCTGCAGACAGAAAGTAAGCCCCAAAACTGGCATTTCTGCAGGACACAAGGATTAGCATGTGTGCACACGCACACACTCCCTGCGTATCTGAGAAGGGGACTTGGAGACTGAAATGGCGCAGCGATGCACTCTCAGTGTTCGAACAGGAGGCTCTTCCAAAGATCCTCATTTCGCTTGCGATGAACCATTTCCCCCAGATGGACCAAACACACTCAGAAAGGAGCAATGAGAGCCTGAAGAGCTTCTTCTGTTTTTTTCTCTACGCATAGAAACATCTCCTAGCACTGAATGAAGAAAATAGCACATGGTTTATTACACTGGATTTCACTCTAACTGCACATACCTTCTCCCTCGCCTCAGATTAATGAAGATATTAAACATGTATCAGAGGCCCAAAGTGGTAAAATTAGGATTTGTTTTGGGATTGTCCTGATTGTACCCAAAGTGAGTGAGAGAGCCTGATCTCAGTGGAGGCAGGCGCTGCTCCTTCCCAGAGGCAAGGAGATGCTGGTGCATTAGGCACCGGAGCAGGGAGCAGCCTCCCGGTCCCTGCAGAAGCTCAGCAGAGGCGGACAGTGTTTAGCGTCTTGCCAGTGTGCAAGCCTGTGCGCTCCTGCCAAGTTTCTATAGACTGCTTCCTTAAATGAGTGGTGATTTGGTAATCTTTGAAATACAAAAAGAGGAGCGATACCGCGCTATGTCGGATACCGCTCCAGTTACAGCACCAATCCCACCTGGGAAAATCTCTTATAAATACTTCAATACTGCAATCAAGTCCCATTTGAAAAGCTATCCATCTAAATTCATTCTCTTACAAAACGATGCTCCTAAAGATCAGCAATAAGATGTATCTGCCAGGATGAATTACAAATATTAAAAAAAATGGTTATGTGAATACTTCAGAAGAAGGGAAGTCAGAGCCATACGGAGAAATTTCACTCCTGTTTAAGAAATGATTTTTAAATAGGCTTTTTTTTTTTTTTTTGGACAGTATTTTGTCATGGATTTAACACTGTTCCTCTTCAATGTGTCCTCAAATCCCACTTTACCTCTCCCCTCCCTCCCCACATAATGGGCCACTCCTGGAAACGGGCAACCCTTAAGTTTCATTTTTGGGATTGTATAAAGCTCTTACTGCTCATTGTGATAACTGAGTTTCCCACTTTTATTGAACAATCAGAGAAACTTTTAAAGGACACTATCTGAAGTACAAGAAGTTGCAGTTTGCTATGTACCACCTTTCTTCATATGGAGCAAATGTACCTCCAGCACGTAGAGGACCCTTCCGTTCCCTGCAGTGCCACAGCTGTTCCGTGTTGGTTTACTCAGCTGTGAACTCTTACCACACCAACACCCACTACAAGTTTGTGACAGGCAACTGAGCATCACTAATGCATCTTAATTTAGAGGAATGCCTTTGGTGCAAGACACGGGAAAAGGTAAAGACAAAACAGAAGTGTTTAAAAAAGCCATTAAAGCTGATAGAAGAGGTGAAGTGAGCAAGGAAGGAGCAAAGCCCATCTGTTGCCTGCACTATAAACAAGGCATCAACAGCCAATGAGTTGCCATTAGGAAAATACATAGGCAGTGTGTGAGGGGCCAGGGTCTGTCCCTCTGCAAAGATCAGAGGCTGGAAAGGCTCTTCAGGGGTCTTTTGCTGTTGCTTTTGGTGCCTTCTCCAAGTCAGACTAACAGGTACATGAGAAGAAGCCCATCCTCTGCTCTTTTCATTCCCAGAACGCAGCGGGCAAGATATACCTTCTTAATCCTCTTACTTCCCAATCACTGGAGACCGAGGCAGATATTTGACAGGGATTGAAACAGCAAGCCACAAGTTCCTTGCCTATCCGTCTACCTAGATATTCTTAAACTGCAAAACAGAGCGAGATTCCCTCCTTCGGCAAAGCCTTTAACAGGTAAGCACCACTCGGAGTGTCACGGGTCCCCAGACCATAGGTTCAGTGGGCTCATGTAATTCAAAGGTCATATCCACACACAAAAAATTAATGACCAGAACTTCTGCTCGCTTGCAGCTGGCCTTGCTCTTTCACAGGAGCACACGCACGATGCCTGCGTTTGCTGGTGACACATCCTTGATGCAAAACGCTGCAGCAACAGAAACCATTGTGCAAACTAGCTAGGAGCCCAGGGCTAACAGCTGCCAACATTGCCGTGCTGCTGGAACGCGCTCTCTGGCCTTGTGCTCATCGTTTTCTATCAGCCTGCATATGTGGGGATGTGGGTTTAGCCTGGAAAGTCAATACTCGTTTGGCATGAATAAGAGAAGCAAGATTTAGGCCCATATGGTTTATGTGACGTCATGCAGTTTCAACACCTAACATTTTTTCATAGTAAAATTTACTCTAACTGAGACTCCTCAGGTCTCCTAAGGAAATAAAAATTCATGCACTGCTCAAGTATGTATGTTCTGAAATAGCATCACACAATACAGTATTGTCAAAAGAAAGACAACTTTCAAATAATTTTGCAATTAAAAAAATTGACTGTCGAAAAAGAAAAATATTGTTAAATGGTCATCGGTTTGAAACAAAGGAATGGGAAAAGATGTGGTTGGAAATCTTGCCCACTACTTCCTCTTAAATCAGGCCTCAACCTCTCTCTAACTCAGTGTCTTGCTTGTAAAATCTGAAGACAGTAATAATGCTGGCAATAATAACAAATAAAGCTTTTCCCCACCTGTGAGTTGGGTGAGTTATTTCATTCATGGTGGAAAAGCTCATTAAGATCCCTAAAAGGAACTCACTGTAGAAGCATCATTTATTATTCATCAAAACCAGCCCTTACATACAGTTCAAAACAGTAGAAGGAAGTTTATTAAATACAAGCAAAACTGCGGGCTTTGTCAGAAGACAGCAAAAAACCCCATGATGTGGATTATTATTTCTGGAGATCTTTTCCCACTTATGCAGAATGCATGTACCACAGGAACATAAAAGGTCAAAATAGGGATTTATCTCTCTGCAAAGTTCCTCAACTTGTTCAATAAGTTTAGAAGGTTGTTCTACTGCGAAGCACCACAAGCCCTAAGGAGAGCTCATAATAAGAAACAATTTCTGAAATATGCTAATCAAAGATCATGCTTTGTTAATCAGATTTCTACATGACTAGGAGCAGATGCTCATCATCTGCAGAAGAAAAGACCCTTGGGAATAAGATGAAACATAACAACCATATTTGTCATCCCAGTTCTTTTTGTCCTAAAGCAATCAGTATGAAATCTTTAAAACCAAAGAGCCAAAAGTACAAATAAATAAACGAAAGTGAGAGGAGGAGTGAGAAAAAAGGGGGTTTATTATCAAGATGTTGTTCTATCAGCTTGGAAGGATAACTCCAGCCATCCCTTTCCTATGTCAAAGAGGCTGCACATAGATACTCAGGTCTGTCTGCACAGTAAGAACAAAAATACCTTAAGTCTGGCTTTTATATATGAGCATTTTTCCCACTTTTTTCTTTAGACTGAGACTGAAAGTGGAATTGGTACATTTAGTTAATCTCACCTGAGAGTGGCTGAGGACAGGTCCAAAATGTTTGGGGGTGGTATGTGTCCAGCCAGTATTGGAATTAGGTTTCACATGCACATAACTTCTTTGACGGAAACCCATCTCAGTCACCCTGCCTATCTTTTTGTGGGTCTGGGCTTCACAGTTTCCTGTCCTGAGCTTTTCCCACGTTGTTCAAATCCCTGCTCACTTGGTCTCCAAGGGAGGTATCCACTCCATGAGACAGCGGGCTGAAATCCAGGGAAATCCAGAACTGTACAGCTCTCGGTATAATCATTTTCAGAGTTTTATCCTGGGAAAATTTAGAATGCCTGACTTCTTATCTTGGCTCAGAAGTCTTACTCTTCCTCAACACTAGATGTTTCTGCTGCTGACGTTTGTTTTCTGGACACTATGAAGTCTCCTCCTGTCTGGCACAGCACAAGTGAAGAACTGTTCAGAGGGGCTAAAGTTTGTTTCATTGGCCACAACATTTTTGTAGGAAAACTGTACTCTACAGGTCAGTG
This sequence comes from Bucorvus abyssinicus, assembly GCA_009769605.1. Lineage (NCBI taxonomy): Eukaryota > Metazoa > Chordata > Aves > Bucerotiformes > Bucorvidae > Bucorvus > Bucorvus abyssinicus. The sequence goes on along the minus strand of CM020041.1, from coordinate 4,443,817 downwards.
ATTGCACCGCGAAGGGGAAGGGCTTTCATACTCTGCAGTGACCCAAATACCTGTGCTGGCCCATTTATACACAACGGAGGTGCAGCATTCCTGTCATTAAGAGACAGAAGATTTGCATTCCTGGTTTTGGTGACGCTTTTATTATGCACAGCAACCTAAGCTCCCTCTTAAAACTATAAACCTTCTGTGTTTATCTCAGAGATAGCAGAATGATCAGTGAACAACAGACACCAGGGATTGCATCAGACCATCCTGCAGGCATGGTGACATCTCTTTCCAATACCACACGAATACAAACACCAATCGCATCCTAACCCCCCTCCCTCCCAGCTCCACAAAGCAGGCCAGAGATTGTTCGCTTATGAGCTGCACCCACGTTCCTCTCCCCTCCCTGCACCCAGGCTGCGAGCTTGCAGTATAAATCAGTGTTGGACAAAGACCTAGCAACAGTGTTTGAGGTACTTTTCTATTTCATTTCATGGTTTTATATATCACCACTGTGAAAGAAGACTTATGACTTGCAGGAAACTTCTTCGTTCAGCCAACGGCAGTACGGGGAGAAGCTGCTCTGTCAGGCTGGAGCTCCGCATGCTGCAGCCATGGGTCATTGTGTTAATCACAACACAGCAAATTCATTTTTCACACATTTGACTTTAAAAGGGTGATAACAAATAAATACTTTGGATGTCTTGCAGCAATGGATGTGTAATCCTGCAGAAACTGTACGACTAGTTCACAGCAAGATTTATGAGCTTGATGCTGGTTTTATGACCATTCGTTTGGGGGAAGAGTAATTTCAGACTCATAGCTGTTTAGTGGAGCTGAAACAAAGTATGCAATCAAAAAGAAACGGCATTATGTAAATATCGGGTTTTTTGTTTTCAAAATTGCCTGACAATAAGTACTATGATCACTCAATGACAAAAATACTTTTGCATAATGAAATGTCAAGAGCAGTTGCTTTTATGCAATCCCCTTGGAACTGTTCTGACTGCGTGAGAAAAGAACATCTGTTGAGAAAGGTGTGACGGACTGGCAAAGGGGACCTGATGTCTTCAATGCAGAGATCCTAGTGCATTTTTTAAGACAAACGAGACTGATAATGAAACAAAGCCCCTCAGCAAATGATGCATTACATTATAGCTGTGCACTTCAAGACTATTATGTATCACTTGACTCCAGCAATACTCCACCAGCAAGCAGGAGGAGGAGAGAACAGGTCCTGGCTGTACCCAGCAGCTGGGGCGTGGCGATGAGAAACTCGGAGCACAAGCGGTCGTGGCAGGCAGGGGCGGAGGGCTGATACCTCACCTGGCTTCCTGCCCACGCAGCGCAAAGCCCAAACGGCAGCTCATGTAAAACTTCAGATCTAAGAAGCAACATTTCAATCAGCATCTTGCCTGAGCTTACAGCACGGTGACAACCAAAGAGCAAGTGTGAGCAAAGCAGCTACCTAGTGACGCGGGGGGATTTTACTGCATGTGTCCGTGGAAAGCATCGTGTTAGTGAACGTGTAAGAAGCCAGGCAGCCAGCTTAAACATGGGGCAATAGAAACCTCTACAAACTTGGCCCTTGATTTTTGCTATGAAAAGCACATTTTCAGCACATGATGGCTAAAACCAGTTTTGCTTTTAACATTTCAGTTGGTCAAAGTGAACCATAGACTTCCCCCAGAATTAAAACCTCTGATCAGCTTTTAAGTAGATGTTGACTTTATACTTTTTTCTCATCAGGTGAACATGGCCAAGCTTATTAACTATAAAGAGCACTTAGGTGAACATTGCTCTTCTTCTCTGCGAAAACATGACCGTTTTCAATGCTCCAGTGGTAAACTCCAACCAACCCATGTGCTGAGGTCAGGCTGTCAGTGGAGCTCAATCCAGTGCAACAGAACTACCCGTTTGCTCTTGTATGAACATGACAGCCAAGTGAGCCTGGGATGGACTTCTGGGCTTTTATAGCCATTCAGGGTTCCATCTATACCCTTTCTCCAGATTTTCTTATTTTACAGGTTGTAAAACCTCTTATTTTACAGGTAAGTGGCCACATTAAGTGGCTAAGACTGTTGTTTGTTGGAGCTGAGTCTAACTTTTCTTCTCACAGCCGGTATTGTTAATAATTCTGGTTTTACCATCCCACCCCCCCACCCCCCCTCAATTTCAAATAATTACCAATAGTTTTTATACCGCTTCTGCAAATCTTGGCATAAATCATTCTGCTTCATTAGGGAGAAAATTGGTGTTAGCCCTCCCCCAAGTCTAGGGGAGAACATGTCTTCGATTAACAAGCTCAGATAGTTAAGTCTCTCTCTCGCATGCTCCCTCTCTGCATAATTACTCAGAGCAATTTGCATACAGAAATCAATTCAGCTGAAAATTAATTACCGTAGGCCTGAATGTTTCAAACATGTATGTGAATTATTTTCAGTAAATGGAATTTCTCAAGGCAGTTAAACAGTAACATCTCAAACCATCAGCATTTATTCCATCGCTGCGCAGTATTTTTGTATAGCTTTGTTCTGGAGCACTCTAACATTTGAGTGGCTGAAGACGTTGGTACAGGGCACAGCAACATCTATTTTAATTTTTACAGGCACTTGCAAAAATCATTTCATGTAACTGACATATAATGGGTTTTGACATTGCTGAGGGACATCCAAGGCAGACGATGCTTCCAAGGACTATACAGATTTCTTTTCCAAAGCAAAGGGTAAGAACCCGAGTATTTAAATGAATTTCCTTGACGAACATATAGAAATATGATGCAGAGAAAATAAGTAAAGAAAAAAGAAATAGGACTGTAAGTTAGGAAATGTGCTTCCATTGGTGGATGTGACAAGCAGTCACAACCACCGCTGGTATTTGGCCAGCAGCCAGCGAAGAGACAGGTACAAGACTAAAGTTGATTTGCTAAAGGGTCATAAAAGAGAAGCTCCTGGTTAGATTTCTGACAATGAATTGTTAGGATTTATAAGTCTATACTGTAAACGTATCTCAAATACTGCCCTACTCTGGGGCGGGTTTTAAATATTTCATGTACTCAGGTATGCTTAGCCAATACATTTATCTTCTTAACACTTTCTTCTGAATCTGAAAAAACAAACACCCACTGGAAATAAGAAGCTGTCAAATACAGCCAGGAACTTGCTTTGTTTCCCAGCTAGCACCAGGGGCACTTGGCACTAACAGCTCTCCTGCACGCAAGGCGAAGGTTCAACCAACATGCACACACAGAGCACTCGCATCGGCCCAATAACGTACGGTCTGGCACCAGGGCCATGCTGCTTCTCTGAATTCCATTACGTGACAGTTTGTGCTCGTCTGCGTCATACCTGAGGGTGTGTTTCAGCAGATCCCAGTCAGCTGAAGGCAAAACAGACCTGAAAAATCCACCGACAGCAGGACATCGGTCAGATGTTCCATTCAATTATTAAATCCAGGAAGCAGGGAGGGTACAAAAATAACCCCATTCTCCGGAACTCACATGGCTTTGGCATATGTTTAATGACAGCAGCTCTACAGTTGCTGTTTCAGAGTCGCAAAAACCCCTGGGGTGATCCAGCGTCAAGCTTCCTGGGATGGAAGTGGTGAGCTTCAAAAGATTGCTCTAATCTTTAGTTGGTGGAACATGAGAAAATGAAGAAACCTCTGCTGTTGCCTTGCAGGGGGGACACAGTTGTGCAGCATCTGTCTTAACAGATCCGCAGCCCAGAGCAGAGCTAAAAACATGACTCTCTCCTTCAGTCAGCCTCAGCTCTCTGCTTGCTTTTCAAAGGCACCCTATAACAAGTCAGTCAAGTGTCTCTAACCCCAAGGCATCCTGATACTCCCTCGGTATGATCTCCACCCCACCAGCTCTGCCCAAGGAGGCATGGCTCGCTCATCAGGAGAGCCACTGCTGACTCCCCTGCCCCTTGGGTGCCTCCAAGCCCAACCGTGCCTCTTCTGGAATGCAGTTTGCTCCCTCAGACTTTCGAGCTCAATTTTGTGGCAAATGAGTGTGAGGAAAAGAGTTAGAAAGCACTTGGATCTCCAAGCTGGTCGAACGGGATAGCCGATAAAATCTTCTGAAATGATTCTAAGTCAGATTTCAGTTCTGTAAGAAGCTGAGGCTGCATTTTCCATATCTGTGCTTGAAGTTGGGTTCTGCGATATCGGCTGCTTCCCTTAAATCTTCACATTCCAGTACCAAAAAGGAACTTTGTTTTTCTCTCCAAAAGCCAGTAAGATCTTATTCTCATGGCTGTTGGGGAAATACTAAAAATATAAGCTACAAAGATTTTAAAAAATCAAAGCCATACAAAAGACTTCAAATCATTATGATGAAAAAAGGAAGTATATTTAAGATAACTCTGAGATTTCAGAATGCTTGGACTTGACAATCCTATGGTAGTTTTGAAATGCTGGATATAATTTTCCCTGTGAGCTGACCTAGACTATTTCTGCTTTCTGTTACACTGGAGTGAATTATCATTTATTTAGTGGGACTTAATTTAATACAAATTATTTTACTCCAAAGCCACTGAAAACAATACAGGTTATATCTTCTTCAGAAAATAATATTTTAAATTATTCATGTCTAATTGAAGATACGCTTTTCCCGTTTCAGATGAATACAAACATACACTTTGATTTGTCTGGAGAGAAGTTGCATTGTGCGTCATGCAGAATCACAGAAATGTTTTGGTTGCAAGAGACCTTGGAAGGATCCTCCTTACAGCCCTTCTTGTAGTTGGGCATCACATGTGCTAACCTCCAGATGACTGGGACCTCCCCAGATAGCCAGGACTGCTGATAAATGGTGTACAGTGGCTTGGTGAGCACTTCCACCAGCTCCCTCAGTACTCTTGGGTGGATCCTATCCGGCTCCACACACTTGTGCACGTCTAAGTGGTGTAACAGGTCACCAATCATTTCCTCTTGGATTAAGGGGGCTTCATTTCACTCCCCGAAAAACTTCTGAAGCTGTTGTAATTCATGTTTTAACTGAAACAATAATATAATGGGGAAAAAATTACTGCAATTTAATTCAGATAGCTAGTTAGTGAGATACTGAACCCTTTTCCAGCTTTGATTAAAAACTATAATGAAGTGTAATGCTATGAACTGTGAGTAGGAAAAAATAAAATTGAAACAATATAGAACTCCTCTGTATTTTTCATAGAGAAAAATCTCCTATCAATCAAATGTTATTATTCTTCAATAGATATTTTATGTCATCAAATCTCATTTGAAAACGTGAATCACAAACATACCGTTTAATGGCTATTTTTTAGAAGTAATGCAGAAGCAAAAGTGCATCACTCTTATTACCAATTCCATCAGCAAATAGTAAAAAATAAGGATGAAATGACTGTTTTTACAAATCAGTATTTCAGGAGGCATAATTACAATTAATTTCTAACGCAGCATAGTAGAGCTAGGCAAGCAATAAAAATTCTGGATACGAGTTCTCTGAGAGGCTGACGAGTTTGCTCTATTTGCCGACAGCCTGAATGCCACCGTTACAGTTACAGCAGTTCCCAGCCAGGCTCCCTGCGCACCTCTAGGGACTCGCATTTAAATGTTCAACTAGATGAGACATTCAGCCCTGGAAATGAGAAACGCTCTACTTCTTCCATTGAGTTCCTTTGCTTATTTGCTAGGACAAATGAAACAGAATTTGGGTCCAAACATTATCAGCTATTGAGTATAAAATACGGGAGCTCATTTTATGCTTACTTAGTAAGGTACAACATGGATAGCATTCTTTGGAACAGCATGCCATGGAAAAAATACCAACTCGACACTTGTTCTTGGCATTCTTGGCGTCTTAGTGGATGGACAGTGGCTGTCCCAGTCAACGGGGCAGAAGGAAAGGACACCCTTACGTTGTCTTGTTCTGTCACTGCCTTTTCTGTGACTTGGGATAAATGAGTTAGTTACTCTACGCCTCCCTCTCTCGTTCAGAATTTAAAATGGGGATAGTAATACACTTTCTGCCTAGCAATCACCCTGGGACTCTTGGAAGGCGTCACAGGACACAGGCAAAGGGCCCCTCGGAATGACTTGCAATGCAGTGATTTCGAACCAGCCAAATCCTGCAGAACTAAGAGCCGTTTCTTGTTCATTTATGGCAGCCTGATTGTCTCCATGGAAACATGGGAAAACACTTCATTTTCTGCATCAACAGAGGACGATTTGTTTTCATATGACATTAGTTTTAGTGTGCACTGACAAACACAAAAATAAAAGACTTCTCAAAGACTGATTTCATTATTAACAGATTGCAGTTACAGTCCTATCACACGGGAGCAGCTCCTGCCAGCCTAATACTGTGGAAAACCTTGCCAGGTTCTGCAGAACACCCCTGGATTGGGGATGAAACAGAAAAATCGCAGATTTGGAAGTTTACAGGTAAATAATTTACTGTCAGAAAAAACCCATGAGAATTATAAAGTTCTAAGGATTTGAGCCATGAGACATGATCAAAAACCCCTACAGAATGAGTGCTGCTGCTCCTGCGCTGTACATCATCTAGAAATCTGCGCAGCACGGAACACATCACAAGATTAAATTGGCTGGGGGCTGGCTAGCTTAACAGATTGTGGCCTAATGTAATTTTCATTGGTTTTGAGAGGAATTACCTAAGCAGGAAAAGATGAAGCTCCTCTATGGATAATCAATTAGTCATGTAATTGATATTTGGAAGAGGCTTAAATGGGAAATAAATGGAAGGACAAACACCTGCCCTGCCTGGTTCTAAAGTATAGTAAATACGAACACAGCAAAGAGAATTGCTGCTTCTAGCAGGAGTTAAGAGAAACAAGTGCTGTGAAAAGCAGTGAATATCTAAACCCACTGCACAATGCAATGTGGAGTGAAATGTATCTAACATGAAACAAATACAGATGAAAATCCATCAACTACAAAACCATTTTGTAAAAATCAACGCCGTTCTGCTGGAATTGACCTGCAATTGCTGGAATTGTGCCAGAGGCAGAAATTTTGAGACTGGGAGTGTCTGAACAACAGGAGATTGGTGACTTTTCTGCCCAGAAGGAAACCAAAGGGCAAAAGAAGCAGCTAACCTCAGAAGGAGAAAAAGCAGAGTGTCAAATGGGCTGGGAGGCAGAAAGCGGTCACCGGGAAGAGCATTAACAGTGCGATTTAGAGGTGCCTAGTGTTATGACAGCAACAAACTCATGAAATTACAGAACTTGTGCGGCCCTGCAGAACAACACATACAGCAGGAAAAAACCCAGCACTGCGTTTCTAATTACTACACTTCAGTTGCTATGAAGTGTGGAAAATGATGATCAGCCTTTATTTCCCAGAGCCTACAGTTCATCTCTTCGTTTGGAGACCTCAAAATGAATTTTTAAGCACAAAAGATCCCCTCTACAGAGCTGCTGCTAAACAACACCCTTCGCAGTTGTCTTTTTAGATTTCTGTGGCAAATGCTAAAATTCTAGTCTCATTAATGCATTCGAGGGCATCTCGATATGTCGTTTGGTAAGTGATTGATAATTTTTAAATGCACAAACCCAATGTTTAGAAGGCTTTAAATGGAGTCACAGCTTAATGAAAATGCTTTACGTTTCTCCAAAAATTATACATCGGTGAAGATAGCATCTGACAGAGGAGAAATGCTATTTCTCTTGCCAATACTTAGCTAAAATAATTCTGAAAGAAGATCCTTTAAGAAGAATTAAAGTTTGAACAGTTCCTCATGGATACTTGAGTAACTGTCTGGAAAAACTAAAATGTTGTTTTGTCCTTTTCCCACAGCGAAAGAGCCGAGGCTGCCTCAGGCAATACAACTGCAAATTCTGTAACTTTGCACTCAGCATGGCAGCTAAAATCCACTTCTACAACAGAGGAACAACTGTTCATAAGAGAATTGCTTGATTTCTGGAACCCTAGGCAAGAAACGCCTGGAAAAAGAGAAAGCTTCCTGAGTTACGAAGTAAGACTGAATTATTCAGGGTTCCTGATGTACAAGCTACTTTTTATTAGAACAAAGATAAAACAGAGTTCTAATAAAAAGGAACCATGTGTATCAGCAATGCTGAATAATTCAAACACAAAGTTTGAAAAACAATGGAATTGGAAACTGGGTTTTACTCTCTTTCCCGAGTCAACTTCTCTGATCTGTCTCTGGACATACCTGGTGGCATTGCCCCAAGTTTGAGACAAGAATAATGTGAAGAGCAAGATTCAGTGTTACAGTGGTTTGGAGACAGGAGATGGGAAGAGGGAGGACACCAGTACGAACTGCTACTATAATTCTAAGTGAATTAACTCCATCCCGTTTTGATCTGAAAAGAAGTAAATGTTACCTGTAACTGCTATCCCCTTCTAGACTTCACCGTTCCCAGCGAATATGGAAAACTCAGGAGGATAAGCAGTGGATCTCATACTGGAGGGAATACCAAATAATGTGGGATGCTTTTCCCATTTCAAGCAAGATCTTTGTTGAAAAATGACAGTCAGAAGACAGCAATAGCATAACTGTGACCTTAGCATAAAGGAGAAAAAACATTCCTATTTATATAAATGTGCCGTGATGTTATAAGGGAACAGAAATTTTATTTCAACACCATTTATCCATCCCACTGCTGCTTCTGCAGAATGTATTTCTATTTGCTTTTAATCAGTACATTGACATTTTAATAAGAGTGCGTCACTACAAAGTGGCCTTCTCTAGTGCAAGAAGAGGGTGGAGCAAGCCGTACAGTAAGACGGACTGACAATGAGGGGGTATCTCTGCTCCCTTCAGACTCCTCCTCCCTCCCCTGTGGGGTCTGCAATACCCCCCTGTGCTACCTGGGCTGACACTGAACGGGAAAATGAGTTTAGCTTGATTTTACCATAGTCAAACATTAAATCTGTTCAGAGGAAATGTGTTTGTTGGACACGATGACTGAATTTGCATTTATAATTTGAGCAAGGTCATTTTCCAGCTGATTTCACAGTACTTTCCAGGAGAGAGTCACTGCTGGAAAACCCTAACTCAAAATTTTCATCCACTCAGTCATGTCAGAGCAAAGGCCACAGACAAACTGAACGTGCAGGGGAGAAAAAACTAACCAAGAGCTTCATGTTCTGTGCTCTGACCCTTTTTCAATACTTTGGATATTCAAGTAACTTTCTCTACTGAGATACGGAGGTGGGGAACAGCTGGACAAACCAGTAAGCCTAAGCAGCAGCTACATTACAGTCCGACTGACTATCTCCTTGGAAAGAAACAGTCACATCAGCTTCTACTGCTGCCACAGAGGGCAGAGTGCTCGGTACCGTTAACTTCATCACCAACAGAGTACAAACGTAATTCTGCCCCTAATGCTTGAGAGCCACTATGTTATACACCAAATTGGGAAGCTGGGGGTCAGCATTTCAGTTCAGGGTGTTTAATTCAGCTATTTACCTAATTGTCCCCTGCTCTTTCATACACAATGCACTGCATACAAAAAAAGTGAAGACATTAAAACAAAAACAGAATTAAAAGCAAAACCAGTGTTTTAATGTATCGTCACACGCATGTCTGGTATAAATGAGCTATTGAGGATAAATCACAAGAGCTCAGACTGAACTACAGCAACAGCCTTTGCACTAATGTGCAGCCCCTAATGAGGGAATTCCTTTCTCTCTTCCTCACACAGTATCAATTTCACGCCTTACAGGTTTTTAAGTGGCCCACAGATCTCTGTGATTTGTTTTTTTTCTCTCAAGAAAGACTTCCATATCAGGCCTTTTAATGTGATCTGAACAGTCAATAACAGCCGAGGTATTTATTAGGCATTACGGGCTCCTTAAACATGGAAGAATCATACGGGACATGGCCATTAAGGTGGGTGTAGCCTCTACTACCGGCTCTCAGGATGTGCTGAAGGTAGATGGTGGTACACCGACAGTAACATACAGAATTTTTTTTTGAGGGCTTGGCAAACACTTCAGAACAGTAGGTGTCAAAGTGCCAGTGTCATTGTTTCAGCAGAAACATCCCGCTTTCCTCCTCTCAGTGGATTGTCTCAGTAGCTCCTCCCTGAAGTTTTCTATCAAGCTAATTAATTCAGCAGGCTCTCAGGCTGCAGGAGATGGGAAACTCAGCATGTTCTCCTCCTGGTAATTTGTTAGCGTGTCTACATTTCACATCGCTTAAATACATCTTCAGGTGGACTTTTGGATCATTTGGTTTTATAACGAACCAGGACAAAGCCAAAAGGCTGCAGCTAGAAGGGCTCTACTCAGCCTTGTTATTTACGTGCAGCCTGAGAAAACAAGCGAGTGGAGAGGAAGCTCAGCAGGGTCGTGACTGCAAATAGTGTGTTTATGGGCAGGGGACTGTCATGGTTTTGTAGGCAAATAAAACGATCATACAGTCTCTCCTTCCTGTGAGTAACCTCAAATAAGTTTTTCATGATGCTTAAAACCCTGGAGTGTTACAGCTGGAGTGTTGCTCCTGTAAAAGGCTGTTCATCCACAGCTACCGCTGGTGGCATTAACTGGCAGCCTTAAAAACTGCCACAGAAGTGTCAACGCCCATGAAGAGCCACTACCTGTATGGGAAGCACTAAGTGCCTGTCCCAGAGACTGCACACATTTTAAAATGTCCACATTTTTACAGATACTTATCTTTTAATGAGGAAACACTGGGTATTATCATAGACTGGTGGAAGCTTCAGTTTCTTTGGGATCAGGATTCCACTGTCTGCTTTTAAACGGGCTTTTTAAAGTGATTCATGAGACAGAATCATCAGGAAGGTGGGGAAACTCAAGGCTTATCTGAACAGTAGCTTTGGTCACTTGGAGGATTAAAATAGTTCTACTGTACTGCTGACACATCTGAGAAAAAAATGGCATAAACTAAAAAGAAACAAATGGAATTACAATGACAGTAGACATAAACATTCTTGCCACCATGGAAAAGCTGATGACCTGGCAAGGAGGAGGAGACCGGAATAGCTGGTATCTTTTGCTCTTACCCATTACGGCAGTTCCCATGTAATGAATAATTCACATCTACGTTATTTGCTTGAACCATGGAATGCTGGGACTCATAACCAGATAATTACCTAATAAAGAATAATGGATTTGTCGCATGCTTCACTTACCCATTTCTCCAAATTAATGTAAAGATGACAGTGGGCGCTCATACAGAACATACACACAAGCAATTAGAAAGAAGAAATCTTAAAAGCATCACATCACTACTAACACCTAGATTGTGTAGCTTCAAAACGATGTTAAAATTTGTCCGACACTACAGCCGTACATGGGGATTTGCCGTAGAACCCATACCATTGTACTGTCTGAAATCAGAGCTGGGGACACCCACAACGGCTCACATTGCCTTTCAGAATGGAACCTCTTGGCCCTCCCCAAGAAGATGGTCAAGTGGAAGCCACTTTATTAGATTACATGTTTAATTACAGTTACATTATCCATCAACATGTAAAAACTTCTAGAATCCTTTAACTATTTCTTTGAGGTTAAGTGTGCCTATTAGCACCTGTCCTAGGTCACACCTCAAGAATATGCAAATACACAGCACAGGTTCAGATTTAGTGGAAACCAACAGAAAGTCCTCAGAGGATTACTGCTGCCCATTATGACATCTCCAGCTGTGCCCACGCTCCCATGTTTCCACTGTTTCTGCTCCAGCACCATGAATTTTCCCAATCCAGTATAAAAAAATAGTAATATTTGTCATTTTATTAGAAAGGTAAGTTTTGGTAATATTTGAAAGAAGTATTCAAGACATAATTTGTAGATCACAGAAAGGGAGGGAATAGGGCAGGAGGCCATCTGTCTTCTGCCTGAAACTGATACAGGCTTTAATGGAGTTACATCTGGCTTAAGCAGGTTGGCAAGAGAAGGAAACAAATGTGGGACGGTTAATGAAGCAGAATGTGAGCGAGCATCAAGCAGTGCGATAGCTGGTGATGACTCTGAAATAAAGACATGTGCTCTTCTTGTAGGAATTACTGACTCGTGAGGCAAATCTTTAGCAGAGAACACCTACTTAAACAGCCCCCAGGGAATATTTAATGTGACATGAAGAACAGAAGGCTCCATGTATTGGTAACTGTGCATGTTTCAGTGGATAAAACAAACCTAAAAAATATCAATCAGCTAATGCCCTTGGAAATGCGTAAGAGAGAGAGAAGCACTAAGAGACAGAAGTATTTTTCTTGAAGCGTTTTGTCTTCTCTGGGCCCACTGATCCCATCACTATCTCTAGCATGTACATTACATGAGAGCTTGCAGATGCCACTGAAGTACTACAGAGACGCTGTATTTCAGCATGCTGGTACACTTCGGTACTTCGATCACAGGCTGGCTACTTGCTGACATAAAATAATCCCAATCTTCCCCACTAAAGCTTTGCCCAGCTCTCATTTGCTAATTCAGCTGACAGACAGTATTTAATTTCTCTCTGGGCTACACCCTTGTCTTTGAGGAAAGGCTTGCTCATCTCACCTGAAATAACTCAGAGGACTCAACATCCAATTAACTTTCTGAAAATCTTGTTCCGTAATTTTGCCAGTTGGAGTAAGTACGTGTTAAATTTACTTATCAACACGATCTTCTTTTATTACAACCTGACATCTTTATCTCATCAGCGCTGCCTTGAAATACTGACCTGGGAAACTACGCCAATGTTTAATTGGGGAGGGGGGGCATGTGTGTGTGAATTCCATTAATTAGCCACCTAGCAAGTCACTCTGCCAAGGGGGAACAAGTATAACTGATATCACATTTCCTGGATGAGTCTGCAAACAGTACAGAGACAAGAAGTAGCATCTATAGTCAAATATGATCTTAACTCTCAGAATTAGCTTAACAATTAAATCCTGGTATAACTAAATACCTCAATCCAGTCAAACCTATAATCTGCAGAACCTCTTACTGGTCACATAGAAACCAAAAGCCTCATCTGCCCACTACCCAGATGAAGTGTAAGTTGTCCTTGCTGCTCCCTCACAACTGAATAAATCCTTCTGCACTGTCTGAGGCTACAAGCAGCACACTGTCCTTTGGGCTCTTCCAGTTGAGGGCTGTAAGTTAACAAAACAGTAACTTAAAATGGATTAACCAGGTATTTGAAGCTCATGTGAACATATCCAGAGACTTCTATTCAGCTCACGTGATAGGATCTTGAATCGGAATTTTATTTGGTACCTTATGTATAAAACAGCACCAACAATTCCTTTCTTCTTAGCCTTGAATTTATTACTCTGAAAATGGATCAAATGTACCAAAACCAGCTGGTCTGCTGAATGCACCACTGAAAATCCATGTGGTCCAGATCAACAGGTTGCCTAGAAAATTAGGAGGAAATGAAAGAAATAAGCTGCATTTACTGATGGAATAACCACTGCAGTATGTGTAGAAAAGAGATAGGAGGGAGTGACGGCGATGTCAGGCTGAAGGCAGAACTCCAATGGGAGGATGTGGTCACACCAGCTCCTGCAAAGGAGCATGGGCTTGGGGAGGCATTCCAAAACTGGGTTTGCCAAGCAGGCATCAAACACCGAAGGCATGGTATCATGGCACAGATTTTAGCTGTGGCAGGTAAAGCCCGATTGCTATTTTGAGAGCCCTTGAATTCATTATGTTCCTACCTGTAGTCTAGTCAATGAATACACATTTTATCATCTTGATGTACAGCATAAAGAATGATTTCCCTCATTAATACAAATTGAACTTTCAGTTCCAAGCAACTCAGACTATTAGAGGCTGTAAGAATGTGTCACTAGCCCTGCCCAATTACTCAGGATATGGCCCTAACGAACATTCTCGTGGTCAGTTTTTTAATTTTGTATGTTTAAGAATTTTGTGTTTGAAATGCAACGTGGCATTTAGAATGTTTAGAATATTCACTAGCTAAAAAACTGGAAACATATATTGATTAGATGTTCCAACTGCTGCACTAACCTGGTGAAACACACAGATCACCCCAACTAGTGTATATTCCTGTGTATAACTGAAGCATATACTTAAAAAAAAAAAAACCTAAGAGCAAGCTTGGCTTCTATGGCATTGCAATTACATGGGATAGTGATACAAGAAGAAGTTTCATCTCAGCAGCTTCCCTGGCCTATAGTCTCCTGTTTTCAGCCCTCCATGACGTACGAGATCTATACATGAAAATACGGCACTGGGCAGCAATTGCCGAACGCCAGAATTTGGCATTCAGAGTTCTAAAGTATTACAGCGAGGATACACTTCATTAAAAGGTAGTAAATACCCAGGACAGTATTTGAAGTGATGATGAACACAATGCTGAATTTACTGCGAAACTGGGACCAGTGTGTCTAGTTCAGACTCTTATTCAAGGTGGCTGGTGGAACACCTGAACACCAGAGAACTCTGTTGTGGGGGAAGGTATTACACACAGCTTTTCTGTGCAGGGGATGCTAATGGTGACAGGAACTGCCATTTCAATAACACACTTCCGAACTAAAGCTTTTTTTCTAATAGCAGAGGCAATTTGAAGTGCTTGGTGTTTACTTCAGGTAAGGGAGTGCAATCCCTTAATGCATTCTCTTCCAGATTTCCTTACAGCCTATATAACACAAAGGGACAAAATACAGAAGTGCAAGATGCTCCATTTGAGAGACTAAAATAAGAAATGAAAACATTTATACAACTTCAATCTGACTCACACTTCCACTTAAGTTTAAAAAAAAAAAATCTAAAATTCTCCAGTGTTTGACAAGTACCAGTTGGGAAATTATGTTGCTGAAGAAATGCCAAGACATAAACATTCCAGGTGGGAAACTATCTCATGTAACATTAGATTCCCACACTGCAGGCTTCTACAACCTAACTACTCCTCTGACTTGTTTTTTGACAGCTATTTGAATACGAAATTAATTGCACTCCAGAGTATCTATTTACTGCACCAATAAGAAACAAAATCCAGCCAATCAGATCCACAGTAACAGACACCTAAATGTAGACAGATTAATCTCTGCTGCTATGATGATGTGCCCTACTGATACTGCAATAATCCATGGGGGGAATAAATGGGACAACTTTGGCTGGCCCATGTATTACTGAGGTGATGCTATTAAAAATATTTAATTACTAACAACACTACGAAAAAAATTCAACTAGAGGGTGTCACACAATTTACTTGTGAAGAATCCACAAATTCTGTTTCATTTGGGTAATTTTTAAAGTGGCTTCCTTAGATAGGGAGAAAGAGAGGGGTATGTTATCTTCAATTACTCATCAAAAAAGTTCCCAAAGCACTTATGCTTCGAATTTAGTCACCAAGTACATCAACAGGTACCTGACATCTATATGTCCATGCCTATCTTTTGAGTATGGAGGTTTCAAAGCCTGGTAAGCAGTAATATGGATTCCCTGTTTAGACTATATAAATCACAGTGACTTTCTTAACCCAAACTTTTATATTTCTGTTATCTGCCAGAGCTGGTAGCTTGTTCTGATAGATACAGCCCAACATTATTAGCACCTTAGGAAGATTTTAAATTTCTTCAGTAAGCCCTCAGGAACCTTATAAAATTGCAGAAGCTGCACTTTAGCCTGTGGGAAAATGAAAGCAAGAGGTTTATCAGTCTTAGGCAAGAAAATATGGAAAATAGAAGGCAGAGCTAGATGGAGAATTCGAGTATGTCTGGCTGCCAGTTCTCTGCCTATTCACTGAGATGTGCTTCTCTGTCATCAAGAATTAGCCAAACTGTGTGCTGCACACTGTGTTCGCAAAAGTTGGAAGCTTCTGGATGCAGCTGCCCATGAGAAAGAGCTCAGTCACTAGGAGAGTGGCCTCTACTGGATATTTGAGGTACTGGTATTGACAGGATTAAACAGAGGATTACTTTATTTGTGCTGTAGACAAGAAAAATCCCTGTATATTCACAGAAATGTGAATAGAGCCCTGAATATGACACAGTAAATCTTAGAGGAGATGCAGGCTGCACTCCTCATCTCGGAGCTCCCTGCTGATCTATTGCCGAGATGTGCTGGGAAGCAATTTCAGAGCATACGACGTCTTGCACTGCCAGCCAAGCGATTAATACTGTGGTGCCAGACAGACTGCACTGGGGCTTGGGAGGAAGAAAAGCATGACATGAAAATTTCCTGAACTGCAAAGTTGGGAGGATCTGTGGAGAATTTTCCACCCATATGCAGAATTCAAAAAAGAAGAAAGATCACTTACATCATTCCCCATGAGAAACGTGAAAGAACCAGCATCAACAGGTGAATTAGAATTCATTGGCAAGCTCGAATTCCCATGGCATTAATAAATCATAGCCAGGTTTGAATACAATTAGCTTAACAGACATCAGCTACAGGAAGCAATAGGAAGTGGATTGTGTTGCTCAAGCCACAAAAAGACAATTTATGCTCGCAGAAGTACTGTGATTATGTATGTATTTCATATTTGGGGTGATCAATATGCTTTGCAAATAGAAGATGCAAACCTGGGAAAAAATCTTTTCCAGATCTCAGATGAAAATCAAATTCCAAATTTCATTGTCCCTCTGTCATGAAAGCTTTTTTAAGGTAACGAACTCTTCAAAGTGTGCTAGACAGAGAAACTTGTGACAACTCCTCATGAAGTCAGAATTGGATCAGACGATTTTAAGACTGACAGAAGCATTCCCATATCCTGCCTAGTGGCAGGCTTTATCCCTAAGAACACCTCCAGAAAGTTCATTATTTGTTGATTATTTCAATTTTAGATAGAAAAAAAATAATAAAAAAAGAATCCCTACTGCTCGGAATGCTGACAGTATAAACATTCATTCTGTCTCCTGTTGTCTTTTTACTTATGCACTTGTTTCACACACACAGAGTGTTCAATGGCATGAACAGTCCCCTTTGGGAAAACAAATGGTCCAAGCAAAAATGCAAAATGATTTTTAGTTTGTTATACTAATAGCAAGAAAAATGTGATTACTACTGAAGGAGATTTGTGTACTTCCAAATCCTTCTGATATTTATGCAAATACTCAAAAGGGCTGTGTTCTTCCCTCTGTGCAGGAAATCTTTCATACCACAGTGTAAAAGCAGTGTCTATATTCCCACTGAGCAGGTTAAAGAGCTTGTCAAGAATCGTGTTAAAGCAGGGGCATCTCAAGGAACAGAGCATACCTGAAAAGCAGATGGAAGCAAGTCGAAGGCCACTTGCAAATTCCCAAAGCAGCAAGGGGCACATATATTTTTATTTCCCTAGGCATAGGCTAGAAGAGAACTGTACCAGGGCTGCCTGAAGCGCCCATGGAAAATATCAGTTAGCATGAGGAACACCAGGATTTTGCTACAGAGGGATTTGTGGCCACCCCAAGCGACAGGGATTTTGGCAGATGCTTGGTACTTCTGGATCTTGCGCTGTCTGAACTCCTTTGCCAAACCTTCTCACAGATTCATGGAGAAGGAAGCAATATGGCTTGTCATAAAGCAGTTTCACACTCTCTCCCTGCTCTTTATTTGGCTTATCAGGCACCGCTCTCCTGCCCCTTTCCCTGCGCTGCCGCAGAGTTCCATTACATCTCCACAGTAATCTATAACAATTGAGGCTGAAGTGAGGCTATTAAGAAAAGACAAAAGCATCTTGCTTCAGAACTCTTTATAAATGGAAAACATATTCCTAATTTCATACTGGTATTTCATTTATTTTAGGCTTATGAAAGGCTCTTATTCTCTAATCATACAAATGGATAATATATTTCCATTTCCGTTAAGTTTCTGATGTCAAATTTTTCTTCAGTTTTGGGGTAATGGAATTTCTTATTATTTTCTCATACATTCCACTGAGGATATTTGGTCTTTATTTGTAAATAAATAGAACAGTAAGTGAGGAAATGATAATAGTTTGTAAAGAGAAAAAGTCTGCCTTACCATGGGGTTGTCCCCCTAAGAAGTCTGGATTCTGCCAAAGTAAACCTTGAAATGTAACTGAAAGCCACTACAAGCTTTACACTGATAAAAAGGGCACGATAATTAATTAGAAAGATATGATTCTTCACACTGATTAAAAATGACTGCAAGAGCTGATAACCTGTTAACTCCTCAGGAAGGCAGCTTTGTGAACACGAGACAATAACCGCAAGTTGTGTCAGCAACAGAACGCAGATGTGCGGCGAGGGAGCTGGTCAGGGCAGTGGTAGCATCAGGGAAGAGACTATTCAGATACAATGGGCTCTAAACCCACCTTCTGCTGAATTAAAGGCACACACTAACAGCACATGTGATGGGCTGGGAAGAAAACCACAGAAAGCTAAGGCAGCACCATTTCCTAATTTTGTCTTTCCTGTATCATCACATTCTGAGTTCCTTAAACCATGGATCCACAGGGCTTTCTTCTGGACTGTCTGCTTAATTAACAGTATCTTTGGTTTCAAGATACACCCCCTCATCACATGCTACCTTATCTCCGAGAACCAGGTCATGCACAGGACACAAGCCAAATAGGAGACATCTGAGAATGACCAGCTGCTTGGAAACGCTCTAAAGAGCAAAAACATCTTCAGCATCATTTAAAACAACAACAACAATAACCAAACAAACGGAGACCATTTTGCTACCTCAAATGAAAACAAGAGAATTTTGCTGCAGCCTGGTGATACCTGTTCTGGCGGGTCATGGCTGGCAGGGAAATCCTGCATTGTTAAACACTAAACACTCTTAAGTGATTCTTCCCTCCTCTTGTTGAAACAATAGATAAGAAGAAAGAGGCTGAAGAGACCAGAGTGCGGAGTTCATTTGGGGGATGCAGAAGCAGCACCTATGTTTAAATTTATGATGAAATCTGCCATAAGTCTGAAAACACGCTCAAATCAGTACTGCAACGACGCTCAGCGTCTTAATGTGGCTAATATTACCCTTAAACAAAAAACTCTTTTGGAATGACCTGAGATTTTCAGAAATCCAGGCACTGGGCTTCAGCCATGATACTGCTAACTGTGGGCCAGACCACACAGGAAGACTAGAGTCTGAGAACGTGTCTTCTCAGTGTCTTCCTCTTACACCTGGGGAAGAAATGCAACAGGAAAATGCTGGGGATATTAATTACAGCAAACTACTTCACACTTTCTGCTGACTGTGACTCATTAGCCTCATCTGTCCACCCATGCTTTATCTCCCCATAATTTCTTACTAATTATCTTCTACATCAAAGCTTTTGGGTGGCTGTAATACTATAAAATCATCTAATGAAGTACCATCCTCCAAATCGCATTTTATGTAACAGCAGGTTCTTGGATGGATAAAATACAGCAGGAAAAATGCCCAAGTGTTAAACCTCTGGAGCTTGCGGTGATGCTCAGGACCCTGGCAATAACGTTTCTGAAATATTTAAGCACCCAATTGGTATCTACGAGGGAGTGCAGAGCATGCAAGTGTGAAGCGTGGTGGACAGTGTCTACCTGAAGTTAAGCCTTGGCTTGGGGAGTATGTGAGCAGGTAACACAAGTGTCTCTTAGATCCTCTTCTCGATTCGATACCCAAAAGCTTTGGTGTCTTTGTCAAGACAGTATCATAACAAATGTGAGGAAATCAGGAAAGCAATGGCTCATCACAGCTGCTCGTTCTCTGTAGCCTTTAATATGAAGCTTGGTAACCTCAAACAGACCTGAAATAGGTGGGCATGTGGCCACCTCTCCTGCTCTTGAAGCTATTCCACTGTCCGCAGCGCACCACCTGCCCAAACACGGGATCCCTGCGGGCTGGCGGTACGGGCAGCACGGAAGAGCCGCTCAGGCACAGGAAAAGACAGAAATGACGTTAAAGCAGCATCTCTGTTGCCTCTGAAAAAAATAATAAAAAGGCCCCATTTGCTGTTTCCTCTGCTGAGGAAGGTGGTAAACAAACACTGCAGAGAGCCTTCTCAGCATGAAGGGCACCATCAACACAACCTATTTTTGCATTACCCTGTGTGCTGGCTTTCATAAGAAGGGTTTAGGATTAAGGTTGGCATCAACATTTCTTGCTCTCAAGGCAAAAACACAGGCAAGTCTTATTGGTACAGCAAGTGGAATTTTATCCTGGGATGTTCAAACAAGCATTCTAGGAGTTGAAGAAACATCAGACCACTTACAGCTGCACACGAGCAAGATGCTTTTCTTCGAACATGACGTTTATGCACATGAACACAATCTCCAGTATCAGGAAAAAAGGAATTCTTTGCTCAGTGTCTCAGAATTCAAATCTTTGGCTGCTGTATGGAACTCCAAAAGGGAAAACGAGTACTTTTTTTTCATTGCTGACCCATCCTGAACGGAACTGCAGAATCACTGCCACGGGAAAGCAATGAAGCTAATAACTTAATGAGGTCCCCAAAGGATTGGACATTTATGCAGACAGCAAAAATACCGAGAGCTATCATAATTAATCACTCAAAGGATTTTAAAGCTTAAATATTTCAAGGCTTAAGCCTGTATCTGCAAAAGATCAAGAGAAGACCTTATGGGAAGATCTTTGCAGCTCTGATGGATGACTGTGATGGTAGATGTGCCTAGCTTGCTTTCTCCTTCCCTGCTCTCTCCACACATGGTGCCTACTGGCATCCCAACCACTTACTGGTATATTAAAAGTCCATGAGTGCTCTGGCTACAGAAGGTCCTGTTTTCTCTGTAGTATTCCTGCTGGCCCTGCTCTCTGCAGCTGTAGGATTTCTCTCGTTCTGAAGGTGGCTTTGAGGTGGCCTTCAAAGCACAATGTTGTGTGTGTGGCAAATTCCTGCTCATTTGCTTACTGCACAAATTTAACACATTTTTTTTCCCTGATGCATCAGCCTCAAGCCACTGTGAGAGAGGAGACATAGGACTAGTTCATGTCATTTAGAACAGAAATTCCTGTTTTCTTTTGTTTTTTCCAGACAGATGTGTGATAGACCTCTGGTGGCTTAAAACCCAAACAGGCTGTACCAGGTGGCTGACTTATTCAAAGGGTGAAACTCAACCTTGCCAAGTCAGTAAAACAATTAAAAATAACAATTACAGGTGTCACTGGGCCTATAACTATTTATAAGAACAACTGGAGACCCCAGTAAGAGGTGAATGGTCCACTCTGGCATTAAACATCCATGAAATGGGAAAAGAACTCCTATCTCTTGCAATGTTCAGCTGAGACCAGCAGCTACTGCCTCCCACCAAGCCCTAAAATGGAGTTATTACTACAGATGCGCCAGTGCTCCGGGAGCTCTCTGAGTTTCTAAGTCACAACCGTGAGTCACTCCATTCCCATGAGCCAATGACCCAACAAGTGACAACCCAAGACGTGCAGGGGTTATTTGCAGCCAATCCGTCTGTCGCCTGCTCTGCAAGTCACTTATTTTCGAGAGACTGGACTGTAAGCGGGACCCATTAGATATCCACAGATGATTAATAACATCCTCTGTGCCTTTTATCTTCCCTGCCTTTCATCTGTGGATGTTATGCTACAACAGCTGCTGATGTACCTTTACTCGCAAGCAGTGTTACAGTGGCTTAAATATAATCGCCAACTAGTTTTAAACCATTCTGACGTGTGTGGGGGGGGTGTTCACCGATGCGGTTAAGTTAATACTGGTAGACAGAGTATTTAAACAAAATAGCTCCTTTTGATGTGCAGATTGGCAGATCAAAGAAACGTAATCACTGAACTAAATCTCTCTGAAGAGCACTGCAGCATACATACGCTCATTAGAGTACAATATTGCTACTTCTCCAGCCCGGAGTATATGTATAAAAGGAATAAATACAGTTAATGTGAACAGTTCAATGACTTGAATGCCTGGGCAATGCACTGGATGTATTTGAAATGTGAAAAAGATAATGCCTTAACTTCAATTTATCTAAACACAACTGAAACTTGACAACCTGGCAACTACTACAGATCATGGTTGAAAAGAGTTTATTTTATTACTTCTTTGCCCGTAGTGGGTGACAAGAAATATCCAATATTTCTCAAGTTAAAAACAATCTCATGGTGAAGACCCAGTCATGCTAAAAATCAAGATATACCATTACAAGCAGGGTGCTTTAGTTAGTTTAGTACTTGAGATAAACTAGACCTCAATAACATGAATTAGCCTGGAGTTTGTGAATCAGTAAACCATGCCAAAACACAAACCTCAGAATAAATAACTCCCTCCCCTTAGGCTGCCAGGATCTTTATTATCAGACCCTGCTATAACACTTTTTTTGTTGTTTGACATTGCTGCTTCTGGGCTATCTTATCGGTGTCGTGAGGAAAAACTATTTCCTTTCCAGTAATTTGTCCATCTTCTTCCCAAACCCTTAAAGAATATCTAATTGAAAAAAAAATCAATGTAGTTAAAAATGACAAAATATAATTGTAATCCCTGGTAGAAAGGGAGTGGACAAATACAGGCAGCACTATTTCAAGCCTTCTCATGTAAAGGAATTGCTAAACAAAGTCACCAGCTACTCAACAGAAAATGGAAAAAGAATCTTGGGATCTTCAAACATAATAATCAGCAAAACTCACAAGCAAATCCAGAGCCTGTGTAGGCTCTTGGCAACTGAACAAGTTCTCACAGCTACAAATAATGTATGATAATATAAACCTATTATGGCTGGGTAGCTGCCCAGATCACTCTTTGGAGTCTTATCAGGTTGTTGACCAGAAGCTCCCTCCCCTCTCAACTCCCACTCTGCTTTAGAGAGACAGAGAGCTCAAAAGTTTTTTCAAGTGACGTGTCTAGCTGGCAGCTGGAAGATCACTTCTCCAATCTTTACTGCAGCAGGAGAGCAAACAGGATGAGTTTCACACATCTGAGACACTGGGAAGAATGAGAAATGAGTCAAGAAGAATGAGAAACAAGTCAATGTTTCAGCCTCCATTCGGATACAGATGTAAGACAAGACTGCTGCCTAACCAGACTTAAAATGCCAGTTGCTGTCTCCCAGAAGCTGCTTACACACTTGTGCGTAGATTATACCACAGGCTCGGGATGAAGGTTTTGTTTTCGTAATCCAAAGTACACCTGAAAGGTTGATACCTGATACAAATTTCAGCATAAAGAAGGAAAAAAACCGACTATTAAAATCTTGAAATTAAGTAATGGTCTCACAGCCCTAAACTATTTCATGTCTGTCATCACTACCCGACCTCTTGTTTCCCTGTACTGTAGGTGCACAGCGATGACTCTTCATCCACCACACATAGCAAGTACCATCAGTTTATTGGATGCATGATTAACTCTCTTCCCAAACGGGTTTCTTACTAAGAGAAGCAATGTCAGTAATTCTGCAGTTTTAAAGCACTGTAAGGGTCCAAAGCTGCCAACAACCACGTAGATATGAAGCAGGGTTAAGTTTCTTGACACACAGCTAGCACAGCTTCATCAAATACTAGTCAGAAATTCAGCAATAATTGGTGCCCAAGATGACATTTCTTTGTTCATTTATGAAACTTAAGAAGTGTAAAGATTAAAAGTACTAAGAAATTTCAAAGAAAAATGACCATAAATACATATTTCTCTATACTAACACAAGCACATGTACAGCACATGATAACCTCTTTTTCTGGTGATGTACCCCATCTTTTTCTCCCCATGCCTTTCTGAGGTAGAACAAATTACTTGTTCCACTCGAAAACCATTTTGAATGTTCTGGAACAATCTCACTCTGGCGTGATGTGACAAAACAGCTCTAGAAAGACGTAATGTTTGACAGTACCACACTACGGACATAGGTACAGCAGAAGACATGGGCTTTGCCCTACTGAAAGATGATTAAATGACGCTCTCAATTACTTTAATTGATTGAGTCTCCCTTTTTAATTCATGAAATTAGAGTAGGTGGATTAATGCCATTTCAGGAACAAGAGGAAAGGACACCTAGAACAAAGGACTGCTATAGTAATTGGCACTTGCAAAAACAGAGGCAGTACTTGAAACCTACTCTGTAACGCCAGCGGACACCTGGGTTTGATCACACTGGTGAATATAAAAAGCCTCTACTATATGCTTTGACTGACAGTAGCAACAAAGAGCTCTAAGGGCTCTTGTGAAGGGAGCAGAGGAGACCTAAAGTCTCAACTCTTACCAGCGACGCTGGGAGTTAAGGGCACTTGGCATCCCCAAGGAGACACACAGCACTTTGCAGAAACAAAGCCTACACAAAGGTATTAATTATTATCACTTACAACATGGGCCTGGCTGCCACTGCTGCAGCTTATAGCCCTTTAACCAACCCTGGCACACTCCTGCGAATGACAATGTCTTAAAGCCTGGAAACAACACAAATATCCTTGACTGCTTACTGAGGGGAGCTCAAGGACCTGTGCCAACATACCAACCCCAAGCTCTTCTGTCTCTGCATCTACTATGGCACTGTGCTGTATTACTGGCATGACTGTCAGATCAAACTCACTTAGCTATGTATTTCACCAATAGCCAACCAAGGGTTGAGGCTCGTATTTTTTGCCATTTTTAAAAAAGCTCACGGAATTTCATTCAGTGTCTTAGTAGAAGATATTTCTGAGCGTAGCTGTGAAAACAGATGTCTGGAGAGTGGCATATTGCAAACCTTGAGTGAAATGACAAATCATTCTTTACAGAGATTTCTGAGGATATAGAAAACATGACTCTGTGCCAGCAAGGCAACGACAGCTGCCCAGTCTGGGCACAAAAAGGATACAGCAGATCACCCCTGTCATACGCAGTGAGAGCCACCCCTGCCCTTGTCCTTCACACAGGCAGGGAGCCCTGTGGCAGGCGAGAAGACGCAGCCCTTCTGCAAGGGCAGGAGAGGGTTATAAGGGTCTGCCTGGAGGTGTACTGCCTGCAAGGGATTTGGGTCAGCTGCACACAGGGCACCTTTGCCTGCACGTGCAAAATCTGGCTCCAAACACAGTGGAGCTGCTGCATTGACAGAACATGTGAAGAGGGAGATCCTAAAACTGTTTTCCAACCTCTGTTGTTGTCGACACTGAAACACAGCGATAACGTACCATTACCAAGGAAATTATGGTGTTCAATGCCATACAAGTACCATTCAGATGAAAAGGAGAAAGGGAGAGAAGGCGGGAGGCAAAGAGAAAGAAAAAGGAACCATGAGAGGTAGGATAAGTTAAGAGACTTAAGGAAAGGTTTTACGAAGAGAAGTTACCACAACCAACAATGCAGCAAAGGACGCAATTGCTTTTTGACTTAGGCAATCCCATCCCCTCACAAATGTTTATGCGGTGCCATGAGGCTGGAATAATTTGCCTCCAGAGATTACCCACATATAAAACAGCTATTCGTGGTATATTCCTAATTAACATTCTTTAAAGCAGATCGATCTCATTCCAATTCAAACAGACTTCAGTCCTGCCAAGAGGTTCTGTACACACTTAATATATGTAAAGTGTCCCAACTGGAACAATGAACAATTATACTGGTATTTAAATCAAAGCAGAGGTTTGGGGTTTTTTTCAATGTAGTCTAAAATATGCCTGGTCCTGCATTTTTTATTCATGCACTTCCACTGAACTCAAAATGTCATGTTAAGGCCCACTGCAAACTATACACTTACACCAGGGATGTGTGTGGTCTGGAGAGGATAGTCATAAAATACGGCAAAATTGGCCCCAACAGGATCCTGCCAACACAGCTGTTTTAGCAGCAAATGTAAATTCTGCTCCTATTCAGCAGAGAATAGAAGAAAATACGAATTGTAACTAGGAAACAAAGACACTTGAATAGGAGGAGGTACAATAAGTAAAATCGCAACGTCCTTCACCCAGCTCCCAAACTTATGCATGTTTTCTTGATTTGTTTGTTGACAATGCACACAGTATAGAATAGTAAAACAACTCAAGTGGCACTAACGGGACAAGACTGCAACAGAGAGCAGCTTAAAAATCCTTCACAAACTGAAAGAATACTCAATAAAAAATAACACAGCTTCAATTTCTTTTCTACAGGAGGTGTTCTGTGGTTTGGTCGTTTTTTTTTTTTTTTCCTCCGTCTTCAAAACAGCAACAGTCTGTTGAGGAAAGGGAACGAAGCGGGAGCTTGTATTTGAGGCCACTGTATTTGTATTTCTTGTATCTGTGACCACTGAAACCCGGATTCGCTTCCGAGGAAGCTTCAGACCCGTAGATATGGTAACGGAACCTCGCTTCTGCACAAGTGATATTACCAATCTTGCCTACTTCAAAATTATTCCATGAAAAAGTGTGATAGACTGTGAAGGATTCATATATTACAGGGACAGACACCGTAAAATCACTGTGTTTTAACAAGCTCAAAGAATTAATAGCCAAAATGCAGGTTTCTCTCTGTTAGGACAGTCAGATTCTGTCTTTGGTGAAAGCCTTATTGGGGAAAAAAAAAGAAAAAAGGCAAATAGTCTTATTTTCTTGAAAAATAAACTTAATCAAAGAACAGACAATGGCCAGTCGTCCCAGTAAGCTCCTGAGCATCAGGCTGGGCATAGGCTGCATTGTAGGCAATGGTGTCCAATCCTAACCCTAATCCCAAAGAAGGACATTTCTCCTGTTAGGCACAATGAGAGGCAGATGCTAAACCTATCAATTCCCACTACATCTGACCCTCGTTTTTTCATTATAATTGAGTATTTGGCGACCGCATCTGGCTGTTCCGGTCATGGATTGGAACACAATTTCTCTGAGAGATACAAAATAACCTACACCAAGAAATGAACTAATTAAAAAGTATCAATGGGGAGTTTAATTTCTCTGAAATAGGAACATTCTGTGGAGGACTTCAATAATACTCAACACAAATGTGCTGCGATGTCTATATGAAATTAATTAATTTACAAATACATTGATTACAAAAGTAATTACATTTTACACTCTAATAGACTGTTTACATCGTAATTAAAACAAATTAAGGTCTATCAAAACAATTTTTTCTAAGTACATATATTCTATTGACTTTTCTATTTATTCATGTTGGGTTTTTTTTAGAAATATAACTAATTTCCACAGTTACTGAGTTCTATGTCCTGCGAAATTCAACTTACACTTCAAGTTATGATTGCATAGAAGAATCACAAAGAAGTCTGTAAAAGACAGGCAGTGATCGTGTGTGATAGGACAAATTCATTCTGTTCTACGCGAATAAGGAAACCATTAGATGAATCGGGAGAGGGCTGCTGCCTTACAAATGATCACACATTTTTTCCTCTCCATCAGCATCCTAATTCCCTGAAGATAACTTAATTTTATCCCCGACACACTGGAAGTCCACAATTGCAATCTGCCTCTGAGATGTATGCTTTACTTCCAGTTGTTCTGATTGTTACACTTTTCGTGCTAATTAATTGCTAGATGAATCACGGTCTGGATGAACCGGTACCTCTGAAACCACCAGCACCATCAGCACCGGACCTGCAGGCTGTGCTAAAATCCTCTGGTGATGGTATTCTGTTTGCAAATGCCTAGCGCAGCCGGTGAATTCCCCAGCAGAAAGGAATGGCATGTTTTGTACCTGACAGAATAGCTCAGAATACATTTAAAACAGAAAAATTGATTTTTATGAGCTGCTTGAGGAGTTACACTGTTATCCAGTCATGCCCGGACAACACTGAATGGGTATAAATATGTAAACTGAAACTGTACAGGGTCATCACCAAATGCACATATTTTTAGAATGTGTATTCTCTTGCCTGACCATCTCAGCGTTGTTTGAATATGCCTCTGGAACAAGCACAAATATTTTTTTTTTCTTTTCATGACCACAGAACAACATCACAACATTCAAGCGCACGGGGTACAAGCCCTGGGGGATTCTGCTGCATCGTTATCGATCTCATGGGGCTCTCCTTTCTTCCAGACAGTTTCCCAGCTCCTGCAACACCTGCTCTCCTCCCTCTGGGCTCTGCTCAATGGGCCAAACTCCTTTAATTTTCCATCTCTGGAGAGAGCGAGCGAACTGTGATACTGCTCACGGTTGCGACTCACACTCTATATCAAACCTCCACTTTTCATTGGATGCTCAGATAACTTCAAATTCCCTAAGGGGATAAACAGGAGGCAGCAGAATGCCAGTCCTGATGAAGGTGCTATGCCTAATTCAAACATTTCAGGAAGTTGAACACCAGAAGGTCTCTAACTTTTCCTGTTCTGAGCTTCCTGGCTCTGTCCTGGCTGCATTCAGAGAAAGGTATCTGAGCTCCACATCATTCTGAATTTTGTAGCTGAAACAAACGCCAGCAATCACAGTTACCTGACAGAGCACAGTGGGGAAAAAAAGGTGTGATTCATTCCATGTGATTTTTGGAATGAGCATTTATCATCGAAACAAAATTTGCTAAGAACTTTTTTTTCTTAAAGGCAGCCAAAATCCCACAGTTGATGTCTTTCCTCAGGAAAACTTTCCGATTCATTAACAGTCGTTCAGGACTTTCAGACACTGTAAATACCCAGTCAAGAGGTTAGAGAAGGAAAACTCTGATTCCAAGTTAACGCAATTCAACAAAACCAACAACACGCTTCCACCGGATTTGTTCCACCTTTTGTCTGCATGCTTTCATCACACAGGGCACTTCGACAGCAAAACTTAAATTCTGCTTATCAAAGAACTCCCTCCTGTTGTTTGTTGTTCCAAATGCCCTTGCCTGTTGTTGCTCCTCTTACCCTCACGTGCCAAAGTTAAAATCCCCAGTGAACTTGAGAGATGTGCTTCTCCCTGTGGCTACTCAAACTATTTACTATTTCTGTAGCGCAGTTGACATTCCTTCTAGCAGGAAAAAAAAAAAAAAGACAAAAATATTTTCCCAGGTTCTATTTTTCTTGCTGTAAATTTCAGAAGAAACATTTTAGTAAAACATACAAGGAACTAACTGGCTGTGAGATCTTACATTGCAGTCACTGCTACTACACAATAAAACAAGTAAACTATAAAAATTCTTTTTCTCCTTTATATATTACATGAACTTGGTGGTTTCTCAACCTAGAAGTAAAAACCAGTTCAGAAAAGACTTGAATCTACTGTAAAGTAAAACAAATAACAGGGGACCCCTTATGCCTCCTTATCAGTTCAGGATGGGTCCTCTGACTTTCTCATAAGGTTGCAGAAGACCTTCAGTGCTTTAGGGATTTGGAGTCAGAGACTCTACTGCAACTCATCAACACTCTCCTCAAAGCATGAGAAAAATTTCTGAAGAACCTTGACAAATTTACTCATCAAACATCAAAGGGGACATACAACACATGACTGCGTTGGAAACTTATAACTAATTTTTACAAGGAATACCAAGATGTACAGGACCATGTCGTGGTATTATCTTCATGAATCTTCCTGAAAAGAACTCGTTCACCCTTAGAACTAATTCAGTAAACCAAGAGTTTTTTAATCAAAGCTGCTACTGCAATGACTCCGGCACCCCATAATATAGTGCTTTTTCCAAAGCAGCTAATCAATCCACTAATGCTAGTGAGCAGCTACCACGAATGTCATTCTTTCAGAATAAACGAAAACATACAACATAACCAGGATTTTGTTCCTCCCCAAATGACACTGTGCTTCCAGGATTTAGGGTTTCTTGGTTGGTTTTATTATTTAACTATTGCTTCTGTATATACGTAATGCTTACTATTATTCTTATTATTGCATAAGGTTGGTACATAGTGGAAAAAATGTTTCAAAGCGGCAAACAGAACATCTAATTTTAAAAATGTCAAAACAAAACACTCTGATTTGTTAAGTTTCTCCTATAAATAAGATGGAAAAACCCAACAGCTTCAAAACACGACTGTCAATTTGTTTCTGTCGCTTTCTCAATGAAAAATCCATTCCCTGCTTGACAAATCTCACTGTCAAATGAGACTCTTGTCAAATTGCCTTCTTCGGCAAATCTCACAATCTTTGGAATCTTGCTGGACTTGTATCTATCACAATTGCTAACATGGGATTGTTTTTTTCCCCTCCTCTGGGGTTTCCTTGCGTCGCAGACAAGACTTAAATCATTATGTCAGTCTTTTGTCAGCTTGTCACTTAGGTGTACAAAGGGCACTTCTGCCTGACAGGTGCCTTAGAGGAGTTCAAAATTTAATAAACAAGACAGCAAAAGAGGAACGGATAGACTAGAATACTAATAATTTCATGGTAGCTAATAATGAGTATTTGCAACTAAAAATTGAAACATCACTAACATCCTCATAAACGCATCCAAAAGAGAAAACGTTAGCTGGCAAGTCAGACATACTTATCTGCATTATATGATGGTAATGAGGTTCCCTGCTGTTTCTGAATTAACTTCAAGTACTCTCACTGTAATATTTGTTTACAAAAAGTGTAATGTTATAGTATTTCAATTTCCTTTTACGGGGAGTTTAACATTTCCCTTGTTAATACACGTAGCTTTATTGAAAAAAGTCCCAGCCAGCTGTATCAGGATCTTACCTAAACCTGCCGCCAATTTCAGATTTTACCATTTGAAAGTAATTTGTGTTAAAATTTGATGTTGATACCTATGTAATAGTATATATTGTTATCCCCCACAACTCCAGTGATCAGTTGTGGTAGAATAAAGCCCCAACTAGACTACAAGACTGAATGGAGGACCAGAAGGTTGAATTCACTGAGATAACTGTTAGAGAGGCAGAAGCAAGAGCGCACCGTGACATCGTAAAGGAGATGACAGTTAGGGAGGAGTTTTTATTTCTGAAGTGCAGCAGGACACATTAAACCCCTTCTAACTCTGATATATGGAAGATAGGTGGGCACAGTTAGCAGTCTTAGAGCTCAGCCTGGATTGAAACATTTCTGATAGCCGATTTCAGAAGAGTTAGCTGCTTTTGCTGCGAGCGCAAACATTTCGGGTGAGAGAGGAGCAGGGAAGAGGAGAAGGAAAGGTAAACAAATGGGCAATACCCCCCTCCCAGCACTTGCTGTGCAGGCATGGCCACATCCACAGCTCTGCAGCCCACTTCCCTGCCACCTCCTGCACATCAGGACCGAATGTGCTTAGTCCCCACTGTCCGAAAGCTCTAGGTGTTTTGTAGCCCAAAAAGCAGAGCTGGGTAGAGAGTCTTCCCCTAATCTACACTTTCAGAAAGAGTTCTGACACCCCCAAGCTGTTGATAAACTACAAAAATCACCTAGAAGGCATAAGCTATGATGGAAATTTCTGCATTCCACATACCCAGGACTCCTTTGATTTTAAAGAAAAACACGAGCATGTATGAGACCACCATCCTGGATAACATTCAAGACTTTTTCCTAAATCTGAGTTCCTGTTTAGCTATAGCTCTACTAAAAAAGAGATTGTAAAAACCTCACAGATTAAAATAGTTGTGTTGGAACATGCTGGAGACAAGAAAGGAAAAAAAAATTAAATCACATGCTGTTGGTTATCACAGACTGACTGACTGGTCATCAACAGCCACCTCCTACTTAAAGGCCAAGGAACAGAACTGGAGATTTGATTTATAAATGCATATATGAATGAATATTCATTAACTGTAAACCATTCAAACTTGCCGGACAAGTGATTTCAAGAAAAAATTCATCTACTGATCTGAAGATGCTGATTTAGGAATCGCATACATGTTCAGTACCTAGATGTATCTTAATCAACTAATCAAAACACTCAGCTAATTGAAAGTTGATTGCTATCTGCAGTGGGGTGAAAGTCAGCTCTCCCAGACCTGGCTGGTGTTATTCCAAGAACTGATTATAGCTGTGTTTTATAGCTGACTTATTCTGAACAACTGCTTTATCTCCAATGAAAAAGCATCCCATCCTACTTCTTACTGAAGCCGGAAGAGAAGCTGACTGTTGCTATCAGATTTGTTTCTTGTTGTCTTAGCAAAGTTTGATAAACTTCGCACCCATCTATCTACCTTCAAAAGTCACCAGACTGATTACTATTTGGGCTCGAGCTAGAACGTTTTGCTGAAAGCCTTGATGGATCACCAGGTGAAATAAAGGCTTTGGGACCTGATAATGCAATCCATTTCCAGAAGAACTGCTCCTGATGTCAGGCTAAGCTTTCTGTTTAAGGAGGGAAAAACCAGGCCCTGTTCTGTGTCAGACTCTTACAACAAGAGGGTTTTTCTTAACTCTAGGATTTTCTTGGTTGCTTTCCCAAACATTGCTTTGAATTTCATTGTCTTCCTATTATAGAAGAAATACTTTTAAAACAGTGTTTGGAAAAATAAATTATAAAAATGCTTTTTTCATTATAACACATAAGATATCTGAGAATTTTTGAATTAACATTAATGTGTTTTATAAAGCTTTTATGCCAACAGTGAGAATTAAATGGAAAATACCAATTTCAACACATACATGAACACAACCCCTCACCCCCCCATTTCATATGGTTCTGAGGAATCACCTTTATTGCCACATTTTTCCTAAATTATTTAATTAAAGTGATAGGCTGGGAGAAGAACAGTGGAAAGAAATATCTGAAGATGCCTAAAGATATGGACTAATGATAGGTTGAAAAATGCAAACGAATTTATTTAAATATTCTGTAGATAATGCTGAAAGTGAGGGGTGAAATGGGAGGCTGTTACCCGTTGCGTTTCAATTCTTACTCTCCCAGGAGAACTGCTGTTAGATTCTAGAAAGGAATCAAAGGCTATTCTCACTTGGCAGCAAATGAGCTTCCTTGTGGAACTCGACTTTTATTGTTTTGGTTAAATTTAAGATTCATAAACATGAGGAATTGGTCTCACAGTCCTGGAAACAGGTTATTTGTGGATCCAGATAACTGAACTTAAAAGCAAAGAAACTTAACGCTTCTTGACATTACTATCACTCAACCTCCCTAACCTAAAGGGCAATACGGTACCTATAGCCATTTAAACACAAGGCCAGAGTCTTCCAGAAGTCATAAGCAAAGAATGAAATTTTTCTACTGGGAATATTCATCCACTGAAAACTGCATGTTTATATTCTTGAGTGCATTGCTTACGTTTTCAAAGGGGTACATGGGAAAAAAGTAGCAATCATTGCTCCAGAAGGTTTATAGCTGCTCAAGACAACCCCCAAAGTCTTCTGTCATGTATGCCAACATCTTGGGAGAAGACCGTTCCCCTGCGGGGAACTAGACAATCCGTTTAACAGAAATGCTACCTTTCAAAGTTTCAGAATTAAAACAAAACCAAAAAAGACACCTAATACTAAAGCAGCGCATTTGCCTATTACATCTTTCTATGCAGAACTAGCGCATCAGGCAATCACTTTGGTACGGCAATAACCGTACTAAAGAGAGAAATTTCGACTTCACAAGAAATCAGCCTGGAGGAAAAAGGAAAAATATTAATTTCTTCAATAAGATGCCTAAAATCTGGAGAGAATTCTCTTCTAAGCAAGACCTTTACTCTGTGAGGCTCTAGTCACATACTCCGATCCGTGGCTAAACCTGCAGAGCTGGCAGCATAATTTGCTGCTACTCTGGGATCGTAGTTTTACTATTACATAAAACTTCAAGGATAGCTTTTTTATTTTTCCTTTACTTTTACTGTAAGAGCCAGAACTCCTTCTTGTTCTCAGTTATTCCAGTGTAAATTGAAAGCAAAGCCTTGAAACTCTGTAGCATTACTGTGGATTTACAGTTTTATAACTGAGAGGAGAAAAGTGCCCCTAAATATTCTAGGTTATTGTGGAACCGTTTTACAGGAGAGAAAGATATTACTTTAAGGATAAAATAGGGAAATTAATCAAAAAGGATTAAAGTCAGAAAAACCTGACACTTCCAATCACTTAAACAGCACAAGAATGAAATCAACTTGTCTTACCATAGCTACATTACACTAATCCAGTTATTTATTATTTTTCCAGGAGAAAGAGGTGCAAAGTAACTGCAGAACTAGCTAGATCCCAAGAGGATGTTGCTGTATAAGAAACATAATCCACTGGGAATTTTCCCAAAGCTTTTGAGAACAAACCTTACTCCTAGACCAAAATTGCTCTTTCCCAACACACCGATGTCTACGTTCTGTATGGGACCTGCGCCCAGAGAGGTGCAAGGACAGTCTGGAGAGCACGCGCTTGCTCCTCAGTCCTTCTGCAAAGGTGGTCAACAGGAACGTCACCAGCTTAGTGTGATGATGGGAAGAAGCAGACAGCAGCATGAAGACTATTGTGGGACCTCACATTGTGTACCATAAAGAGCAGAGGAGGAGCACAGCCCGAGTTGGGTACAGTGGGTTAACAGCTGTCACCGCTGCTGCTGCTGCTGCTGGGAGAAGGTAGTGAAAAGACATAAAGACTCCCAACTTTTCCTCTCTTCCGCTCCCAGCAAACCCTCAGTGGTTAGTCACACACTGAGCAAAGCAGTGCTGCACAGAACCAAAGGCCGAACACGGGATTAAAGCAAACTTCTCAAATTTTTCAAAGCCATTTTTATCATGCCAGCAAAGCCCAAGAACTGTCTGTCAGAAACCAGACGTGTTTCACAATGGTTTATATAACATTCACACCAACCAACGGGTGAACCACTGACCTCAGCATTTATGGGGTTTAGTTTTGAAAAAGAGAGCAAGAACACAACTGCTTGTTCCTTTAAAATCGCTTTGTATGTGTTGCCGGGTCAATGCAGTTTCTCACTGACAGACATGGCCCCCAAAATTGTTCTATTGACATCTTAACCCTAGGAAAGTATGACAGAACAATCATTATTATCAGAGTGTCTTAAAAAGGAAAACAGGCTTCAAAAATACTAATTTTGAAGTTTTTTTAAATCTAGATTTGTTGCATGATTCATTTTTTAAGGCGATGCTACCAAAAATCTCAAAGGTTTGGGAATAAACATCTACGCAGCGCAAGCTGAGAGAAAATACTTTAAAATGTAAGAAAATGCCTTTTCTTTTGGGTTTACTCAAACAGATAGAGGCATTCTAAATTTACTTAATGGAAGCAGCAAATGAAGAACGTTACCAGAGGCAAGGGATAGAGAACTATTTTCATAACAATTTGTTCTGTCAAGTATCAAGAGACTCTTTACTCCTACCTGGTGAAAAAAATTACGAAATGCTGGGTTTGACTGAACCTGACTAAACACATATTACTTTAAATAAAAAGCCTTTAAGTAACTTAATGTCCAAGTCAGTTAAAGGTGATGCAAAAATGAGTATTTTGAGAGATCAGCATAACCATGGAAGTGACAAAATATAAGTAGGACTTGCATTTCCATTAGCTGGTGTATTTATCAGTTTGTCTTTGCTACTAGAGAACAGCAAAATTGTAATACCACCGAATTTCAACTCCTTCTGATTTTCAGATCAATAAGAAAACTCAGCTGGGGAGTAAAGCAAATTTAACTCTTATAGCAGCAGGTTTAAAATCTGTGGTTCCCTTTTCCAGGCTCCTTTAAAGCTGCCCATAAAGTCCTGACAGGGTTTGTGGACCACCTAGCTGAAATCCACTGTATCACAGAAATACATCCTGCAGGAAGATCAGGATAGAAAAAAACATTCTAAAAGGACTCTAAAATACAAAAACACTAATTGCAGAAAGCAAACATGTTATACCCTTGATTTAGTGCTTACATATTAAGATTTCTGATGTCTCGTTACGGAAATGTTTGACTTTCATCTGTTCCTCCCTGTAATTTGCCTGCAAAATTTCCATGGGAAAATTGATTTGATACATATTTTTCATTTTAGAACTTGCATCTGTAGTATCATCAGACTAAATGTACTATTACCTATAGCGACACAATTCTCATGTTTCATTTTTTCTCCCTTCACGATGCATTCAGAGAAAAAATAGTTTATACAAATACGCAGTAGGGCAAGGAGAAAGGTTTCATTTTCTTTTTTCTCTAGAGAGGGACAAGACACAAACTGGTTAACCACAAATCTTTTACACACTAATATTTACCACTAGACCCTTTAATGCCAATAACAAATAAGTCCAAGGAGCCGTCAGAGCTGTTAGAATTCTTTGAAGATGGGTATTTTGATGGTGCTCACGTACAAAACCACAGCAATTAATTCTGTCCTCTTTCTGTTCTACGCCCAGCAAACACTTTCCTGCCGTTAGCGTTCCCCCTATTCCTACGCATTACCTGCTGCATAGGGATATTATCATATTATATAATATGTTACTGGGAAGCTCTCTATCACAAAACACCTTCTGTCATTTTACATAAAAAAGCAATATTAAGCATGAATATCAAAAGTGGGTTACTTATTCAGCATTTCATTATACTCTCTGAAAATCTTACTGCAGAAACCAGGTTACAACGTACTGATTATGGTAAAGGTCCTTACACGAACAAGTTTGTCACTCTTATTTCAGACTGAAGTCGTCTTTTACTGGGATTGTTTGGGTCCTGCTTTCAAGTCTTCCCATTACACAAAGCATTGTGTATAACCTGTGGGCAACTTCATGCAATAATCTGGGAGAAGTCTTCCTTCTGATGAAAAGAGACTGTGTTACAGCTGCTGCTTCGGTGGTGGTGTTTGGAGAGTCTCTTTGTTGTGGGTTCCTATCCTGTCCTGCACATTACATTTCACTACAGTGCCTGCTCCAGTAGATAACCAGCAGGTGGAGGGAGGGGATTCTCCCCCTCTACTCCCCTGCCTTGAGACTCACCTACAGTCCAGCTCTGGGGCTCCAAACATAAGACGACATGGACCTGTTGGAATGGGTCCAGAGAAGGGCCACAAAGATGCTCAGGGGGCTGCAGCACCTCTGCTATGGACACTAGGTTGTAGTTCATGGGAGACTCTGACCTTGCTGACTGCATCGGCCTCCAGCTTTTGTGTGCTGCTTCTCCCTTCTGCGTATTACCTGCTGGCGCTGATGCTGAAGGCAGAGATATCGCCCTCGACATCTATCCTGACAAGAAGTGCTGTCACTGGATAGCAACTGAGGCCATCTATGGAACTGTTATGTGTTCGGTAACTGCATGCCAAGACAGTTCTTTGTTCCTTATAGCTTTTTCTAATCGGGTCTTAACAATTAAATTCTCATTTGGCCTCCTCATGTGCCTGGCTGCTATATGCTTAAACTCTGGGTAAGAGAATTTGGAGCCCACTGTCCTTCCACACCTACACAATATTACATCATCAGTTCTACACAGATCCTTACATCCTACTAGTACTTTTTGCTTGCGGCATTGATGTTTGTCCACCCACTGGACTGATCCCAAACGACATTCTCCAGCATCTGCATCTGTTGGCTGATGTCCGTCCAGTATGTGGCAAACTAAATTGCTAATGTGCGTTTTCCTTTCAATTTTCCCATCTGTAAGTTTCATTTCTTTTGCTGCCATTACAGCAAGAGTCCCTATACTGGTTATTTTCCACTCTCATGTTATTTTATCTATTAGTAGATAAAAGACAGTAGAACAGGTATTCTACTGTCTTTTATCTACTAATTGTACATTTCTAATTTTACCTTGGTTTTGTTTCAAATCTGTGTTCATGAATTCCCTAACTTAATGAATTATCTCTTCCTGCTCCGTTTATTCTGTGCTCAGCGTAAGACTGCTGACTAGAGTTTTTTAAGTGTCTAGAGATCTTGATACACTTAGGATACATTCTCTGAATGCTCATTTGATCTCACTCTTTTTGTTACTACTAATCTATCAGGAATTAACCCATCTTTTAAGATTCCGTAATTGCATGAGCCACTCCTTTGGTGCAGCTTAGCTAAATGGTCCTGTAGTGTTTATACAGGTCTTTGACTGCACAGGTTGAGTATCTTTCTTGTGACGTTTCTGCGGTTTGCAAATATTCCTGGAGTGCTCCTAGAGCTTTGCGTGGATTCCTTTGTTTGCTGCTAACTAATTGCTGGTGGTCTGCGTAATAGTACTTCTGCTCACGTTTTCTTTGCCTTTTCCTACAGCACCCACTGTGATTTGAAGAATATTCAACAGTAAATACATCAGATTTAATGTCCATCTGCTCAAAGACTGGCGTTTGGTCTTTTTCCATTAATGCTCTTTGATCTTTGTTTGTCTATATGTACCTGTAAGCAGTAGCCTCACTTTTAACCTTAAGTTCTCTCCTCAGCATGAGAAGAAAGAAGGATCAAACCCATGGAACGTTTAGGCTGTCTTTTCTCCCCAAAGAGAATTATTTTGCTGAACTTCAGCAGACATGTTATCCTACTCCCTATTGATTACTACCTAATTCTCCGTGATGTAAAAAGTCAGTTGCTGCTAGAGGGAACCCTTTTCCAACCTCCAGCAAGTTTCCTGTGACCCTCAGAACCCAGATATTGCACCGTTTTTTTAACCACCATCTGCTGCTTCTTTTATCTGTTAATTAACTATTTAGTCCTTGCAGCTCTCCTGTCATGCTTTGAATGAACGTTTCTCTGAACGTGGGGTTTGCACATACTGACACAACACACACCATAGCCAGAAAAGTCCACGTGCTTCATCCATCACTGTCATGAAAGCAGCCAACTACAAATGATCTGGCAGAGCAACTTTAATCTAACCTCTTTTTATTTGGCTTGTCATTACTTCATCAGACCAAAACCATACAGTTCAAAAATCTGTGGAAGCGACTACTGCACGTTTATACCTTTGACTCTGAAAATGCTGCAGCCTAACATGAGACTGACCAACAGATTTCACTGGATTTGCTGATTGCTCATCTCTCTGCAGATAACAAGGGAAAATCAGGACCTAAAAGCTGTCAGGCAAGTCGACCTCATCGACTGAAGAGCAATGCTAGAAATATGGAAATCATTAAAAAGGCATATGGAACCTTCCAGAGAATCAGAGCAACCCATTCCCAGTCCAAGATTCAGAAATATTCTAGATGGGCCAAAATATTTGCAATGGATTTGGATTGGATTTGGCACAATTTGTAAAAAGTCCTACCAGATCTACCTATCCCCATGCTCAACTACATCTGAAGGCTGGCTGTTACGGTATGGCTGCAAAGGCTTCATCTTCAATCTTTTGTCCTTCCCCCTTTAAATTCTGTGCAATTTTCTTCAAATGGATTCATTCATTGAAAATTGAATTTTACAGTGACAATGACTTAGCCCTGACAAAATAAAGGAGTCAAACCTGGTTAATCATCATAATTACTTTAATAAATCTGGACTATGGGAACATTTTCAGAACTATGATTGCTAATTTCCAAAATTCACCTTGAGGTCCCTGAAAGTCAGGAGGTAGAGTTTTAAAGATATATTTAAGATCCATATGCAGTATATTCAAGAATCGTCATAATCATCTATTTAAACTCATATTTAAAGCAGAGTTCCTTCCCCGAGCAATTCTAGAGATGATATCACTAGAGATGGTATCTTCTAGATAGGATAATTCCTAGAGATGGCATCATCAAATCTGTCTTTAGGAGCCAAAGTACCATTGGTTTCAAAACTATCAAGTGGCAGATTTGAAAACTGGACACGGTATCCTGAGTCACTCCTGTAACAAAGTTTTACAGGCAAGTCTTTCAGCTTGGGTCATGCATTGACTGGAATGTAATTCCCACAACCTGCTCTCTACTCCTGGAGCAGTTATCAGACATAAAGAATTGAGTCTGATGCAAATCTTTCTACAGCTTTACACTACCAAATCCTTAAAAATTTAAGATAAGCAACAACCATGCCTACAGGAAAAAACTTTAATCATCTAAACAATCTGTCCAACAAGCTGCTTACATAAAATATGGGTGGGGTTTTTTTAATAGGAACAAGTCTAGTAATGTTCGAGCTGGAAAATCACTCATTCCAAATGATGTGCACGGTGGTAGGTATTAAGATTTTTTGCAATACAAATCCGCAAAGTGTGCTTCATGAATATTAACAAGAAGCTGTAAGAGCAAATTCAGTGATGTATGATGTCGGAATGGAAGATGTCTCCAAGATCTCACTGATAGTTGCAAGGGGGGACTGGGGCTGATACCGCTGGTCCAGACAGTTACACAAGTGTACAACTAGTTAGAAAGCTACACTTTAAAATACATTTCCTTTCCAATGGCAGGCTCTTGAACGTAAAGATAGCATTGCTTGACTATAGTAGCTATAGGATTCTAATCACTTGATCTCTCTCTGCCCGTAGCCAAAGAATAACAATAAACAGATCTTGTATGTTATGAAAACTGAGTATGAACCAATATGGAGTCTTTCTCTAAGAACACACAAAGTTATCTGCACTTATGGAGAGTCAGAGTAAAGTAGGTATAAAACCACCATTGCTAACAAAGCCAAATCTCCTGGATCCATTTTGCACAGACACGGAGACCAGCCATTTCCCAGGAAGTACAAATAAGGCCCGTTGTTAGTTGGGTTATCTCCACCAAGACCATAGAAAGAGCTATCCAGAAACAGCAAAATCTCCATCACCCCAAGTCAAGCTTGATTTAGGAGAGCAGAAAGGAGCTCCGATAGAATAGTGCATCTCTTCCTATTGATATTGCGGTTGATTTCAGAGACAGAGGTTATAATTCCAGACTAGGGATCACAGCATCTGTCCAAAACAACAGCTTGAGCAACAATTTCCCCCCATGACGAGGTTTATGCTCTCAGGGTTCTACTGATGAGGCATAAAGACTGAAAGCCCCAAAAGAATGAACACCCCATCCTTTTCCGCTAAGCTAGTGTGCTTGTACGTGCATATGTTGAATCCTTCTATTACATATCAAAGACATTTACTACTTTGTGTAAGACTTGAAAGAAGAGTTTGAGTATTTGCCAGCAAAAGCTTTTAAAGCAAGGTTTACAAGAAAAACAGAAAAAATTACAGGTTTTCAGAACTATTCAGTATATGAGCCTAAAAAAATTGAAGGAAAGGTACTTCTGCACTATCTCAGAACAGCTGCTACACTGAAGTACCAACTTTCATGAAAAATTTTATTTAAGGAGAAAAATTTTGTTGCTTTCCAGACAATCCAAAATAAAACATATCCTTAGTTTGGGTGAACTTCTGGGGAAAACATTCTGACCTCTCCTGAAAATAAGTAGGGTCATACATGCACCTAAACTTCGCTATCGAGCAAGGCAAAGGAAAATCCAAACAGCTTACCTTTCACCTGTCCAAACAGCTGACCTTGGGATTCTCTAAGCACACTTTTCCCCAACACACTTGGTTCTAGTTCCAGCAAATACAGGGATAACCTTCATCTCGAGGAGCTCAATAACTTCTACGACAGATGCAGTACTTGGTCATTCCTAAATCCCCTGCTGATTTGACAGATTTAAAATGCACAGGTATGCTGAGGGATATCAAAACAAAGCCCCTACCTGGATAAAGCCCAAGAGAGCTGCAGGAATGCTCAGCTCAGGCTGGGAAAGAGAACAGGGTTACAGAAATGAGGAATTAGAAAGGCTTCAGCTGCTACAGATCCAAGGTCTGAGCTACATGCTGAGTTTTGGCAGGCTGATGTAGAATGAACTAAGTGAAGACACAAGTGAGCTGCAACAAACCAAAAGGTGGCTTTTTGATTTTATCATGCTCAGGAGAAAACAATGGTGGATTAAGAAAGCAATAATGAGGATTTGGAAAGAAAACATTGAGACACAAAAAACAGCAGTGATGAAGGTAGAAGCATTTAGCAGGCTTAAAAATATTGCTGCACTGAGATCAAGCAAAGCAAAAACAGGCTTTACTGTCTCTAATAAAAATGTACAATTGGATTCTGTATCTTAAGTAACATTTAAAGAGAAGGATGTCTCTTTAATAATGCAGGGAATCCTCCTGCAAGGGATTTGAGATTCTAGATATCTAGACCGTTACTTGCGCATATCAAACTGAAGCATTTCATAGAAGCATTAGCAATCTCTTTACTATATTCTCTGTTGGGGAAACTCACAGGACTGAAGTGGTTACAGCATTGCTTCATCTGGGGTCCTGAACCCAATAATGAAGAATTCTACAAAGAATTCTATAAAGCTGATGAAGAGAACTGATGCAACAGACAACTGATAACAGTTATTAATGTCATATACATCTGGCCTCTGGGGTAACTCAACCAAAGAGCTGCAAGCAAAAATTATTCTGGATTTAATAACCAGCCGTTTCAAGGCCCGCATTTCTA
Source organism: Bucorvus abyssinicus (assembly GCA_009769605.1). Taxonomy (NCBI): domain Eukaryota; kingdom Metazoa; phylum Chordata; class Aves; order Bucerotiformes; family Bucorvidae; genus Bucorvus; species Bucorvus abyssinicus. Next base: position 4,401,922 of record CM020041.1, on the reverse strand, counting down.
ATGATCTGATTGCAAAGAATTAATGCACTTCTGTCCATTTTTCCCCTTCCATATCTCAGCTGCTTATAAAGAAATCAATTGTACATTACTACATTGTATTACCAGGAGATGGAAAACCCGCTGACTTTAAGTAGGATTAGGATATATTTCAACCAAAGTCAGTTTTTTCTGTGTAGGGTACAGTTGCAGCAAATCATGCCTAGGTGGTAAGTAGCAATATATAAAAGTTAACACAGCTCCTTCATTCTGTAGTGAAAAGATGCTTTCTCAATATTTTTGAGAGGAAAAGAAAAGACTCGCAGAGGCCGAGGACAATTATTCTGTTGGACTATATGAAGGACTGGATAAGCTTTTAAAATAAATTAAGGAAGTTAACCTCACAAAAAACTGTGTCACAAAATCATTGATCTTCTCAAGCAACTAAAAACCTCTTTCTGCTTTCAATGTTGTGGATTTCAGCTAAAGAGCTAGAGGCTTGAATAACTTGAGAGAGGTTGGAATGGGAAAAAAACTGAATGATCACCAGTTTCTCAACATCTGGTAATGTCAACAATTTGGCTGGATAAGCATTGGTACAAATATTTTGACTCAAAAATGGAAACCATATAGGAAACCTTGTAAAATAGCATCTTACAAGCACAGACAAAACATAACTCAGTTTTGTTTCATGTCAGTTGGAATTAATGACTGAAAAGTCGCTAAGCTTGTGCAATACTCTGCGTAAAGAAAGCTGAGCAGATCATTTCTTCCTCACTCACCTTATTAAGGCTAACCCTAGTGTCTCTCCAGGCAGGAAACTCCCGTTGCAGTCACAGGAGCTCTGCACGGAAAGGAAGAGTGATGGTGATGCATAAGGCATTCCTGAATCTAACCAACGAGAAAACGTACAGTTTTACATGTTAAGCAAATGAGGGAAGAATTGTTAACTTTTTTAGAATTTGAATGTGTCACAATATCGCTTTTACGATCACACACACATAGGATCAGAGCCAAAACCACTGAAATCAATGGGAGTCTCTTTCATTTCCATGCTTTTCTGATTAGACTCACAGCAGTTCATTTAATACAAGATATGAAGCCATTTACAAGGTTAATTTATGTCCATTTTTTTCCAAAGTGTACATGCTGTGCCGTATATAATGCTATAAAATAGAATGTGTTCATAATAGCCAGGCCAATTTAGAACAGATTCTCAGAATCTTTTTACAGAGGCAATATCAATTCCAGTGATACTCTTCATACCTAAAATGTTGGATATTTCAGCTACTAGTAATGCTTCTAAAATTGGAATGAACTTTTAAAGTGCATCTACTGTAACATTTATCTTCTGCTATCAATATAGGATGCTGAGAACTATTTTGCTAGATAGAGCTAATAACAGCCAGCTGAACTAGAAGTGACTTTGCAGCATATAGGGGCTAGAATGTACCTTCCTGTGTGCACTGTATCTGATTTCAGGTCAGTCAGTTGCTTTTGATGGGAAAGAAACACAGGTTGTTCCGCAAAGCTTCTCAAAATAAAATATTTAGTATTATCCACAGGTTGAGGAGTGATAAAAGAAATGCAAGCTGGAATTAAAACTGTGCTCAACAGGAATGAAAACCAGCATTGCTGAGGATTTCTCAAGACAACCCTATCAGTTGCTGCACACATTTCTGTTCAATTATACCACCCTTCCTTCAGAGTTAATAAAATTTTACTACATAATGCTTCTTTATGGAGATTGATGGACATGTTTCATGCTAATTCCTTCTTGAGTTAGTATGCCTTTATTTGCCATGTCAAGGCAAAAATGATGGCAGGCAGCCTAGCAGAAATGCCAGCGCATATTTTCAATGCCATTAAGTTGCAGACCAAATTAAACTATTGACCACATTAAACTGTTTACCACACGTACCATCTACGCCTTGCTATTGTTAAAGGCTCAAGTGACACCACATAGGTATCAAAGTGCATTTTACATAACTGACACTCAGATTTCATAGCAGAGACCATAAGATAACGTGCCTGTGCGAGAGGCATTGACGTGTTTTCCCCATGGACTGAACTAGCGAAAAGATAACTGGAAAATGTAAAGAAAAGCCTCAAATATTACTGTAAATATGATTCGCTTTGCGATATTTGCATTTGATTTTATTTACCATGCTATCCTGATATGGGAGTCTGCTGACGCGGAGAAGCTGTAAAGCTGGAATGATTGGCCACAAAGAATATTCTGGTCCCTGCTGGTACAGAAACTGCAGGATCCAGTGGTGCAACTGCCTGCCACAGGCAGTACCAGGGGCTGGTACTGACTCCAACCATCTCCTGGGGGTTTGCCCATAGCTTCAGCCACAGCAGCATAGTTCTCCCACAGGCAGCACAGACACAGGGGTAGTGCACAAAAGACATGCTCAGATTTCTATTATGCACCGAGATATGTGACTTGCATTTCTTGTTCTATGCCTGTTGCAGCCACCAGCCTCAGATAGTTGATTTTCCTTATGTGAAATATCTCTCCTCTTGTTAAGAAGTTTTCAACAGCTCAGTTTCTGATTAGGGTAAAAAAAAAAAAAAAACAACCCTGACAAATCCAGCTTGACTTCTTGTCGCTTTGCCAGTACTTAGGAACTAGTGCTTTGCTCCTAATGGCCTTGATTTAGGTTCAGGCACAGTCAGCAGGAAAGACGCTCAGTTCCCAGCAGTGAGAACCAGGCTCCTGGGTTTTGACCAGTTTGATAATTACTTTGCCGAACAGATTCCACCATTACCATGGGTCACATCCTGTTCCCACAGATGTGTGAAGCTGGTACATCTGCTCCTTTGCTATGGGACTGCTGGGCAGGCTCAGAGCCTCTGGAGGCTCAATCCTCAGAAACCTACCCCCAAACACCAACATGCAAAACCTTCCAGCCAGCATAAAACACGCTACAATGAACACAGGGATCTGAGCAGTTTATCGCATTTTTTTACGTTAGCCTGTCTTCACACAAGAGACTCTTTGCTAATTGGCATGATTCAGTTAAATGAGGAGGTATTTTGAGATTAAAAACCGTAGATCAACCGTTTGGGTAATGGAATGAGGAGCAGGCTTATAAACCTCAGAAATGAGGAAAGGAGCTGTCATGGTCTGGAGGTAACAGTGAAAAATGATCTTGGGAAATGGGACGAATGAATAAGGCAGCAGTCAGCATACACAAACAGGAAGCAGCATCATTACAAAGCAGAAATCAAAGGAATAAACACAAATGGGGATTGACTAGGTAGAAATAATAGAACACAGGATCCCAGAGTGTCAATGGAGTGCAGGCTGAATAGGAATCAAAACTGTCAAGCTGTGGCAAAAAGGTAAACTCTTTTTACTGGAGTGTATTAGCAGCAAAGTCTTAACTAAAACATGGGAGATAATTATTCTGCTCTGTTAAGCATTGTTGATGCCCTCAGCTGGAATATGGTTCTGTCTGGGAAAAAGTATAAACCAGATATACAGGACAAGAGGATAAGATGAGGGTAAGAGTTCAGGGGGGAACAGTAAAATTGATAAAATTTTGAATATGACTTGTAAGGAAATCAAAGAAATAGATTGAAAAAAGGAAAGACTTGACAAGGGAGTCATGATATGTCTTGAAATGAGCAAATGCTTGTCATCAAGCAAGCAGTTATCCTTGAAGATTTTTTCCCATATCTATGAGAACAGAACGAGCAACAAATTACAGCACAAGGGTTTTCAAGTACTGAGGGAATCTTTATGAGGAATCAGACCACCCTCTTCAGAAGTGCATGATTAGCCTGGGCAAACAATTGTTAGAGCTATATGACCTCTTCGAGACCTCTGTTGGGGTTAGGTCCAGCAGAAGGCTGAGAAGATGAGAGCATTCCTTGCTGCCTTCCTGGCCCTGGAGGATCACAGGTTCTGCTACTGAATTGCTCTCTTTAGGGGAGCAGTGGGAAAGAGCATTCCCCAACTCACGGGGAAAGAATACAAAAAGCGGGGAGCCAACGTAAAGGCTTTGTTTCTGCTGAGCTGGTTTCATATGGTAGAAGTTTTTGTAATTGGAAATGAATTTCTGGGAGCCTGAATACTTAAGAGACAGCTGAGTTACACATTCCCAATAGAAAAGCACAATGAGGAATGTGCTCATTATCCTTGAGGAGTAAGATTCTATCCAGTTTGAATACGAACATGACACATCCTTATCCTCATTTTCCTGGTAATCTTAGATTTTTTAACTCTAAAAGTGAGATGTAGAGGCTCTGGGGAATGTATGAGAGTTACTTATGTGTATTTACATGCAATCAGTGCATGACGGCCACCTTAGAAACAACGTTTCTCTGACTGCCTCTAGCTGCAAAAACCACTCAAATCTTTCTAGCAATATCTTTCTTCTCTAATTACCTGGTTATGTTGATATCTGTTATAATCCCATTGCACGGGTACATTAAAGTAAAACTACTAACACCTCCTAATATGACAGATCAATGAGAATATGGCCAATGTCACTACATCCATCTACAGAAAATGGCACACTGTCAAATTAGTGACATTTCTTAGGTGACAACCTGATAAAGATACACATTCTTCATCTTAGACGACGATTGGAGTGACAATTGTGGTGCCGAAGAAAGCAAACTTTGAAAGAAACTGTAAATGCTGTATTTTGCAACTGAAGGAAGATATTAGAATAACATATTCTTTTGGCCACTTTTCTATTTCTCTGTAAGCAAATAAGGCAGATTGGAAAAATGATCATTCCCATCAGGAGGTTCTGAAAAGACACAAAATAGATTAAACAGCTCTTGTCTTTGTGTTTGAATACAGAAGCAACAGAAAGTAATTTCAGTTCAGAGAAGCTGAAGGTAAACAACAGTAATCTTCAGTTTCATTGGCATTCTGGCAGTCTCCTCGCTGATGGTTTGCCCTTAATTGCTTTTCTAGTTACCTGGTTGAGCGTAACTGTGTGAGGCCGTGGTTAAACAAACTCTGTTTTCTTAACTCCTGCAGGACCGACCTTATTTTTTGGCTGTGGAGTGTACAGTTCTGACTTCTAGGAGTAAAAGGTCAAACTTTTAGCTCTGTTTTTATAAAACTCCATATTCTTAGTATTACTATTTTCTGACTCCATACAGACACGCAATATTTGACAGCAAGCCTTTCACTCGAGTCCCAGCTGCCTTAAAGTCCTAGAAGTGTCTTGCTACTCCCTGGTATTTCCTTCTTCTCTGATGACTTTAAATGTTAGAGAAAACACCGTGATGCCCACAATCTGATCTGTCTGATCACATACCGGCTCCTACAAAAAGATACTGGCAAAACATTTACAGGAGCAATAAACTCTGCTGATGTGGAACATATCAGCACTTCCACATAGGTGAGAGGGATCCAAACTGAAGCAGTAAGAAAATGGGTAATAATAATTGGGATGGAGAGAGCAAAAAGTAGCAAAAAGAATGAAAGAAAACGCATAAAGGGCAGAAAAAACAGCAAAGTTTGCAGAAACCAGAAGATAAGGTATCAAAAAATTGCAATGTAAATTGTGAAAAAATGAAGCCAAAACATAGACCCAATTAAAAAAATCAATGTGATTAAGAAAGGATTATTCTGAGAGGGGGCCTTTTGACCCCGAAAGGGGCCCTTTGTCTCTGCAGTGGGACACACAAACTACTCATCACTACGACGTTCAGTAGTAGCTGGATTTCATGAATTTCCAAGGATATGAAAACTGTACAGAAGACGACCAAAGTAGTATCACACAACTGCTAAACTCAGGATAAAACCTGGAACTAAAGGAAAAAAATGCTACAAGCAGATGTAGGATGAAAATTAATACAGACCAAAGTAATGCTGTTCCTTTGGCACCCTTACTGATCCGCCTGGCACTGTTCCTCCCTGGGGCTCTGGAGTGGAACCTGGGATCTGAAAACACCCTACACTGGCTGCAGGTCTAGTGAAAACTGTGTTTGTTTGGAGCATGGTCCCTCCAGGATGCTTTATTGCATCCTGTCCTTCACACCAAACAACAATATCTCCCCTTTTCTCCCCTAAAAATCTCCATAACCAGTCCAGTTAAATTTGAACTAAATAGACTCAAAAAGAAAGCGAGCAGCTGGGTTGAACTTCTGCCTCCACTAAGATAAATGACAGAATTCCCTTTGACTACAAGGGGGCTGATGTTCCATCCTTACAACATATTGGGCCTGGGAACTTTAAATCCTACGCGGTTACATAGAACAAAGTGTCGAAAAGATTTCATCACTTTCTTTCTTAGCAATTTACTGAAATTAGTAGCTGAAGGGTATACAGAAATGTAATAGCTTTTCATTTGAATTAAACGTTGGTTAGAATTTGCATGATCAGACTCGAAAGTTTTATAAAAATTCACTTGGCCATAAGGGATAATCCAATGGCCTGAAGCTGAAAGAGCTGAAGGACCATCAGCTGTGATGAATAATGAAGCCCCTAAACGGATGTGGGGCAAACAGGAGGGTTTTGTCCTCAGTGAAAGCTTGTGGGTACTGATGGGTGAAGGGCAGGATGGGTATGTGGCTGAGGAAAGAAGTAAGGCTGTCAAATGGTAACTGGTAAATCCACCTGGAGAGGTTCCCGCCCCCTTTCTGCCCACTGCTCAGTCTGCTCCCTCCTTTCTCTTAGGTTCATACTTATCTCGATATTGAACACTGATTACTGAACACTGAGTCTTGAATCCTGATTTGATCCTTGGGACAGTCAAGGTGGCAGAACCTTGGAAGGATGATGGACTGCACGCGAAGAGAAGGGATGAGAACGATTTTTGCTACTGTTTATTTTTTCCCTGTGAGTGGTTCTGCCAAAACTAAGCGAGCAGCCCTGGTGAAGAATTACAGAGCACACACCTCATGGAGGTCACACACACACGCATTCAAACTAAACAGGGCAGTAGGGGAAAAGGAAAATTTGATTATTCCAATTACAGGCACAAGGAATTAACACTCAGTTTATATGATCTCATCCAGGCTCCCAAGAAGCTGACATTAGAGCTGCCAAACAAAACTTCACCTCACGATTCTCGATCTAACTTTTCATGGAGTTAGGGAGCAGACTCACTCACAGATGTGAAGACTAGAAAAAACTATTAAAACATCTAGTGTCCGGGTCTGAGTATTGCTATGAGAAAGTCCAGGAATGGAGATTTAAACAGTTTTCTATAACTTTCCATTTTCTCCTATAGCAAAGGTGCACCATTTAGTTGCACTCTCTAAAAATATAAGTGTAATTTCCAATTTTAATGAATCTGGGTTTACTTTTGGCAGTTGTTTCTATAATTTTCCTCAGTGAGATTGAAGATGCTTTATCCGTCAGAGTTTCCACAGCATGAAGGAATTTATACTACACAATCCGCCACCTTCCAATTTGTTTTTTTATAAACTAAACCTATCATATGGTTTAAGTAAATGGTAGCCATGATGGTACTTTAACAGTTGTGCTACAAATCTGGCAGAAAGATGATAATCACAAGGGACAGATTCCTGCTCTATGGACATTACAGGAACAAAATATATTTACTTCTCTCTAACAGGCAGGATCCTTAGTTATAGACCAGTTTTGCTAACTTCTCAAGTATGCCCAGAATGAGATGAAAAGGTTTTGCATGCAAGAGAAGAAAAAAGAGGAACACACAGGCAAACCAACTAGAACCAGAATTCAGACACTTTACAACATGGTCCCAGCTTGCTCCTAACTTAAGGTGATTTGTACATACGGGAAACATCATTTGCTACAAGCAAACAGACTACCATCAACAAACAAGAGTTATTACGGTTCAAGAAGTAGTAATAAAAAATAAACCAAGCAGGGTTTAGGTGTTGGTATTGGTATGTGTTGGTGACCCCATTCCACAAAACTAACAGTTTTGGGGTACATAACAGCAGAGATTAACTGAATCCAGTGTTCCGTTACTCTTTCACCAGCACTCTTCCCATTCTACCTTACCCTCACAGGTTCCTGTTCCTGGTGTCCCTGCTCACTTACATGACCTGTAAAGGTCCCTTCTGACCCAAACCACCCTGTGATTCTCTGAATCTCAGGAGGGCTCTGGCTGTATCCAGAGTAGAATAACAAACAGCATATCCACCCTTCTGCTTGCCCCTTGCACATGGAAGACATCTCTCAAGACAACCATTGACCAAACTCAACCGGTTTTCTCACCAAGCATCACACATTTATGCTGGGAAAACAGAAACTGAGCTCACTTTATGACACCCAGTTCACAGTCAGCTTTCACTGCCAACATCTATTTTGCGCGCAGTCGTCCCTTTGTGCAAACCATGAAGAGGCAATTCTGTGGAAAAGAGGGGATGTGCAGAGCAGTGTGGCAGTACCGGCACAGCCTGTCTGCTGCTGTGCTGTGCTAACTCTGCCAGCCTGGAGCTGAACTGGGCCCTTCGGACAAGAGCGGCTTGGCACGGAGATTTCAATCACAGTACTGCTGCTCAGAGTCAGAGTGATTCTTTGTCATATCAATGATTCACTTGCTTGCAACAGAAAAAAGTCAGCCCTTCATACAACAATGAATTTTTGCCTGCCTTCCTTTTATTTAATTTGATCCAGGAGACCACACCACCTCAAACGGCACAAATCAAAGCCCATAAGCTAAATCATCACCAGCATCTAGTGATTCAGTGAGCGAGGTGTGCACACTGAACACATATAAATCATACAGCAGTGATATCCTGCAGGCACAAGGAATGATTTTGGGCAATCACAATACTTTGAAGTTCAAAATATAATTTAAAGATGCTAAACCCTTCCTGGTTTAGTATCCTCATGCTTCCCCCCCCTCCACCCCATCTATATCTACTGTTATATTCTAAAGGAATTCTCTAAAAAAATACCATAATTTAATGCACTGATGGTAATGGTGATTCAATTTTCCGCTTGCATAAATATCTTCTAAATCCATATTATAAAAAAAAAAAATCACTGGCCCTAGGTGTAAAAATCTGTATTTCTAATCATTTGTATAGCCAGAATTAATGGTCCAGTAATAACTGTCATTTGATAACCTGATCAATCATACTTTATCTGCAGTACCATAGCATAATACAGGCACCCACTAGCAAAAACATTACAAAATAAAAGATCTGTTGGTTCTGAGCATGGATTAAAGGATTATTTAACGAGATGAAAGCAATGAGGGTGAAATTATTACAAACAATGCAGAAACACTGTTTGTTTCAAACTGCAGACTGGAAGAGCACAGGGAATACAAACACTGGGTTGTGTTATTTATGGAAGATACAGTCGTAGAGAAAATCCAAAGTGCAGGAAACAAACACCCAAGTTTTAGCTCATTTTCATGCCAAAGAATTTTATACTGAAGAAAGATCAAACATATTTTGTTCAAAAGCATGAATTGGGACAAGCACATGAACGCCCATGTCTAAAAGCAGTCAAATAAAACATGGACAGTCATGTACAACACTAAGAAGGTACCACTGCTCTGTTCATTCCATCAGACTGATATTCTTTATGTGTCTGAGTAATTACCAGTGCAGTTTAGGAAAACCTTTCCAGATTTCATGCCTGGAGCTTTACAGCCGGGTGCACACGTACAATTACATCTCAGTTCTCTGCACATTCAAAGCACAGAAAATGCGGTGGAACTATTGCAGAGGAACGACAGATGAAGAGGCCATGCCCACATTTGCAGTCAGAAGAGTCAGGTTTGGCATCACAGACGTTTGGAGAGGTGCTGAAAGAATCTCAGGGTCGTGGCAAACTCTTGATTCTGGCAATTCTCCCAACACCATAATGCCACCAGTCAACAAGTCCAAGGGGATGGAAGAGATTACAACCCTCTTCAGACCCCTAACACATTGAGTAATATGTGGAATGAAAAAGGCGGGGAAGAAGAATGTTATAGAAGTATTTATCTGCCCTGATAATATCCTAAATGTGTTACAGTCCCAGTTGCCTGTGTAACTTTTATCCCTGGGCTGGATAATGAAGATCTTAATGCACACACTGCAACGGCCAGACGCTCTAGCAGTAAGGAACTGGGAGCCATAAAGCATCTGGTGTGGTCCCTGGACAACAGATCAGCAACTCTTCACGATGGACACTGTGTTACCACTTTTGAATCTCTGGAGGATGTGGCAAGAATTGCTTTCAAACTCTCTAGCTTATCTGCAAAGAACAGAATGTAAAAGTGCTGTTTCAAATCCTACTGCATCTCATTCCTGCTCCTCTGATCCTGCCTATTTGCAAAACCAGCACCAAACACATTCACCTCTGGCACGTATGCGTTATTCCACACACACACAGAACCTCACAGGCATCTACACGGGCGCACCACCATACACAGAAGATGAGCTTCTGGTTCCTAAACACCTGGTTTCTTGGTGCCTGCTGTCATGAGCTTGAAACGCCCTGTTTTTATTGGTGCGAGAGAGGCTAACAAGGCTAGTGAATGACCTGCGAGGGATAACGAACAGATCGGTGGTTCAGATGACAGCACTGAAGGGAAACGTAACAACAAGCCCCCTTACAAAGAAAAGGCCGCTAAATTTAAGGTGGCACCCGATTGTTTGTCACGTCGATGGCTCACAACACAAAAGTTTTCAGTTCAAAGGTCTGAATTGCAAAAAAGGAAGTTCAAGTGACAAATCTCTCACGGTTAAGAGAACCAGAGGAGAGTACCAGAATAAACTGCCAGAGATACTGTGGAGTGCCCTGCACTGAAGGTATTCAAGAACAGTACATAAGTGTCAGGAATGACGCAGATACAGGTGATGCTGCCTTGGGGAAGGGGTGGATTAGCTGACTCCTTGAAAGTCTCTTGAGATAACATCACCCCATGTCATTTCCAAACCTTTGCAAGTTTAGTGGACTGAGGAAGTGATGAACTAATTATTTATGTGAAAAGATTCTGATAGGATGATATATCTACTAAACTAAGATTTCTCTGGATTTATAGTTTGTTCCCTGCCATTTTCATCTCTGGCAGATGAGGTGTGAAATTGCTTCAGTAGAAGGACGCAGCACGAAACAGCATCAGACAGCATTTAGAACAGAACTAAAACTGTCACACTTCAGGATCACGCTGAACTCATCACTACTTATGGATCTGCAGATTCTTTCTTTACAGCATATTTGCTAGGAAACTGCGCAAGTCGGAGATCTGGTCACGTGCTCTTTTTTTAATGGCTGTCTCTGCTATGAAGTCATCTCCTAGAAAATAGCACTGAACAGCAAAACATGCATAATCCTTCTGCTTCATGTGCTTTATTTACTTTGAAACTTCTTTCAAACCCATGGCCTTACAGGTCATGAGCATGTGAAGAACAAAGCCAGATACCTCAGACACATCTTGTAACCCCCAGCTTAGTCCAATTCTGCTAAAATAAGTATGCCCACATACATACGAGAGAGACAAGGCCACCAGGTTACTGGTCCCTCCTCACCAGCGTACTGGTCACTACTCAGAAGTACACCTCTGGCAGAATCGATGAAAGACATGAGGCACTGTTGTCACTATTGCGTTATGAGAGGGCAAGGGGTGAGAAGGTGGCTTCCTAATCTCTCAAAGGTTTTCAATAATTCCACCAACAATATCAAAACTGCTTTTGCACCTTTGTACTTTTATCTGCTAGAGGAGAAATGGGCTAAAATCCACAAGAAATTCATCTAGGTTTAAAAAGGAGAGGCTAGTCTGGCCCAAATTTGCTCCGCTATTCTCATATCATGGCTATATGGATAGAAAAACGCACATGATAGCAATGCCCAGTAGCCAGGTTTAGAACAGAATGATTGAAAAAAAGAAAGACCCAAGGAGCTTGCATTTTCCACCCAAGTAATGCAAGTCTAAGCTAAATTGAAATCCCTGTAACTTCACCAAGGAGTCTGCACATAACTGAGGGCAGAATTTGACACTGATGTAATTCTGCCTTTGTGTTCTACCTCTTACTAATTCATTTTAAATCTATTTGTCATACATGTCTTCCAGCTTTATAAGCTTAAAGGAATTTTTAGTACTTCCTCCACTGTCCCCAAAGAAAAAAAGGATGCAAAGGAATTAATGAATTAAGATTTAATGCCCAACTTTAATTGCCAAGACATAGCAATTATCCTATAATTCATTAAAATAAAATCCATTCACCACACATATCCACACCCTAGGCTCTCTATGTTTCAGACACATCTCGTAAATTCACACCACTCAATGGAAAAGAAATGCTACCACTAATTTTTAATAAAATACTGGGCGAAACACATCAACCATAATTGAAATACAAGACAAAACATCATTATTAGCTCCCTGCTACAGACCATACAAAGATTTTAATGAACTTTTATATTCAGTCAGCATGCTGAAAATTAATTTCTGAAACTAAGTTCTTATCACTGAGGAAATTGTCTACATATAAGAATGGCCTGTTATAATTATTCAGTGCTTTAAAAAAAAGCACAATTGTGACTATTTCAGACTTTAATATTTAATAATTTCCTTTTGAAACATCTTACTGCGCCGATGTGCTGGACAAACACATGGAGGGAGATGCCAAAATGCCAAAATGGAGACATCCCAAATATTAATAAAAATGTTCCCATAAGAAAAACCTTTGCTCCAGACATACCTTTAAATCTTTCCTCCTTGGCCTCTCCACCGCACAGTATTTCCATTTCGTACTGCCTTGCTCCAGCAACCTCTAGAAACCCCAGCCCTCCATTGACTGAATACTAACTAAAAGTGAGATAAAAGCTTCCTATCTTAAGGTCTGGGGAGTTTGGATTCAGTATTTTAATTCAAAACAATAATTTTTAATTTAAAAGCTGCACAGAGATCACAGAATTCCAGATCTTTCAGAAAAGCAAGCAGAAGACTTTGCGCTCTGCCAGATTGACAAACAGCATACTAATGGACAGGTAAAAACCAGCTATGCCCAAGCACTGTCCCGCAGAAAATCTAGCATTAAACTATCTGATTCTCTTTCAAAGGGTTAAACATCCTCTACTGCATACTTCACTTCACTTCTCTCATCTCTCTCTTCCTCACCTCTTCCCAACTCAGAGGAAAACAGTAAAAGTGGCACTACCATAAATTTCCAGCTCCTCTGGCCATCACCCCAATACACGATTTTTCCCACTGACTACCTGGTGCTTTGCTGGGTAATCTTCAAATCCTCTGGCCTTCACAAAGAGGATACCAATGCTTGAAAGGGTGTGTTCCAGGAGAACCCTGCTGGTGAGGGACACCTGTCACGGTTATTTAATGTCACACATTTCCTTCGAGTGCTTTTCTTGATTTGAAAGCCCAGCCAGAATTTGTTGTTCTTCTGGATTTCAGAAAACATGGACAAAGCAATTTCCAAACCCCTTGTGTCGGTGCATAAACTAACATGAGCTCTGTTGAATTAGCACCACTCTTGGTGTAACCCTGTCAACTTTAGCTGACTGTTTTAGCAGCAGCAGATGAAGTACAACCCATCCTTGTCCCAACAACAGAATGAACATCGAATACTTTTTTGTGCACAGGAAACTATGCAAACAATCCGCTGATCGCCACCAAGCAGACGCTGAGGGGGTGTTGTCTATCCCATCCTACAACTAAGGGGACCAAAGAATTTTTGGAGAGACTCAGAGGGAAGAAGAAAGGAGAATGCAGGAAACTGAAAAGAATCGAGGACCCCGCCATAGCATAGTTGGTACCCCTACGCTAATCCACCCAACTCTTCTGGACCGCAACATCCCTCCTGCAAAACAGGGAGGTCATGTAACGAGCCCCAACAACCTGCATAACCTCCCTCCCGGACTGCCGGACTGCACCATCTCTTCCACAAAACATGGAAGTAATTTCAAACATAAAATCCACTCAATTTGAACTTCAAAACTAGGACAGGATCCTCATAAATTCAACAACCATTGTGACTTTGGCCTCTTATCTGGGGAAGTTGAGATCACAGCGTCTAGAAGAGGTCTCCCTATGCAGCTTCCCTTCCTGGACAGGATCTGTGCAACATCTGATTCCATCTCGCTTTAGCCTTCGGAACGTTCATCAGTCTCAGCTAGACCTCAAAGCGGCTTCTGAATTTGAAACTCTTATTTCAGTATCTGCTACTGGACAACTACCTCAGGCTGGGCATCTGGCTTTCAGATAACTGTGCAGATGACACAAAGTGAAACCACTGTGTTCTGTTTAAAAATGCAGCCTGTGAAAAGGAATTTATTTGTTGTATTGTTATAAAATAGCTCTCGTGTGCATTCCTCCTTTTGGACTCAAGCTCTCTGCTCCAGCTAGATGGGTGGCCTCTCTCTCCTCTTTCATCTCAAACGTTTATTTTTTTCCATTTTGAAAAATGGATTACCTGGCTGATGGATACAAACAGACCTATTTCCGAATCATATCAACAGCTCCATGTGTCTAAAAGTTCATCTTCAATGCAATTTCGAAGGCCAAGCTATCCACACTAGGTGTTTGCAATAGTTCCGTACATCAAGTATGGTACACACAAATGCACCACACGACACTGAGAGGGGATATGACTTCCTATATAAAGTCAAGAGAGAGCAAAGTATTAGAAACTGAAAGAAGATAAAATGTTTTGGAGATGGCAGAACACCAGCTGATAGCAATTTCTCTTTCAAGCCACAGTATACTTAATTTATTTATAGGCATTGGAAAAACGTTATTGGCATAATCCTGAGTAGAAAAATACACTAAAAGTGCCACTGTATGAAAAAGCAGCTCAGAAGGAGAAACATAAAGAAAATGAAAAATGTTTGCCTAAATATCAAGTCACATTTCTTGCAGCAGAATAATGATAAAGCTGGGAGCCAAGTCAGGCAATTAGGATTGAGAACGACTAAGCACAGCCTATACCCAGCACAAAGCAATGGCATATTTAGGAGTTCTACTGGGGAGGTATCTAAAGATGAAAAGTAATAACTCACGATTTTTATGCTCTAGACGATCAAGGCCAATATATTTATGTTTATGATACTGGGACATATCATCCACGTTTACGGTCCTGCTGGTATTTTCAAATAGATTTGCGGTTTTCATGGCTTTACTTCAACGTGGCTTTTCCTGGTTTTACTTGGATGCTTCAGATGGTTTGACCTGTGTAACAGCTGTCAGCCCAAGTGGACATTCAGATAGATAAGGTGTTTTTTTAGCATGCTAGTAAGAAAAGAAGAAAAGAAACAAAACGGAGAAGAAACAATTCCTCAGGTAGCTTTATGGTCTGCTGAGAGAAGCAGACACATTTTTCCTTAGGTGTCTGTATTTAACACTGCGAAAAGCAGGGGTTCTTCCCTTCCTTAGTTTTACAGACTCCTGCAGCCTGCGTCAGCAACTTTTCATTGCTTGGTTTTAAATACAAAAGGCTGTTACAAAGGTCCCCACTGAACAGAGAAACAGGCTTAGATGCTGGAGCCTTCACGGCAAAGATACATTTCTTCTTAGAGATCACATAAATTTTCTGATTATTTTTTTAAACCTCCAGCAATTAAAAGGAGAAACTCCATGAGCACACTGATGTATGACATTAAAATAAAACAATTACAATAATCTTACACTGCACTAAAGATTGCTGTAATGTGCAATGATCCCGAAGATTGCACATATATGACAACGATGCTGCTTACTCACCTCCCCTACATAAAGCAGATCAAATTCTCAAACGGTTTCAAGAAGGACAGTGCAAGTCTATTCCTTGTCTTCAGATACAGCTTTCCTGTCCCTACACTTCAACTACAGCACACGAGAAGTTGACAAGACCTTTAAAGAGAGCTGTTGGGCAATACCTGACAACACAGAGACATGTGGCGATGTCCAGTGACATATGTCCATCACGGTCCAGTGAGGTATTGCAACCAGAGGACACAGAGAAGAAAGACAGAATATGATTAAATGACTAAACAATGCTTACTAAACTGATACTAATTTTCTACTTACTATGGTTAGAGAACTTCTTAGTGCAGAACACCCCCAGAATACGTAAGAAACCTGATTTTTATTCATCTTGCTGTGTACTGCTTAGTACCATCATTCTGTAGTTTACAGTAACTTTTAAATGACAAAGGACTGCAAAGCTTGAATGGCAGCAATCAGATTGGAGCAGAAATAATATTATTTTATGCAAACACGTTTAACTGAAGCAGTAAGTACAGGAAGAAAAATAGCTGTGATTCAATTAGTGTTTTGAAGACCTGGGCACTTAGGTTTATAGCAGAAGAAGATTTAATTCCTAAATACATGTGTGTTGTCATGTTCTAGCCAGTGAATTGAAAGAGAACTGTTAACTGATTTGCATCCAAATCTTTAACCTTAGGGTTAGATTATGACCTTTATTCCTGCCTGGACCAAAAAATCAACTAGTACCTAAGAAGAAAATCATCCCTAGGAAGTGCTCCTGACTCTGTGATATGACAGCAAGTGAGACAGGGAGAAGCAGGCAGAGAAAATGGACTGCCTTTTGCCAGTCCCTGTTTATATTGATGGAGATTTTCAAGCCCGTGACAACCACGGTATCTGTCTTGAAGTTTATGCACATTACTCCCATCAAATAAGAACCAGTATTTCTTCAGGTGATGCCAAAAATGTCAGGCAAGGACACTGTTTCATTTATTTTCCCTTCTTTGCTTTGACTGGTAATCTATTTTAAGAACTACCTTCTTTGGCACTTCTTCTGTGTTTTCAATGAAATTAGCTGGTTTCCATTAATCAAAACACAACCACCCAATCGCAGTGCTAGAGCAGCAGTTCTGGGAAGGATGCTGGTTCCATTCCCCTTCTCCATAGCTGGATCAGCTATCAATGGGCCATTATCTGCCAGACATTTGTCTAACATGTTTCACAACACCTCCAAACACAGTCTCTACATCCTCTTTAAAGCACCTCTCCCAACACCTAAGTATTGCTGTCATTACAAAGGCGAAAATTAATCTTCCTTGCTGCAATGTAAACATATTGCTCCTTGTCGCATCCACAATGGAGAGAGAACAATTCTGCCCCTTTGCAGTTAATGTATTTGAAAATAGGATTTGTGGGTTGTTTTGGTTTTTTTATGGTCATTTCGTTTTGTTTGTTTGCTTTCTCTCCACAGAGAAGGTGCTCTTTTCCTGCAGGCTTTCTTCACAGAGCATATTTTCTACAACTCTGATCATATCTTGCTTTTCTCTGAGTACTTCCCAGATGATTCATACTGCTCTGGAAGCCCGGTACTCAAATCTGGACAATGTATTCCAGCCAAGGTCTTACTGGCACTGAGCAGAGCCGAAGGATTACTCATAATTACACATGCCAGTGTAACATTTGCCTTTTGGGCAACAGAATGACATTGTTGGCTCATGTTCTATTTGTAAACCATTGTACTCCCCTACCCTTTTTCTCCAAATTTAATACTATCCGATTGTTTTTCATCCAGTTTCATGCAGATGATTATTCTTACCTAAGTAAAGAACTTTGCATCTGCCCAGACTCATCTTTATCCTTTGTTTTCAGACCATTTCTTAAGGCAACTGTGGATTTTATTGCTGTGCTACTTTTAGTAAGCATACTAATTTCAACATCTACAATCTAATGAAAATGGTGAATAATCCTGGACCCAAATTAGATCACAGAGGAGCCCTACTCGATTCATACTTCCAGCCTGACACTGAACCATTGACAGCTACCAACAGATGGTAGTTGTCCAACTGATTTTGTATCCACCTCATAATTCATTTCTTTACACAATATTTCTTTAATTTGCTTATAATGTAATCCAATGTCAAAAACCTTATTAAAGTCAAGATATGTGATACTGCAAGCTTAGCCCTGAGTCTCAAAGCCTGTAAATGTCACAGAAGAAAATTGGTTTAGTTTGATGTTCACACTAGCTTTATTCATCCCCTTATCTTCTTGATGCTAATTTTTTCAAGATTTCAGGTTCAACTCACAGGATATAATTTCCTATTTTCTTCCTTTCTCTAACTTTAAAACACACGCATGTTGCTTGGCTTTCTCAGCCTCCTACAATGTCATAAATTTTCAAAGATAACTTTTAGTATCTTTAAACTTATTTCAGCCAATTCACTTAAACCTTTGGTCAATTCCTGATGATCTGCAAACATTTAATTTACTCAAGCCTGTTCTTTCCCTGATCCAGAGTCTTACTCTTCAGCTGAAGATATTAACTACAACAGCCCCCTGGTCGTGGCTGACCTTTTAAGTGAAAGCCAAAGCGAAGACAGGCAACAATGCTTCCCAGCATTGCTTTTATATAAGTGTCTCCACTGAGCAGTGAGCCACCCTTTTTCTTGACTTTTCTTTTTTTTTCTAATACCCTTGTAAAAAATTGTTATTCTTAAATCCTTCCCCAAATGCCTCACTTTACACTTGGCTTTCTGAGTTTGGGGCTACTGTTTGTGCTCCCTTAAGAATTCAACCTACTTGCACTTACTCTTTACGTAACTTCTTGCTACTACAGTCACTAAGAGCCTTACATTAACCAAGCTCTTCATTTTTGGACAATTCGCATTTGTGACCTTTACACTGAGGAAATTATCCTAATTTTAATTCGTCTAATTTCTGTCTTGCCAATTCTGAGTTTGTTGAAATCTGGTTTTGAAATAACTTGTCTTTCCTTTGCTGTGGTTCTCTTCCTAAAAATTCTGCCTTATACCTTTTTATGGCCATTTTCACTCTGCCTTCTACTCTCGTTCTCCACAGGAGTTCCTGTTTTTCAGTTAGAGCAAAATGACGGTTAGTAATCACCTATTAACTCACAAGCATCTAAACATGTTTAAAAACTGTGCAAATTATCCTTCTGACTGGATAGTGATTTAACACTCACTCTGACATGCAGTATACATCTACTGCTATGCCATCCAATATTTAAGTCAAATAATATTCCAAAGCTGGAGACTTTGCCCCTGATTGCTTTGGCCTTCTTAAAATACAAACCGAAGCTGCTAGTTTGAGTAATACACTGGGGTCTTTCTTACATCAAATAAGGAAAGAAACTTTGCAGGGATGTATTTTCCAAACACGCTTCATTTTCAAAGGTTTAAGTAGGTTTCCAAAAGTGAACCTCTATGTACTGAAGTGAAGCGAAGGCCAGGAGAGCCCTGCTCACTAAGTGATGTCCACGAGAGCAGCGCTGATGTTCCCCAAAATGTATTTACGTCAGTGGGAGCCAGATGAGCAAGGGGAAGGAAATCATGTCTGCTTCACAGTTAGTGAAGTAAGAGATATTAAAAGAAAGCCAGCACCACTATTGACAAAACTAACAAGTGCTCCCCAAGGGCTAATAAAATTCCAGACAAGCAACCTATCGATCACTATCTCAGTTCGAAGCACATCAGTCATCATACAATCACAGATGGGGACCCCATCTCTGTCACTCGTGATGCCATATTTAACGACAAAACTGGTTGCTTACAAGCTTATAAGGAGTTTAATATTATGCTTCTAGCACACTAAGAGAACCCCGTGTATCTGCTGGGACGGTATAAGCAGCCATATGTGCTTGCAATGCAGTTGATGGAAGATAGCGGATGTCATGTGCTACATCTCAGCTATTGTTTTCTGTTGATTCAGTTAGCATGTTTTAAAATTGTCCTGATTTACTGAAGATTTACAAACATAATTCATGTGCAGTGGTGCCATGAATAAGCCTCTAAAAGTAATTCAACCACAGTCAAAAAATAAATTGCAAAATAAGTTATTCAATTGAAATCTGCCATCTGAGGCACTGTAATAAAAAACATTTATTATAAAACTAACATATATTTGTGGCTAGAGATGTGTACAATATTAAACAACTCTCTGAAAGGAATTTATTCAGGCTTTTCTGAAAGAACATCTTAACTGAGCTAACAGAAAAACACACGTTCAAAAATAATTGCAGGTTCTATGATTTTCATCCAGCATCACACGCTTCCCATTATCATCCTTTTTGTTTTTGGAAGGCTTATGAATTTTAGGCAAACTTTATTCTGCACAGCTGCTGCAGGCCATTTCTGGAGCCTGGATTTGCCAGTCAGACACTGGAAAGACACAGGTGTGATTCAATGCAGGAGGAGAGGAAGTATGAATACCAATACATCCAGCTCTAGACCGAAAACTCTACGCTTGACAAATTCACTTCCATGGGGCTGCTGGGCTGTGAAAGTCATAGGCTGAAGGCTGAAATACACTTAAAAGTAGTGTTTCCTCTTCAAAAGTGAGGGTATTTTGCCAGTTGAGACTTTCAGTAGTGCTCAAAGGAAATGCTCTGAAATGACGTAGAGGTCATGTCTGTAATTAATAATGACAGGCAAGTCTACACGAGCACGTCTGACATTGGAGTCAGTTACCAATAGGTCTGACTCAGGCAGATGAAGATTTTCACAATACACTGGAAGAGGGATTTTGGAATTTTTTTTTATTTCCCAGTTTCTGGGGAAGAGAATTGGGAATAAAGACAGTGAAAATACAGACAAAGGCTGGAAGACAAGAAGGAAAGCTCAGACTCTTTCTAATCAGGAACTTCTTTTCCCTGAGAAGTCTAGCAGCTTGGAACACTGGGGATTGCCCTCACCAGCGATGGGTAAAATTGTACCATGTTTCTAGCCAGTTCCTTTGCCTTAGAGCAGGAGACAGGGTTGCAGTTGGACACTCAGGCCAGCTCAGCCCACTGCAACCATCTGACAATGTCATCATTAAAATGGAACGGGTGAGACTTGCACCTACTTGGGCACACAATGCCACAGTTCAGTGGATGGTTTCAGGCAGAGATTTAGGAAAAAGCTCAGCACTGCAACAGAAACAAGTTTTTTCTCCCTCCTACTGTGCCCTTCTACAGCCCTGTTGTTAATTATATCGATGGCAGCTCAATGGTCTAAACATTTTTGGATTCACAGCTTATGTATCTGCAATACAAAGTGCAAGCCATTACTCCCCCAGTTCCTCTGTTCTGGGCAATGATCCTTTAAAGAAAGCCATATGGCAAGCAAATGGGACGCCGTTCCAAACTGTTTCCAGCAACTTTAAACCTAAGAAAATGTACTCTTATTTGTGCATCTTACAAGACAAATGAGTTATATCTATTTGTCCATAGAAGAATGTACTACAGCTATTGAGAGATGGTTTTTAGCAGAAATTTTCAATAAACTTATTTTTATTTAACAGACTTCACTTATAATAATACAGAAAGCCTTACTGAGTTAATTTTCTGGCAAGTCTGACTAGGTGCAGAATATCAGACATATTTAATTACCATACCAAAATCTCTGACTTGAGAATATTATGCTAAACTTTTCCCCTGATTCCCTCTTTCCTTTCTCCAATGTAGACGGAGAAGACTAGGAAACTATGTCAAGTTAGCTGTCAAGCTCCATAAGAACTCTCAAATGACCTTGTCAGAAAAAAAAAAAACCCAACCCTTTGATTCATATTTTAAAATCCTGACTAACCTGCCCCTTCCACTCTTCCGCAGCTCTACAGAGCTGAGTTCAATATTAATGACTAGCAATCATTTTCAGGCTGTACGCTCTCCTGCCTTCCGCAGTCCGAATGCCTCGTTAGCTTGGCTCAGTCAGTACGATGCTCACCTTTGTATTGGTTTCTCCTGGGTTCAAAATGAATAAAAAGCTGGGCTGGTAGCTAGGCTAAAAATAAATTCTGATCATTCAAGTACCCTCTGAGACACAGCTGAACCATTCGAGTTGACTTCTCTTGAAAAGGCACATCATGCAAAGGCACCTCGTGTGACTCTCTGTGGGTTGGTCCAGTGAAATGTCTGCCTTTTTTTTTTTTTTTTACAAACAAGGTGTTTCTTTTCTTGAGACATACATGCAGATATTTCCCTCTGCACTGCAAGCAGAAAGCAGACAGCTTGATTACACTGCTTTTGTTTTTAAACGCAGGATTAAATAATTCTATCTGCTGCATAAAGTTAGGGGTTTGGTTTTTTTTTTTTAGAATAGAATATAGAGTTGGTTGGACCCACTAGACTCCTCTTTAAAAGATGCAAATGAAGTACAATCCTAGAAGAAGAACCCTGCGGATTTGCAAAACCACTGACTACCGTTGGTTTAAAATCTGTTAAACACACTGAATCCTCCGGCTGCCTTTGTGAGATCTCTTCTGGCAGGTACTGGCCACCTTCAGTTCCTTCTAAACCCTGCCCTCCCAGCTCCCTCGTGGTGAGCCTACAGTCTGCCTTCCATGGAAGACTTCACAACTAGAGTATTGAAACACAATTTCAGATTTAGAATGGAGAGATAGATTTGAAACATTAAAAACTTCTAAATCTGTCCCCAAAGAGTGGGTATTCACAAGTGAGCCTTAGCTCAGTGATTTCCCATGCAACCCAGGGAGAGAGGCAGTTCTTTCCTTCACCCACTGGAGAAGTTCTTTTCTTGTCAATCATTGTAGGAAGAACCTTGGTGTTGTGAGGTTAAAACTTGCCTTTGGGATATCTCTCAAAATAACAGCTGTGGGGTGAGAGCACAGAGCTGCTACCGAGTTCACAGGAGCAAGTCAGGGCTCCTTTCTGCAGGACTTGCACAAGCTCTCTGGATGTAAGAACCCCAAAGAACACAGAAGATAAGCTTTTCTACCTCCAAAATCATGCAAGGGCCTAGGGGGCATTGAAACACCCCAAAGCCAAAAGAAACAGCACGGAAAAAATATGTCGGGGCAAGGAGAAGGAAGAAATAAAGACTAAAGACAAATTAAACCATTTTCTTGCTGTTTGCACTGCATAAAAGGTCTAGGACAAATTCTTCTGACTATTCGTTTTTCTCTGTGTGAAAAATGACAGAAGTTAAACCAGTGGTGGAAAACATGTGGAAAAGAGAAAGCAAGCCTGCCTTCCTTCCTCTCTCCCTTCCTTCGTCTCAGTGCTTCCATTTAAATAGTACTCTCTACACATCTATATAATATATACACATTTATACACGTGTATATACCCATTATATATGTATATAAACCGAGGATTAGTCTTGTCAGTAGCAGGTTCATAAGGCCCAAAGCAGCAACATGATGTGATTTCTCTTCATTTCTTGGGTAACAAAGACATAGGGGTCAGTAGCTAAAGACTCCCACGCTCCACGTAGGTGTAATTAAACTAGGCAACAGTTTTCTAAGGTAATGTTTTTGTGTGAGAAATCTCTTTAGAAAGGCATGAGTGGCTACTCTGATGTTCTAGCCAGAGAGAATTTTACTATGGCCAAGAGTAGTGACCTTGTTGTCAAAAGTGACCTACTGGCCAAATAAAATCCACGTGTAAGATTTCCATGAGACAAAAGCAGTGCACAGGTCGCTGTGCACAGCAGAGTGACGCGCTCAGCCCGCGTCGCCCAGCCTGCATTCTGCATTGTGATGACAGACTACCCACAGTCTTGGAGAAATTCTACACTGAAAGAGAAAGGATCATTTTCTTTGTAAGGAGACAGGGAGCTTTAAGAGATGTACCACTGTTTGTATTGCTGCAAGGTATCCACATGTGACTTTAGATTCTCTTAAACGATTTGCGGTTTTGCCCAGAGTCAGACATCTCAGCAGCACAATGAACAAGACAGTTTTAAAGCACATCAGTTCAAAATCTTCTTGCAATATTTTGCCAGGATTTTCCTTTTTGTTTTTCCTCTTGGGAAGACAGAGGGTCTCAAGGCCTCTGAAAGTGGCAGGAGCATGAGTTCCACTTGAAGTCGATAGGATTTGTAATCCTAAATCCCTCAAATGCCTTTGAAAATCCCTGTGGATATATGCCTTGACGAAAACATCATCTTTCCCTTTCCTTTGACACTGAACTTCCATTTCCATAAAGACAGAGAACTGCTTCAGCTCCAACAGGTAGAAGCCCCCAGTGCTATTCCTGCGAGCTACCTACAGACAACACAAGGAACGTTTGCCAATGAAATACAGAAAAAGATGCAAAGCGAGATTTTCAAAAGCACCTTCAGAGACTTCCAGTGGGTATTTTCTTCCTAAACACTTCAGTGATTTTGAAGATTCAAATCTCTGATGGGCAAAGCAGCTCCCTTTTATGACGCCTGCTTGTGAAAAAGGAACAACTGTCGAAGCTCAAATTGAAAGAGAATAAAGAAAACATTGTGGTTTCAACTCCTCCACTGCCCTGCTGTTATCTAGTTAGTCCTTTGTCCATTTGTTCACACCTTTCCTTCTCCCTCTTAACTGACCCACATTCTCTCCTCATTTGCGGTATGATTCGCGAGTATAATTTCATACTCTTTGAGCTCCAAAGGCATAAAAATGGGGTTTTTTTGTAACATGGCTTGCAGACCTCCACCCCCCTTTCTTTTTTTAAGCAGTTATTTGGGCACCTCTTGCAATTATGCAGCTTTGATCTTGTCTAATATCCTTTAATCGCTATCTACTGGTTAAATCCCAGTCAAACCAGACATAAGTCATGCTTGGAGAAGGTCAAGTACATTTAAATTTGTTGTTTCCTTCTGTGTACCACACTGTGACTGTTTCACCAGGAACTGTTCGGGTTTTGGTTGTCTTTTTTTTTTTTAAGGAAAAAAAAAAAAAAAAGCTTCCTGCCTGCACAATCACTTGCCTAAGCAATCTGCTTGCAGGAATATACCTTTTCTGAATGTAAAATCAGAACAGTTTTATATCCAGCCAGCCACTTCACATTGTGAAGGGCAAAGGAAGCCACACTCTCTCTGTGTGTAGAGTTTACTCTGAATACAGCATCCAAAAGAGAGAACTGTGCAATGGACCTACATGACCGAAATATTAAATTCATTCCGATTGTAGTTACTGTTTACATGATCATTCCTTTCTAAATGACTTTTGGAAAACATCTTTTAAAATCTCTACAAATTTCAGAAACTTGTAGGGTACCATTTTGAATAAAATTTTAGGACGCTGGCATTCTGCACTTTAAGAGATGCGAAGTTGAACAATGAACCAAAGCAAGTCAAAGAAATCCAGGATCCTAACAATGCCATAAGCAAAGGAAAAAGTTGACTGTCTACCTGTGACTTTACAGCGATAATATCCTCACCTCTATGTGTTCTCAAGCAGGAGTTACAGGAGCTTCACTGAACTTTACAAACAGGAAAAATGAGAAACTGTCAAAAGGCAAACAGAGAAGCTCACTGAGCTGCGCTTTGGATTGTGTGGTTTTATCCTCCCCAAATCGAACAGCTGGTAACTGGTTCTACCAAATAAAAAGAGACTGTGCACAAAGTCCTTTTTATCACCTGTCCTGGAAAACCATACATTCTAGAAAGCGTTAAGAAATAACGAAACATAAGACCCAAGCAGTTTCATATTACACTTTTTGAGGGTGCTCCAGCATGGACAGATACAGAATATATAACAAATAGTGAAGTTAAAGATTCTGATTTTAAGGACAAAATTACAGCATGCTATCAACTTGTACCACTTTTGCATCCGTCTTTCAGAGGATGGACTGCTGAGATTTCTTGGCAAACAATGTTTTTTCTGGATGAGACATTAAGTATGAAACAAGACCCACCACAGCTCACACCACCAGGGCTAGCAGAGTTTCCAGCAATGTTCATCTACTGCATTTAGAGTGAACACCTCTTGCCATCCTGCCTGAGAAGTTTTTGCTAGCTATGGACACCAGGCAGAGACTGCTTGATGTGGAGCTGCTATCTGAGATCTCTCTTAAATTGTCCATTTGAAGCTCTCTGTCCTGGCATGGCTACTGTTTCCAGTGCTATCCTGGACACAACAATTAGAATACTGGGTTTGGGTTTTTTCCTGTCCTTTGGTGGCTGGCCTGGAGATCGGAGCCCTGGAGCTACTGCATAGCTTAACAACTCACCAAGACAAAGAGCAGCGTGTCATATACAGAATTTGTATCTGCATCAGCAGCATATACGCAACACGCTTTTCTTTTGAAAAACAGCCCTGAAACTCAAACATTGCAACTGGCATCAAAGCACTGGCCCCCTGAATGTTAGGAAATGCAGTAATTACATTTATGGCGTTACAGTTTTCACAGGAGAGAGAAAGTACGTGAAGATGCCTGTTATAAATTGAATGTTAGACCAAGATGCATAGTTACAGAGAAACTTTCTAAGCATATACATCATCACTGAATATAAACCAGAACGGATGGGGATTAAAAAAGATGTGGCTGAAAAATACAGAGCTGAGTCAAACCCTCATACATAAACCACCTCAAGCTGTGACTAAACTGGGAATGAGATGGAAGTATGAACATAGCTCTTCACTAGCGCATGGGACAGACAGAGGAAGAGAGGTGTAAGGTATATGAGAATAGCACAAAAGAGCAGAAGACAACCACAGAATGTGTACTGACTTTACCTTGATCAAAAGGTTTGTTTGGATTCCAGTTTCTGAAATAATCATCCTAAATGGGGAGAAAAAAAGAGGAAACTCAGGAAAAATATAATCATAATATAATTTTACATAACTAAACTACAACTCAATCAATTCATCTTTTGATCCTGACACATTTAGCCCAAATTAGATAAGACTATCGATAGGTTTTGTGCTAAAGAGTAGTAAATGCAGGTTAGAAATTAAAGAGTAAAAAATTCTGTGGATTCAGCACCTCGAATTTTTCTTCTGCATTGTTTTTCAAAAGTATGTCCAGTATTAAACATTTTCTGGTAACTCTGTACTACTTCATATCAGTCTACAACTTTTGATAACAAAAAGCATGTTGTTCAGCTCAGGTAACATGATCCACAGCATCCTGGTGTGGCAAAAGAGCAGCAAAGTAAATCCAAAACTACTGATATTCATTTGGACACATGTAAATCACACCGTTGTGAATGCACAGAAATACAGCAACTGCCCCATAAGCCTTCAAGTACAGTAACATCCAGGAGCACTTGCAGTGAATACTCTTGTCACTGTTCCCACTATTAAATTTGAAAAATCTTCTTAAACCTGATGTAAAGATATTATTCTGCTGTGAGTCCTGTGGTCCTGTTTTACATAATTCTGATTGGACTTTAAAATGGAGGAGGTGGGAACTATCAGAGTTCCTGGCTAAATGATTATTCCGTTGCAAATGAGTCTCTCGGCAGAAAGAACAGGAAACTCTTCCGTGAGTTGGATCAATTTATATTCTATGTACTTTGCCATATTTACCTGAAGGCAAAGTTTCCTCTACTTCAGAGTGCCGTCAGCCCTCGTCTTGAAGAACTGGGATTCGAGCCCAACTGTTACATTTAGTTTCAGCATATTCTGTATATCCCACCCATGGTCTCTTTGAGAGGCCGTGAAAGCAACAGAATAATGTATTTGAAGTGAGGAAGCATGGAAGATTTCTGTAACACTGTGATGTTTTTCTGCATATTAATCTTTCTTTTCAATACATCCAGTATTCTATATTCATTTCTTGAGGGCTGCCACTGAAGAGATGTCTTTATCAAGCTGTCCAGAAAGACACCTAGATTTCTTTTTTCTGCCAGGAGGGTAACTGAAAACCCATCAGTGTGAAGACGACACCTAAATTATTTCTTCCATAGGGCATTGTTTCCCATTTATCTCTAGGACACTGAATTTCAGATGATCTCATGCTATCCAGTCACCCTAACCTGGAATATTTCAGAGACTTGGAAGACAGCATGTCTTACTTTCCGAGTTCAGCATGGCCCACGGAGCTCATGCTCTCAACTGAACACCAGGAGATGCACCTCATGGCAGCGCATCCCTTTCTGAACGGTATGGACAGCATGAGAAGCAGAAAGTCCCAACGCTTACGGCATGGAGAACAGTGTCCTGCTCCAGGGGCAGGCAGGGACAGCCAAACACTCCCTGTAATGAAGGGGGCTGGGTGCAAACCTGTATGACTACCAGGAGGAAATGTCTTCTCTATTTCCAAGTATATTCATTCTCGGTGTCTATACTGACTTCATAGACAGCAACGATGTTTCACAATAACAGCAAAGATTACTATTCATAATTTATTTCAGAGACATCAAAAATATCTCTACTTTTTCTTCAGAAGTACAGGATTTGGCACCAGAAATAGAATCACAGACTTGCCTTTGAATTCCACAGCTTTGTTCATACAAAAAGCTCCTCATGGTTATACAATGCTTTGTAATTGATTATGATGTACTGCTAAATTCACCAAGCATTAATCACTCTCCAGAATGTGTTGCGTTTTAAGCTTTTTGAGCAGAATAATTTTTTTCCAGCAACAGAACATTCTTTTTTTTTTTTTTGCCTACTTACATTTTTTCCTAGGTGTTGCTTTGCTGCTGGGTTTTCAGCATTCAGAAACTGTTAAATAATTCAAATCCCAAGAAAGATTTCTTATGCTGTTGGCATATGGAACCAGTTTTGAAATAAGGATTGGAAATGGGGTGTTTCAGTGTCAAAGGAGTATTTTAGAGAAAATGCACCTTCTTCACAAAAACAACTACAAAACACCCATCTCTTCTGTAAGCCTATTCTTTCTCCTCTCCTCCCTTATGCAGACCTCTTTACTATTCCTTTTTGAAAATTGAAATTGTATTTATTTTAGAATGTGCCTGAAACTACGGTATAACAACATAGGAAAATACATCAGAAAAAATACGGGAAAAACCCTAAGAAGTAGAATAGAGAAAGCCTTTGAGATTTCAATATATAAAACTCATTATTATTTACAGAAGCAAATAACAACTCTACGTACATTAGAGCAATACAGTCAATAGCAGTTCAGAATAACCTGTGCCAGTTGGACAACAGAATACGCAGCACTGGAGTTCCACTGCAGCACTGATACCAGTATGAGCTGGAACTGATTGGTTATGGCACCGTACGGGTGAAATTCACCCTGTAGATAGAGCTGAGCAGAAACTCCATGTCTCATTGAAGTACCAGCGAACGCTCTGGCAGGGATTCGTGCTGGTAGTCTGTACGGTGCTGAAATTTGTACAGTAACCAGAGATGACTTCTGTTAGGAGGAGGAACTCTAACCCTTCCAAATGGATCCCATTCCTTTCATCGCAACTTGCTCCAGCAGAAAACCAGTGTGTTGATATAGCAACACGCAGTGCCTAAACATGACACTGATTTCTGGCTGGATATTATCTAATAAATATATGTAATATGATGAGATTGATTAAAGAGATTTAACACTCCCGTTCAATAAAACACCTTCCTGACAAAAATGACTGCACAGAAATCCCTGCGTTTCTGAGCCTTCTACTAGGACAGATACTAATGTGCTTAAAATACCTTATGTCTGCTGTAACATGTGAAACTACTATGTCATTATCATATTAACATGTTAATAAATCAATATTAACACATTAATAACACGTATCAGTACATTTCATTTATAACGATATTAACAGTGGATCATAACAGTGTAACGTATAATATGAATAATGATATGTTGTAAATACTTTTATTCACTCTATGGACATTTACAAGTTAAAAGTGAAAAACCTACCTCAACTTCCTGAATACGTAAGCATTACAAATGAGAAAAGAAAAAAGAATGAAATAAAACAATATAAAAATATGTTAACATTCATCAATTTTCTCTTTGGCGGCCTTTTAAATGTGAAATCACTTATTTCAGATGACCTTCACCTCCAAATGAAATCATTTTCTCTCTTTCTTTTCTAACCTTTGCACCTTTGTTGTCATTGCCCTGTTTTCATCTGCTGTGCTATTAGCCACATGCCGTTCTATTAGCATGTTTCTCTCTCAGAGAGCACCAAAAAAAGTCATTTTCATTTCCTTTTGGCTGATAAACCCACCACAAAGTGTTTTTCTACACATCCATCTGTTACATACCTGATACAAGAGAGAATTATTTTTTTTTTCCTAGATGACTTTAAAGACTATTTATTTGATGGATTTTGAAGGGAAGGCAAAACCAGGCACAGATCCACTGCAATACAACAGGTGACAGCAACTGAGAAATATTTTTGATGAAGGAGTATTTAAAAATATCTTTCTTCTTGCACAGAATTCACACTTTTAAGCTTTTGCCTAGGGTTCAGTGGCTGCACATGTCTAAGTCCATCTTTTAATTAACTGAAGGGACTCTGCACACCTAAAACCATGCCTGGAAAGAGAAGAATTGATAGCACAAACCCAAACTGGCTGTGACTCCCTGAGCTCAACCCAGCATTAGACAATCGTGATGCATTGCTCGGCCTGTGCACACAGCCAGGAAGGAACGTGAAGCCCAACCTCTAGAAGTTGCCTGTCTCTCTTAGAGCACAAACGCTGCAGGGAACGGTACGGAGCTTTACTGTAAGTCCTGTGACGCCAGGTCCCTGACGGGCTCCAAGTTTCACATCACAGGTAAATACTCAGCTTCTGCTTCCAGAAAATCTGATCCCTGTCAAACTGGCCCCAACCCAGTTCTTGAGGAAATCTTGAGTTCTGTTCTGTTCTCGCTGGGTGCAGCATGAGGCCTTTGGCAAGATTCCTTTCTGCCTCCTTATAAAGTCCACTGCCCGCCTAGGACAGACATCCACCAGATAACCTGAGACAGTCCCTCACACAGAACAGCTCACTTCTGCCATCTCCCCAGCTGCAGGACTTGGGACAGGAGCTGCCGTTTCAGTTCTAAGTCTGTTTATCACTCAACATCATCGCCTACTTCCAGATTTAACCCTCCGGAAATTTAACTGAGAAATAAGTTATGATCATAGCAAACGAAAAAAACTCTAGAAAAGAAAATAAAAATTGCTAGCCTTGGACCTCAGTTCTTTACTGCATTTTACTATTTTGATTTGAGCAACCAAGATCAGATGAAACACATCTTGAAGTGACTTAAATCCATTTTGCCAGATCACGCACAACAAATTATTGTTTCTTAACAAGAGCAAAATATTCTTTTATGATTCAATACCTAGGTGTCAAATCCAGCCAGCTTAGACTGATATACCATCAACAAGGTCAATCAAGAGAAAAATCACACATTCAACTACGTATGCAAAGGGCACGTTAAAAAGTGCTCGTTTAAAAGCTCACAAAAGCATTCTTACAGGCAGAACTATGAGAAACCCCATTCATCAGAGATGGGTTCTCACCAAAAGATTCATCAGAATTCAGAGATTGGCTTCTGATTTGCAAAAATCAAACCTTGAACTAGACCTGGGTCTGACACAACTTCCTGTTAGTCATATCAGAGAAGCGAGCAAATAGAAATCAACCCTCAGACCAGCACCTCGACCTGTGACTGCTCTTCTCTCCTATTATCCTATATGATTACAATGACAGTACAGTTAAAAAACTGAAATTAAGGTTAAAACCAGATGTATCCTCTTTTCCCCCACCAGCTAAGAATGTAAACGACAGGTTCTTGTTCTCTTGAAGTTCACGTAGTCAAGTTATTCCCACCAAACCTACTGCACTCCCATTTCGGTTCAGTTATTACCTAAGACTTGGTATTTCGGAAGAGCTAACGAAGCATGGTTAGTCTAACACACAGGCGCTCTCTCGACTTACTTTATTGACTTGTCAGAAAGAAGCTCTTGCAAGATACTCTGGTTTATAAATAAAACCAAACTTTAGCTAAGTGGGTGTATAAATATTTATACTTTGTTGCATTAATTGAGCTTATAAATTATTTGGATGAATCAAGCAGAAATGAGATACTGACTGAAAAATCTCCACAGAAAATCCCCCTTATTATGCCCCTTTCATACCGAGCTCAGTTCTGTTTCCTCCCCCCAAGGCCTGGGAAGATCACACAGACTTGGATGAGTCCCCAGGGTACAGAGCCACCGCGAAACCCTCATGACAGAGCCTTCCTGAGGAAACTCATATATGGGGGGCATAACCCCAAGGACTGTCAACCTTTTGGAGGCAATCTTCATTCCCAGTTCCTCCCAGCCAACAAAAGCTTAAATTTCTAAGTATCTCCAGGAGGGACGTTTATTAACGCTGCTTTGCAGCCTCCCTAGTATTTTCCTCTTCCATCCTCAATCCACGATTAAACCTTTTACCCTCATAAAGACCAGCTGGGAAAAGTGGTAATTACCAGCTCATTGCTTTTTTAAAATTAGCTCCAGAAAGATGCAGCTGCATTTTCTGCCTCTCTACCTTGCAGCGCAGAGGATCATTCCAACACCGAGCAGTGTGAAAGCACCAGCTGCTGCTTGCTAAAGTCAATCTAAACTGTATCATAAATATCTCCCCAAGGCCTATTGCCTGTTTTAAGCAAATAGTTTGTGTCAGCAAATTACATGTTATTTATTTATTTATTTAAGAGGAAGAGAAAATATTTTATGCACCGAGTACTTCAGTGAATAAAGAATTCCGATGGCAGCCAGTGCCCAGAGTCTGCATTAGTGTCAAGAGCTGACTCTGAACTCCTAAGCACATGAAGACACCCAGTACCTAAAGGGGACCTACAGGAAAGCTGGGGAGGGACTTTTTACAAGGGCATGTAGTGGCAGGACAAGGGGGCATGGCTTTAAGCTGAAAGAGGGGAGATCTTGATTTGATGTAAGGAAGAAATTCCTCACTGTGAGGGTGGTGAGACACTGGCACAGGTTGCCCAGAGAGACTGTGGATGCCCCAACCACAGAAGTGCTCGAGGCCAGGCTGGGCGGGGCTTTTGGCCCCCTGGTCTAGTGGAAGGAGTCCCTGCCCATGGCAGGGCGGTTGGAACTAGATGGTCTTTAAGGTCCCTTCCAACCCAAACCACTTTATGAATCTGTGATTCTGTCTCTAACCACGTCCGAGCTTGCTCGCTCTCTCCTGGGAATCAGAGAATATGCACCCAAACGTGATGCTTTTGCTTAGTGAATGAGTAGTGCTTGTGCTGTGGATATTTAATTTTCAGTTTGGTAGGGGAAACCTTCGAAAAGTTTAGTGAAAGAATTCCCAGAAAGTCCAGGAATGCAGGGGTTTATTAAAGGGCTGGCAACAATAAGTGGTCAAATTGAAAGGAAGTGCTCCAGACCGAAGGAGGACCCCACGTAAGGAAAGGTCCGAGGATGTCAGGACCTGTCGAGAATACTGTAGCTAAGTCATTAACAAAAATTGTTCAGCCTAGAATGTAATGGTATAAAGGATTCATATTGGAGTCATGTATAATGCTAAATACATTAATACCTGCTTATTAAGAGTATGAAATACGTGAATACATACCCAAATACGTCCTCAGGTGTGTATGGCATAGAAAAGATCTTTGACCATGTGTCACAATCTCAGATGTCCCATAAGACTCAAGTTCTCAGCACATGCGCTTTTGGTTCAGCTACCACTAAAGTGCAAAAGAATTTTCTTCTGTCCAGAATGTTAAATTTTTCTTATTTTCATAAAAAAAAAGTTGTGGTTTTTTTTTTTTTTTAGCTTGCTGGAGTTTTTGTGCTCCAACAGGAAACAAGATCTGCCACTCCTGTTGCATGGGTCGACTTTTCCAGAAGTTTCCACAGGCAATACTAAGCTAGTGGAAGGCAAAACTTTCAGCATAACCCTTCTTTACCCACAGTCACAATGATTCATTGGGGTGGCAAAAATAGCAGAAAATAAATTTAAAAATCTGAAAAATCAGTCAGAATAAGAATTCTCATTCTTTAGAACTCAATCATACAGCTTTTAGACAGATATTTTCCAGCTGCTCTCTTGTTTTTCTGTGTTTGTTTTGTTCTTTTGGTTTGTTTTTTGGGGTTCTTATTTTTTTTTAGAAAGACGAATTTAGTAAGAATGAAAAATATTTCTTAAAAAACTCTGAACCACTCTTTGTTTATTCATACGAATGAAGCCGGAGGGTGTCTACAATGTCGAGGGCAAACAGATGCTCATTTACTCCGCTTGTGCTTCAAACAGGATGAACAGGGGCCAGCTGTGAGCCAGCAGCGATGGAGCTGCTTTCACACAGCACCGTGCCAGCACACACAGCTGATGTATTTGGGTGGCTGGAACAATCACACAACTGTCTACGCCAGCTTGGGCTGAAATACCTAAACTGAAAAACAAAAGGGCTTAGTTTGATTATTCTTTGCTGGCCCTTTTAGTAGACTAACTTTGGAAATACGTTATCACTTCGGCCTGAACCCTTCCTCTCATTAGCACGTGCTAAAAAGCCTATTATCCCTGCCTAGAGTTAACTAACTCTAAGTTACTTTCATCAAGTTTTTCGTGCTTTAGTACGTCCCACTGGCCACACAAGGTTATGCTGTAAGCTGTAAAGCTCTCACAAGCCCAGAAAGGTAAAACTCAAGAGTCACCATACCTTAGGACACACTGGAGCATGTCCAAAGAAGGGCAACAAAGCTGGCGAAGGGTCTAGAGAACAAGTCCTGTGAGGAGCGGCTGAGGGACTGGGGGTGTTTAGCCTAGAGAAAAGTAGGCTCAGGGGAGACCTTATTGCTCTCTACAGCCACCTGAAAGGAGGTTGTAGCGAGGTGGGGATCAGTCTGCTCCCAAGTAATGTTTATGTCTGTTCTCCCAAGCATAATATTTATGCAATTCTCTACTTGCTCAGAACTCCCCGCCCATCTCCCACAACAAACATGGTTGATTCAGCTTCTGAACTTCAGTCAGGGTTCCAGTGATAGATAGTAAATTAAAATTACTCAGAAACACGACTGGGCGCAAAGGTGTAGGTGGCAAACAGGAGACAAGTAAAAGGAAGAGGACAGCATCTGAATTCTGGAACTAAGAGGACTGAAGCTCCACAGGGTGCAAGAGGTCCAGACTGAAGCAGCTGTTTGTGGGCTCCTTACCAAGGAGTTCCCACCCAAGGAGCCAAGCCCAAGCAGGGTGGTACAGGGTAGCAAAGCTGAGGGCCCTCAAGGGAGGCCAGACAAGGGAGGCCATTTCAATAAAGTAAGTGTGAGAGGTTCCTGTGATGAAACGATACTTGGCACTTGTACTATCTGCCATGGAATTCATACAACTCACCTGGAAAACAAGTCTACGATGAAACATACTCAAAGTCAATGGAGTTACACTGTTTTCAGAGGACTGGGAAGACATGGTCAAGACCAATGGTTTTTTGACTTCTTAGCTAGAAAACACACATCCTCTCTTCCCTATGAGTTTTGCACTGGTCGTCAGTTTGACCTGTGAAGAACAACTTAAATTATGCAGCAGCTTCAGCACAGACAGAAGTTGCCTGGGAATCGTTAACTCCCACTTTCACAAACTGAGTAGCACCTACTTGAACAGGAAGCCAGAAGTAGAGCCAGCGATCACAGAAATATGACTCAAATTACATGGAAAGCAATTGTTTTAAGGTAGCTTGAAAGCCAAACACATTAAGCTTGAAGGTTATAAAGCCAATGGCAATGTTACTTCACTTTCAGTATCCCTGGTGCTTTGAGAGCACATTTGCAGTGGCTGTTTGTGACAGATTCCCTGTCCTTTTTAGCTGAACATCTGGGGTTTGTATCTGGAGAACGACATCACGTAAAAGAATCCTAATGCTACCACTGCTTTCACATACAAGATCTGCTTTACAGTGAATAACAATTTGCATAATGATGAAATACATAGGTTATTTCTTGTTTTATTTTATAAGAAGTCTTTGGAAATCTGTTCTGAGTCATGTGATTATTTTTTTAAAATTACCATTATGGGAATAACCTCATTATGAGATAAAGCGATAATTCTCCTAATATCACAGTAGAAGTTACGAATAAAATCATACTGTTATTCCACTTAGATAGACATATCCCAGTGGTTAAAACATACGAGGGAACAAACAGCAGGTGAATAAAATCAACTTCTCTAACTTTGATATTTAGTGACATAATTTTCTGAGATCCATAGGGACAGTTAAACTAGCTACTCTGTCCTAAGTCTTTAAAATGACTTCTTTAAAGGCATAAGTAATGACTGGAAAGAGATTGTATGAGTTACGTTGAATTACGAGCCATGAACCATTCCTGGGAGCACACGCCTTGGTTTGTATTTCATTGGTAGCTTCAAGGAAAGCAGAGCTCCAAGTATTGTTGAGAAATACCTTTGCAAAAGGTGAAGCGCAAGCAGCCACGCTGCTGTTGAAAAGGACAGCTCTGCAGCCCTTCAGCCAGTTCTAGCCAGTATTTGAAATTTCTTAGTACTGCATCAGGAAAAAGCAGTCATGGGCAACCAGTCTCTGAAACAACCAGTTGCTGAGACAGATGTACACTTTTCCAGATCAGAAACCCTGTGAGCCATTACGAATGTGCAGTTTCCGTTCCAGTTTATAGTGTAATTTTGTTAATTGTCTCTGGCACTTTATCCATTCTAAAAAAAGAGAACACAACATCAAAAATCATCCCACAAAACTGACAGCAAGCTTAACGGAAACAGCTGAACACTTGCAGCAGCTGCAAACAGAAATCTTGCCCTCCCTCAAAGAACAAGCTCCTCACTTGGTATCACCAACGACTTGAGCATATACTAGGTTATTCTAAATACCCTGAGCAGTTTATACAAGTTACCATGTGCTGAGGTCTTCTGTAGCAGTTGGGGCTGGGTGATTCAAGTAAAGTCCCTCAGGACTGCTGGTTCGATTGGAGCGGGCGGGCGGGGAGCGACAGGAGGAGGCGGAGCGGGGCCGGGCGGGCAGGTAGGACTTGTGTTATCGCTAACCATTTCCCCAAAAATCATAGGAGGTGCATGAGCATAACATTTTGCTGATGGTATCTCATTATTCTATTAAACGGATGAAATAAGACAGATCATTCTGAATATGAAGAAACTAATCTCTTGTGTCAGCTGTAAAGTAACAAAAAAAGTTACCTCTCATAAATGGTTGCTACTGACCTTCTGGTTGAAGCAATAGTTTCTTGGAGAGAAACAGTTTCTGTTGGAATGGTATTTCAAATGATTTAGCTCTAATAATTAATTTATTAAAAAAAAAAAGGAAAGAAAGATAAAAAGGCCAAAGAAACAAAATATTCTGGTTCAGGCAGAGGATAGCTAAACTGCAGTAATGGCTCCGGCGGGATTTAAATGCCAAGGCTGTTAGCGTTCCCAGTACAAAGATTTCCATATGCACTGATCCTATTTTATTTGAGCAGAAGATAGCACCTGACTGCCCAATTCGTGCATCATTTGTTCTCAAGAAGTCCACGGAACACTGTCCAAAGGCAACTTCAGATCCACGCTGAACATTTTAAGCTATGCATGTCAAAC
Source organism: Bucorvus abyssinicus (assembly GCA_009769605.1). Lineage (NCBI taxonomy): Eukaryota > Metazoa > Chordata > Aves > Bucerotiformes > Bucorvidae > Bucorvus > Bucorvus abyssinicus. Next base: position 4,364,918 of record CM020041.1, on the reverse strand, counting down.
AGAGTTCTGCCGGCATTTGCGATCAAAAGCTCATCCAATAGCTCACTTTGCACACCTCCGTTTGCTAGCAAGAGTCCCAGCTAGCAAAGGCAACATCGTTAGTACTGGATAAAGATTTTACTCCATTTGACCACTGAAACCATCTTAGTACCCTCCCGTCAAGGAGAGAGATAGTGACCTCTCATCTCTGCACAGCAGCCCCAGAACTACTCAGTTACAAGTCAATACACTAACATACATCACTATGTCAGCTACGCTCAGACTGTATTTTCATTTTGGTTCAGAATCACAACAAACAAGCGAGCAGAAAGATTCAAATGTGATACAGCGGTGTTACACGACTCCAGAAACTTTGAACATTTTAGTTATGCTTTTGTTGACTCTTGATTCGCCATTTAAAATTCTTAATTATGTACATAGGGAAGTTCACACAGGACACACTCCAGAAACAATATTCAGTGTGAACGTTGTCAATTACTGACACATGTCCAGAGCTGCTCAGAAAAGGATAAATTAAAAATACAAAATATATATTGCATTAAGCTTACATGACCATGATTATGATGATAAAGCAACATTCAAGCTTAGTTCTTCTGAGCAAACTGAGAAAACTAAGTGACCTTTCAGTTTTTCCAGTAGCATGCGTCTTGGATCGAGGACACTCATCAGAAAGAGTCTCCAGTAGGGAGATATAATGCACTCTTGAACTTGCCAGAACACACGCCTTGGTGTGTCAGAGATAAAAGGTCAGCATGTAGCGTGGCACAGCATGGAATGAACAATGACATGAGAAAGTAAGATGTAGCAAAATTTCATTTGACAATCTCGGGAACCTTCTAGCCAAGCAGCCATGGCTCAAGAGAATATATAGCTTCTAGACCTCAAAAAGGCATTTTTGAACTGTTCTGCTGTAAACAGAAGTATGTTCCTGATCTCTAGACATTACGGTTGCTCACTGCTAAAGGGATTGAAACATGAACTGAGTCTAAAGCAAACCAAAATGGCATTTTAACAAAGAATAGAACCTGCACTGAGAGACATCTGAATAGTACTGAAGGTCATAAAGACCTTTTCAGGCACAAGAGAACGTTTGAATTTTGATCATCTGTAATTTTACACCTGAGGACTAGTACAACCAGCTATTTAATTCTAACAACTGAGAAAATAGTTCAAACAGGCAGTGTGACTAATCTCCAAACCTTAGAGATGTAAAATCAGAGGAAATATATATCTTAGAGAGCAGCTGCATTTACACAATATAGAATTATTAAGTAAATGTGCTGAGGAACTTCAGAAATTCTAATTGAACCTTCCCTCCAACCCAGACACGTACACACATTTACCATGAATTTCACACATCTATTAAGATTGCAGTGAGTAAACCTCAGCATTGATCTCTTACTCTTAAAATACTCTTCCGTTTTCTGTTCAACACCATCCACATTTCAAACTAACCGTTTTCTTGGTTGTGTTGACTGTAGTATGGGAAGGTTTGAGACTTTACAACTAATCTACCCAGTTTACAATTAATCTACAAATAATATCCCTTTTTATGTCTTTAGTAACCTAATTAATGAACATCTGCCTTAAGTGCTCTTCATAAACAATTTTTCATGCTGCTAAGCCAAACCCTCAACTTGATCCATGAGCATCACAAGCAGCAGAAAGCTCTGAGAATCTCCAGCAAAGTAACATGCTTTCCTTGTAAATTAATAATGCAGATTTCATTACTAAACTCCAGTATTCTCCCAAGCTAAGAGCTGAGATTTAGTCACATTTTTTTCAATTTAGAACTCGCTCAACTGCAGAAGTGGCTGGGAAAGCAGGTGGAGGCTTTTTCTCTTAGTTCTATAAACCAGAATGAGAGTGGGATTTGGATAGTGTTGAGGAATTTACAGAAAACATTCGGAAACATCCCCAAAAGTAAGAGCACTTGAAAATTATATCCACAAAAATACGAGTTGAGACAGTGCAAACACTACAAGATTTAAAATACTAAGTTGCCTGGCATCATAGTGTCATTACAATACTGCATGGAATTAAGACACGGGTTTTAGTAAGGCAGATAAAATAATTTCTATTTTTCTATTCTAATTTCTATAATGTCTATTTGTAAGTCCTCTAAAACAACTAAGACAGCTCAAATTGGAAATTACACTTCAAACCCAGTAACACTACAAAACCCACAAGATAAACTTCATCTCCACAAACACTACAAAATAGCTAACTCACGTTTGAGATTTCTGAGGAACTAAGTAACAGCAGCTCTTGCTCGTTTTTTTAGGAGATCCAATGGAGTTTGAACAGCTAATTTAAACAGCAATTCCTGCACTGATGCTCCTGTTTAGTAGCTGCACATTTGAAACGGGTTAAATTTGTTGTAAGCTAACCATGAAATGTGAATTATAATCACGTGCTACCAGGGAAACACAAGCCAGAAACTTCTACAATTACTAAGAAACAAACAACTGGGGACTTGCCTGGTTCTAACTGAATTAAAGTCAGGAACGTGACTGTGAAGCTGCGGTTCATTTAGATTATTACCTTGCTTGGCATCGTCGTTTCTGAAATTGTATTTTGGCAGATTCCAGGGATGCTGTCAAGACATTTGTCTGCTCAGTCAAACATAGCATGAGCAGGTAGAACATTTCAACAGAGGTGAACTCATTTCCACAGAAGTATTTTGAGAAGTGTTTGGGAGGGAAACTGCAGCCTAAAATCAAGAGACAACAATCCAGCCGAATGAAAAATACCCCAGAGAATTTTAATATTAGGGCAGATTCTTCCAGTCCTTAGCTATACGAGACTCTCCTACATCTCCCAGTGTGTCTAGTCCTCAGAAGATTATGGCTAACCCCACTGAGACACTAAGGCTGCCAGAACTTTAAGAGCGGATGCTTAAAAGGAAACTGAGTCCTCAGCACCACTCTGGTGGCTGCAGGCACTTGTTTTCACGGCAGAATCCTGCCATCGGTTACTAAAATGCAAATGACAGTTCAGTGTCCTGTTTCTCAACAGCAGGTTGAGAACATCTGAATGCTGAAAAGCACTATGTCATGTGACAGGGGAAGGACTCTTCACCAGCTGCAATGTGCACAAGCAGGTTTGCAGATGTATGTTATGGAAGGACAGAACATATACGAGTCTCCTACAGCGCAGCCTGACATCTGCATCACCACGCAGCATGGTGCCTCGGGAGGGGATTTGCAGAATGGAGTAATTTGTGCTGAGGATCCAACATCTGCTCTGCACATCAAGTCCAGCTTTTGCTTCAGACTAGCTCCAGTTCGATTCCCTGAACTGATCTCTTGGTTATTACGTACACATATGTCCAAGCACATCTGTTTTCTCCTTCCATCAGTATAGAATCCATTTCACGTGCTCTGCAATGCAACAACAGCACAGCAATTGCAGACCACTGGAAGACTTCATTCCAAGGCATTCTTTGATGCCAACTAAAATGCTAATGAAGGAATGTCCTGTACTCACTCTACTTTTAAGACCTTCGAGGATCAAAATAGATCCTGATTAAATACTGGATGATTAGAGATCTAGATCATGAGAGCTGGACTGTTGTGGGATGAGCAATATTACTAACTGAAGCGAAAGCAATGGGAAAGTCTGACGCAGTACGGGACGAATCCATAAAGTAAATATAATGCAATAGCAAGAGGACAAGCAGAGACCTCAAGAACCAGCTGCCAGCAGACCATGTTCTGGATTTGTTTAATCACTTTTCCTTATAGCAGACCCTCCTCTGAGATTACATCCTTAGTTCATCTCTGAGAAAGACTGGTAGATCCTGAAATTTGCTGGAAGGCATCATTATACATCTGTACCTATCCTTTCAAAACTCAAGCATCATTAATCATGGCAAGAGCCAGGAAGAGCTTGAAGAGAATGGCCACAATGAGCCTCGCATCTGCTCAGAAGGATGATTAAACATACACTCCACACCAACATCCCTGCACGACCCAGTACTGCTAAATAGTCAAACTTTATTGGCTGTGTCCAACTCAGCACAATCCCCTCTCCCCTGTATCTATAAATAGGCTACAAAAATAGAGCCTTTCATTTTTTAAAAACAAGTCAATATATACGTAGACATCTCAAATAACCATATTCAATACTCTGTGCAATTCTTTATCACTGTAAGGTGTGACCCTGTAGTGTGCTTTCCTGGTTATTGTATCTCTGCAATGACGTTTTCAACCGCAGCCTTCTGCCTTCATTCAAACCTGCCTCCACTCACTGCTTACAGCTCACTGCACCTAGTTCGGCATGATTAATCTAAAATCCTCACTCAAAAAAATCATCCAAATCTCAAAACAAGGTGGGGTGGTGAAAAGTCATTAATCATAAATCTTCATAATTGTGGATTTTAAGACCTTCAGCATCTTCTGAGAACCTCTTCAGTTTTACGGCTTTTCTCCTGAAGGTTTGTATCAACATTAAAGAGAACTGCACAATTACCTGTATATCTTTTATTTCTTTCTGCAAGGTTCACTGGTTCTACATTTTACAGACACCGTAAAGATTTCTCAGCAATTGCTGACAACTCCAGCAGCAGAATGAGTGTTTACTGATGGTTGTTAGCAGTTGGGTTTGTTCTGTGCCTGTTGTTCAACTTTAGTATGCAGCTCCCTAAAAGATTTCTCATTACCTATGTTTCTTCACCTTGGCTCAGATCTTCTTGGTTTTGCATTCAATCAGGCTGAAAACACCTTTACCTCACTGATTTGATGAATTTCTCTAACTTCATACGGGTTTTCAGGCACACATTAAATTTTTTAGTAAGAGACACTTTACAGTTACTCTGTTCTGTCTGTTTCCCTTTTTCATCCAAAATCTGTAACTTGATCTTCAGGATATGCACCCAATTTTTTTTTATTTCCTCTTATTACGACCTTTCTGGCTTTCTGCAACTGGCATCTCCCATGTATTCTCACTTGCTATCTTTCACGCTGGCATTTCTTCAACATGTTTTAGAAAAAAACAATTCCTATTCCACTTTCTATTTCACTTCTGGCTGTCATTTAGACACCATGATTTTTCACTGTCTGTCCTGATACCTTCGATGGATTCTCACTACATTTTCGGTCTCTGATATGTCCTTGATAGCTTTAATTACCTATTTCTCTTCGTTTATTTTGCACTCACCGGGATGGATTATATTCTCAGCTAGATCAGGATAAATCAGGAGTACGTGAACTGAAATTAGCAGATTTGAGCAGATGTAGAAGTGATAGAAATGAGAGCAGAATATGGACTAAAGAATTAACGCCTGATTTATTTCTATACAAACAACAGAAAATCCTGGTTGAGAATTTCCAATTCTCCTCCTAAGCTTAAGCATAACAGATTCCTTTCTGAATTCATTGGCCATCTGCAGCAACAGCACTGGCAAAAACACTAGCTCATGATTTGCTGATGCTGTAGAGAAAAACAAAGAATGTTGACAGATACGTAATAGACACGTAACAAAAGAAAAGTTTGAAGGAATTTCCTGAAAAATTAATTTTTTCAGGGGGTACTCACAGAATCCTGCCTTTCTTCACCATCCTGCCACTTCCCTATTCTTCACATATTTTTTGACATTCTGATGAGCCCCGATTATTCATACCTACAGTACCCACCAGCTAGACAACGGACTGCCTCCTCCATTTCAAAACCAGAACCTACCAGCTTTTACAGAAATCCAAACCAGACTGTAGATTTATTTGCTTGAAGATTTAATCATCCAGTAGTTCTGCGAAAACTGAGCCAAAGATTTTATCTTTAGAGTTGGACAGTTGCTACAAAGCAATCCTATGGACACATCTCAACAACTTACTGCCAGTAAGCTCAGAACATAATAACACTCTCAGTTCATGGCAATTCCAGAATTGCCATACTGGATATTTCAGAATCTAGTTTCAGTTCATTCCAGCCAAGCAATAACATCATATTTTTTTCACTCCGTGGAATAAAATTTTCAGTTCACTAGGAAGAAATCCTCCAAGTGCTTATAATCCATGATTACTGCCCACATGTTATTTAAACCATCAGGTCTCTCTTCCTTGATGCTAAAGGTTGCAAAACACCTTTGCTCCACTGCGACTTTTTTGGGCTTATTTGGTGGCCAACCTGTGATTTACCAGCACGAAGCAGCAGCCCCCTGAACGCAGACATATTTCTTTTTGCAACATGACAAACTGTGTAAGGAGAGAGGTCTGCAGAGCACAGACTGTGCAGCCCTGCCTACACCGTAAGACATTTTTGGCAGCAGTGGATGGCAGAGCTGAGCATCAGCTCATCAGCAAACAGCATGAGGCTGGGAATACAGTGGGGGGCTGGAGAAGACGACTAGAGGTTGGGGTGTAAAATGCTACAGATAAAACCTGTGTGGGAGGGCAAAAGATGTTGGGGGTGAAGGGCAGTCAATGTGAAATGTCAGGGATGCCTTAAGGCTGCAAAGAGCAGTTAAGATGTAGAGATACACACGCACCCAAGCCCAGGTCAGCTCTCCTGGACAGGCTGGACTGGACTGTGCTGGCACTAGGGACGAGTGTGATGAAAGCAAAGAGGGAGAAAGGTCTCTGATCACTTATCCAAAATTTTTGGCTATATAGTTTACAGGTTGCTCACGCAGCTGTGATATTGAAACTTATGTTCCCATAGATGGCATGGTAAACTCTGAAGGTAAGTTGGTTAAAACTGAAAATTTTCCCCAGAAGGCAGCAGCTGGCCTTTGTTTATTCTCTAACCCATCTACATGCCTGTGCTCTGCTCATTCTTTGCCTGATTCACTCTACTGTTCTCCACACACGGCTGACCAGATCATTCTCCTCTTTCCTAAATGAACAGTTTTCCTGCTTCAGTCACTCTCCCCAGCTCTCTCCTCAACCATTCAAAAACGTCTCCTCCTTTCTCAGGAGGAATCTGTCTTTTCCTTTTCCTGCTTGCACTTGAGTAATAGTCATTCAGGAGCAGCTAATCCACCCCCAAAGTGACCTACTCAAGTTTTACCAGCTAGGATTATTCAAATGAAAATGCTGATAAATCATAACACCCAAAAATACTATTTGGATCCCAGAGAGGATTTTTTTTTTTTTTTTTTCCTCTCTTGTAATGCCAAAACTTGCTTACTCTTTGGAGTACAGAGCTCTGAGCACTGAGCTACTACAGGTATCTCCAGCTCAGAAGATGGATTGCTAAAATATATTTTTTATTAACACTATATATATTCACCTGCTGTCATACAGCATGTTTAGCTTTTCTGGAATGCATAGCAAAAAAGCCGGAGATGGAAGAGGGAAAGAACAGGGCTGGACATATGTACAACACCAATACGCTTCCAAAGCAGGAATCACTCTATACTGTCTGCCTAATATATCCACATCACTCATTTCAGCTCATCAGCCAAAATAAGGTAATTTCAGAAGGAATCGGGGGATGGTCTGGGGACTTCTTGTCTCCTGGGTGAAATTCTTAAAAATCCATGAAAAACCCAATTCTACTTTAAACAATTTTCTTCCTTTTGAAGTGTGACGACCTACACTTTTGTATGCTAAGCAAGGTCTTAATTGTGTTTATTTATTACCACATTCTCTTTAGCAATCGGAGCGATGTCCCCACCGCAGCAGAGTGGCATGATGGTTGAATCTACACTTGAAAGTGATTTGGAGATGAAAAAACATATTGTTCTATATTTAGTTGCTGTGATGTAAGGGATGTCTGATTACATTAGGCACAGTCTGCAAATTTTTAAACTTTTGTCATACACAATTTTTTTTTCCTTTATATTAAAGAAAAAGCTGTGTCCCTGAGAAATGTTTTTGTCCGCTTTATGGTGAACTCACACACCTCAGAGTCAGACTTTCAGTCTGTAGAAACGGCCTCAACTCAACTTTCCTCATCTGGCTGTCAGAATTTCAGCAGATCTGTTCTGCAGGAACATTTAGCTCCTTTTTGAACACTGCAGTGCACTATATTCACCGTTCTGTCCTGGTTTATTTATTTATGATAGATTATTTATTTATTTAATGATAGATTAGTCATAATCAGAGAACTATCTCTGATGTTTGTTGATCAAGAGAGTATGCTCCAGAGGAAAGGGAACCGAATGCTATCACATTATTTTTGTTTGTTGGGAAATATATGCCTTAGCTGTTATCAGATGTGATACTCAGGGTTGTGTTAGGATCCAGTCATTCACTTTGCCATATCGGAGGATAAAGCCAAACAAATATCTTTAAAAAATAAAAAGAAAGAGCATTTTTCTGTCCCTCTTTCCAGTGCTCCTCTTGGGTAGCAGAGAGCTAGCAATTTAAATGAGCTGAATTTACGGATGGCTGCAGAAGCTGTCTTCATTCCCACCCTGTATATATCCATCAGCCAATCTGCAGCATTTCCCTGCAGCAGCGGGGGAACAGCTAATCAGGTCCAGTCCGGTGGAGTGCTGGGTGGATGGAGAGGGCCGGACTGTGAGCTGGTGTAGGCTGGGAAACGCGCTGGAACAAGAAGGCTGTTTGACAGCCAGTGGCACATTACATGAGGAACCGTCCCCAGCAAACACACGTATTAAAACCCTCGGAGGTTTAATAATGAAACTAAGTGTACTTTCCTACCTTCAAACCTGCCAAAGCTTCTCCATTCTCTTTTTGATGTTTTCAGGTTGAGTCTATGTCAGTTTTCCCTGCACTTAAGTTCTGTTCTGCTTCACACACAGTTTTGCTTTACTTTCAGGCTTTTGCCCCTCCCTGATTCAAGTTGGGTGCGGAGAGTGGGATCATAACTAATAGAGAGACAATCATGCTCAAGAGGCAGTGACCAACATATTCTTTAACCATTCCAACAAACCTGCACAACCACTGACCGCCTGGATGGCCTGATGTATCCTGGATTGAGAAACAAAGCTTGAGAATAGATCAGTTATTGTTTTTCCTAATATTTCCAAAAGCACATTGCAGTTGTGGCTCTGTCAAGTGAATTGAAGTCCTGTCTGCATACAACGCAACTAATGCCTCAGGAAAACCCACCCAGCCGTTCTTACCAGCGTAACGTACCTTACAGGTTTCGTGGGCACAAAGGGCACGTCCCCAGAACAAGCTGTTGTTCGTTCCCACGCACCCTTACAGTAATTTCCCTACAGACAATCGCTTTGTAGAAGAAAAAACCACCCACAGCAGAAACTAAAGTCTATGTTTGCGGTAAGACTGCCATGCAGGCACAAGAACACTTCCAATTCTCCTAGTGCAGGGTAAGTCCTGGCTATGTCCTGAAGTGAAGCACATTAATTTAGAAGTCACAAGCTAGTTCTGTTTCAAAATCCAGGCTAAGCAACTTCTGAAGGAAAGTGCTGCCACCAACCCAGCCAAGGCAGCAGGAGAGAGAGATCATGCATTGAAGTGTGGAGAAAACTGAAACCAGTCCCTTCATCCCAATCACCACCAATTTAATACTCCTAATTTTCTGTTAATACCATTGTGCTCTGTACACCCAGTCAAACAGATACCAAGAACGGATCTTTGGTTTCACTCATGCTGCCTAGTTAACACTGTAGGATAGTAACGACATTATAAAAAGTAGAATTTGATCCATTTTCCTTAGATAATAGTTGTTTTTACATCAAATACAAATTGCAGAGGTTTAGCCATTCCATTGCATAATTTAATTGTCATCCTCTCCCTCCTTTACACAGAATAAGATAAATGCCTTTTTGGCTTCTTATTTTGTATCCTTCAGAGAGACAAAGCATGGATGAACATACTAAACACTAGAACTGTTGTGTCCTGGTGAGAGCGAGTGGATCATTTTCTTTGCTGCTTCTGACCTGCTGTAGAAATCCATAGCACATTAATCATTTCTGAGCTCAAACCCAGTGTGAGGTGGGAGCAGAGTAATTTACTGTGCCTGCATTAGATTTTTCTTTCATCAGACTTCTATACAGCTCAGTGGAAGAAACTAATACCTATAAATTTAACGGGATTGTATTTCTGTTGAGGCTACGTTACCCTTACCCAAATGTAGAAATGAATAATTAAGTCCCTCTTAAATAAGCATCCATCGTATAATAAATCCTAAATTCATTCAAGCCATAAATTGAACTAATTAAATTAGAAATGTTTCTCCCCTAATATACCACAGATATGCAAGCACTGAGACAGCACAGTGATGTTCATAATACAAATGCCTACACAGATTAGTCAAAACAGATAAACAAATTTTTGGATATCAGTGGTGAAATGGATTAACCAAGTGCTGTAACTTTTAGAATAAATCCTCCATCTTTGTTATTCACAATGCCCTGTATTTCTCAAAGCTGCATCTTGAACAACCATGACTGTATTACAGTGAGAGCATTTACTTCCTTCAGAGGTGGAAGTACCAACCTTCTAAAAATCGTCTTCTAAGAAGGAACGGGTTTGAAGACACTGCAGGACAGCATTGCATTGGGGAGGGGATGGCAATACATCCTTTCTTACTTGCAAGGGCAGGCCACATTTTCGCAGCTGCTGGAACCTGGCATAGGCAAAAAAAATCACCTTACATCCTTACATCCATCCTACAGCACCCCCTTACATCCATCCTACAGCAGCCCCCTTACATCCATCCTACAGCACCCCCCTTACATCCATCCTACAGCACCCCCCTTACTGCCTCAGCACAAACACTCACGCAGCTAGCTACTGATAACCTGGATCAGGAACTGCACAGATTAAGGTTTTGGGTGAGATCTCTCTCTGCTCTCCACCTCCTATCCATCTTTCCCTCCTCCACTGGATCTCCTTTGGCAATGCTGAGAACAGCTCAAGCCCGATGCTACCGAGCAGAGCAGCTCCTTGCTATTCGAGGTACTTTTCAGGTCACAGAGGCATTTCTGTGGTTTGCAACAGGGGCAGACCCAACAGGTGACCTCAGAGTCCTCTGCAAACCCACTGTGGAAGGGAAGAACACCCAAGAGAGGAATTCAGCTCCCCCCCCCCCATCTAACAGGATTCAAATCACACCACCTGCTCCTCAGGAAAATGTCGTATCCACTCGACTTGTGTCTGAAAGGAAGAGGAGCAGGAGACCTCCAATGCTCTTGAGTTTAGTAACAGAGGATACATGAGCCCAAACCAGGCATCCATATTCCCTATCATTATGGGTAATGAGGTGGTTCTTGTGTTGCTTAAAACTATGTCTTGCCTTATAATTAGTAATAATTCACTATCACATAGAAGAATACATAACATAGCACCCAGCATAACATTTCTATGTACTTAAAGGGCCAAACTTATTAATACAATCTGCCTGTTCAAGTCTCACAAAGCACCTACAAACAACAGTCATTGGCCTATTAACACAAGCAAACAATAGCTCTTTGTTTTTTAATTGGGAACTGGCCAAAATAAGCAGAAGACACCGAGGAAAGTGATCCTCTCTATTTCCCTGTAATTCTCCTTAGTGCATCATGAATTCACACACTACCTAGAACATACATATGTATTATTACTCTTCTCTGCACGTTTGATTCTACTCATGCCTTGCTGCTGTAGAGAACACACTTAAGTGAACCTCCAGACTTTGGGAAGTGTTTCTGAACAGGGACCTTTGGTCCTCACATTGCTCCTTTTTGTAGGTAGAAAACTCAGGACAGTGCTTGCATATGCCAGCTCTGGGATGGAGAGGCAAGAAATAAAGACAACAACTTCTCTAAGTGATACTTTTAAATGCCTCAGTCTGGTTTCAGGTTATTTTGGGCTCTGATATCCTCTTTTTCACAGACATGTTAAGGCTGTTTGCCTCAAATTATGCAAAAAGCAAAACAACTACAAAACCAACAAACCCTTCACAGTTAGGGCACCACACTCAAGAACTTCAAGTGGAAAGGAAGTCAACAGCAGCCAACTTTCGTCACCTACAAATCACACATCAAAGATTTGTAACACACTGTGCTCAGGTATCCATTAGCTTGTATCTCTCTAAGAACAGTGGAAATGGCGTGCTTGAAACCCACCGCACTGCATTAACTATGCAACGGGTCTGGCTAAAAACGTAGCTGGGTGTGAAGGCTCATCAGCGTGATAGCAGCAGATGGACCTACACGTGTTAGAGGAAAGACCTGGAAAGGAAGAAGGTGTGTGTCTCAGCCTGCTAAACAAAACTAAGCACCAAAGCAAATACCTTATGGGTTTAGAATGAGAATATCCCAAACGTGGCTACATTTCAGCCAAGTTTCTGACTTAGCAGTGCTCCTGTTAAAAAAAAATTGCTTAGAGTACTTCCACAAGGGGAACTCTACACATTTTACCTTCTTCTACAGAGATGAAGCATAAAAAATAGTGCAGTATGATTTCCCTGTGTTAGAAAGCTATGGGGGTAGAGGGGCAGGTGGGCTGAACAGATGACAGCTTCAACTCCAGGCACTCTCTCTGATATACATAATCTATTTATTTCTCATAACTCAGCTTTTCCATAAACAGGCAGGACAACTATTTATGTATTTATATGAATGTTGTCTCACTCATTGATAATCTTTCAAACCAGGAGGCACCAGCGAGCACTAGCATTAGCACATCAATATTCCATCATTGACACTGGTGCAAATTCAGAATGGGAACAGCATTCGACTTCTGAAACACCACGGAACTCGAGGCATCATATCCTTCTCATGGTATCCATTCCTTAGTGCACATACTTCGGAGTGCAACAGACTCACGTGACTTAATCACCAGCTCTAAATACTCTTTTTTTACTGCTGCTTCCCTACTTCAGCAATTTTCTGTTATTTAAAATGCTGAATGCAAGTGAGACAAATGCATGCATGAGCGAAAACAAACAGTGCCACTTCCAGACATCAATACACACTGGCGAATACATAACTGTAATAATGGGCACATTATATATGCCTAATGTTTCTTATTAATCAAATCTTGTTTGTATTAGAAGAAGGAAATAACTGTATCCAAATTAACTTGCCAATATGATAGCCATTAATAATAACGTAGAGACTCATGGAATGCAATTACATTACCAAAGTAAGAGTGGTACAAAAATAAAACACGATATAATTGGTACAAAGAGTGAAACAATACACATTCTCGGCTGCCTATATAAAGGTATTGTTGCAGGTGCTTATTCCTCTAATTACAATTCCTTAGAACTGACGGTATTGATAGCCCACTCAACAGTGGATGCTCCATGGTGGCACAGTGACACAACTAAGATGTAAATGTAGTAGCATATACAGTTATGGGAGGAAATTAAAACTATGTATATTTAGTCTGAATATGTAGAAAACACACAGACAAGTCCACCTTTAATGCCTCTTGTTCTGGACGAGACTACTCGTTAATGACACGTGAAATGGATCTCTCTAAATGAGGGCAGCAAAACTCCAGATTTAAATGTCTCCATCAAGCAGGTGGCATCAGAAGGCCATTTGCAGAGAGTGGGTGCTTCTGGAGGTTATCCTGCAGGATCCTTAGAAGAGAGCTGATGTGAGGGGGTAAGAAATGTTATTGAGTGGTAGAGGGATTTGATGTCATGAGCCAGCCAAGAAGGAAGAAAAACCTATAGGTATATTTCACTATTTCAGGGGCAACCCTAGGAGGGACTTGCTAACATTAGTTTTACTTAGACAGACAGTTTGTTGCACCTCTTTAGTGATGCTATCACAGCTTCACATCCTGTAATCTGACTTCCAGAGATCACTTCTAGCCATTACCGGGAGCGCAGATCTCCCATTCTCCATATGTTCTCTGTTGAAACATTGGAGACAAATTTCGTAGTGAATCCAATTCTTACTAAGGTAACAACAGGGTACGTAGCAGCAGATAAACCAGCCATTTACTTTATGTAATTAGATTGAGAGTAGACATGTAAAAGAAATAATCATTTTTCACAGCTACACTGAATTTTTAGTCTAGATTTCTAAGGATACACTGCGTATACGTTCTTTCTGTGTTAGGGTTTGTGTACAAGTCTATGAAGCCCCTTTGCCACCAAGTTCTGAACATACTGACTGATTTTAAATCTGTGTGATAGAAGGGTAGGAGGTCTCAAAGATAACTACAGCCCAACCTAAGAGATGGATGAGAAGCGAGCTTGTCTAACTGCCCCTAACAGAACACTGAGGGAGAGGATGTGGTATGAACACATACACTATCCATGTGCCAGAGGCTCCGTGAAAGCTGGAAGAGCTTTCACAAGGCACAAATCTCTCGGAAACCGAGCCTTGTTAGCTTGCTGCTCAGAGAATATTTGCTCATTTCACCCTAATTACCAGTGGAGACACTGCACACTTATCTATATTTTCCAATTCCACGTGTGTGATTCTAAGATTTGGTATTTGCCCTGCAGCTGGCAGGGGATGCAAGCAACATGAACAAGCCTGATACAACTGTGGGACTATTTACTCTGTGACCAATTAATCTACTTGCTATGATTTAAAAAAAAAAAAAGAAAAAGCTCCACTAAAAAGTGGCAAGCTTCTAGCAAGCTTAATTATCTTTACAATTTTATAAAGCATTTTAGGACTTAAGTCGAACTACTCACGTAGCCCTCATTGGTGCTAATGCTGCGTTTTAATAATACTAGAAACAGAAGATAACTTACTCTGTCGATCTCCTCTGAAGAAAACATGATTATTCCAGCTGGGAAAAAGGCAACATAAGTCTCCTGTGCTGCGCTGACACATGGTAATCAACGTCTCACACCCACACGAAGGAGTATACCAAAGGTCACCACTCACCACAGCGAAGAAACTTGACCAACTGAAGCTGAGATTTCTCAGGAGCCACAGGTATCACTTGATAGGTCTGTTACAGTCAGGCTGGTTTTCCTTCATACTGCCATAGTGGTAAGCGAGGAATGAGGGCGATGGCACGGAAATGCTGTCTCAGTTCTAGACACTACCCATTGAGCTGCTGCAGGTAGCCGACAGCATCAAAGATAAGCAGTGTCAAAACAGGTCTGAAAAATCATTCCTTTACAGGAATCGAAGGTGTGATTCAAAAATTGCCTTTGAGTACATGACCTGAATTCTTGTTATCCATCCGTCAGGAAGCCACGTTGCTTAGGAATTCTTGAAGAAAACATGTTCTGGTTTGTCTGAGGGTTGTTTTAACAATATAAAATGAAAAAAGGAGATCACGTTTCAAAGCAGCCACTAAGGGATGGATCTTGCCACCTTCCCACATCCCAGAACTACTCAAAAAGCAAACCATGTTTAACTCTGCGTAATGGCAAAGAAGGAAAGTAGCAGAGAAAAGTTCCAGTTAAAAAAAAAATTACGTTACGTTATTTATGACAATAACTACGATGGCAGGAGTTTTCTGCTGTTTTGGATGGTTGGCTTGGTAGCTGAAGCAAAGCTGTGAGAAGTACTCAGTTCGGGTAAGCACACAACAGCGAGTTTATGCCCACTTGTGGTTCAAGGCATTCTCTGACCGGTTGCAGACCCCTGCTTTGCCTTGGAATTAGAAGTTTATTTGCCTGTTGAAAATTTTCCAGTTTGCGTCAGATAAATATTGATTCATCCAAAAGGCCAGACAGATAATTTTTCTATTGCCAGCTGGATAGAAAAGTTGGAAGACAGCCCAAGTAGACCCTAACACAGGCTTTCATTAATATTTATGTGTTTTTGTAGGAAGTGTAACAATACTAACGAAGGAGTCAGAGAACATGCAGCATAAAATACATCGCAAGATATCTCCTCACTGTCTGAGGAGAGGAAGGTTAAACCTCTGATTTTAGGAGGACATGCTACACCTTTTCTTAGGTGCACTCTCTGTTTGAAAGACTAGGTCAGAAAATAGTTCATTGCTCCTGAAATAGTCCAGTTTTTACTGGCAGAAATGGAAACACATACTTGCTGAACAAAACTTTTGCCCCAAACACAGCGCAGGAACACGCAGCTCTGCGATCACCCCGAGCTGTGAAATGCCACCGTTCGCCATTCATCTGGGCGGCTTACAGAGAACGGGAGTAAAAATATGATGTCCCGTGTGAGTCCAGGTGACACACCTCCACTAAATCTCCCGTACAGAGCGTATGTTAAGTACAGAGGTCACCTGTATCTCCACTGGAGATACGTATGTTAAAAGGAAACTGTCCTCAGACTGGGCACATACCACTTAACTAACCTTGATGCCAGGGAAGACCACTAACCTAAGCCCAAGTCCTGAGCTACTTGTGACAGATGCCTGCTGGGGACCCTAGAAGGACAGTACTATACACAGTATCAAACAACAGCCAAACAACCTGCTTTTAAGTAAAGGCTATTTCAGTCTTCAAAATTGATTTCCTTTACACGGAGCTGTTTGTACGGACACCCATGGATGACATCTAACGCAAACTGACAGGGTTCACCCAGAGTTTTCAGTAATAAGAAATATGAAGAATTGCTGCAAGTTATTGCTATCGTGATAGACATATTTTAATATATTAAATAATGTATTAAATACGTTAATAATACGTTTAATACATAACTAATCTACGTGCTAAAGTTAATATTGTGTTACATCATTGGCATTTATAAAATAGTCTCCTTCTCGCAGCGTACAAGCAGAGCCTCCACTGTTGTAACTCATGAGGACAATGCATAATGGACATCATTGTGCAACCCTCCCATAGCTTTTAAGTTAATAGTAGAAATGTTAAATCAAAGGGTTAAACATTGTTGAAAACCCAAGAAAATCTTTTTTCAGTGATGATGATATTCCTCCCAAGAGACTGGTTGTACATATTAAAGCTTCAGCGATGAGGTGAGTTTTATTTCTCTTGGCCATTGCATGATTATTTTCTATTTATGAGTAGCAACTAGTTTGCTCTCAAGAGAGCCCAACTATCTTTCTCAGCTCCTGCTGTTCTGGGATGAAAATGTGAGACTAGAGCAGAAAAAAAAGTTCTCCTCACATTTTTAGTCAAATAAATGAATAAATAAACTGCTTTAAAATCTCTGTCTTGATGTTATACTTGAAACATTTAGAAATTCATGTTTACACAGACCTCATCTTATCTCTAGTGAAAGCAGGACAGCGGAGGTCATTTTAAGTTGCACATTTCATTATTTTTTTGACCAGAAAATCCTCCACAATAAACTCAGTGCATACCCTTGAATCCTTGATATAATATGAAAAAGTTAATAACAATGTTGTCTGAAATACCCAAAGTGAAGGTCTACCTCACAAATGTCACTTGATGCTGTGCTTTTATACAAAACAAACAAAAACTGCACTGGGCCAGGTAAGGATGTTCACTGCTACACTAGAGCATCCCAATGTTCTTGTCTGGTCACAAACACAGGTCCCTGTCCTGGTGGCCTGAATATCTTCAGAATTGTATTTGCTTCAGGATGTGCAATTTTACCTATTACACTTCTAAATCATAATCTTTCACAATCTGACACGAAGGGCATATTTCCCAGCCTGGTTCGTGCACTGGGGTATGTGGGTAGGAGTACTCCTGCACTAACACTGGCACGTCAGGGCACACTCTCAATATCTTCTTGGTCTTTCTTAAAAATATGGGCATTCTGCTAGAGAGGGTGGAGATTTATGGTTTTTCCTGTCCACTATTTTTGCTTCGATCAATTTTGAATTATACAGCAAGAAAGCTCCAAGAGGAGAACAAATTATAACAAAAGAGTCAGACAATAACTGCTGTCACGGGACTGAGCCCCTCCTTTAGCTAAGCACAGGAAGGAATATTTCACCGTCTACCTGGATGTCTCTAGAATTCACACACTGATATAGAGCACATTATCCAGCTCTGCTGCTGGAGCTCCTTTTGAAAAACTTTAAAATTAAATGTAAATTTAAATTATTTAAAATAATGACCTTTAATCCTGTGAAATGGAATTAAACAGTAGAACAGACTTTCCCCATCAGGAATTACACCTGGGGACCTCAGGTCCTCTCTGTCACTATGATCGCAGCAAGATTTGCCTCATATCCCCTCCTGAGTTTTTGCCCATTAGCTGTCTCCTGGTACTGTAGACTGAAGGGTATCTACACAGTGCATTTGTTGCCTGCTTTGGATCTCCTCTTGAACCAAAGTTGAAGATCAGCTCCAAGACAGCACCATTTCTAAGGCCCAGCCTTTTACATTCCTATGTTAAAGCGTCTGGCCCTTTATCCGGAATGCCATGAGACCAAACCCTAACGCATTTTATGTAAACAATAAAAACAATAAGATGTTTCTAACAGGAGAAATGCAAAATGAAAAGTCTCATCAACCCTGAACTGCTTTCTGGAAGTACCTTCTATTACGTGTTTGATATGCACCCTGGGGATACAGCCGTCCTGCAGAGGATTCAGTTACTAAAGAGAGAAAAGTAACATCCCTCACCAGAACCTCCCTCACAATTTCACTCTGTATTTTTCCTTCTCTATGATTTTATTGTGAAAATTTATTTTGAAGCCCAAAGACTAATCTTTCTGGCGTTAAGTCCACTTTCATTGATAAACCCCTTTTCTCTCAGAAAACAAAATGCAATCCTATACACGACTTTGTTTAAATTAACTGAGATTTCACCTGAATGATTTATCATCCTTGAACAGAAGGCAGCACCAACCTTATCAGCAAAGTCTGGGTGCTGAGAGTTCAATTAGCATTGTTTGTAGCAGGCTCCGGGTGACCCGAGGTGAGAACTGATTGTGTATCTATTGATGTGGATCTTTCCTTGACAGTTGTTTAGAAAAAAAAAAGATAAACAGATAAAACTACACATGCAAAACAGAGTTTCAGAGAGAAACCCATAACAATGCTGCAAAATGAGCAATCATTTATTATACCTCATCCCCTCTCACAAACGATCTTGCTGTTGCGAGTTAGAGTCTTTCCCACAAATACTGTCTGAAGATCAAATTTTACATTTATCTCAGAGGAGGTTTAGGGAATGTGCTTCCTTTGCTGCCTTCATGTTTCAAAAGTTACGTGTTAGTCAGCAGATTCCAATGGTAGAAGGATTGCTTTAACATTGCGCTGCTTTAATATTACCAGCGCTGCAAAATTAATCTTAAGAAAGTTCATTCAGTACTTTTCTTGATTCTGCCTGATATGCTCCTTACGCATAAGGGATAAAAACATGCTTACAGCTCTTGGAATGCCAAGATCTATTCAGAAGTCTCAGAGTGACAATACAACACAGCTTACAAATGCCCTGTGCTTCTAAAGCAATTCTGAATTTAAGGAAAAACTCAAAATCTCATTCACACACACAAAAAAAAGTCCTATCAAAAGGGAATATTTTTACTTTATGGTCTAAGAAATCATATTATATAAGGAAATATTTTTACCCGAACATCTCTTGAAATACTGGGAACAAAGATACAGAGTAAAGCTATGGGTTTATTTTAATACAACTCTTTTGAAATTGTGGGTTTCTCTTTGACTTGAAGGAGGTCAAATTTCAGTGCGAAGAGCTATGCAAGAAACCTCTCAACATACTATAACTCTACAATTGATAATCCATAGAAAACACAATGGCCTGAAAATATTTTCTCTTGAAATCCAAAGCAGTTGTCTGAAACCAGATGCTCTTAGTATGTTTTCTGACCTCTCTTTCTTCTCAGCACTTTTTCTCGAGTCAAGTCAGCTACTTTTAATTACAAAAATCAGAGCTCAAAGTCCTGCCTGAATCAACATCACTTGCAGAGAACACATCAGTGTTTTCCTCCTTCTGCACATTGGATAAATCGCAGTAAATATATTACACCCTAGAAACAGACAAGCATTCCAACTCTCCAAAAACTTGCTAATTAAAACAATAATTATAAATGGAGGCCTCTTCCAGTTACGGATAGAACAGGATAGGTTATTCATTTCTAAGAAAGAAGCTATTCCAGTGACTGATAGATACATCCTACTACAGTTTGCCTGCATGTAGTCAATGAATAACACATTCCAAACTAAAGTAAAACCACATTTGTAACAAGCACCGTAACTCCAGTGCTTGAGTTTTTCTAGTTATTTTTTTTCCCCCTTTTCTTTTTTTAATAGAATCTTGGAAACTAAAACATCTTTAGCTGTAAAAGATTTGGGTGGACAATTGATTGTCTATTGCTCCCACAATGTGAGGATGCATCAATGTATAGTATCGATGTTTTGTGAAGGACAACAGAGCAGATAATGTTGAAATCTTTCTTAAAAGCAAATAACTCTGACTTGCCTAATTGTTAAGACCAGTGATTGCAATATAATTGAATGGAAATAAAGCAGTTAAGCATTAAAGACTTCAATATCCTTCCTAAAAATCAATGTTTCTTTTAAACTAGCCTCTCAGCCAGGCCCAAGATTTCACAGCTTTAAAGAAAAAATCACAACGCTGCATATTTGTCCTCTTCACCCAGGATCTCTACAAAACGCATGTGTGGTGAAAAAATGTTAAAAGAAGATCATATTTGGAAAACTCTTGAAACAAAGTAAAACAACAACAAAAACCAACCCCAAATCAATATTTTGCTGGGGAACAGAGTCACGATATGATTACCGCTTGCATGCAGATGCGTGGCTGTCAGAGAATGACCGATTGTCCAGATGGCTGATGGTAAGGATCAATAGTTTCTTTAAAAGGAGACAGATTCATGGAAGCTATTGGATCCAAACAGTTTATTGGTTTGTGTCCATCCTTTTGTTTAATGGCAGCTCTCAGAGTCACCTGGGCCATTATTCTTTAAGTTGACTTCCAAGTAACTTACTTGTTCATCACATGGCCTTTAAAAAAATAGCGTTCGAATGCACTATCTCCCTCTCTCAAAATGTTTAATGAGACATGGGTGATGTTACATACTTCAGCATTGGAGGATTAAATGGAGTTATGCTACAAGGAAACACTACGATTTACTTCCAGCCTCTGGAGCACTTCTTTATCTTTGAACTTTACCACTTGTTGCAAACGTGTCAGACTTGTGTTGGTAACTTTTGAATGTCAAAAGAGCCAGTACCCTGCTGCAGTTCAGATAAACATCCAAACGTCTGTGGGCTTGTCTCAAGGTACCTGACCTCCCCAAACCTCTGAGTTCACTACAGTGGTCTGGAAATACCTGTTGTTCTACTATTATTTGATCATAATCCAATAGTCATTGAGTGCAGCAGGTAGCTTTTATAGCTCCACAGTTAGTGGAGTACTGAAATAAAATAGTACCTATTGTAGTATATGTATATAATAGCATATTATTTTAACTGTACATATTGTACATAATTACATCATAGCTGTATTTTCTAGCTTCTGGCCAATTCAGTCAGTCTCTTTACACCACCCTCAGGGTCTGTCTGTCCTCCCCAACCCCCTCCAGCTTTGTAGGGAAAAAATTATTTTTGAATAAAACATTAAATTATGAGAAACTTCCAGGAAAAAAACCAGCAAACTTTCATTCAAAAAAATCTAACAAAACCAGCTGGTAACTCAGGTTGCTGAAAGCCAGCTTGCTTTGTCCCCTCACTGTCTGATGTTGTACAGGATGACAGGTCGTACCTGGGTTAGCTGGTTTTGTCCCAGTAGACTGGACTGAACCCTGCTCTCAGTTGCCCTGGTGTCACATCAGGCACAGGAGGCTGCACTCTGTCACGTGAACACACACACAAGGGAGGCTGTCAACTCTTATTCGAGGGTCCCTTGCAACACCACCAGTATGGGACTCGGCTGATGATGCCAGAGCACTCCTCAGGCTCAGATACAGCACACTGCGCTCTTCGCTGTGAAGTAATTTTTTTTTTTTTATCAGTTGCCAAAACCTGTAAAGCCTTGAAGTCGCTTCTTGTCAAGCTTCCTTCACATTTATAATCGTGTCTCAGAAATACAGAATATACAATTATAATCAAAACAAAGCTAGGATTAAATACAGCGTCAGAGGCTTGTCAAGGATTTTTAGCTGTGAGGATTCAGCTATTATGGCTTGAAACCATGGTGACTGCATGAGAAACAAGCTTGTGTTCTTTTGGAGGGAGAGAAATGGGTAGATCCAAGACACACAGTACCTTACATTAGATTATGTTTAATCGTTAGCTGTGGAAACAGCAGCAAGAAAAGCAGAGACTATTGTGCAACTCAAACTTAGGGAAAAGCAGCAGCAATTCTCAGACAGACTCCTTCTCCTCATCTGCTCAGAAACCACACATCCATCCTGGTGGCACCACATTACATACTTCATACATTACATACATCAATCATTGCTCTGAAACTGTCGCATTCTCCACCCAGTTATTTGCTTCACACACCACTAAGAGCTACCTCAAAGGTGAGGCCATACTAGGTCAGAAAAGCAAAACACTCACTTTTCTGATCACTGTTTTACAAGACAAGAAGCAACATACCGTTACGGAAGCTGCAGTGAGCAGACAAGCTACATGCACTGTTCTGGGGAAGGAAGATTACAGATCAAATCTGATACCAGATATTCAAACAACACTTGCTACTTTCCCACACTGTCTGCAGGGAAATACAGATTATAACACTATGTAGTAGCTGAGAAGCTACTCTCAAAGCTCCAACTTTCAGAAAAAATCACCTCTACATATCCCAATAGGCTCCTTTCCCAACATCTCCTCTTTTCTCTGAATTATCCCGAGAAAATACTTTCAGATTCAACTGCCCATCACCCAGTTATTTTTTTCTCACCTTAACTTAAACTGTCAGTCTCCAAGTTCTCTAGAACAAGCTTAGCTCTGTAGATGCTAGATAAAACATTGCATTTGCACTTCTTTAGAAGATTTAGAATCTGAGTCTGCGCTAAATCCCAAGTAAAGCCATCAAATTTGCGTATGCATTTGTTATTATTCGGGTATAATAGAAATAAGAACGATGGCTTTGTCCTGCTTATGCCATCAGGATAGCAGCTATTTTCTCACGCCAAGTAAACACTACAGGTTAGGCTAAATTCCATTCTCAAGGTGTGTTTACCTAGTCCCTTTAATTTGACATGAATCTCTGTTACCAAAAAAATAGAAAACTGAGACTTACTTTTATATCTGTATCAGACAAAGAACTCATCTCTTTTTTTCAGTCAGCCTGGCTCTCAGACAGAGCCGTTCTTGGATCTGACTTCCTACACCGCCACACAAAAGCTGGAGCAGCACAGGGCAGGAACCAACCCCTTCAGCACCCAGGAGAGTTGGGCTTTTTTAGAGTAAAAACCACCAGGTAACCATGGGCACAGCTCCACTGGTGTGAATTACCAATCTGTTAAGAGCCGAGTGGAAATACCATTTCCACCACGAGCACACTCCAGCAGTCGGAAGCGAATGAGTTAGCACTTCTTGACATCGGTATCGCCTCCAGATGAATAATGGATAACTAGACTACTTGTGGATTCCTACTGTATACCTGAAAGCAATGTAGGATTCATCTATCTGGCTTCTACTGCAGCACTGGCCACAGGTGGGTCTAGGGCACATTATCTGCATAAAAATAACCAGACATACCTTATTTTGCCATTGCTTGTGTTTCTATAACCCCAGCATATCATTAGCACTAGCAGCAAAAGTCAAATAAATTACCATTCATGCAAATACTTTGCACAGCAATAGCATTTTCCTTGTGTGAATTTCAGAAGGGTTTATTGAAATAGGAGCATATGGGTTTATGTATATTAATTAGGGCTCACAGTAAGTGTAATACACAAAATAAAGGATATGCCATTTCTGGAGGTTAGATTTAAAGATGAGATCTTGATTTCAATGTTATTCTCCTCCTTTTATTAGTTATTCCACTTGGCAGGAAAGCCATGCTGATTTTCATAGGTTTATCTTTTGTCATCATATTTGTCAAAATCCCATGAGAAATTGAACAAAAAATGTTAGTATACTAATTTCTTCACTTTTTATTGCATTTTTATTTTGTTTATACTTCAATATGAATAAGCAGCCGGTCCTTGGAGAACTAAGTGTTTTGGCTTCTTCAGAGTGAGTCAGACTAGCTTGGTAGTCCATCACTACATTACACTAAGTGGCATATTGGCACCACTGCCAGGTGCCCTTCCCATGTCTGGAACAAATCTCTCTCCCACCGGATAAAAGCAGTCCACTTCAACACAGGGGAAATACACGATGTTTATTAAAACAGTGTCAAGTCTGTTTGATCAACTGCCAGGGAACAGCTTTATCATCTGAGTGACAAATATTGCTAACAGCTGAAGGGAAGGCTATTCAGCTGTTCCCTAAGGAGCACGTCTTCTGTCAGTCTGTCCACTCTTGTTATAAAAACTGTTCCAGATATTTATATACAGGACCCGGCTTCTTCCAAAGAAAAAAGGCAAAGAAAAGGGTAAGCAAATAATGGGAAGGAAGTCAACATGTTCTGGAATCTACCTACTTCATTTATTCAGTAAAACATTTCAGAAAAAAATATGGTAAATATATATTTTTATATAATTTCCTTTTGTTCCTTTTTATGGCCTCAGAGTGTTTTGTTGTCTGTTCTGTCCCCTCAAGTTCTTGTCTCTTAATTTCCTTCCCAGTTTGCCCCCCCTCTCCCCCAAAGGGCAGAAATAAAAGCTATCTTTTCTCCTACTCTTATTTACTCTGGAGGAGGATTTTGTGATAATTGCACACTTGGTGAATTGCTACCACGAGAAGAACCAAGAACAGTGCACCAGATCAAACACAGTCGTGGAGGATAGATCAAAGGAGCAGCACATGTTTCCTGAGCAACTCAGTCCCTCTCCATTAGGCACATGCTCTGCTAGAACAAGACTCAGCTGCAACTATGAGTGAGACTCAGAACTTGGTTCTACTAGGGAAACTGCACATAAAAAGAAAAGAGATTTTAAAACTGTTATGTTAACTCCTACTCCACACCATTTAAGGAAAAAATCATGAAAACAGCAGTTGCTTCTAGATGGGAGGAAAAGCTGTGGCGAGAGGGAGAAGGAATCTCTCCCAGGGGACAGAAGTAATGGAGGAGATGCTCCCTGCCCCTGGTTCTTTGCTCTTTATCCGGGTGAGGGGCTGGGATAGCCCAGCATCCTTCTGTGTGGTATTAAGTTTAAAAAAATGTAAAATCTCCCATAACTGTAGGTAGGAGGAAACTTAACGCCAACACATTTTTTTCAGAAAGACTGAAGGAAAGAATGGCTTTCAATAAGAAAGAGACTTAAAAATCTTCCTCCCAGTAATTAAGATTGATGAAATCTAAAATAGATAAAGACTGAAGTAATCTGGTATCATAATATCAGTTCTAGTTCCTTTCACTTTTGTCTCATTTCAACGCAGTGACAGGTAACACTGAAATCAGCGTAGGCGAGCAATCATTTCACGTCTGTGAAAGATCCTGCAACAGCAAAAAGTCCTCCTATTTCACATGTAATTGAAGCAGATATGCTAGCCGATTATTTTGTTTGTGAAATGCTTGTTTTCAAACTCCTAAAACACTTGGATATATACAACAATTGCATCAGAAATCTGTTTTCATTGGGCCAGACTTTGAAAATGAGTTTTAGATGCTATGAGATGCATACTTTTAGTACAATTTGAAAAGAGAGCTTCACAGCCAAATTTGCATCAATTTCTTAAATAAAACTGAATTAATGAACTTGAGTCAATAAATGGGAAGGGAACTGGAGACAGATGGAGAAAGCTTCTGGGATAATTTTGAACTATGAGGTGAGGTTTGGAATCCTGATAGGTGTTTGTCTACGTATTTCAGCACTTAAGTGTCAGATCTACACCTTCGCTAAAAATAAGCAGTGACTGTTCTCTAGGCAATTTGCAAATTAGGACACATCGAGCATGATGTGTCTTAAAAAAAAAACAAACATCTGATTTCCAGGTACCTTCTCCTCACCAACAACTGCTAGCATGGAAAACACTGGCAGCAGGCAGCACACCAAGAACCCAGCAAAGCCAGCAGAGCGCAGCTGCAGCGGTACGATATATTCCAACCCCACAGAGGAACCGGAGGGCAAATGAAGTGGTTATAGCTACACAGATAAGGAAACTGAGTACAAAGCCAGGAATATATTTCACAAGGTCACCCAGCAGGCCGCCTACACAGCTGGGAAAACAACCCACATATCCCGGTCCTGTCCCCCATCAGGCTGTCTACCCAGGACACACAGCTCACAGGAAAGCATTCCCCTCTACTCTCTTCCTCCTATAACTGCAAAAGTTACAGCATATGTAATTCTCTCTGATATTTACAGCCTCCGGTTAAAACAATTGCAACCTATTAAAGTGTGTTATAACCTCACAAAAAATAACCTTGTACAAAAACCCTCCACAGCTTCGAATCCCTAAATCTCACCAGGAAAGGAAAGTGTTAGTGGTAGATTTCCACCTCTTCAAAGCATAAAAGAGCCAAATATCAGACAACTCTATTTCAGAACATAGGTGTACAAGGACAGAGGGAGACTCCTGCACACTCTGCAGCAAGAGTAAGGTGGGGGTCAGAGCCCAGACACCGTTCCACAGTTAAAGGACCGAGAACAGAGGCCAGCAGCAGAACACACAGAACATAGTGAGCTGCAACAGCCCAGCACCCAGATCGTGGATGTAGTAGCACTGCTACACAGCACAAACTCACTGTGAAACCTCAACACTGAACACACTTTCTGTTTGAAACCCTGAGAATAAAGCTAAAATATGAAGGACCTTAACAGTTACCAAATTCAGCTTCTTGCAAATCCAGATACAAACTAACTGCAGAAATGTGGCAAAAAGCGTGGCGTGACAGTAACTCCCACTTTCTGTTTAATTTTTAAGTGAACAAGGCTGTTCATACCAGTCCTGGCTCAGATCACAGCAGCACATCAAAGCCAATTAGTTATTTAAAGGGGTATGTTCCAAGAGAGCTGAATCTTCTCAAGTTCAAACCCCACAACTCCTGCACGCAGCACAGAGATGGTGGGACCTCTTCTGACGTGTTGACTGGACAGTCCATCACTGAGGAAGCGAGCAGACACATTCAAAGCCTGCACCATTTCAAAGGGTAGCAGTGGGTCATGTGTACTATGAGAGTTCAGGAATGGCCAGAACATCCCGCCCTGAGGGAAACCCAGGACCTGCAGTTTGTTGGGAATACAGTATACATACACAGAAGGGTATGACCTATCTATTAGGAGAAAAAAGAATTTTTCTTGTCTTCAAGAAGTCATGTGGTAACACAACCCAACAGTATCTGATTTTTCACTCCTTCAGACACTTGTCATCATTAGTTTCTAGTCATAAGGGCTTGATTCTGATTACGCTGAAAATCCTGAAGGACAATGCGCTGTGTGGTTCAGTGCACACAATTCAAGGAAGGACCATTTAATATGCCTTTAGATGTGAAAATGTTTAAGCAGCAGAATTTAATTCACTACAGAAGATGGGTAAACCAGCAACCATGTTAGTCAGAGCAGCTCCCCTTACGTTGCAATTATGGACATATATCTAACCTTGAAATTCGAAATCCATTACTCTGCATTTCTTGTACTTCACTTGCTCTCCACTGCCACCACTGTGACTTACCCTAATAACCTGACCGTATTTTTCTGATTGTTTTTTCCACAGGTAGCGGTTGGATGTATCACAGATGGCAGTTCCTCCTGCTTGGTGTTGCCTGTACATTTCATTAATACACTCTTTACCTACTTGTTTGACTTTTACCAAAGTAATCTGGGTTTAGTCTCATTCTCTGAAGCACTCCATGTCACCTTCTCCATCCCACCTACAAGAAACCTGTGTCTTGCCCAACCTAATTTAATAGATTTTTCTAATGAGACATATCAAAATCCTGAATAAAATATTTCAATGAAATTTATCTGTCTGCCAAATGATGACTTCCGAATGCATTGATCATGTAATATCTAGGCTGCTATTACAAGGATGAGAAGAAATAACTGTACTGCCAGTTTAGGGCTCTGTTCTCTGCACTGGTCACAAGCTGCATGTATAAAAACCTAACCTCAGAGATTTGATTACACTGGGAAAGAAACTACTTTGCTTTGCTCTATTATAATGGCCCTTCTTGCAGGAAGGTCAGTGTATGAAGACGAGCCCCCCACTGTGCTCTTAGCTCAATTACAGCGAGGACTAAGGTGATAGATGACCCTCGCATGAGATCACACATCCCTTGGCCTCCATGAGCTTCATAAAGGATCTAGAAAAACGGTAATAAGTCATAAGAGGAGGGACTTAAGACTTGTCTAAAAAGCGAAAACAGTTCAAAACTGAAAAACCTTATGACAGCACTTGAGAACTTCCAAAGCTGTTTTTATTCTTAAAGGTCCAATGCTGACCATTTTTTCATGACTTTGTGATTTTCTTCCTTGTACATTTCTAGTTAATAACTAGTTTTTATTTCCCCAATGGCCCACATTAAACAGAAAACCGTATCTGTAGAAGAGATTTCTACACTCACATTAATATTCACACTGATACAAAAAGAATGAAAAGCCATCAATTCAGCTCTGATAGCCACTAGCCTTTGAGAAGCTCAGCCCTACTCCTCTGGCCCTACCCGTTCTTTGACTCAATCCAAATACAATTATCAGTGGGGCAAATACAACCATCCTAAATGGACCATCAAACCTTAGTGGGCTGCAGAGAGGCGAGTGTACATATGCGAAGAAGCATGGATCTTCCTAGAGTAGTGACTCCACTGAAAAGATACTTGTGAAACTGCACAAATCCTTCACCCTAAGGAGTCAGAGCAAGGACTTCAGGTAGATGTGCTATGTCCAAGCTGATACCTTAATGACCTGCTCTCATCTGTCCATCTCCACACAGTTTGGATGTGAAATCCCATCTAGTTCTGAGAACAGCGCTGTGGAAACAGGTATTTTGCCACAAAAATATTTTGATTTGAATGAACTTGTGCTTTTCAAGAGGGAAATGTAAAACACTACTTAGATAAAGGTTAGAAAAGCATGAAAGGAGTTAAGTCCTGATTATTTCCCCTCATTTTCTGAAGCCCTTAGCCTATTCCGTTCTTAGAAAACAGCAACACAAATTGTGATTTAATCACTTGGATTCATTCTTCCATATAAGCCTTTTCTATTCAAATATGCAGCAAGTTTTGATGGCAAAAATTTTACAGTGGAGATTTGAGCTGTTAACAAAATCAGAAATAATTCTGTATGCTGTCCCTAATGAAAAATAATCCCTTTTTTCCACTGTTAAATAATTAAATTTTTCATTTAATAAACTAGTGCATGCCACACAGATAAAATGGGTGAAACTTCCACAAAACTGTCTTTCCCTTCTACAAACTGTGTTCTTTAGATCAGAATGACATTTTTTTCCTTAATAGTCGTTCAACTTCTTAACATAAACTCTCTTTTTCCCCCCTACGGTATATTTTTATGTTGCAGCTAAATTTATCCGCAAGTGATGAAAAGGGTTTTCTCCCATTTGTTTTCCACAGACACCCACCAATCAGAACATGATACACTTTTGCAGATCTTTGTCAAGGAACTTTGCTAGGGTAGATTAAGCACTTAAAACAGATGTTCCCCATATCTCCTGCCTCACATCTAGCTACCCCAAACTCCAGTTTAATAGGCGCTCAGTGATACCACAGAATGGCCACCAAGCCCATAGTATAGGAAAATACAGGGCTGCTTTTTCACATATCGTTTCTGGAACTGAAGTCTGAAAAAATTCTCTCACAAGCCAGCTGGTCTCAAAGGAAGGTTACTGAAACGTAAACTCACTAGCGAGTCGTCAGTGTAAGATATATATGAGAAATACTTATGGGGGAAATTGTGTTCAAAACAAACACTTTTATTACTAGGGGAGCACATCACTCTACAGGAAAACAGCACACCAGGTCCATTTCAGAAAGATGCACATCCCAAACCCTCCTTCTCAGCCACCTCAGGACTTGCGTTGCAAAGGAATGTATCTCCGAGGCCACAAGTCCTGTAACTCTTCCAAAATGTTGGGGGAGTAGGAGAAAAGCGAGAAGAATTAAACAGACCAAATTAAGTGCATGTAGGCGGATTACATTAACACTTTTTGACATATCAATAGCTTCTATTTTTTGGTGGTTGTGGGATTTTTTTTTTTATTCTATAAAAGCACTGAATAGCATGACTCTCTTGTAGGTCTAAAAGTTTAACGTGGCTGAAACAGGTTTTTAAAAGTAAGTAGGGTTTTCATGGGGGCTGGGGGGAACTATTTTCTTGAAAATGCTGGGCCTCTCATTCCCTCCCCAGACAGTTTTCAATCTGAGGACACATTTCCATAAGAACAGATTTTCCCAAGAGCAACACCACATCCAAACTTGCATTGAGATGTTAAAGGAAAAACTCCTTAGTAAATGTAAATTATAGGTAACTGTAAGCACTAAACCCATCACAGGACAGCTCAAGATGCACCCAATCGTCACAATCCCTTGTTAGCTGTCCACAATTCTCTATAATGTTTGTTACTTTGAAAATGCAACTTCCCCTTCCTATAAAACCCCCCCCAAAAAAAAAAGAAAATAGCATCTGCCATTTTGTCATTGATTCTTTTTAAGAAACTCTACACTTTATTAATCTCTGTCAAGCATTTGGAAGCAGACATTCATACATCCTAACAATTGAATCCAACTCCACAGGCAGTGCCAATTCTTCTCCAACGCACGGGTGACACGCTACATTGCTCATAGGTCATCTAATCAGCAGTGAAATAAAGAACTGCCAGGCTTAATAAAATTTAAGCTATCCACCTGAATGAAGTGTGCTGCACATACCACCGGGAATTGGTGTACGAAACCACTACAACATTT
This sequence comes from Bucorvus abyssinicus, assembly GCA_009769605.1. Classification (NCBI taxonomy): domain Eukaryota; kingdom Metazoa; phylum Chordata; class Aves; order Bucerotiformes; family Bucorvidae; genus Bucorvus; species Bucorvus abyssinicus. The sequence continues at coordinate 4,334,257 of CM020041.1, read as the reverse complement.
AGAAGCCGGACTTGAAACTCATTCCAACTTAGAGGTTTCCATTTTAATGAACTTGTTTCTGTTTACACAGAAGCATTTTGCTTTGCCATCATACCGTGACATGGGAGAATACAGCAGGCTGAGCAAACAAAGCTTTGTAGTCATGCAATTTAATTTCAGAATAGAGGAAAACAGACATACAGAGCTGTACTACGCCCTTAGAAACACGCATATAACTTCCAGTGGGTTGTCTTTAAGTCAACAGGTATTTTGAACTCAGTAAAGGGCAGAAAGTGGGACAGAATCATAATTGCATAAACAACCAGAAACTAACCCAGATCTCCTCGTTCTTTACAGAGCATGCAGGGAAGACACAGTTCTGCTAACAGAGGGCAGAAGAGGCCCTTAGCAAGAGAATCCCGCACGTGAAGAACTGCTGACGCCATCTGAAATGCGTACGTTGGTTGTGAAAACCCCAAGAGCCATCTGAGCGGCACTGAGAAACCTGTTGGCAGCTATGGCCTGCAGGGAGGAACGAAACCGGCCTAGAAATGAAGGCAAACCCATTTCCAATCTGCATTTTATTTTGCAGACCTCCTGCCTCAGCACAGTTAAAGGTCAATCCCTTCAACAGGCAACGATTAAAAGCAGAAGCTTTTGTCTTTTCAATAGCCTTAGTGAATGACTTCCCTTGAGAGAAATCTATGATGCAAGGAAAGGATTTAACCGCAGCTGCAGATTCTCTCTTTAACCTGATTCTTTTTTTTTTTTTTATTAGTTCTTCTTTATCTGTTTATTGGCCCAGGGAGTACAAGGTTGAATTGAATGAGAAACCCAAGGGAGTTTCAGTCTCAGTCAATGCAATTTTCCTCTCTTTAGAGGCTAAGCACAAAGCCAATTGCTCTCCAGAGTTCCTTGAGCTCTCATCCACCTATGAAACGACATTCATCATCCCTAAATTCTTCTCACCTAATGCACTGGTCCTTCAAGTCCTACAGCCTCTGCTTTTTTCCCCAAAACTTAATGAAACACAAGAAAACTGAGCCCTGTCTTTTTAAAAATGCAGCAAAACGTATAGAACCAGCTTTTATGTACATAAATTGCACATTTAACGTGCACATCAAAAGGACATGGGGAATTCAATTAACAGACAATTAAGCAGTTGCAAGTGGAAGGAAATTTAAGTGAACCAGAAACCATATTAACTTGTTCATGGACACTGAATTTTTCAATGGCCCTTTGGAATTGTTCCAGGAGTGAAAGCTGGGAAATATAACAGGATCATGGAAACAGTCAGTAAACAAGCAGCAGTGAAAGAAACTCATACTGACTTCGGAAATGGAGAAAAATGGATACTGTGCCCTCTCAAGTAAACCATAACACATTCAGTCTGCAGGTAAGATAAGACACAGTTCCCAAAAGATTAACGTAGAGAGGAGAAACATCTATTCTTTGTATACACTCAGTGTGGCAATGGGCTTGGTAAGTATTTGTCTGGAAAAACACAGTTACTGGAGCAAAAGGATAGGCTAAATAACTTGGAGTTCTTGCCAGCCCTCTTCTACTATGACTTAGAAGAGTCACCGTGCGTTGGCTGAGCGACCATCTAATAAACCTGAAGTACCTGTATCTGAATAAAGCAAAGCATGTAACTGCAGGTGCTTATTCAAGAAGATATTCTCACAGTTAGATTTGCCATGAGGTCTGCAAGCCTGCCCCGGCACTGATATACTGTGATTGCCTGGAACAAATATGCTAATGCAAATAACATGGGATTTGGATCTATGACATCTGTAACCGCCTTTTCTTCGGCAACTGGGTATTCCCTCCCCACTCTCTTGAAATGCCTGCTTAAGCAGAACACTTAGTCAAAATATATGAGATTTTAAGTTTATTAATGTAAAAATGTCTCTCGAGCTCAATTTATATCACATTATAATTTACTGCATTTTAAGCATGTGCAACAGCTATTATTCATGCAATCAGAAATGTTTTGCTGATTGCATTTATGCAGTTTTCAAACATGTATTATAGCTGACCTTATTAAATATGCTGAAGCACCACTTAGACAAAAATCACACAAAAGCACAGTTCCTCGACTGAACCTTCAAGTAGCACTTACAAGCATGAATCAGTGCTAATTGCTTCACATTTATCATCTCTGAAATCACAGTATGGGCAAGAGTTCTTAAATACACAGCTGTGTAGGTCACAGCTTGGCAACACTTGCTAGGCAAGTTATTTGCTCCCCACCCACATCCAGCCTTTTTTCTTTTTTAAAACCCATCTTCAGCCAATTAATCTGAGGTTACAGAAAACATGTTCTTTCTCATCACCTGTACGTCTACCCTGAATTTATAAATACTCCATCAAAATACAGTCAAATAAAATCACCAGTTTGTGATCTAGAACCCTGAAGTTCAGGTTCTAAAAAGCAGCTACGAAGAGAAGGACGTGAGAGTCCTGGTGGACAGCAAGCTAGCCATGAGCTAGTAGCGTGCTCTTGTGGCCAAGGTGGCCAATGGTATCCTGGGGTGCATTAAGAAGAGTGTGGCCAGCAGGTCGAGGGAGGTTCTCCTCCCCCTCTACTCTGCCCTAGTGAGCTCATATCTGGAGTACTGTGTCCAATTCTGGGCTCCCCCATTCAAGGCAAGGAACTACTGGAGAGAGTCCAATGGAGGGCTACAGAGACGACCAGGGGACTGGAGCACCTCTTTGACAAGGAAAGGCTGAGAGACCTGGATCTGTTTAGCCTGGAGAAGACTGAGAGGGGACCTCATTAATGCTTTTAAATATCTAAAGGGTAGGTGTCAACAGGATGGGGCCAGTCTATTTTCACTGGTGCTCTGTGATAGGACAAGGATCAACAGGCATAAATTAGAACACAGGAAATTCCACCTGATAATAAGGAAAAACTTTGAGGGTGATGGAACACTGACCTAGGCTGCCCAGAGAGGTTGCAGAGTCGTCTTCTCTGGAGATTCAAAACCCACCTGGACGCCATCCTGTGCAGCCTGCTCTGGCGAACCTGCTCTAGCAAGGGGTTGGACTGGATGATCTCCAGAGATCCCTTAAAACCGCCACCATTCTGTGATTCCGTAAACAGTGCCATGTATTTCACATGCAGAAATTCTGACACTGCATGTATTGTTGGTAATTTATTCTATGTAAAATAGTCTGATGCTGTGTTTCTATGTGTGTCTATTCCAAAACAAAATGATTAAAGTTTGTATGTTAAATAAAAATCAAAAGGAGTAAAAGTCAACAGGTTCTTTAGAAACATATGCCCTTTTTCTGCAGTAGGCAGAAATAAATTACAGAACTTGAGTGCCCACAACTTTCATCCTTGTACAGTCAATGACCCTTTCAAAAGAGTTGCCACAAACATACTTTGATTTCAATTGGAGAGTGTTTTAAAACTGCTTTTACAGAAGTGTCAAGTGGTTCCATGTAATTGTGTCTCCCAACCTCTAGCTATTAAGGTCACCCCATGCTGACTCCCAGCAGAAACATTCTGAATTACATTTTTTCAAAGTGACATCAGTTTACATCAGGAAAGGATCTGGTCCACAGCTGTGGGTTGGTTTGTGGTTTGTTTGTTTTTTAAATATATCAGCACTCATATAGCACTTGATTATTACTTAAAAAGTGTATGCTTGAGAACTACATCTGGGACATTTACTTGAGCACATAATCAACAGTTGGGCTTTGGGACTCAAGATGGGCAGAAATACTAGGGTGTTAACAGCTGGAAAGAAAGCAGAAATAAATGACAAGCATCCTAGAAACAACCTTTCAGAGCAAAGAGGACAGCAGCAATGTTGGTTTTGCCTGGAGGCTGTACCCAAGTGTGAGGAACCCAATATGTGGATGTCAGTGTGATGGGCAAAGTCCTCAATTTGAGAGCGATGGAGCACCTGCCACTCCCTTTCTCATTAAATGGCACACGGGAGCTTAAGCACTTCTACTGATCATACCCCCACAGTGCAACTGCCCTCTCTGCTTTTCCTTACCAAGCAAGAGAATCATGAAGACAACCTATCTAGTTTGGACAAAGTGAAGGACTGCTGAGGAGAGTGCTCGGACAATATACAGATGGTACATCTAAGGCACTACTCTTCCTTTTGACAAGGAGCTATGAAAAAAAAATAAAAAGCTACACCCCAAGTGATGACCATGATAGGGTGACTGCAGTCACAGCTCTCTCCATGGCAATCTTTCCAGGTTTTGCACTGCACAATGGATAGAGAAAAACTGCGAGTGTTTATGCAATGTATTTCAACCAGTTGTGTCCCCTGTACCAATCACGTAACTTGAGATGGACTGGGCACCAAGATCATTGCAGATGCGTGAAGGCAGTACTAGAGGCAGGGTGAAGCAGCCTGTGCTGGACCCAGTGACACTGAGCCAGGCTGCTTCCTGCTTCTGAGCAGCTTAGTTTCTCTTTACGCTGCACTGCTGTCTGAAACCTCCATCTATTCGGGGCTAAAACTGTAGGGTGGTAACTAGCATATTAAGTCTGGGATACTCAACCCAGCTACTATTTCCTGCAAGAATGGATCCCAGCCTCAGCTGTTCCTAAGAGAGGTATCCTTTACCTTCATCTGAAGAAGCTCCCTTTTGTATGCTGCCCAACGCAGTAGAGCTGGCACATGTCACAGCTGCCATCAGCACCACTGCAGACTTGGGCTACGACGTTAAGGTCTTCCTTGAGTCCACAGAGGCTGAGCATCTCCTTAAAGACACCAGCTTTCTTCCTAGAAACTTGCACAATTCAGGAGCAAGGCCAGAAAGGCTTCAGAAATGACTGCAGACTAAAATTGCTTTCAGAGTAGAATAAGGCTCTCTGTATGTATTTACAAGTCCCCTGACTTATCTGTGGTAGCAAAACAAAAAGCAATTTGTCTCTCAGCTGTCAAAAAGGACAGAATGAGAAAAGATGACGATGACTATGAGTCCAAGAGAAGATGCCCATCTTAATAAAGATACTTCTAAATAAAGAGCTATAATCACAAGTGAAGTATAAAATCGGTGAGGGTGAAGCTGAATAGGGCTCAGAAAGTTAATTCTACTTTTGCTTCCTCTTCTGCTTCAGCTTTTCCTGTTTTATAAAAAGGGAACAACACAGTGAAAGGCACTTTGGAACAAACTGGTGAGCAGTAATATTTTAGAATCGAGGATTACTATTCTGCTTGAAGATTAGAGGTAAAACGTGGCTTAAAATGAAGAAACATTAAGTTGATTGACAGTTGTTAATATTCTCGCACTTCTTTGACTTACATAATGTAATATGTGGCCCTTCGTGTAAAATATGAGAATGAGGCACATCTGATTTATCTTTATAAATCATTTTATTTTTAGCTATAGCAGCCAAGCAAACTACCTCAGAGGAATAAAACCAGGCCTGAATGGTTCCGAATTCTCACTTCTAAGACCGTTGGATAATCAGATGCAAGCCTTATATTTTTCCCAGAGTTGTTTAAATGGCAGTGAACATCCCTTCACTAATGCTAACAAAGCCATAAAAAGAGTGGGAAAGCAAAAGGTGAGGAATGAGAATATTCAAAGCAAGGAGTTGAAGAGGAATGAACCAAATGGCAAGAAGATGTTTTAAAAAAGTGAGATAGAAGAACTCTTCTCTGAAATGTTGGCTCTGCTCAATGGCGCTTACTCAATAAAGAATATGCCAGGATAATATGCTGCAGTAATAAAGACACTAGGGTTCACAACATGCATCTTTTTTGGCATTTCGCTGAAATGGTAAAGTCACCAGTGCAGTAAGAGAGGCTTCAAATGAGTGATACCATCCTTCTCCATCATATATAAATCCATTATATTCTCTTCGGCAATAATGAAAGTCCTCTTGCAACGACTTTTCCTCACTCTTGAGAAGATAATTTCTTCAGGGAAACATTTCATAGACAGAAACAAAGCCAACACAGAGTTTTGCCTTAGTTACCTTCGTCAGTGCATTTAGCTTCTAATATTTTCCCAGGAAAGTTCATTTTAGATTAAGTTCATAATCATGAACAGTTCTCAAAGGGATTCAGTCCTTAGGAAATATGGAGGGGTGCTTCAAAGTTTAGGGATGCTTTTTTCCCCTCAAATTCAAACTACAGTCACTAATATGCTTGAAGTGACGCACAGTTAGACTGGTTAAAAATTTTGTATATAAAGCACACTTGGATAATATGCTGTTCCTTAAAGACATCTGCTGTCCTTAAAAAGTGAGAATGTTTTGGTTTGACAGAACATTTGAAAGAAAACTTTCTATTCACAGTTAGAGAAGACTTCATTAAGGAAAAAGAGTTTTAGTCTTTCCACAAAGAAAAAGAAGAATATATTCCATTTGGTTCTAAAAATTAATGAGAACAAGATTTAATGGTTGGGAGGATGAGAAGGAGAAAATTCTACTGAGACTTTACTGAAACCAGAGGTCCTTATCACATAAGGAAAACATTGCTGAGTGTATCACTTACCACAGCCAAAAAAGGAATGAAACTCACAAGCAGCCTATGGAACATTTCCGTACTAGAAGGTGGTATCACAAAAAGAAGGTTCATGTAGAAAAAGACTCATGATCATCTAAAAGAAAAAAAAAATTCTAACAATTCTTAAGTTAGAGACACAGACTCTACAGAAACATATTAAAAATGTTTTAAAGCAACGTAAACAGACAACTCCTCCCTGTTCCATTTTCTCTACCCTGAATACAAGAGGACCTGAGCAGCCGTCTGAAGTTAGACTTAAGAACTGCATCATGTCTGTGATTTAAGTTATATTCAAAGATCTAAACACAAAACTCTTGAGGTAACTCTACAGGGGAGGGAGAAAGAAAAATAAAAACTCCAGCAGGGCTGTCAGTGCTTTAATGCATGTTGAAAATAAATAAGTAAGAGGAGGGCACAGGACCTTGACCTCACAGGTTTGCAGTTTCTATCCTGGAATCATATCTTGAGTCCCTGCACAGCAGAAGGAAACAAACCTCTTCCCCCCCCCAAAAAAAAAGGAACAAACCAAAATAACATCAAATGCTGCAACCCAACATGGCAAGGAAGAAACTTCTTAACCAGAAAGTTAGTCCAGAAGCTTGTCTCTGAGCTCTGTTAAATTCAAGAGCTCTGGTTTTGCAGATCTCAGCAGGAAACTAATATCAGCCTTCCACCACAACAAAGATGCACAGAGCATTTGAAATGGTTTTCATTATCCTGAATATATGTTAATCTCCTTAAACATAAAATAGATCAAACAAACACAGATTCATCCTCACCTCAAAGACAGAGAATTCCCAGACTATACGGGAAAGCGTTTGAGGCTTTAATGTACAAGAAGAGAGACTTAATGCTCAAAAGATGCTGCTAAAATGGCACTGCCTTTTTACGCTTACTTCTCATGAAGCTGTTTGCAGGGCAAAAAGCTTTCTTTGCAATGGTTTCTAACAGCTGTAGGATGTCTCAGAATTTTTCAACCCTGTAATAATACAAGGGAAGGAAATTATTTTGTGATTTTTTTTTTTAGCTCCTCATTTTCCTCATTCTATTAATCATCTCTTATGCACGACACTACTGCAAAAACCCCATTTAGAAAGCCAAATAATTTTGGCTGACAGACACATCCATCATTTGTGCTTGACACATTTCAACTGGTATGGTTCCTTTCAAGTTCTGCTCCCTCAGAGGATTCAGCAAATGAGCACGTTCTCCAAAACTATTCAGATTTTATTAACAGTATTTAATAAGCAGAAACAATAAAGTTACTAAAAGGGACAATTCCTTTTTTTGTAAAATGAGGCAAAACGAAGACGATCATGTTACCACTTAGCATTGCATATCATTTTAGGTTGTTCTTTCATAAACAGTATACATCTTTGATATTGATACCAGATTTCAAGTCATGCTAAACCATTTTTAACAGCCATTATTACTGCTAAAAAAACCGTATTGTCCATCATATGGTTGTCACTTGTGCCTCTAAAACTGCAACACAAAAGCTTTGCACTGGTCAAGGCCCTATGCACATACTGCATTTACACCAAAAGGAAGCGAAAAGGTTTCGCTGCTGCCCCGGGAGAGCGAGGCAGTGCCCACCTTTTCCCTGGCAAGCCTGCGTGAGGTGATGGGACAGAGAAACAAAGTCTGGTTTATGAGTATGAAAGCTAAATGCCATGTTTTCATCATCAGGGGGGAAAAAAAAAAAAAAAAAATCACTCCTGCTAACTCAGGGAGATCCTTTCCTTCTGGAAACTTGGTGATTAAAGGGTCGCCTCTAAGAATGGAGGTAGCAGATTCAGGTAGGAAAGCTTCTCAACTTCACTGCGAGCTGAAGTAATATGCTTAACACCAACATATCTCAAAACTGCATATGGAAGACACGGAACCTGCTTTCCTTTGCTGATCACTTTGGGAATGTGCACACAATGGAGAAATCCATTTCATTGGTCGTGTGGCTTTATTCCGAGTGAAATGACATATAGCAAAGAAAATCTTCAACTACTGCAGGAGAGAGGGAGATATCAAAGGCCCTTAGGAATCCTGGAGTAGAAACGCCCACATTGGACATAGCAACTTCTGATGACCAGAGGCTGCAGCGTGCTCCATATTCCTGCAGTGCCCTCTCATTTACTCTTCTGCCCTGGCAGGGGAATATTCTACGTCCTGCAGAGCTTGCAGCAAAGTGCTTATCCCCAACTAGCAGTTTTCTAAATTGCCCACTGAACAACACACAGCAAGGTTGGTTTATACTCTGCATGTAGCACTGGTTGCAATTACATCAACATTTCAAGTTTAATTACAAGCAAGATAAATACACGTTTAGAAATGCCGCACAGAAGTTACGTGACATTCTACTGGAAAAACATGCAAATCATTTCAGCTTCCTTGCCTGGCTCTGAAAAGATTCTACTTTTTAAAAGCTACCTTTTACATGTAGATACACACACCCCCCTCTTAAGTATTTTTTGTCCTTATTAATCATTCAGCTGAACTTTCTATTCTCAAATCCATCAGAGGAAGATTTAAGAGGGACTGTAATGATGATCTGTAGGAATGAGCCTGGGCTGATAAGTCCCTTTTCAAGAGCTGCCACTGAATTCTGGAAATCACTCTGAATTGCCTCTAACCTCATAGAAATACACACAATGGGACTGAACAGCTTGTCCATTTTACATCAGCTAAATTCTGCACTCGACATACTCATTGCAGAAACCCCCGAAACAGATTTGACTTATAAATAGCTACAGTCCACTTACAATCACAGCAAAATACTGTTAATTATATTACTCTATAACTCTCTGTTAAAATTCTTCACCTGTTATCAGTGACATTTATTTGGACATAAATGGTCTAGTGCTGTTTTTCCAGGAACCATTCTAACAAGCTGTTTCGGTACAGATCCATTCATCTTCCAGCAGCCAGGTTATCAAGAATTTTATCCACTGGATTTGCTACATACTTGTGTTTTCCTAATATCATTTTTCTAAGTCACTTTAAACCACACTTTGCCTCACACACCTTTAACATCAGACAAACCAGTCCTGTTTCATACCATTTTAACCAAACCACAAATTCACAAAAAATAATTTCATTCCAGATGTACACTCTTATTAAGACAATATTCCAGTTGTTTCAGGCAGAATTTCTGTTCAGACTAAGATTATTTTTTTAAAAGCAGAACCCAATAAACCCTCTTTCACTTACTGTGATATAAGATGATCAACATACAATAAAGGACAAACAAAAATGAAGTTGCTAGTTCTCTTATATCCTACCAGCCAAATGCAGGCCACAAGCAGTGACTGCAAAAGAAAAATAAGATGAAAGTTGAATAGTCTGAGGTTTATTATTTTTCATTTCAGAGGCAGCAAGTCTTCTAAGCACACCATTTAGCAGCCTCGTTGTAAATGAATTAATTGCCATACGAACTGCTTACCCCACTACCAAAATTCAGCCACTAGAAAACATGAAGGCTCCATTCTAAGGGTCATTAGAGAGGACATTTCTGTGGTGGTGATCTGAAACTGCACAAGATCAGAGTCTTCATAGTCAGCACTTTATGGAATGCAGTGGAAAATTTGCATCTCTGGCACATAATTTTCTCCCTCCTTCTGACATGCTGTAAAACTCAGCAGAATATAACCCTAAGACATCAACAGGATTATGATGCATGCTAGACACACACTAAGCAATCTTTGTGCTCTTGGAGCAATCACTACAGTCCCCGCAAAGATCTCATTTTGGGGGGGAAAGAAGAGTGGAAAAGTTTAGATAAAAGGCTAAAGCAAGACACACACACACACACACAAAACAACCAAGCAAAAAAAACCAACCCGAAGAAAAAGATGCAAAACATCTTTTCACAGAACAAATGAAATATTGTGTTCTGTCAGTATGGTTTTTTCATATATTGTATGTACAGACTTCCCAAAAAATAAAACAATGCCGCTTACCCCAGTTTTGTTTTCACTGAAACTGAGTTGTTCTTTCCCCCTCTTCAAATTTTTCTATTCAGAAACTGAACTAAAAAAAAAAACAAACCACCTCTGCTGCTTAAGCTGACCCTGAGAAGTACTCAGCTTCCTTAATTGCAAAATTTAAGAAGATTTACAACAATTCAGCTTTTCTAGATTAAATATATTGAAATCTATTGCAACAGCAGCAAATGATCCATGGAGAAGTCATTATGGAAAATGTAAGGACAAAAAAAAAAAACTGTTCATGAAGAAAATGGACTCGGTTAATGGCTCAGTCCACTCTCCTGAGCAATACTTGAATAAATCTATAGGCTATCTCGTGCCTACACCCCCAACTGTGAACTAGGATTAATGATTCTGTAACTCAAAAAAAATCTCGCAACAACAAAATCCATTACTTACAGTCATTCAGATGATATGACATAAAAAAATGACAAGAAGTCTTCTAAAACATTCAAACCAGTGTTGACAACTGCCAGAGCACAGATCCTGCCCTTCCCAGCTGCATTACATCCCAATCCAATGCCTAAGCTATCCACTGTGTTCAACTACCCAGTAAATATGGGATTTCTACCTTAAAACAGTTAGATGCTGGCTGTAATATCCTCCGAACTATAAGGTTTCAAAAGCTTGTTCCAAAAGTGTCCTTTCAAAGACACCGTTCTTGTTCCACTGCACCCTGGTGCAATCCCTAAGTACCGTGGCTGGCAGTGGTGCTGCTAAGACCTGACCAAGCACAGGGCACAGTCCCCTCAACATCTCTGACCTGTTCTAAAACCTTTTTCTAATCTCCACATTGCTTTTAAGTAAACTGTTTAAACTATTGATTCTATTTCCCACAATCCAATTTTATTTAAACCAAGAATTTAAGAGAGCCAAATAATTCTTTGTATTGACCATGCAAAGGTTTGCATCCGTTATGCTGGAAAAAAGGCTGGGTCGTGGTGGGCAGCCCTCATTCACTGTTAATAATTCACTCGTCATTATACACAGCACTTTATAGAATTTGAAATTGATATAATTGCAGTAGGCAAGAAAATAGGAAACTGCATCCAGCTTTCAAGAGACATTCAAAGGCTATTCAAGATGTTGAAGAGCTGTGCAGAAGCATTCTGAATGATTTTTACAAGTCCTTTCTGGTTTTTTTCATCCATTACATTCAGCAGTAACCATCAGCTTCTGTAAGACTGTTCTCAGGGGTAAGGATGCTACTTCTATGACTTAAAGAGTCTATTAATGCACATCTCCTGAATGTAAAGAGAAGAAAATAATCCAAAGGAATACTTCACTGTGTTATGATGCAGGAAAAAAAAAAAATCCAAAATGCAAAATAGATGTTTTGATTAATGTTTTCTAATATACTTTTAAAATAATGTTTAAAAATTAAATCTATTTCTATTAAAAAAAAAATCAAAATTCTGAGATCAAGTTTCACACATAGATCTTCTGTTCAGTCTGCAGTAACTACCACACGTCGTAGGATCCAAGTGCTGGTATACATATCGAACAGTCATTGCAACTGACGACAACTTAGAGAGTAGAGTAGGAAACTTCAAACTATGAACCAGATGGCTTCCTAAGAAGGGAAGCCTCCCCCTCAAATTTTCCTCTATGTCATTCTGTCCATTTAGGATGAGGTTTCCCTGTCAAAATAACAGTTTGGAAACACGTACTGCGAGATCAGTACAAAACTCCTAGAAACAAAACGTCCTTTGTCTTCAAGGAATTCCTTTCCCACCTGGTATAGCAGACTCAGTCTGTTCATAGCGCTGGAGAATCACAGAATTGTTCCGGTTGGAAGAGACCTTTAAAATCATTGAGTCCAAAGGTTAACCCAACCCTGCCCAGTCCCCACTGACCCCTGTCCCTCAGCACCACCTCCACACGGCTGGGAAATCCCTCCAGGGATGGGGATTCCACCACTGCCCTGGGCAGCCTGAGCCAGGCCTCGACAACCCCAATGGGGAAGAAATGGTTCCTCAGGGCCAACCTCAACCTCCCCTGGCCCAACTTAAGGCTGTTTCCTCTCGTCCTGTCACTTGTTCCTGGGGAGAAGAATCTGACCCCCACCTTGCTCCAACCTCCATTCAGGGAGTTGCTGAGAGTGAGAAGGTCTCCCCTGAGCCTCCTTTTTTCCAGACTAACCCCCTCCAGGTCCCTCGGCCGCTCCTCAGCGCACTTGTGCTCCAGTCCCTGCACCAGCTTCGCTACCCGGCTCTGGACACGCTCCGGCACCTCAATGTCCTTGTAGTGAGGGGCCCAAACTGAACCCAGGATTCAAGGTGTGGCCTCACCAGTGCCACGTACAGGGGGACAGTCACTGCCCCGCTCCTGCTGGCCACACTACTGCTGATACAAGCCAGGATGCAGTTTGGCCTTCTTGGCCACCTGGGCACACTGCTGGCTCATACGCAGCTGGTTGTCGACCACATTTCTTCCAACTTTTATTTCAGATTATGCGGCTCACAACTCTTCCTCAAGGGTTATGCATTTCGTGTTGGGTGATTTTAAATTTTTAACTGTTATATGACATTACTTCACACCTAGATCCCTCTACATTTGGTATTAGAAAAGGAGAACGTCTTGCCCCAAACATCTCTGACTGTCATTACAAGGACAATCTACTAAGCCTTTTGCAAAAGGCCTGCAAACTGTTAACCCCTTTGTTTCCAGATACTGTCTGGATACTATACAGCAATCCCACAATCTCATGAAAGATAGTGAATGTATGAGCAGACAGTACTTTCAACATTACTAACTCCAAACATTTCAAGAGTGAGAGAGAAGCCACTACAGAAAAGAAAATATTGATTCAAAGGAATCACAAAAAAAAAAAAAGATTACGGCGCTAAGAAAAACAAACGCGTGAGCCTAGCAGCTTCTGACTTGTGGGTTCCTGCCTTTTTTCTATATAGTCTTGAAAAACATAGAAGATGAGAGTCAGATATAACCAAATGACTCTAGGAATAGGACACTAAAAAGAAATTACCTTCTGCAAGTGCCTAGCACTCTTCCATACCATATTGTGTCTTCAGGCACTCAAACTGGCTGTGCACAACTCATTTAACTCTCAAAGCACAGAAAATACATTCAGATGGTTACACTGCATCTGAGCCATAGCATAAATCTCAAAGGCAAACCAGCTAACTGGTACACCCACTGGTTTGGTTTAACTCTGGAGTCTCTGAAACGTCATTGGTTGTGTGATGGAACGTGCTCATCTGTGTATTCTCCTTTCAGCATACTGCTCCATGCTGATTCTTTTCTGGCCTCCTCTAGAAGAACAACTGCAGAATGGCCGTTTCTGATTGATTGTTCAATTTAATTTACATTAGAACACTATCAAATTATTTTTGCATTTAATATTTATTTTATTAATACAAACACAGAACCAGACATTCAGAGAAACCAATTTTGGAATACACTAGGACAAGGATTTTCAATAAAAATATTCTTAACTCTTACTGCTAAAATGTGTTGTTCTTTTCAGGGGGAATTTGAAAGAGGAAAATAATTTGTTAAAGAGCATGTAATGTCCTAATAAGAAGTAAACTACTTTTTAAATGTAATTCTACACATTAGAAAATCAAATTCTCTGATATTCTCAGCAGCAATTGCATATAGTGAATTATGAAACTCTACTTATTAGACAAATGGGGGACTCAACCTATCAAAACTTACTTTCAAGTTCATTATGTCAGAAAATTGTTCTTCCTGAAGCTTGTAAAGCAAGCTTCTGACACACTGATGAAAATAAGAAAAAAAAATTTGCTTTGAAATTCTTACTCTCCAGATGGTGTAGAAATATGGAACATAACCATAAAACTGCATGTTTACAAAGCACGTGAACAGAAATATTTTAACATTAATGAATTCCACTTTTCACCCTTTTTTTTTTTTTTTAAGAGTAAAGTATATTTTTCTACCCACCTTCTCATTTCTAATCCATTCTTTTAATTCTCCCGTCTTGACATGGAAATAGTGGATATGGCACCTTTGCGCTACAGATAAGGTTATCAGACAGCACCACTCACTTTCACTCATTAGTATCTGAACCCCACCCCTGATATAACGCCATGTCCCTCTGAGCTGTAGAGTGGAAAATTAAGTATGTTTTTACACGCCAAGTTCCTGCGCAGATTTCCTATCAGGAAACCCAAGGGTCACTGTGGCATGACAGAGAAGAAAACGCTCTACTACCCTCTTGCCAACACCTCTCCTTCGTGGCCTGCTTGTTAAGGAGATCTTACTACTGGAGAGGAAAGGCCACTTCTCTCACATCTCTCACTGGAGATCTACATTTCTCCATCCTCTTTTGCAAACTGACTAGAATTCTATATCTTTCACACAGAAGATCAGTACTGCATATTAAATAGCACAATTTATTAGAGTCATAACCTGGCACCAGTCTCTCCCATGCTGCTGATTGCCTCTCAAGTACACCAGCTGCACTCAGTCTAAAATATCTACAAATCTTTTTAGACATTGGTTAGTGATAATTATGTCAGATGATCCCAGGAAGCTTCACGTTTATCTATTCACAAGTATTTCTCAAAAAAAAAAAAAAAATCCCCAAACACAACAGATTGACACGACTGTACCTTTTCAGGACATACAGAACAGAATTCCCACTTGGTGCAGCATGTTAAAGGCTCATTCAGCAGGAAGGAAGAAAGGAAGGAAGGAAGGAAAAAGAGAAGTTCCTTTCTGATAAAAATCTTTTGGTAAATTGTGCAGCATCTGTTTAAGATTGCCAAGGAGTAGATTCTGTCATCGGAAAGGCATATATTTATTAAGTTTCTGGAAACCTTCCATTTCCAGTTTCAACTTCCAAGTGCTTTACAGACTTAAAATTACAAATTATGGATTATTCATAAAACATATCAAATAGAAAAGCTTGCCAGTTCTCCCAGGTTATAAGGTTAAAAGATCTCATTTCTGAAGGTACAGCTCAGGAGCAATTCTAATTGAGGCAGCAGAGTTGTATGGTCATAGGGGGAAAGGATCATCACCTCCCCTCACATCCCATATATCACAGAAGTCACGTGCTTTGTTACAAAACAATCACTTCTCTTACCATCCAGAAACCATTCACAGTTACAATAAGGCTTTGGTTGGGTTTGTGCATCTTGAGAATCTCTATTCAACTCTATCATGAAGAAGATACAACACAAAAATTCAATCGCAAATTTGAAATGATACTTCTTCGTGACAACTGCTTTCAAAAGCATGAGGTTAACTTTACACCAGTCTTCAGAGTTTGGCATTGTCATGTCAGCATAAGTTTGGCTGTGATTGCCATAAATGATCCTCTAATCTTGATCCACCGAATGGAAATGAAGTGCTATGAGTGTTACAGCAGGAGGGCGTTTGCTTTTAGAGCCCTCTGTTATAGTATCACCGCTACAGTGAAATACTGAAGAACTTTCCACAAAAATAAGTACAAAAAAATCTACGACACCTCTAAATCCGGGAATATACTGATCTTTATCACTCTACAAATGTATTTTTCATTATCATATTAAAGAAAAATACCAAAACTACTGATAAATACATCGGTATCATACTTGTTTTCTGTGGAACAAGAAAAAGAGTTGTCTTAAGAATCTCTTCTCAATAGGTCACAGTTCATCTTGATATTCATTTATTCTAGAACATTACCATTTTAATATAGCAATGTTGAGAATTTTTGGCCATCTATAAATCTGAAATATTTAATATTGCAGTATTTAGTCTGTCATAGAAAAGTTACAACCCTACAACCCAAAGACATCAACTTGGTAAGATTTGGTTGCCATTTTTAATAAAAACTCTTCTCCCATTTAGGACAACATGTTGCTTCAGCTTGAAAGATTGGGTATCAGAAGATATCTGAATACGAACATGAAAGGCAGGAGTCATCTAAGCTAGTTGTCTAGGTTTCCTTTAGTCAATAGGCAGAAGCAGCCAACAGCTCCCCAAATTAGGTCAGATGAACTGCATCCGAGAATTAATTGCCTGCTTCACTCCAGTGGCTGAAGAACAACTCTAACCAGTCGGCTGAAATACAACCATAGCGTAGCTAGCTCAGGTTAGATGAGATGAATCACATTTAAGTGTATCGTTTGCTCTGTTAAAGCCTGAAAGATCACCAGCCTGGCAGAATTCTATAATGAAAAATCAAGACTGAAATATCACTGCACTGCTTACCAAGCAGTACGGGCACTGAACGCCAGTTCCCTTGGAGAGAGGGCTTTTCACTACCCCTTCATACAAAGTGCTCCCTGAATGTAAGATCTGTCCTCCCCTTCAGAAAAATAAAAATAGTTATAGGTGACTTTGCCCTGCTGAGCCAACATATGGTACTTCAGCTTAATCATGGCAGGTGCTCCTGCTGGAACCCTGAACAGTTCAGCTCACTGTGGAATGATAAACAAGGAACAGAAGAATAATGAGAAGCAAGTATGGAAAGGAAAGGTCAGGGAAAAGTCCTAGCACTTCTAGCACTTGAGATTTTAGCTTATGGAAAAACTGAATTCTCCAGTCAGGGTCATTAGAAATTAATTCTATTCTCCAGATAGAGCAATTTGCATGAGGAAACCATTTCCTACAGCCCCTCTAAGGTACTTACAGGGACACACCATAGCGGTCTTCACAAGCCTCCCAAATGCTGATTATCTGTACGGTCCCTGCAGGAATGGCAGTAACGCTGCTCCCACTCCCAAAGGGTTTGGACGGTAACCCCGTGACTTTGGTCACACAGGAAACCTGAAGGGACCTTCGTTCTACATCCTAGACTTGCACCTTCTTGATGGCACTGCACTTCCTCTTTGACATGGTCACAGCTGAAACGCCTGGATAGCTGTCATCTTTGTGAAATGCCCCCCATAACGGCTCCAAAAAGGCCAAGACAGGGGGATAAAGACTTGTGTCTGTAACACAAGTGACACTTAAAACCCACGGTTGCTACTCCAGCCCTTAGATGAAAACTATGTGCCTCTCACCTGCTCTGATATTCCCGAGTCCAGTCATGGGTAAGGACAGTAGATCTTAGTTACAGCCTAGTTTCAGTTTTGTGTACAGGCTGATTAATCAGACTGTATGTGGGAGAAGTTGATTTCTCTTAGATGGAAAACTCAATACCACAGTAGCAGCTGTGTTGTACATAAAACAGCGTGACTAGGCACGTATCTGTGGGTACAGAGGAGCCAAATAACACCCTTTAGCTTGTGCTATATAAATCCAACCAAGTCACCAGATGATACGACTAATACTATAATGAGGTATTTATATTTATTTGTTATTTTAAATGCTGTAATATGGTATCTGAACTAAAAGCAGTGCACTGCAAGGAGACAGAACAAATGATTGAAAATCCAGAATTCAAACAAATTCAAGTTTTTCCCCAGGTAAATTAAAATCTTTATTATTTATTTTTAAGGCATTTTCCCTCACCATCAGTGATACCAAAATACCATCGAGAGCCTGCTGGTTCAGTTAGTGTGCAGATTCCAGTCCTGCACTGACTCAAACGTGAAAGCAGCAGAGGCTGCGCATCCCCATAGACCTGAGAGAAGCAGTATCGCAGCAGTGTGACAACTTACTCCTCTGCCCTTTCCTCTTCTCTCTGTCCTGCCTACCTGAATTTTTACAGCTGTTTCATTTTCCTGGTTTGCAATAACATTTAGCAATTCTCACACTGGGATTAATTCTGGGATTAGAGAAAGACATTCTCAACCGGGCCATTTATTTGAGTGCAACCACATGTAACAGAACCTGTATTCCTTTAAGGAGGCTGTGACCAGCGTTTAAAGTGACTGGTATCTTCTACAACAGTTGCATTTACCACTAAATAGAACAAAACATTATAGAACATTATTTCAGAATAATAGAACTCGTCTAATCTTAGGCTCCTCTGTTCCACAGCAGAGCTACAGGTGTGGGTTTAATTTGTGGTGCTTTAGGAAAGGCAGTGCTCCTGTGACGATGGCTTTTCTCAGAAAGCAAACCTCTCCCTGCGCCTGTCAGGGTTCACACCATTACCTTTGTCCAACGAACCTTGCTGCAAAGCACTCGTCTCTCCTTCAATCCCATCAGTCACCCAAACAGCCACGTGTGAGCTCTCTTCCACAAGAATGCCACCATTTGGCACCGTTTACTGGTTAAACTCTGTAAAGCCACCCGACTTTTAAGCAGGGTACTAGTGCACAGCCACCCACCTGCCTGCCTGACAAAGCCACCTCAGGATCCCGACCCAGGAAACATGGGGCATGAGAGTGTTCCCAGAGCTGACCACTGACATATAATGCCATTTCATCAACACTGGAAATGTTTCAAATTTGTTCCCTTATTTCCCAGTAGAATAAAATCCCTCAATATTTGAAAACTTCTGTAAAAGTAGAAGTTTACCATGATGTCTGTTTTCCAGCTGGAAAAATAAATGACAAGACTAAAACATTTTCGGTGCTCCTCTCTTACTAGTTGCACCAAGAGAGCTCTGGAGCTTAGAAAACACCCACGCTTGAAAATGGGACATTTAAAAGGTACCCATGAAACATTTGCACGTAGACTTTGCTGGCATTGCCTTCTGTTTCTGTAACGTTTGCTTTGTTCACCATGCCTACTATGAAAGCAGACCCATGGAGAAAGTGATCCAATTCTTAAATGCTACTGCTCAATCTCCCCTTCAGAATTGGACTGCAAGAACTGTCCCCACAAGCAGTTAGAAATATCAGACTCCATTAAAATATAGAAATATATGTAAGAAGTTAAAGGATAAGACCAATAATGAGGATACATTTGTTTGCCCCCTCTCTGCTTTGAGAAGAATTAAGAAATAAAAACAAGTGCCATTTGATGAGAGCTCCTCCAGAATGGCTTTCTCCTATTTGTATTTTTACACACTATTTTCTGGAATCAGCTCTGAGTATATGGAGCAGGGGTATTATTTTTAAAGCTTACTTATAATCCATGTGAATATTCCCCCCAAAGGAGTAACTATAAATAAAATCTCAAGGCTTCGGGGTTAAACAGAATCTTTTCTTCCTTGCTTTGTTTGCTGAACCAGCTTGAAATGCTTACGTAAAGATGATGCACCATAAATCCGAAAGAACAGCACTACTATCGCATAAAGAGAAATGTAATACTTAAAAGCCATATTTTACATAAGCATCAAGCTTAGAAAATGACAGCCACATCCACTGGAAAAGAACACTATGTCTCAACTCCCACAGAGCACAGCTCAGCGGGAGTCACGCACATCACAACTCTTCATGCAACAACGCTGTAGGACAACAAATTTCAGCTATAAGGGACCATCAACAGCTTATGAAGTCTCTGCCTCTTTTCTCTCCACTCCCCCACCCCACCAGCAGCAATTCTGCTCGTCGGCCCTCTCGGTCTGTGTGTTTTCCAGAGCCATCTTCTGTGACACAAAACGTAGGTTTGCATTGGTCACAACCATCCGTACTTAAAACACTGAACGAGTCAATGCCACCTGATTTCAATTTGGCAGTTATGAAACACAGTAAGAGGAGAAAAAACAAACCACCCCAAATCCTTTTGGTTGAGCATATGTGTATCAGGACATGAATCACAGAATCAACGTATCATTCAGGGGAGGTCTCTCATCCAACCTTCTGGGCAAAGCCCAAATACACAACTGCTTTCATACGTGTTACTGAATTTCTGTATATACAGAAATAGACAACTTTTTAGATGAGTCTGTGATGTGCTGCAATTTTTGGGACTGCACTCACAGACCATTACTTTCATAACTATGCCTTGCAGCCATTTGTTCTAAAACTAGTTCCGAACATCTGGGCTCACTCATCTTGGTAGCTGCTCCTTACAGGAGTCAGGAACTGCCACTTGTTTGAGAGATGTTTGCCCCAAGGCCAGTGAATGGGATCCCTTCAGTTTTTCTAGCTGCAAAGGTATTTCTGAACTACCTATGAACAAAGTATGTTCTGCAATACACAGCAACACGGCACAGAAGACTGGGCTATGTCTATTCAGTGCTTTTGGGAATTTCCACTCTACAAGCTTCATTTCTACACAAGCCAGTCCATGGAATTGGCTTTTTCTTATTTCACTAAAGGCAATAACAGAATTTTCTAACATTGAAGAGAAGATAGCTGGGACAACTCCTCTATCAATCGGCTCATCACATTTTCTCATGAACAATACTGTAAATCTATGCTTTGTTCAGGTGCAGGTGCAACACAGACTATTATTTTACCCGAGATAATAACATTTATTTCTAATGCTTTTATTGATCTTCATTTTCATTATTTGCCTGAATGCTGCTAAAACCATGGTATAAGCAAACAAGCCTAACGCTCAGAACATGCCAAAAGTCTTAATTTACTGTATTACATCAACCACGCTGATCAATATTTTCCTTTTAGCCACTGCTGGAAGAACATGCAGTTACCTTGCAGGAACTTCTGTAACAACTCGTTAGGACTAAGAGATGCAGGCTTCACTACTACTGATGTTCTTTTCATGCCAGTGAACATCAGCTTTTTCTATGCTTTCAAAGTCTTTCAGATCATCGCTTGAGTGACGCTACCTGCCAGGTGACATATATATGAATTTTGATGATGCTCTTTTTCTATGCTAACAGCAAATCCATATTCATCATGAAGAATCTATGCGACTTCAGAAAAGTCATGAATACGCAACAGTAATAAAGCACATTACACTGTCAGGAAAAGAGTTTCTGGGTTTTTTGAGCCCTGGAAAAATATTTGGTTTATTTCATTCTGCATATACAGGATTACTGGAGTTATATCATACTTTTGGCTAACAGCCAAACCTGATTCATCAGAAAGCATTCCAGTATTATGCTTTGTGATTCTACTAATTTCATTATTTCAGTGACGTTACACTGGCTTCAAAACAACAAGAGTCAATTAGGCTGAAAGTATTTGAATTTATCCTGTAGACTGACTTGCACAGAACTGTGTGGGGTAGTAAAAAAGAATGCTTGAATTTGAGTTATTTATATGAAGAATAAAATAGAATATTAAAAAAAGAAATTTGTAAATCATTCTGTAAATGCAACAAGAGGAAAGAAGGAAAATTACACTTAAGAACTACCCCAAAGCAGTTTCTTCTCAACAAAAGCTACCACTCGGATCTGCAGACTCACTGTATTCCTGATGATCCAGTCTTTGTCAGCTCCGTAAATCACAATAAATCACATGCAAAGTATTTAAAATAAACAAAGAATTAAATGACCCCTTGAGAGACAAATAATCACTAGTTTAGGAAGGTTTTGGAAACTGGTAACTCATATAAATGGAAAATTATGAATCATACCTGGTTCCACTCAATTCCCAGAGGTAATAATAGACTAATGGTTAATTCATTAACCACTGGAAAAGGCAGTAGTGTCACGAAAGGAGCGTGCAGGGGCTGCTGCATTCATGTTGGCCATGAAGTGACAGTAACGTGTGGCCTACACAATGAGCACCCAGCAGCGATATCACCATTTATAAAACCGAACCTTCTCCCTGCCTTAACCTGTCGTTCAACAGCCTGCCCTGGAAATCAATGCTATCGAGCACATTGGTTTTGCTGGTCCCACAGTACCTTTGGTTTGCTCACAGGACACAAAACTACAGTAAAAACGCTAACTTTCCATGTTTTAAGCAGTACCTTGTCAGCGTACCAGTCAGACGCTCACAGTCTCCCCCAGACAAACACTGGAATTGGCTTCTCTCTGTTCTGGTGGCAACTCTCAAGAGCTGGTCAGCATCACTGTTTCCATATCTACCGTGTTTCTTAACTTGTTCTAATTTCTTCTTTAATACCTACTCAGCATGCTCCCCAAGCTGCTTTATTTTCCATTATGGCAAGAGATTTGCAATAAACACTCGATAAATACATTTCCCACCAGCATCACTACAAACCTTCTATCATCTGACAGAATTACCCCATAAACACTAAGACGAAAGTGCAGTGACTTTCAATAATTGGAAGAAAAATCATTAATTGCACTGGCATGAAGAAGATACACAATTAAAGTTCCATTTGGCTGTCCCAAACCTGCTCACAGCTAGGTCAGCACAGCCTCCAGCAGCAGCAGGGCAGCTAGAGCGGGATCACGCTGCAGAGACCTGAATTCTATTCTTGGCTCTGCCCTTCACCCAGCAAAGTGTCAAAACCAGAAGTTACATCAGGTTCCTGAAGTGGAAAAACACTTTGTGACTACAGGGAAAGGAGGAGGTGTAAGAGCAATGGCTTCCCATCACTCCAACGTCATTAAGGGTGTTGAGTACATTTTCACTTGTGTGGACATGTTAAGACACCTTTACACTGCAAGAACAGTGAAGAAACTTTGTGTTCCTACCCAGGAATGGGATCAAAGTGCCTGATTTTCCACTGACTCATTTGGTTAAGGGCCAGGGAGCAACACCTGAAAGTAGGTGTCAGTGTAAATGAAAATCTGGTCCCAGTTTTTAAATTTCATGTAGGAGCTTCATTGAAAATATTAGTCTTGAATTAAAATAATCCTTAGTCTGAAATGTCAGTGTCTGACCAATTAAATTACATCATCAACTGATACCTTCCACAGACTTCTGTGTTTTAATCTTGTTATTTTCAATGAGACAGACTTAAATGTCATAAGCCACGAAGTCACAGAAATCTGGAGATCAAAACGTCAGCCAGGAGATTTCAAAAAGATAAGGAGATTTTCTGTGGAACAGGTTTGTTTGCCTTTTAGCTTTAGAACATTTATAGGACATCTTACATTTTCAACTATTTCCCAAAATTCTTAAAATGAAATCTTAGACGAGCTGATCTGCCCCCAAGAGCTGGTTTATAACCAAGATCAAATATCTTCAGACATTTGCTAAAACATAAAAGACTTCCTTTAAGCTAAATTCCTTTCACGTTCGGGTGCCAAAGCCCGGTTAAGTTCTGCTTCACTCAGTGGCCAAATGTGACTCAACATGCTGTGTCACAGGACTCTATTCAACATAACGACCACAAAAGTTCTGCAGGGAACCTTCTCTGTAGGATGCTCTCCTGCCTCACATAACAGTAACAATTAACCTCACCATCACACAGAACTTTGAAAATATAAACAGACCCCTAATTACCAGTGCTAGATTGGGCTCTGAAGCCCGCTGGCTCTGAGAGGCAGCCAGTGCCAGGTTCCGAGAGGCAGCGATACCAGCACTGCTGGGCTCTTCATCTCGGTTGGATATGAACAGTGTGCTCCAAGCAGACACAAGCTGGCTGAGCCAGAAGCTGACAAGAAGCCAGGCAACTGTATTAGTGCCATGTCAGACGCAAGCTGATGAAGCCAACCTCTCAGAGCAGGGTTTACCTACACCTCGTGGCTTTGAGCTGATCTGGAACACAGCCAGAGGGATCTCATATCTGCCCAGAATATACCATGAAACTTCCCATTTGCCAGGCACTAGGGACCAGATGTCTTAGGCAGCAACTGCCATATAGCAAAACCCCCAGAACACCACATTTGAACCTCTACTCAGAAGACTTTATATGTAACTACTGAAAAACCTTGAAAACTATAGAAACAACCCTTGAACCAGGGACTGAAGTGCAGGGATCACCCTTCCAGGTATTGTCTATGTTGCTGTTTGGATTTTCTTTATTTCTTAATTTTTCTTTTTTTAAATGAAACAGAGATTGCAATTTAGTGACATGTATTTATTAAGTAGAGTCTTTGCACAAGCACAGTTACATGCTTTGGGAGGAATCCAACTCAGCTTACTCAGCTGGGTCACAATAGCTCTGTTTCTCCATTTTTTTCCTCTCTCAGACCACAGTTATTTCAGCTGCTTTGATAAAGGAGTAAGAACAGGTTTTAGGGAAAACATATTTTCCTTCTCTCTTTACTTGAATTTTATAAGATATATCAGAATAATATATAAAAAATGTGAACCTATAGCAAAGAAGTTATTCAAACTGAACCCAGTTACATAAAATTATTTTCAAAGTTCTAATAGCTATAAATGAAGAAACAATTCATGACAGAAATTCCAATTACAAAAAGGAATTATCTGCTCTGCAGCAACTAGTTTTGTGACATTTATAATACACATGAAATCATGAAGCTTAATTACTTGAATTTACCAGTGCTACAGATGTTGCACTGAAACCTAATTAAATAGATCCAGTAAGAGTTACAGATGGTAGACCACAAATAGGGAATCTGATGATCCATGCATTGTTTGGGTGAAAAAAAAAAATCATAATGACCTCTAAATAAAATGGGAATCAATCTTTAACATGTTAGAGTGTGAAAATACATTGCAAATCAAGGAAACATTTTCACCCGGATTTATCATCCTTAAATCTCTCAGGATGAAAAACAGGATGTTTTCTTTGGTCTCAGAGCATCCCTGTAAGAACACGATCGCTTCGGTGTTGCATTATTTTACAAACTTAACTACAAAGGCATGTTTCTTGCATTGAGATTTTTCCCCAAAATATAAAAAAAGAAGGTTCTCTTTATACAGACTTCCCTCTTCCCCTTCCCTCCCCACCTCACCATGTTCTTAAGGATCTCAATTGATCCAAGTGGGGGCCAGAGATCTTAGAGAAGTCCATAGATTCCCCAGCGACTCGCTCTGCCTTTTGCGATTCCCAAATACATATTTTTTTCACTATCTACAGTTGTAATGAATTAACAGAAATTCACAACAACTTGGCAAAATCATTAGACAGATAAAACAGATTTTTAGGCAAAAGTGAAAAGGCACGGTGGTTCCTGCAGTCTTGGTATCCCAAAATGTCCAGGTTACTCTGAGAAGCACGGTAGAAGAAAAAAAAAAAAACCACCAAAAAAACCCCCACAACTTACCAGATTTCCCAGAAACACTTCCTAAATAATTGACAGTCCAACAGAATTTTCAGAGAGGTTCTCATACGTGTGGATGGATACAAGTACAAACAACACTCTGTATTAACTCTTTAAGCTAGAGCTCCTACTACCACCCAAATCCTCGCACTCAGAATGCTCTCTAGCAGCTGCCACTGAACTTTCCAGCTCCCATTAATGCATCCACTGTTAGTGAATGTCACTTACTAAGAATAAATATACTTCCAGTTTTTTTGTCACTCCTTCAGCCCAACCACAACTCAAAACCTCAAAAAAACCCCCAAACCACCTCAAAAATCAAACCAACAACAATTAAAAAAACCAAAGCAAAAACAAATACTAAACAAAAACAAAACACAAATCAGTAACAACACAAACAAGAAAGAAAGGAAAAAGTGTTGATGGTGATGGCTTGCAGATTTTAGCCCTTGAATAACAGGGGTCATTGCCTGAACAATACCAAACATCAGCAGAGCACTCAGGGTTGAATGTGACCTGAATATTCATTCCCTCACTCCTGCTGCATGCTTAAAACATGCCACTTACCCCAAATCCTGTCTAAATAAAAGCAACTTTGTGGGTCCTTGTAGTTTCATTTATTGAGCCCTTGGGCTCAGAGTTTTATCTTGCCAATCTGTGTCTGATTAAAAGAAAAATTATTTACAGCGACAGGCTTTCCAAGGAACTCTCACTACAACAGTCTCCTGGACACCCCACCTCCTTTTTTACTGAGAAGCTTTTTCACGCCAAGTCCAGCAGCATTTAGTCTCTCAGGTAACCAGTCCTGCGGTCAGTCACTGGAGCGTGAGCCAGTGCCTTCGACTCTGGCTCCCCAGTCACACAGAACCAAGTCCTACCTCCAGAAGCAGTGATAACTACCACAGGGGAACTCGCTGGGAGAGCTACTGGACCCTGGAAATACCCAGCAAACAATGATGACTTTTGACACGCACCTTCTGTGGGAAAGCAAATCAGTTCTGGCTTGGGCCACAGGTAAAAAGTCCTTACATTGTCTGGCAGGACTGATGCTACCAGAAACAGAATTCTGCTTTGATGCAGCTATGCTTAATTCCGCGATTTGCCAGGATGATGATGACCTTTGAAGAAAGTAGAAAAAGAACTTTCAGCAACTTATAAAAGAAGTAGAAGGAACTATGCAAAACTCAAGCTGCTTTTGTGAGGTGCGAATTACAACTCCTGCATCTCGACTCTCGCACCCCTCCCAATGCCTTTGGGAAAACTTGCCTCAGCAGGTCCGGTGATGTTACTCAGTGTTTTCACCTGGAGAGGGCAATGTTCATTGATGACCCAGAATGTTCACAATTCCTCAATTAAATGTAATTATATTTAATTTCTCCATTAGAGAGCAAAAGACAGCACACACTCATGAATATATAGGGAAAGGCTAACAAAAGACTTAATAACTCAGCTACTCAGTTTTAATGAGGGCTGCTGTTTAATTTCATCAAGGCTTGCTGATTTTAGCATTCGTTCAGCAGGAGACAGTGGTTCAGCTCCAATTCTGGACTCTCAACAGATGGCTACTGTTTCCTGCCTGCCTGCGACTGCTCTTCAAGAGACTGGAAGAAATATGGGACCTCTCTGAAAACCACAGTGATTCTTCCTGAGGTCTGCAGAAAAAAGCAGTCCAGGACAGAGACCAACCTTTGATTGTCCTGCTCTAGAAGTTCCTGCTTTATCTGCCAATTCACATCAAAGGCATTTTCATCTGGGTGCATTTCCCCTTTAGGTATGAACCATGCAACACCCGAGACACACGTGTGTTTCTAGATAGCCTGAGAGAACACGCTCACCAACCCATTCCCACTGCTGGGATTTAGCTGCAGAATTCTGGACTGATCTCGTTATTGGCTCCTGAGGTTCTTTAAGTGTGCAGTACCCAAAGTGACTGTCACTGCAAACAGACCTTTATGCTGCATCACACCACAGAAACACTGGAAGTCAGCAGAAGCAAATAACGTGCTATAGTGAAAGAACCACTGTGGATGACAATAGCTGTGATTTCATTGCTAACTTCTCCAAATGCATGGAAATTCTCCAGCATCACTTAAAGGCACCACATGTAAACAGAAAGCTAGTTAAAAAAACCCCAAACTTTTGTAATAAACTACCTGATTTTAACCTTCTTCTCAAACCAGGTCCAGATTACTATGTTTAATAGAAAAGTGATTGTTGGCACATAATTAATCATGTATTGACAAAAAAGTTATTTCCATTATCACCCAGGTTAATACATCTACAAACACCACAAAACGGTCTCCATGAGAAAAGAAAATCCAAAGTAGGATACTTCCAAATGCAGGCAATGTTCCCTGGTAACTGATGGCATGACACTGTATAATGGGAAGTGTCACTCATGCCCCTTTATCAGATATTTAATGGTTATCTATTTACACCAAGCCCAGTGACCAAGGACAAGTGTATAACAAATCAATAGCAACCTTAAATCAAAGGGTAATTGCCTGGATGGGAAGGAAAACAGAAAAAAATACAGTGAGGTGTTTCAAACTAACGCAGCATCATTCATTAATGTCAATGCATAAGACTTAATCGGAGAACAAAAATCTCCTTTCATAAATTTAACATGCAGTACTACTTTGAAATAGGAATCCCAACTAGAGAAAGTATCATAAAACAACCTATGGAGGTAGAGCCAGCTAAGAACAATGAATGAGGAACAGCCACTGCTGTCCACTCTCTTAACAGGACCCTTCCCTAGGGCTGCCAATCTCTCAATAAAAAAATCCATGTGTTGCTACTTTGGAGACATCTACCAGATGAAAACATGGGGGGGTTGCTCAGCTTTTTATTTTTTAGCTATTGTTTGTTATTTTTCAGTCACACCTCCAACAAGATAAAAACGAAGCAGCATATTGCAGATTTCTCACAACACAGTTCATGAGAATTGTTATTTATATGAATCACTGCCATTACAAAATGATTTTTGAGGAATATTCCCTGCACACCTAAATGTCCATAGTTTTATTTTTCAGAGTAGCAGGATACACTTCTACCATATATACCTGAGAATAACAATTTAAGGAAACGTGGATGCAAAGCTTAAATTGGCCATACCAACCTCTTCCAAGGAAAACCTGGGAGCTCACTATGAAGAATACCAACAGCTCTATCAAACTCTGGCTTTAATATTCTCATCCAGTCAGTATGCAAACTGCAGCAGTACAAAGCACTATATTTGGGGCACTTTAGATGGGTTGTCAGATGAAACGCTAACAGTAAAAATTGCCGTATCAAATGCAGTATCACAGGGAATAAAATCAATGGGGAAGACTACCTGTATCTGAAATTACTCTGAACGACAGCATCGGAAAAGACACACATTGATTGAGAAGAAATACCAGAACTCCCTAAATTACAGCTACTGCCCCCTTATACAGTTAGCACACATTATAAACAAAGCAAGACCTCAGGGTAGTTCAGGGTTTGAGCTTCCTTTTTTTTCCTCCCTTGTATTTAGAAGCTGATGCTGTTTCCATGAGTTTTTAGTTCATACTGTGAGAGCATTGGACATGACGTATATGAGTACAACTCGTGTTTTGTTTTGACCTGCTATAACTTCTGAATAAAAGTAAAAGTTCTAGACTGCTATATATTGAATGTGTTCCAGAAAGGCACCTTCAATTAAATCATGAAAAATTAACCATAATGCATAACAATGTCTTGAATAATTCCAGCTGGTATCGGAGCTAATGGAAGAGATTAAAGAATAGAGAAGAACAGGAAATTGAGAAGAAAGGTACTGGAAGCAGAGTACAGGGCAAAGGGGTACAGAAAGGCACACAAATAGTTGTATGAGAAGACCAAATCAAAGAAAAAATAACCAATTAGATACAAGAAAGAACGGTAAAAGTCAAAATGAATGACACAGTTCTTGGAACAGCAGTGCTGCAAAATCAGCATCTGAACATGCCAGAAGCAGATGAAATTTTACAAGCCTAAGCTGCCCTTAGAACGACTGTCCCATTCTGTAAGGCACCTGAACGCACAGTCAGGATTAAGATTGTGCATTCTTGGTTCTCGCAGTCACCACCAGCACAGAGAACCTTCTGCAATAACAGCCCATCTCACAGGGAAGAGGGAGGGGTGGTTGAATACACTCTGGTGTGATTGAATGACCCAAGCCGCCTTTTGTTGTACTTGTCCAAGACTGAAAAAAAACAATTATTGACATAGTACTCAACTGCTCAACTCCTCTGAAAGGCATTGGCATCCTCTCTTCCCCCTCTCTCCATTCACTTCAAAGTGACGCACAGAAATACGTGCTCCTACGCTCCTGCCCGTGAAGGTCCCCTTGCTCAGTTCTGGTAACGCTTCTGAGGAATGGCTGAGCCCTACAGTGATGACTGCTGTTCCCAGAGGAGAAACAGCCACTCGGGATGAAAAAGTGATCTGTGTTTATCTGGTATGTTGTAACTGAATGGAATGGGAGTATTGATCTTCGTATCTGTTTAGAGCCATGACATTAAAAACAATAAAAAATACAAAAATAAAGCAGCTTATTCTGTCAACTGACAGCTTCAAATTGACCTTTTGCTAAAACCTAATTTTAAAACTTCTCTCTGAAAAGGAAGAAAAGAAAATACAACCCATGGCATCTGCAACTGAGAAACATCTGTCTCTTGATAATGATTCGACCATGGCAGGCAACTAAGAACTACCAGTAGCAGCTCAATGGGAAGGCAGCAAGTCGCAGCAGCAAGGCACGTGCTAAACATGAATTCTGCTATTGAACAATTTCTAAAGGCCTCTCACAATAGTTTTCCCGTGTTCTGACTCGAAATGATATTTTTGTGCCCACATCTCTAATTTTTTTACTGAAGGCTACTATATAGCAAAATATAGACACGTTTAAGAAAAATAGGCTTCTTTTGATGGGATTATTTTCCTGTCTTCAGAAGGGAAGAGGCTTTAAATTAATTATGGAGGTTTAACATTTTCACGGGGAAAACACGACCCCACTAAAGGTAAATTTGAGAGACTTCAGAGGAACCACAATTACAACCTTAAATACCAGGCACTTGAAAATTACAAATAACAAACGTATGTAAGCGGTTAAAAATTGGAAAACATTGGGAAAGATTCAAGTTCAGGAATAAGCATTTAATTTGATTTTGCTCAGCAACAGGGGGAAGAGAGCTGCAGATCAGATATCGAAGCGTTTGACCACAGAACAAGAGCTAAAGACAACCACTAAGGTCGCTTGAGTTTTGTTTAAAGTGAAAGCTTCAGAGCACCAATATGTCACTAGACTTCTTGAAAATAATAGCAAATCTCTCCCAGTGACTAATATTTCAGTCCTGCCAGCACTCCGAGTTTAACAACACTGAAATGAGGAAAGAAAATACCGCCACCTTGTCATTCTGAAATGGCCCTATAATCAAAACCATTGAAGTGGGTTCATAGAGAATATCGACTCCACTAAAACAGAAGCAAGCTAAACAACAAAAAAATTTAAGCTTCCAAATACACCTGATCTCACAAAATAAAATCCATTTTGTGATCCCCAAAGTAAAATACAAAATGGCACATTCCGTATCTCCTCCAACAGTGAGTCACGGATTTAGACCTGTCGGTAGTTTCTACTGCTTATTTGCAGGTCTGCCTGCAGCGGCACAGCCTCACGGCGTGATGCTGGCAGATACCAAGCCTTGCAGGGTCAGTGTGGGTTAACTCGTGTGTAAGACCAGCTGCTACATTCTGCCCTACAGATCGCTGCGTTTCAAAGCTGGGTAAAGTATTTCACAATTTTATGAAATCACAGAGGTAAGTCAAACACTAGAAGACTTTCCTAATTCCTGTTTGCAGGATTCAAACACATCTATTCTTTTGGTAATGTATTTATGACCAGATGGCATCAGCATGTGGTCACCACAATAAACACAAAATACCTCCTTGTTTACGACTAAAGTCGTGGTATAACGTCTGAATGACTAAATCACTTTGGGAAAATAAATAGCTTTGCAGTGAAAGCAAACAGATTTTGAAACGTGCAACCATGCAGCTACATATTGGGGCTCAAACTTCAACCACCAGCTAATCAAATGCATCACTAACCATGAACCCTGCAAACAGCTATGGAAGATCCTGATTTGGAGCATCCAAGCGGGGCCACTGAGTTCTTGATCATTACTCTTCACAGTTGAACACATTCTTGAACATTTGGAAACTCTAACCATTCTGTCTACATATTTAACACAATTAACTGTAACATATTTGTTACAGTTCCCAAAATCCATAATTAATTTATGAATAATTAATTTTCTTTGTTTTAATTTCTTTTACACCCCTTTGCAAGGAACGCATTTTCCTCATACCCTTCCCACAAGCTGGCTTCTTCCTCTTTTTCAGTTTTCCTATTTACTCACACCAGAAACAGCACTGTGCAAAAGAAGAGATGGATTTGAAGAAACTGCTGCAAGTCAGCTGGTTATAAAACTTCAGCTGATGTTACAGATTCCTACACCTTATTGTATAGACAAGAATCATCGGAAAAATTATCAGAACGCAACTAAATAGAAAGACAAGTTGTACCCAACTGGCTGATAAAACCCATAAAAAAGAAAAAGAAAGGTTATATATTTATTTTACTTGGAAGTGTGAGCAGCCCAATTGCTTGAACAGCTTACTGGGATCTACTGAAAGTCTTCTGGTTGCTTTGGGTCTAATTACAAATGTGAAAATAAGCACACGTTTAAATTATTGGACAAACAGAACTCCCCTGGGGAGAATGGAAACATGACAGACTGTATACAGCTCAAGTGGTTGGACACCAACACCTTCAGCAGATCTTGTTTCAGAAAAATGGAATGGGACTTAAATAGGCAGTGATATGCCTTAAATTTAATTTTCTGAAGCTCTCAGGGAAACTGTTTTGACAGGTAAATGACCAGATAAGTAGAAACTATGGTTTTCCAAGAAGAAGATAAAAAAACCTGGGGGGGTTATTATGAATTTCTGAAACAGTATCTTCAATCTGAACATGATAAAGCTGTATCAGGGTGAGCACTTCACAAAACTTCATTATAAACAGGAATTTGTTTGAAGCTTCAGGTGTGGTTCTGAAAACAAACCATACCCATGCTGTCTGCTTCGTCCTTCTGGCTACAGAACTTAGCTAATGTAATACTGACTTGAGCTAAAGAATGCTTTTTAATTCCATGGTATTTTACATACTAACGGTATGGCCGCAGCTTTCCTGAAGTAGAGTATAGTATGACATTTACAAATTAAATTAATTTCTGTAGCACCTATAAAATGTTGAATACTCAGCACAAAGTGTTAACCTTGGGTTTCAAACGGGTCTTTTACATTGCAACTTGCCTTATGCAACACCTTTATTTCTTGCATTAGATGAGTATAACTGCTTCGTGTTAGTGTCTACCCTTTTTACAGTGTTCCAAGAGGCTTAGTCCAATTTATTTTCAGGGCAGACAAAATTACAGTTTTTAATGATCTCCTGTCTAACAAAAAAAATTTAATATCTTTAGCTACGCTTTAAACTTGCTGGAAAGATTGTTCAGATCTGGTAGCTATATATCACTTTCTCAGGAATCCAAACTCTTAATAAGCTGGTATCTACACACCACTTATTCAGGATCCAAGATCTTACAGACAAATGCTAAAACATTTCTTTAGTGCCACATACTCAGAGACATATCCAATCCTAAAATAGTAGATTTCACCCATAAAAAGGATACAATGCAAGGAGCTAATAATTGCAGAACACAGAAGGAAAAAACACCAAACCAACCCCAAAAAACCCAAACAAGCACCACCACCAAACACCCCAAATGAAACAAAAAACACCACCAAGAAACAACAGCAATGAGTTTAGCGCTAGTGACTGTATATCCAGGAAAAGGAGGATGAGAAGGAAGGAAGGAAAGCAGCGGTGGCACTGGAGTGGGACAGCAGAAGCGATACTGCACTAGCCCACGCTGAAGCCACAGCTCTGCCAGGTTACACCGCTCACTTTCCAGGCAGCAGGAAACACCCAGGATGTCACTCACAGGATCCTGAGGAACCGTGAGGAGTCATCAGTGTCATGTCCAGTCATTGCATTTTTTGCTTGTGAGTTGTCTCCAAGTGCTTAAAAAGAAAGGAATATGAACACATTCCAAAACAAGAAAAGCATTCAAAAACATACCAACAAATGTTAGAGCATGATACCTCAGAAAAGAACCTCGCCCTGTTGATTAGGGATAAATGAGGAAAAATCCATGAGAGGGCAGCCTAGAAGTCACTGTGGACAGACAGTGCCATGCTTGGGCTTAGCCTCAAAGCTCCTTACATGGCATAAATTCCATCTTCTAGAGTATAAATACATGCTCCTATTTTGAGGAGGTCATATTATATCATTATATTTTGAGGTCGACTGTAATAAATTTCAAAACGATGACATTCAAAAGAGAAAAGTGTATGGCACTTTGCTTTAATGTGGCTCCTACAAAAATCTTCCAAATGCTCAAGAACTAGACAGATAAGCCTTCCAGTTCATGTTAGAAGAGTCATATTATTGGATTCCTTAAGTCAGAAGAGTATTAAAACCATGACTTGTTTCAAGAGATATAATTATAATAGCTATTTAAGTCAGTGATGTTAAGCTTTATGGCAGACATAGCAATAAAAAGTAGCTGCATCTTCATCTCCTTTCCACTCCCTGGAACAGGAACTAGGGATTTTCTTTATGTTGCAAGCTAGACAGTTTTTCAAAACTACCACCACCACCACCCTTTTTTTTTTTGTGAAGCTGTGATTAGGGAGCTTAAACAAATACTCACAAATACAAGTTGGACAAAAGTACTAGAGAAATTAGGACTCTAAAGTAGTCTCTGCACTTCCGTCTTTTGCCAAGGTTGTGTCATTTTGCAACACTGCCTTAGTCTAAGTACTGATAGCCCACAGTGCAGGAATTCCTGGTGCAGGAATATACCCAGGTTCCATTGAGCCAGGTTTATGATCAAAAC
This sequence comes from Bucorvus abyssinicus, assembly GCA_009769605.1. Classification (NCBI taxonomy): domain Eukaryota; kingdom Metazoa; phylum Chordata; class Aves; order Bucerotiformes; family Bucorvidae; genus Bucorvus; species Bucorvus abyssinicus. The sequence goes on along the minus strand of CM020041.1, from coordinate 4,299,960 downwards.
CAGACTGACCACATCACCATCAGTTTGGGTAAAATAGCTCCTTGCTGCTGTGACTTACTGGCTAGCAACACTGAGCAGTAAACTCAGAGGACTTGGTTAACAGAAGCAGATATGAAAGATACATATGAAAAAGGAGGGGAGAAAGATTACCACTAGAAAAATGGAGGAAATAAAGGGGATGGACAACAGAGGAAACAGAATGAAGGAAGAGTAAAGAAAAAGAGTGAGAAGTGCAAACTAAAGGTGCTACAGAGTCAACTACAAGAGATACTGAAAATAAATCAGAGCATAAGAAAAGAGATGGAGAGGAGCAAGTAAAAAACGCCATGAATCTGAGGGTCAAGTGTTAGATGTCAGAGTGACAGCATGTTCCATATTTACAGTGGTGATGTGAGAGTGAATTACTTCAGGCAGCACACAGTTGGAGAGGAGAAGGTATTTGCACAGGCTGAGGCATTCTGAGGGAAGGACCACATGGATGTCTGCGCAGGGCCTCACAGAGTTTGTGCACAAGTAAAAAAAACCAGATTTTCAGGATGACAGATGCTCTGAGGCGGAAGATTTCTATAAACCTTTTTCAGTAGCAGAATTTATAGCCATTACCACAACACATGGCTTCATTGTAATTTTCCATGTGAAAGGAGGCAAAAAGAAAAAAAAAAAAACCAACCTCTCCACTTCACTGGACAAGTGAGGCAAGTATAAAAATACTCCCAAGCAAATGACAGCTTTTCAGTTCATCTTTACATCTAACAATGACAGCTGTTTGCATGACTCAGGAAGATGATTCAACTGGTGCTGTCCTCTCCGCTCACTCTAGAAAGGAGGGAAGGAGTGGAGCAGTTTATTTTTAAGCATGCCTTGCTAACACCATTTTGATGAGAAATCCTTTAAAATGCTTTCTTTCCTGGAGAGCTAAGGACTTACTTAAAGGCAGCTTCAGAGATAAATAAAAGTAGATGGCTTCCAGGGAATCTGGAGACAAAGCAGGAAGCCTTAAAAGAACAGAAAGAGCATCCTTTGAAAACACTGCGTGTCACCAAGGGGATCAGTCAAGTCTTAAGCAAAGGCCAAGAGTCGAGTCCCTGTTTGAAAAGGGCTGCAGAGACCCACAGTTTTGATAGTTCCGAAACAGCATTATCTACTGGTTTATTAATTACTGGAGAACCTAGACTCTCAGAAGACATTCTGTTCTTCCTTTCCAGTAACCATTACAGCCTTACAGGCTGTTCCGATTAGCCAAGAGACTAGCTGGATGGGTGGACAATTCAAGAAGACACCTTCTCACATCAAGAGCTTTCAGAGATGTTTTGTCTATTCTCATCTTTCAAAATAGATCCAGAGTTAGATGTTGTCATCCAAGATGCTTTAACTCTACTAAGCTCTCCTTATCTAGGGCATGAACCAAAATATTTTATGAACTAAGTCACTTTCAGGGAGCACATCACCTCTCCCTATATTGTTGATGAGTATTTCAAGTACAGGATTGTAAATGTCAGTACAGAGTTTCCAAAGGGAGAGAGCACTACCTGAGGGATAAGCTATACTAATAACAGCCCTTTCAGAAATACTAACTTAATCTTGCATGGAGCAGAAATACATCCCATCTGTTTTTCAGAGACACTTAAGTATAAAATGGTCACCAAATGAGCAAAAGTCAAAGAACTGGTCACTGGAAGGCAAAAAAAAGGGCAGTTCATTGTTTTTACTTTCTCCAGACCACAGTTCAAAATGGAGGTAGGAAACATCCATTTTCCAGTCTCAAAGAGCCTTTTCAGCTCCACTATCACATTAAAATTCTTCTCTCTAGAAATGACAAAAGCTTGGCCTCTGTTGTCACAGTCCAGTATTTCCATAGGAGAGTTCAACACGATAGAAGGGATTCCCTCACAGCAAATACAGCAAAGGAACAAACCCAATACCAGTTATTTCTGAGAGGACCCTAAACAGTATCCTAGAACCACAGAACATGTCTACTTTAGCTGATAGCCAGGACAACGGTAACAAAAGCAGGTTGTTCTGCTCCTGAATATATCTTTGATGACAATGAAGCCCTTAGAGAACAAGGCAAACTCATTCTACAGATGACGTCTTTATAAAATGTGCATGCAGATTCCTGAAACATTTTTGTTGAAAAATACTACAGATTTTTCAATGAGAGTAAACAGGAAAACTTACCCAAGCAGGTTTAATTTAGGCTTAGAACTCTGCATCTTAGATGATTTGAATTAATCGCCTCTAAGTGTGAATAGTTTTCATGCAAACAACGTGCCAAAGCCAGTTTTAATCTGGGTTGGTTGTTTATTTGTTTAACATCAGGGGGTTTTACCCTCAGAATCTCAGTAATGGAGACACTAGGGATTCATACTGGCAGAACTTCTTGGGAAATGCCCGTGGATCCCTTCCCCTCAGGTCTCAAGCACTCTACGTTCCCTCTCCCACAGCAGCCACACCACTCAATGCGGACAAGCAGAAATCCCAGTGGTCTCCTGGGATAAAATTGTCAGTGATGACAATCAAATGATTTAGTGTCCTAGTCCATTTGAGTGTGGTCATACCCACAGGCACCGATCCAGGAGCCTTGCCAATCGTACAGGGATAAAAGCAGCACCAACTGGATATTCTTTTCACCACTGGCTGGTAGTTTGATATTTCATTTGTTAAGTGAGGCTGACCATGACTCACAGTCTGGCATTTTCTAATTGTTTTTATTATCCAGATTACAGTGATAGCTCCCCCGGCTTCACTTTTGGGAATTTACTATGAATTTTTGAAGTGTGAGCTAAGGTCCATCTCTGGAAAACAGAGGAAAGCAGGGAAACTATTCCTGTAGTGCTCTAGCTTTTCCTGTTGGCACACCATGTGCATGTGAAAGCACAAGGTAACAGAAGCGCCCCTAACTAAGCACAGAATTGAAAGTGGATGAACTGGAAGACATTTATGAAAGGCTACATAGCTGCTGTGTTCTAAGCAGAAATACAAAGGAAGTCACTATTTACCTCCTACCTACGTGGTCTCTGTGTGCAGGCCCAGTACAAAGGACTTGTAGTGCTCAGAAAGGCTTGCTGACCTATGAAAGGAGGTGGGAGGAGAAAGAACTGCGTGATCGCAGCAGGGTGCCAATGCTCCGTGGTTTAACACTGCATTTGCCTTGCTAGAAAGCTCAGGAAGGAAGTCACTCCTCCAAACCAGGAATTCACTCTATAAACAGAGATTTGGACCAAAATGAGCAACAACTTGCATTTTCCTTCCCCCAAGAAAGAACCACTCCCTAGGCAGCAAATGAAAATTTGCTTTACACAATTCTTTTTCATTTTCCCTCTTGTCACTCCCCCGAATTGTTGATAATTAACTGTTTACTCCCTGTCATGGGATTTCATAGCACCACACCAGCCATATTTTTCATTATCTATTGCTGAGTAGAGTAACTTAATGATACTTTTAAAATGAGCAAGTTGGGTCTCCAGTCCTCTGTACCTTATGGTATGACCCCCATGCTTTCTCAAAGTATCCACAGCCAGTCAATAAACAATCCTAAGTACTACTCTCCTAGCAGTACTGGGAGAGATGGTGAGGTGGCCTTCATTTCTTCCTCAGTTTCTTCGCACAGTCACATTAGCGCAAGTTATAGTCTAACCTGAAAGGAACAATTCTGCAACCCAGCAGGTAGTGGTAAGCCCTGTCATCGTAGGGAATGCTCTGTAATTCTTCAGCCTTTCAAGGCAGTTGAAGTTACCAGTAGCACAGCTGCAGTGACTTCAGATCCTGGGTGAGAAGTCATTTTGTCTTGCTAGTCCTTACTTTCAGCCATTAAGAAACATCTTCTGAAGCCACGAACACGCAACTAAGAGCCACTGATGTGCTGTTCAGGAATCACTATGAGAAAAGGCACCTTAAAAATTCACTGGCAGCTTCAAAGACAAGGGAGAGAATGGAACTCTTGTGAGAAAAGTTCCTATGACTCATGAACCTGTTGGCTCAAGTGGTTGTAATAAGCTAAATAATTTCTGAAAACTCTTGGTCAAGGAAATGTTTCTGACTAAAGTTTGAAACAGCTCAGGCTTAGTTCTGTTATGGGGCAACTTAAATGATACTGCTTTTGTTGCTCCTGTAGCTGAATACTACGATGACTAGAATGCTGCTACCCCATTGTAATGACATGATGGTCGTGACTCTTTTCATAATTTCCAAACTGAAAATACTTCATTCAATACTAAATTGAAAATACTTCAGCTAACTTAGAAAAGGCTATTCCCGAACCGGAACTGGTTTTATGAGGTCTGCAAGAGGAAAGGGACAGTACACAGGGCCCAGAAGTCACACTCTATGCAAGTGTTGCTCTTTCAATAAACTTAGTTGAAGTTTGTTTATAGTCTAAGCAAAACACTCTTAACAGGAGCAGCATCCTGAGAAGGCACAGACATTGTCAACATAAAGACCCCATACTGACAAGGATGTTTTAATTTAGTTCTACTACTGACCACATCAATTGGTGATAAAGATTAATTATTTGTATTATAAAATTTGTATTGGTCAGCAGCCCTTGCAAAGACGACAGTCCCCAGCAAGCTGGCTCCTGCATGATCAAACACACAGAAGCATTTCCACCCCAAGCAGTTTACTATCTAAATACATTCAAAAATTAAAAATATAAAACTGAATAAGCACAAAAAAATTCATTCAATCTTGTCCATAAAGAAATTGGCACAGTTGGAAATGTTGATTTTCATATTGGAAAAATACTGAGTCAGTTTTATGTAAATTGGAAATAAAGAGGTCTAGGCAAACACAAACCTACATGTTTATTCTGTGAATTACTTATTGTGAAGAGATACAGGGAGTTTACAATGGAAAAAGAAAACACAGTCCACAACATACTTAAACTTCAGCATTGGCAGAAAAGTGGGAGCTCTAAAAGATCTTTCCATTGGCTGTTACAGATACTGCCCCAAATATTCCTTACATAGAGGGAATATATTCACAGAAATAGTTTATGTCTGTATTCATAGTCTGCAGGGAGAAAGAGTGATATAAAATAGTTTCACAGACTAAAAGAATACCCAATTCACTGTGACTGGAGGGCAAATACAGGTCATCTCACAGAGATAAACAGCTCAACATGGGTTCATTTATCTTTAAAAAAAAAAAGAAAATGTGTTCTTGACTAGATTGGATGGTTGCAATAATCCATCCAGTTCCTTTGAGAGAGAATACAATATTTTTACTTTATTGATGAAAAACATATTTAGTGTATTTTTCTCTTCTTCTGTTCTCCTCCTTGCTCCTGTCTCTCCTTAAAATCAAGTATTTTTAAGTTTTGAATTTGGAGAATGGAACCTGCAACTAATCAATCAGCCTTTACATCTGAGATCTCATCATTCTGAACATAACCTCGTACGAATCTCAGTGATTGCACCTGCGGGGCTACCGCTGCTTTCTGAAAAAGGTTATATGGACCAAAAGAAACCACTTTGTTTTGCCCTCTGGCTTTCTATGTGAAACAAGGGCCATGGTGAAATGCTGACAAAATCCTCTCATGTTTTCTAGCTTTGAAAAATTGCAGCACAATGCTAATGTTGGAAACACACAAGCAAAATATATATAGGGGTTTTTTGATTTGTTTTGTTGGGGTTTTTTTAAAGTAAGCTATAGTGCAATACATCATCTAGTTGAAGATGCTCACTGCGGGGGGTGGGGTGTGGTTGGACTAGATGACCTCTGAAGGTCCCTTCCAACCCACAGCATTCTGTGATTCTATGATTCTACGAATCTACTTACTAAAATTTGGGCAAAGAACAGCATTGCTCCCTTCTGCGCAGAAGTCAGGACAGAGGAGAGGAGAAATCTTACAGACATTTTGTTGTATTTACTCCATATATGAATGCATACATAACAGGTTTCAGCTATGAGGGACAATAAAGGTTGAAATTCATCCTTGTGCAGCATCAAACACTAGCATCCAGGAGATGTTTTGAAAGTTATAGATGTTTGCCATGCTTTATATATGCCCTACATAACTGAATTACACCCACTGTCACAAATTCTCTTCCTACCTTACCCCTGCACCACTGTATTAGAGCATCACCCAAGGGAGTAAAGCAAACTGCTTCCCAAATAAGCTCGCGGCAGCACACGATCACTTCGTGGATGCTCTGTTTTAAACCAAGCTTTTGCCATCTGTTCCTCTGCTAATTACGAATGCTACTGATCTCTACAACTACATTGCAAGGAAAAAAGTGATTAAAGCACGTGTATTTCTTTCTGCAATGCATCTTTGTTGTTCATCTCAAACTGAAAGCGATACCACCCGCCACAGAAGTCACACAGTAGAAAGACCACACAGGACAGATGTTTAGAGCTACTTCTCTAGAAATAAGCCACTGGTGATTGCTTAGAGCTCAAAATGTATCGTGTATCCTCAGAGCAAGACAATCTTTATGACTCTGTCCAGAAGCACACACATTTTTGAAGCAGGGCTTACCAGTCGCTTTGCTCACAAGTACACTTGCTGCCCAGGTCAGGGTCACACAGGACACTGATCAGCCACTCACTAACTCAGTCAAATACTCTCAAAATCTCTTCCTGTTCTCCTCTCTCTCTGACCCTAACACCATTTTGGAACCCTCTCTAATGAAGCACAACATGTTCTTCCTTATCTACCTCCTTCACAACTCTATCTGTGTTTATTAATTCGTTACCTGGGTACACACACAGACATATGTCACGTTCTTCATTTCCCTTTTCTACCAGGCATTCTCCATGAGGAGAGACTTCAGACAAGATTGTTCCAGCCGTGATTTCTCACCTAACAGAGCACGTCTCCATCTTAGCCATGACTTCTCTGGCTGGATCCACTAAATTATCCAGCATTCATTTGCCTGTGACACAGATCGTGTGGTTTGGGTTTCTTTGTTTTCATTTTGTTTGGGGTTTGGCTTTTTTCTTTTTTCCCTGCATTTGCTTGCACCTGCAGTTTCTCTTTTTAAGGAATGACTGAAGAAAACATGTTCATTCCATCACTCCATCACATTGCAGTTTCAGTAACAACTAATTTCAGGAAGCTTCAGCTTTAAAATGAGCTATGCCCCAAGGCTTCAGCTTAGCATCTTATTTTATATTCACATATCTCCTTATAGAATTTAAATTTTAGAGACAATCTTGCATCATTCTGGATGGAACACATCAACTGCACCATCCCTGATACATCAGTAATGTTTTTGCAATGATGGAGGTAGGTTTCAAAATTTCTTCCTGTTTGCAGCTTCCTTCATCGCTAATGTAAAGACCCACTAGACTGAGTACATGCCACATCTATTTCTATTTGGACACTGCCCTGCTGTAATACAATATTGCTCCTTCTTGATTACGTAGGGCCATATTCTGCTATTAAATCATGGATGGAGTATCGCAACAGAATCTAATGCTAAGATTCTGCGGTTACTTTAAAAAACACTGATAGCAGAATATGGCCCATAAGAAATTGCCTGAATTTTTGTCATTAACGTACAGAGATGGGACTATTTGTGATGGCAGATGTTGCTTCACAAGTAGAAGTGTCCATATATTTTAAAATGGTTCTAAAATTGTTCATATTATCTCTTTATGAATGCTCAAGAATTGCTCATTTATAGCCACTGAAGTTCCTGGTACCTGAGTTCAGTCTTCTTTCCTCTTTTACAAGGCACTGCACTGGGATAGGAAATGCTTATTCTCAATCTCTAACAGCACAGTCTCCGGGGGGGGGGAACAGATTAGCTTCATCTCAGATTATAAGAAGTTCATTATAAGCCACAAAATCTTTGCTCTACCAATCATTTTAACATTTATTAAGATAAGACACATGCATATGACACAAAGCATCTCTTCTTGAGAAGAGCCAAAGGCCTTATAGAAAGAAAAGGAGACTAGATATAAAAATAGACATTTGTGACACATAAGGATCATCATTTCAATGCATCTTGCCTCGCATTCCAGTAAAAATAAAGCATTAACCATCTTGTTATATCCAACCTGACTTTGTTATGTAAGCATGAAGAGACTAATAAACCTGTGGCCACTGATCTGAATTCCTATATACTTCCTTAGGAGCAAATATATCTGGTTTACCAGTTTCCTTCATCCTGCAGAACTGCAGTTATGTGCATAACTGACAGTTGGGCAGAATTTTTCCAGTTTCTGTTTATTCTAATTAAATGTGACACCATTTCTGTTTGATGCTGTTGTCCTCAGTAAACCACAATGTGGAGATTCATAGTTGCATTTAAACAATATGACAGACAATTCTGTATTTAAATCACTAATTCTCCTGTGCCTATAGATATCCTTACTGAATGCAACACTCTGGTGTTCTATGTGAAGCAATGTCTTTTTCAGCCATATGAAACAAGTCTTTAAAAGATCAGTGAATTTCACCAGATCAGTTTCACCAGATGTAGTTGAAAATAAAGCAAGATATGGGAAATCTGCTTTACCTAATATCTCTGCTTTAACAGGAAATAACTAGTCCCCCTTCAATATGATATAAGACTGGAGGTGTACCTACCAAACATTATATAAATCAGTAAATAAATAAAGTCTAGCTAACCTCAAAAAGATTGGTTACCCTGGCTTCACTTGGAAAAAAATGAACAAAATTTATCCCTCCTATACCTTGAGTGAATCTTATGTTATCAAACAAGAAATGAATGTGACCCAATAAACACTGCTGTCACATACTGGCACATAGATCCGAGGGAAGAACAGGGACCTACGAAGTTTTGTCTTTCCGTATTCCATGCAACTCGGTACATGGCTCTGTGAAAGAGCACTGTCCTGGGACTTCCACGACATAAATTTTGCTGTTAGATCTGGCATTAGTTGATGGATAACTCTGAACTAGCTTTATCCTCTGCTTCCACATCTGTCTAATCCGGCTCTACATCTCTGTATGCCAAACCACAACAGTCACGTGCTCTGAGACATGGCAAGGAACGTCCCTAAAAGCTTAGGTGTTCTGAAACAAGACGGAGGTGTCTCCCTGGCCCTGCCCAGCAGCAGGTTGAGCTCCCAGCAGGACAGGTCACGCGCAAATTCTGAATTCTCTAAAATTGATTTTTATTAGTATTTACGAATTGCAATCAACTCTTCCAGGAACCTCAACATCCCCAGTATACACAGAAATACTACTCTAAAACCAACATTTTCCACTCACTCCCTCGAATAAGCAACTCAGGCTCATTTCTTCTTAATCCTGCCATTAAAATTTTGAGCCTCCCTACCATTCTAGCCTCTAGAATTTAAGCGAAATTCCAGTGACTGTGGCTGCCTCTACCTCAATCTTCTGTTCAGGTTCAAGTGGTCTAACTGCTACAACTTGAAGAGAAAGGCAGAGAGGGCAACATACAAACACTAGAAGATAATAAACTTCTGAATAGCTGATGGAACTTCAGAGAAGGAAGAGTGAAGACAGATCTCCAAGCTAAAAAGCACATAAAAACGATTCACAGAATATGCTTTGAAATTTCAAATGAAATTGTATACACAGAATTAGACAGTTGCAAAATAACCCGAATAGATAGACAAGTATCACTACTGCTATCAATGCCAGTGTTCAAATTCGACTGTAAACCAGGACAGATTGAAATCTTTTTCAAAAACCAATCTGAATATAGCTACTCCAACAGTCATTTTTAATAAAGTATTTTTCTTTCTGCCCAGGAGAAAGCAATCAGTGAAGTGGATTTATGACACTAAGTTCATTAAGAGGACAGCTAAGATCACAGAATTAATTGATGCCCCCGTGTACCTATTTAATGAGAATGATTTTCTGTTACCTTGGATTACAAGCCAAGCTACAGAAGTGACAGCTAAAGACCAATTTACTCCCCGCCAAAACCTCCATTCAGTAGCTTGGCAATTTATCTGTAAACTGAATTTTGAATCATATCTCAGCCTTGAAATTCATTACACATTAGATAGTCAGTCCAAATGTGTAATTCAATTTTTGCTGCCAACCTGCAACAGCAAATCCACCAGTGATAACTGCTGGAGTTTTCTACCTGATGGCAGGCTAATGACATGGAGTTATGATTCGGAACCTTCCCTGTGTACAGCTGAAACAGAGTAAAGTGCTGGTAGGACTGAAATTCACACTCGAGGCAAGCAGCATTACCTTTACTTTGCTCTGCTTCAACTCCACTTTCTTGGTTTGGTTGGAATCTGTAAAATGTGTACTTCACACACTGTAGACGTTTGATTTTCAGGTAGTTTGATTCTTCCAGTGACTGCGAGGGAGCTTCTTGTATTTATGTCGCCAGAAATCTGATCTTAGATCAAAACCTGATCAGAAACCTTTTCCAATCACACCATGTCCTCCAAAAGCCAAAAAGATCTATTTAATCTAACTGGTCTTTCATGCACAGTTGTTCTTTGTCTAAGAGAACAGGAAGATGAGGAATATGACAATAAAACTCAGGTCTCACTAAAGGCTTTTAAAATTTAGTCATCAGCTTCAACACAACCACAGTTTCACGACATTCACTGGATGAATCTCACTTTTGGTTACCCAAGGAAAGAAATAATCAAACAACCCTGGAATAAATAGATATTATCGAAAAGACTTTTCACATCCTAGATGTATTATTTGATCTCCCAACAGTTAAAATATCTGAGACGAAAAAGACAATAATCTCCCTGATGTTCAAAACACAGTATCATAACCAGGCTTTAACTTTTGGCACTTGAAAATAAAGAGCCTGATTTTTTCAACCCTCATCCTGGACAATTTACCTGAAATAAAACTAGTATTATTTATTACCCACGGATACTTGAGCCTGGTAAGAGTTGTTACATCAACTGACATCAGATCTCAGCCTCCTAGAACTATTTTCAATCCACCCATTTTATATTACACTGACATGGCTTGACATGACACATGGCTCATTTGTGGGGTTTTTTTCCCCCCCCTTCCTTTCACAAAAGTGAGTTTTGACAAGTATATAAACAAAATTTCTTGCACAACTGTGTACCAGGTTTTGATTTGCTGTTTTTTCTACCTCCTCCCAAAAGTTGCTAACATGGCAATAGATCAAAACTGGCTCTTTCATTTTTTTATTAATTTTTAACCTCGTGCTCATCAAGAAACAGAAGATTTCTCTGCTGTCCTTACGGAGGTGCAGCATTCCCTTCACGTCACTGTATTTCCTATAGCTCCCGCTGCAACTCTTAAAAGATGCAGTCTACATCCAGAAATGTAGCAGAAGTTTCGCCTCCCAGGAACCTGACAACATTACAGTTTAAATTTGCAATAAAGTGAACCCCTGTGGAAAAGAAATCCTGCATAAAATGGGGGGAGGCAGAGGGGAAACAGAAGACAAGAATGGTTACTCTACAAACCTGTAAAAGATATTAGTGAAAACTTCAAATCTACAGAATTCCATAGCAGGGATATGATTTGTGATTACAGTCTACAGAACCTTTCCGCAAGTGAGGAAACTATTCCAGTTATAATTTGAAACATATAATACAGAAACTAACACTCTAGTTCTCCACTGACCTATTTAGCTTTGGAGTCTTAGGTAATTCCTCAGGAAGCTGGATAAATGTCAGTTAATTACAGAAAGCTGGCTCTCTGCACCTTCCAAGTTAATTATTCTGACATAAATGCCGCTATTTTTTCCTCTTGTCCACTGCAGAAGGAAAGTGTCATGTTTGAGAAGGGCATTTTTAGTTAGAATCTCTCTTCTGTTTGTAAGAAGCTGATTACGAATTACATCTGCACAGACTCAGTCTCATGGTTTGCTATTCTTTTAAATTTCATGCAGCTTTGGCAAGTACATCTCAGCTGTACTTTTCAATCACATTTACATTCCAGCCTTGTCCCTCCGTTGAGTAAGAATTGCCCTAAGAGACAACCTATGCTAAGAGTGTCTGGGCAGACTCATTAATCACATTTCAACTCTGTTGTACTTCAGTCCAGACCCACTGCAATCCATACACACAATCTTCACCTTCAATTAAATCTCAAGGTGGGTTTGGAATGACAATCTCCTGGGAAGCACGTCTGAGGTGCCTGTGTCCCACCACACAACCCAGCTACTTTACTGACTGGGAACATCCATTCCCTGGCTAGTGTACTGGAACCTTCCTCAGGACTATCTTCACTAGTACATAACTAGCAGGGCCTGAATGGTTTCTCCAGGAATATCTGTATTGAATGTATTGATCACTGAATCACTGAATCACAGAAAAACTTGTGCTTACATTTGAGGTGAAGAAAGTAGAAAATGTGATGTTCTGGTAGTAAATTGTGGCTTTGTTCTGCCTGTAGATCTAAATACAACACAGAAAAAAGAAAAGGCAACCCCAAACTAAGTAGCTTCCTCTTAGCACCTAGTGTTATCAGGCGGTATCTCGAAATTGGTTGGCTCCTTGGTAGTGAGATCACGTATCTGCCAGGGAAGAGACACCAGAAAGAATGCAGTCTGCAAAAATGAAGTTAACTCAAAAATCCCCCTCCAAAAAAATTGTCTTTCTTGGATTTCAGTGGTCAGAAGTGCTCACAATATTCATAATTAAAATTGTACAATGTATAAGGAGGGAATACTTATTTCTTCAACAGAATCAGAAATCTTTCATTGTATGCATTCCTGCAACATATTTGCTCTCCTCAGAGCGGCATTACTTTCGTTACTTAGAATAACTCTGCTAATCAATAAAAGTACACAGGTTTTCCCTCATCTATTTCAAGCTGAGTTGCCAGGACCCAGAATAAATCCCTGTTAGCTCTCAATTCCATGACCTTCTACTTTGTACTTCTAAATTTCATTTCATTTCTATTACTTGAATTCCCAAAGTCTTCTGATTCTGCCTGCTTGGTATTCCAAGCCTTCTCAGCAGTGGTCACATTTTCCAAATCTCTGCTATCAAGTCTCTCTACTACACTTCCAGTTTTGGGCTAAACATATCAGAGTAAGGTAAGTGCAACAAGGGGAAAAGCAGTGAAGTGTGAAGAGCCAGCCCCAAGCCCAAAAACCCACCAGTGACAAAGCTGGAACAATACAGGTCCCTCAGTTCCTAGCCCTGTCGTTGCTTTATCGCCTACCGCTGTACTTCTGATCAGGTGCAAGGAGGAGCTCAGAGGCTCAGAAAGGTGATGTACACGAATAACTGAGAAAATTGTCTCTTCAGTGGATTACATTAGGGGATGGTAGTCTATGACCAACCTGGGAAATCTAATATCAGATCCATTCTACTTGTATATAGCTATTCACGCTGCTGATAGTTATGTTTAACTGTTTATCCACAGCAAGTCTGAGAAATGTATACCCACAGATGATGACATTTCATGCCTTGCTTCTTAGGCATGCACAGTCTCGAAGCATCTCCAGGCATATAATGCACAGGGAGTTTAACTTGATAGCCCGAACTGAAACTCTGTAAGCAATAAAATTTAGAGAAACAGCTTAGTTAATGCTCAGAACGTGGCCTGGCAGCCTGCCATGCATACACATGCACTGAAATCAGAATTCATGCCAAGATTCTTAGCTTTCAACTTCATAGGAATTCCTTGTATGGTTTATGCTACATCCTCTGAGTTCATTTAACTTTTTTCTTCCTTTTTGCAATTTAATCCGTAGCTAGTTGAACTTACTGCCTTTTTATATATAAGCATTGATAATGTATTAGACATAACTCCAAGTAATAGAATTAGTCTGTTCATATAATTTTGATTAAGGACAGGTCTAACACTACAAGGACACCTATGCCTTCTGTGCCAAGCCTCTATGAACACGACGAGATGCTGCAGTGTGACCTAGTACAATACTGCGCATGGCTGTTCACGTAATAAATGCTTTCTAAGACTCATGAGAACTCACTTCACATTCAGGTGTCGAATTCGAACTCAAGCTCCTCTTAAGCCAAAGGCCCTCTCTCGACAGATTTGATTGGAAGATTGAGGCCTTAACATTTGTTTTCATAATATCACAAGGTCTAATTTGACTCTCACATCCCTGATGTCTGCTCTTTCAAGCCGCAAATCTGTACAAAGGAAGAAGCTGCGGTTCCTTCCTAGAGACTCCAACTTGCTTCCTTTTTTCTTTTTCTATTAATAATTATATTGATTTAGTTTTAATTTTTTTAGATAGTTACTAAACTAGACTTAGTTACTTAAGTATGTATCAAGTTGCATTCAATACATGGATTAGGTAAATAATGAATTCCATATTACCACATAGCCCAAGCTCTGTCCTTTCTTTTTTTACAGCTTCAAAGCACAGGTGTGAGGAAGAGAGTCCCAGCTATAAAATGGGACTTAAGGCAGAACTAATATTTTGTCATTGGTCACATAGAAAGTCCATGTCAGACAAGGGAAAAGGAGCGGAAGTCAGACAGGAATATCAAGTTCAGACCATAATGAAAGCTTATTAAACATCAGATGTTACACCAGTATTGATACTGGACAGCTGGACAATATACAAGATTTTCAACAGCATGTGCTTCACGACAGATTAGTCACATTGGTCTTACCATTCACTTACATGCTCTGCTTGTTTATAAAAATGGAGCACTTGAATATTCTACAAATCTGTTCAAATCATGTGAAAAGATTGTATAGTAAAGTATTGTTTTAACCAGGCCCCTGGAGGCCTTTTGAAAATGTTGACAGGTTGTCATTTCACACTATCAAATTCAGTCAGACTTAAAAATTGAGCTTGATTATGTGGATGTAATGCAGGCTTCAAACAAGGTGGACCTCTGTGCTCTCCTTTCACCAAAGAGTAATGGCTGCTGGGCCATTAAATTCAACTACCATGCTGTCTTGGCCCCAAAGAAATATGGGTCATACTGAAAAAGAAGATCAATAACCATCTTCTCAAATCAGGCCATATTAGACCATAGCTCAAAAAAGGTGACCAACCAATTGATTTTGAAAAGAATAACGGAAAAAGCTGAGAGAAACCAATTTAGAATTTTATATTAAATTATATATCATCTGTTAAAAAAACCACCCAGTACCGCAAGATTATGACAGATTTATCCAGACATATGTGTGCACAGATGTTTGTGCTACATGCACGTAGAGTTCCAACTGGTCACACCCAAAGCAATCAAACCTTAGCTCCATAAGTACAGTGTTTTTCCTACTGTACATAAGGACACAGTTTACAAATATTTGTGCAATTTAATTTACATAACATGACATAAAATTCAGAAAGCTACTGAAGGTAATTATCATAATTACTGCAACCTCACTTCTGCTGATTTACAGGATATGGACTAAGCCTTCTGCTCTGTAGCAGCTGTAGTGTCAGACCCAAGAAGGTTTTAACTGAAGCACCACTTCTACACTCCAGCCTCCTGTGCAAAGCCCCATCAAGAACCTCATCTAGGAATGGTGTATATATAGGTGCAGTTTGGGAATTAAGGCAAGATGGGACAATAGCTTCCCTACAATTCAGCAGCTATGAATGAAATGCTGGTCTACCCCATCCATCCCTGCATTCTCACCAGACAGTCTTTTAACACCTCTATCTATCCTCAACAACACAGCCATGACAGAAGAACCAGATTTCTTCTAAGGACAAGTGCTGTCTCTAGGGGACCTACAACGCCGGCGGCAACTCTACCTAGGCATGTCTTCATCTGTGCACTCAACCCCTCACAGATGATTACGAGGCAGTAAATCATGTTGGTTGAAGACAAGTTATTAAGAGCTTAATTACATACACAAGCTTTTTATATTGTCTTTCTGGAAAAAGGAGATGATTAGTAGTCTCTGATAATTTGCCCCATTAAAGGTTTCATGGATAATCGTATGCATGCATAATGTAGTAACATGCTAGTTTTGAAGTCATTAAATAGAACCATTAAGACAGCTGGGTAGACACCTAAAATTCTCATGAATGTCTAAGAAAGAATTTTCAGTTGTGAAACCTTAAAACATGAATGAGGTAATCTTCACAAACATCTTCCACAGGAAGAGGAATCATTTCTCTGACAATTGCACTTGTTGGGGAAAGGGGGCGAGAAACGAAGACATAAGGACTCCAGGCTTTTTTTTTAAAAAAAAAAGCTTTAAACCCAAGAAGTGTGATTAATCCAAGCCCTTAGTTTGGAAGGAGACTGTTGAAAGATGTCCCTTGCTATAAATCTGTCCTTGCTATAAATCTGTCCCTAGTTAAAAGTGTTTTCAGATTAATGTCAGTCCTTCGTTAAATTTACTACTTTCAAAAGCTGCTGAATTCTCACATCAAGTTGGATGCAGAAATTAACAAGTGGAACCCTTAACCTGCGTTCCCCAGTAGACTAGACCAGATATTAACAAAGATTCCCTTGGAGCCTGGTTAAAAAAAAAAAGTAGTCTGTGAATCCATATTAACTGTAGCATACCCCTAAGAAAATAGTAGTTACTGTACAAGCAATAGGCTTTTCCAGACACCTATTATAGGAGAACTTCGACAGTCTCAGGAGGAGGATGGCATCACAGTGACAGCACACAGATACACATTCTGACACATCTGTTGATACCATTAAGGCCATACTTTGTTATCCTGAGATCCAGAGCGGCAGGATTCCTCAGGCACAGCGATGCCCACAACTACAGAAAAGCGCAGAGAGAATAAACCAAGCAGAGGCAGGACACATTTAACTGTAATCCTCTGACTTCCTCTTTACAAAGTAAGGTACAGTGTTATGACCACAGAGACCAACGCAAAGCATCAAAGTTTAACTTGGTAATATTTACAAAACACCGGCGCTTCCTAAACAAACTAATTCTTATAGCACAGTGCTAGCAGAACCGCCAGTCAGCTCTACTGTTCCCTTCAGAGAGTCACACTGCAGCCACAGCTCACAAACCCCGTGCAATAAAGAATGCTCCACCTCGGAGCGCTCACCATCCACATTAACAGTAACGTTTCCCTCACCCAACCTTGGGCAGCCTGTAACAGGGTTTCTTTCTAGGCACACTCCAAGAAAGCTTTTTCAGCATATAAACAGAAGCAAAAGGAGCTCTGTAAATATGACATTAACCATAAATGTTGCCTACCCTTTCTGCAGTCATTTAATACACAATTGTATTCAAACCAGGGGAATTCAAGAAATAATTTGATGCTTAAGAAAGTGATTTGTTTTGTACAGGTACATGTAATAACACATCCTGAAGCTACCGCTGTTTTCCAGGCTGTAAAAAACCTGAGTCAAAGCATTGCTTCCTCCAGCCCTACACCAGCATCAAAGACGTCCATGAGCAGAATCAACAATAAAACGTTTTCCACCAAATCTGCAGGCAAAACCCCTTCACTGTTTACCACCTTGTGGCTTGAACCGGTAAATACTCCCTTCTTACACACACACCGGTTCATCACGTTACAGTTAACCAGCCTCCTAAGCAGCTGGCACAGAAACTTCACTCGAAGTTCCTCCCCTAAAGGAAAATTGAAGACCATAAGCTTTCAGCGAAGCTGACTCCGAGTCCAAGCTGCCCCGATCGATGGGGTCATCAGGAATGCCAGGACGGTCTGTCCAGCTTTCAAACAGCTCTGAACATCCTCCAAACAAGCTGCACCCAGCTGGCCAAGCTGCATCTCTCCTCTACCCACAGGCTCTAACAGCCGGCAGCCACCCACGGAAAGGCTGCTACGGTCAAACGGAACGGACAAGAAGCGTGCGCTAAACGGAGCGGTACTTACATCCCTGAATTTGTTCCAGTACTTGTCTTTATCGTACTGCGAAACGGTGCTCAGCCATTTGTCGTTGTCCAGGAAATTGCCATGGTTGCTGTTACTCGTGATGATTTCAGGATGCCGGCTCTCCACTTGCAGGAAGCACCAGGCAGCGATCACCAGCACTCCCGACATCTGCAAGGAGAGCAGAGGATAGGAGCGGGGCGGCGGAGGGCGGCGCAGCCGCGGCTTTTCTCGGGCAGGGAAGTTTGAGGAGCCCCAAGTCCGGGCCTGTCACCCCTCACGCCCCTCGCCAACTTCTGGCTACCAGGTCCGGTGAGACCCACCCTCCCTGCCCAGCCTGGAGAGGCGAGGAGCAACAACAATAATAATAAAAAAAAATAGAACAGATCCCCCGGGGCCGGGCAGGCACCAGCCGGGGGAAAGCACCGCGCTACCAAAACCCCAGCGAAGCCTCCCGCGGCAGCAGCCAGCGCTGGCTCCACGAACTTCGGCTGCCAGCGCCGAGAGGAAGCTCCTACCTCCGGGCAGTGCCGCCGGCCGGGACTCCGAGCACCGTGCGCTGCTGCTGCTGCTGCTCTGGTCCTTTATGCGGCGGCCGCTGCCCGGGCGCCGGGTCGTAGGAGCCGCCGAGCTCCGCGTAGGCGCCGCCAGCGGCTCCGGCTGCGCGTGTGTGTGTGTCTCGTCTGCCTGTGTGTGTGTGCGCGCGCGGCGGCGGGGCGGGCGGGCGGGCGGGAGCCACGAGCCGAGGTTTGGCACCATCTACCGGCCGCGCGGCGGCGGCGCGAGTGCGGCGCGCGGCTGAGGGCAAGGGCGCGGCGTGGCGCCGCTCGCGCTGCCCGTCACAGCGGTGCCCTCGGTGGTGACCGGGGCTGTGGGGGCGATGGCGGGGCAGGGGAAAGGGGCAGCTGGGGAGGAGGACTGTCGGGAGAGCTGGGGGTGGCCTCTTCAGAGAGGTCGGCTTGACGTCTTGACAGAGCCACAGATTCGTGTTGGTTGGAAAAGGCCTTTCAGCTCCTCGAGTCGCCCAGTTCCCCAGCACTGCCAGGTGCCCACTGACCCCTGTCCCCCAGCACCACCTCCACACGGCTGGGAAACCCCCCCCAGGGATGGGGACTCCACCACTGCCCTGGGCTTCACAACCCCAGCAGGGAAGGAATTGTTCCTCAGGGCCAACCTCAACCTCCCCTGACACAACTTGAGGCCGTTTCCTCTCATCCTGTTGCTTGTTCCTGGGGAGAACAGACCAACCCCTCCTTGTTTTCAGGCAGTTGTCGAGAGCCAGAAGGTCTCCTCTGAGCCTCCTTTTCTCCAGGATCAACCCCCCCAGGCCCCTCGGCCGCTCCTCAGTGCACTTGTCCTCCAGTCCCTGCACCAGCTTCACCACCCTTCTCTGGACACGCTCCAGCCCCTCCATGTCCTTCTTGAATGAGGAACCAAAACTGAACCTGGGATTTGAGGTGCAGCCTCACCAGTGCTGAGTACAGGGGGACGACCCCTACGCTGGTCCTGCTGGTCACACCAGTGCTGGTACAGGCTGGGATGCGGTTGGCCTTCTTAACTACCTAGGCACACCGCTGTCTCATCTTCAGCCTCTGTTGACCAACACCTTTTCTGCTGCCACTCTTCCCCAAGCCTGTAGCATTGCACTCCTTGTTACTGCTGCACTTTAAAGAGTTACAGAGCCATAAAACTGGCCTTAAAACCACAAAACCCCCCAAAAAACACCAGCTTGTATAAGCCCTGGGTAGGATATGACTGTCTTGAGTCAATGGTTTTACAGTTTACAAAAGCAGTGACATTCCAAAGGCACGGAAGTCATCCCAGCTTTCTTAATTTCTTTTGGAAAAAGGAGCTTTCCTCCCTTGGTCAACATATCCCACACCATGAAGAGGTTTCTGCACCCTCACCAGAGAATGAAGTAGGAGCCTGCCCAGGCCATCAGAAGGGTGTAGGGGAAGCCGTCTTCCATTTTTAAAGATGGGAAGGAGGCAGGTGAGGGGAGCTACATACTGGTCTAGGAACTCAGCTGAAAGGAGGAGGCCTTCTTCAGCAAGAAAGGAGAAAGATCTCCATTGTCAACTGAGGAGGTGGGAAAGAGGAATGGGTGATTTCCTTCATCAGGGGTTGAGTGATTGTTGCTGCTGGTTCATCCCCAAAGACCATGAGGAAGGCTCTCTTCCTCCTCTTACTTCTGAGCATTTCCAGGGATAGGAAGGAAGGACATCTGGCATCCACAATTAGTCTTTAAAACATGGAGGGGAGGCTCTCATTTACAGCCTCATTCTCTGCACCTGGAAGGGACAACTCAGCCCCTGCTAATTAACATGATGCCCAAAAAGGAAGACCTATTCTTTTGCTGACCGTTTTAAGTACAGTTGTGAGTACTGCTCCAGGAGGCATTTGTCAAATATGGTTCATTAAACTGTCTTGTAAATACTGCCTTTACTCTTCATGAAAACTATCCACAGGGTTAAATCCCCTTTTTCCAGAAGAAACATTAGGTGTTTCTTTAGTAACACAGAAAAGGGTCACGTTTATTCATTTTTTACTGCTGTATTTGAGCACTGAGCCCAGTATAGAGTTCTATTCCTAGCTCTGATTTTAAATACAATTCCTCAATACCGTGTAACCACACTGAAAGCCTCTGGGACTGAAATAAACAGTGAGGGTTTATTAATTTTAATCAGAGAACAAGAACATATGCACGTAAGTGCCCCACATTGCCTTCTCCCCTTGGTGTGCGTGGAATCTAATGAAAGCTACATGCCTGCAGGAGGGCAAAAGATAACCCAATAAAAGCCACAAAGAGAAGAAAACCCAACCTAACGCCCTGCAGATGTGGATGCAAATCCATATCCAAACGCCTTGTTCCACCTTCCCTCCTATACCGGACGGTACATTCTTCTGACAGTGGTCCGGGGTGAGTATTCCTCTCAAATTCCTCTCAAATCTCTCTGTTGTGCACAGACTTTCCTATAAAACTGCTGGTTTCAGTGACAGATAGCGTCTATATAACTGCCGCGTGGTGAACACAAGCTTTCCCCTTTCTTACTTAGATTAACAGAGTTCTGTGCAGTTTATTCCATGTGGGCCTTTTCTGTAGGGCTTTTAACAACAGAGAATTTGTCTTTGCACAGACATTAAAGATCTTGCACCATCTTAAATCTCATGGTTAAGAGATTTCCCCAGTGAGCTCACAGAAATCTACTGTCCTTCAGCTACATACAGTTCTGACTCCTGTTTCACCCCACATATTGCTGCATCTCAGCACTGTCACACACAAACCACATTACCTGCCACGTATTTGAGGATTTTTATGCACAAGAAACTACATCGGTGCTACTACTTGTGCCTAGTTACTACTTTCTTGATCCCACTGGAGGTTGGACCAATTTAATCCTTCCTTGACCATTTCTTTAAGTGATGAATTGCTGGTGAAGAGCAGCAGAACATTATTTCCACAAAACCACGCAGGATTCTACCCACGGTATATTTACAGTCAGCTCACCCCTGTAGAACACTCTTGTTAGCACAGCACACCAGGTTCTGACCAGCAGTGGCTTCAGTACGATTGACTTCACTTGGTGTGAAGCAGGCTGATACGCTTGTCAGTCAAAGACCTGAATGATCAATTACAGAAAAATTGTATATACAGAGAGTAATTATGTTCTTAGTTGTAGCATTTGTGTCAGAAATGTATCTTCATTTATTTAATTACTTCATAATCCCATATTCAAAACGTAGCTAATCTTTCTGGATCCAGCAAAACACAGGCTTCCTGCTTAATCCTGATAGCCATCTCTATCAGTCAGCAGCTGCAGCAGTTCACCTCCGCACTGTTTATCATCCATGACTAGAATTGAAACACCCTTGTCAGTGGGTTTTTATCTCTGGACCTCTAATTCTGATCCAAGAATATTAGAAGTCTCTCTATAGTGGATGATTCAGCTCTTTGGTATTTTGGATGTAAAAATCCCTTTTGTTCCAAGCTAGAAGAACTACTGAAGAGTTAAAAACCATTTTAATCGTGCTTGCAGCTGTAAAAAAGTGCCATGCTGTTGATTTTGGCTATTATTTGATAAGTCACTTGGGCTGTGCACATCATTTGGATTACAGCCATGCCCTGCCAGCTTCTCCATGCTGTAGCCTGACCAGGTTCATTCTGGAAGCAGAACCTTCTGGTGCAGAAAGCATTTCTTGTGCACACACAGGAATCAAGGGCCAGATCTCAGCTCCAGCTGAACTCCCCATGCAGAAGAATGTTACAGTTGTCTTAATAAGGCACTTTGGGACTTCCAGTTCATAGAGAAAGCATCGGTCTTGCAGGCAACATAACTGAAGCATGTTAACTTGCCCCTAGACCAAACTGAGGATGCCTGGAGAACCAAGTCAGCCTCTCCTGTTCTCCCTGAAGCCATAATGAACGTGTCCCACATCATAGCCAGGAGCCAGCAGCTGGGTACCCAGTAGGGGAACGCCAGTGGCAATAGCACATAAGTGTTATGTAAAGCATTTTACTTCCCCCAGTTACACTTGGCAGCAAGACTCACTTTTTCACCTTCTTGATTGTCTCCACAGTTCTTGAGGCAGCGGCTGAAGTCTTTGTAGTAGAGCCTTGAAAATCTTCAGTGGACTTTTATTGACTGTTTTTCCCCTCCTCTTGTGAGGCACAATTCCACTGACTTCATTTTTTTAAACATTAACTCACGAAGGAAAATCTTTACAGTAGCAAATGCTTAAAGTGCATTTCCGTACTTTACAGTGTACCAGAGTCCTTCACCACTGGATTGGGAAAATTCATTTATTGTAATTTAACTGGATTTAAAAATAGATCACAAAAAAGGAAGATGCAGTGGGACAGACCTTTATTTAAGATCCCTTTGTACGTTCCATATACTGTTGTCTGCTTTTAATAGACAGGGAGTTTATTTCCTCCTGATTCCCAGAACTGCAGATTCAGCTTTGTTAGCTCTGCTGGGCAATTGTGCAGCAAAAAAAAATAGTTTAACTTGTCCCATAAGTGATTGTTGGCTTATAGGAAGTTCCTCAGACATCTGTCCATTTTACAACAGACTGTATTTGCTCCTCTTTAAAAACACTAAAAACACGGGTTCTGTTTTGACCTCTTTATTCACCTCTGCTCCTGACCTCTTCTCTAAGACAACCATATTTTACTGCAACAGTGCCTGGAATTTTGGAAGAATTTGCTAAATGCTTGTAAACCAGAAGTGCTGCAAGTATGTCACATGGCAGGAAAATCATGGATTTTTAGCAGGCAAAGTGGTACCAGCTACTTTGGAGATGTTGCAGTTGGTGCAATCCCCTGGGTTCTTGTCCTTCTGAAGCACTAAATGTGGTGACTTCAGTGTAAGAGGAAACACCCATTGACCTGGAAGGATCCTACAACATGTTCTGAAATCTATTTGCTCACGTGTATTAGTTGTAATATCCCAGATTAAAGTGAATTGAAATACTGGCAAGTCCTGTGCAAATTAAAAGCTGGACACACTTTATGGTGAAGAGGTATAAAAACCAGAACAACTCAAGCAAAAGAACAGTAAAACCAAAGAATAAATGAAGTGGCATCACCTACAGAAGTTGGAGGTGGATTTCAGGACCAAGTTTTTCCCACCTTGCAAAGCTGTCTTAACCACAGGGTCTAGAAAAGAAAAGGGAAAAACACATTTAAAATTGAAAAGACTTGTGATCACATAAAACCTATCATCAACTACAAGGTTGCGTTTCAACTGAAAGGTGAGACTGAGGCAGGGACTCATGATGTTTAACTTTTGCCTTGAGGCCAATCCTCAATTTCCTCTGTCATAAGGAAAAAGAAACAAGTCTGTCTGAATGATGCCTCAGAGCAGAGTCTATCGTAACCACCGTGGCTTGTTTTCTAAAGGATGTTATTGACTCCAGAAAGAGCCTACAAAACCAGAGGCACACAAGGTAAAAGCTCAGCCTTGTGCTTACTGCCTCAGGACCTGCAGACTAACATAAAATAATAACTTTGCTCGCATGAATCAGTCTATTCAGGTCATATCAGAACATTCATCAATTTGAAGACTAAGTGTTTAATGAGGAGATAATCCCCCCATTATCTGACAAATGGTTTCACTTTCTTATCTTCCTAGTGGGCATGGTGATCATGACAAAAGTGATTTTACGGTATTTCACAAAGCATCTTGTAAAATGCAACCTTATTTTATAGTGGCTTTTATTGCTACTGGAACTTTTACTAGGAGTTGCATCACAAAAATCAGTTAACATAAATATCGCAGTGAAGAGCTCTCGCCATTTAATGCCAGAGTTAACTCTGCCAATGCAGCCTTCCTTTTCAGATGGAAAAGGTCATTAGAATTAAATTTGTCCTCAGACTTCATATTTAGCTGGGATGAAACACTGGTATGAAGTTTTGTAGCTCTGTTCAGCCTGGAAAATGTCATCCCGAGATTTGCCACTGTCAAGCACTCTTAGAGACTTTCCTTAAGCCCTCTCTACAATATATGAACAGAAACGGAGATTTGGTGATTAACATGTGGAATATCAAATGGGTTTGTTCAATATTTACCACAGTAAGATCCCGTTTTGAAGATCCATGAGACACCGCAGCACCAAGCAATGATAAATAACACCAGTTCCATTAATAGCCAGATTGCAGAAATTAAATTTGCATGGAAGATGGAGCATCATTAATGGCTGAACTACAAAAATTCAATTTGCATTCATATAAATGTTAAAGAAGTCTCAAGTGTGCTTATTCTTTCCCCGCGTTATCTTTTTCTTCTTTTAAAACTTTGTCAATTTTCCCCATTTATGCTACTTTTTTCTTTTCTCTCTAACATGACCTTGTGCAGTCTTCACATTTTGAGCTTTTTATGGTTCTTTATGATAATTTCTTCCCTTTCTCCTTTCATGTAGTCAACTCTTCCCATCCCCCTTTTCTCTTGCTCATAGAAACACGTACTAAGATCCTTACAAAAGCAGCAACTTTCCTGGAGATTACGGAGCCAGTTGGGAAGCAGAGCTGCCTGATGGACCCAGAGTCCCAAAACACCTTGCATCCTCAGAGGCCAGGCTTGGCATCAGCCCAGTTACATATGGTTAACATCAGATGGGAGTTTGCTGAGTAGCATGAAAACAATAAGAACTGGGGATTTATTGTACCAAACAATCTTCTGGCTCTTGCTAAACTCTCTTTTCATTAAAGAAAATAAAACTAGAGTATTGATGTCTGTAGATGAGGACAATACACATGAGCCACAGAGGAGCCGTAATGGTTTGCATACTCATAAACCCTTCTCAGTCTTTGTGGCTTCAATGTTTCCCTATGGGGGATAATGTTAAGAATGTGCTAGAGTGCAATACTCTCAGATAATGTAGAGAAACAATTTTCTTTCTCCCTGCTGCTACATTTTAGGCAAGAAGCTTAGGCTCTCTAGGGAAGCTTACGATTCTCTTTGCCCATGACTTGAACCCTTATGGAAACACAAATGCTATTTTACACAATCACTGAATCCCTTGAAGTCAGTGTGCTTAAGATGAAGAGTTTGGGTCGGCAGCAAAGAGAGGCATTAGGTGTGGCAATAGCTGGAAGAGAGGTAAAAGGGGCAAGATAAGGCAGCACCAGTGTCTGCTGGCACCCAACACGGCTGTAAGAAATCTGAAGAACATGGACCGTATGTCCCAGTTGTGGCAGGACGGTTCTGCCCACCCGATTCTCAGAGTCAGCTTCAGGCCTTGGGATACTGAAGGTGAGTGACAAAAATTTGGTCATCGGCTCAGATCTTCTACAACCTGTATTGCTGTGTTTATCTAGCACAGTCATTGCTCTGCAATGGCAGAGGCAGACCTTGATCCAGATAAACTGGCCTGCTGCTATCAGCAATCAGTGCAGTCGTGTACTTTAAGCAGGGCCTCGCCAGGGACAGTATTCTGCAAAGGACCATGTGCTGGTCAGAAATTTTTAAATTTAAATTTTAAAATAATTCCAAATATCTTCCTCTGCTTTAAATGATTACTGAATTGTTTATGATGACAGGATGATAAAACCAAAGAAAAATACCCCCCAACCCTGATAATACTCTTAGGGGCAGGAATTATAAAGGAGGAAAATGCCCCACCCACAGCAACTGTCTCTAGAAATGTGAAGGATTCAGAACATCATCTTGTGTCAGCAAGCAGGAAGACTGGCAGAGGGGCAGGCAGACAATAGCCTTATTTCTCACAGTAAGCGATTCTGAAGTGCTTGATGGGTTTTCACTTAACTCTGTCCAAGTTTGAAACTGTATTAAAGGAATCTAAGGAGTACTTCCCTCTGCATAGAAATGAAAGATGAGTGTTAAGTTTTTAAATGCAGAGTACAAAAAGAACAGAAGAATTTGGCCATGTTCTAATGCAGCTCAAGGTCTTGCAATTCCAAGGAGCATGGGAGGAAATGAGCGCACCAAGGAAGGACTCATATATTTGAGCCAAAATTTTGCCAGTGCCTGGAAAGAAATGCAGTAAATGCAAAGGCTTATGTCATTTCACATGCCCTGGAAGAGGCATGAGCTGCATCAAAACCCATGACAGCGTCATTAGCAGCTCAGAAAAATTCTTCATAGGAGCAGCGCAAGACACTGCAGCAGAAGATGGACTATCTACCTCTAGAGGAATTGAGAGGTATTAATCTTAGGTTGGATTTTGGTCCATAAACCAATGGAATGCCAAAAATGGCATTCTTAGGAGAGAAAAAAAAATAAAAAGGAAAAAAACCCCAAACAGAATAAGCTAAGCGACTGTGGTTTGGGGCATTTTAGTGGGGAGCTCACACATCCTCTTAAGAGGGTTTATCTAATCTACAGCGACATGAATTTGAGAAAAGCTACAAATTACTTCTGCTTCAAGGGAAAATAAGCCTGTTGCTTCATTCCCGCTCTTGATGATGCCAAGTCACTGGAAAGGCAAGGAATCCAAAATAAGTAAGGAGGATATGTGAGAGTCTTCCAGGGCATAGAGGAGATATTTCAGAACACAGGGAAAACCTAGGAAAGTTCCTTTCAGTTTAAGGCAGAGATTTAAAAACCAGGAAAAGACAAAAAGCAACAAGATGCTTTATCCCAAGGGGAGTATTCCCTTCAGATGGGAAAAAGTAGAACCTTTTCCATATGATTAGACTCAAAGGAACTAACTGCATAAACTGGAAGTGTTTTTCACCAAGAGGCAGAAGTCCTTGAAACAATACGCCTTTCTTCTTTGTGCATCATCAGGCTCTGAAAAGGGTCTGTAGGGAGGGTAACAAAATATAAGCAGACAAGATGACTTCTGAGACTCTGCAAATTGATATTGGCTTCTTGAAGTCTTCCTGGCCCTGTGCTTTTGACTTCTCATTCTTGTACATTCAACATCCCTTCCAGGAAAGATATATCTTTTTCCACCCTTCTTGAGTTTTTTTTTTTTTGGGAAAAAAATTAACAATTTTTTTCATGACACAACAGATACTAAGATTTTCATCAAGGGCAAAAACACAGCGTCAATACAAAACCTACAGACAGCTTTGGAAGTAACAAGAGCTACCAAACCAAGAGACCCTACAAATAAAATTAAAGGGAATCTGTGCAGTATAAATAAATGGGATAATGAGAGGAGCCTATAGAGCCAGGAAGATCATCCATTGCCACCATAAATATATTGCTCCAACACAGAAAAAGAAAGCATGAGGATTTCTTGAATTAATTAACCGCAAAAGGGTATTTGTGTTTCATATATCTTTCGAAACCTGAAAGTTATGCTGGAGATGGAATTTTACTTGCCAGGTGTCATAGTTCAGTCTGGACAGTTCTGGTTTCAGGCAAGAGAGCTCTATTACCCAAGTAAGCACAGGTTAGCCCAGCTGAACACCAGATGGCCTGTCTCACGTAACACAGGCTCTCCACACCACCATCTATGGGTTTGATGAAATAGGAACAGTGCTACACTGTCTGGACCCAGATTTGATCCTGCAAATCTATCCTGACTTGTCAGTCATGTCAAACTGCAACCAGTTTTAGAGTCTGGGACACTATGATAAACGAATTTAGTCATAGTTTTCAAAGAGACTAGTCAGTTTTCCTACTCTGAAGAACATTATGTCTGCAAAACTGTAATATGTTCAGACATAAAAGGAATTTTTCACCTCAAAGGTTTAACATTTTTCTTAAGTATTTTGGGATCCTAAAGTCAGCTCAAACTGAGTATAGACAACGTATTGCTGTTGCCAGAGGATCTGGCAAATAACCATCTACAAGCCCAGGACTCTTGGTCGCATGCACATGGTCCGGAGCACTTGACAGAAGTACAAGCAAGCAAAGTGCAGAGCTTGATTACATTCATGTTTTTCTAAATCCAATTCACAGATCACATCTGGCCTCAGATGAAGTGAAATCTGCAAGTTCCAAAGCTACAGCTAAGATCCCCTTGAAGAAATAAATTAATGCTATTAGCACAAGTCAGGTCTGCATGTTCCTGGCCCATATACTTCTTTTAATGAGATTATTAAATCGTTAAAGGGACAAAGATAGCGATCCCCCAAGGCTTCATAGAAAAATGTGTGAAGATATACACAAAGGTGACTTTAGACATTGAAAAGTCTAAGAAAAGGCCTGAAGTCTGGCCTCAAATGAAGCGTGAGCTATTAAATATTGTCACCTCGGCCAGCAATAGAGACCACACTGAGGGAAAGAGCACATTAGGAGACAATCACCATCAAGCTGATGCCACTTAAGAAGAATTGCCTGTCCTCCGCTGTACTCTCCAGCAGAAGGATTTAACACCAATGACTAGAAACGACTATTATATAGTTACATTATTCTCTGTCCCCCCTTAGCAGCTTTCTTGCAAGGTGCTGCAAATAAATAGACAATCCTACATCTCAATTTATTTTTCTAAATATGTAAATACCTACAAGTTCAATGGGCTGCTTAGTATGTGTGATTTAAAGTGATTCATTTGAAATGTGGCTTCAGACTCCTGACCAGTATTTCTCATCATTTGTAATCCGAAGTGTTGCTGGGAGAAAGTGTCAAAAGAATGAAGAACCTGCTCAGACAGACTGAAGTTGTTTTCAGACTTCACATTAAAATTAAAAAGTAGTTTTAGCAAAGCATAGGCCATCACTTGCTGACATTTTATTCAATAGAAAGCTGAAAACCTGTTGCCTGGATGTTCGAAAACTGAAGCTGCACTCATCAGAGACACTGAGCTAAGAAGTCTCAAGAAGAAGGTGTAAAACCTGCAGTATGGTTTGGGACCCAGATTTATCCCACAGCTCTCACTCAAGACTTCTCTGTCTCTAAATCCCAGAAAGAAGGATAAAATGGCACGAAACCCTGACTCTTCCCAGCTTACTGTGATAATTCTGTTTTCCTTGTTAGGGATGAATGCAAAATGTTGTGTTCCCTGCGAAACACAGAGTGTATAATTAACACCAGATGTTTTCATCCTGGTTTATGCCTAATAAATACACAGCGGCAGGGAAGCAAATGAAGTACAATTCAGCAAAAGCAAAATGTTATTTAAGGTCATACGGGAAAGCACTGAGTAATGAACTTCACTCGGCTGGATAGAAAAAACACAACTCCCTCTCTCTTTACAAAGACACTCGCCACCCTTTCAAGTGGTGGGGTATTGGTAGCACAGACACACTGCCATCACAGCACTGGAGCAGAAAACACATCACCTTCAGCCTTTATAAACAAAGAGAAGGAATAAACTGGTTCAAAATATAAGGAAAGGGGACTATTTCTGGTGAGATATAGAACTCGAGACTCAGATACCTGTCAAAAATCATGTTCAGTCTTGCCATAGGCCTAAATGTCTCCCCACTGGACATTTAAAGTTTATGCTCGTGGTTTTAACTTCAATATGCATTTATATGAAATAAAGATTACATAGGTTAGTTTTCTCACAGAAGCTGTAAAAGAATTTTACAGAAACTGGTGGCGACATGATGAAAAATGGTTTTGGAAGTTTATGCTGAGGTAAACAGTACGGTTGTTTTGACAGTTTTGCGTTCATTGGCCTGAATGTGTCCGGTTTTACTTCTACCTCTTCATAGAAGAATTCGTTCGGTTATTTGCGTGATTATTCAAAGACACTGAGAATTTTATTTTAACACAGGATGTCTAGAAGGGCAACTAGACCAGGGCCAAGGGTTAGCCTGTCTGGAAAGGTTATTCTTAATGAATCCCAGACAGGCAACAACAGAAAGTGTTAGCGTGAGCAGGGATGAATCCAGTCACAGTGCCAGCTGGAAGGAAGCGTCTTTGAAAGCAGCACCTTAGCGTCCACTGTAGCCTGTGACTGGATATTCTTCCTGCTCTGTCTGTAGCGGAACATATAAACAGGTTATGTCTGTAGTGGAGTTACAAGACTTGCCAGATAGAAACAGAAAATATATTCTTGAAGAAAGACCAGGAGACGTGTTAGCCAAGCATTTGAGACATTGCCTGCTGAGAAATCACCAATTACCTGGGAGAAGGAATGCACAGCCCAGTACTGAGATTTGTATAGGATACTAAACAAAGAGGGATCAGGATAACAAAGTACAGACAAATCACAACATGAAGTTTTGCACTAATGAAGACAAATAGAAAAAAAATCCTCAAGACAAGAACATGGAGTATTTTCACTAATTTTACCGAAAAGTCCCTTAAGAAAATGGTACATAGCTTATATTCTCCCCTCAGTTAAACAACTCGTATACTTCCTAAATGTATAGTCTTGGAAGAGCCTTTGTAACCAGTCATAGGTGTTACAACACGGGTACTAGATTCTTTGATAGAGACAAACAGAGCATAGGCAAAAATAATTCAGAGGTGATATCAACACATTAACACCTTTTGTGGATCCTGTCAGGAACTTTAAATTAAAGTTATGTTTCAGATTTAGAGTGAAATGTGAGATAATTAAAGTTAATCAATTCATAGTCTCTAGGGCCCAATTTTTAAAGTTTTAAGACATCTAATAAAACTCTATGCAAGTGAGGAAGGTCTTGATGGTGATAGCATCTATAATCATCCGAACACTTTCAGACCTTCAGTAATCCCAGGAAAACCACTTCCTGCATTCTCTCTTGCACTGGTGTAGCAGGGACTTGGGAAGGATAGAGACAGGAAGGACTCTGGCTTAATAAATACAGGATGAATATAAATAAGTATTGTCTAGCACTAAGATGTAGTAGACTGTGCAGTGAACTCCCCAAGGAGACATTGCTGGAGACTCTTAAGAACAGGATGATTAAGGCATTGGTGAATGTACTCGGGGGAGCTATCCTGCAGTGGCAGAGAAATGGGCTAGAAGACAAAATAAATAATTTCCAGCAGCTTGAAGGCATGGAATTCCATCCCCAGCAGCCATTCAGAAAACTCCAGAGAGGCAAGGTTATTTCCTATGTACATAAAATTCATGTCTGGGAATCAGAAACTCCTGTATTCAACATATCAATGCACACAGTTGTGTGATCTTAATATAGGATATAAATAAACAATGACAGATATGCTTAAGATATACACAGAGCAGCTGACAAGGTATTGCCTTCAATGTATGAGTGCAGACTGGGACATGGCTGCTCGGTATTACATCTCGTTTGGTTTTTATGTTTTTCTACATTCTTCAGGGGTTGAAAAATTTTTGTAACTTATTTACTCTTAGCATTAAAAAGTACCGAGGGTGAATGTACATCTGATCCTTAATCCAAATGGACTTTCTTAGCAATTAAAATTTGTATTTAAAAGAAAAGTTTTAATACTATGACATTCAAAAGGAACCAAAGGTTTTCACTGATTATAAGCAGAAAGAGGAAATAATGTATTATTCAAGCTCCAGAGCTTGCTTAATGCAAGATCAATTTTGTTAAGTGTTGCTTAGCAATGGATTATGAGCACAGATCCTGAATATTAATGCAGGATGGGTATGGCAGCAGTTCCTCTGAAAGTACACTTTAAAAAGGAGAGGATTTTCCTGGTGGACCACAGACAAATACCTGCAGAGTTCCATAAACAAATGGAAATCACATCTTCTTCACCTCCTGCATCGGTCATTGGTTACCAAGCCACATAGCAGGAACTTTTAGATCATCTTTGTTGCTTTTCAGATATGTACCCAAAATGCTGAGAGTCTGCTCCCAAACCCTGAGGCAGGCAGCAAAACCTTACAACTGCACAGTATTGAGTCTAAGCAACAGCATCGAGTTTTGGTAATAATTTTCCAGAGGATGTGAGATTTTCTTGTGATATTTTGTATTAGCAAACCAACATATCATGTTGTTTACATTCATTGTATATCTAATATTTTTATTTTCTCATAAGCAGCAGTGGTGTATTTTTCCTTTATAATCAGAGCAAAGAACTTACTGCATGGTATTGAGGTGTTTTTAGTTGATGCTGTAAAAAAAAGTACCCATCACCTTATACAGAAAAATCCTGTATCTCATTTTATCCTGTATTTTATTTCTGTATGGTCTGTAGAAGGGATGAGAAGTGGGACAGGCTATGCTCTGAGAACAGTGTGCTACTGGAGAGAAACAGGTGCAGAAGCCATGGAAGATTCACACCTGAAATGAAACTTCCAAGGTGGGTTTGCTTTGATTGAGATTCCTTGCACAAACTGGGTCTGCCTCCTGCATCTGAATGCAGTCTGCTCTGACACCACTTTAACAAAGCACTAGCAATGCTGCTTTGTTCTAAATATAGACCCCTCTATACTTAAGGTTACAGTACAGTTTGTAAGGTAGATCGCAACTTTTAACTACAGCTTTGGCAAACCCTGAAGATGGCAGAACGTCATTTTGACTTTTTCCATGAGGTACATTCTCAGTTGTTTTTATAGTACTTGATTACTTCAATTTCTTGATTTTTTTAAATTAAATTGAAATGACGTAAAGATTTTTCTGTTACAGAATTGTAAAAAACTCCTGCATGTTTATTCTAAACCCAGATTTTATTAACTAATATTTTTCTATCACTTCACAGACTTGATCTTGTGGGATGAAGCACACTAAGATCATTGTTCTGGAAGCTATCAAATTTCCTGGCATCTGTCTGTATGACTTTTTTGGTACTTGAATGTTATGTTTCTCAGTCTATCTTTGCTAAAGATGTACGTTTATAAGAAAGCACTTACTTGACACTCATTGATTATTGTCCAATTTGTGTGAACAGGTTCTGCCTAGTACAGTAATAGCTTTTCAAGTGTATTTCTTCCTAATCCTCTACTTTCAATACAACTTGGGAAATCCTACTTGCATGTTTTTCTCCCCTTGGACTCAGCTTTATTTTACTCCATCTCATTTTCTTTAAATGTGGCTTTAAACAAAGTACAGATTTGATTTTGTGTATCCCTTTGGGGAACTGAGGAGAACAATATATGTGTATGTAGGTGAGTGATTGTTGATCCTCAGACCACTTTCAACTAATGATTAGGCTGTAAACTTTTTAGAGCAAGGGCAGCCTCATAGTCTACATCTGTTAGAGCAATGGGATCCAGTAGCTGACTTCTACCTTCAGCCATAACATTAAAAATAATTACTAGTGTTTATATTATAACATCAACCAGGGATTTGAGAGTTCATACATAAAATATGAGACAGTCCTTGCCTGAGCCCTATTAACAAAATTTAGTTCAGCAAAGTGCTTAAACATAGATATGACCTTGTGAGGCAGCTTCTGGGTTTTGCTGTTGTTGATTTTCCCCGTTTTTTCCTGTAAAGCTCTTGCTCCCAAACTCGGCAGGGTGTTTAAGAACCCAGAAGAGAAGCTGGGCAGTAAAAGAAACTCAAGAGGCAGAACCGTCTTTGTGGTAATTTTGTTCCTTAGCAGGAGGTAGAATTACTTGCCTTTTTATTTTGGAAACATTTTATTAAGGTTGAATAAAGATTGCATCAGAGAAGCATGATACAGTTCCTTAACCCAACCATTAGTGACTTCCTTCTTCCAAGTTCTGCTGCACAGCTAAAATGTTAAGTAATTCACACTCAGAAATTCAATAAAGACCTTCAGAGACAGCTTCAGAGAAACCTTATTCCTCAAGATCAGGATGGTCTGACTACTCAGGTCTCAGACAAGCAGCAGAAAACCTGCCAGGCTTTTATTTCATGTACTTTTCTTGATTGGTAAACCCTAGATAGCATTTATTTTGTCTTCCACTTAAGGCTTTTTTTGTTTACAGAAAGCTGCTTTCATTCACTGTTATTTTAGTCATTTGTCTTCCATTAGAGTTCTTGCTTAGGTTACATTTTCCTTATGTCTCATACCACAGAAGACAGCGGAATGCTGTGTTAGCCTGTAATAGGAGGGTAAAACTTTTGCCAAGGAACTGGCTACAGGGAGTATGTTCAGAGCCCTCTACTGAAAGAGTTAGGTATGTTCAGCGGTGTCCAAGGGTTGCACAGGAGGTACTTTAATAATTCTTTTATGAAAGGTTTATCTGCCTCAGGAAGCATGCTCTGTGCAACCACTGGTGTCTGCAATAACCCACAGGAGCCCAGGGCTCAGGATTTTCTCTACCACGTGTAAGGAACAGGAGTTTTCACAACTCAGAGTCTCCTGTGACGATCTTCACCACAACATCACTGTGTTTACTATGCACTCACAGCACTCATCTGGATATTCATCCAGCGCTCAGCAGGCACCTTCCACATCCATCCAGCTCCCCACGTATACAGTAATTCATTGAATGACAAAGCTTTTCTGTGAAGTCAACATCTACCTAAAACCAGTTCCCAGCCTCAAGATTCAACTGTGCTGAACAGTTTATCATTCACCACCGCCCGTCTTCAGCCCCATCAGTAACTGCTGTGATACAGCTATGTATGATAAATTTAATAAACCCGGCTCAAAGCAAATACTGAATATCATTATGAGCAGGACTGTGCATTTACAAAAAAAAAAAAAACAACTAAAAACCAAAAAAACAGGCCAGTCAGGCTTAATTCTAGAATTCATATTTACAGTGTGCAATCTTATTGATGAAAACAGCCTCCCTGAAGTCACTGTCAATACTCTTTTTAGTGGATATTGCTCACTAAATCTGAATATGAAATGCAGTTTTTAAAATGATGTGATTATTCTCCTACATAAAATTTTCCTTAAATTGTGTCCAGGTAGCTGAGATAGGGTGAAGAAAATCAATCTCTGAAACTAGGAAATGCTGCTGTGACCTTTAATTATATCTGCCAAATAAAGACTGTGTCACATTGAATTTGCACGAGATCAGACTAGGCTGCAGAATCTTGCCCATTATTCAGTCTATGGTCTATAACAATTATGTTTAGAATTTGATCCCAGTATATGGGATACACGTATTTCATGGCAAGCATTTGCCAGAGTGTTGTGATCACTCTTGAGTCATCGCTGTAACTCAGTAAGTATTAACAACTTTAGGAAGGGCTTAAGGCATTGACAATTCAACGCTTTTCTTGCATGGGAGGCAAGCAAAGTTCTCTTTCCTTTTATGCATTCTTTCTATGAACTGTGTTTGAAGAAAAAAGTTTTGTTTACATTTGTTGTTTCTGGCTTTTTTTAACTCAGGACTGTAAGTTGTTTGTTGATTGCCATCTCTAACCCTAAAACCAGTGGTCTATTTTAACAGATGATTTTTGACATCACCTATGTTGCTGTAATAAATGTCCTTCCTCTAGCATGTAAGGGCTGTACTGAACTTTTTTTTCTTGTATTTTT
The DNA here is from genome assembly GCA_009769605.1 of Bucorvus abyssinicus. Lineage (NCBI taxonomy): Eukaryota > Metazoa > Chordata > Aves > Bucerotiformes > Bucorvidae > Bucorvus > Bucorvus abyssinicus. The sequence goes on along the minus strand of CM020041.1, from coordinate 4,264,595 downwards.
CCCTTTTCTGTCTTCTCAGATGGAGAATCTCAATTAGTCTATTGTTTTTAACTTCCCTGTAGTTTGTGTGCTTTCAAGTGCCAGTTTCTATGTATACATCAGATTTGGCAACCAAAACAGGTGTATTTTGCACAGAAACTGAGGAAACCTATGACTCTTTTCTGGAGAAGGCAGTTCCAGTCTCAGACTGGCTAATGAGAAAAAGTGTCTAATTAGCACATAAATCATATAAAATATACTGGCACACTTGTCTGATATCAGAGCAGGGATTCAGAACCAACCTTTTATTCAATCATGTTCAACTCCACCGTGGTTCTTTAACATTAAGGACAAAGAATTATGTAATTCTTCATCATGTCTTCATTAAGGCTTGAAGAGAAGGGACAAGCTAACCCCAGCGACACTGGTTAGTGGAAAGGCTTTTAATGAGTCAGATCCACCGCTATGTGAATACAGGTTTGGTAGCTTACAACTGCGAAGGCTAATTCAGGAAGAAACTCTCCTGAACCACAAGAACACTTCATTTGTCAAAGGATAAGCTTTAAGAGAGTCTCCTTACCCCTGTGCAATGCTGCTGCTGAAGGAAAAGGTGCAAGCAACAAGGCTGGCTGCTGCCAGTGTGGAAAAAAAGTACCTCCTTTCTTGAGATGCACAAGCCATGTATTACACTATTATTCGAGGCTGGATCACCAGCTAGTATAAGACGACACCATACATAATTAAAATCAATAGTGGGGTGTTGATTTACATCTGCTAAGGATCTAGTTCTCTACTTCAAGCATCCAAACCCCGGGTGGAACTAGGAGGTAATTTAGATAAGCAACACCGACTTCACTAAGAGCTGACAGAACTGATTTCTGAGTGAAGATATGCAGAGCTTTCCTGGAGGATGGCTCACAGCATATCAAGGTATGGGATGATAGGGAAGCTCTGTGGCTTATAAGAATTTGTTTCCTTAGAAAGAAAGTGAATCAAGAGGGAAATAAAGGATGGATCTTAGTGATAGGTAAAATTCAGAGAGGTAAAATTGAAATTAATAAGAGTAAATATTTTCAGTGGCTATAGTAATTGAATACGGAATCGTTTTGCTAAGGATAGTGATAAAGATATGCAGATACAGTACCATGACACTAGACACAGATGAGTCTCTGAAAATATTTCAGGTACACTCAGCTTTAATAGGATTTTTCTGCCTTCCTTTTAGCATGTGGGAGTTTGATGTGGTACCGTGTTTCACTTGTATTATCCTAACCAGTAAGAGTAGATGATAATCTCTTGACAGGGAATTTATCTGGTATTTTTTGTGGATTCTTCTGCAGGCCAACCTTGTGGTTAAGCCATGTGGCCCCAGAGGACGCAGAGACAAATATCGCCTAATGCCCATTAATCTCTCTTTGTATAGCTGTTTCATTGCCATTGTTAAACAAAGACAAACTCTTAGAAGGTGAGCGGGGCACAAGGTATTGTGCAAAATGAAATAGTGTAAAGCCCACTAACGGGATGCTTTCAGCAGAATCCCCAAATGCTGAATTGTATTTGTTAGAAAGCTTGAGCAAAAAAAAACAAGTCTGATTTTTGCTGGATGGTGCAGATGCTGAGGAAAGGGAAAGAAAAGTCCAACACTTGTTTGTGTGCCTCCAACAGTGCCCTACACTTCCGAGCCAGAAAAGAGAGAGTGAAAGTGTGAAATATCTCACCTCAAGTCTGTGGTTCCCTGCTGCTACTTCTCCTCAGAATGAAATCTGGATTAGAGTGATAAAGAACAGGATATCAAGTCCCAGAAGCACTGTGATTAAATAATTGAGATGGCAAAATCTGAACAGCTGTGGCAAATGCATTTTCATGACTTCATGATGGCAAGAATGGAGTTAGACAGAAAAGACCAATTATAAAGAGAGATGGGCAAAAGTCAGAAAGAAAAAAATTTAAAACCATAAATTGAGATTCTGCCAGAAGTGATGAGATAAAAGCAAGATGAGCACCTGGCAGTAGTTCCTTGAAACAGAATGCCTGAGAGTGTTTTATTAAAATTGGGCTTTTATTATAAAAGCAGAGGCTTATTTAATAAGTATTCCTCCTAAAGACTTAAAATGTCCTCTCTCCATGCAGCCTGCATTCCAAGGTTATCAGAAGAGCTGTTGCTGTGGGCTCAACTCAATTTAGCACATGCTTTTTGTGTGGTGAGTGGATGTGAAAAGGGTTCAGCAACACAAATCTGTCTGTGTTCTGAATGAGAAATGAACTTTTGTTAAAGATCTTGCAAACCTCAACTACAGCTGCACAATACCGATACAGCCAGCGAGAGAGGATGACCTATTTGTGTCTGTCTGAACTTTGTATTCATCTTTTGATCACAGGCAATGAAACCCGCAGCAATACACCAAACAGGAAGATGTGAGGAAGTGAGACCCTCCATGGTTAATTATCTTCATATGCTGTTTAACTCCAGATTTTAACTTAAGATTTTTCTCTTATAAAATCTTTTAACATCAGAAAATACTGTATACTCAGGAGATTTTTAATCATTGTTATGATCAAGGGAGGTTTGAACACTGCAGGCAGAAGGTTAGAAAGGCCGTGCATTGTAATGCAGATTTCATTGTTAAAATCCACAGAAATAGATGCCATTTCTCTACAGAGGAAAAAAAAAATCAGATCCCATCATTATCTGGATATACGGCACAACACAGGATCATGAATAAGACACTTCACAAAGAGGCCTGTCATCTGCCTGCCCCAAGTATTTGTGCCCTCCAGGATTTTTGCACGATTCTTTGACAACTGTTCTATTGGCTCATGTGCAGATCGTTCAAGACCCAGAGGTCTAAAGAGGATGTTTACTGAAATGCCACAATACGGTCACCACAATCTAACAGCATCTAATGATATTCTTGCTCCAGTTTGAAACTGTTCCCCATAGAGAGATTCTGAGACCCATCATAAATGGCCCTATTTCAGCCAACTAAGACATCACTACAGGAGAGACAGAGCAGGAGGCTTTATATGGGCCCAATGCTCAAGATACACCTTAGCAAGCACTCTGGGGTTTAGAAGATGCTGCTATCCTTATGCAGTCTGTCATTAGTAAAGCAAAGACCAGCTTTGACACTGTCTAGAAAGCCCTGTTAAAAAAAAAAAAAAAAAGGGTAAAAAAGTAGAGCTTGAGTTGCTTGAACATTTTTGTCAATGACTCAGATTTAATATTTATACTTCCAGGCATTTTCATCACTGTTTGATCCTCTCCCCCCATACAGAAACTCTCAGAACGCGCATCATGTCTTTCCCTGGCCAGAAAGTGCAAGGGGAAAGTTGGCAACAAAAGGCTGTCTGAGGCTTTTAGCTCATCTCACAGTTTTGGTTATTATTTGTTTAGTTCAGTAGGGTCTGGAGCTTGTTGACATTGCAGTCTGTTGTTCTCCTCAGGCACACATTCTAATCAACTCTTGTTATGGTTAGGTAAGTGGCTGGAGGCGGTTCCCCCCAAAATTTGTTGGGTTTAGGTTACATAAGCAGAGCTCCTGCAGCAGCACTCACAGGAAGATGGTTTCGGCAGCTAAGCTGCTATGGAGCTGGTGTATCGCTTCCTGATCAAGTGTCACAAATTCAGAATTACCCAGTGGGCAAGAGTGTCCAGGTAGGAAACCAAGAGCACAGCAGAGCTTGCTTCGCTTGCTTTTCCAACCCCAGTGCCTCTCTGGAGCCTGACCCTTGCACTGGGGCTATCAGGTAGTTCAGTCCAGCCTTTACCTTGAACAAATGCTGCTGTTCCTTTACACACAACACTGATGAGATGTCCCACATGGAACAGACCCTGAAGATCACAATGTTAACTCGCTATCTAGAGTCAACAAGGATCAACATGAAAATACACAAGCTGAGACTTGTGTATGCTGCATAAACTATGGCAAGAACCAGCTCTTTTCCTTTCTCCCCAGAGCAGTGGAGAGATTCTTTCCCCTGTGGGATTTCCAGCTTGGTCTTTTAATAACTTTTCTATGCCAAGTCCTATAAAACACAGTCCAGATTCACTGCAGAGCGTGAGGCAAATTGTGTACATAAGTGACCCATCAGCTCATACGTATTTTTGTTAGCTATGTAGAGAATATCTCGTAATTACAAGGTAGTCGCATGCATGCTCATTAAAAGGCAGTTCTATGGAATAGCCCCATAATGTTGTGATAAGCTGTTACACTTTTGAGCGTGCAGCCATCTCAGAGTGAACATGCCTGAAGATGTTTTCTGTAAGGCAGGTACATCTCAATATTTAGATCAATAAAAAGACTCTTAAATTGGGTACTTGTGTCTTTTTATGCATGAAATTGTAGTGAGTTTCTCTGTCATACATATAACAAAGAGAGCAAACACATTCACTGGAATTTTAAGTGCTGCATTCACTAAAGTTAACTTACGGAAATCAAAACTTCATAGCACTGGGGAAAAAAAATTCAAATTCTGAGGATTTCAAATGAAAAGATTATCCCTGCATTAGGATTCTGCTGGAAGAATTCAGTTGTGAGAACAGAACAAAGAAGCGCCTGCCTGAGGAAACAAGTGGCACAAAAGACTAGGAGCGTTTCGAAGATAATTCTGTCACCCAGGAGCAGACGGTTACCAGAATCAGAACGGTGCACTGCATATATTAAGGCACATCCTGGATACCAACACACAACAGTCCAAATTACGTGGAATGGAAAGGGCATGAGATAATGAAGGTGGGCAAGTCAAATCCTTAAGAATCAGGCAGCAGACAGCAATCAATGACACCAAAAGTGCGTGCAACAGCAGCGAGAGGAGTGGGAAGGTCTGGCTGGACCCTCCCCACAGACGGGAGAACACAAAAGACGGGAAATAAACCTCCAAGTGCTATGCAGGGAATCATTGATTCAAAGCATCCTTTCCTTTTCACATGACGCAGTGCACAAGTAAGCAAGCTGTTTTAAGTGAAAAGGTGGTGCAGTCTGTGGGAATGGGCATCAGGGAAGAAGCTGAGAGCTTGTACATTAGCTTTGTACTTATTTTCAGTAGCAACCAGACCTGTGACCTGAGCCTCTGATTTGGCTTTCATGGCTCTCCTGACCCACCTTTCCTGAGACAATTCAGAGATTGACTCAATGTCACCTGAAGACTTCAGACTTCCCTCCCAACGAAGATTGGCATCACACTGTAGACCTGTTCTTCCTCTTCTCTTTGAGCTCAAAGTCAACCCAGGAAGTTCAAATCACCCATCATTTAAGTAGCCCTTTGTGACTTAATGTAGCTGGGAGCCACCCCGACAGTCTTGAGTGAGATGTAGTGGAACGAGACAGCTTGCAGGACTCAATCATGCCATACAGACACCCAGCCTACGAACTACCCAAAGACCCTGGCCCATTCTCATTCTAGAAGCCACAAACTGAAATTATACGACATGGTAACAAAATGATGGAAGGTGATAAAGGTGGAGGATAAATGAGGACCCAAACCTGAACTGAAATGTACAGGGAAGGTGTATCCTTTAATCTCTCAGCTTTGTTTTGCCTGTGTGTAGCATGGAAATAATCATGTCAATGACGTACAAAGCTGCTGGGAGGACGCACATTCTGTTCCAGGCAGTTTTCAAGATTAGACAATTTTATTTCACAGTAACAGAAGAAGGACCAAAGCCCTGAGAAAGCTATAATGAAAAAAGCGGTGTCAAAGCACTCAGCTGCTGATCAAAATCTGAACATTTCATCTCTGGACAGTCTGTAACTGCAGTCCTCCAGAAAGGGCCTGGCTTTCCTGTAGGAGACTGACTATTAAATTCCTGACATCTTCATTCACAGTATGGCTTTTTTTTTTTTTTCCCCCTAGAGTACACTATAACCTGTCAGAAGAGGAACCCAAATCCTTTTCTTGGCATCCCAGGATGACCTAACAAGTTCTTCTTAGAGCTGTTTTCCCTTCCCATAGCACAGCTCTCTCTCCATCCTATTCTATTGAGGGTTTTTGTCGTGTTTAGATGTTTGTGTAGAGTCTCTTAACACAACATGGGTTGCCACACTGGGAGAGGTTATTGGCACCTGTGTGAACAGTGTGAGAATCAGTGAATTTACTTCTCAATTCTCTTCATGCCTCTGCAGTGTGGCACAGCAGGCAGCGTATTCCTAACCATGGGGTAGCAAAAGTGCTTTGAAACGGGAGCCACACCCTCAGGGTCCTGGTGAGAATTGACTTGTTACCTGCTGGAAAGTTTGAAGTCTTTCCTTTGGAGCAAAGGAAGGAATTATGATGCTTCAGTAGTACAAGCGACCCAGCTGTTTCCTCAGAAATGTGCAAATCTTGATTAGGAAAATAAAAAGTTAAAACAATGTGGCCACATTTAGTAGGCTCAGGCTATTTAGCAAGTTATAAGTATTCTTGGGGAGTCATCAGCATCTTTCAAAAGCACAAGAAGTTTTGCTTTGTTCGGATTGCTGTTGTGCACATATTGCAAGGCATCAAAAAGAAAGCAGCCTGGCATGGTTTCCTAGAGCTGAATTATTTACATGAAAGGCTTGTGAAATTAGATCCTTATTCCATAATCAAAAGACTCTTTACAATGGTATAAAACAAAATGCTTTCACAGGGCGTACAAGTCATTCCTGTATTTTATCTTTATAGCCCATCTCCTTTAATCTCATAGCATGATGTGGACATCAGTTGAATCTACAAGCCTTTCAGCTCTGCAGAGACACTGTGCGGAAAAAAAATACGTATCTGTGATGACGTGCATATTGGAAGAAGAAAGAGATACGCTGATGTAGAAATCTTCACTTCCTTTGACCATTTTCTTTATTTCACATCTATTTTAGCACCATTTCTAAACAGTGGTGTAACAAGGTACAGAAATATAACTTGAATCTTTGGCCGTTATCTAGTATTCCTTGGCATTCTTCCCAAAAGAACAGCACAGCCTAGATGTACAGCTGAAGGCTGCTGGTCGTCCTAGAGCAGCATCATTTTGATCATCATTTGACATCAATTCAAATCTCTTACAGAAATGTGGCAAATGGTAAAAAAATATCAACCTAGAATGTTTAGTTTTCGACTAACATGATCAGGAATCAGGGAAAGGTTCGGATAAGCAAACTTAGAGTCCTTAATTTGTTCCTAAGTTGTGACCCAAATTTGTAGGACTTTGGATCCCCTTGGTTTGTATTTTATGTTTTCTCCTCCTTACACACCTTAACAAGCTTTCCTCTGATTTTGCAATATTCACAGTACTGCATAGCTCACAGACAAACCGAATATGAGCAAATTCAAACCATAAACTAGAAGGAATTTGACCATCCAAACCCTTGACCTTCTGAAATGAGAAATCTCTTCAGCTGGAGTAGTGGAAGCCCAGAACATACCAGTTATCAAGGCACAGCTTACAATGGCTTTACACAAAGACTGCGCGCAGACGTAGAGATTTATTCTTCAAGAAGAAACATTTCTGTGTTCTTGGGTGACACAGTCTGAGTTTCCAATAGTTTATTGTATGGCTAGTCAGAACTAGAGCAGAATTGTTTTCTTTTTTAGCATAGCTTAATAATATACTGAGGGTTTTTTGAATCTTAGAAGCTGTCAGAAAAACCTTTGCACTTGGTCAAATTAAATATTTTAGGCGGAATAAGTAAGATGTATAGAATGATTATTCAGGATTTTTGTGTTTGGTTTAGCCTTTAGTCACAAGATCTGACAATTTACTATAGAATATTTAACTGAGAATTAAACAGATACATTTGTTGTGATAAACAGTATATTAAAGCTTTTGCTAAACTGGGACATGCCTATGTTGGAGTGTTGTGGTTTGGGAGATTTTAAAGCATTTTCTGAACTTTCCGCATAGTGTGCAAGTCTGCTTTACTCCTCTTCTGCAGGTTCCCCACAGCTGCATATCTAGTTTGCACATTTGTCTTCTTAGATATGACAACTTCAAACATTTTTTTTAGCATCTAATGAATCATATAGTGAGTGATGGCTCTGGTGAATTACCAAGAATTCATGCCTCTAAATATATAAAGGAACAGGATGGAATGACTTCTGTCTTACATGTTTCCCAGGGCAATCCCTCATTAGCTGTTTTCAGGTTTTGTCTGCAGGTATTTGCATTTCCAGAAAGCGAACTGTCTTTTCAATGGGCCACCATCAGTCATCGTGCCAGCTGTAGCAAGCACTATTTCCATGCATTGTTTCATGGCAATAAGTAAAGGGAACGTTTGGGATTGCATTTATTTAAAATTTGATTATTTCTGAGAGAATGATGACAGCTGACTTGATGCAGCCTGCCTCACTTTATGGTGCTCAGAATGTTGTAAATTACATTCACATTGCAATAACGGCGAGAGCGTAGTACAACAGGAGGAAGGTGTTACATTCTCTGTCAGCAAAGGTGAAGGCACTAAGAGAATAATTTCCCTGATCCAAAAGACAGAGGTGTCCAACCTAAGACAACAAGAAACCTTCCCTCCATAACAGCATTTCCAACTATTTCTGTCCACTCTTTTTACGGCAGCTGAAATGGTGCCTTTCTAGGTAGCTGAACCAGTGACTGGTTACTAACAACGGAAAGTAAGTTTCACATCCTAGCCCTTTCACAGCTATTGGCAGTTGTTTTTTAACATTTACATACATCTTACATTTAATTTTCTTCTGGCTGAAACAGAAGCTCAACACCGTTTGAAATTTTAACATTTAATGCAACCTGTTTTGAAAAACTGTTAACACCAGTTTAATGGGTTTTACTATAGAAGGTCTCTGAAACAGGCAAAGAGAGACCATTAGGGCTGAGCATAAAGACTGTCATTCTCCCAACAGTAAGATTCACTTCAACCTCATGTTTGTGACTTCCTGATAGAGCACTTCATAAGAGGGTTTATCTTCACGAATAAAAGCTACTTAACTGTTAATAAGCTGCCCTTCAAGGAGAATAGAAGAATTAACTGGGACTGAGCTAAAATATAAAGACATTTGTATTTAAAGAGTCCAATTTAGCCTTAAAAGTCTTAAGGCTCCAATAGTGACTAATAAATCCCCAGATAGAGGCAATTGTTAACAGTGAGTTTTGTCCTATATTCTCCATACAAATGAAAACTTTCCCTCCATTACTTAGTTTTGGGTAATCAGCTCTTATTCTGCTCCAAAATCATGAAGATTTGCAAATCTTCATGAAAAGTTGCTTTCCGTTCTCAGAAAACTCTGGGATTACTGAAGGTGGAGAAGAATGTTCAGAGAGTGGTAGTTTGGTCACTGAGTTATGAGGGTCTTAGGACCAGGGTCAGTGTCAGGGGGTTTAGGTCAGCCCCTAGGGCCTGAGATTTAACTGTCTTCAGAGAGTATTTCAAGTGCCGTTAACTCCTTGTTAAATGCAATAAAAGATCTAGCCCCCAAAGCAGCCAACAACGAAGCAGCAGAAGCAATAATATCTGCTTCAACACATAATCTCTAGTAACAGTGGGGGAATAACAGTAAAGTGTGAAGAGCAAATGAGCTCATCTTCTTCAGTAACCCAGCTTGCTGAAAGAGAACAGTTAAACGCCTGAGAACTGCTCAATTTCAGCCTCTTTCAATGCTGCCAGTGGAACTACCTGTTCCTTGGCACAACTGCAATCTCTGCCATGTCTGATCTGAACTCCTGAGAGTGTCTCCGCACTGACGACAGAAGATGGACTTAGGGTAGGCTTTGTGGACTTATGGTAGACTCTTTATAGTAGACAGTCAGCTGAAATCAGGCAGCTATATCTCCCCAGTTGCCTACTTGAGAAGTCACTTGCGCTGATTTGAATTAAGCTTTTACATTCCTCACTGCGTATGATGTGAGAATAGTAATGGAAATGGAGAGCTATAGATCTAATTATCTGTAAATTCTCTTTCACACTCTTTGTAAATCTGAACTCTGCAAGCAGAGTAATTCTGAATGCTGCAGCATGGAAAGCACGTCTTAAACACCTCAAAAGCTTGCAACTGTGATGCCTGTGGCTGAGTCAAGCACATTCTTGACAGAAATGTCAGATCTACTTTCGCTTCTCTATTATAATAAAAATAATAGCTTCACCAGTGGATACATATCCAGAGATTAAACTGAAATCCTCACATTTACTTGAAACATCTCACTGAATTAATCATCTCACTTTGTTATGTAACTTCGATGAGTACCATTAAATAACTAAGTGGTTTCTGTTCGTCCATGGAATCAAGGCTATTTGTTACTTATTTGACTACAAAGAATCATGCAATGACTCAGAAGTGTTTTATGAGAGGGACCATGGGAGAGCTCGATCTTAGCAAGGTGATTTATGTTGGACGGTTTACCATTGTTAATTTGGGAGGCAACAAAGCAAAGCAAAGAAACACGAGTTTGGACTCCGAAAAGAGATTAGAAAAGCAAAGAACTAAATCTGCATTTGGACTGGAAGCATTTGTTCCCTTCATATAGACAAAAAGTTTAAGCCTGGCTTAGTAAGATTCAGAGGTTATTGGTGGTTCTCAGCAACATCTACAAACACTAAGCTGTGAAACATCACTCTTCCTTCCCTGCCTGGCTCCTTCTTACAAAACCAGCAAAAAGGCACAATTAATCAAGTAGCCTTTTTACACAGAACCCATTATCATCTTTAGGAGTAACTGCTCCCCTGGAAGTCACTCTGTAAATAGTAATACATGTCACTTGGCAAAGAGAGGCGCTGTCTCAGCACATCTATTCCAAGCAATGGCAACTCAAGAAAGCACTGTAGGTGTTCGATTAGTCAGCCAAGAAGGACAAGTGAAAAATACGTAAAAGACAAATGTTTCCTAGAGCAAGTTTGAACACCCCATCAGTGCTGAATCTAAAAGCCTGTGAAGTTTCACGTGGAATATTCCAATTTCAAATCACAGTATGAAGTCTGTATTAGGTACTAGAAGGCTATCAAACAAGTATGGTTATTTTCTTTATAACTACACAGCCTCAAACAAAGTAAATGCTCGAGTACGCATGGTTGGTGCCGTCTTTCCAGAGACCACCTTTGGGCACAAGCTCTGGAAGACGCCGAGCTTGACATTTTAGCTGGTCTGAGATTGGAATACCAGGAGAGGTCAGGCTTCATATAATGCAACAGTCTGCAGGTTCCATCCCTCCAAAAAATGGGAAAACAACTCCCGCTGTTTATTGTAAGACTCTGACTATTCTCAAACGCCGCATTGATCACAATGTCAGTAGCCCTTCTGGTATTTTGCCTTTCAACAAAATACTAGGTGAGAGACTGGACACGAGCTGCAGCTCGGACCAAATCAGAGAGCAAGTTCCACTTTGCTGAGGTCAGACTTTACCAAACACGAAAGAGCAAAATCCTGATTAGGTCTGAAATTTGATGGCATCTTCCCCTTCAAGATGAAACTGTGGGATTTGGATCCAAATGTTTTGTTTTGCATCCTTCTGTCTTTTCAAGGGAGGCATTATTACTGTTGGGTTTCTGTTTCTTTGTTGAAGATTTAGGTTTTTAGGTTTTGTTCCTTTTCACATGGCTGGGAAGACTCTAGCTAATTATTTTTGAAAGAAGCTTTTCTCCTTCACCTTTTTAAAATGGATTTTTTAGCCAAAAAAAGTAATGTAAAAATAAAGAGAGCAAGTAGTAGGGATCCAATCTGGCTCCTGTTTGCTAGCAACGTGTCTTGTTTGTGTAAGAGGCCAGAGGAGTCAATAAACCTAAACCTATACCCCTTCCTCCTTCCTCCCCTGCAAAAGCAACTGAAAACCATTGCAAGGAAAAAAAAAAAAGAATGATTGGTGGGAAATCCATTAATCTATTTTAAGAGAGAAAGAGATTGGTTAGCACTGAACAGTCAACAAAACAAAAGTTGAGTTGAAACAATTCCCTTGAAGTTCTGTTGAGAAGTTTGCTCCAGATAATCCTCCTCAAAGACTCATTTTACTCTGTAAACACAGGAATGTTTCATCTCTCCCTGTATCGGTGGGATGCATCTCTTGCTGTCGTGGCCGTGACAGCTATATAACTTACTCAGACCTGCGTTGGGTTAATGCCGAGTAGCTCAGGTGCCGGTAGCAGTCCAGCCCAGAGGATAGGGCAAGAATCTCCATTCTTTACTGGTATTACGGCTGCCGCAGGCCCCCCCAACACTGCAGCAACCCCACTTCTGGTATCACAGCCTCCACTAAAGCTGATTTGACTATACCGCAGCGCAGACTTCACAGGTTTGGTAGGTTCGTGTGGGGGAAGAGACACATCCAGGAATACAGTCCTGCCTAGGGCATCTGCTCTGGTATGTGGGGACACCACGTTTGTGTAGCTTGCAGAGTCGTAGTTATCTGTTAGTCTCCCCCTGTGCCAGTTATTTCGGCTTTGATCTAGTTCCCACTGAAAGACTGGAAGGCTTATTGCTGATTATAATGGGGGAAAAGTAGAGATGAGTTTTACAGGGCTCAATCTTTTAGAGAAATGTGTGCCTTGATAACCTGTGTACCCTGTTCACAACGCAGGGCCGTTAGTGGACTTGTCTCTGTTGCCCTCAGGTGGGATCATTTACAAAGCTGAAGTTGATGGGACATCGAAACCATCTGGCCAGCTCTTCACAGGGAAGAGATACCACCCTTCTCTAGAGGTGAAAATACATGGGAAAGTCCAGGCTTGATGACATCTTAATTAATGCCCTTCTAAGAAGAGCAGTGTGCTTAAGAAAGAGCCAGGCAAAGCCAACAGAGGATATCTGGATCATTTTGCACCATCCAAAACAGGAGATACTAAAGCTTTGCGTTTAACACAGCTTTACATTTCAAACGGTCTATGCTGAGGTAACAACAACAAGGTCATTTCAGTAAACTAGAAGAGTCATTAATATCTCAGCACCATGAAATTTACCTAGCAAGTCAGAAGGCAAGCTTAAAGTAGGGATTATTTGGAACTAGCTGAGCTGAAATAGTGTCTTTTTTATTACCTCCATGACAGAACTTCCCGTTCTGCACAGACGGCTTTGTCAGTCCCACTCTAACTGAGCTTTTCTTCCAGCTCTGCAGCAGCCCATCTGCTAGGGTTATTATTCTTTTGTCATGAAGGAAATAACATTTCTTTCCCAGGCACAGCAACAGATAACTATTTTTTAAAGCTAGTTCCTCTTTTTTAATTACAATATATTTCCTAACCTAACACCCTAGAAAGGCTGCAAGAGTAATGAAAGATAATGCGGCTTTATATGCAGTGAGTGTAAATACACATTATTCATTCAGTCTTAAGAAGCAAACAAAAGTCCAAAACGTTACCTTGGAAAGCAAACAATGGCTCTTTTTAATAAGTGTATATCTTCTTCAGCTAGGAATATTATGTTTATTAGAAAACCACAGTTCTCAGGTAAAAAAAGAACATCTCCAGCAATTCTTTTCATTCCACGTTTTGCCTGTAGCGCAGCCTCATAAGAAAATATTTGAGTAATTTAATGAGGTTTTTTTTACATTATGTATTTATTTTTCAAAAAAAGCATAAACCAGTATAACGATAAAGTCAAAATAACATCATACACCACCATCTGGAACATCAGATTACAGTATTTGAAGGCATTGACTGAAACTATTTGCTACCTGCTGCAGTCTGCAGAAAATACCGCAAACCCCGATCCAGTTAGGGAAGGGTCACACAGATCTCATCCCGGGGCTGGGCCCACCGCAGTTTAGTAATGCACATCTCTGCTCCCAGCTGGAAAACATATCCCACTGCGAAGCTGGAGGAAGATAAAATAGGAACGGCTCTTTGTACGAGCTTGAGCTGGTGAGCTCTGTGAAGGGTGTATTTGCTCCCCCACCCTGCAGTCTGCGATGGAAACCACATCAGGTCCTTTGCCACTCTGGTTGTTGGCCCGTATGTGACCTGCCCTGTGAGGATGAGACCTTCTACCAAGGGGTGGAATAGAACTGCCTGTAGCAAGGCCCTTGCGATGAAGCAAGCTTTTAGTCATTCACATATAGTTATCTTGGACAGATAAGGCCTTCTCCTGGTTGGAGTCATGGTCGTGCAATGAAGTTTGTCAAGCTGATAGTCCCAGATCTGGTCCCCTCTAGTCCTTGTTCCCTTTGCTTCCAGGGCCTTAGTTTCCCTTTCTACCAGCCAAGGCAAATAGTGACTCCTTCCGATGGGATCCAGCCTGGGGATGCAAAAGGCTCCCTTCCTTGCTTTGCAGCACCCGCATCTGTAAATTCTCTCAACAAGTAACGGTATGTCCTTACTACCAGCTTTCCCACTTCTTCCTGGGTAGCTATTTTAGACACCGTTTCTAATTATGTCCTTGGACATAAATAAAAGGTGTAATTAGATGTTTGTTCTCGAGCTGTAGCCATGCAGGCTGTGTGTATTCCAGCACCTACCCTGGCAGGAATGGTCTCCCCTGGACGTTCTCTGTTAGCAGTCAAATTATAACTCCTTGCTATCTCCTGAGTACCAGAGCAGTTATGTAATGCATAGAGAATCTGATCCAAACACCCACATTGATTCACTCCCTAAAGCAAGAGTTCAGAGACAAAAAACCTCGTAGGACACTGAGAAGAAAGACCAGCCCAGGTTAATAAAATACGTTTCTTTAAGCTTTGTACACAAACGGGCATCTACAACATACCAACTACATTTCCAGTAGTTTGAATTTGCCGTAAAGAACTTTTAAGTCATAGCAACAAATTCATAAACTTTCTAACTTCAAAAATCTCAGCTGAGATATGTCCTTTGGGCAGGATGAGAGAATCACCGTGACCTAATATTTTCCGCAGAAAGTAATTCTGCCTGGTGCTATATGCTGCTCAAGCGCTGTCCTCGTTAGACAACTGGAAATACAGGTTCAGATCCCCGCCACCTGAGAGGGCAGACTTTTCAGTTCAATGAAAAATGACTAGTGACCTGAAAAGCTGCTTCAGTGATTGTCCTCTAACAACAGCCTCAATGCAGAGAGCCACAGGTACTCCAGTGCTGGCAAAAGGAGGTATAAAATAAATTTTGCTTGTAAATAAAACCAATCTGTAGTGGGCCAGTCATCTTTATCAGGCAATTTATAAACTAAGCTGATCTAACAGCTAAAATACTGATGTCAAATATTTCACGATGCCTTCAGTGTTTCTGGATGAACTAGGGTAAATCTTGATGGAAGAAAAATAGAGGCCATCCTTGCTGAAATCTGTATTTCTACTTCATCCCTCATCCTGTGATGGTCAAGAATGGCACAGCTCCTTCGCCTTCTGTTGGTCCAGTTCTTTTGATCTGTCTGTCTAAAAACAGCTATATGCACTTAAACCTCACTGTTTGTGTGAGCAAGTACTGAGTACTATGTATTATACGTTTTTCTGTAGGATGACAATAAAGGTGTTGGAGCCTTGAGTAATGTTATGTTGTCTACTATACGTGAAACTGTGTGTCTTCATATACTGCTCTTGAATATTGTATTGCAATTCAAAATCCTATGTGAAACAGAGCTTGATCTATCATATTTGCACCTGTGTGCTCTCCCTTACGAACTCCTCTGCAATCCCTCGTTTGTTATGTTGGCTGAGCTCCTTATTTTTATGTATGCTTGAGGAGGACAGGACTTCCCCACTTTAAAGGCAAATTAATCCTGAGGGAGAGCAAGACACTAGGAATCAGGTTATTATAGTGTTTACATTTGCAAAGAGAGGAGCCGAGTAGGGGTTTTCACGACTACTTAAGAAACTTTTTTTAATTCCCAGTGGACTTAACTCCATTTATCTGGGGACATCTCTGCAGGGACAGATTTGAGCTCTTTGTTCCCTCCGGCCAGGAAGATGTGAGGCTGCTGGAGGTCAGAAGGTAGGCAGCTGCTCTAAGCACAGCACTCTGAGCACACCCTGCTGAGAGCCAGCATGTAGCTTCCCAGTCTCAGCCTCAAGTCTAGTTCTGCCAGACAGCTCGTTCTGGCAGCTTGGACATTGCACGTGTTTGGCTCTGTGAACCCGTTAGGTAGATGCTCCCAAAATCCCTGTCACTGAGCCGTCTTATACCAAACTCAGCAAGCAAACCCTCACTGTTGAAAACCCAGAGAGAAATCTCTGTAGACTGCAACATGTGGAGAGTAACTTGACCCTTTAGTCTGCTACCTCTAACTAGTTGCAAGACCTTAATGTACCACGGTGTTTTAATGTAAGGTTTTACTGATCCGTTCAAAAAAACAGAGATGCATTTTGTAAAAGTCCAATTCACTTGCAGATGCATTTCTTGGCTAAAGCGACTCATGACTTCGGCGAAGACCTCTCCTGCTAACCAAGTCATTGACACAGCCCAGCTATCTGCAGGAAGGCTACAGATTAATTTGTCTCTATCTCAGTAATTTAGAGCAAGACCTATTTTTGTGGGGTTTGTTTTGTTTTTTTAAATCTGCACAGTTTATGCTACTAAATTTTCCTGTGGACAATGTTATATATTCTCTGACATTATGATACAACTTCTTCAACTTGCCTGCTCAGCCCTTTCTTCTTTTGTCACATTGAGAATATCTACAACTAAACAGATCAAGAAGCCTCTCCCTCAAGAACAGGCTTAACCTTCAATTAGCTGCTGGCACTGAAGGTTCCAAATGCAGAGACCTGTTCTCATCGGGGAGTTTATTATGTGAAAGGAAGGTGATGCATTGGCAATTCAACCAAGAGAAAGAGCCTTATGCACACACACACAAAGACAGCCTTTGACAATGTACAGCTCCACTTAAAAATGAATTTTAAAAAGCTTTTAGAGATATGGAGTTCTCTGTATGTGGAGATAAAGGTATTAACTTTCTGGACCATTTTTTGACAAAGGAGGAGTTTTGCTTTTGTCTTTGCAGAGATGCTCTATCCCTCAGAGACTCTCATGCAAAAAAATGAGCATGGCAAGCAGGGGAACTTTTTCTTTTTTTTTTTTTTTTTTGGTGTGCTGATAAAGTCCTCGGGGATTCAAAATACAGGATCAAATGAAAAGTGCTGAGAGCTTCCTGTGAGATGGCCAAAGGAAAACAGTGAGACTGCTCAGCACTTTGTGACTTCCCAGGAGTTTTTCTCTCTACAGTTCACCACGCTGTTCTGCTAAAAGCCCATCCTATTCAGTACGCAGATCCGTCTGCATCAAGTGGGGAGGCTGGGGTGTCTCCTTGCGTTTGCAAGAACTGCACAAACCCAAACTAATGTCTGCAACTGGTGCTCTCCAGTCTTGGGTGCTTACACCCCAAAGAATAATGTGGCCTTTCAGCCTTCAAATTTCCTCAGTTTTCAAAAAAAGGAAACAAATTTAATGCCACCACTAACCACCTCAGCAACTTTGATGCCATCTGATGGGTGTGAGACCACATAAACCTTTCTGCATTTACTATTTACCTTCACAGTGACCCAACGCAAAGCCGTGCTTTAGCATTTAATTTATCTGGAGCTGTTAAGTCCAGTCTTCTGCCCGATACTCCTCTCTCCTCCCTCTTCCCTGCACATAGGAATATTTATGACACTGGTTCGTTGTTACTTACAGATGAAATCCAACTCACGTTTCAGTTTTAAGGAGAACAGGATGTGAAGTTATTTTGTCTCAGAATGCAACAGCTTCTGAGGCTGTTCAGCACTGATAGCTGTTCATCTGCTCAGCACTGATTTTTTCCAATTCCTTGCTGTTATTGAAAAGAAGCAGCTGTGTCCAAATGACCACAGGTTGGTACCTTTTCAAGGAATTTCACTTTTTCATGTTTTGAAAACAGATTGCTGTTGATGCTGGGCATCCACAGCCACATACGTGCCTATGAAAGGGGTGTCGCAGAGAGGGCTGAGTCAATAAGACTCACTGCTGACCTGCAGCTGAGTTCTGTGAGATCAAAGCTCTTCTAAAACTTTTCACTAACAGCTTCCGAGTTCTATAAAGGCTACCTGGAAAATAAAGCAGAATAAAAGCCTAGCAGAATTCTCAGTGGGAAGAGAGCTTAGGGAGTGTGAAAAACCTTTACTGGGAATTATCAGTGTGAGCAGCCACTGGTTGCTAAGGCTGCAGTTTGGCCTTGGGCTGATTCAACGTCTATCTGCTGCTGAACAGGGTGGCCTCAAGCTAAACGACTTGCCTGCAGCCTCACAAGAAATGGAGGTGTGTGGGAAAGGCAGAGGAGGTGGAAGAGGACTTCCCATTGGAAACTGGCTGTTTAGGAAGACTCAGGTGTTAATCTAAGGCTCGCTTTGGTCTCTGAGAGTAAGAGCACAAGGAAGAAACAGAAGTCGCTTAGAAAAGAAATGGAAAGCTTTGCACAGTCTCTTGGAAAAGCACAGTGTAGTTTTTGAATTGTCAATTCTTGCAACATTTCTTTGGCTTGAAAATATTTTGCACTTTCTTTTAAAGTCTGGGTTCCCCAACCCCCCTGAGATTCTTAGCTGTCTTTATTTTTAAATGCAAATTTCTGTCTTCTACGCTGCTTAGATTCCCCAAACCCCATACCAGTAGCATCTAATAGCTCAGAAAACTGAAAACTGAAACCCAGTTGAACCTAATTTAAAACGGTTTTTGAAATCCCCAAGTATCTTGCCATTCTGGGGAGCTTGATTCTGAAATTATTTTAGAAATTATCCTTCGTATGGCTCAAACTGCAACAAGGACAAGGAGAGAGAGATTCAGAATAAGAGAAGCAGATGGTGGACAGGAGGAAGGTGAGGAGCATCCATCCCCATGTCAGATAGTCTGATGAACAAGCAGGGACAGTGAACTCAAATGACCTTTGTATTATACAACAGACTGGCATGAACCCCATTAACACAGTTCCTAACACTGGTGCCCTTTCTAATCATCCACGTTGCTTCCTCTGGAGTACACAGTACGGAAAAATATTCTAAAAACACTTAAGGCCTTACAGGATAAAAATGTTTTGTCTTGAGCCCTGTTACACCGTACTAATCTTTAGAGGAAAACAAGTGATTAGAAGAACTTAATGATAACTCTGTCTTTACAAATTAGAGGGCAGTGGTAGAGAGATAACCCACATACTTACTGTGTTCCCACATCAGTTCCCAGCTGATGCAAGTATTTTAACACTAATAGAGCTTCCCGGTATGTTCTGGTGCTGCTGAGCCAGAACCAGCTCTTTATCTCTCTTGGACCTGTAATACCATCTTTTAGGATCTTGGCTGTAGAACCTCTGGGTAGAGAGAGTCTTTGGTCACTATAACATCGAGATTAAACCTGACACAGCCTCCTACCTTCTCCTGCCCACTCCTCAGAAGTTGCTGAGGAGTCCGCCTTGTCAAAAATCAACATAAACACTTTAAAAATAGTGGGAGAAGTAATGGATGTATTTTCATTTTAAGTGTTACAGCGACTTTCTATGAGATCTGAATTTTATTTGAGACAAATGGATTTGAAATTTTTCACCTTTCAAGGAAGATCTGGCTGCAGGACAGTTTTGCACATCGGAGATCTTTCTCAACGGAACTTGTTTTGAAAAAGGATCTGGGGATGTAGGGCTAGGAATCCCAAGGCTTACTTATACATTTGCAATAAATAATCAGTTTTCTTACTAGCATGTTGAATCAGAAGAATGCTGCATGTCTGATCTATGTGAGAAGGCACATGGGCATTACTGTGGATGTAAATAGGAATTGGTGATTATAAGCAGCCAGAAACAGAACTTGTGAGGGAAATATTCCATTTCTTTTCCCGTCATACAAAATTATAAGCGACAGCATTTAAATTGTTAGAATTAGATTCTTTAGAAAAAGTCATGATATAAATCTTACCAGATGAAGGGCTTATGTTGACAGAGTATCCTACAGCTTGTAAAGTCCCTTTTTGACTTGGATTAAAATATCCTGCGTCGTTCATAGAGAGGTTTGAGATGCTTGCTTGCAGAAAAGACCACACATGACTGTAGAGGACCAACATATAGAAGCTGACTAAATTCTGGCATCCATGACTCCTGCTAAAGGAATAACTAGTTTCCAGGCTAGGAGAGTATAATTTGGTAAGACATTATAAGTCTGTACAATAACAGCAGCAACCTTTAAATCACTAAATATTTGCGGAACTTCTAGCAAATATACTCTTCTGGCTACAGTGATTACCTGCCTGCTGAAATGTTTGCATACTTGCCTGGTTTTAGTATCACCCTGTGTCTGCTCAGTGTAATACATTGTTAAATAATTTTTCAGTGTAATCTTGTAAAGGACAATTGCTGTTTGAGCTACAGCGGCTAAAACTGAGCTTAATTGCAGAGGAAAAAATTGGAAGAGCAGCCCGGGGCTGAAGAAATAACTCCATGGGAATGTTTGCCATTCGAGTGACTGTTATATTGGTAACCGAGAGGAGCTCCAAGGTTGGCTTCAAGGTGAGATCCTCAACGTTCCCCAGAAAGGAAGCACGTGAGGTGGGTCCTGCCTGCAGGCGGGCTGTGCTTGGTCCATTATCAAGCTGTCAGCATGACCACACAAATAAAATAGTAGACACAGGTGGAGGGCGAGAATATCTGCGTGTGAAGCTTCTCTGGAAGGTTCGTTTCCAGAGCTCTCCCAGTGTTGAGTTGTGTGTTTATTTGTGTTTATTTTCCCAAATCCATCTTCAGCTTAATGCTTGTTCTCCTCCACACAGGTAACAGCAAGTAGCAGTACAACGAGCAGCCTTCAGCAACTTCCAGAGCTGTGGCAAAAAGGAAGAGGAGCTCTGTGTAGCTTTCTTCAAAGTATTTTCTGCTATATCAACTGTATGTACTTTTTGAAGTGTGGATTAAATGACAGAGCCCCACTTTTCAAACCCTATTTACTTGACAGACATAGACTCAAAAACTTTTTTTTGCTTCTTGGATGCAGCTCTGATCACGCCTTTTGGGTTTGAGATTTGTGGACAGTAACATTCTGGTAACAAAACAATCGATTTTGCCATTCTCGGAGCACAGTTTACTGGTGCAAATTACTGCGCTACAACATATTATGCCAGAGAAAATAAACAGACCATACCTCCCAGTCTTTGAACCTGCACAGTCATTACACAAAGCAGATATTAAATGCCATTTTGTTTTGGCATCCAAATCACTTCATAAAGGCGAAGTACCGAGATTTCTGCCTCCAGTACTGGTGCATGAGGACTTCTCACGCACATTTATTCTGCTAAAGCATGTTTGCGCGCTCCTTACATGTGCAAAGATGCTTTCACTCATCTCTCTACCTCTCTCTGCTGACATGCACTTCTCTTGAGCCTGTCAAATGCTATTTCTGAACACGGGGTTCTTTATCGGTTATACCACACAGATAGGGAATTAGAGATCAATAATGATATGCCAGTTGTAGATTTTTTGACTCATAGTTCAGCATAGCTTTTGGCTCATGACCACATGCATGTCCTAAAATATTATGCACTTATAAAATGCTTGGGGACTAACATTCTTGTAAAGAGCTGGAGCCACAGAATGAACGTAGTCTGAATTCCCATCAAGTGTTTGCGTTGCATTTTAGAAGTAACAGCATTTTACCTTCATTTAAAAATATATCTTAATCTAAAACCTGCACATAGAAGGCTTCAGTGTTATTACCCTTAGAGAAACCATCCCTGCCGCTGCTTTTCTGTCCATGACTTATAGCAGCCTATGTCGCAGGCGTCTTATTCAAGAGACAGATATGCCAGAACTACAGTATCAAACCAGTCCTGAAGCAGCAATGGAATACACCCTGTGATGGGGCACAATCTACATCAAAACAAACAACTTGGTATGTAACAGAATAGCCCCAAATGCTGAATATTTTAAAGAAATTAAATCCTTGCCTTGGTGGAAAGGCAGCAAAGAGACATGTTTATCGGTGAGAACAGATACAGGGTACAGTAAACAGAAATGACTTAATAGTTCATTGTTGTTATTTTCCCTTATACGTTACTTTCAAATCAAGTGTTTTCCAAAACAGAAACTTAGCTACAGTACCACAGCAGGACTCAAACAGCAGAGATACCACAGACTGCTTTCTCTCTTCTCCCTTTTGTTTCCCTTGTAGTGTCTTTCTGCACGGTGAAACATCTTGTCACATAAGGGAATCTTGGAGGAGCACCACACCCTTTCCACTGTGCCTTCAAACACGCATGCTGAGCATCAGGCAGACTGTTCTGAGTTTGGCAATGGTGCTGGCAATGCACTCAGGCATCTCACCTTACCCTTGTTCTGAGAACACTTCAAACCCACGTTTGTTCTGAGCGTTAAATTGGCCTTGAGATGAAACGGCTGTCTGAGCCTCCTTGGAGAGAGGCCAGCTGACTATTAATGCAGGCACTGGACAGCCTAAGCAAGGGTCCTGCTCTTGTCCTTTCATCTAGCATCCCATGACACAAAATGATCTCTTTCTGGAAACTATCTTGCAGTTAGTGAATGTATTAGAGATGCTGGTTAAACAGCTGCTTCTCTTTCCCCTGGCACAGTAGTCTTCATTCCCATTTTTAAAGCAGTTTAGAAAGCCACTCAATAACAGCAGCCTCAAGTAAAAGCTTTAGCCCTGGACTGTGCAAATATCACATTCTGAGAGTACCCAAATGACTTACTACCATAATTAAAAAAAAAAAAAAGGGGGTGGGGGGAAGCTTCAGATCATGAAGGATAAGGTGTACTGCAATAGCTCTGTGCTGTCAGCATCAGCTGGCGAAGCGAGGTGCGTGTTCCCATGGCACGTGAAGCCAGATGACAGCACCATCTCCCACCAACGTCACTCAGCTCTCACCACAACTGGGTCATTTAGCTTGAATTTCCTTCGATAATAAAGTCCCCAAGTACAAAACAAAGTCATGAAATTAAACACTTCCTTTTTGTTGGAGCAGAATGTATTCGTTCAGAAGTTTTGACCTTTTCTGCTTTTCTTGAGATTCAGAGTAAAATCCCTCTTGAAACAACTGCGGTCTCTGACAAGACAGAACTGCTGTCCTCGTCACGGCTGCCGGCAGCTGATTCCACAAGTCGTTAAGTGTGATGGCAACCTTTTTGAGAAAGGCAGGTTGAAACATGGTGATACTCCTCTGACCATGTTGGAATCATTCAAGTTTAAAAACGTTCTCTCTACAAGCTCAGTAGTTTAGTGTTTATTAAAATCTAGCGATCAATAGGTATTCTTAATACGTAATGCCTCTGGGTGTAGTATACCACCATAAAATGGAATTATTCCTATAACCTGTGTGCTCGATACTCCAATGAAAATTGTAACCTTTCAGGAGAAAGAAACACCCTCCTTCCCCCCACCCCTGGCTTCCCTCGAGAAGCCACTTAATCTTATTTTGAAATCTAATAGCTTTTAGGAGTGATAGCAGTATTCTAGGTTGCAGCAACAGAAGGGAATGGATTATTCTAACCTTTACCAAGAGCGAATGTGGAAGGTGATTAATCTGTGAGGCTTTCTGAGGTTGAAGATGAAATCCTAGCTCCCTTGAAGTCTAGAGTTTCAGCTTCTGTGGAGATGGCACAGCAAGGACTGTGCTCCAACTCCTGTTTCACTTCCTGCAGAAGCAGCCTGGAGTTACAGGATCCCCACGCACAGAAGAAGAATTAGCCGTTGTATGACACATCCTGAATCAGAGGTAAGATGATTCTTTAACCCAGAAAGAGGGTAAGGTTCCCGTCCCAAGTTTTGCAGCAGATCAGAGTAGATTATCACCATGGCTCTTCTGGTTTTAGACGTAACCCGTGAACAGAGGAATCTCCTCACGTAAGGGTCCCCGGAGGGTTCGAGTACAAGCGCTATTGAACTCCTGGAACAGCAGAACAAACAATATGCGAATAGCCACCTGGTGTCTTCATTCCCACCAAAGGGCACTTCTCAGTAGAGGCTTTGGTCAAGCAGACTTTGGTGATAACTTCAATTATTCTTTTTCGTAGTAAATTGTTCCGTTCTTGGCAGTAACCTGAAGTTGCCTGCATTCACGTGGCTGTGAAGTTCCCATCACTTCAGTGCAGGCGTACCAGAACATCAGTAATGTGAGCTGGGAAGAAAGACAGGAGGGAAAGGGCTGGGGAGAACCTGGTCTGGAGCAGAGGGATGGTTCTTTCTGGGCTTGGGTCTCAGAGACAGAAAGTGCTGAGTTACAGAAAACTCAAATCGATCTTAAACAATGAATTTTCAGACACTGAATTGGTGGTGCCATTTTTAGCACTATGAGCTATTTTCTGGCACATTGTTGGCTGCAGTCGACGACAGGTTTGTTTTCTATACTCTGAAGTGATTTGTTTCTTTTTTACGTAGCACAATTAAGCAATGAGTTTCTGATGGTTTTGGTATTCAAGTCACTAGAAATTCGACGCTGTAATCAGGTTCTACACATTTCACTAGTAACCTGTAGATCAGTTATACCCATGTAAGCAAGGCCACAGTCATTGCTATTGGAGAAGCATTTTTAGGTTGGTTTCTTGGACTTCTTTTTAAAGCTGACTACATTTAAGAGTGTAGGATTATACTACGCCACATTCAATATTTTAAATATAAATATTTATTTTAAAATCTGTTTAACTTTTAGGTGATATAAAAAGTTCAAATCTTAAACACCCCAGGTGATGGGCACAGCTGCAACTCTCTTCTTCAGTCCAGCAGCTCTGTAGTTTCTAGACCCAGTCCCCTACAGAATATAAAATGTCACAGCAGATTGAAATGGCTTCGGGCATTTCTTTCCTCTGCAAACAGTAATAGAAATCAAAGAGCCACAGGATAGCAGGATGCAAATATGCCAAACACCCATCTTGGTTGATACCGCCCATTTTTCTAGGTATCTGTTTGGGCAGACTCAGTTCAAGGTCTCATCTGGGAAGCATCAGACTTCAGGACTGTGAAATCACTGTGAGGATGTTCTAACAGTGCCCATGAAGTGCTCTCTTATGGATTTAATACCGATTTGCAGAATGATTCTGTAGCAGTGGGAGATGAGTTGTGGTGGGCAGGAGAGCACAAGAGACAGTGCAGGTAGGCATCATGCATTGTCACTGCAGACTGAGGAAAGCACCGCTGGCTCATTCATTCCGAGCTATGGTGTTAATCTCCAATGCTCACTTCTTCCATGATCCCGCTAGGTTTCCATTTAACACTGCCCTCTTTAATATTCCTTCTTCCAGCTTGTTTTCACCGGAGCACTGCTGCTCTCTAGCTTTCAGAAGCTTTTTGTATCCTCCACCTTTCTCTCAACTGCTTTCTCCACATATTTCACTTGTTTCCCATCTAGACTGGATGGAAACACACTATCCATGGCCAAGCCAAGGAGGCCACATTTCTCTTGCGTGCTTTTAAAATGCAGTAGCAGAAATTACCCACCTCTGAAAGAAAGATGATCGAAAGCAATCTATCTCCCAGGAGCAAAGATACAGATGAGACACAAGCATTTACAGCACATAAGAATCATGCAGCTCTTGTGGACACAGTGCTCTGCACTGAGAAGTCAAAGCCAAAAAGCAAAAGGCGAAAGTCATGGACCAAGTCACCCGTGTTCGCAGCTTTTCCTGCTCCCTGGAACCGTAACAACTATCACCCGTGCTGAAGCCATCTCCCTGTGCTCCTCAGCGACTAATCTGGCTGCCTAGCAGTGTGAAATCAGATTGCAAATTGGTTCACGAGTATCTGCAAGGCTGCGAACTTGAGGTATCTTCAGAAGCGTGCCCTCCTCTGGCTTCACAGACACGATGCAATTCTCATCAGCAGCGTGATCGATTTATTCTGTACAGCCTCTGAACGTCAGGTCTGAAACTGGGCTTCCCTCTGTGGCTCCTGCTTTTCAGAGGAGGAAAAGGGCCTTCACCAGTCAGTCATACAGCACTGTAAGCAGGCAAGAGAGGGGCTAAGGAGGCTGTTGTGAGCAGTGACTTTTTCACGGTTTATCTACGTTCCGCTTACAGACAGAAAGAGTAAAGAAGCAGAAAAAAGGAAGAACAGTTAACCTGCTTATGAAGGTGCTGCCATATAGGAGAGGGGTAACTGCTCCAGTTCACCTTGGGAATGAGTCCGCAGCTGCATGCGGGGGGCACCAGGTGCTGCAGGGGATGGGCACTGCTGTGACCCCCCGCCCCCAGACAGCCCAGGGAGTGCAGGAGCCATGGGGTGATCTGCACAGAGACGTCACTTGGTCTGTCGAGGACGCTCATGTCATTCCCTCTGAGGGCTGACAGGGTGAAACACCAGCACTAGGAAAGTCAGTGAGTTCAGAACGAGTGAGGTTTGTAGGAGAAATCTGACACGGCTAAACACTCTTCACAATCTCCAGAACAGCAATTGGAGTTTTTACCTCAAGATAAAGGCACAGCCCCTGGTAAATCACCCTTTTAACGTAACGTTTGTGAAAGAAAGGTCTGAGGCTTGGCCAGCTCATAAAAGGGACATTTCAAAATCGAGTGCAGGGCTCTGGTTCTGACACCTCCTGCCCTTCCAGGATGGAAGGCAGCATTTCTCTCCCCGCTGCAAACCTGAGGAAACATTCCCCTTTGCAACTCTACGTGCTCAAAGTTATAGTGGTGACTTGGAAATCACTGAGATCTAAAGGCATTTGATCAATGAGCTGCCTGCCATTTCACAGAGCTAAAGACAACGTCAGAAGCCTGAGCTTTGGAGAGAAGGGCTGTCCTTTATGCAACTAGATTTGTCAGCAAGGGAGAGCTCTTTGATCTGGATCACTTTGCAAAGGCTTCTCCTGACCTTTCTTCCCACACACAGGCATCTCCTGGGATGTGGATCCAGCAGAGCCTTTGAATTCAGTTCATATTCTTGGACCTTTCTTGTGAGCTCATCTTCCATTTGAATGATTAATCTGAGAGCAAAATTCAGCTTTGCTTACAACCTTCCTGAGGGGAAACAAGTTCGGTTGGGGAAACTGCATCGCACATCTCCCAGCATCTGACACCGTCCACCTGCCCAAGCCGGGGCAGCTGTGGGCAGGACTCCTCAGTGAGGGAGAAGAGGGATCCTGGGTGAGCTCTTCCCTCGGTAAACAGGAGAGCAGCGACATCCATCCCTGGCTGAGTTTTTGTAGCACAAAACGTGTTATGAAAAGACACACGACACTGGGACCAAGTGCTTCCACAGCACTTTTATTCATTTATAACAACAACCAGAGCATTAGCTGGATCCCTACTTATTCAGCAGGATTTGTGAACTGTTTAGGACACAGATTGATTTATCATTGACTGGAACCAACTTAACCCAGAACAAGTATATTAATCATTACAGCACCGTGTAAATGCGACTGAGCAAAGACTCCCAGTACTCACTCGGCCAAATGCAACATGAGTCTTGTAGGTGGCAGACATGCAAAAACCTGAACAGAAAAAGCAGTTTGCCACTTGAAGTCTTAAGGCGGCCAACAGTGCCCTCTCCTGGGGTTTGCTGAATTTCCACCAGTAAAACACATTTCAGTCCGGGTGGCTGTAAACTGAGTCTGTTTTGCCCTTACTTTATCAGCCCCTGTATGGTTAAAAAGAAGGATCTATGCACAGCTAAGCAGCAGCTGGGAAACAAAACCATTCTAAAATCGTTTTGTGACTTGTACTTGCGATGTTAAGTACTGGATGTCAGACAGGCTACCTGCATCTCTAGACCGTGGTCCAGCATGTTTATACTTCTTTGTAGCATATGTTAAGACAGAAAAATTCCTACTGAAAATCAGTCACACAGTGAACTCACTAGATGCTAGTTTGGATACTAAAATACTCACAACTTGGGTCCAGGTTCAATGTCAGAAATACTCCAGACTCGATTAAAAGTCTGAGAATGCCACTCCGGACCCTCTTTGTGCTCAGCAACATCACTAATATGAGACCCCTGTGTGCAACAACTTCGGCTCTTCCTTCAGCCCCACTGCAGCCTCTCAGAGAAGCTCCTATGCCACCACCTAGAAAAGTATCTCAGGAGCCCTGAAGCCCTTGTTGAATTTACATCCCTTGATATATTGTTTAAATGCCCTAGTCTGGAACTTTGACACTTGAGTTTCTCCTGTTCCTATTTCTCTTTATGGTGGGAAGTCCCAAGAGAGTTTCTCTAGATCTTTCTGAGCAAGTCTTCAAAATCCATTTGAGGTTCACCTCCAGGGTTAAACTCCAACCATGTAAAAACCACTATAAATACTCGAGCTTGTAAATCAGTCCTCAGTTCTTAAAGTTTTCAAAGCTTAATTAATCACAACAGCAATAGATAACCTTTTCACAAATTGTCAAACAACGGTATCAATCCTAGAGGTGTGCTCAACGGAATTGAAAGACCAGCGAAATAACTTGCAGACCCTGACAGAGCTGCTAACAGCCAATAATGACCAGAAACAAACAGATAATGCAGAGCTAGGAAAGATGATGAAGTTTAAAGAGCACAGCTGGAACTTAGGGAGAAATAATCATGAATTCTGACACCCGTTTTCAAATGCAAAACTCTTATAGCAATAGTAATGGTGTTTTGTCTACGACTACAGACAGCTGCACAAGAATCAATCTGAGGAAAGGCAGGAGGCTAATAAGAGGAGGGACAAGTGAGGAAACATCTGAGCAGGTAGAACTGCTTGAGTTAAAAGAATAAGGAGGGTTGGTTGTTTTTTCCTTCAGGTTTTAGAGATCAAGCTGAAACAGCAACTCAGGATTTCTGCCTTGTACAGAGAAAAAAAAAGCAACAGAACTGCAGCATCAAGGCTTACCAGTTGGTCTGTAATGAAGCATTTTAGTGATGGATGTTTAGCTGTTCTACAAGGCAAGGAATCATTGTGAAACAGCAGTATTTAATCTGTGAAGAATTAGAATAAAGGCATTTTTATCTCAGAGGCAGTAGCTCCAGCAGGCTGGGTACAACAACACCAGTACAGTTGGCTGTAGCAGCTCAATGCTCACAGACATAAAGTCACGCTCTACCTGCTGGGGAGTGCCAGAGAAGGTACAATAAATACCTCCAGGACACTTGCTGCTCTGCACTGAAGCAGTACCTGTTTGGTTGCATCCTAACTTGTCTTGTCTTCAACATTTTGCAGACCTCCCTGAATGTCCTGCTTCAGACAGGAGCCTTAATTGCCTCTTTTTCCCCCAAGGCTGCCTGCGCAGAGCCGGCGTTCCTGGGAGCTGGGGAGGTAACTGCCTAGGCTCCCAAGGACCGAGACAGGCAATTAGCTGAAGGTTCATGTGCTGGCAGAGGCAGCGGTCTGTGCTGGTAATCTGTTCAGACTCTCGTTTCCTGAAGTTTTGTGGAGCAGCACAAATTACTCTTCTCACAGAACACTTGTTCGTTGTCGAGAGAAAATAAAACATATCTTGGCAAAACCCTACGATCTCTTTGCATGCTCATGATAAAAGTAAGGATACAACTAGATCACATCACAGATTATAGAGACCTCTTGCAGCTAACTGTTTTAGAAGGACGTGTCACCTAACCCCTGCAAAGCAGGAGGGATCAGGTGATCCCTGGGTGTGCTTTCACCACCTCTGAAGCCCAGCCTTTGTCTCAAACAATGCTTAGAATCTAAGACAGCTTAAGGAGGAAAACTAAGTTCAGTAATAAGGATGTTTCCTAAGCACTTGTGCTTCTGGAATCTTCAGATTCAGAATCCTTTACAACTTCATCTCTTGGTTAGAAATCTGTCCAACTGCAAATGCATCCAAGGTACTCCTAGCACTGACAAAAAGTATTTCCTCCACTGTCACTAGCACTTTAACATGACATTTGTTTTTAATACAAGTGTATCCCCCAAAAGAATTACACTAGACATAAACACTATTTCCCCCATATAAACTCCCACCCTATAAACAGAAGTTAGGTAACACGGTTATTATGTGTTTCTATATAAAATGTTTTCACAAGTTTTGTTTTGAACTCTCGTAAAGAACTAAAAGACTAAAACATTCGAACTCAGCAGTGTGTAGGGTGAGCAATATATTCAGCCTCCTGATCATCACTGGGGAGCAGCTTGTACATGAAAAGCTGGTGGCAGACCTGACATAGACCATTACACTGAGCGACTATCAAAGTTAAAAGGTGCCGATGCCTTTGCACTAAGCAGCTTTCACACTGCAAGTAGGAGAGGGGGTTATTTTTAGCTCCAGGTATTATACAGCGACATCAAATGCTGATGTGAGAGGGGACAGCACATGATTAGCTAAAAGCCAGACACGAATGTTCTTGTAATGACAACCATCGTACTATGTGTCACCTGCAAATGGAAGCGTGGCTAAAAATATACAGCAATGGCACAAAAATATACTGTGCAAAAATTACGGAGTAATGCAGAAAACTGTGGTAAGACACTGTCGTGTTTTTACAGCGGCACAGGATTCCTTTGATCAGACAATGAAGGATCATTCCCCTTTACAGAGTTCTCCGAGTTTAATACTCTGCAAAAGGGGTTCTGCCGGATGCGGTAGGGCTCCAGGGTGGCATTAGGGCTCCAGGACATTTCTTAGGAACAGCTGGTTTTAACTGGACTACCTTCTCCAGGTTTCTCTGTGACCTGGGGCAACGAGTGTCACCAGGCCAGAGCTTGACACGACCCAGTCAAGACCCACGCTAGTGCTGTTCGTACTCCCACACTGACCCTGTGAGCAAGGAGAGCTGAGGCAGATGTAACAGGTACATCAGTGACCATAGTGGCCAGGTAGTCATGCCCATACATCTACATCTATCAGCCAGTAAGACAGTGGTGTTTAATTTATTGGGGATTTTCTTTTCTTGAGGAATTAAAAAAAAAAAAAAAAAAAAAATCACTTGTTGGAGAAACCCAAATGTGCTAAATGCTGATTTTTTTTTTTTTTTCCCGAACTACTAAGGACATATTCTTTGCCAGGATAGCATGCATCTGTCCCATGAGATTTAGCAAGGGAAAGCTGCCTCCAGGCACCTCTCTCTAAATTCAGACTGGGTGTTGGTGGGCAGAACAGTAGATGGCACCAGCATCCTGCGCAAAAAAGACAGCAGCAGAAACCCCTCTTGATGTGTCTTTCAGTAGGCAGAGGAAAAAATATTGCAAAGGGAATATTAATAGAAAAAATGCAAATTCCAGTTTATCTGGCATGAAAACCTCTTGATTTACACGTTTAACCCACAGCCAGTGGCCGGGGTGATGGAGGTGCGTGTTGTATCAGAGCGATGGAAGAGTCACGAGTCCTTAAAAACTAATGGTGTGGTTCAGTGGTGCTGTCCACTGGTCCTCCTGTTTGTGTTTCAGTGTTTTGAGCAGGACAGTGATTTCCCCAATCCTGAAAGACCTTCAAAACAAAGACGTAACAGAGTAGTTACAGCAGGGGCTGGTACAGCGATGTATGCGTAACCAGCAAACTGGTCTTTTAGCACCTAAAGCATGAAACCACAGGGGATTTGCCACTGCTTGCGTCTCTATTCGTTACTTGATGTACCATGCGCTGGGGAATGCTGTGCTGTTCTTCCAAAGCAATGTTTTGTTCATCGCGCAACCCCCATTTTTGCCATACGCCAAGATTCCTGCACACAAAACCCATTGTGCACCAGGTCTGACCCTTTCCTGCAGCGGAGGTGAATTAAAAAGCACAACCCCACTGCTGTTGGGTGCTTTGCCCTTCCTTGTCCTCTGTTTGGACCCATCCGCTCTCTGCCCCTGGTTGCTCTTGGTGAAATGACTGTCCCCCTGCTGTGTGCTCGTGAAGCACCTGGGGAGGTTTTCAAGGTGCTCTGGCAAGTACCAGAGAAAGAAAAACAGGTCCCTTGTACTGAATCGAGTAACAGGCAGGAGAAAACTGGACAAGCCCTGTGAGAGCTAGGACATGCACCCAGCTATTAACAGTGCCACAGCGGCAGTGATCTTACTAGTTCATGGCCTTTTGGAGCAGAGCATTCCCTGGACATGCAGAGTGGTCAGTCTCTACCCCCTGCTCCTCTAACAAGACCCTGCTGTGCCCAGGGAGGCCAGGACCCATGCCGGCCGGCAGCAGAAAGGGCAGTGTGATCCTCCCCAGGGCTCACCTCCACCTCTTCGAAGCCGTTGCTCCAGGACCCAGTGACAGTCCCAGCTGTTAGTTCTGAAGCATGGTACATTTCAGAGCAGGATTCGGCGACGGTATTTCTGCTGCTTTCCAAATATCCCATTTACTCGGTGAGCTTTCACAGCCGAAAGCGCAGTAATTGTCTCAGGTTAAGATGCTGCAGTTAATTGCTCCTAAGCCACACAGCCTTTGCATCCTTTCTCTATAGGCAAGAACATACATCTCCTTTTCTACCAGTGAGACCAAGAGTACGTTCCTCAAAGAGGAGACAATGCAGAGGTGCTGGCCACATTACAGTTAGAATGATTATGTTTTCTTATGAAAAAAAAAAAAAGAGATGTATTAGTTACAGGTCTGAAAATACACCCAGAAAAATCAGTCACACATTGATTTCAGTTACTTGATTAGAATTAAATGGATTGATGAATTCTCATTAATCTAAAGAAATATTTTAAATCCATCTCAACAACTCGTCAGCAGTTTACACAGAAACTGCTGAAACTAGATGATGCAGCCTCCTGGAA
The DNA here is from genome assembly GCA_009769605.1 of Bucorvus abyssinicus. Classification (NCBI taxonomy): domain Eukaryota; kingdom Metazoa; phylum Chordata; class Aves; order Bucerotiformes; family Bucorvidae; genus Bucorvus; species Bucorvus abyssinicus. Next base: position 4,232,208 of record CM020041.1, on the reverse strand, counting down.
GAGAGGGCAGAGACAGTGACCTTTGCCTAATTATTGAGATTACTTTGAAGCGTGTGAAAGTAAATGGTAAGAAATTCCATTATAAACAAATGTCCTGCTTCCCCCCATTCAATAGTCAACTTCAGCACAAAGCATAATTAATATTCTCCTTCTGAATTAGGATTTTTAATAATGCATTAAATTATCCCTTGAGGTTCACGGAAAACTCATAGCATGTACAATGGTTTTCTTCAGTGGTCGTTTACACAGTCAGTGTCTGACCAGCACCCTTTACATCTTTACAAATGAAAATCTTGCACTTAACGGTCAACAGTCACGCAGTGATCTTAACTGTGGTGGTCAGCGCGTATCAATCTGGAGCCTCTTCACTGAATGACATCCAGATGACTTTACAAGTGCTGGATACACCTTGGGAAATTAATTCCCTACTGCAAAAAAAATACAGCCTCTAAAATGCTCTCTCCTTCCTTTCATAGAGGAACCAGGCGTGATGGGATAAGGCAACTGGGTGGTGCATACGCACCCAGTGCCCCTGGGTTGCACTTACCCTGATGTCTGACCTCAACTGCAACATAGAAATCTCTTTTCAAGCCATACAAAAATTATTGCTGAATAACAAAACCCCTCTTCAAGTGCCTATGTCAGTACTGCCGTGAAGAAAAATCCTGTGAATATATAAAAAGCATTGATATTTAGTTTATTTTCCATAATTCTGCTTAAGATTGAAGTGTAAACTGGTCATGAACCCTGGATAAGTGGGTTGCTGGCAGAATATCCCTGAATTGTTTCTGCTGTATCTCAGCATTTTTGACACACACTAATACTGCAAGTGAGTCTTTCAATATTTGGACGCGATTGTCATTCCTCTCTCAGGCCTGGAAGCGGCAGTGACAAAACGGTGTGAGACACTTCAGCTAATTTTTTCCTCTTGCCAGCAGATATGGAAATGGTGGTCCCAGACCTGTTATTCCAGGAGATCATCGAGCTTGGGTTTTTCTCCTCCCTTGTCCTGTTTTCAGGAAGAGACCTGACTATAGTGGTTTGCAGGGTTTCTTTGCCTCCTCTAGATGACACAGTAATGAAATACCTTCTGCCATTTTCCATACAGGATCTTCTATTCAGGAAATAAAACTTCTGTGGTTTTGGATCCAGAGCAGATACATAGTACTCAGACTATTGAATTCTGCTCTATGAAGCCAGAAATTACTTTTATTCGGCTCAGAGAGTGCACTGTTCGGGCAGCACAGTGCAGGGAGTCCAGGGCTAGAAGACTTCTAGGTTCAACAACTTCTGCAACAGTTTGGGGACAGTGATTCTTACAGCAGAGATAATCAGGAGCTCCCTTTGGTGCAGGTCCCTGAGACAGGGATCAGCTGCAAAGGTTTGTCACTGCCAGCGCTCTCCAAAGCTTTCTGGGACAGAGCTGCTTGAGAGATGGGGAGCCGTGGGAGAAGGGAACTTCCTATTTGCTGAAGGAGCGATAGTGCCTTGAGAGATCACGGAAGCATCTGGTTGGAAGAGACCTTTAAGATCGAGTCCAACCGTTCCCCCTGCCCTGCCAGGGTCCCTAAACCATGTCCATCAGCACCACATCCACACGGCTGTTAAACCCCTCCCGGGATGGGGATGCAGGGCTGGCACCCTGCAGGGCTCCGCAAACTGCCCTTGTGTGTACGTGTGGGTCTCAGGAGCTAACGTGTGTGGCAGCCTGGAAAAGTACAGCTCGACTTTGTTTCTGCAATATTTCAGCTGGAAGCGTTACACAGAAATATTGCCATCTTTGCAGATGCACTAGAGCTGGTGGCAAGGGGAAGTTATAGCTGCACCTTTCCCTGGATTTCTTGAAAGGCAGACAGCAAAGCTATTTATATCCCAGCTCTGAGCCTGCCTATGCGCATTTTCAGAATCTCCCAAATTTCATTCCAGCTCTGAGCTACTCTTTAATTTCTTCTGGTTCTTTTATCCTCATGGGACTTCTGAGATTCACTGGATTGTCACGGATATTTGCTTTTGCTCGGTTGTAATTATTGCCTTTCCTGTATTTTTAGAACAGGTGGCTCTTACTGTATGTCAGCCGTGCTAAAAAGGAGCAAGAGATTGTTTATAAGCCACACTGTGGGGATGTGATATTAAGGTAAATTTTAGGTTTAACAGCAGTGCCAGAACAAAATATTAACCTTATAATCTAATATTAGCTGTACTACCTTGCACTGAAGATCTGGGAAGGATGAGCTGTTCCTCCAAGAGATACTCCGCTGAAGTGAAAACACACAGACACTTGCATAGATGAGATTAAGGTTTTAAATGTATATTCTTCAACCAGCCTTGTCCTGGGTTTCAGACACGCTTCTGGACAGACATTACGACACTTGTTTATAATATCTGTACTTTACAGTATGAATATTAAATCAGAGACATTTCCATTTTTACATTTGTTTATTTCTTGACAGGCTTTTGCTTCTTCAAGGATTCCAGAGGCTCACACGAGCTTTGCATACCAAAACCTTTTCAGAAACGTCATATGACTTTTCACTTGGTGACTTTTGAGGACAAGGCTGGCTGCATGTCGTGAAAGAGGAAGCTTAAAGCAGCCTGGGTTTGGAGGAACAGGGTATTTAAGGTAGAGGAGAACCAAGAAACACATGAAAAATTGAGTCACTTATTTTTTCTTATTCTCCTCTAAGAGAGTGAAACCTAGAGACTACAATTAATCTTTAAGGCTATCCTGATTTTTTAACTTATCATTTATTGAAAAGAGAACGTTGTCTTCTATTACTAAAAGTGAAGATCTATATTCTTAGCAAACTGATCTACTATTTCTGTCATTGTGATGCTTGGACCAATTTTTGTTATTGCTGGCATTAATTAACCAGGAGTATGAGCATTTGTTTAAGAGAAAATACAACCCCAAAACTCAAACACCCTTATCACAAAATGAAATTATGCCCACAGTTCACTTTCTTATGCCTTGGAGCCTTTATGCTTTGCTTTCTTCTCCCTCAGATGAATCATGTGTGACAAAGATGTTGCTATTGCAGAGAGAACAAGTTTCTGCAAGTTTTGTGAAAATGGACAGCCAAAAGAGAAGAGACTTGTTAACGCCTCCGCTAGGGAAAGAGCGCAGCAGAAACGGCACTTCTTGGGGATCAGAAAGCCCAGAGGAGAGACTTTCAAACACCCAAACGTGGAGACAAACAGCAATCCCTGTTGGAGTTTATATTGGAGAAATCACTTGTCAGGCATGGGAGGTTTTCTTTTTTTTTTTTTTTGCTGGGTAGTGTCTTGATGCCTAAAGAGGGGACGAAATCATGCTGAAGCTTTGGTAAAAGTCTACAGACAAGACAAGACTTGCCCTGTCTGGGTCAGCCTGGCAGAGTGCTGGAGCTTTCCCTGCCCAGCAATCAATAGCTCACTTGATGGGAAGTTCCTTAACACTGACTTTCCTCAAACTCCTGTGGCCCAGGCCTGTCTTGCTGGCAAAACTGTGACATCCATCACTGTTAGATAAGGGAAACATCCACTTCTGAACTTCAGAAAAGAAATCACAGATTTTCAAACCAGAGCAATCTGTCCAGGGCTCCCCTCTGCCCCTCACCACTGCCTGAGAAGGCTGCTCAGAACTGCCCAGCTGCACAGCCAAGAGCCCAGCTGACACATTTTCTGAACGTCACTGGACAAATAGCATTGAGGTGCAATTAAAAATGTTCCCCTTCGTGAACTATTTCACTGCTAGCAGTCATGGGATGTTATTCCACATACCTGAGTTTTAAATTCTAAGGGCAGCGTAAGGGATCAGTGCCTGCAGAGACAAAGGACTAGTTCTGGAGGAGCTCAGCCTCTGATTGATTTGCAGAGGCGTAGGATGGCCTCCGAGTCCTGTCCTCATCTGTGGTGGTGGTTCTCCTTCGGGAAGAGCACTGCAAAGCTTGGCATTCCTGCATTTCGTTACCTGGAAGTGACCTACAAGGGCTGTCCCTTCCCCAGTAGAAGCAGGGAACAGCACCTTTCTGCTTCTCTGAACACCCTGAGTACTCCTCAGACTCATACCTGGCAGGGAAGACTGTCCAGTGTAAGATGTCAGAAACAAGAGGATCAGAGACCAAAAAGTGAAAGAATTACATACACTTGCCCTAGGGAGCAAGTACACTTGACTTATTAATTTCTATCTTATATCAATCTTAGTGCAAAAAGAGCTTGCAAACCATCCTTGGCTTTTATGAAGTTTGACAGCATTATGTAGTCAAGATTTGTAGCTGATTTCAGGTTCCAAGGGATGTTTTAATTCCTGAGAAACAAAAGCCCATCACCTATCACGAGGAGCAGCAGACATGTCAAATAGCCCAATTTTCCTGGTACCAGAAAGTCATTATGATATCCAGGGCTTACTGCTCTTTGTTCAGGGGATACTCTTACACTCTCAAGCTTTGAATAGCAACTACTTTTTCTGACAGGATACCACGTACTCGTTACCCAGAACAGAGACACGGTTGCGCATCGCTCACGTGAGGGTAAGAATGCAGAGAACAAGGAAGCAAAGATGAGAAGCCTTGCCAATGCTTGTAACGCATCTCTGTTCTTTCATCAAATTTCTAGTCTGGAGAGGTGCCAGAGCATTGAAAGGAAACCGGGAGATGTGAGAAGAGTGCGGGAGAAGAGGAAATTAAAACCAAAGCTATGTGTATTGGATTTCCACAAGAAGTATCACTATCTGCCTTAGCAGCCACACTGGCAGAATATGCACCATCAGAAACAGCAGATTTGACCTCACATTTCCCCTTCACCACCCCAGGATATGGATGACTGTCTCCAGCAATATGAAGTAGCTGGTTTTCATTTAAAAAGCCAAGGTTCTCATAAAAGTAACAGAAAATAAGGAGTGGAAGTGATCTCAAAACCATCTTGTTCAATCCCCCACACTGCAAGGCAGGGTCAGCTCTCCTGCACCACTCCTGGGAGAGGCTCAGGAAGACCTCAGTGACGGAAGGGGATCTGCAGCCCCCCAGGAAGGGGATCTCAGCATTTAACTCTGCTCAGCCATGAAATACTTTCCATAACTAGAACTGCACTTGCCATAGCTCAAACTCCTTATTTCCATACCTGGGAATTTCATGCCTCAGCAGAAGTTCCTGTAAGCTGGAATTGTCTTGAGCCTCTAACTGCTTAAAATCACCATGCTGAGTCTGGGTTCAGATTAATTCCTGTATCCCCACTTTTCAGACTCTGCTCACTGCTCCCCCCTTCTTCAAATAACTGTGACAACAGTGACCTCTAAGTACACCCTGTAGTCCATGACATTTTGATGGAATATAAAGCCCACTGGTCAAGTAGTACAAATTAAATTAATTTCATTCATGGATTTTAATTTACTTCCTACAGAGTGATTTTTTGCATCCCAGCAAGTTAATGCCAAAGCCAATAATGACTGTCATCTCAACCTTTCGGTTCAGTTTCCTGAACCACATCTGTAAATCAAATCAGTTATTGCCATAAAACGCATGTGCTTGTTATTTGACTAGCTCCCGATACAGGCACTGTCATTGCATTTACAACTTGTTCCACCAAAGCTTGACTTTAGGAACCCCTGCACTAGAGGCTGCACCACTTTCTGCTGCCTTCCCACCCATTGCTGCAGCTCAGCTCCAGCCTGGACGTTGTGCTTCACCACGTCAGGCCAGCAAGTCACAGTGCTCATGGGTACCTGAAGATAACATCCCCCAGTATCATCCCCCATGGTCATCACTATTTAGGGCTACTCCTAGCCGGTTTATGAGCTACTGTAGCTGGTAGGATGGGCACATTTTTACTAGAAAGCAGTTCCTCAGGCACCAGGTTATGGGTGCTGAACACACCCTACAGAGATCCTGTGCCAGGGCAGGAGCCAAGGTTCTCTAGAATCATCTTGGTCCTCTCAGCCCAGCTTGCTTCACGCCCTCCATGAGAAGTGCCACCCAGGCAAGCCCTGAATGCAAAGTTGCACCCACGTGCTGGTCACCCCAGTCCTGGCTGGGCTCCAAGCATGGGCTCAAGCCAAGGGGGAAACTTGTTCACTTAGATTATCTCCTAGAAAAATGAAGGATTTTCAAAGGAATTGTGGTTTTCAGATGATAAAAGGTAACACGGATGATGCCGGTGATTTTCCTGCAAATGACACATACAGCTGTCAGTCAGTGAAATAAAACCTGATTTTAGTGCTTTTTGAAATGTTTAACGTGTCTTTTCCCAGTTGAGCCATCCTAGCTAGAGAAGCACTGTAGGACTCCTTCAATTTGAATGGTCCTGACTAACTTCTGTCTTCTGCTGTCTCTAGGTCTCGTGGCAAACATGAAATATATTCAAGGTCTGTACACTTTGTTCTCTGGTACAGTCAAAGACACATTTGCTGGCATGGAAACCTCTTCTCTCTTCCTCCGAGTTCTCTGCCAGGCAGCACACCACCACTGTGTATCAATTCACAAAATGTTTCAGCGCTTAAAATTGATTTCTGTTCCAGTTTCCTTAAAACTCAAGAAAGTACATTGCCAGCTTGTAATGGACGTATTTCAGCTCCCCAGCCCTGGCTGCCAGTTGGTGTGCAAACCTTTGGAGTAGTTTAAATAGGACAGCAACAGGGGAAATTGTCCTTTGTGTCAAATCAGGATGATTTGCACCAAAAAAGGGTGTGTTACAGGTTAATCAGGGCATCACTATAGGGATTTAATTTGTGGTTTAGTAATAGTGATTGTTGCTCTGTAAAACACAACCTGCATTTTCTTATGGTAGACATTTCTATCAATGCACTAAAGTAAACGAACAATATACCAGATCTTTTTCCCCCTCTATGTCATAGGAAGAAGAAAAGCAGCCAGGAAACACGGGAGCACATTTATGTTACAGGGTAAGATCCTGGGCCGCTGCCTTTTGACCAGAATGGCTAATATTCTATTCTTGAACTGCAAACAGGCATTAAGAGCGTTAGTTTAGGGCTGATGCATCTTTTCTGCTTTCCTCTATAATACGAAGTACCCCTCAGTGCACTTAAAAGCTCTACAGTTGCGATTAAAAACATGATAAATATCCCTGCCATTATTTTTTTTTTTTTGACTCTTACGAAGAACGCCTCCAAACTGCAACCCTTACAATGCTGCTGCTTTCAGCATACGTTCATTCGCCTTGGTGAGCCTTACAGCTACATCTACAGAGGTGACAGACCGTCATCGGATTGTATTTTTCTTTTTGGCAGGTACAATGTTCTGCTTTAGGGAGACTCTTCAATAACTTCATTGTGTTGCTCATTTTCAGAGCTCGATGAGTAAACTCACGAATCCCAGAACTCAGCTGCACTTAGCTGCAACATTTTCTAAGGCTCTTGAACTTTTCAAGTATTCCAGGCCTGATTTACAGTTTCCTATAAAAGTCAAGGAGCATTTCAAGGTTTCACGTGCATGTGAAATGATTCCATTTTGACTGCAATTTCCTTCCTCTTTGTCACCTTTGAACCCTGATTATAAAAATACCTGTTTGCGTTAACTAATGCTGCATGATGAGAACCAAATCAAAGTCACCCAAATCTCCCTGCAGTCTTACACCTCTAATTTTCAGATACCTTTTAACGTTCCTTAACTTCTGGCACATGTATCACGACGCCTTCCTTCTGCGACCTCTCGAGGTAAGACAGACACCCACACTATCAGTGAAAACCCTGAGCTCTCCTCACCCTTTCCCCAGGGGCCAGAGCTCCTTCGCGGTTACGCAAACCGGGTTAACACCGCTGACTCCGCTGGAACTACTCCAGATTGCCCCGATATTGCTTCTGGTTCAGATCTTTGCAACACTGATTTGTGGATTTATGGACTAACATTCAAAGGAATGAAAAATGCCACATTTTTCAGAGCTGCTGATGACAATTACATACCCTGAAATAGTGAGGTTAATAATTCATTGGTATCTCCCCCAAACATATCCTAGACTGTAAATCCCAACATACTTAGCATCCTTCAACACTGATTAGTGGAAGCTCTCTTTTCCCTTCACGTTGGTCCCAGTAGATGGCACAATAGATGTCTAACTACCAAAACATCAACCTATTGTACTATAATGCAAAGCTGGATCAAGCTCATGGTCTTATAAAAGAATTGAAATGGTGTATAAAAAGGGGTCTTCCTGAAATATTTCTCCCCGAGAACTTCTGCCAACTTTGGTATAGTTCCATGATTTTAAATCAAACCTATTTTTATAGTGAAAAATTGTTACTAACTCCATTGTGAGCATTAGAAACTCTGTTCTCTGCATCTGAATTCTGCTATAAAATAGCTCCAGGTACAATATTAAATTGAAAAAATAAATCATACTAGTAAAGCTCTTTGTTATAATGTTTTTTCCCAGCCTGGATACCTCCTAATGCAGCATTCTGTAGGAAAACAGTGTCCTGGAAAAAATTAAAATACGTACAGAAATATCAATCTGCCTTATCACACAATTTCTTCCTATTATCATAGAAGAAAATTATGGCTGTGTGACATATCCAAGAGGTTAAGGAACATAAACCCAGCAAAGCAATGAGTACAACAGGAAGCAAATCATGCAGGCTATGCTATTTCTATATTTGGGCATCCCATTAACTTTAAGCAATAATTACTTGTATTAGAAAATTGCTTTTTTTTTAAATTGAACACTGGATGCTGAATAAATGGAGCGTGTGTTAAGCATGCAATTCTTTTACTCAGCTAATTCCATTAAGTGGAAATAGCCATACATACGTCCTCTTAGAGTGACGTCTTCAGACTTCACTTGCTAAAAGAACTGGTTTAAACAATTTATCCTTGGTTTTAAGCACTCCTAGTACTCTATTCAAAGCAGTATCTTAGGATCCCACTGTACGAATCAGGAGGACCGCTCCAGAAGAGCAGCTGGGCGCAGCAGTTCCAGCGGAGAAATAACTCTGGTAATCATACCCTCTCTCATCTTGCTGTATTAAATGGTTTAAGAAGTTTTTGTCCATCATCAAACTGATCTTGCAGCTCTTCCCTGTAACCACTTCAGGTTTTGAACATCCTGATTACAATATGGACAACAGTATTGCAATATGCAGCAATCAAATCTGTCTTTTAGTGTGTTTTGTCCTAATCAAACACAACTATGATTTCCCACAGTACCTTAGAAATCGCTATTTGTGAAATCTTGAAATACAACTATTAAGACTTGTCTTAATTTTCCCCCCTGTGATTCTAAGCATGTATTTCTGTGCCGTCATGATTACCACCAGTTTCCTTTCCTGTGGACAGATCATCTTTGCTTATCATAACAAGGAAGTCTTAAAATTTTCCTTCTGCTTTTTCTTTATCAAAGAAAATATTTAGCTTTTGCATTTAGAATAGTGGTGCCATCGATCTTATTTTACGGGTGAAAGCAGATGATTCCCATTGTATCACACGGGAACTGAAATCTCTCACAGTACGTTTGTTTCCCCACTGGAAATAAGGAATAGAGAATATTTTTCCCTGGCTGTTGCAGAACTACTCCCTGTGGTATGGTTGGAAATGCAGAGCAGCTATTAACATGCAATTGGTTTATGGAGTATAAATTGAGAAGAAACAACAATAGAAAACTTGCAATGAAATTTAACATTTGGAAACTTCGTATAGAGACCATCAGCAGCGTGTAGGGGGTGATTAGGGAAGAGTCAGGCTGAGACACTCGTCCCCCAGCAGTTTTATTCCTCAGTGCAGGTTCAGTTACCTGCTGTACTAAACTCACACTAGTTCTAAGCTTTCAGGTGGCATTTTCCACAACCACTGTGTACAAATCCAACACCCTTTCAGTACCAAAAGCAGGAAGAGAAGCGGAGGCAAGTGATTTCTGAGTCAGCCTGGCTCTGCACTGGATTTCCCTACCACCTCCAGGAACACAAACATAGAGCAGGGAGCAATCAGACCCTCTGCTATCTGCAATGGGCCAAACTCTGCAGGTCAGGGAGACCTTAACATTGTTCTCTGAAGTGTAATTGGAACTATTCTCTGGCTTTTACCCCTATACATCTAGCAGTCAGACCCCAAACTTCAAAGCAAACTATACAAATCATGACAATACATTAGTAGGTGCATGTAATAGCCAGAGTAAATTTCAGTGACAACAGAGAGAAATTGTAAATGAAGTTTTGGTAAGATCTTTAAAGTTTTTCCTTCTTTTCAAAAAGTCCTTCCCACGAGGCAGAAAATTGATTCTTGACATTAACTGGAAGCTGTCCTGGTATATTACAGGAATTGTACAAATATCTACTTGGTAAATATTCAACGTCTGCTTAAGAACAAGCAGCAAGACTGCCAAATGTATTAACAAATCCTGAGTGCAACAGTACGCTGTGTGGTGAGATTAATGACCTGGGACACAAAGATATCTTCCTGAGGAAGTGAAGAAGCGCTAAAGTATGAATGCAAAAGAATTGTTGCATTTGCATAAACCCTGCTCAGGCTCTAAATCATCCTGGGTGAAGGTTTGAGTGGTTTGCAAGCACCTACAGATGCAGATCCTCCATTTATTCCTCTCACGTCAGCAAGGTCAGAGCTCAGTGAGCCCTTCGTTTAGTGTTTGCTGAACCCTTCTTGATGTGATTGCAAAATGTACAGACAAGCTCAACAGAAAATGCCCACCCAGAAGAAAATGTGGTAACTACTCTTTAAAACTTGATTCTAGTCTCCGTAATAGAATCCTTACATTCATGTTTTGGTGGCTTAGAACATTAAAACCACAGGCATGTACACTGAATTTCGCTGTAAATTATTTTAGTAAAGTTATTGTAACATTTATGCTGCAAGATGGCAACTCAGCAACCATCTGTGAACGGCTGGAGGTAACTGTAGATCCAACGGTTTACGGCTCATACTAAGTCTAATAACAATATACACAAGCCCTTGTCATATACTTTATGGCAAAGCAGCTGGCTTTAGCAACTGAGCTCAAAGAATGGAGTGATGTCCCCAAAACCAAAGCAAGCGATGAGAACCGGGGCATTTTCAATCCCAGCAGGTTGCTCTGTGAAACACCGTAGGAGATTCAAGCGATGCATAGGAGCCACACACATTGCAAGTTATTCAGGAGAGTCAGTAATCTGGTGTTGCTTATAACACATGGATTATTAATTCCTCCATAATACCACCTACAGTGGTCGCAGTCCGATGCTCTCAAGCACTTAAACAACAAATGCCAGGCAGTTCCCATTGTAGACATAGTCCGTCCATACCAGCTGCCCAGGTAAAATGCTGCTGCCAGAACAACAATTCTTTGAAAAAATATTTTTTTCAGCCAAAACAAACCACAAAGTTACAAAATCATGAGAAACAACGGTGCATATGACTAGATACAGAGTGTTTCTATGCTGATGGAAGAGAACCAGAAACAATACAAATCCCTCCCCCAAATTCCCCGGAGGTCAGGGTGAATGAAAGAGGTTTATGTGCTTCCTCCTGGAGCTATTTCTGTTCACCATCTTCAGCTGAAGTCACTCTGCATCTCTTAACTCCTTGGCCTTTCAACCTTTTGTAGAGATACTTGGGCTTATAAAGCCAAGCTACTCCCTCTGCAGGGCTGGTCCTCACAAGTGCCCTGTTTTGAACAGTGTCTCAGTGCAGCCACACAACTAGGGACAGGTGAAATTAGAGCACTGATTCCTTCGCAGACACCTCAGTTTGGAGAAAAACTGATTTTTACCTCTCTAGCTAGCTCAGCACCAAATAGCGAGCAGGTCAGTTGAAGACACATCCAGTTAGGAGGTAACTGGTATAACAGGGAGGGTCTTGCCCCGTATTTTTATCGGCACAGCTCTAAGTAGGCAGCAGATACTGCTCATGCACCAAGACCTGGCTGCCTAGAGCAGCTCTGCACTTCCAGCCTGGCATCCCCCAACAGCCCCACATCTCCCTCTGGGCTCTGCTGCCCATGAGATGCCCACACACATACCCATACCTGAGAATCCCTGAGCACGGGCGTTTGTGGGGAGGGAGAGGTGGATTTAACAGGTACAACGCACTTAATGCATCACAGGAGGACTCTGATGCTTCTCTAACTGCCCATCCTAGTTACCTGCAGTGATGAGGGCAGAGAAAGGCAGTCACCGAAAGCTATCGGGGGCCAACTCTCATAATGCAGCATCCATGCTGTAGGGACTGCAACATAAAATTTCCCCTTTATTTTCCAGCATGTTCTTATGCTGTTCCTGTCAGCCTGTTTCTCTGGATTGTCATCTCTCTTTTCGTTCCACCACTGCTAGTGAAAATGGATGTGGAATAAAACCACTAATCCAAATATTTCCCCAGATATCAAGAGAATTCAAATCTGGATTGAAACTCGCTACCTCAGGCCCTTTATTAAATGCAAATTATTCCTGTTAAAAGTAGTATACTGAAGACTGGTCCCCAGACATACTACTGACTTGATCAAACCTCCTGCTGAACAAAGCTATAAATATGACTATAAATATTCATGAAGTTCATGTAAATAACATCTCCCACAGTGATGCTGCTGCTGCTGCACAGGTAGAGTGCGTAAGACATTTCTTTAATTATTTATTTTCCTAGGGAGGCGGTCCACTTCTCCATTACAGGGAAAGAAGAGAGCCATGAAGAAATGCAAGGAGTACCCAGGAGTGAGGGAGAGGCTGACTCACCAGCAAGGCCAAAACCTTGGTGTGGGGAGAGCAACTTGTTCCTGCACAGCACATGGCTTCCCTTCCAGAAGAAAAAGCTTGTCACCCTGCCCACAGCAGAAGCCTGGTTTGGATGTGCTGCTTCCCATAACTCATTTAACACCAGAAACCCCCTTGTGAGCAGCGAGTGATTTATTTTGCAGTGGTACCTGTGCAGTTGTGCAAATTGGAAGGATCTGTACCCATGAAGGATGGTGCTGTCTCAGCAGAAGACGGCTCTAGCCAAGCCGGCCAGGACGGGCAGACCACAGCATCAAACGAGCTAGAGTTCAACCCACACAGTGGTGTGCTGCCACATGGAGAGGGAGAGGATGAGGTGGCTCTTAGGCAAGGCACCCTCATCTCTTTGCCTCTCTACCAAGCTCGCCCCTCCACCTTGAAAATAATTTTTGGCACAAACGGATAGAAAGTTGGGTACATGGCCAGGAGTACCTTGCCCTTTCCCATCCCTTGTATTGCCCCATGAAGATGCCAAGGTCAGAGGGCAACAAGTTTCTACCCCAAGGTGTGTTACCTCGACTGCTCCATGACAGGATGGTGTCAGTGGGCAGCTGGCAGAGTCCCAGGGTTATCTCAAAATCACCACAGGGCTGCAGATCAAGGAAGTCATATAATTCAGTGTCAAGAAACTCAATGCAGAGTGAAGGGTGCCTAGAGCTTTTCCAGAGCACTGAATTCAGCACAATTAAGACCTCTGAAAAGGAAGATACAGGCCAGGCAGCTCTATACTCCATCCCCTGTTCCTCAGGCAGATAACTGCTGCTGGGAAGTTTTTCATATCATTTTTCTAATCTGCTCCATAACGAAGAAGCAACCTCCCACATGCCTCCAACCCAGATACTGCTCAAGAGGTCACTGAAGTCACACTGCACCTGTCTGCAAGAGTTTTACCACATGACTGAGGCAGTTCCTGGGTTATTAGTGCTGTGATTTTTATCTTTTATATGTAATTGTACTTTGTCCTATTTTACAGCGCTTAGGATGAGAGAAAAAGGTCTCTCCAGGAGAGGAGGAAGAGGGAAGTTGAAGAGAAAGCCTCATTAATAGCTCATACTGATAAAACTGCTTTGAACCACTCTCCCCAAGGGACAGCGATAGCTAAAAAAAACCCCTTCACTCTTCCTTGTTTTATTTTTCTATTGGAAAAGTTTGAAACTAAAATGAAATCTCAGCAGTAGGAGTAAGAATGTTTGGGATTATTTTTTTTAATTGAGAAGTTTTGCCTCTTTGTTTACAAATAAAGATGTTTAAAAGTTGCCTTTATTTACATTCCAGTTTTGCTTTGCAGGGCAGCATGTCTAAATCCAGAGTTCTTCTGATCCTCCCTGCACATACAAGCTTCTTTAGTGATCAACAGGCAGAGTATTTACCCATGAGTGACCTGCAAATGTTGAGCTATAACTCATTAGCAAACCGCACTTTTTTCATTCTCAAATTACCTTCTAAACATTCAGGAGCATGACATCGACGAGGACTTGCCTCCATGCCTCCTATTCACATCACTGAGGTGTCTGATTTGGGGACTTTGAAAATGTGTCTATAAGCAGGAAAGAAATGAATAATTAGCATGATGATTGCCACGAAATCAGCAGCTAGGCTCCCGAACAATAGCTGAGCTACGCGGTGAGCTGAAGTGTCAGCATAAGGCAAGAGAACAAGTAGCAACAATCACGGCTCATTTGTATGAGCTCAGCGTTCCGTGTTCCACGGCCTCAGGGCCAGGATACCCCAGGGGAAGATGGACTGAGAAACAGTCTGTCCAACTAGAAAATCTTTGGGTCCTATTTCTCTCGTACAAGGAGAGGGGCAAATTGCTTGACCCAGAGCTGAGTTGTTACTCCTCCCATGGTGGGGATGCACCTTGCAAGGGGAGTGCTCTGGCACTGTCACAGCTGGCATGAACTCTTCATCCCTGTGGGAATGTCACCTGCAGATCCCTGTGTTCCACCCCTTGCCCTTTGGCTGTGGGGATCCTCAGCAGAAGGACAAGCCTTTCTGGCCCCCACCCTCTGTGCACAGAATCAGAGGAGCTTGTGTTTGGTACGACTTTTCTTCCACGTTTTTAAATGTTGTGGAGATGCAGCTTTTACTTCTCTCCTTGCTGCGTCCTGGGGGGTGGTTTCTGCTGTCCCCTGTGCCATCGTATGGTGTCCTAACACTGGCTGTGCTCTCGCTATCTACTAGCAGGGTTTGGATTAATCTGTTTCCTGGAATTTGAAGAGAACAAATGTAGGTGGCAGACAGGACTGATTTTTGAAACATCCTTTTCTTCCTCTTAATCAGAGCTGTGAATGTGGCTGAGCTTGATTATCTACAACTCAGACAGCTTCGTGTCTGAGCAGCTGGAGCAGCAGCCAGGCTGGCAAATGCCGTTTCTCCCCTCCCCTCTTCTGCTCAGCTCTAAGTCCCCACAGCCCTGTCAGATGAACCTGTCTCCACACTCTCCCAATAACACAGGGGTACTTAGCGGGATGCTCTCGAGACCTTGTGCCAAAACCTGCCAACCCCATTTCCTATCTCCCTAGACAGATTCTTTGAGTGAAAAGTCGGCATTTCTTTCATTCAGGGAGAGAGCCTCTGCGCTGTGTGAAAGATTGATACTGTACCAGTCTAGCAACGAAGATAAGTGCTTCAAAAAAGAAGTAAAAAAGATTTGCAGAAGCTGGAGTGAATCTTGCTGCTAAATCATAACTAGGTGAAGTACAGGTATTGAAAGTGACTCTAAATCAGAAAGCAAATCAGAGAAAAAAGTCTAGAAAGAACACTAAAATCAGACTCTTCAAGATAGGTTAATCTTGTATAACCCTGAAAAAAGCATCAGGACAGAAATACTGCAGTGACAGAAAGCTGCACTGGTGCTAGCTCTGCACTTGCCCCTTCTGCACAGCTCTACAGTTGGTAACTTATTTTAGTATCCCATATATAAAATGGACTTTGTAAAAGCTGAAATTATTGGCTATAGGCATAATGTGCCTGTAACAAATGACAATCAAATAACTGCATGAAAGTGTGAATAATTGCAGATGCAGATGACAATCCCTGGCTATGCTAACCTCATGTATTCCCTTTTGATGGCATAACATAACACATCTGTGGGCACCCTACCCATGCTTATGTTTTCAGCTGCAGGAGGCTTTCTTGGTTTTAGGATTGGTTTGGGGTTTTTTTTTTTTTAACCAATACCTGTTCTGAAAAATAATTACTCCATGTCTGTCTTTTGTTGAAAATGCCTAAACAGACAGTGGTGGTCTTGGCATTCTAATGAGCATGTGACATTTCACAGCTTAACACTTATTGTTGCAAGGGAAGATGGTGAATTCAGGCTGTTTTTTACTGACCCATGAAGAGCCTTGCTAAAAATGCAGTTTTGTGTTAAATTCATGGAATCATGAAAGATGGGGCAAGAAGAGATTTTAAAAGCATGTCTACTCTATTCCTCTGTCCCAAGACACAGTCATTCCTCATTCCTTGAAAGTCTTGGCTTTAACATTCAGGTTAAGTGAGAAGAAGAACAGTGAAAAAATTACCCAGGGAAAAATTAGAGACAAGACCACAGCAGTGAACAAACAGGCTGCCAAAGAACGAGCAGGAGACACACAGGCAATAAATAATCCAAGGTCAAGTCTCGTCAGTAGTAAATCATTGAGGCCACTGCCTCTACAACCCTGTGGTATAGAAACCATGCAGTTCCCCTCCCAGCTGATGCTTTTCTTGCCACCACAAACACTAAGCCTACCAAACCTGAGCTGCTTTCACCAAGATGTTTGCAGTATCGCCAACATGCCGGACAGGTCAGTGTCTAACTGGTACTGTGTCAACAAAGGAGACCAGGTTTCAGAGGCATAACGACTTTTCTTTAAAATCTGAAGTTGCATAGAATCACAGAATGGTTTGGGTTGGAAGGGACTTTCAAAGTTCATCTCGTCCAACCCTCCAACCACAGGCAGGGACATCTTGTACTAGATCCTGTTGCTCAAAGCCCTGTCCAACTGGGCTTGGAGCAGTTTCAGTAATGGGGCATCCACAATTTCAGTAAGCAACTTGCTTCATCTCCTAGTTCAGTTTGAGATATCAGCAAGGCTGTTCACAGGGAGGAACCCCTAACGGCAGAAAGATGGTAAAAACGCAGCCATGATCAAAACCCAGGTAGAAGCTTGTTTTTAGCCAGTTGTTGTACCTGATGGCTCATCTGGCCCTCAGTGCAGCTCAATACCGAAATATGCAGTTAGCTTTAAACATCTAACACTCCAAAAAGTATTCACAAAAATCACACCTAGTTCCTGAACAAATCAATCAAATATACTATTCCCTTTAAATTTTCTATGTACAAAGAAATTGTAGCTATTAGCCCAGAGGGAATAATCCCAGTAAATCCATCAATCTGAGTGTAAGGAGGGATAAAACCCCTTATATGAGAGGCCCATCAGCAATAGCACTCCTGAGTTGGATTAAAGAGCTTTTTCACTCATGTCAGTCCAAGATATTACTTCACACAGTAGTTGGAGCCAGCATCCTTTCCAAGCATTACGCATGAAAAAAGTCAGAGAGCATAAAAGGGCTGGGGTGGGTGGGGGGAATGCGGAGGTCTCCCCTTCTAAAGGGCTGCTATCCCTAAAGAGAAACTGCGGCATAAAGAAGAAAAACTCAGTGAATTACATTTCACCTAAGAAGAACAGTTACTCTGGGTGTGTGAGCCTTCCAGAACAGGTTAATATGGGATGGCAAGTGTTCAAACTGGCCTGTGGTCAGCTAAATCACTCCTTTTGCTGAACAGGATTAGAACTGAAACACTGTTAGGGGGTTTTCTCCTTTATTATTGGTTTTGTTGTTTTAGTTGGGTTTTTTGGTGTTTGTTATTTGGGAGGGTGTTTGTTTTTTTTATCGCTCAAGATAGCACACACTTGTCTTTCGGAGGAGGAATTGCTCTCCCTGGTTCTACTGCACTGCTCTTTAAAAGGCAGCTCCTTCCAATGTCGTTAAAGCACTGGGCTCATTTCTTCCCTCTGCCTTCTGATGCAGGAAAGTTTGTATTGGACAACATGTTCTTCCACCCAGGCAAATTCTCCTGGCTGTACTACTCTTCTGGCAGAGTTTTCTTTGGCCAGCAAAAAAAGCCCCAGAAGAACTCACTGCACACATACCCAGTAGGGCTCCTTGCTGTGTGCCCTGGTCCTCACGTGCACACCCTACTCGTGTGGGAGACAGACCCCTCCCCTGCTGGCAGGGAGGTTGTGGCAGTGCCCTTCAGCAAGTCCTGAGTCCGGAAGACCTGTGGATTTACATCAGGGTGTGCTTATCTCAAGGCTAAGGAACCAGCCAGCAAAGCACGCACACCTCCCAGTGCAGACGTTATCACTGCAGAGCGCAGACCCTCCTTCAACATCGACCAGTACCGCTTACGCGCAGCGTCCCACAGAAACCTGTAAGTACTCAACAGTGTACTGACAGAGGACACACACTGGGCTGGGCCTTTACGTGTCCGATTTTTATTTCATTCCACCAAGAAGAGCCAACCCAAATCATTCTCACCACCAGCAAGAGACTACAGGTTTGCAGTCTGTGATGCTTTGTGCCATCAATGCTAGAAAAAAAATTTGGGTGCTTTAACCTGTTTCAGAGAAGCTTTTCTCTTTTATGTCTGTGGACGTTGTCAGCAGGAGAAAGCCAAGCTAGGAGGAGGCTTATATGTCAGTGCAGAATATTCTAGAGGTCACACAAGGAAGAGATGCCTACACTGCAATGAGGTGACAGGAGGTATTTCATTTCCCATGACACCCAAAAGAGGTGCAAATGCAAAGCTATCGGCTTCATAACACCCACTTCAGGGTAACGGTTACAGCTCTCCCTGTCAAAGAGCAGCTACTGAAGAAGTCTTCAAACAGCACTGACTCTGCAGAAGTACAAAGGCATCCCTCACTAAGGAGAGGACTTGCACCATTCCTCCAACAGAGCCTCTGCTTTCCTGGAACTGTGAGTGGACTGTTGCAGGGGGGTAACAGGGTCCCTTAGCTACGAAGGAGAATAAAGCTGCAGGAGCATTGCTGAGTGTTTTGAAAAACTCCAAACAGAACAGCTCATGCAATGGTTATGCAGCCAACACCAATCATTTCATAACCAGTTTCTGACCAGAGCAGACGTCAAACCTACACAATAAGGTGCCTGAAAACTTTATTGGCATCTCCTTTCCTCACCTCATTTACCCTGTTCTCTACGTCTTATCGTGGAAAGAGCAAGAAAGGCAAGCTTTTCTGTCCCAGCCCATTTGTTGCTGTGTAGGGTTGGCAGGGGTTATTACCCAGGTCAGGAACACACAGCAATTCCCTTGGCCAGAAATGTTTTCCCAGATCTGATAAAGCTATTGTTGGTATGAGAAGTCCAGCTGTACCACCTGCACCTTAACAGTCCTCTGCAAGCGCAAGGACTTGTCAGCTTTTGCGAGGCTGATGAAGTACAGCATATCACATTCACAGCCTTGTCTTTAGAACTGGGGTTAAGATGATATCACAGTACAATTAATCCTATTTAAATTAATTACTAGATCCACTTGATAATGGCAGTGTTATTCTTCTAGCAAGCAGCAATCTCCTCTAGTCTGACACAATCCCGTTATACTGTCCTTAGTCATTCTTTAGTGACACATCTGTCAGTAAATGGGACTTTTGCCAAGGAAAATAAACACCAGTGTCAGTGTATTAGACTCTACTGGAACATTTTATGACAAATACACAAACTAGTTCAAGATAGGATTTATAGTCCTGACTTGGTGCTTGAACTTTGTCCCATTTTCCCCATGCACATATAAAAGTGTTTTCCTTTGTTAGTTGTTTTGAGTCATGGATGAAAATAAAAATATATAGTAAATGCAATTTGAGTGTAGGACATCTGCAACAGTAGTTTCCTACTCTTCCGTGACACATCTTTTATTGTGTTAGCCCTTTGTGGAAAATCTGCCTTCCCCCCTGCCACCCCAAGTCTTCAGTTCTGGAATACATTGCTTCAGTGACTCATTTGTTGTTAACACTAAGTTTTATACGCTGCTAAGATAAAATGGTCAGCGCGAACACTGCACAGAGAAGCTGCCGTCATATCTTCTGGATGTCTGCACTAATTGCTTGCACGCTTTAGTTCAAAGGACTAAGTCCACACTATATTTAGCTGACTGATATTGTATCACTTTTCCTTTTCCTCCCTTACTTCCTTTTCCCAGTACAAATCCTTAGGAGTGATGGCTCTTTAGCACCTTGCTAGTTAAAATTAAAGCTTGATCACCTGGATGTGCCCCTGTCTACAGAAACATGCAGAGCTCAGCCTCTTACAAGAGCAGAAAGAACCTTAAAATTAACACAGCAGGGAGAATTGGCAGGTCTATTAATTTGTGATTTTGGAATGGCTATTTTTGAAACTTTGTACTGATTTCCATACATCAAATAATACACAGGACCAAAGGACATTCATCTTGGAGCAAAACTCTTCTTAGGTGACAGGTGGATTAGGAGTTTGGACTGCCAGTAATCCAATAGCATTTGGGATTCAAAGGGATTTTATGCCTTTCAGAGTGATAGTTTAACAGATGTACGGACACCAAAAACTAATTTTGCCAATGAAAATCTTTCTTCTGTGAAAGGTCATCCCATTACAGCACCCAGGAACCGGGGCTGGCCACTGAAGTGAGGCTACATGGGAGCAGTCCTTCATTGTGCGTAGCAAAAGTGTGGCATTACAGGTCCAGAACAGATTCCGGAACCTCCTAACACTGCAGGTATCATCACTTGTTTTGGATGGATTAAAGGGTCCGGTTCCTTTCCTCATCCACCGATGCCCTCTTATTTTCTTGCCTAGAAAGCTGCAAGCTCCAGGACTGAACCCAACCTAGAATTCAGCTATTCTGTTTTTTCAAGCTACCCGCTTGGGGTGCAAGCATGAGATCAACTACTTGGCTACGTACCAAAGATTTTCTGATTCCAGTGATCACCAGGCAACGTTCTTCCTTTCCTGCTATTGCACTGGCCCTGCACTTGAAGTGGAAATGCAACCCGTTATCCTTCGCAGACCCTGGAGGGAAATACTGGGGCACGGGGAACTTCTGAGCTCCACCCAGCACTGGGGCTACCAGATTGCCATCTCAGGCCATGGAACGTTCTGACATTAGCCAATTCCCCGGAATGCTGAAGTAAAAGAAAAGCAAGTGAAAAGTATTTATCTGCCACACTCAGAAGTTCATGGAGGTGGAGAGAACAAATGAAACAAACCCACGTTAGTGCCCTGTCCCAAAGGGTTTCATTTCCCACTCTACAGCCAGTTAAGCTTTCCCAATGTACATCTTCCTCATGTTCAGTTCAGGTGAATTTTTCTGCACTGTGACTGCAGTCAGTGGAAAACACCACGTCACAGGTAGTTCCCCCTCCTTTCATACTCGTTATTTGGTGTTTGCAGAGGTTCACGCTCCACAAACCCCTGTTCATCGTGTGCAGCAGGAGATGGAGGCTCTTCCCCTCCTCGCTCCTTTGAGGATCTTAGCGTCTCAAACTCGGTTCTCACAGATACCATTGCAACGACAAGTGTTCTGCCTGTCTGCACCCCAAGCATACATTCAAGTCCCTGTGAAGCATAACCACCCTTGCCACCCACTTGGCAATGTAGCTGAGCAGGTTTTGGGTTACAAACACATAAGCAATTCATGCAACCATCCAAATACACCTGGGAAATAGCACCAGGGGAAGCTGAGGGGTGAGTAGCTGCTAATGCTGGTTACCACCAGCATGAAGCCTCCTTGCATATCAACCCTTACACTTCTTGTAGACAGGAAATTATCAAATGCACTTTGCATGTATATATAGATGTAATCAGTGCATGCAGCTCACTACAGACCTTTGATTAAGATCAAGCAAAACAGCAACCAATTAATTTGGATCAGAATGAGCGAACTAGCATTCCAATCTTGTTTTGAAGGGAAACCTTGTCACCAGTTTAATGGGCCATTAACGAACTTGTTGTGGCCTTTGCAGAGCAAAACTCCCAATGGTGTCCATGGGAGCTAAGCTGATTGCTAGAGCAACCTCTTTCTCCTAAATGAACTGCAAAGTTCCTTACTGAACAGGGGAATTACACAGCACAGAACCACAAGTCCGGTTGATTAACTTTTCAATTTATGCTAAATAAATTTCTTATCCATCACATGCAAAATTTTCTGCAAGGTGCTGAGAGGGCACCTCTAAATTTCAAACTTGAATTCACCCATCTGAGAGATGGAGGTCATCTCATTTGACACCGATTAGTATGTAAAAGACTCCACAGTACTGAGAATCAGATAACCAGGGAGTTTTACAGACATCTCAAGATATAGTAGGTTTGTGTACATTTTTCTTCAAATTCAGGCCTGAGTCGTTCTCTACAGATGACTTATCCTGCTTTGATCCACAGCTCGTACTACTCTGGGGGCAGTCTGCAAAGCCAGAGCCATTGGCTGGGGCACAGCGCAATGCCACGTCAAACCACGCAGCCTTTTGTCAGCAAAAACTCACAAGAGCAGAGCAGTGAGTGGCTGTAAGTTCACAGTACAGTGGGAAGCACAAAAGAAATGCTGTTATCCTTCCAGAACTGTGATAATTGCTTATGTTTTTTGAGGAAATAGAACTTTGACTCCTGTATTACACTTGGAACACAGTGCCCGAGTGAGAAAAGGCACTGCCCCAAAGATCCCCTTGTTTAAAGTAAGGAAAGAGGGAAAAGGACACAAGCTCTCCAAAAAAGGACCTTGGCACCATAAGTAACAGCAATTTCCTGCCCAGGCAAGTTCCCAAACCAGACAATCACAATAGTGCTGCAACCCTGCTCTGAACACAGGGGTTCAGAGAAGATTAACCCCAAATTTTTTGTTTGGGTCAGAATTTTGCTTTAGTTTATCACTTCCAGTGGAAGATACCAGTTAGTCAAAAAACTCTTGACATTCTCCCCTCCAGTGGGAATTATGGTAATGAGCAAACATTATATTAATTGTTTTGGTATTTCTCTGCAATAGGTTCCTGCAGACTGACTTGTTTCTTCAGAGGAAAGCATCTCTTGCCCAGGTTATCACGAGACAAATTTTGCTCTGCTGTTCTAATCTGACTAGGCAGAGTCTGAATCTCTGAGAACGTATTTTTACCACTGAAAATCTGTAGCAACTGTCAAAGCTGGTTTCAGTAAAATGTACTCAAGTTGCTCATAAACACTCAGCCTGTGAAACAAGCCCGCACTAATACAATGTGTGTCGTGTTTGTTAGGGTAAGAGGAATGCCGGCTGTGACAGCTTCACAGTTTTGAAACGTGGATTCTGTTTATTTCCATGCAGTTGCTGTTGCAGAAGTGGACGTATTTTAACTAGTGAATAACCCGGTGTGAGGACACAGCTCAGTTCCGTGTTAGGGGCAGAGTTACAATCACTGACCTGCCTCTGCCTCAAGCACATCATGACTGCACTGAAACAGGACAGCACAAGGGAGACACCAACCCTCCATACTGCCAGGCACTCGGCACGCTGCGTGCTTCACCTTGCACCTCCTCACACGGATGCCAAATTCTTTAAAGCTTCAGCTCCACCCTAGGCAGGACCAGGGAATAATTGATTTTTTTTTCTACTTTCAAGTGAAGGAAGCAAGTAGCAATGGCACAGAGCTGCCTGTGGGACCTCCGCACAATAAGAAAATCCCAACCTATGCTGTCGGAGAAGCAGGCAGTGACTTAGGGGCACAGCTTTGCTATTAAGTGAAGTCATCATGAATAGTTAAAAGCCCATGAGTGTTACGATGCTTTTAATAAATTTTTAATAGTATTCTCCCACTCCAACATCTCAACCCATCCTTTGTTTAAGCAGCTAGAACACCACCACAAATGCTTTGTTCTGCTAGAGTGGTTTATGTGGAATAATTCGCTATCACTGTAAGTGATTGCTCCATTAGCACGTTACAACTGACGGCATAAAGCTAAAGGAAGATTCTGAAGTCCAGCTAGATTATTGTTCTGGTGAGAAACATTTCCAAACTGCAACTCATACATGTAATCGGTATCATTATCTCTTTACTGAGTAGATGCAAAATTTAATAATGGCTCTATAACAGCTCTCACTGATCTCGCTTATCACCATAGATAATTAAACACAAGTATTCTATTATATTAAGGGAAAAATGCCAGGAAGATATTCTGACAAAAATTTTGACTAACTTATGAGATCTGTTGTGTCCTTACATTATTCTTATTATTCAGTTCATTGTATTTTCTCTTTTTTCCACCCATTTTTACTGCTTCTCGTTGGTTCCCTGATAACATACTATATTGAATGATTTTGTACAGGAAAATTAGAACAACTAATCCACTGAAAATATTCCAAAGCATTATCCTAGAAGTGAATGTCTCACTGTGCATTACAAACCACACCTACCTCTTCCTCCAGTTTTAGCTGAGCTGTCAAAGGAACCAGCTAGAACTGATCAGGATTTGATAGTCCTGAACCCTGGCAGGTGGGAGCTGAGGTGACTGGTAGGGAGAACAAGCATGGCCAGGTCTGTCCTCAGGACAGACAGACATTTGTCACATACTTCTCCAGGCTGCAGGCAACTAACACAGAGAGACTTCAAAACAGTGAGCAGCTGAACACTCCTCAGGATGGGAGAAAACCAAAAACAATTCTAGAAGTCATCTTAGCTAATCCCTCCTGAGCTGCTCCAAGCAGTAAGTGCCTTTTCTTTGGCAAGATGGATCATAGGATTAAACACCCTAAAGGAAGTCCTTCCCTTTCTCATTTTCCTAGAATTATGAGTATTAATTCTGATATTACTTTTACTATGATGTGATGGGAGAGAAGGGCCTGTATTATAAAAATATAAACCAGACTATATCCATTACAGACAATTAATAATGTATATAGTGCTTGCAACCTTCATATAACTATAGATTTATATTCTGCTCCAAAATGAGGAACAACAATAACATTAACTTTTATTGAGTAAAGAGAAAGAAATTACTTGGAGGGTTTTTCTCCAACATTCTTTTGGCTTGCTGAAATTCAAATTACATGAAAACAAGCAAATTTTTAATCAAAATGCTTCTTGAGAATGAGGTATTTCAAAGTCCTGGATATTTTTTTTTTTGAGCCAGAGAGCAAAGATTATACATACTTCGTGAGTTTTCCTGAGTCGCCATGCACTTGCATACATGCTGTATGTACACGTGCACTTTTCATGAGTGGCAACAGGAGCCGAGGTGTTGTAGGACCCTTTTCTTTCCCCTTAGAGGTTTGTCCTGGTGCCTCTGAATTCCCTTTTGACTGCGTGATCTGTATTTATTTTTATGAAGACTATAAATGAAAGGTAAAAGCTTAGAGGTGACCCAGCTTTTCTCTGGCTCACCGCAGCCATCTGGGGAGGTGGTCACACAGGAATATGTTGCAGTCCATTAGAAATTTGCCCTGGAGAAGACAGGACTAAGCTGGGACACCATAAAATCAAGGAACCACAGCTTATGCTCTGCCTGCCCTTCTCCTTCATCCATCTTTCTCCCTTCCTGCACTTCCTCCTGCGTCATTAATCATTGTTCTGCAAAGGAGAGTTTCCCGCTCCCATGTCCAGAGCGAGCAGAAGGAGAAACCTCTACAACAGGGAGAAGTAGCAGGTCACCCCCCTGCCTTCGAGCCCATCTGGTCCAACAGCCCTGGCTACTCTGAGACAGCACTGGTGCCGGTATAAGGTGAAAACACAACACCAGCAGGGACAATTTCAGGCCGCTGAGCTAGCTCTTAATCATCCATCTCCCACTAATGTCAGAAGAAATTACTTGGCTAAATCCCTGCGAGCTGTTTTGAATATCTGAAAGTTAATTTTACAGTTATTGCCGGGACCAAAAAAAGCCAGGACTGCCCACTGGCACACGCAGTGACTAACAGAGACTGGCAGGACAGAGAAAGATCAGAGGCTGATTAACACATCCCAGTCCATTATTCCCCTCCCTGAAGGATAACGATGCTTTTAGCATGTTATACATTACTGTCACCCCCAGTACATGAGAGCCCACGCACCACACATACTCCAGCCATGCTCCCCTCCAGGGAAGGACATGGGTGTAGCATCATTGAAGTACTTCTGTACAGAAATCCTTGCATCGCCTCAAACACTTGGACAACTTGTTGCCAGGCTGAAGTAACTGCCTTTAACAGCAGCCTCTGAATTCCTGAGCTAATTGCCAGTGACAGAAACATCACCACATCTCAATAGAGCATCCTCATTCCTTTGGTCACCCAAAACAGCTCCGCTGGCTGGGGGGAATTTCTAACACACCTTTTGTCTGGGGCACTGGGCACCTCTCGGTTTCTGGAAAGAGCAGAAACGCTCCCACATGCCCTGGCAGGTACAGCCTGCAGGCACTCCTGGAGGTGCCGTAGGAGTCACTGTCACTGCTGGGAGAGGCTCTAACACCCAGGAAACTGAAAAAGGAGACGGTGCTCAGACAGATGACTAGAAACTCTGCGTGGAGATGGCTTTAAAGGCTTTGTACTTAGAAGTGGATCGAATGTCACCAGATGAAAATAAAGGTTTGCTTACCAAAGTATAATATACTACCAAAATTAATAAAATTCCATGTAGCTCCTGGAAGTATTTGATTATTTGTTAGGCCTAGAACAAAAAAACCAGAATCTTACGTTTTAATTCATTTTGAGACATCGCATTCAGCAACAAGCCTTCATAATCCTTCCGGTGCCATTTTTTTCCCCTCAGATAGCAGCCAGCACTGCCTCTGACAAACACACCTCGTATCACACAGATGTTTCCTGGTAGGCAGCGTGCAGTCAAGCTTGGCTTAGTGCTCATGTAGACTGGCCACATGAAACCTCGTGTCAATGTGGATCTGATCCGATGAGATGGAAGTTATAGAAATCCATAAGAGGGACTATTTCCTATTCTTATTCATAGAGATTGGGGCACACAGCAGGAACTGTTCAGGCTTCAGGTTACACCAACGAGCCCCCAGTTGCTGCCACTTCGGTTTTCTGGTATTCCCTAGTGAATAAACAACAGAGGAGCACAAAGTACAAAGGTTTGGAAGGTACTAGAATAGCTTTTAGTGCTAGAAGTAGAGTGAAGAACACAGCAATTAGCTGTTTAAAATACTTTGGTACCAAACCTGCTCTTGTGTCATCAGATAATTTGTATGTCCACTGTGGCGGAGCTGGGTGTATAACTCTAGACCTCAGGAACTAGGAAAAGATGAAAACACTGGGAAAAAATGAAAGTATCCAGGAAGGCAGAAGGTGTATGCAGATGTACAGTGAGAAAACAGCCATAAGGTATCTGCTCTGATTTTTGCTTAAAAATCAAGACTGTAAGGAAAAATGAGTATTTTGGGGATAAGTAGACTTTTCCTACCATTTGTAGCCTAGTATAATTTTGGTATAGAATACTGCTTTTTCAAGTTACGGATAACAAGATCACTTGCCTTTATCAAGTGCGCTGAGTCCTCCTGAGAGAGGTATATGCCTTAAATTCCCCAACCATTCCCACCAAGGTGGGTGTCATCAGCTTGGAATATATTACACAGCTGACAGGATTCCAGAGAGCTGAGCTTTCAAGTCATCCTGGTATTCTTTCAACAGGAGCAAGCATCTTTTTAATGAGAGATGTCAGGTGTCAAAATCAAGTTATTACTGGTTATAAAACCATCAGCCCAGAAAAGTGTCCAGCCTTTGCGTAGCTTGTTGTTAAATGACCCACTTGGAGCACATCGTTCATCACTGTACAGGAACAGTCTTTGTTACTTGAAACAAAGCTTAGACTTCCGCTATTCATCAAGGATGAAACCATCCTATAAAAGGAAGAGCATTTTAATTTGAGGCACTTGATTATGTGGCTTTTGCTTTTCAAGCTGGAAAACCCTGTGTCAGGACATTTTCCTATTAACAGACAATAACCTCTTCATAAGGGGGGAGATGAATCTCTGGGACATTAACCTCTCGCTATATCAGACTGAAAAGACTTACAGGACAAAGACCTTCTGCCAATACCATGTATTATTTAGCTGCTGGGGTGTAACACATTTATTAGATTGTAATTGGTTTGCTTTTGCCAAAGGGAAGCTGTTTGTCATCACCACCTCTGCGTTAGCACAGTTTATAGTGCTGGAAGTGCTTTAAAGAAAACTACTTCGGTTTTGAACTGCTTCTCTTCTGCTTTGATCTTATGGTTCTGGAAGGAAAAAATGGGCTAGTCCCATCAATCGCTAGTGTCTACAGACATCGTGAGTTCCATTAAAGAGCACTAAATATGCCATGGGACAGTAGAACTGCTGTGCAGCATCCGGATGGATTTACACTTCCAATACAGAAACCAAAGTTAACAACAGTCGATCAGGTAATTTGAGAATTTGCTGCTGGGCCAAATAAATGGATTCGGCTACAAACCAGGTTACTAATGAGCTCTGAGAACTTACTGAGGAACACGAGAGCAGGAACTTCATATGCAGAAGACTGAGAATAACTGATGCTCAGAAAGTCCGCTGGATAAAGAAGCCCTTTTCCTTAGGCATCATCTGAGCTGTGCCGCTTATAGAGAAGCAGGAAAATTGCCCTTTTATCTTCATTTTTATGGTGGGGTGTATGCAGTCATGCACTGAATACATGCAGGACCTCTGAGGATCAGAAAATAGATACAAAAGCTTTGCAGAACCTTCAGTTGTGTTTTTCTACTGCACCATTTGCAGTTGTAAAATGACTAGTCACACAATTACAGCACGTTGCTTGTTTGTATTCCAGAATGTTCATTCTCTTTTCACATTTCAACAGAAATTTACACACAACCATGCTGAGTAATTGAAATTTAAACAGACAGAAGTGCTCACAACAGCAGTATTTTAAATTCAAACAAGTTTCAGAACATATGGCAGTTATGATCTAATCTAACACAACATTTTGTAGTTGCTTAGACGAAGCAGGTGCTTTTGCACTGTACTACTGGATCCATACCTGTATTGTCAGAGGCACAACTCAAC
Source organism: Bucorvus abyssinicus (assembly GCA_009769605.1). Classification (NCBI taxonomy): domain Eukaryota; kingdom Metazoa; phylum Chordata; class Aves; order Bucerotiformes; family Bucorvidae; genus Bucorvus; species Bucorvus abyssinicus. The sequence goes on along the minus strand of CM020041.1, from coordinate 4,203,521 downwards.
CCTGCTGCTACACCAGCTGGGACAGGCCCAGCCAAACAGATTTCATATCAAATCACTTCATCAATAACCTTATCCCCTGGGTAGACTCCCCACTGCATCTTAGATATTGAAGAATTTTAAACTGCCCTTATTACAGGAAAGCTGTAGATTGTTCTCCAGATTTATAGAGCAGCAGCAGACACGGTCTTTACATGTGCATCTATTTAGGTATTATGTGAAGGAGGAAGGCAGGTACACCTCAAGAAGTGGTGTGAGTGGCACTGTCAGCCATATTTCCTGTTTTTCTTGCAGGGTACAACACCTCTTGGGCATTTCCAGGTGCAAGAACTTCATTAGCAGACAGCTTAAGTATCATCTCCAAATACTGAGCGAAGTACTACCACAGCCTAATGCTAGATGTCTAATATATATACACCAAAGTTTGGAGCAGTGAGTTCCTCCACACTGCACAGAGCTTCTGCAGGGGATTCAGAAGATCAACCCTTTCCAGCTTCCGATGCAGGGACCTAGCCCAGCTAATGCAAACATCTCTCTCAGAGGCAAAATTAAAGGAAGGGTCCTGGGACATCCCAGCAACTACAAAACTGATTTCTCAGATTTGAGATGGGATGGACGTTCCCCCCCCCCGCACAGAGTGACCCAGAACCTGGAGTTGCTCTTATAAGGCTATAACTTCCCCAAAGGAGAAACTCAAAGACACAAATCTTAAACAGCTCCCTACTTCATGCCTTTTCCTGCAATACCAGAACCAGGAACATCTGTATAAGCAGGAGTTCACAGTATGTGCTTTGTGAGTAATTTGATCTTTCTTTGTACTCTTCAATATATATCTCCTATAAATTTGCTCATTCTAGAGGTTATTAAAACAGGGTTCTTGTAATTAAGATGTTACATGTATATACACACCTTATATATTTTAAAGAAGGTACTAGTAAAAGAAATACCTACTTGCACATGTATAGCCAAAGACTATTAAAACTGTTCTGTTGTGAAAGGCTTTGGGATGTTGGAGATTGTGTCAAGTTATTTACTGTATTGCCCCGTGTTTGGGCACTGCTGCCTGATCACTGATTTCACTCTGCATACACAGTAACACAACCGGGATCGCTGGGGGAAGAGCCATGGTTTTAGATTCCTGAATTTTGTGGGCAGGTAGGAGTCAGACTAAGCAGCATTAATTACTTTCCCTTCTAAAGACAGGTAGTATCTCCCTGTCATCGTTGCTCTCTTCCGATGCTGTTTGATCTATTTGTGGGAAATGCTTGAACAGGATCGCTCCTTGGCTGGGAAACAATGAGATGTAGAGTAGAAAACTGATGCTCTTCATTACAGTAATTTTCAACCTGTCTGACAGCAATAGGAATTCAATTACAGTCCTCCAGTGGCAATAAGCTCCATGCACTAGATCTTAATTGTTCAACCATTAGTTTGCAATTTGCATTTGTACTGTAGTGACAGCTGACTCTTTCCATCAGTAGCAGACATTTATATTCACAGAAAAACAAATATTTCAGTACATGTAGCTCAGCAAGGAAAATTTCTATAATGATAGAACCAGCTTGTTTACTTAAATTATTGCAGTAATCTGCAGCTCTGGACTCTGACATATGGGTTTTCTGTGCTATTACAAACCAGAGAAACTACTGGGCATTCTGAGTAGTTATATTTAGCATCTATGTTGTTCCCTTTGATCCCCCTCCTCCCTTAAAGAAATCAAGTGAAATGTATTAGGAAAAGGTTTCCAGTATAAATGAGTATGATCTGAACACACGAAGTATCCATGTTAAATTTGCACATGTATAAGCACAGGTAAGTGTATTTGTGAGGGTGCAAACAGACCCTTTATCTTGTGTGTGGATAGCCCACGTATGCATGCCCAATAGGCACAGGTATGGGTGAAGCATCCCCTGGCACAAAGCCTTTCTTAGGCAATTGGGGTCACTCTTTTTACCTGTACGGTTGAAGATTCACAGGTCTGGTTTTGTAACTGTGATATTCCCCTACAGCACTAAAAGGTCCCCTTCAGGCAAAAGGAGACACAAAGCAGAGGTGAAGGCAGGCAAAGAGCAGCGTTGCTGCAGCCTGGTCAGAGAGAACAAGCATGGGGCACATCCATAGTCCAAACAAGGGTCCCTTTCTGGCAGAGGCAGCACATCTTCCCACTGGGGTAGTCACCAGCTCTCACAGAACATCGTCTGTGCTATAAAAAACACTCAAAGCCACTGCACAAAATTTTACTGGCACAGCGATGTTAGTGTGGGGTAAGCAATTCCCTCCAGAAACTTACAGAAATACCTCGGTAGGCCAGTTTTGGAGCACGTGAGAGGGCTTATCCATCCCAACAGGTGCAGCCCTGGTGATGTGCCACCGATGTGGCACCCACTGCCCCACTTGGCGATAACATCTTAACTCCGTAGCTCCTGGCCCTCATCCTCCCCACCTGCTCAGGTATCTGTTAGCACCAGTTTACAGTCACTGCCAAGAAGATGGGGTGAGACAGCGTGACTGACTAGGGCACGCAGAGCGGACATCAGTCCAGCACAGGTAGGAGCTGGCAGTGTCAGAACTACGTGACTAAGGGAAATTTAAGATGGAGAAACAAAGGTCAGGACTGAAATGCAGTAACTGAACAATGGAGGGGAATTAGGCTAAACACCTGCTCGTACATCACCTTGGTTTGTCAACTTGCAATCAATCTTCGCCACCTTTTTTAGTGAAGAAATGTCATGTCTTAACATGTCATTAAGAGCTGGGGAAAACAACAATAACTTGATGTTGAGTCCTGCAGGCAGCTGCCTCGCCCTGATGAATTACTGCTGCCTCTCACTCCACAAGTCACTTCAAGGCATGATGAACAAGGAGGCCAGTTTTGTGAGAGGAAATATCAGAAATTTCTGTCCAGGGCTAAAAATCCCTCCTCCTTCCACAGAAATAGCATAGCCCGAGACCAGCAGTCCTGGGATCTTATCCAGCACAAGCCTCTCAGCCTCGAGATACAACGTGATTTACCAATCTAAGGAATAATTCTGGCAGCGTCTACATTTAGCGTGTTCAGGATTGAGCCTGCTCATGACAGCCCTTTGCAAGCAAGTCTCTACTTCATTATGGTTTTCCCTGTTGTGGGAAACATGTGTTTACATTCTTGGTATTTGTGTCAGATATGTTCTCCAGCATCCTAAATCTAAATAGCCATTTGTTACTGACCAGGTTTTTTTTTAAATGGAAAATGTTGCACCTGCAATAGTAGGAAAAAATCACCAGTAAAAATTTAGATTGCTTTTTTTACTTTTCAATCTTAGAATACATAAACCCCACATTATTTTGATTTGCAGCAGCCTAAAACCACCTAGTTTAGTTGTCTGAGATGAATCACAACAACTGAGCCTTGATCACTCCAAACAGGAGATGCAGCCCTGCTCCAGAAATGTTAGAGTTGAGAGATTTCCTGTGCCTTCAAAGGTAGACAATGCACCACACTAAGCCAGCACTGACTTCTAAGGCCTGAACCCCATTTTGCTTTATGGGGTTAACCCTATCTTAACCTAAATTTTATTTTTAATAAGGTTACAAGAACTCGGTTAAATCAAACCGGAGGAGTGAGCTGAGGTAGTAGCTGCACTTTCAGGGAAACATTTTTTCTTACAGAAAACAGGAGGTTCAGCTCATTAATGCTGAGTAGATCAAAGTCCAGATCCTGTTGAGGTAGAGAAATAAGTGAATCACTAGTAAATCATCCAGAAGGAAAAAACCGCTAACCCTGCCAGTATTTACCCGGGCCCAGGATAAATAACCATCCAGGTAACTGCTTTAGTTTGCAGCCTATGCTAGTAAGATATTCTTGATGGTGCTAATTCCATTCTCACCCTTCCCACAGTTCTTTCCTTACAAAAGCGGCACAGATGTGAATCTTCATGACCAAACAAGCAGTCTCAGTGGAGCAGTAAGGTACTGTATAAACATTACAGGAGAGCACTGAAAGAACGCCAAACAGCAAGGGCGCTGTTCTGCGCTACATAATTGCTTTGAATAGGGTAAATCTATCAGCCCAAGGTACTCAGATGTTATTGTCACCCCTCCGCTGCCTGCTCTGAGCCTGATAATGGCAAGGAGTTGTAATGAGTGTGCTGGCAGAAATATTACAAGCAATAAGCTCTAAAAAAAATAATCAATGGAGCATGTCCCCTGCAAGCCAGTCTGGTGAAGTACCATCAAGTGTTATTTCAGGTGTTATTACAGCTTTGTAGGCAGCGCTTATTCAGACTGAGTTTGTAAAACAAGCCTTTTAAGCACTTCTCCCAGCCCCAAAATATACAATCAGTGTTATTATTGAATAAACAAAGTCTGTTTGTATTTGCTTTGTGTTGCTTAATCATAACTTATCGCATTCCCGCTATAAAAAACCCCAAAGAATTGTCTAAACTCTGGATTACCATGTAAGAGAAAAACTTGTATCTGTATTTTCTGCTCTGCATAAGCATAACTCTGCTTGACTATGCACCAAACGTTTATCCCAGGGAGCTTTGCCTGCAGAAGGCACTATCATGATTCATCATGCATGTATGTTTACTAAATTTTATAAATAGTGGAAAATAGGCCATAAATGCTGCTTTATGCTTTAAATCACTGTTTTGTCTAGCCAAAAATGTCTCTAGAGTAGTAGAGCTAGAAATTCCGATGATGAAAATTAAATAGGCATGTTCTGTCCCTTTATACAGCAAGCTTACGTTGATGGGACAGTAAACCTCAAGTGATAGGGGTACAACAAAAAGTAAGATGATCCAAACCGCATGAAAAGAGCCAGATTTCACAGCCTTTATCCTGAGCCGAGCTCTGCTATGCGGAACAGCACCCAGAGGCACATCATCTGCCTTTCCCAGACTCGCAGGAACAAGAAAAGATCAGCTAGACTTTGTCTTATTTAAATGAGCTATAATTCAGCAGTAAAATATTTTTTAAACATGAATTCTGCTTCGGCTGCCATAATGCAATGCCAAAGCAAGGCACCATTGGCCACAGCAGCTGAGGTTTTGCTCCAGGCATGGCCCCTGCCCAGCATGGAGGCTGCAGGAAGATCGACAGGCAGCTGTCTGCTTCTTCCAGGCAGCTCGCCAATCCATCAGGGCTGTGCTAGCGCAGGAGCAGACAACACCAGCGTGTCAGAAGATGCTCCTGGTAGATTTTACTCCCTCCCCCCCATTACAAATACAGACAGACAACTCCCCAAACCTTCCACATGAACCTGGGGAGTTCAGAGGTGGGTGTCAGGATTCTTCAATATCCAGGTAATTTCATTTTTCCTCCCCTCCACATGGATTGCAGAGTGCTCTGCTGTCCACCCCTCTTGTCAGGGTGTTCTTGACAAGCTGGTGAGATACCCAGAGAAAGCAGCAGCTGATGGACCCAGTGCTGTGCAAGCACTTGGCATGTGCCAGGTCAGTGAACTCCATGGCCACCAGTCAAACACGTGCTCCAAAACTTCAGTCTTGGAGCACAATAGGAGCTATTCAGTTAAATACCACCAAACAAGAACAGACTAAGGCTCAGTGAACATTTAAGTGTAATCATGTCATACTGTTCAAAGCTCACTCAAATGCCTTCAAGGAAATGGCCAAATCCAAATGCTCATTAGAAGTTTCCTCTGAATGATTTGACTAAACCATCATGGTTTGCCTGCACCCATCATACTGAGGTGCTCTGCTCTCCCCAGCGTCAGTCTGGAAGGGAAACCAAGGTATTTTCAGCAGATTCCTCCACTTGAGAAAGGTAGTGAGGTTTGTCTCCATGGAGGAAGGGAATTCCTTCCCCAGACTGGCTCATGCACAAGCCGAGAAGATCCGAGTGAAAACCTCCAGGTTGGCTTTTGTGCCTGGAAACCACATTTGTGCTCCTTGCCTGCCTGCCTTAGAGCACCTTTCACTTGAGAATTGTGTGGAGAGGAACCACTTTCCATTTAGAGCACATTTAATCAGTGGTGTGAGGTGGGGAGAGATTTACTGATAGCATTAGGAACACGCCCACTAGAAGATAGGAGATATCCTATACTACAAGTTCTGTCCATTCTTTGCAGCAAGGAGATAATATACTCTGGGTGTTTGACTCAGGACTGCACAAGGAGCATGTCTCATAGTCCTTTTTATATGGGACCAGTTAAACTTGTTGCAAGGCACAATACTCATGACTCTCCCATGGTTAGATGCAAACCTTTAAAGTCAAGAATTCCAAAAATGAATTATTAAAACTGATCTTGATATCAGTTTTAAAAGCCTGTAAAATCTAGACTTGTATTTATATACCAGAAAGTTGAGGTAATTGCAGTAATATACTTCTGAAGATTAAAAATGCAGCAAAACCCACCCCTTTTCCTATGTCTGTTTGCTGTCAGTGCATACATTTACATCACTGAGCAACATCCAGAAATTCCTGTCTGACTGGAGGAGATGTTTAAGCAGACAGGCTAGGTAAGCTTAGGATCCCTAGAGAGATAAAGAGGAAGCTTGAATTGCCTTTGACTGTAACTTACTTCCATGAAAACACTAAGACTCAAGAACTGCAAAGCTGCATATTTCTTTGTACCTTTTTCCAACAAAAAAATTCAGAATAGTGTAAGAGATGTGTTTGAATGCACAAATTCCCATGCACTGACACAGAAAATACAAGTTCTCTGTGCATGTCCAGTCTGAAGTAAATGGATACAATGGAAACTAATTCATAGAGCAGAAAGGAGGAGACTTCCATGAACTACTGGATCTTACTGGTAAGTAGTCCACCAAACCCCAACTCTCAGACCAGCAAGGAAGTAGCATAACTAAAATTTTGCCAGCAAATAGAAACCCACTCCTCTTAATTGTCCTAGAAAAGGAAGTACAGTATTTCTATAAGCACAGGTGCAATCAAAGATCTCTTCATCACCAAGGGCTGTAACAACTTGGCTTTCCTTTACAGCTGGCTTCCCATCAAATTAACAAGCTTAATTTAATATCCCAATTCTTATCGTACAGGTGGCTCTGGAATACATAAAAAAACCAGACATGCCTAAAGCTCCAAGAGAGACCTGCTTCTTAGACACAGCACAATTTCAGCCATAAAAGCAAATCTCATCTCTGAAAAGCAAAGCTTCCTCAGGATTTTCCACAGGCAGCAGAGCCAGTCCCAAAGGAACAAAGGGCTACTGGACATCATCCCCACCATCTCCTCCTTTAATGCAACAGAACCAACTTGCCTGCAAAAAGCATGGGCCAAGCTGGTCATTTCAGGAGCATATAGCACTCTGCTGCACATCAAATTCCTCTTTGTGGGAACAGACTGGGGAAGAGAATGACCCATACCAGTGTGTTCAAGCTGGGTGCTTGCAGGAAGGCATAGCACTGCAATGGAGAGCATGAAGAGGAGGGCAGGAGGTGAGAGGAAGATGGATGTAATGAGGAAACAACTGGCCACTGCAAGGAAATCTAGTATAACCTGGTGGGTGTTACCCAGTTCATATGAGGAAGAGCAGCAATAAGGAAAGTCTGCTAAAATCAGTTCTATCTCAGACTTAGTGCAACCAATATATATTTTGCTGTCTATGAGCTCTTGTCTACTCTTCACAATCCATCTCTATTCCCAGCACAACACATATCATGAAGGATCATGTCAGCAGTCAGGGAGGAATTAGCCTCATTCCCAAGAGCTTTGGTGGTAGTTCACCTCATTAGCAGAAGATGGACAAACTGGAGGGAGTTCAGAGAGCAACCAAAAATTGAGGCAGATTGAAGGAGATTGACTTATTAGAGAAGATCAGAAGAGCTAAATCTGTGTGGCTTGGTTCAGTGATAGTGTCGAGGGAGCAGACACTAACCATAAAGATTTTTAGGGAATAAAAATGAAAAATGGGCTTTAAATTGTAAAAGTTTGTGGAAGTCGACAAGAGAAAAACAGACATTCATGAGATTTCTCTATCAGTTCAGTTAGTGTACACAAAACAAGGTTTGCATCTCCTGCAGATATATTTACTAATTACAGCACAGTACTCCAATGAATTTGGCCTTCAGAATAGCTACAATAAAGAATAATTTTAACACTGTAAAAGGTGTGATTTATGCTACATTTTTAAAGCAGTAACAGAACATTGAAATACAGATGTCTTTTCCAGGTACAGAAAAGAGTGCAGTGTACGTCATTGGGCATCCTACCTAAAGGGATTGCTGGTTTCCTGACAGACCCCACATTTTACCTCTCACCTGAGGTTTGGCTCAGTGCCTTTCTTTCTACTTCTCTTTATTTCAGTGGTTTCAGCTGACCATAAAAAAAAAATCATAACTGGCTCCATTCCAAGCATCTCTGGTACAATTTACAAATGTTTGAACCAAAGCCCTTTTAAACAAATGGAGAAGCTTGTGTCACTTAGTTAGGCTATAAGGCCATGTCTTACAAGCTAATCTAAATCTGGAGGTGACTGCTACAGATATTTACCTGTTGCTTTTTTTCCCTGGAGGTCAGGACAACTCCATTTTTAACATTAAAGTCTCAGACAAGTGATGCTGCAGTGACTGCAAGCAGCCAGCCTCTGGAATATATCTCAAGATCATGGCAAGCTGATCAAGTATTCATTTTCAGTAAGAACACTACTGCACTATCAGTTTATTGGTCTTTTCCACAGAAAGGTTGCCTGCTTTGCCATTTATAAATTGAGACCATTTACTGAGCTTTTAGCAGACTTCTAGCATTAAAACACTGCCGCATATATCATAAAATTGTGATCAAAGGAGACTAGCTCCTACTAAAGTTTTTCTTCTAATCTTCCCTCCTCAGGCAAAACCCTGGATGAAGAGATAAGTTAGACTCATGAGATGGGTGAAACTTTGGTAACAAAGCTTATGCTACTTCACTGATGCTCAATTAGGATTTTCCAAAATGCATTTATACAGTGTGACTAAAGAAACACAAGGCTTTATTTCCTTCCAACATTCAAATATATTTAATTCACAAAATAAAGGCAAGTTTATGACCTGTATGTTTTTGAAATGTAGGAAAATCAGTACTAACCCCTGTAATAGTCTGCAGGGAAAAAATATAGACATAGGAAGAAGTTTCAGACCATGTACAAAGATAAACCAGTGAAATACAGCAAGGCAGTCCAGGAGAGTAATTTTAATATATTTGAATATGTAGCTAAAGATCAATGAAACCATGATCACAAAAAGCCATCTGATATACTCAAATAACACATCTACCAAAGGGGCCTTATTGCAGTTTCCTAAGTAGTAGGAAGACAAACATTTTACATACCTCTTTGCATCCTTCTGATCTTAAGAGACCCAAAACCTAGTCCAGAAATTGCTATGACTTGTTTTTGAGGAATAGCTAGAAGATTTAATTCCCTTTTAGAGACAGAGGCAGAAGGGACAGAATCATTGGGCTTAAAATCCCTGCCAGCAGTTTTGATGAATAAATAAATATGCACCTTTTTGCTGTTACCATACCAACCTGAGCCAAGGGTGGCATCCTCTCGTTCTCCATACAGACATGCAGGAACCCCCATCTACTGAAAATAATTAATTAGCTTTCCACTAACTAGGCAAAAATACCTGCAAGTTGTGTCACGAGTTGTACAAAATTTTGCTTGAGGAGGAAAGCCATGAAGCTTTGTTTTTTTAAAGGAAATTGTCTTAAGAAGCAAAATGGAGATGGTGAGGAAGATTTTTGGTCAGCCTTTGTCTTCTGACCCTGGAGCATGAGGCCAGGAATGAGCCTCGTGCCCTGCACAGTGGCTCTCTGCTGGCTCATGCCCTGTCTCCAGACTGCAACCACCACCCAAAGCAAAATAAACAACTAAGCTAGAAAGTAAAATAACTCCTGTGTGTGAGAGAGCACCCAGTTCCACCTTTGGCATAGCAACAGTTCTACGAGTCCACCCCACTAATGTCAGTGTTCTCAGGGCTGGCAGACTTACAGCAGCCCATTTAGCCTGCCAGGGGCTGTATTCAAGGGACACATTTCTTTGTGATTAAAACCCCCCACAGTCTATAGGCATATATAAGTATTTGTATACATCTGTACATTAACTGCATTACCTAAGCAGCTCCATGAACAAAAACCCACCCTGCTTGTCTCTGCATACCTCAAGCACGCTGTGACCCACATCTGCTGATATTTTCCTTAGCTTTCTGGCTCAGCAGGTTTATTCCTTGAAGTCTTATCTCTACCATCTCAATATCCTCTGCTGCACATCACCAGGCAGGCAGAGGGGCCTTTTGCTGGTGTGAGAGATCTGGCTTTGGCACGGATCCTGCAGATTTGTGCTTTTTACAGTGGCAGACCTGACTCTTGACACAAGCTGCAGAAAAGTCAGCTCTAGTCAAGTATTTCAAACCCTGGTCAGGTGATAAAATAGTTCTTATGAGGGGGGGAAAAAAAAAGGAAGATAAGTGCAGCCCCTGGGGAGGTACCCCAAGGGCTGTTAGTCAACTGCCAGACACTATCAGCTTCAGTCAAACCTGAACCCAGCAGTTTCTTCGTCCTGGGGGCAGTGTCTTGGAACAACAAAGAGTAAATTGCTTCTTCCAGACTGGATTATCTGACTCTAAGGAGAGTTGCCATTGTAAAAGGATTTGTACTTTGCATAAAGGATCATACAAAATAGTGTTCAGAAAATAATAGCTCTGAAAGCCAGGATTCTCCTGAGCTCCCAGGTAGCAAAGTGCAGTCAGGACGCCTAGTAAAGACACAAACCACAATGACTTTATGGAAATGATCACTTGGCAAGGAAACGCTCAAGAGCTCCCTTCCACGCCCGTTTAAATGACTGGTGAAGTTAACAGCAAGATCAAGACCCATGAAACTCAGTCTCGTTTTTGTAATTAAGAAGACTGAGACAGGATCCATCCCTAATTCGTTCCCAGCAGTCACAGGGTGATTGCAGTCTGCCTGCTTTACTGGGCCCCCCAGCTCATTCCTATGCAGCAGATGTAAAGGAACATTTCCTACACAAATCCACTATAAACTGCTGTAGGAGCTGCTCTGCAAACACCTTATGTTCATATACCCATACACAGAATTGTGTATTTTTTCAGCTCAGTGGACACACATTGACTACTGAAATTGGAATCATGCTTGATGTAAGCAAGGAGAATGATTTCGTAGAAACTTGACTTTGCCAGATTTGCGTAAGTGCATCCCACAGGGGAGACACGCATTGCCCTTGTAGCAGAGTGTGGCCTTACGTGGTTTTATGGCTCTGTGTAACAGAGACATCTAGGAGGAGAAACTGCATCCCTCCAGGAACATGCAGGAACACAGACAGGCTTGACTGCACCAATCCACAGGTCTCCCCCTCAGTCCCAGGAACAAACTAAACAAAGTTAGCCTAAATAACCCATGCAAGGGAGTCTGATTTTTTTGAAATGCATCCAAATACTGAAATAACAGTGAGTAACCAAAATCTCCAAGTCTCAGCAAGAAAAAAAATTACTGAACTACTATAAAAATTACTGAACTACTATATATTGCTGAACTACTATAGTAAAAGAGAAAATGCTATAAAGCATTACAATAATACAGCTTCAGATTTACTTAGCTTGTGTTCTACAAACCCTAAAAAAATATTAGAAATTACCTGTTTAGATAAAGTCAAATTAAAACATACATAAAATCAGAAAATCCCTGCAAAACGTCCTGCTTTCACCAAGACTATACTTCTAGAAATAAGATTCTCAGAAATTTTAAATCAATTTGACAGGTATAACCTCTACTGTGTGATATATATATAATATCTCTCTTTGGATGACATCGTGCTTCACTCAAGACTATTTTCTCTCCCTTCTCAGTCTGTGAAAAGCAGGATCAGTTTCTGAAATATCAATCCTGCTGAAAACAGTGAGAGTTTTTGCCATCTGACCCCACGGAAGTCACTTTTTTCCTAGCTTCAAAACTTAGGAGGATCACACAGAGCTGATTTTCCTAATGGGTCCTTCCCACAGGCAAGAGTTGCAGAACACTGATGCTGTCACTAAGATCCACTTCGTTAACATCATCAAGGGAAAACAAGGTAACTCAGACACGTACATCATCCCACTGAGGCACAGATGAACACCTATGTAGTTTGGGGAGAAGGTTTTCCACTTCTTCCCCTTTTTCACTTTGTCTCCAAGTCATACATGAAAGATTACATAGTGCCTAGAGGAATAAAAGCTCCTTGGAGAATGTTCAGTAATGATTGGGAAAGGACAGGGAGGAAAATGAGTACAAAAGGTGCTCAGCTGCTTTCCCCATGCAGCTCTTTTTGCAGGTTTATTGCTTAAAGTATAAACAAAAGTTACCGCAGAAGGCACATTGTATTACGACAAAAGAAACTGCAGCCCACCTTCGGTCCTGCATTGACTCACATTACTCTGAGGCCACGTAATCTCAGCCTAAAGGGATCTTCTGCCAGATCATGTCTACGTGATGGATTCTTACGCCCGGACTGCATCTAAACCCCAGGGAAGTGCACAAAACAAAGCAGAGTCGGTGTCTGCTGTCCCTGGGGAGCAGTGGAAAGCAAGTGTTTTCAGCATGGGACTTGCCATTTTAATCTTGCTTTGAAACATATTCCATGTCAAACAGTTTAAACCAAGCTGGAAAGACACCATGCAAGTCTAAAACTAACCGTGACAGCAGAGGAGCAGGACTAACGCGGCAGATGCTTTACGAAGTTGGCCAGTCCTCTGTTTGCAGCTGCAATCCGCAGATGGTTCAGAGAGTCCCTGCCTGGGAACCCGGATTTCAGACTTGCAGGGCATAACAATTATTCCACAGAAAGAAATGAAAACCCACAGCACTACCAAGCCCAGACATACCTCCTTGCCGTGGTCACTCTGCTGAAAGCAGGTAACACCACACCGTTGTATAAATCTGTCCTTGATACCATAAACTGCCATTTTGAAGCTATTTACACTGAATCTCCATCCTTGACAAAAAGCCTGTTTCAAGAAGTATAAGGGGAGAAAAAAACCTGGAGAATGTGTTTCCTGGCAAAAGTTATCCTAACTAAACAACATACGCAAGTGATGTTGTGCGATTTACCTTTGTAGTTTAATAAAAATCGGGGTTTGAACAACTGACAAGGAAATTCTCATAATTTTCCTCCGAATTTTCCTTCGATATCAGGAAAATTTCATGGTAAGAGCAGCACATCCTACAGGCAAGCAATAAAAAGCACTTTACTTATAGATACTTAAGAATATTATTTTATGCAGCTACCAGCAGTTTTGGAGAGCATGGTTTTGCATCTCGGAGCCAATAACAAAGCAACGTTGTGAAAGGAAAACAGAGTCTGTCTTATTGACAGAAAAAACACAACCCAGACAGAATGAAGGATAGGTGCACAGGAGGAAATAGTTTATTGATAGCTTCTGAATAACAAGTAACCCGCCTCACTGCAGGTTTTACTGCTGCAAGGAATAAAATTCTTAGAATATAAATACTAAGTGAGAAAGACTACAGGATGGCATTTAATAGTTGCTGTACTGGACTGGCATCCCTTGGGCTTGATGGACACTTCAGCCTAACTTTCCAGTGATAGAACAGCTGTAGGGAAACCTGTATTACCCACATGGAGGAAGAGACTGCTTAGGGGTCCTAAAAATGATTGTAGAATCAGAAAAATATGCAAAAGAATAGGAGAAAAGTCATTTTATAATGCCAGCCTGTCCAACTGGTAAATAGGTGGCAACTCCTAAGGTTTTTTTTATAAAACAAGAAAGCAAGGCTTAAAATTACCCTGCACCAGTAGAGAAAAGACACATTCCTCAACTAAAACGTGCTATAACCATCCCTACTCATTTTTCTTGTCCTTTCTACAAAGGATTTACAATGTTTCTGGAAAATACACATCAACAATTGTGTTAAAGCCTCATACTCAACTGTAAGAGTCCTGTTAACATCACAAAAGAAGTTTTGCTCTAATTTCCTTTTTTCTAGCCGCAGACAAGCCCCTGCACTTATAATGAATGAGTGTTTTTGCTCAAAGTGTCCTTCATTGATTAGCCACTTTATTCAAGAGCATCATCAGAAGCTCATCTACTTATTAATTTCAGCTTTATAAGTTCTCAATGCTCTCCCCTAGACACTAGCTCTTCCTCAGGCATGTGTGTCATTTCTGTCAAGAGTACTTCCAATTAATTGGCAAGAGAACAGAGGAAGCACTGACTCCGGGGAAAATGACATTGGCATGGGGTTATGAATTGCCATATAAAATATATAAAATAATCGACAGCAAAGCAGGGGTAAATTGGGGCTCCTTGCACCAGCCTGTATCAGCAAGGACACGGGCTACAAGAAATGAAATATAACACTGGAAGAAAACATGATATGATGCAAAAGTAGACCGAAGGACTTATGTACACATTGTGACAGTGAAGGCAGAAGTTTAGAAAGATTGATTGCAAGCATTAGTACCAATTAAGTGGAGAAAAAGCACCAGGTTTTATCTATTCAAAAGACAGTTTATTTTATTTCATCTGTTTTACAAGGTTGAGATGAGCAGAATGAGCAGCTTAGTAAATGCTGTATTATAAAATACACGCAGGGCCACACAGATTTGTTCTAATACCACCCCCAGCTGGACCACATGCACTGAACATGCAGCTAGGTCAGTGCTACTACACTCAGTAATATTTGCTGTAGTCCTTAAGACTGAACTGAAGTCTAAGACCTGTCCACAAGCCAAAGTTCACCACTTATCTCAGTATGCCAGCTCCCGTGAATACAAGGCAGAGCCACATGAGACTAAAAAGCTGGGTAGAGCCCCTGAGCATGCTGGCACACGCATCATCTTGATGAGCCAGGGATGGAGCTAGGACCAGCCTCCTGCTCTTCTTTCCACCTGACAGTCCCAATAACCCCCACAGTGGCATAGACCCAGTTAATCCCAGAAAACCAACCGTGGAAAGGCTAGGATCTGATAACACAAATGCAAGTTACCGCTAACTAATTCATGAGTATTTACTATCAAGGAAATCAGTGAGTTCAATGAACATTTGGCAGGTCTCAAATACTAATGCTGTTACACTTCACATATTAAAACATCCAATTACTTAGACACAGCTAAAGAACACTTGCAAGAGTCATTGAAAACTGGCTTGGGACTATATTCCCTGATTCCTGTTGAAGCATTGAGGATTGATTAAACATCACAAGCTATGGGGGCTAAATCAAGCTTCGAGTCTTTAGAGCAAAGTCTGTTCAGATCCCTACATTTATGTTTAACTGTAGAATACTTTATTTTAAAGGAAGTAGATATTTACACTTAGAGGTGTGCCTCTCAGAGGTAAGCTTGGAGAAAACTAAGACTTTTTAATGACAGCAACACTGGAAAAAAAAAAATCATGTTTCATATGTCTGTGTTCTTACTCTTCACTGTGAATAACCTACTACTGACTAGTGGAATAGCTGGAAAGAAGGGAGCAACCAGTTTCTCTGCAGAGCTACTGCTGCACACGCACGCATGGTTTATTGCAAGAATGGTGATAAAACCCATAAAAGTGAAAGCAAGGAACAAAAAGCAAAAGAGTGGTAGATATCGACTACTCAAGGGAAATTTTTACACCAGGAAATGCTCTTCTATATACATCTATGTATTTTGATTAGAAAGATCTACTGAAATTTTCAATCTCACACTGGGGGAAGGTGGGTGTCGATTTTTGGCATACAGATAATTTATTTTGCATAAAATGGACCTAGGGTGTCACAGCTATGAGGCCTAAATTATGGCAGCGTAGGAAGATGGCCCTCTAAAACCCCTGATGGATGAAAACTCGTAAGACAGTTGACAGCTGGATAACAATCTTTCTGTTGTGCAGCATCTTTGTGTCATCACCAGCTGCTTGGTGAAGTAGCTTTTAGAACTGGCTATGCATTGCAAATGCAGCACTTCTCAGGCTGTTAACCCTCCAATTTGCTTCCTCATCTGAGCATCATCAATGAATGCTGGAACATATTGCTTTGAGCATTTAATAAATTAATCTATGATTATGAATAGTTTCCCCACTGAATGCAGAAAGTTAGTAAAAGAGAACAAAAAATGCCTTTTGTAACACTTGTTTTACAGGAGCCTTTTCACATGAGCAAATATAGGAAAGTTATTCTATTTAATTTTATCTCTACTTTGTGCTGGCTCCAGCAGATCTCATACACTCCCTGCACCAGAGAAAAAGCGACTTGGGAACACGGAACTGAGAGGTACCCCCTGGACACCAGGCCTCAGCAGGCAACTTGTGTTATCACTTCTATAAATTAAGCTCATATTGAAATTCCTGTTGGGGAGCCTTATTCCAGAACCTCATTTCTCAAACCCCATTTCTTCTTTCAGAAACCCAAAATTACATTTAACTGATCGACAAGAAGATGCATGGCTGCAACAGCTCCACAGAGACTTCTGTGATCACCCAGAGGAGCAGGGCAGCATCCTCCTCCCCACATCGGTTCCTGTCTTCAAGTCAAAGGTAATTTTGTATTTGAGACATCAAAACTGTGCTTGTTCAGCAGCAGCTTCCAACTCCTTAGGCACAAAGTACCGGGTGTGCAGAGGACTTCCCTGCCATTTGTTCCCCTAACACAACTCTTCTCTTCTTTAAAGTTACATTTTTAGTATGGACAACACAATGAAAGCCTGAAGTTAAGCCCATTTCTTCATTTGCTCCCTTGAGAAACCCAAATGTTCATACAGACTCAATCTAATAAACCTCCTTTTTTATCACTAATCAACATTCCCTGTTACCATTAAACTCATGCTCCCACCTTGAAAATACATAAGGAATCAGCAAGAAAACAACCATTTTCAGCAGTACCAGTATTTCTGAATACCAGCAAAAAGAGTAAAGCATTGACCAGGCAAAAGGCATCTCTTAATGAAAAATACCTCTGTGCTTCTGTTGGCACTTTCTATTGCAACATTTAAGGTCCACAACATCCAATACATTAACAGCCATGAGAACCTGTAGAACTAAGAAAATTGTCTAGTTGGAAAATGCATCCAATTACATTATCACATTACTTACTGTCCTCCCACAACATTTTAAAGCAGGTCTGGGAAGGCTTTTGTTTAAAAGCAACACTCACTCAGCCATTGCTTCCTAATGGGGGAGGACCCAGGCCAGCACTTTGAAAGAGGGACACCTTTCTCTACAGCAAGATCCCTGCACAGATCCAAATTCCTTCAGACTAAACCAAGGCTTCATTAGAATGCAAATCAGGATAATTCACTTTTTGAGTAGAAAAAACATAAGAGTATCTAGATCAGAAGAAAAAGAGCTCCCAATCAACAGCAGCCTGCTTACCTGGTCCTTGAAAGCAGGTCAGTGTCTCCAAGCTTCCTGACATGCTACAGATCCAAGTGAGCACCAAACCCATCCCACACCACCTGCAAGCAAACCCTACACCAGGGCTCACTGTTGTTGCTTTTAAAGCTGCCAACACCCAGAAAAAAACACCCATCAGCCTTCCCCAAGTCACCTGCCTCGCCAGAATGAATAGCAGGTGTCTTCTCTACAGCTAAAGGACACTTCATGGGCTTGCTTTCTTTTTTTTTTTTTTTTTTTTGTTGTTGTTGTTATTTCTTTTCCTTTCAAAACTTCTGATTCAGACTATCAAAAAGCATATTTCAACCTTTTAATTTCCGCGATATATATATGCAGCGGGGTTTTCTTTCCTGTGGATGAGCTGAGGTCTTGTAGATTGTTTCTTGCTAGAACAGGTTGATGGAAATCCTTAAAAGCTGTTTGTCCTTCTAAGCACAATGTGTTGAACAGTGTCGTGGGAACTGTTACTGAACCACCACCTTGGCAGTACCTGTGCTGTAGGTAAAGCATATATAGCTGTGCTTCTTAACCTGCTCATGCTGAGGCTTCAAAAGCATAGGGCACTGTAGTTATTTTGAAAAATAAATGTGCTCTTTCAAGGGAAGAAGAAACCCCCAAACCATTGAGCATCGGACAGTTTAGTCCTCCTGTTCCTGAGTGCTGAAGCTGCAGTGTGGTTAAGGAACACAAGATCATCCCTGGCACAGCTTCGGGAGCTTATTCAGACACCCACTAACCTGCAGAATTGCTGGTACTTTGAGGGAAACTATACAAAAACTGTTAGAGCGTGTACGTTTGTAACAAAAATTGCACCATTTAACTTTGAAAACTCCATGGCACGACACTCCATACAGCGTTGTGCTAGAATATTGCAAATGGTTGCTCCGAATCTTAAATGCTAGATGTTTTTCCTACAACTCCTCAAGGCTGATAAAGAAGCCAATCGAATGGCAAGCACCTGTAATTTTACATTTATTGGAAGGAAGAGAGCCCTGGGGCAAGAAAAGCAATTTGGAGGCTGGCATGCGAGTGCAGGGCACTTTGGGAGCTGCAGCAGCTTGTTCGGTGGCGGCAGCTGGCGGGTAACCAAGTCCCGATGCGCTTTGAGGAACCGGTGTCGCAGCTTCGACCGAGACTGCTCATGTGGCTGCAGAAAAGAAAACAAGAGCTGGAAACGGGGCTGGAAAGGCACGTTCTGCTTTATGGCCTAATTCCACAAGGCATTTAAAGACATGTTTAACTCCCGATACTTAACCTTTTCATTAAGCCTGTCCTTAAGTATTCTGAGTTCTAATTTGGGACACCCTTATCACCTCTAAGAAGGGGGTGTGATGCAAAGCATTTTGTTACGGGTTTGATGGTTGTTTTTCAGGGGCAGGGGGATGTTTGGTGGTGAGACTAGGAGGGGGGCGATGAGCTACAATAAAAGCCTATAAATGAATAATTGAATTAAGCTTTCCGTACCTCTCAGGAAATCATCAGAAAGGTTTTCCCACCGAGTTTACCGCATGTTTAGAGACTGTAACAGTGCCTTCCCTTCCCTTCCCTATTGAAGCAAAACAGGATATTCAGTTCTGGGCTTTTTCACATTGTGTTCTATTGCTAAGGCAGCAGAGTTCCACGGCACACGGCGTCCAGTCCCGCTCTGGCTCCGGCTGACTGGCAGGCGCAGGGAACCTGCGGGGTTGGTATTTTCCTGATGTACAATTAGAGCCAGCGGGTTAGATGGTTATGCCGTAGTAAAATTAATACAAAAAGATGTAAACAATTTCCATCCAAGCTGTGTTTTGCTTCTGAGTGCAGAGGCAAAAGGAAAAACTGGAATCCAGCCCAAATCAAGCTTGTTTACTGCGTTTCGGAAGATTTTCTCCTTTGCGATTGCACCCAGGCTATTGTCTTAGGAACGGGGCGAATGAGGTATTTACCCAGAGGCAACTACAGTCCTGTTTCTGGGCAGGGCAGTAATTCTTGCTCCTGAAGTAGAACCTACTCAAAGCTGAGAGTGCCGTTAGCTTTGCTTTTCTCACATTGCCTTGATGATGAACTCAGCCAGATTTATGATCTTAGTCAAATTATTACGAAGAAAGGCAGAAGGCGGAGAAGTGTGATTCTAATTTATTATCTTCACCCACATTTACCAGGACAATACATTCGTCTAACTTGTAACGGAGTATAAAGTAAATTACACCAACATATAAGCTTAGGACAAGCTTTCAGCTTGGTCAGCTTCTGATTGCTGCTTCTTTAATTGTGGTAATTGGACTCTTTCCTCTGGTGTATGTGGTGTGTTTGCCAGCTGCCAAGGAGAGCAAAGCTTGTCATCTTCCCGTGAACAAATGTTTATCTTGGGCTGCCCCAGAGCAGTGTCTGGTTTTCATTTTCCTGATTTTTTTTTCCAATGATTTGTCTCCATGTGCTTCATTATTTTACGCTCTCAATTTCTGTGTGAGGTACGGAAGTATTTTACATCTTAATAATACAAGCACGGAAGAAAATCCTCTGTGTTTGAAGCAAAAGGTCCAAAATGCCCTTCAGACAAACACCTTTTTTTTTCCCCCCCCCAAGTTTTTCTTTTAGTAAAGACAGGTCTTGAATGTAAGAGGGAGCTAACACGGAGATTTTCAAATTAAATGTTAAACGCTAGTGGTTTTTAGACATAATGATTTGGGGTTTAGCTGTAGAAAAATATATAATTTCCAACCTAAAGAAGATAAATTAATCTCTTCAAAGCCTGCACTATAGCAGATTGGTGGCCTAACTCTACGAAGAGAAATGCTCTGAAAACAGTAACAGAATTGACTGCCCAGACTTGTTCTATGGCCTAATCCTGACGCCTTCCGTCCAACCTCACTTGTCCAGGATCTCGATTTAGTATTCATTTACAGGAGCCATTTCATCATTCCACAATGGGATGGATATAGAAATGAATCAATAAATGGTCTTTTCTACTCTGACCTATTATATTTTGCTGAAGTCTGCCAGAGGCTTCCAATACCTAGCAACTCTTTTATGGGACATCTCCGAATCTATAGGCGTGTGAAGACACTAATTAGTATAAATGTTTTACTTGCAAAAGCAGGGATACTAAAAATCTGTACCAATAGTCTTTGATTTTTGTTTTTAGATCCTTCAACGGTGTTTGGTTATAAAGCTTCTGTTTCATTAGGCATGAGATATTTGGTTCCATTTCAAGCAGCAGAAGCAAACTAAAAGGCAGTTTTCTAATAAAATAACTTTTACTAAGTAGGGTTTATTTCTTAGTTTTATTGTATGAAAGTCCTGCCATAATCTCCAGACTTTGTGCATGCAACCGTGTCAGGTGTTTCAAAATCCTCGTGTTAAAAACTTCAGCTCTAAGCTATTACCAAGAATAAATATTCAGAAAGGCTCAGGCGAACAGGAATAAAGGCTCAGACAAACAAATAATGTCATTCCTCCATGACATTA
Source organism: Bucorvus abyssinicus (assembly GCA_009769605.1). Lineage (NCBI taxonomy): Eukaryota > Metazoa > Chordata > Aves > Bucerotiformes > Bucorvidae > Bucorvus > Bucorvus abyssinicus. Next base: position 4,182,759 of record CM020041.1, on the reverse strand, counting down.
AAAATGGACCTGTAGGACTGGAAAGATCTCAGTCAGTTGAAAATTAATGTGTAACTTCTTTTTCTTCCCCCTGAAATTAGTCAAGTGCTTTTGCCCTCTCTATATTTCGCTACCTTTTATATTATAGAACATGTTTTTTTCCTACATAAAAATCTTGCTCATCTAGTCTGCACAATCACAAAGGAAAGCTTGTGCTCCACGCTGGGCGCTGTTGATCCTCACGAGACAGACTGCATTGCTGCACAGCATATGGCGACGCGTTGGGAGTTAGACACGCTGCCATCTCCTCGGGAGCACAGAGACTGAAGGAACGTTACAGAAGCGCTGGCTTCAAGAAGCAAGAGGGGTGGCTCGCTCTTGCAGCAAGCCCTGAAGATCTGTGCAGGTCTCGAGCCCACACCTCCCCTTCTCACCTCCATCCGTGTACCTCAGAACCACCCACTGCACTTTGTGTCGACCCCTGTTCTCACCCTGATCCGTTGCCAGGGACAGTTTCTGGCAAATTCCAGTTCCAGTGTTCAGTTACGGGCAGAACCAGGCAGGTTTCGACCAGGACCTTTCATCCATCCCTCACATCTACAGCAAATATCTCAGCAACCCAGGTCCTTGACTTGGTATCACCTCTTGTAGGAAAGATGTGTTTTAGGTAGTCATTTACTTGTCTACCCTCTCAAAAGCGAACCCACTTTCCCAGAAATAGAACATTCTCCTCCATAGTCCTTTTTTTTTTTTTTGTCCTTTTTTTTTTTTCCTTTGTGACTTTGAGACCAATCTTTACAGTTTTCCTCAGTTTCATCAACACTGCTTCATCAGCTGTGCTGGATTTGAAACAGTCATCTGTTACCCAACATTGTGCTTTTTCTCATTTTTCAGAAGCTGTTTGAACATTATTTTTACATAAATATTTATTGTGTTTAATCGTGGCTTAAAAAAGAAAATGATGCTTGCTGAACATTTCTACTATTTTTCCCTTTCCGCTTCTGTCCGGTGCTTACCCAACCGAGCCTTTCACAAAGCAGAGCCCTGGGAATCAGCCCCTGTGATGAATGACCCTGTCTTACAATGCTTGAAAGTCCTTCTTTACCATTAAATCAGACTGATGATCCAGATTTTCTGATATACGGTTCTGTGCTTCAGCTAAAAATAGGTGAAGTCGATAAAGTTATCCTAGTCCTACAGCATAAGTGAAGGTGACGTGGGCTGGAGTTGTGAAACCAAAGTGCTCGACAGTGTGCTCCCCAGCATCCCCACCGCTCCCCGGTATAACAACCTTTCTTCCATTGCGCTCATTCTACGGGGTGGGGGTGGGGGGTGGGTGGAGGGGGGCAGAATGTATAAAGGATGCATCTGAAAAACAAGGAATTGGATATTAGGAACAATTTCTTCCCCCAAAGGGCTGTCAAGCCCTGGCCCAGGCTGCCCAGGGTACTGGTGGAGTCCCCATCCCTGGAGGTATTTAAAAGACGTGCAGATGTGGTGTTGAGGTACATGGTTTAGTGGTGACCTGCCCGTGCTGGGTTAACCGTTGGACTTGATGATCTTAAAGGTCTCTTCTAACACAAACAATTCTGTGATTCCGTGAATTACAGTAATTCCAAATACCCTTGTTGTCTGTTACAGACAGGAGAACTCTTGGAGGGGATGGCGATGAAATCGCTCACACATGTGGCTCTACAGTACAAATCTGGAACATTTCTAGTTTTTACCTCACAGCCTGTGTGTGTATGACTCCAGACCGCCTCGCCGGCTGCTTTCAGCGTGGCAGTGCTTGTAGCCACTTCGGTGACTGGGTTTATTCTTCTTGCGCCACAAATTGCAGAGGAGTAGTAAACAGCCTTGTTTGGGTTCAGTGATACTGGAGTGAGACAAATGGAATTACTGATGATAAAAAAACCTCCAATCTTCTGTATGGAGAAAATAAAATAAGTATTTTAAATAGAACAGAGATTCTTGACATTCACATAAAAATAATCATTGAGCAGCAGCAGACCAGGCAGTACATTGTGCAGAAATAATCAGTCGATTTCCAATCTTAACTCTTCCAATAAAATAACCTAGATAGCAATTTAAAAGAGGAATATGCATTTTGCTCTAAGTAGTTTCTTTTTTTTCTACCTACAGTTCCCACATGTTCAAAGAAGAGCATCATGTGTATGTTTCCGTGCAAGAAGTGGTTGGAGCTGTGGGCCCCGTTCCACTTGTAGATTGGAAGGTAGGCTTAAAGAGCCATTGAGAGATCTTCAGTACTGACCCGCAATCATTATACAAGATAAAATATTAGTATTGTTCTAACTTAATTTTCTCAGGTTTCATAGATGATAACTTAAAAAGACAGGTTTACACCTGGGAAAGTACACGGAGCCCTAGTGAGCGCACAGGCACTGCTGTGCTCCTGGAAAGGTCACCACCTATTCTCGAGGAGAAAGCAAGGTCTCATGAGCTGTAAGGAGAGGGAGAGATGTTTGTCTGCAGCATTGGAGGAGAGAAAGCAATTGGTGATACAAACCAGAGCGCCTGAAAAGCCCAGCACTCTATGGTGGAACCTGCCCCTCAAAAGAAGACGACGGCTGGGGTACCTCGTGCCTTTTACCACTTCTCCATCTTGCAGGGAAATATTGCCTCTATTCTTTTCTGTTTGCATTAAATTAAATATAATTAGATCAAACAAGTAGCTGGGACTTCTAGATCTACTCTAAAATTAATCTCTGCGCTGGTCAGTTTTATTATTTCTTTTATGACGAATCTTTAAATGTCATCAAACAAAACACATCGCTGCTGGAACTGCTAAGAGGATTGCTTTCGAGAATCAAGAAAGATGTTATTAAGAAAGAGGTTATTAGTTATTAAAAGAAAAGTCCTGAAGAGGAATGTACTAATTAAAAATCTGCGGAATTACTTCAGCTGAAGTGATTCTTTCCAGAGAAACAAGTATTCTCTGGAGAAAACTGGTGATGAGCCATTAAAAAGAAATACTGCTCCTCTTGTTTTGTGATGGTTTTATTTCTTATATGGTCCCACTCCAAGCAATTTTCAGAAGCTTTTACATTTTATGGAACAAAGATGTAACTCCAAAATGGGCAGAAGTTGCAATGGTACGAAGACTAGAATGGAGCTATTTTATGATTTTGATATATACATGAAATCCAAACAATAAATACCCTCATTTCTGAGAAGGCTGTGCTCTTCAAAAGGACATGCCATCCTGTTCACCCACAGGCTCCTCTCTCACAGACAGGGTCAAGAGCTCACAGTACGTGACTAAAATTAACGACACCAAACCGATAGCATTTCCAGCTCTTTGCTATTTGAACAACGGAATTTCATCAAGTTTCACCTTACATGCATGGGGAAATGAATGGCAAAAAAGTCCAGAGGAGGAAAGGTGTGGTCCAAAGTGGAGAGAAACCTCAGGAGCAGGTTCCCTTCGTTCTCACTGTGCATGCACTTGAGGCGGGAGGGACCTACTGGAGCGGTACCCACTCCCGCTCTTGCTCCCTTTGACATTGGGCTGAACACAGTTAGAAATGTAGGTTCTATGCGTTCCCATTGCATACCATGGGTGAGAAGCAAGTCTTCCTTTTGGGAATAGTGTATATTTAAGCTGCAAACCAGAATAATAATAATAACAACAAAAAAGACAGAAAGGAAAAATAAGTGCTGAGTCTGTTGTGCTTGTGGGCACTGTCTGTGGTGGTTACGGGGAGCTGGCATGTCGAACTGCCCAGGGATGACCCGTGTCTGAATCCATGCCTACGGGAGGGTGCTGGGATTGCAGCTCATGGGCTGAAATAGCACAGACACGTACTGGGGAAGGACTACAAGAGTACTAACATTATGGGTCTTTGTAGATGTAATTTTTTCCCTCACCAGTTCCCACTCTGGTCCCCCAGTGAATACTATGGCATGACATGAGCCCTCCTTAGGCTATCCTAAAGTGGACAACTTTCTGTACAGTTTACTACATCTAACAGAGAGAACTTGACCTTTAAATGCCTATAACAGAGCATCTTTCAAAAATCATATTAATGGTGTGCTGAATTTCAGGGGAGAAGGTCCTTATCGAGGGCAGAAAAAGCCTCACAGGAAGATGGTGCTGAGTGTGAGCAATTTCTTCTGGAAGAACATCCTGCGCTGCACAAAAGGCCAAACAGCAGCAAAGAAGGAGTGAAAATATTCTGCTTTTCTCTCATCATATTTCATCTGCTTGTAAGGGACCGTCGCTGCATATGGCCTCTTTGATCATCTGTCTACCTTGGTAGTTGCAAACTGATAGTGTAAAAAAAAAAGGTGATGAAGAAAGACTTGATGCTAAGAAATTATCAAGGCTTTGCCTTATCTGCAGCTCATGAATCTTGGTGAGGTTTAATACTTTTTTTTTTATACGACACAGCTGTAGATGAAATAAAGTGCTTTCTCCTTTCACACTGATTATAGGTAACAGCAAGAAAAATGCAGTTTCTGACACACTTTTTCTAGAGCCTGAGACCAGTTGATTGACAGGTCTAGTCACTGGAAACACAAATTATATACTGCAAATGAGGTTTTCCCCTGGATTTACATATCACTAAGGCAGTTATTCATGAATTAAAAAAAAAAAAGTCATATTGTACGGGCATGGAGACAAAGAGGAAATTGAAAATAAAAATCTTTGAGAAGCGTAAGCAGAAAGGCAAATAACCTTGAAAGTAGATTGATAAAATCCACTACGTTTTTTTTCAGCTGAGCTCTGTATATCTTCCTCAGAGTAATAATTGATACACAAGCCAACACAGCAACAACAAAAAGTAACTACAAAAATTCTCTGTTGTACCTTAAACGAGGGAGTGTGGGGTTTTGAGAAAAACACGATAACTGGATTGCAATTATACTAATTTTTTATGACTTAGAGGAGTAACAGGAAAAAATTACTGCTATTTTCCTAACAAGAGATAAGGACAGCGAAGGGACTAAAATCAAGCTTAGTTAGTGGATGAGCATGTGACTGGGAATAGGAAATGAAGGTCTCAAACTGGTCCTGAGTTTCTGTTTGACACGGCGGGGTTTCATGGGGGATTCTGCTCTTTATTGGTTTCAGGAGAAAGTTGTTAAAACCAAGGTATTACATAGCACTATATCACTCTTTCTGACTTGGTAAGAACAGTCAGTGATGAGCAAAGTTTTGTGGCTGTGATGTGCGCCTACAGCTTAACTTCCCAGGTTTCAAAGAAAAAGACACTGAGGTTATTTCGGCCACTTCTGAAAAATCCTAGCGGGGAAATAAACACTAGCAGGAGAAATAAAAATAGCTTTTATTTATTTTTATTATGTATCTATGTGTTTGCTTGTTTTGATGAAGGACAACCATACAACCTGTATGGCAATAGGTGGTCTCATGTGTGGATGGATAGGTGTGTTTTGCTCTTTTTTTTTTTCTTTTCTTTTCTCTGTGTTAGAATGACTCTCGAAGTGTGCTTTCTGCTTTAACATATGCACGGCAAAATTGTGGGGTTTTTTTTTCCTTCGGTTTCCTGCAAATTTTAGAAGCTATTAGTGAATGGCTAAACTTGTCTGTGACAAGTGTTGGTCACTAGAGGTGAACTGCTGGGTGTTCTGGTTCTTAACCATGAAAAAAAGTGTCAACTGCTGCAAACGTGTCTGTCTTAGAGGTCATTTTGAATCTGGCAAACTTCTTGCATTTTTTTTGTCAGGAATGGCTAAACAAATAGCAAAGATTACTACAGATCTATGCTCTCTGGCTATCGATATTGGAGTTCCTGTCTGGTTTGTCTGACACTTTGGGTACTCCAGCCGGGGATGTTTTGAAAGGCGTAGTTAGATACTGATACCGATAGTGGGGAAATCCCAGCGGGTGCTGGGATTGGCAGATCTCTAATCTGAGAACTACGATTTAGTGTCTGAATGGCAGGTTGGAGTGGCTGAATGAGACTCAGACCTTGGCTCTACTGATAGAGATAGCCTGTGCGTTCACGCAGTTCAGCCCAGGATAAAGATTGCCCCATGACACATATACTGCTCTTTTGCCAGTGAGGTGTTACTCTGATCATCTCTGTTCTTTACTGATAATAGAGAGTTAACTGGAGGCCCTTCGTGCTCAAGAATTAAGTTTATACTACTCTCTTGCCCACTTCTCACTGCCTTCCATTCATGTTCTTCCTCCGTTTGTACTGCTTTGCATGGCCACCTACTTCCCATGCTCTCGGGAGCTTTTGGGCACGGTTTTACCTTTCTCTCCCTCCTTTTCTTTCCCCCAGAGTCCTCATTCATTGTGTGGTGCTGACTGTACTTCATTAATAAATATTCCACACAACATCCTCCTTTCTAGCCTCTTCCCACAATATAAAATTACTGTTCATCAGCCTGTCTGTGACACTCATTATTCATACACAGATGGATGCCACAGCACTGAAAACAGACTATCTGTCTTACTTAAGACCATCCTAGATCTTAAATAAAGGAGAGATAACAGAGCAACACACCCTGGACTGTGACAAACGAGAAGAAGAGGAAAAATTGATCATCATGTGAACTAAGAATTTTCCATTCAGAAGCCTCAGCCCAATGTTGGCAGTCAAGAACATGCAATGGAAAAAAAAATATCCCATTTTTTTCTTTTGAAACTATCTTATGTTCCAATACTCAGGAACATTCAGGTTTGATCTTTTCTTTCCATGCCTTCCGCTGTCTTGAAGCACAGTTAAGATAAAAATTGTCAGTTTGCTGTGCAGAATGTGATGCTGTGGGAATGGAAAGCAGAGGAAAACCAGACGGAACTATTGTACCCACAGAAAATTAAAAAGAAATGAAGGCTGCTTGTAGGCTTTGCACCAGCAGCTTATTTCCTCCAGCTTGCATTTGTTTACTCAGTCTCACTTTACTACATGTCTACTCATGTAAATAAGTGTATAGCTTATATAGACAAACTTTGTGTACCTCATTGTATAGAAGAAATGTTCCAGAACTGTTAACACTTGAGTTCTTTCTCTAGGAGTAACTGGAAAAGAGTTACTCACTCAGAGGTGGACTTCTGCAATCAGAAAGGGATCATTTCTTATGGATAACTTAAAAGTAAAGGGTTTCAGTAACGATTTTTGATATACGAATTTGGTTAATTTCCTTTTAACGGAGGGGCTGCCTCTGAGTTTAGCACTGTCTCTCATCAAGGACCTAGCAAAAGAACTCTGGCTTTTGGGGCCAGCTCTTGTATTTGACGGTTTCAAGTAGCCACGTGTTTGAACCATAAAACCTGTTCTTAGTACCTGATCTCAAAATGCAAATGGGAATCACCTGCCCCTGGAAGGTGGGCAGTGATTGGTAGCCTGGGTGAACCAAGCCTTAATAAGCTTTGACCTTCCAAGCTCTCCAGCTGGTGGGGATGGGTGTCAGGGTTGTGTTGATGCTGTTCCTTGCAGTCTGCTTCTCTTCGGAGCCACCAAGTGAGGAGCTGCTGTGTTGCTCCTTCGCACCAAGGTAATACAAACAGACACAGAAAGAGACTGCGTTTTCTCAGGTAATGATCTGACCCGCATATCTTTTTTTCTTTTTTTGTCAGTTGCAGAAGGATTTGGCCTGTGTCTGAAGGATGATAAAGAGTATTGACTATTGAAGGGCAATAGGTAGGATTTCCAGAGCAGTGTTGTGTGGTCTCGTGGTGCTTATTAAATGTGAATGACAGCTGAGCTCCAGTAACTGCATTAACCTGTCTCTTTCCAATGCATTTGTTTTACTTGGAAGAGGTGAGATACGTAAGGATTCTTATTTTACTAAAGTGACGGATGAAAAGAGGGAAATCTTACAGTCAAGTGGGTTAGTCTGAAGTTCTAATCTTTGCCTAAGTGCAGACATTAACTGAGTAACTGGAGCAAAATTGTAGTTAACACAGGGAGTTACTGGGGCAGTGCAAACCCCCTGACTGTGCCCGGAGCTGGCACAAAGGCCAGGGGCTGCAGAGGCACCGACAGAGCAGGTGCCACCCCCCAGGGCTCTCCGGCTCCTTGCAGGCTGGACTCCGGGAGCTGCCTCCTGCCTGTGCGGACTGACAGTGACCCCAGCTCACCCTGACCGGGGATAACTGGAGCCCTGCAGGAGGTTCCCCGGAGCTGCTTCTGCTGGGAGCAGCGGGCAGTGCAGTCAGACTCTCCCCTGGGATCGGGACACCGGTTGAGGAGACTGCCCGGGACTGCCCTCGGATCAGGGTGCTGTCCGAGCGGATCTCCTGGGATGGAGTGACCCTCACCCGGCGTTGGCGAGGTATCCTTCAGGGGGAGATCCCCGCTGTCTATCAGTGAGCTGCGCACGCTGGGGTCCACCTGCCTTAGCGTGTGTTCTGCAGTGCTCAGGGACCTGCTGGGCAGTGACGCCTTCCCAAGGGACATCGAACCGGTCAGTGATGGGGTCAGTCAGTGCCGGGCAAAACTTCACTGCACTAAATCCACGATTTTCAGAGAGCTGCTGCTGTCTGGTTTGCGGGTGCCTCTGCCACAATGACACAATCTTTTTAGTGGGGAAAAAAGTACTTGCTAATGATTGTGCTGAGTAATCAATGCTGCCAATCGAAGAAACCTGATGACCAAATTAATCTATTTTATTACCTCTCTGTGTTTGCTTAGTTATTGTAAAACAGTTCATTAAGAATCCGGCTTGAATGAAGTAATAACAAATAAAGGCAAAAAACCCCTCCAAAGGACTTAATGGATTATATGAATTTCAGTCTTTGGTTATAAACTGTGACTTCACAGGAAGCATCATACTCTACAGATTTAAAACCCCTGACATTTGCAGTGCCTTCACCACTCGTCTTGTGAACAATGAGTGCTCTTCCTCATTCACTGGTTTTGAACTGCATGTCATTGTTCTGCTAGACAACCGGATTATTAGATTAATGGATTAATTAACTAGATTTCATGTTGAAAATCTATTTTCTCAGTAATTCTTGCACACAGATTATGAAGCATTGAACACATTATATATATATTTTTATATTTGAAGGAAAAAAAGTAGGCTCGTGCAAAATGTTGGATTGTTCCCTTGAAACGTCTTCCAAACTGTCTTTGGTTGCGCACTGGTCCCCGTACCGCTTCCCATGGAGCGTATTGATGGGGAATGGGGAACGGCTGCAGTCTGGGGGAGCTGGTGGAGCAGTACTGAGTTAGTACCACAGCTAACCTGCTTAGCACAGAGAAACAAACACAAGTTGTGAACAGAGAGAACTTGATTGAAATGTCAAAGTACTCAGAGCCCCACAGAGCACCTGCAGAAGAGACTTCTGCAGCAAAGGATTGTTTTGACAAAGGAGTTGTGCTGTGTGAGATGTGCAGCTCTACCTTGTGATGTGTAACCATGCATTAGATTCAGCAAAATTCATCTCGCTGCTCAGCTCACGAAGCGTTAGCAGGGACTATTGCTCTAAAGCCAAATTGTTCTTCGTAACTACGAGTTTGCTCTTAAAATCAATACATTTCTATGAAAGGATTGGCCTGTTTTATGAGCTTTGAAGCCCATTCAGGAAAGAAGGGCCATGTTTCTGAACCCAAGAAATTCAAATGCAGAGTGAGGTAGCACATACAGCAAAAGCCAGGGATTTTATATGCAGCAGAATGAAAAACAAACCAAGCTGAGGTCTCTTTGGGATCTGTGGTGCAGCTAAGAAAACTAAAGATCTGGTAAAATACTGTAACTAAGACAGCTGAGACCCCAAATTTGCTGCAGTGACCCTGAATCATGCAATCAGTTGGGAGTTTGGTCTTATAGCTGCAGCTACTCTTGGCAGGGAATTTTAAAAATGTGTTTTCTTAGTTTCTTTTGAAATAAAAAATGGAAGCAATCTTGACATTGATCAAATAAGAAATACAAACATGCATATGTATTTTCTTGCATGGTGTTTGATTGAGATTTGGAGCCAGGAAATAGTTTGTTATATCTGCACTGAGAAGTCGGAATCACACTTAGCATTCATCTTCTCTCTGATTTACAGAAAATGATGAACTCGGTACTTCACGGAGGGAAGGGTAAATGAATGCATTCAGGTTTTTATTTGTTTGGGGCTTTCCCCCCCCCCCCCGTTTATTGAGGCACTAGTGAGAGCAGGCAGTTATGCTTCCACCAAGAACATGCAGAAGAATCTGTATTTGAAGTTGTATGCTTTCTGTGCAGAACCAGGACAGCTTCCCCGAAGAAAGGAAGCAGTCTTGGGGGTCAGAAAACTAGGACACATATCGTATTGAAATATCAGGTATTTTAGGGACTTGAGAAGGAGCAGCCAGCTGTCTGCATGCCCTGGAGCCAGGCTGTAGAAAGCTGTGCCAGCTACTCTCCAGCAGTGTCCCTCTGACCCTTCTGATGGACTTTGGTTATCAGACAGTGATGATGAAAAGAGGGTTGTGTCTGCCTAACCATGACATGAAGTGAGCAGTGTCCATGTCAGGTGTGCGTGTGGTGGTCCCTGATGTCTTATGGCTTTTGCTTGGCTGAGCCATGAAATAGGCAAGTGCTAAAGGAGGTGTTTAGGCCCCCCACACTGGTTCAGTGCCCACACTACGCAGTAGAGCTCTGGTAGTAGTAACTATTTGCCTTTAAATACTTTTAATAAACCACGGAGGATATTTTCCCAGTCCTGCTTTCCTCAAATCACATCTTGTTGGAGGCAAACTTCTCTAAAGTTTGGGCTTAGCTTGGCTATGAGTTATGCCCCAGTTTGGATGCTTCTCTGAAGTCATCAAAACATCCTGGATCAGCCAAAATTTGCTTGAGAACTCTTGAAAATAGGCTGTCTCATGAGCTTTCTAATGTTCCTGGCTTCCAGTCAGACTGGAAATGCCATGGAAACAACACTTGTGGCAGTCCAGCTCCCAGCACCCAGCATTTGGAAGGCGAGGAAAAATAGCAAATTAATTGAAAACAAACTGTTCAAAGCTCAGCAAAGGTTCAAGTATTGTTTTAAGTCAATTCTAGCAGCTCTACATTTAGTCAGACCTGATTTGCCTATGCCTTTTTCATTTAGGAAGTGATGCCCACACGGAGCTGTTCTGAAAATCCAAATCTGAAGTAGAAATGTTCAGTCCTGGCCTAAATCCGTGTTCTTCAAAGCTGGCGGGTAGAGTTTGGATTTCAGTGGGAGCTGAATATTTGGAAAATTGTTCTCCGACTACATTTTTGATCAAAGGCACTTCCACCTAGTGTTCTGCAAGCAATGTGTGTGGATGGTAGTCGAGTTGCACTGTTCTGCCTGTGAGCTGGCCGCGTTAGTGGGGTTGTGCTCCTCAGAAATGAAGCAGTTATGACTACCTAAACCTGTTAAGGATTTTGCTTCCTCTTGGCATCAAAGACAGTGGAAATCAAGGCATTGAGAATTTGTCAAAGCTCTTGAGAATCTGCAAGCTGAGTTGAAAATCCTCAAACTGCAGGTTTCTTGCTCAGAGCTTGAGAAAGAAATCAGGACACATATCTGGATTGTGGAAGCCTAAAAGCAGCTGGGTTTTCAATGAAAAACAAAGTGGTGAGCAACCTATTTGATAAGTGTTGTGAGCGTCTTTAAAGCAAAATGAAACTTGCTTGTTACTCCTCTAGAGCTTCCTCCCTCCCACACAACTTGCGCTGCTCTTGGTAACATGGAACTGGCATAAACTTTAAGCAGATCAGTGTATTTTGCACCTAGATGAGAAAATTTTAACATCTTCTGGCATAAGGAAGGTGGGGTTTAAACAGGAACATTGTCTTTAAAAAAAAAACCCCAACAAAAAACAACACAGAATACTTCAGATGTGGGGTAGCACTTAATTAAAGGCAGGACATGGCTCAGCTCAGTCAGGATCTTCTGGCTTCCTCGGCACCAGCAGAGGTAGCATGAGGTCAAGCATCTCCCCTGACTTCAGTGGGATTGCTCTGGTTTGCCACAGCTGCAAACCTATTAGACCAAAGCTGCCTTTTTCTTCCACAAAGAATGAAAATGTTATGCTTTCAGGCACTGTGACCTAGCAGAAAGTGCATTATGACTGGAGGGTGTTTTTCTGGGGAGAGATTTGTGTAATATCTCCGAGGAGAGGCTTGTGTAATATTTGCTTGCTCATAACGTGTGCAGATTGGCTTCGTTCAGAATTCAGGGTACCTTAAGGGAGACCTTTGCTGTACACTGCATTGATAACTTCTGTCTTGTTGCTTATGTTGTGGGTGTTCATGTCGTATAAGACCTGACTTTCAGCTAGGGTACACTGCATAAATGAAAATTCCATTGCAAATGTAGTTTTGACTGTATAATTTTAAGGGTTTTTTCCTTTTCTTTGGGGTCATCTTTTCCGGAAAGGTTATATTTACGTTCATAATGTTAATTCATTTTCTCAATTGAATAAGAAGTTTTGGAAACATTTATATGTAAATTTCAATGGCAAAGGTCATGAAAGTTTGTCAACACATACAGCTTTCCACACTGCTTGCATTTATTCTTGTTTATTTATTAACCAGGTAAATACTGTGTGGAAAGAGAAAGAAGAGAAAGGAAGCGTTCATGGTATGATATCACAGATCATTGATTTATGATGTGATGCTATTGCACGTTTTGGAACTGGGACTGCTCTTCTTAGTGCAGTACATTTCAGTCTTCAAAAAATAAAATGTGCTGTACCAGGCAAAATTCTGCTTGGCAGTGTTGCGGGTGTAATCCGTCTTGCACGCTTGTGCCCATATGCTGTTGGAGAACTAACGAATTATTTGAATAAAACAGTTGTCGCTTATTCAGGAGTTATAGTAAACATAAAAAATAATTTTAATTGAAGCAATTCAGAGCTGTCCAAGCTGTATAACGATGCACTTTGTGTGCTAGGAAGATTAGGATGGCATTTCGCCATCCTGAATATGAGAACTGCTAAAAATGTACAATCACCGCTTTGTGCTTTTCTAACAATAATTTGAGCTGATACCGCTGAATTGCGTAATGATCTTGTAATCTCATACCAACGCACCCCAAGTCCTGAGCATGTGTGTGGTGCGAGGGGATGAGTGAGACTGACTCTGCTTATCTGCTGCACCCTGAGGCTGTGAAATGCTAAATTACAGCCGGATGCTTAGCACCTTGAGGGACCAGCCCTTCATCCCAGGGCTATCTACAGCACAGAAGTACGAGCATGCTGCAACTGCGGTTGTGTTGTTTTAGTATTTCTTTTTAAAATCACCTGCAGTATTCTCAGAATACCTAGTTTTGAAGATTTTTAAACACTTTTAGACTCTCTTCTGCAGTATTGCAGGAAGGTGATTAGTTACAGCAACTGGAAAGGGCAGGGTGATTTATTCAGGCATAGATTCAAGCAGTGCAAATGTCAAAAAAGAAGTTGAAGAAAGTAAATGTAAGAATGATCCAAAAGCGAGCAGCCATGGTAACAAGTTTACGGCACTATGTATTCTGCAAACACCATCCTGTGTGGTGATACCTCCTGGAATCTGATACGGATCCGTCAGCTGCTCTCTCTCTAGCTGTGTTGTAGCTAAAACCTGTAATGCAGAATGTGTTTAAGGAAATGTCTTGGCCCAGTGTGCGTGATGGCTGGTAACTCAGATGGAATCTAGTTCGATAAAGTTCATAAAGTTACCTGTTCAGGGAATTTACACAGAAATGAATGGGCAGGATCGAAAAGCCACAGGACCATTATATTTGGAAGCTCCCATGTTTCAGGTTGCCAACAGAAGCATGATACTGTTCAAACTCACTGAGCGCTCTTGGAAAGAACGTTACTTTCTGAGATATTTCAGAGTGACTCTGAAAGCAAGCTCTTTGCTTTACAACCTTAACCACAACTTTCATATAATTGATCCTGAGAAGGTACAGGTCATGTTGTCTACAAAGAAATGTCTGGTACATGGCAAAAAAATCATGCTCTTTAGTCTGTAATTTTTTCATTTAAATATAATTTTTTTAATGTATTTCATTATTTTACAGACAAATTGACTGGTTAATTGTTGGCAAACTCAATGTGTGCTGTGTGGGTGGATGTGATTCTGAAAAGAGAGGTCTTGTTTTAAACATTAAATTCCAAAGCAATTTTCACAGAAGGAAGGCAAATACACAATAAAGAAACTAACTCATTGCTCCAGAGGAAAGCCTCAGCTGAATTAGCCACTATGGGTATATGGAAGCTGAACTACTAACAAACATGTTTCTTATGGACAATGCTGAGCAGTGTCATATTGTGCATTTAGGAGATGAGAAAGGCAGTCTTGGTGGTCAGAGCCCATGAAGCCTGTTTTAGTGGTGTGTTCTTCAGTGTGAGCTAGCAGTGCCTCTTTCTACCAGACCAAAAGTTCCACCTCCGACAAGGCTCCACATGGTCTAACTCTCACTCCATGGTCAGGTTGCCTATCCCGAACCCAACTGTTGGTAATCTGGATGCTGTCTAGACCACCAGGATCAGTAAAGATCTTCAGCATATCTCCAAGAACTGCCCAAACTGCCCTTCCTACCTCTGATTCCATTTTTTTTTTTTTTTTTTTGCCTTCTGCAATTTCACAGTTCTTTTCCCCCGAACATCCTTCTGGTCTGGCTTTGAATAATCAAGTCTACCCCTGTTTACAACTATGAAGCACTACCGCTGCTCTCTTTGTAAACTCACACTTGCTCCCTCTTCCATCTCATATTAAATGTAAAGTAAGAGTTTCTTTAAAATTATTTCAAAGTCCTTCTAATCTACCTCTGCTTACAGTTACTCCCAAACTCTGCATTGCTCTGTGTTGGGAACAGAAATGGTTGGATGCTCTTTGGAGCAAGAACAGGTTGATCCTTAAGAAAAACGTCCATCTAGTTGTGCCTCTTCTTAGTCTCACCACTATTCATAGCTGTATGGCATGACAATATGGATAGCAAATCAGGAGGTAGGTATTTTCCAACATCAATTTAACCTGGACATCTAAGGAATGTCCTTTGCTTTTGATTACCATGTTCTGCTGCATGGGTGCTGAAATCTCTGGCTGTTTCAGCTAGACATTTGTTACTCCAGCATCTCCTCTTCATGCAACTTATTCCATCTTCCACAATTTGGACTTACAAACTTACTTCTTCAGGATTTGCAGCTATAAAGACAGGTACAAACCTGATATTTGTGTGCGTGTGTGTGCTTGCATATTTCTTTCAAGGTGCCTGAGGCATATAGAAATTTTAATAATTTTCTCAATCTTTGTCAAACTGGACTGAAATACTTTCAGTCTGCATGTGAGACCCTGGCATCTGAAGCATCACCCAAGCAAGAACTGGGACTACAGCGGTGGAATCAGCCTTGTCTTAGCAAAAACCATGGACCGTTCCTATCTCTTACACAGATGCGGTGATGAGAGCTGTTGGCCTAAAGGTAGAAGTTTATTTTCCATTGCATGTACGATTTGATAGTTGTCTGACTGTACTTAAACGAATACAACATTCAGTACTGTGGCAACTGAGTAGAAAACAAGACTGACTTTAAAGAAAGGGTTTGTAGGGTTCAAATAAGTACTCTAGAGCAACTGGGAACATCCTCTACCTGTGCGAGCTGTAGTCACAAAGAGAAACTCCTCACAAGAAAATGTTTGTTTGTGCTGTTAGTCGTGCTCCATTATGTTTCATTAGATGGATATGTAGTGAAAATCAGAGGATAAACTCTTAGTGCTTATTTCAATGCAGTATTTATACAACAAACACAGCTGAAGGAAGTGGAGCATGAAAATGTATGGGATTTCTAACTTATAAGTTGCTTAACTCTAAGATGAAGTTTTCTTCTAGAGTAAAAGATATTTCCTTATTTCACTGCTAGTATTAAGCAGTTCTGACAATCAATCCCACAGGACATTACTGTAATCCTTGGTAGGGAATTTCAGTGTTTCAAAGTTAGCTGGATCGGGAAGAACATTGTTTCTGAGCACAGCATTGTTTTATTGTTCTTGTAATGGCCGTTTCCAGGATATTTACAGTTCTGAAATCCATCCTGTTTAAGAGGTGCAAGGGTGTAATTTCTTAAGAGGTTTGGATTGTGCATATGGCTGTGCGGGCTGTTGAAAATCAATTTCTCGAGGACTTGTATGGGATTGAACACTGCAACTCTATATTTGTGCTGTATTGAACTGTATCTTCATGCAGACTAAAGGTGCAGAATAATTATTTTTTGCTTCTGATTGCATAGCAAATGGATACTTCTTTAATGAGAAGTGAGTGGAGAATTCTGTGTAGCACCATTTTTGGGTTCAGATTTTCAAGAACCTTGTCTTTGAGTTATTAAGACTTCAGACTTTATGGCTGGGAGAACATCAGGAAGACTCCTGACAAAATCCTTTTAAAGTTTGGTAGAAAATAGCATCTCAGGATAAAAAAAAAAACCCAGCAAAACAAACAAAAAAGCCCCAGAAAGTTATTTCAAATACACTTATAGGTGCAGTTTGGGATTTATTTTTTCTGGAACAAAGTGTCCTTGATGCCTTCATATGGCTGCTGACAAAGTGCAAGCTGGGCTCAAGTGACAAGAAGTGTCTTTTAATCTTTTCAACATCATTCTTGTTGCAGTAGTGCTTCAGTTAAAGTGAAGGGAGGAGCAGATCACACAAGTCCCTCTGCAGTCCCAGGGTAGGAAGAATCTCAAAGACATGTCTTTCATCTTGAGTTGAGGGTGGGAATAAAAGATCAAATTACCAGTTCCTGTTCATGAGACAAAGCTTGTACCTTAAAAAGATCTTCATTTTCATGGAAGATTTCATCAGGAGTGGCATTGTCTTCCTGTTGTGCTGCTGATTTGGTGTTGAGAGGTGATTGTTAATGAAGTTCTTGTCTGTGTGTCATCACACTTTGTTAGATACTTCACTGAGTCCGCAGTGGGTTTTTCTGTAGCTACAGCATAATGGGAAGGATATTTGTGTCCAGCAAATAAAGGAAGGAAAATAATTTGAGGAAGGCAGGAAAGGAGGAGGCACTGGAGAAAACAGAAGCAAAATCACATGCACGTTTAGAAGACAGCCACAAATAATCAGTCTGCTCCTGTTTTTCTTCCTCTAGGTTTGCAAAGGACTCCATCTGTGTCCTGGCAGGTGGGTGTATTTTTCTGGAAGATACTGTGCACAGGGCTGTAGCTGTACCTGGATTTATCTCTGCAAATAATTTCAATGCTGTGGGTCCTGCTGGAGTTTCGAGCGGGTCATGCCATTGAATCTGGCTTAAAATCCATTGCCCAGAAAATTCTGCTCCTAAAAGGAGCAAAGCATTAGGACACTAATAGTGTAACTATTCTTTTGTAAGATTAAAAGCAAAGAGCAAGAGTCAAGGCCGGAGGGACACTTAGAATGGCTAATGCAATTTATAACTTGCTCTGCTTTGCTGTCTTGCTAATTTGTTTTAAGATGTTTCCTGAGCCTGTCATCTAGATTTAGCATGCAATTCACCTTTCAGACAAAAAGGAATTTTCCACTGCTGCCGGAGCAGTGGGAGAGCAGATGGCTGAGCGCTGGGAAAGGCGGTGGCTCCTGGGTGCAGCGGAGAGAGGGAAGCGTGCGACACCGTCCCCAGAGCCAGGGTCCCTTCTGGGAGCGGAGGGTGAGGCATGCTTGATTTCTGGTTCGCTAATGCTGAACAAACAGTGAATTGCCTTGGAAGGGTGGCAGAAATGCCATTAAGATGGAGATAAGTGCAGCTGCTTAGTGCTAATCTTGTAAAATCTCTGATCCTGGAAAAGAAAAAAAAAATAATCAGTGGAACGGAGATAAGATTTTGGTTGAGGCTCAGTACACAACCTCGGGAATGAAGTGCACTTCTGAAAGCACCTCCTGGCCTTCTGTGCGGATGGAAAGCTCTTCGTTAAGTTTTCTTCCAAATAACGCATAAAATGAGCTACATGAGGAGACCCTAAGTTTAACACTCACATTCCCTCCACTGTCCCGAGTCCGGCAATGGCAGTGGGTAATGTCAGCTCTAGAGCACTTCCTGAAACAAGGTAGGCAGGGGTTTATTAGCAGATAGATTTTGCACCCCCTTGGCATCTGTTTGTGTCCCTGCAATAAGTGATGGGGCTTCCTGAGTCTGCTCTGTCCTTCTGCGTCTCATCCACCCCTACTCCCTCCCCTCCAGGGCTGAACAGATGTGTCAGATGTGTCAGCTCAGATGCCAAATCAAAAATGTGGGTCCAAGAGGAAAGTAAGAAGAGAAAAACTACTTAGTTTTGATAGACAAAGAATAACTTCTGAAGGTTTTTCTTGTTGTTGCTGCTGTTCTGTTTGCATTTAGCTAAAATACTTCTTCCTTCTTCCCCAAAATTAATTTCTTGTGTTTGCTTTGTTATTAAAGTCTTCTGATTTTTTTTGTTAAATCGGTTCAATTTTTAAATTTTTTTTTCAATTTGAGGATTGTGAAATTCCCACAGGGGACAAACCCCCTTCTTTTCAGAGACAAAGTTATGATGTCTTTCAATGCTGCTTTTGGTATCCGTGTCCCTCATTGTAAAATGAAGCTATTCTCAGCTGCTATGAAGAAGAGGCTCCTCCTATTCTGCCAGTCTGAGCCTTCCCACCCCGAGATCAACAACACAGACTGAGGCCCGTACATAGTATTAAAAACTCCAAACCAATAAAACCCAACACCTTTTTGAAGCTTTAACTTTTCCTCGCTGTCTGTATTTGTGTGACTGAACAATTAGGAAAAAAATCTAGATAGCTCCAAATTTGCTGTGTGTAGGCTACAAATGCAGCAGCTAAAGGGGAAATGTGGGTACTACAACTGCATGTGGTGAGTGGTGAGCTGTAAACGCAGCTCTGAAGACACATTATGATTCAAAAGAGATCACCAGATGCTTCTTGCGGCAGTACCTCTGCAGGGCTTTTTCAGGCTGTCTCCAGGTAGCTGCAGGAGAGCACTTAGTCTGACCCTCTGCCTTGCTACGGCTCTGCGTGAAGAATACTTGGATCTTACTTAGTCGTTGGCAGATGAGTGCGTACAAGAGAATTAAAAGGAAAATGCGACTTTTTCCTTTGAGATGGCAGATTACCTCTTCAGCAGATGTTATTTTCCTTCAGAGTAGCAAAGAGAATCACAGAGATTATCTGAGAAGAGAATGTCCTGAGCCATTACCTTGTTGCTCAGAATACAAACAGCCCACTGGACTCCTGTTGCTGGACTTTGGTTCATTACAGGATGTTACTGGATTATTTTCTCAAATGCTCTAAGTCTATTAAAGCGTTAAAATACGCTGTGCGTGTCCAGCCACGGTTTCCAAAGCAGAAAGGCTGTTTTCCAGAAACAGTTTTGCTTTCACCCGCCTGACAAGATGTTCATTCGTGGCTGATGGTGCTAGCGCTGCTCTGGCCCTCTGGGGAGAGGAAGATTTTGTGGGAATGACTCTGCTTTGTACGAACCAAACCGTAGGTACTTCCCACAGGCTGATGGCTGGTGGCTGAGAGCTTACCTTGGAGAGCACTCGGCATCTTGAAGCTCAAAGCTCAACAAATCCAAACCAAAATGAAAAACCTTTGAGAGAACACGACTTGGAGGAAAACAATCTTTCTTATCCCCCTAATTATTGGAAGGAAAACATAAAATCTGGGGGTAAAAGCTGATTTCCACTGGTTTCAGTAAGTAATAAACATGTGGCCATAGTATTTCTTGGTTGTTTTCTTCACCTTGCACAGAATAAGACATTTTCCTGTTTTCAGGCAATTTAATTGGGAATTAAAATTAAATCATTTTGGAGATGGTCTAAACTAGAGAGAGATGGAAGACTGGGAGCTTCAGGATCTACATCCGTATCCTGGTCTGCTCTTTTGGGGTAAAGGAGTTAAAGGCCTTGATGTCCAGCTCTGATGCATATTTTGGAGCAAATCTTTGCTTACATGTGTTCTCAGTGCCTGAGGCTCTTGCTTTTGATCCACAGTGGAATGGGGAAATCCTGTGATACTGAAATTACTTTATACATTGAAATTTATACCTCCATTTCCATGATCAGCAGGGTCTTCCTTAGTAGGATGAGAGCTCTCACTTCTATAAGTTTAGTGCACAAGAGCCTGGTAATCTCTTCTTTTTCCTAATAAAACTGCAGCATTTCCTTTTGTGGTGTCCTCCCCCCTCTTAATTTTATTAATTCAGCAGCAATGTGGTAGAGCTGCAAGATCTGGCCTTTAGGGCTCTGCTGAAGGCTCTAGCTATGTAGTTCAGTAATATTGCTTTATACTGTACAATGAACTGTACTTTTGAGAGAATGAACACACATTTCAAACATAATAATTTGGGGCAAAAGAGGGTTTTTATGTTTCTTTTATTATGAATGAAACCATTCTCTTTGTATTTGCAGTTTTGATTGTAACACAGGAATAATAACTTCAACAAGAGCAACAAAAAAATGTTGTTTTACTCCATACTAACGGAAATATAAAGTTACAAGCATGAAATGAAAGCTGTCTGGGCCAATCTCTCAGCCAGAATAAATTCTAGAGCTGAAAGAAAATGAGTGAATTACAGCTTATATTACAATTTCCTCACAGGTTTTATTCACATGATTAAACCCAAAACAATCTTCTCAAGAAATGTGCTTTTTTCCAATAATCAGTAAAGATCCATGTTGTGAAAAGGGCAATTGGCTGCTGAAGATACTGCAGTATGTATTAGAAATTAGTTTGTCATCTCATTCTAAGCTTATGCTTCTTTGCATTAGTAAAATAGTCATTTAGTAGCATTTGAAGCATGTTTGTAGTATTGTACCTGATGTACCCAATTCTGCTCAGCTTCGTTCTAAACACTGTGGTTGTGCAGAGATTCATGAGAAGAACTGCCATCTCCGTCAGCTTTCACATGCCCCCTCTGAGATCCAACGCCATCCCTGCTTGAAACTCTTTGCCTGCAAATGAGGGATTAAACTTACTCTACATAGTCAGATGTACAATGGTCAGCTTAATTTTGTAATTGAGTTTTCTCAAGTGCATTTTTTATGCTCATTACCCCATGAACATTAGTGGGGGTTACCATGCAATAAGCTGAACACAGGAATAACTTTGTGTTCGAAAGGCTCTGCAACAGTTAGCCCCTGCACTAAGAGGAAAAGAGCTGATGTTTTCCTTTGTGGCAGTGCCCAGCAAAGCAGAGATGAAGTATCAGGGTTTGCTGTTTGGATACTACAAAAGAGATTAAAATCCAGGTCTTTGTAGAAAATTCTTTGAGTGCTAACATACTAGTTTAACAATATTTGTCATAGAACATTTACATGTGTATTTATTCTTTTAAAAGGCTTTCCTTAATCTTTGAAAAGAAATATAAATGTGAGCTGCAGGAGAGCAGAGCATTCAGCTGCATCTAAGGATAAAGCAGTATAGATGATCTGCGTGATAATCAAAGACGGGGATCAGCGGTTTGTATCTTCAGCAGGAGTCTGTGGGGAGGTACAGAAACCCTCTGCATCTTAAGCATCTTTCACAACTCTACACATCAGTATTTACTCCAAGCTGTTCTTTGATCCTCTGTGTGGTATTGCCATTGATCAGGCACCCCAGCTCAGCTCAGGAGGTATTGGATGTCTCGCTTCCTTCAAAATCTGTCTGGAAACCTTCCCAGGGATGCGTCTGCTGCTTTAATTTGCTATGGAGATGGAGAATTTGTGAAGAAAATTAAAGCTGGAATAAACTTTAAGCATCCTAAATCTTGATGCTGTTGTGGTAGGAAAGAAGATGTGTGTAAAACAAACGGAAAAAGCCCAAGAGTTGTTTTATTTTTAACCCTAAACTGTAACTGATGACATGTGAAAGGAACTGGTCTGTATTGTGGAAACAATCCCATGTTTCTATGATTTGTATGTGATAGAAGTGTTCTTTGACGGGAGCTGTTGGTAGATTATCAGTTATGTTAAATAGGAAAGTACTTGCCTGTCTGAAGGAAGGTTTTTTCACTTTTTTTTTTTTTGTATTTTACTTTCTGTTCTCTATATTGCAGACATCCAGAGGCTCTTCTACTTAGCACAGCCAGGGGTACTCGGTAGAGTCCAAGATACTGTAGTATAAAACAAGTAGTGTATGGCTCATTATTGAAGAAATATTTTACTTGCCTAGGAATTCCTTAAACCCCTTTCTCCAGCATTCCCATTGTCCTGGCACCTTGCATGCTTGTGTTACCATAACCTATCTTTATTTGGAAAGAGTCCCAATTAGGTCCCTCCCATCTGACCACCACAGGTCTTACTCACCCAAAGTTCTTCTGAGTTAAGGTTAATCGTTGCGTATTCTCTCCTGAGTTTTTGCAGCACAGTGCAAGAGACACTTAAATTAGCTCTGCTTTTATCCCGGGTTCGGAGCTTGCCTGCCTGTTCCTGTATTGCTGCCATCCGTCTTGTTTATCAGAAGGACCTCGTGGCCCTGGCAGCCTGGGTGGCAGGGAGGAGACCTGTGGCAGATGCAATAAGCCCTAACCAGCTAACCTGAGCATTAAATCTGGCTGTGCTGTGGACTGCAAACTCCCCAGAAGCGGCAGAGGAAATAATCCGATGTGCCTGTACCAGTTCTGTAGGTGTACTGCCAAGGTGCCACTTGAACTTGTGCTACTCCCCTCACCTGCAGCAACTCGCTCCAGGCTGCAGAGGGTTAGTGATTGGTTTGTGGCCGGAAATTTGTGTGCCGTGGGGTCTCGTTGCTTTGCCCTAACAAGGTTTTTTCACAGGAGCACATGAGAGCACTTCGCTGAAATTCTGTTTATTCCCCACTGAGGACACGTGTTTCCCTCTCCTTACCCTTTACTTTCTGTGTCTCGAAGTCCTCAGCTCATTTCTTTTTTCCATTCCCGGTCACCGGTTTGCTGCTGCTCACCTGTAAATCACCAGCCTCCAGGAATAATTTTCTCTGCTTCTTTTCTCAGCCTAACATATCAGGTGCCTCTCTGAACAAACAGCAAATACTTGCTTTGAGTAGGAAATACATACAATATATATTTCAGATTTTTTTTTTTTTTCATTTGGTGGTTAGTGGCATGAAGCCAGGATTATTGCAAATAAATCCTGGAACCTGGCTGAGTATTGCTTGCCCCGACTGTCCCCAGTACAGAGTGCATGAAATTCTTGCTATTCTGTTCACCTTTCTGTAACATCAACTGAAAGATATTAAAAGAAGATCTTGGCAGGAGTTAAGACGCTTTAATGCATTTAAAGGAGAAAAAAAAGACTTGTTTGCATATGCTCTTTCTTCTTCTCTTCCTTCCATCCCAGGAAGAGGATCCTCAAAAGCAGTTTACACCCAAAACTATCAAGATGCTGAGTTCTAAGTCTATAGTCTGGTTCGGAATAACTGTCCCGGGAAGTAACGGTTTGTAACTGCAGCTGCTCTGGTTGAATTTAATGAAATGTTGAAGGGAAATTACTGTAAGCATGCCCTTCTTTTTTTTCCCCCTGCAAACCAGTTTTTCACATAGTATTATGCAGCTATGTGACCTAGGAAAATTTAATCCCTTTTTCATCATGTAAACCGGGTGTGGGGTGGCAAGGAACTGCAGTGCACGTCAGGTAAGTGGCAGGACTAGTTACAAACCTATAATCAAGCTCAAGAATATTAAAGCAGTTCTATCTATTTTCCACCTCAGTGACTTCAAGAATCAGTTGAGGTTGAGCCTAGTTAGTGATGTTTGACAGAAGAGATCCATCAAAGCTGAGCTTCTTGAGAAGATTTTAGAGCTACAGTTAGGTGAATCCGGGGAAAAAACATTTCTCTAACAGGTTTTGGGACTAAATATTTAATAGCTGACTGTAGCTGGGACACTATTACTGCACATATGCCACGGTCTAATTCTGTATTTTCAGTGAGTTACAACTCATTACATGGAGTTTTCCTGAACCAAGTGCTGTAACCATGAATATTCTCCATAACCCTGCTCTACTCCCCTATGAAAATATGTCATGTAATATGGTTTTTTTGTGACTGGACAGTATGAGCAAAGAGATGGGAGCTCAGCATTGCAGTGTTATTTACCGACCCTTAGAAAGTGTGCTTTCACCTGACATGTGAATTTTAGTCTGCTGTATTTTGTTTCAGTTTTATTTTGTGGTTTATCTTAAGATGATACCTTTTCTGCTCTTCAGCCGGTGAAGTGCTTTCTCTGGAGCATCTCTCGTTTGCAGCTGCACCCACAGCTGTAGCTGCCGGAGAAAAGCAGAGCAAATGTGTCCGCTTTCTTGTCGCTGCAACAAAGAGTGAGGATGCACAGAAATGCTTTTATTTGAATTGCTGTGTTCAGAGTGTTTGGGGTTTTTTTTTTTTTATTTTCTTGACTTGAAGTGCTACTTCCATTTTCACTTTTCTGCTTGAGTGAGAAGATGACTGGTGTGAAGGTGAGCAGAGGTGGAACAAGGGTTGATAGCCTGGAAAAATAACTATTTTTTTTCCCATGTTACTGAAGGGAAAACTTCCAAACACAATATCATTGTAGGAAAATAAAGGTATGAATGCCAGAAAATACTTAGATTGGTCACCTAAATCCTGCGTCTTGCTGATGGTTTGGTATTGTTATGCTAGTGAATAAGTTCTTTATTTAACAGGGATTTTTTCACTAAAACATACGTATGTTTAAGTCTGGTTCTTGTTGGAGGGGTAGATTTCGCAGAAGGCAAATCAGAAAATAGTGGAAGTTGGCTTTAAACAAAACTTTCTTATTGTAGAACTCAGAGACAAAGGACCGTGAACAAATTGACAACATACTTCCTTGAACAGAAGAGCCCATCTGAAAAATCTGGGGGAAGAAAAATCACACTGATTAATATACTTTTTTTATTATTATTATTTATAGCAGCTATAAATCTAAAACCTCCCTGCAAAGCTCCATGTGCTTATTCTGGTTTTATACCAGGACAGAGGGCATCATGTTCTGGCACTGAAGAGGCAAATGGTTTTTCTAGGGACCCATATAGCTTACAGGTGGACAGGGAGGACGAGTTCTCACTTGATTTACAGACAGTTGGCCTGGCTTTACTGGTCAGGCTTCTCTGGTGTTCAGTTCAGCTCTCCTTTGGTGCAATCCTGCCCTTCACCTAGAATTATTCTGGTCTTTTCTCCAGCTATCACAGGGTTGCGGTTAGTTCCTGAATTACTTCTGATGTCCTGTGATATCCAGAATGTACATTAATAACATTAATCTTACTCACTGCCTTCCACTGCAAGAACTTCACTTTTCAAAGACATCCTTTTCCTTTAATGAGTGAATGCCAACATCATCTCAGAGTGGATAAAACAGAAGGGTAATGAATCACTGCCACAGAAATGAAAGTCATAAGAGGAAGCCAGCTTGGATGCTAACTTGCTTTCTAGAGCCTAGGGCAATACCTAAGAACAGAGGAAATATGGTCTTCTGGTTCAGCCCAAGCATTCAAAGCCTGCCTTAAAAGCTAGTCTTAGCTTGTGTATGTGCCGTGCATTCCGTGTGGATGTGGGGCTTTCTCTGGTGTGCTGGTCTGTCAGCTCGGTCACCTACATCTGCCATCCTGCCTGGGTGAGGTCCGGGTGCGGATTGCCTGGATTTATGGGCTTTCAGCTCCCTCTCTTCGCAGTGCCTCTTGCTACTTGGTGAGGGAAGGGCTTTGCCTCTGGAGACCCTCTCCTCTCCATTGCTGCCGCAGCTGCGTCCCCTTCCTATAGCAATGCAAAGTCAAAATAAGAGAATAGGCAGAAGGCTGCAAACTCCTGATCACTGGCTCTGCGCGCAGTATCTAGGCAATATATTGGAGTTTCACTCGTGCTGGCTGGGTAATCCATGGGTGGATTATGATCCTCTTCAAGCCTTCTGGAAAAACCATGCTGTGGGCATGCCTCATCTCTTCTCGTTTCAATCTAAAGTGTGTCATGAGGTGGTAAGGAAAACATCTTTTTACTCTTTCGTTTCCTAGAGCACCAACCCTCTTACATCTCTAGTCTCAGAACCTCTGCCTTGAAAGATTATTTATACCCATGCTCTTACTATTTAAAAAATAATCTATGCATACACCAAGTTAGAAAAATATTACACAAAGATAGCCCTTAATTAAACAATTTAGTGTTAGTCTAGTCTGTGTGATTAACTTTTGTCCTGTAAGCCCCTGAAACGGTAGTGCTAACAAATATTGCGAGGCATTTTAAAATTAAATGAAATGTTCTTTTGATTACATTAAAGATAATGCATTTTAGAATTATTCCTTCAGGAGTTGTTTCTCACCAGTGACAACACTGATCAATTTGCCTTGTCTTTCCCTGCAGAAGTAATGTTTGAGTCTCCTTGAGTCATCATTCGATCAAAGTGCATTTGCAATTGGGCGATTTGAGCAGTCTGAGTTGTCATCTTAATGCAAAGGTCCTAAGGGAAAGAAAAACCAGAATGTGCTTATGCATAGGGTAATAAATTGGTCTGAGTATGTGGATAATTACATAGAGGTAAGGAAAAGCAAAAGGTTTGGCGAAGAAAAGCGCCAGCCAACCCTGTTCTTAAAAGGCTTGATAAAGAGCTGTTGGAGTTGTTATTTTTCCAAGAAAACCAAATCACGACTCTTAATTAGTGCTACCTGCTGATGCTTGCAGGGGAAAAACAACTCCTGGATTACAAGGGCAGGACAGAGAAGTCCAGTGCTCTTATTTCTTCCACAGTTTATCGTTTCTTTGTAAAATTTCCTCCAAAGGAGGAAACCATAAGAAGCATTGCTAGTGTTGGTCGGATGAGCTGTGAAAGCATGGTTGGTTTGTGGTCCCACGCAGACACTTGGGTCACCAGGGGAAGGTCTGCAGTCCTCTGGGAGGACTTGACCAGAGAAGCAATAGCACCGCTGTCCTCACCTGAAAGGAAGGTAATACTTCATTTGTGGGTGGTAATACTTTATTTACGTTTCCATGAAAATTTAGAAATATTTTTTCTAATACAATTTTGTTGAAATAAAATGTTACTAATAGACGTTTCTTTGCTTAGTAGGATGTACCATCTGAAGAGGCACAGTCAACAGTTTTTACTATATTTCTTTTTTCCTTGAATTTTATTATCCATAAATAAAATTGATGGTAAACTTGGGGTATGAAAATTTTGTATTACGTTATTAGTAGCATAGTTTATTAACATAAATTTAGGGTAACATTATGTTGGTTTTGATCACAAAATTAAGAATGTAACTTTTGCACAGCGCAAACCAACCAAAACCTTAAAATTCAAAAACTATCCAGAAAAGCTTTAGACCCCTGTAGGTTTCCTCTTACGTCTTTCCTTCTTGGACATCCTCAGATATTAGGTTGTTTGAGCAATAACTCAACTTGGGAATCTTTTCCTTTCTAGTAAGTAAACAATTTATTTTTTCCAATTAAAAAAAGGCTAGGATTAAAAACCTGTAAGTCAAAGAGCAATTTCCTGCATAATGGGATGTCTGAAAGTGTATGCTGCAGGGGCTTCGAATATTGTGGTCATGCAGAGCAAGAGTTTGGGTGCTGCAGGTCTGCATTTCTTGGACAATTTGCCTTTTTGTGAATTTAATTAAATGTGTGCAAGATGCTTATTGTAACAGCAAGTATATACAGTGTATGTGTGTGTAAATGTATATGTGTGTGTATATCTTCAACGGAGACTAATATACCCATGTTGTTTACATAATTCCAGTATTAGCTGCAAGGATGGGAATTCACTCTCTCCTATCAAACTATCCCCCCGCAGTCCTACTGTCCAAAGCAGGTAATGCCTCCCCTGTTAAGTGAAAAAGTACAGGAATCAAAATCTCTTAACAGCCCTTTCCAGAAGCAAAATAATCTAGACATCCTGATTACTGATATTACATAATATAATGAAATGTCAACATCATCCTGCCACCAAAAAAAAAAAAAAAAAAAAAAATTAAAAACATATTAGAGTAAGGCAGGTTGGTCTGACATGAGCTGTAAGATTACGTCAAAGCACAAAGGGCTTCCCAGCAACAAAGCATGTTGAGCAGAACATGAGAATATAATTTAAGATACAAAATAAAAGCCTTTAACAGCTCTTTATAGCTTTATTTTGAATTTACAGCCAGTTTGGGGGATGGTATCATGATTAGAGCTTGGCAGACACCAAGGATTTGATCTGAAGCTTGAAGTTCTTGTAAATCGTTCTATTAAGCTCTCTGACAAGTTCCAGAAAGGTATTTATGTGCTACTTGGCAGTAGCTAATAAAAGTGTCCTATTTCTTCAGAGGTATATAAAAGTGTAAATTGTTTTGAGACTTCTCTAATTTACATGTTGGACTTACTGATGCGTATTTCACTTTTGCACGTTTTGGCTAAATGAGCATTCTGGCCTGCAGGGAGGAAAAAATTCCTGTCATTTCCTAGGCTGCTTTATATACCCAGATAGCTTTCTGGATGCAGTTCTACCTAATTATTGATACGCTCTAACATTGCTCAGTGTACTACCCAGAGGCCCCAAGAGTAGGAAAAATTGCATATTGTGAACATGAAAGCAATTTGTGCATTAACTTTACTTTCCTCAGGCTACAAGGTGCTTAAACAAATAGCAAGCATCAAGCATCTGAGTAATCCTGTTTGAATCCTGATGCCTTGGTAAATACTTAAGAAAAGCTTTTCATTGAAAGAGAAAAATGTGAGTTTTTAGAATTATGCATTTTTCTTTATGTATATGTTGCGGCTCATCAATTCCTCTTCTTACTTGCAGACAACGCAGATGCCATTTTGATTATCAGATTCTCCCTTGTGACAAGAAGTTGCATGTTCTCTCCCAAATACGTTACTCTGTGGTGCAGGAAGGCTGGAAGAGCTGAGACTGAAGAGGAATGGTAGAAATTACTCAACCACCTTGAACAACATTGGAGTCATCGTGACGAAAGGACATATTGAATATTTCTGTGGGAAAACAGCTTTCAAAAGGGCTTATTCTTCATATGTCACAACCTCTCCTGTGTTCCTTTGGCCTCTTCTGCACAAGGCATGATTGCACCATCGCTGCCTGGGTATAAGGAACACAGAGATTTTTTCCAGGCTAATTCACTGGATTTCAACTTTTATACTGAAATTTTCCAAGTTACTCATGGGATTTTTCTGGTGGGATTTAGTCATGCAGTTCCTGTTGAACTGCAAAGTACGTCCCCAAAGTCATTGGATAAATTCCAAAATCACAGGCTTGATGCTCTAACGTCAATAATGATTTCACTCAATTGGGTACAGCAGCTCCCCATACAGCATTTTTTTCCCTTTCTTTCTTGGAAAAGGCAAATCAGGTTTACTTCCCTCTGTGGGCTGAATTCTAGAAGGCAGATTTGCCTCACAAGATGTGACATGACATATCGAAAAAATTTGAATATTGAAAGCAGTAAACAGAAGAAACTGGACAGGCTGCTGGGTTTTGGTCTGGGGCATGCGTTCCTTCTTCCAAAAGCAATACCCGTGTGTAAATCAAGAAGCAATTGTGTGCTGTTAAGGAGACAACATGTTTACAACGTCTGTCTATGGGGTTTTATTCTCCCCTGTCTAGGCACAGGAGTTTCCAGTGGTCAGTTACGCAGTCACTGGGTGCCCTGATCCTCTGCAAGCAGAATTCGTTATGGGAAGACTTCCACTATGGCCAACATGAACAGCTTCAAACACTTGTTTCGGTAGCTGGGTCCAGGCACTCCAGTAGGTTTCCCTTACTGCTGCTTGAGAGGTTAACGCAGTTTACAGAGACTCCAAATGCTTTACCATATCCTTGCTTTGGGGAGAGGTGGATTTTTGTTTACAGTCAGCCAGAATTAAGACAGACGAGTTTGTGTTTCCAACGTTACAGCATTTTTTCTTGCCTAAACTGGAGCGGTTTTTTTTTTTCAGGGAAATATAGGCAGTGCAGCTTTCCATGACAAAGAAATGTACAAACTCCATTGAAGTGTGTTCCTGCACAATATTAATTCTATTTTTTCTAAACTGTGGGTAAAGTCAGGCAAAAGTAGAATTAATAGAAGTAAAGCTGTAGGTGTCTCCTTGTAGAGCCGGCTGTATTTTCAGAGCTCGTGATCTATTTCAATGACCGCCGCAAAATTCAATTACCATTCAAATTGCATTCATATATTCGTGCAGCTCAAGACAGTTTGGAGTAGATGTGGTTTCCAGGCTGTTTGTTACTTCTGCTAAAGAGCAGCTAAATGACACACCTTATTACCTTTCCTTACGTGAGTAGTCCCCACCAGTCTCACTGGGATTGCTTACAAGTGGCATGGGACAAACCCCTGAGTATTCCTGGAACTGCCCAGCCAGCCCCAGCTCTGTGGAGGTCAACAGGACTATGATCCATCTCTGACACACGCAGAGGCAATACTTGAAACAGGTTAATTTGTATGATGTTTGTCTTTGTTTATTGACGCTGATACAACAAATGCTGCAGTAAAATTTGAAGAAGTTCCACGTATGGAACGTGCTCAGTTTGTCCGCCAGGAGGGGAAGAGAGAAGCACAAGCTGAAAACCTGTAAAACAGAATGAGGAAAAATAGCAAAAATCCAGCATGATGCTGTCAAATGAGCATTGACTATTAAACACTATAATACTGAAAAACCCGATTTGTTCATTCAAAAAGTAGAGCTGAGTGGGGAAAATAATAATATATAAAGCATTTTTTCTTACACAGCTTTGCTACACGCTGTGAAAACTCAGTCAATCTGTATTTATTGATTTCGTACAAATAGTAAAAATCTCACAGATTATAGACAATATTATTGCATTTATGCAGTACTATGTCTTTTTGGGTTGGATGCCTTTATTTATTATGATGCAAAGCAATTCATTCTGCTTTATTAATGAAAGTAATTTATACAAGCACTGCCTAAACCTGCTCTCGTGGGAATTGGAGACAATATTCTCCTTGACTTGGATGCAGGAGGGAACAATCCTTTGCAATGCTCTGCATCTGGGGAGCATTGACATTTCTGGAAAACCTTTTATTTCTCCGTACAATGAGGTAAACGAGGAACAGGAAGACTATGTTCAAGCTTAAACAAAAAACGAAGAGAGAAATATCAATTCTGTTGTCTAACTAGTGGACAGCATTTCTACCAAACAATCAGTAAGCAGAATAAGTGAAATAAAAGCTGAATAAATAAAGTTTGTATGGAAAAGAATCACATGACTGCATCATACAGTATTGAAGATATGCTTTGAGAAGAAAATCTGTGGGAAATAAATGAGTACTCAAGTAAGCCAATGAAGGGTCGACTGAATACAACAAAATATTTTATGCCACCACAGACTAGAGAAAGCGTGTCCCAAACACTCCTCTCTGTCCTCACTTTGCACATGTGTGTTGCATCTTGAGTGCATTAAAACCAGGGGTGTCAGCTCACCTGGACTGGGGTGGGACAAGCCTCACTTGGGGCAAACCTCTGCCACAGTGATTCCTACCAGGAAATGTGAAGCTTGTGAGTGACCATTCTCTGATTTATCCATGGCTCATGTCTTTGAGTAAAAATCCTGACAAAGAAAGAAATTCAAGGGAGGAAAACCTGGGAGGTACAAGTCCTGTGTAGGAGCCTGGGATCTG
The DNA here is from genome assembly GCA_009769605.1 of Bucorvus abyssinicus. Lineage (NCBI taxonomy): Eukaryota > Metazoa > Chordata > Aves > Bucerotiformes > Bucorvidae > Bucorvus > Bucorvus abyssinicus. The sequence goes on along the minus strand of CM020041.1, from coordinate 4,151,326 downwards.
CACATTGCCCCTGAACCTACCTGGGGTTACAGCAACCCATGTAAAACTGAAGGTGTTTCTGTTTGTTCCTTTGTGGCAGTTCGATAAGTCTATTGGTCTTGCCTGGTTTTGATGTTGACTTAAAATTCCAGAGGAGATAGTGTTTTAATGCTAGAACTTTCCCTCTAGCTGTCTGTTCTTGGTCAGCCTATCCGGACTGTGAAAATGGTTTGACTCCTTCAAGAGCTCAGGAGAGATGTTTTGGACTTGAAGGGCTTGGCTAGAATAAAGCTGGAGGGAATGAGCACTATGGTGGCAAACCTTAACCGAACAGCTAAAGAAGGTTCTTTCCTTTGATCAACACTATTTACCCAATAACAGACCAAACCAGTTTCACTACATGATTTACTTCTTGCCTGAATTTAGATGTAGGAAGAAAGTTGCTTTCCAGCATTGTGAAATTACAATAACATGATATATTCCCTCACCAGGATGTCATGTATTCTCTCATCCTGAAATTAATCTTATAGAAGAGCAAACAATGACATAGAATTAATCAAGCGCTGTGACAAAAAAATCGTGATGGAAAGATGAACCCAGCTAAAATTAATTTTTTTGAGCGACAGCTTGAAGCTTAAACAAGTGGAAAACAGGGTGCAAATTGTGCCTAGCTTCAAGAAAGGGTTTTTAATGAGAAACGCAATGGCACAGCAATACTAATCAGTTATAAACCCATGATCCACCCGGGACGACTGAGCGAATATCCTCCCCATTCCTGCATTTTTCCTTCCCTTGCACAGCGCACCAGAGGGAAGCAGTGATGTGCTGCATCAATCACCCAGAGCAAGCTGCAGAGGCAAAGTGCCGGAGCGTTTGAGGGAATGCGGATGAGTGCGTTTGTGCTCACGTGCAGCTGACTGAGGCAGTGTCCTTTGGCGCAGGCTGTGTGATTACTGGAAAGAGAACTTTCCATGTATGCTCTGCTCCTTACTAGGCATGAGATAAAGTGTCCTGTGAGCTACCTTTACATCTGTCACACACTGGCAGCTGGCAGCTAAGGAGAGAAACCTTGGGATTCTCCTGCAGGCATCGTTCTGCAGCTGCAGACAGGACAAGCATCAGGGAAATCGCATGAACGTCAGCTGGTGTTCAGCCCCTTCAGCCTTAGTTCCTGGCTGCAACACAGCAGACGCCATCCCTGCCTCAGGTTTAGGGATGTGCAGCTTTGTGCGTTCTGTTTCTTTGGGTTTTTTCGGTGTGAGATTTATTTTTAAGAGCTGGTAAGTTTTTTGTTTTCCATATTTCCTTGAACTTTCAGTGGAAATCAGGTGACCTTTCACAAAAAACCCACGCTTTTCTGTCTTGCCAGGGTTGATGGAAACCAAGGCAGAGCCGGATCACTCCTCTCACAAGTTACTGGCTGAAGAGGGATTAACCCTCCCCATTGCAGCTGCGTTTCATCTTGAATAACAAAAGGGGTGGGTAGCTCCCAGCTATTTCTCATGTTCTACTCAACTATTTGTCAGCTGTCCTTACCTCTGCTAGTACTTCCTGAGTAACTGAGGTACTGCTGATTTCGTAGCAGTGAGATAGCACCCTTAATTCTTGCAAGTGTTTTGAAAATATCACTGTGGGGTTTTTTTTCTTCCCAGTTCAAGAGCTTGACAGACATGTACAAGGATGAAGTTTTGTGAAAGGTAACTTCCTAACTTTTCCATTTTCGAGGTTAAAAAGCCTCGTTAATGTAGAGTTCCTTTGTTACTTCAGTTTTTTTACAAGTGATAGTGTAAAGCTGGTAAATATTTACGTAGCTGTAGTGACGATAATAACGTGACCTATCTCGGGTTTCAAACCTGTTTCAGGATTTGCAAAATCTTGTTTTTAAACAACAAAGCCAAGCCCACAAACTTGCTGGCAGTGAACTGTCTTCTTTATCTAAGATCTGTGTATGTGAGGTTTATTCCTTGACAGAATACTTGAAAAAAGTGCTATGAAACAGAATAGGTTAAAAATTCTGCAGGAATAAAGAAGTGCTTGGCTCTGATAAATACGATTGATTGGCTCAAAGAAGGCTTGCTGTATGTCTCACCATCTCAAATGGAGTGTGTATCTTCAGCTGATTAATGATTAAGTATTTTTCTATGATTCCTTAGAATGGCAAAGAACGTACTAAAAAGGGACCTTTATATGGAGGGGAAGATCAATGCCAGAAAACATGCGTGAGATACGTGTTAACAGTGAATATACTGAGTTTTAGTGTCCTTTTTTGGTTCCTGTTCCAAGTCCTATGGAGTCTAAAAATGGAGATTGTTTAGTAGATAACAAAACATGACATGTGGAGAGAGAGTGCTGACTCCCATGAAACACCACCCTTAAACTAGTGAGATTTTACTGACTTCAGAAGAGGTTCCTCTTGGATACTGTGAGCAGAACAGGGTTTGTAATCAGCTCTGTGAATCCGCAGCTTACTCCCTTCACTTCTCGACATATTCTTGATTCCACTGCATCTTTGCAGCCTTTTTGAGTGATGTGTCATACATACAATTAAGTGATGAAATCTATCTCTTCCCGACCTAAGGTGAGATGAGCCATTACAAAATAATTTCTAAACAATGTGTCATCATCGTGCTATATTCAGCTTCTTAAGAGAGAGATATGGCTAATCAATGTCCTCCTCCTTTCACTCACAAATGTTAGTTTCCTTAGTTTAATAAAAGTCACTATAATCATGTGTTGTCTTCACAAATATTTTTCCATATCTGCTGTGACTGTGGAGCATGTCATGATCTATAATTTTCTTTCTTTATCTGAGAGTTATGATTGTTTCCTTCAAGTCTCCTCTATTCCAGGCTATATTTTATTCCAATTACTTCAAATGCTCACTGTAACTCATGCTTTCTACACCTGCAGTCACCCACCCTTTTAATTTTAAAGATGAGAGAGATAAAACAATACGTTGAAATCACCTGAGACTTGTACCCTATCTTCCAGTTGAACCTGGATAAAACGGAATGGAAATACTTCTGATGTCTGACAAGGAATATTCCAGTTTCAAACATCTGAATATATGTTATTCTTTTTCTACACTGGTAGAAAAGCTGGTATGATATGAGCCAGCCTCCGACCTTATCTCTGCTACTTCAGAAATTTCCCAAGATGGGTACCTTGTCCTCTTCTCTGTTCCTGGAGTTCATGTACTGACACTCTGAGAAGAGCGTGGTCTCAATGTAACAGCCCAGTTTGCTTATTGTTTTGCAGGAATTTAAATCCTCTTTTCTTATTTTCACTCTCATTTGGTTTTGGGGTATTTTTTGTTAACATTTTATTTTAGTTTTACTGCTTGGACTATGACAGCATCAGAAAAGCATTTTATTAAGACGCAGGAACCCTCTTTGTAATTGAGTGTAATTGCAGAAAAGCGCGCTCAATGGGATGCAGCTCTTCATAATCAAGGCTGCCTCTAGACTCTCTCACCATAAATAACCTGGTCTGCGAGCTGCAGTAGCTCATCTTTCCCCCACGTCTCTCCCAGGTGGAACATCTGTACAGTGCCATTGTGGTTACGCTCACGGCGCTGGGCACCAGTAACAAAGCTGGGAGAATGCTGAACCGCTCAGTCTCTATCACACACTGTGAACATGTCAGGAGAGCCACAGGAAGGAGTAAGGGCAGTGAAACCAGAACGGGGAGATACCTGTGAAGCTAAAACCATAATGAGGATGTGTTTATGAAGCCTTCAGTTAGAAAAGAAAAATCCAGCAGAAGTAATTTAAATAATTTCTGGACTGGAGAACACATTTTAGGGCGGCTAAAATTCGAGTTGGATTTCCTCATTCAAGCTTCTCTCTGGTTTGAAAATCACTTTACAGCACAAAAGAGCAACAGATGCAGTTATAATTTTCCTGTGACTGTTGGTTCCACCTAATGTCTCTTTCTTCGGCTGGATTTTTCCTCCCATGATTTTAGTTTTGTAAATAAAGAAATTTATTTTAAAATTTTGTAAGTAAGAAGATGTCATCAAATAACATTTCTTATCTTCACTGCTTATTTCTGCAAACACCTCTCAGAATACATTTCAGGTTTACTTTGAAGACACAGGTTTTCAGACCTCTCCAGATTTCATCAGTAGCAGACAGAGGTCTGTGTGAGGTGTCTGGGCTCACAGCACAGGACAGCCGTTGTAAGCATATCCTGTTCCCCTGAGAACGTCGAGGGTTACAGCTGGCTCAGGAATGACTACCATCTAGAGAATCCTCACAGTGCCAGCTGCGGTAGCAGCCTGGGCAGCAAACAGCTGGAGGAAAGGGTGATCAGAACAAGATAACCTGCTGACTTTGGAACAACAAAAATAAGTGAAATCGGCGTTGACTGTCCGTAATCCACGAAACCGCAGAACAACGTGCAGCTCTAGCTCCTCTGTCACTCCAGCAGTGTCAGTGTTTTGGAAAGGAAGGACAGAGAGAACGAAGGACTGGGAGACCCCAGAGGATCACGACAAACATCTGATGCTCCTGTCCCTTGTGGCCCTGGCATATGGACCCTCGTGAGTACTGGACTTTCTGCTCTGGTTTTTAATACATGTTTGAGACCTCTGGGGGTCTTTTTGCTCCAATATGCTGCCGACACCCGGCTGTACATGTCTTCTGCAACAGATGTGCTCTCCAGATGTCCCTGGGACTCAAATATTAGTACACGCAGAGCTGCAGTGATCCATACAGCTCCAGAGGAGGAGGATGTTGATAAAAAGAAGGCAGTGCTCCAGGCGCTTGCCCTGGTGTAGGCTTTAACTCATCGTTCTGCCGTCATTGAAGCAGACTGGAAGGTTCTGCACTGACAAGGGAGAGGCTTTCCCCCACAGTGTTCGTGACAGCCTGAACATGTCCTATACACTGGTGACCACTAAGCTATGCTGGTGCAAGTGTTGGTGGTCTCAAATCTGACACAGGTTGACAGGACAGGGGTTGAGCATCATGTAATTCTTCAGCCCTTTTTGATTTCTGCCCCACCCCAATTAATTTTTTGAGGGTAGTTTTCTGTGGGTTAATTATGTATGGGACTGAAATTAAAATCCCAGGTAGTTTTACCTCCTAAAATGAAGAAATCCCATGGCGAGCCTTCTTTTGAAATCTGTTGTGAAGCCAGCGGAACACTCATTTGTTAGTAAAAAGCAAACACAGCTTGTGTGCAGTCAGCGCAAGGGTCAGCAACGAGTTACACAGCCCCAGCAGCAGAGATTTGGGTGGAACCGTGATTATGCTGCTGCTGCCGCACTGCACCCAAATCCTTCTTGAAGTGACTTTTCCAGAGTCCCTCGTCCAGCCTATTAGTATTAATGCCTCCTGACCAAGTCTGATTTCTTTGGTATATGTTTTCACCTGCTTTCTGTCTCCTTTACTCAGTATTCTCCGCCCAATCTTGTCTGGTAGGGGTGGTAATGGCTTTTGCACACAGGATATAAAAGTTCTGAGGACGAGAGCAGTTGAGTAGAGGAACCAGAATGATAATTCACGGAATTCTCAGCTGTCTTTCAAATGCCTTACCTGTGTATAATTAAGAGCTTTACCTAGCTGCACTTTTCCATATCAGTATTATTGTTGAGATAGATATGACTACTGAGATGAGTAAGGCTTAAAAGCTCACCCCGGTGTGTTTTAGGAGCGCGTGTGAGTGCTGCTGGAGGACTGCAGTGTGTAGCTGTAGAACTGTGCTGGGTATTGCGGATGCATGTTTAATGTGTTTGGTGGGGGTTACAGATTTTGGGCCACACTTACTGCCTCTTCTTTGGACATTACATTCATAGTTGTTGAACAACGCTGTAGAATAATTAAAAATAAACAAATGGCATATGTTCTTCTCTGAAGGCAAGGAACTTAATCGTGCATCTTTTTTCTGCATCTGCCATGAGAACATAGTTGCCGACACTTTTGAACTGTTAGATGTTTTGCTCTGTGTAGACTTCAGTAATTGGCTGAGCGTGAAAGCTCTCTTGGCAAAATACAGTATGAAGCTAATACATCACTTCAATTTCACCAACACCTCATTTTGAGAACTTAACTGGTTTTTATGTGTTCTGGCCTTCCTATGAGTGGTGTGGAGCAGAAAATTTCTCATGAGCCTAGAAATTGTTCTTAGTATTAGATCAACAAATTCCTATAGACTTCTTCCTGAAAGAATAAGGCAGTGTTCAAGAAATAATCAATGGTAATCCCAAGCATATCTTTATTTTTGTTTTCCTTTTTTCTTGTTCCTCTAACTTCTTTTTTTTTTTCATAAGAACAAGTGACCTGGATTGTATTATCAGTAATAGAAGAAAGGTAAGAGAATAAAAACCCCAATATTTAACCCCAAAGTTAAACAAAAATACGAAGACTATATGGTACTAGCCCAGAAATAGTTAAATGGAGTCACTTTGACTTATTGCTGCTTTATTTTTTGTTGGTGCAAGTCCCATCAGCCAATCTGGCCACTCCTGCTGACCGTTCTTCATGTCAGTCATCTGCTAACAGTAACAGACTCTGTTTTAAACAGTGGGTCTTTTGTTACCAGAAATCAACTTTATCTTCCAAGCAGTTATCTTTTAAATTACCATCATGGAAAGGGTAGGGGCGGGGAGGGTTTATTTTCCAATTTTTTCCCCAGGAGCTTGCCTTTAATGCACAAAGCCTCTGGAATGAAAGGCATCATTAATGTAGCATCAAAGAAGCCAAAGAAAGAATAACCTTTTCTCAAAGCAGAGGTGGCTATTTAATGAACAATTCGCTTAATTTTTAGCCACCTTTCCTTTCAGATGAAAAGCAATAGAAATACATGTCAAAGAAACCAATCATGGCAAAATCTCTGTCCAATAGGCAGAGTCTAATAGAAAGAGATGATAGTACAAAGGACTGGAAAAAGCAGCTTCTTTCTTTTTCTCTTTTGTTGAGAGCACAAAGATAAGTACATGGCAATCAGATGATTTTAATGAACAATCCAGTTGTTTGGCCTGGATAATGTAATTCCAGATGCAGTCTGTAGAAGCTGTTTGAATACAAGCTGGTTCCTCCTCTGGCGGGAGCACACTGCTGGCTGTCAAGGCAGCCCTGCTGCAGGGGATCTGTCTTCTCTAGAGGGTGCAGGCAAAGACGTGCGAGAGAGCAGTTGCAAGAAAAAATGGTTTTGAATGCTTTTTCCTCCACACGCTTTGCAGAGGTTCAGTTTTACAACAGCGTGCAGGACCCGTCTGGTTTTGAGTGCAAAGTTCCCTCTGCACTGAATATAACATCTGTGGTGATGATAAAAAGCCCTAAGCCTGGGAGATAAAAATTCTAATGTGTTGCATCAAAATCATACAGGAATATGGAGGCATAATGTGATCTCTTTTGTTACACACATCAGCTTGTTTTGGGAATGTCTTTGTGGTGGGGTGAGGCAGAAGTGGGAGACAGATAGAAGACCACTGGTAGGAGTAATCGAGCATGATGTTACAGAGATTGAACCAATAAGTACACAGATAGTCTTCGCTACTCAGCAAACTCTCTAGATGGTTGGAGAAGTTACGTGAAAAGGCTGTTTTTACCAAACACATTGGAAGATGTCTTAAAATTCCAGGCAAGCTTGGAGCAAGTCACGATTTGTGGACAGCATTTGCTGCTAGTCACTGTCTTCCCTCCCCTCACTTCTCATTAGCACAATCTTTTTGATGATACATTTGAAAAATCAGGCCTCCAGCTGTACTTTTCCCAAGAGTGGCTGTCTCTTCTTCTATCCCTTCAAAATCCAAACAAGCATATGCAAAACGTGAACATTAAATTTATGTAATCGATTCGATATTTTCTCAAAAGCAAAGTATAAAAATAGCTCTCTGGATGTAGCGCAGTTGAGCGGACTTCAGCGTGTGAAGTACATCTATATTGTTGACAGTAATTATAATGTTCCTTTTTTTTCTCTGTAATGGTTCTATTACTTGTGTTATTGCTTCTTTTCTTACAAAATGAATTATGTCCCTGGAGCTTGTGTGAGAGATTCAGACTTACTAACTAGACTTGGGGAGGTGAAGCAAAAATCTTACTCATCACTTAAAACAGCTCATAGCAAACTATGGGAATAACAACTAGTTGGAAAATGGAATTGATTTCCATGGTTAGTATTTTGTGTGTACTTTTGACTATAGCTACTAAGGGCTTACCTTGGACTCTAATGAGAAATTTATATTTGTGTGCCTGAATCCCAAAGATTAAATACAGGCATTTGAGGTTGCCTGGATGATTGTGCTTAATTCTCATCTACTGAAAAAAGTATTTTTAGCACTGCGTTTCTGCAGTTTAGGAGCCTTTCTCTGCTGGACCTTCACATGAAGAGCACTCTAAACTTTTTAAGGTGCTGGGCTGCTCGCTCCACAGCTGGCTGAACGGTGCATTTGGAAAGAACTGGCACCTTTGTGTTTGTGTACTGCCTGTGACTGCAGTGCGCTGGCTCAGCTCTGCAGCCTGCACCTGGTGGTGACAAGGACATCCCATGGATTTGCAGAGAGGAGGAGATTTTAGGAAGGAACTCCTAGGATATTGTTTCTAAAGGAAATTCAGCTATTATTATTATTTTGGGATACATATTGCTTGGTTTTTTTCTTTTCAGTCAGGGCTCTTGTTTAACTGTTACTCTTCACTGTGAATCTTAAACAGAGCGTAGTACAGCAGATGCAGATTTCTGCTCTTTGCCTTTAAAGAGACACCCCAGATTTCCAGCTGGTAAACTCTGGGATTGATGTGTGGCATTTTACTTATATGTAATCAGGAGTAATCAAAAATACAAGTCATGAATAAAAACCTAACTTCAACAAAACCTGGAATTAAATACATATTTTATCCATTTTATCTAGCCTTCCCATCAAAATGGTACTGCTTTCTCTAATTTGAAATGCTAATTGCGTGTAGGATCAAGGGGAACTGTAGGTGTGTTAAGTGTAGCTTTGCAGCTGTGTAGCACTGAGCTGACAAAGCAGCTCATGGGTTTGAGGTGAGAGCTATCCTTGCTCCTTGGCCCTAAACTAGACCATGTTCTCTCACCCTCCATTTCTTCTGTTTTCAACCTAAGCAAATGCGTTTTGCTTCCCATGATCAAATCCAGCCATACTTAATATAAATGGTTTTGAAATTTCTCTTGCATTTTTCTTCTTCTGTTTCTGTAGCCCTCCATTAAGAAAACTCTGCATTAAAGCTTTTTGTTCCCTTTCCTAGTGAGAGCAACTCAAGCCAATTCACTTGCCCTACTCTGAACACCCCTGAGTTTTGGGAAGTGAAGAACTGAAATTCGCAGGCATTCTGTGAACAGAAGAAGACACCACTGCTGACATTACGTCTAGGCACATGAGTGCTGGGTATGATGGATGTTGACAGATAGATGAGAGTAAACAAGGTGATGGGAAGATATTTGTCGGCATGCTAGGGATTGATCTTCACATGCCAATAGGCAGACTCCTATCAAAACTTCTCGAAAGCCTTATGGGGGGGAGGGAAGGGGGGGAGAATAAAAAATGAGGTGGTCTAGTGTATTTTTTGGGAGTTGGTAAGGGAGTAGGATGGTGAGCAAGGTGGTGAGTGTCTTTTAAAATTCGATACACAGGTGATGGAGGGAGGGCTGGTGGATGGTTTTCATCTACAAGCCATTCCAATGATGTGTCTCTTTTAATGTGAAACAATGTGTGTGTGCGAGTCCCAAAAGCCCCACCAAGCTTTGCAGCAAGGATCTCGTGGTGTGAGAGATGTGATGAGAAATCAATAGCAACTTTTTCACAGCTTTTTTTGGCACAATGAACCCTTTGCCTCCAGCTTAGGAAGCGTTTCTGTGTCTACCTTAGCACACAGTGAGGTCGAAAAGGGCAGATCTGTATAGAGAAGCAATTGTTGCTGAGTACTTATGCACACATTTTAAAATGCTCAGCAGCTGAAACTTGGTGTCCTTGAGAAGGACAGCTCAGTTAACTATGGAAAATTCTGCTTCAATAACTTCTATTTCTAGTTTGCCAAAAGGGGCTGTAATTGGAGAGGTCTCTTTTAGTCAAGCATCAAAAATACTTCAAGTAATATGTTGTACTAATACAATAATTATCCCTTAGAGATGTGTGACATCTTCAACTTTAGAAACTTGTTCTAAGGTGGAGGCTTTATACTACAGTGGTGTTATCAGATTTGTCGTATAGAGCTGTTCTAACATACGTTTATGAAGTAGTTTGGATGAGTCAGTATATTATCTTACGGGACTTGGACTTTTTTATTTGGATCTGGACACTGTCATTCCAGCAATATATTCTTATAGTGAGGGGATTTATTTCTATTTTCAGGCAGTTTTAATTTCCTTCTTGGCTGTATTTAAGGGGGATCTATTTCTACAGTCCATTTCCCTAGAGGAACTTGATGGATATAGCTTTTGTAATATTGCATAAATCAGAAATATTTCTCTTTATTACTTAGTGTAGCTGTTCCATTTATTAACTTGTTGAGGAGAAAAAAACCTTTGGATCCAATTCTTTCACTTGCAAGTAATTTACTGTGAGTTGTTTTGCTTTTTTGGATTCAGAGTTAGCTTCCAAGATGGCAAGGGAGAGAATTAACAATTTAAGGAGAAAGTATTTTGGCATTGCATACATATATTTGCGTTTTCACTTGGCTAATTTCAGCTTCAGCTCTTGCTGCTGCTGTTGTATGAAAACTAGAAGAGTCTTGTCAGAATTTTTTCTGTATTAGAGGTCTTGGGAGGTGTAAACAAGTGCTAGTGTAATTCTAAAACGTAAAGGTTCCCTAAAAAAGTGTGATCAGGCCTGTCTTATCTAATCAGAATATAAGCAGTACCCTTGTAGCAGATTTCTGAGGTGTCTGAGATGCCTTGAGAGATGAGAGATCCCTGTGCCTTTGCTGCCTCTGATTCCAGCACTGTAGCAGATCAGAAAACGGACGAACAAGATGTAGCCCTGTGCTTTACATCAGGTCAAACTAACTTTGCAGAGGGGCTAAGTCCTTCTGAAAAGAAGAGCAACAATGCTGACATTGTTTATCTCATTCTAAGATCTTAAATATTGGATGTTTAAGTGATCTTGTTTCTCCTGCCTGCCTGGAGTCCCAGGAGCGGGCTGGCAGAGGGAGCCAGCAGGAACTCTAGTCTTTCATCCCTCTACCAGAGTTTCCATCAGACCTTGGCTCTTCTACTGACAGCTGCTCCTCCTGAGCACTTTGCAGGATATTTTCCTGAGCCAAATATTGAGGACAGATACTTGGAACAAGATTCCCTGGATTATCAAGGTCTGGAGCCACAAGTCCCTAAGTTCCACAGGCTTAACCAAGTAGATTGCTTTGGCTGAAGTCCTCAGGCTCTGGTCCCAAACAGGTGCCACTCTGCCCACATTATGAGGACTTGGGCAGGTGAGTGCTGCCAGCTACAGGGCACCATCACTGCCCTCATCTCAAAGGGAACAGGGCTCCACACTCCTCTGCTCTCCGATGAAGAGCTGTAGGAGCCTCCGATTGCCCGAGTGCTGCTGCTTCCCTGGGCAGCAGACATTTATGGGAGACACAGGCCCTTGCTGCCACCCACTTCTTCAACTTTCTTGCAGTGACGGACCTTGAACTGAAGTTCCAGAGTGAGCCTGACTTTATTAAGTCAAGAGGGGTCTGTTGCTGACTTGGCTGGAGCACGGACTTAATCTCTTCTTACGGAGTCAGTGGATAGCTGGCTGGGCCAGCATGCTAGTAAGTTAAGACTTTTTCTCTTTGGAGAAACTGGTGCAAGGATGGTTAACTTCCAATCTGAGAGCACTGGGTTGCAGTGACAAGCAGCATGTTTAGTGAACACCTTAAGGCAGTGCATATATGTGGCAAGCCCTGTAATCCCTGGGATTGGACAGAGACCAATGAAGCAAGGTCACTGTCTCCTTTAATAACAGGTTGAAAAATAATTAAGGCAGAATTATTAAAAAAAAAAAAAGAAATAAAAAAAAAAAAAAAAACAAAAAAAAAAAAAAAAAAAAAAAAAAAAACAAAAAAAAAAAAAAAAAAAAAAAAAAAAAAAAAAAAAAAAAAAAAAAAAAAAAAAAAAAAAAAAAAAAAAAAAAAAAAAAAAAAAAGAAAAAAAAAAAAACCAAAGTCTTCTCTCAGGGTTCGTGGTTAGAAGGGGATCCCCAAAGAGGTGTTTCTGTTGCTGCCTATGTCAGTGTCCTCTGATGCTGAGAGGAGTGAGAAAACCTCTGTGCTGAAGTGAGCTTGCAGGAACAGCTTCATTAGATTCCTTAATGTGTGTCTCTTTAAATATAGTTTTTCTGTATGTAATTTCCTACATTAGTTTATAATAAGGAAGAGTTTTCATGTCTGCTGCACCACAAACTCCTCCATCTATCGTTGACTCATCTGGCAGTGCAGCACAAAGGAACAGCCTGGATTAAAAATGCTTTTATGTGTGGGGCTGACAGAGATTTGAACCTTTCCCATCACCAGAGATTTTGCTTCTCCTTTCTTTGGCTGCCCCCGGCTTCCATTATCGTTCGTAATCTTTTAAGAATCAGAAAAAACTAAAGAAGAAAATGAAGCTTTTTCTAGCATAAGAGGAATAAGCAAAGTTTACTGTTCTTTCCATTACTGTCCCATAGTCTGTTCCTCGCGGTTGCTGTTTTTCCTCCTCTCTGTAAACAGTGTGAACAGTTTGATTCATTTGCATAGCATCGTTTGTGCCTGTTGTCTATCTCACAAGGAAAAGGCATCAATTCAGACACTATTTAATTCACTTGTATTGGACTGCAGTCGTAGAATGGATGCTACGCAGGATTTGATTACACAGAGAATAATCTTTTTTACCGCTTTCAATAAATGACTGGTGCCCAATACTTCTCATTTTATTGTTGTGCCTTTCAGGCTCAGCAGGGCTCCCTGTGAAATTCGCTGAATTTTGCCTATTTATCTCAAGGTGATGGGTAAGCGTGAAAGCCCTTGGATTTTTTGTTCTTTTGCTTAAGGACAACTACATGAGTATCAGCCATGTATCTAGTGCGGAAACCACAGTCCTACAGGTAATTTCTTACACAAGTAAAATCCTGTTGTGTACATCTGATTACCATGAAGATCAAAACCCTGCCGCTAGAACCTTCCACAGTTTTTTCAACTTAAAATAATACACTTGGGGTATATGAACTCTTACTCCTTATGTTTTATTAAATTGTCTCTTTAAAACTTCTTTCCACTGATGGCCAGGTTAAGACACATAAATAATAGAAAATGATCAGCAAATGCTATTATTAAAGTAGAAAGTAACTGGTTGCTTTGCAAATAAACCTTTTAAACTTCCTCCTAAGTGACAGTAATTACAGAGCATGTCTTGCAGAATCTCACCCACTACACACAGGGTATGAGAATGTGTCCGGTGGCATTGGACGCGGATGTTTTTATTTGCAAGGGGATGGCCGCCACTCAGCTCTATTCCAACAAAAGCAAGACCAGAAAAATCTCTATTGTAAAGTGGTTAATGCATTTAAAAGGAAAAAATAATGTGCTTGGAGACCATGAACATTTTTTCTTTTTATTGTGTAGTTGCTCTGTAAAGGATAGCCAAGGTTACACAATGACTTCCTAGAAACTTTGTTTTAGCACAGGAAACACTGCTGGGTTTTGCATCGTAACTTAGTTATGGGCAGCGAGAGGATCCCGTAGTGTCACTGCATGGCAGTGCACCTCTGGCAAGCATTAAATGCTGCTGTTATAGACCCTGAGTCTACGGGCTGGTTTTCTTGGTGTATTTATCTCCATGACTAGACAGACACATGTCAGATGCTGTGGTTGGGGCATTCTGCTGCTGTCACTGAACAGCAAAATGAATATTCCTCATGCTTTGCAGAAAAAGTGTGGAGGGAACAATAGCATAAATAACACAGAAGTTCTATTAAGCGGCTGACATTGGTGGCAAACTGTGGTGAAATCCTGACAAGGAGAAGCTTTTTAAATTCCTATGTCAGGTGTTGCCATGCTCAGAAGTCCTGTGGATCATGAATTTTGGGCTAGGATTCAGCAGGAATCAGGCTGCTTGATTTTTAATATCCTCAGAGAGCCCCCCAGTAATCAGGAAAGCACCACAAAGATCATGCAGCCTTGTGACATGAAGGTGTCATCTTCTGTCTGCTCTCCAGCCAGCGCCTAGAGGATCTCAACTCACAGAGAAAAGGTCAGTGGAGAAGCTGTGAGAAAATCTCTAACTAAACCTCAAACTTTTTGTGGAGTTGCATCAATTTGGACATGACTTCCCTTGGAATGTTTCTCAGAGCAATGAGACGTGGCTAAAAATTGCCTGCAATAGTCCACTTAAGGTGTGAGAGATTCAGGCACTTGGGCTTGGATTTGTGACCTGAGGAACTGCTGGCCTTCACCCCTTCACCCCTTCCTCAGCAGCCCACCCAAATACCAATGCATCCTGGCACGGGTCTAACAGGAGATTCACCTCCCCTTCTGCGCTCCTCAGAAGCTCACAAGGACTGTGATAGGGGCTGCTGTAGGTACTCAGGAAGGAGCTGGGGGTGATGGGAAATCATCCGCAGTTGTTTGTGCGAAAGTCAGGGGAATTCCTGGTCTCCTTTCTGTCATGTTATTCACTAAAAACTTCCCTTCTGCAAGAAAAGTTTTAATAAGGTAACTTTTTAAGTCTGTGAGAGAAATTAGGTAACACTGGAAAAGATCGAGGATCCAAGCCTTCCAAAAGCTTTACACATGTTTACCTGGTATTAACTCAGTAAACCATCACCGTACAAACCCAAACCAACCAACCAACCAACAACCACCACAAAATTAAAAAAATCCGCTTATTTCAGAAATTCTAAGATATTTAAAAAAAAAAAAAAACCACCAGAATAAAACTACAGTGGAGTGTTCTTTGAATGTTCCCATTGCCCTGGTGGTGCTTAACATGATGGGGAAATTATTCAAAAGGAAATGAAATGCTAATTATACCTAAAAATGGCAGCATCTGATCCATCTGCATAACCTAACTTGTATGGCTGTCAATAAAATGTCAAATCTCTGAACAGAAAAGTCTAATATTTATGAAAGTAAACTTGTCTTAAAATTGTAAATAGAGAAAAAGCCTTTTGGTTCTGAACAGTGACTGTATCCTGGGGCAGCTGACTCGTTTACTGGGAACCAGGGGAGCAGTGGGACGGGCACTGCTTAAAGGAGGCTGGGAAAGAGAAAACATTGTTAGTCACCAAGGAGCAGGTATTGCACTGGAAACTGCCACGGACTTGCCTGACTTCATCTTACGTAGAGGGTATTGTCAATTGTAGGTAATCCTTGGTAATTAAGTCTTCATCTCATTTGCTTCTTTTGCGTGGCAGCAGGAAAAATAACATCCCCATGCAGCTGCTCGTGCTCAGTTTATCGTTTTAAAAGACACAGCCCGTTTGACTCGTGCTCCTTCTGTGTTGGTAGGTTAGATGCTACTCCCTGTGGGCCAGCAGTGCCTCTTCAGCTGTAAATGTAGGTCAGCTGGCTGCCGAGGAGTATGTTCCTGATCTGTAAAAGCACAACCCCTCACACGCAACTTCACAACGTGCTGCATTTCTCTGTCTTCTAAGAAAGCTCTTTGTGCTGGAGCAGGGAGGGGTCCAGGTGCCCTGGTGACATTTGCAGCCCTAGCAGCCCTTTTTACATCTTTTTACATCCTGGGCTGCCTGTGTTACCAGCCCCGTGATACAGCCACTGCCAACAGTCTGCCTGGCGTGACACAGCCATGACGCGCCAGGCAGGCTGTTAAAGATGTGTGTGGACCTCACTGTTGAGATTTGCAGGTTTGAAGATGAAATTCTAGAAGAAAAAGGCTTTTGAGTTGGCCGAAGGTAGTGTTTCATACCATTGGAATTAAAGACATGTCCAATGGCAAACCGTCATCCACCAGTGGCTGGCAATGCCGGAGGAAATGTTTTTTTTACTGTGAGGGTGACTGGGCGCTGGCACACGTTGCCCAGAAATATGGACGCTCCATTCCTGGAGATACAGAAGAGCCATCTGGATGTGGTCCTGGGCAATTGGCTCTAGGCGGCCCTGCTTGAGTAGGGGGATTGGACCATATGACCTCTAGAGGTCCCTTCTGACCTCAACCAGTCTGTGATTCTGTGAATTCAAAGTGTGTGACCTCAAATGAAGCAAGCCTTGTAAAAACTTTCATTAACTGCATATTGCTGTGACTGGTTGCTCTTGGGTTTGTGTCTTGCCTCATTTTTTTGTTCAGCCAAGAAATCCCTGCTTTTCATCCAGGCTGGTGCTGAACTATTTATGTGAGGTTTTTGCCCTGAGCTACCTCAGGGTTTTCAAACCTGGAGCCAGCTGGTTTCTGTCCTCACTGTAACTGCCTGACTCGTGCACTTCTGGCTGTCTCCAGAGCAGACCGTGGGATACCATGTCCTCGAAAAAATACCCTTGTCACTATAATCACAGTTGAAGAGGAATCTAAATATCATATTCTTTCAAATCTCTGAGTGTTTTCAAAAGGATATTTTAAAAGGGACGTTTTGTTTTGCTGATATTTTTTTTCTTTTCATTTCAAGCACCATTAAGAAGCCTCCTGCAGTTTTGCCTCTTCTCTCTGTGTAGATACTGCTGTTGGTTTATAGCAACCATTGTGTACTTCTGTGATCGATGTATTTATCTTTTGAAACATAATTAAGAAACTGCAGGCTGCTTTTTTTCCTTTAAAGCATTTCATTTTTCCCCTTAAGGAATCCATTGACTCTCATGTAAGACTCTAAATCCCCTTTTTAATAGGCATGCTGCTTTCTCTTTTATTAGGTAACTACTTCACCTTCTCCATAATACCCATGTTTCTGTATGAAAAAGCCAAATTTATCCAGAGCATTTGCTTGCTCCTCTACGCAGGCTTCTTGTGTAGCTTCTCCTGACCACTTCCCACTGTTTCAGTCATTTTGCATAGACAGACATTCACCAGCAGCTCTTAAGTTCCAAACAAAACAAGCTCTAGGAGGGAACAGTTTTCTTTTTCTTAGGGAACACATAATTATCCACTCCTTATTTTATATGAAACTTGTTTTCCCATTAGGCTTACAAGGGGCTGCAGCTGTAGCTTTCCCTTCAATCTCCCAAAAATACTCCAGTGCTGGATTTGCTTTCTGGTCATTTTAGCAAACTAGTTTAAAGCAAAAAAATCACTAAGTTGCCATATCTGGAAATTGCACGTCTACATCATCTGCCTCCACAGGGATGTTAGTCTAGCGGCATAGACTCTCCTTTTCACTCGCTATAGTTGAAGAGCTGATCCTATAGCCAACACAGCAGGTACTGGAGTGCACCGGTTTTGGCCTCAGGAAGTAACGAGGTTGTAGTGATGGTGGTTTGGATTCCCTTTGCTGCGTAACAAGATGAAGTTCGCAGACAAGCTCCTAGGGAGGTTGCGTGTTTCCTCACGATTTCTGCTTAAAGACAGGAATGGGCTTTGCAGCCACCTTTACACAAACAAGCTCAAATTTGATGCCACAAGGATTTTTCCAATGCTGCAAAACCATTTCCCTTCAAATGCCTTTTATTTTTGGTTTTGACATACTGAAACAATCTTATAATCTCTGCATTTTTATAAGGAAAAATTACTCTTTTGTTATTTCTTTCCGCAGCCTAAACAGAATAATTTGAAAGAGTTACTTCATATAAAACCGTGAAATCTGCTTTATTGAATTCAGTATTTGAAGTGAGTAGGGGCAGAAGATTCTCACCCTTCTCATAGTTAAAGCAGCAGACTGGAGAAACAGGTAGCACACTCACTTCCTGAACACTGAAAGAAATGTGAAAGTGTAAGTGACCTCTCTCTGTACAAATTACTCAGGTTTGGTTTCGGTAAAAACACTCCCTCTTCCTGAAAGAAAACCATTTTGTAAAAGGTGGCGTATTTTCTTGATGGGATCCTGATACCTTCTAAAGCTTTCGATGGAAGCTTGGTAGCAGAGGCAGTATTAGGCTCTTTGACTATGATTAGCCTCTTTCAAAATGAACATGAAAAAAAATGTGCACTGGTCAGAAATGTGAATCAAAATACATAAACCTATCTCCAGTTGTCAACTCAGCATCTTTTGTTATGAGAAGAAGATGGACAGGGAAGCTTCAGGAGGAGCATCATTCACACCATCTCAAGGTGCCATGGATAATCAGCCTCAAGGGAAGTCCTGTAAACTCAGTGGTCTTTCCACATGCTGAGTTAAGGTTTATTTTAGACCCTTGGTCATATCCTGGTGCCACCGAACCAGAGATACTGCTAAATAGTCCCCTGGGCTTCCTACGTACTATATGTACTGCAATAGGTGGACAAACATGCCTTGAGTATTCTCTTAAAATTCTGAACTGGTGGAGGAAATAATGTTAGATTTCCATTAGAACTTTGAAAAAAAAGATTTATCTCCTCTCCCATTATCACCTTGCTAAATCTCTTTAAGATCCACCTTCTTGCCCTTCCAAATTTCTCAGAAGAACCATGTAAGACAGGTGGCTTTCATGAGTCATCTCTTATTGACAGGACTGTCTGTCTGTGTTTTGGGGAGATAAGGTCTGGTTATCTGGCTTGCAAAGTTGGTTGTGGACTGAATGCATATAGCAAAACTTTACAGAACGTTCTTTCTCTACTGCTTTAAAAGGTGCATATACAAACAAAACTAATCATAGAAAGATGATTTACTTAATGCTAGAGTTTACGTGTCTCAGCCACAGACTGTGTCTTAATACCATGAAGCCTCTCCTAATGACTGGGCTGAGTCCCAGTTGCCTCATCCAGATTACTCCACTGATTAAATCAGCCTTTTTACAGTGATGTTGCTGACATGACTGACATTGTTTTCCAGCTGCTGGTTCAGCCCAGGTCTGTGAGGGTGACTCCAAGAGCAAGACAGACAGGTCCATTTTGTTTCCTCCAGAAAGCAGTGGCTCCTGTTTGCACACCGACCGTGTTAGGGTGCGCTAAACTGAAAGCTCTGTTATACCGTCAGGTAATCTGTGCCACCTTCATAATGCTCAGTTTTGTGTTTATGAGAAGATACCAAAAAATTAATTTAGCAAAAATTAATCTGGCTTCATTTGAAATTTTACTGATTCCAGACAAAGCACAAACAAACCTTGTAAGTATCAGGAAAATCTGACCTGCCTGTTCAAATGATGATTAGAAAGGGGATTTCCGTTTAATAGTCTTTATTCTGGTCACCACCATGAAACTATAATAACAGATAAAACATCAGCAACCAAGTGTTATTCATTAAGCAATGCAAACCCGTGGTCTATTGCCAATGCAAGTGCAGAATCCACAGTAATTTGATTTGGGTAATTTTTTTCAGGAAATACTTCTTCTAGCCAGGCAGATGCTTTGCAAAATATGGACTTGTCACTGGCTGGGATAAAAGGAGAGTTAGAATAACAAGGTGTCCTGCTCAGAGTTAGGTGGGTCTCATTTTTCTAGAACTGAGACAGCAATTTTTCTGGTTTAGCTTGAAAGAGGAACTTGAAAGTGACGAGTCATTGACTGTTGCCTTTAACAAGGAGGACTGAAAGCAGTTTGAAGTTTCCATTTCCGTATCAGGATGGAGGAAGATTTAGGGTAACATTATGATTACCATATTTCAGGGAAAGGCTTCTAAGATGGTCTAAGGTTTTGGAGGAAAAGGCAACGCAAAAAGGACCTGTCAGGCTTGATTTGGGTCAAGAAGAGAATAGGATGGCTAGACTGTGAAGTATCTTGTGCTTTTTTTGAAAGAAATTTAGAAATTATCCAACTTCCCTAAATATTGGGCTCTGGGGTTATGGAAGATGAGAGGCATGTCTACATCTGTTGAATAAATTTATTTCCAATATTAGGCAATCGTTAACTCTCCAAATTCAGGAACATTTTACTGGATGGATGCACACAGGGCAATCATCCTGTGGCAAGTGTTCAGGCTGAGCGTCACCTACCAGGGGTTCAGATAATTTGTAAAGAGTAGCTTGAGTCTCTGAAAGTAAGATTTGTCCTTTCAGACTCAGGTGTCTGTAACTATACCTGAAATCATTGTCTACATCAATTTCTTGTCAGGAGAACAGGTATGCTGAGAAAAAATTTGAGTCATCTAAGCAAATTATATCTCACCCAAGGAGTGCTTGTTTCTTTCCTTTGACAGCAAAGACGAACTGTACGTCCAGCTAAGATTGTCATTACACCCCCTGCTCTGCAAACCCCTGAAGTGAGGTAAGATGAATCCCACCCCTAGGAGGTGTAGAAAGGAGGTAGACTTGCTCCAGCAGCAAGCTTCTCATGCAGAAAGGAACAGTGGAAAGGCAAAGCTCAAGCTGAGTTGTGAGGGATCCATGGAAGCTCCTTTCACAGAAGGAAGGATGACCTGCTGCGGGTGAGTGGTTGCTGGGTAATTCCTGGAGGATTTCTGTTAATGGAGTTGCAGCTTAATTCAACCTCATCTTTCATAGCTTGTCTTGAATGGTAAATAGAGGAGGGAGGCAAATAGTACAAACTTTTAACATGTAAGTGACCTACTCACGTTAATGAGTGTGCACTGTGCAGTGACATGGTAAGGCTGGGGAGGAGAAGGGAAGCCTTAACATGACTGTTCTCCCCAAGGAATGGGAATGGGCTGATCAGGACAGCATTTGTAAGTACAAACAAAAGATCCAAAACTGGCTTAAAATATGATGTGAAGGTTTTTGCAAAAAGAACACAGAGCATAAGGATGCTCCCAGGCTAGGGAACAGGCAGCTCTGGGTAGAGCACTGTGACTATGGAGTACGTGCGGTGCTATGAACTTCAGTCTTTGGACTCGTTGCTTTGATGTGGGGAGAAATTAAAACCTGGTGTCTAATGAGAAGGTTCATGGATAGTCAGCACAAAGCAGTAGGAGAAGCATAAAGTAAACTGGCTAAAAGCGATGACTGAAATTGCAAAAATTGCCATTTTGAAAGTTTGCACCGGAAAACCAACGGGTACATTGTCAGACTGTCATCTGCCCGATCTCTGAGTAAAAGGAATCTTCTTTCATTTTCTCCTGCTCTTGCCGTGTATGCATCAGTCCGCTAACCTACTTGTGTAGTTCTGGCACTGTTTGAAGAATAAATAGTGTATCTGATCTCTGAGTCCAAGCTGAACACCATGAGGAAGGAAAATAAGTAGGGACACAGAGAACCTGCTTTTCAGCACTGTTTCAGTGATCATAATTTTTTCCCCCTAGTTAAAAAAAGAAGAAAATGTTCTTCTATCCGTGTCCTTTAGCTGGTACCACCCCATTCCGAAGGGCACAGAAGGTTATATGTAACAGAGACGTTGAATAACCACAGATGTGTTCTGGAAAGAATTACCTTTTTGGGGTCAGTGTATAATATTTTATGTTGCCTTATACTTGGCATGCAATTCCTTTAGTAATGAGGTTTGAAAAACATTTTTAGTGTGATGGTCAATCCTCTTTTGCTCAAAATATTTGCATGTTTTTAATCTATTAGTAATGGAGAGGAAGTTACTCAAAGCTTGGCCACCTCATGCAGGATTCTTAAATGTTACAGTTGATTATTACGTAGATTAAAAAGCAGAGTACGAGCATGAAGTGTGTATCATACCAGGTTAGTTCACAAAAGATGTGACGTGAAATCCAGAATGCGAAGGGCCAGAGAGATTTCCAAATCTTTCAGCATTGTTCAGAAGGTATATAAATTTTTTACCGTTTTATTGTGATAATGTAGCGTGAATGGTCTGTCTCTATCATTCATAAATCTGATTTTCTTGCACCCTTCCTTGCAATGCAGGGATGTGCCAAGCACAACTTTAAGTGAATTACAGCTATACTTGACATGGTGGGATGAAAGACCTATTTTCTCTGACTCTCAAAGGTGACAGCATTGACATTTTGTTTCTATCATGAAACAAAGCATGTAGTTTCAAAGATGCTCAAATGCTGCTGCCTTTAAAATTAAGTGCATTTCAAATGCTCTGAGGGGGTCATTCACAAAACTCATTTCCCAGAATAGTAAACAGCAAGAAATAGGTGCTGCAGGCACAGGAGGAAAAGGAAGAACATCGGGGCAGTTTAATGCAATGGAATAGGGAGGAATTTGAAGTCAATTGGCACACACGCTGATTTACTGCAATGCATGCCTTGGACTAGCAATATTGCTTGGACTACATTGGTCCCCTGTTGAACTGATGTCGAAGGAATTCGCAGACTATTTAACCCTTTAATCCCCAGGTTGCTAAATAGATGCTAAGAGGCTGCTGTGTTTTTGATTTGCTCGGATACAAAGAACGAACCCCAGCAATAATACCAATCTGTAGCTGTTCGTGACTTCTAAGAACTGTAAAATTTCACCCCTAATATTCCTGAGGAGAGCTGTGCAATGTAGTTCTTGAACTGTTGTGTTATGGTAGAGTTAAATAACTCCCTGTGCTGAATCTGACGCTTCCCATGTCCTACAGCATCCTGTGGCATATTGGGATATGTGCTTCAGGTTCATTCCGCACATTGCCCGCGCTGAACCCGTGATGAAACCATGAATCATGAGAGGAATAGAGATGGGAACATCAACTCTGCAGGGCTTGACATTGCTGGGTGCAGTCCTGGTTTGCAATGGAGACAAGAAAGAAGCTCTAGTTAAGATTGCAACTTCTTAATCCAAATATCGAAACTTAAAAAATACTGAAATTTTCTATTTTCTGCAAATAATTTCTGACCATTGACAAAAGAAGATGTTTGAACACTTAGTCTTCAGAGGAAAACTGTTGTATGAAATAAATCCTCAGTCTTCCAGTCATCCCAAATACTTTTCTACATATATGAGTCTTTCCTCACACTGCCACATTTTATTTATTTCAGATGTTTTGAAATTGTATTTCAACAGAAGAGTGAGATCCTCAGCCCCCCTCTCACCACCACCTTGATACACTCATGAATGCAGGTTTTCAGAAGGAAACTCTCTTTGTTCACTCCATAACAACACAGATTACTCTGAATTTTCTCAAGTTTTGGAAAATATTTTATTGACTCAGTTTGTCCTGGGATTTGTTTCAGGTTCTGCCCTCAATACCACATTTAGACTATTAATTCCTTTTTAACATTTATATGTGGGAAAGCTGGTAGTGTGGGGGACAAAGTGAACTGCCCTCTTCATAGTGAGGATACTTGGAGGACTTGGAGCCATCCCCCAAATTTCACTTTTGTATTTACCAGGAGCAGGAAATTTCCCAGCTTCGCTGGGATTCATGTACAGGCACCTGTGCATATATGTTTACTACTGGCATATATGTTTACTGCTATTATGTTGATTTTAAGCAAGTATCAAACTGATAAAAGCTGACTTTAAAACACTCTTAAGAGCTGGGGGTTTTGGGGGTTGTTTTGGGGGTTTTTGGGTTTTGTTTTTGGTTTTTTTGAGATTCTAGTACATCAGCCACACTTCATAGCACAACAATGATGACACTAACACAGATCTTGCTAAAAGAAGCTAAGCCACACACACACAAAAGGGGTTTTGATTTGTTCTTTTCTGAGCTACAAAAGCTGAGACAGTGAGAAACTCCGTTAAAACTTCTGGAGGAAACTACTGCAGGCTGGTAATGCTTTTCTTGTCTGCTGTTCTCACAGCGTTCACGTATGAACTTGACCAAGCCAACGTGGAAGGACATTGGCAGAGTCTCACTACAAGGGCTGTGATGTTTCATCTTTTTTTTTCTTCATTTTTTGTTCTGTGCTGAAAATGCTGAGTAAGATGACGGATCCACAAATCTTAGCTTTGTGCTGAATGTGATACAACGTTATATGGAATAGCTCTTGTTTTGTGGATTTTATTTTAAGGAAAGAAAAATCATTAGAGAGTAAATCATTTGGGATGGAAGATCAAAGACAAAAGGAAAGAATTAAATAAATTCAGTGCCTGGAGCCTGTTTACTTCATTCAACACACGGTGGACAAGGAATTTACTAGTGGTTTCTTGAACTGAGCTGGCATCTTTGCTGATTTTCTTGATCTCTAATTTGTTCAATCAATGAGTAGATGTATTCTGTCAAATGCTTCGTAAAATTCATGGGATTTCTCCAGGTTAAATTTGGTGCACTTAATGAATCTTTCTGTCATCAGCTTTCAGTGGTGGATCTGCCTGCCCAATATCTGAATCTTTTTACCTCCTCCTGTTGACTGTAGAGGCTGCTGAGAGGGACTTCAGTCTCCTGTTTGAAATTGTTAGTTATTTTCAGACTTGTTTCCTTCAGATGAGAGATTGATGTGTGTATGAGCTGATCCTTCATCACTGTCACTCTCTTAAAGCTGAAAAAGGCCACTGTGTGGCCTTGCTCTCAAATATGACTGATTACACTGTGCTGCTTCCAAGAGTAACTGGTCTTGACGGGTGACTAACAGTCCTGGAAATGTTTCTAACAACTTTCTTGATTCCAAAATATCTTAAAAGGCTAGTTGTGATTTTTTTTTCTTTTTTTTTTTTTGAGGTTAGAAGTTTTTTAAGTACTGTTGGAAAGTTCACCTTCAGCTAGCTTGCTTTAGCTGATAAGTCCGAGAGCACTAGCATCACATCAGCATCCATAAGCAGATGTGCTTTAGACAAACTTGGTCTGGTGATAACACTGTTTACAAGAATGATCCAGAGAGGAAGAAAGGCCAAAACCAAGTCAGATTCAGAACAATATTTTCAGATGTCTTTCAGACTCAGGACACATAACAGGATGCTTTAGAACTGACAGGCTGCTAACTACAAAAGTTCACGGCTTCGGTGCCAAAGTACCAACTTAGCTGTCACCAATACAGTCTGAACCCTCTGTGCAAGTACTGAAGTGAAAATTTAATGGAAACCCTGATTTCAAGGGCGAAGCTTTTTCATTTTGTAGCTTGGGGTAGTACCCAAGGCTCTTCTGAATCAGGGTAAGATTGACTGAAGCAGATCATCATCTGTCCTACATTGTGTAGAGATTCCAGTTCTGGTGGAAAATCCTCCTTTAGACAAACACAGTTAATCTTTGTTCTGTTTCTTGGCTTCTTTGAATGCTTGAAGAAATTGAAAAGCTATCTCAAAGTATATCTGGTTTCCTCTGTGAAAGAGAGAAATTGTGAAGTGCAGCTGTCTCTGGCCTCCGAGGCCCTCTTCTCTGCACAAGAGGCTCACGAAGACCACACTGGCCATAAGGAGGACTTGTGTTCTCTTGCTCTTTGGCCTTGGCGAGGGTCCTTGTGGGAGTTCAGAGATACTCTTACCCTACAGCACTAAGCTACTCTAAATTACCCCTGGGCAAGGAGAAAAACAGCTTTGCTATCACGCCTGTTGAACCTCTGATTGTTTTGGATACCTGCAGGATAAACATGGCCCAGCTGAGGGTTTGGACTGTCATTGGTAGAGTTTGAGTCCATCTCCTAAGAGGCATCAAAAATACCGTGTTTTGAAAAGGTTAGGAATAGCACAAGTTTCTGGGGGGTTGGAAAGTCAAAGAACATTTTTGTGTTCAAAATTTGAACCAGAACGGAAAACTTGGTGTTGATACAACATTTTCCATGGAGGGCCATTTTTTAAAACATGTTTAAACAATTTTTTTAAGAATGTATTATAACAGTGATATTGCAAGTGTTTCCACTTTAAAATGATGTCATATTTACAGATTACACTTGAGAATCAGATAGTGAAAGTAGGTATAAAGTATCTTACTATCACAGAAGCAAAAATGTCTCCTTTGACCTATGAATAATTGCTTGTAAGAAATCAGTTGTGATTTTGTAATTTATTTTTATTTCACAAGAACGCAATTTCTGAAAGATAATTTCCCATTATGTTCTGATTCTTTCATGGAATATCTCATTTTATTTTATGTCTTTTTCCTCCTCTCAAATATTCAGTATATAGAGATTTTTTACTCTAAAATACATACTATTCTTTTTCAGGACTCTTATTTCAGCTGTTCACTCTTTTCATTGATTCCCATGAAAATTAGGTAGCAAGAAGTCTTATGTTGATCTTTCTGTCTGTACAGTGTTTTGGAGAAGAGTCTTATAATAATCTTGTTATTGGGAAATAATATGGGAAAATCACATGATTACTTTGAATTCTCTCTGTAGTAAGCACATAATCGTATGCAATTGTGTACCTTGTGATGTTCTTTTACCACAGGTTGTTACTTTATTTCACAGAGTAGAGAAAGATTTGGCATTAACAGATGTAAAAGTTCTTTACTATTTACAATTCTGTGAACAGAGGAAGAAAAAATAATGAACAGAATGCTTTAAAAAACCCTGAGAAGGTCTGAGAGGGAAATAAACTAATGAAACACATAATTAACTGTCCCTGGACACAAATTAAATATGATTTTTTTTTTTATATTGGAGCCAGATATTTTTCTATTGCTTCTAATTTCTACATCTTCCTTCCTCAGGAGAAACTTTACTTGCTTAAATACTTCCAGATTTGTCTTGTTATATGATACTTCTGGAGGGAGTAATAATTAATTGAGATATAAGTAATTCAGGACACATCAGTAAAAATGTTGATTGTGGGCATCACTGTGAGCATAAAACATATGCTCTGACTTATAACTGTTATTAGAGTGGGATCCAGAAAGAGAAAGTATCATGGGGCGAAATGGCCATGGGGTTTGTAACTAAACGTATTTGGGAAGCGTGCAGGAAGTGTTGCATAAAATCTGATTATAAAAGACAGCAGAGGGAAAGGATTCAGAAGGGAAATGGGAAGCGTTCAAGGCTAAATTAATACATGCCCAAGTGTAAGGGTGGCCATCTGGCAACTCATCCCTAACCTGTATCCTCAGGAGAAAGGAGGCCATGATTTAGATGCAGAAAAGATGAGCAAAAATAATCAAGCACTTAAAAATTAGAAATAGGATAAAGAAAATTAGAAAGGCTGTAGAAAGCTCTGGGAAAGTTTGGGAAGAAGCAGTGAAACTGGAGGATAACTGAAAGTCTGTTGTAAAGGGTAAGGGTTGATATGGTGTTTGTAAGCATGTGGCCTTTCACAGATTTCTCTTCAGAAACAGCTAACAGAGCTGCAGGTCCATCTCTCCAACTGCTCATGTATGAAAAGAAAATGAAGGAAAGGGTGTTGTAATGTGCTGCTTCCAGACGCCGATGTGTTCCTGAACTGCAGAATCACCAGGAATTCAGAGCATAAAGAATTGGTGTCAGTACAGTGGAAAGTTCTGTTCTTCCTATTTGTGGAAGTCACATGCATGTGCCTGTGTGGCTTTGCATGTGAGCTCCAAGCGGTACAGGGAATGAGTATGGGGTCAAGCAGGTGCTTCAAGTTAAGCACCCATTCAGTTGTTGTGCTGAATGAGAGTCTAAGCACATGTGGAGAAATTGAAACTTCTTTTTTTTGGTAATGTCTGAGATTTGCTGAGGTTCAGCATCATGCTGTTTGGTGGTACACAGCACTGAACCCTCAAATAGTTGCACATGCACATCTATAAGGAGCAAAGAATACACTGCTGGTAATGCCTCACACAGAGAATAAAGAACAGGCCCAGCTGATAAAACGAGCGTCAAAAATATTGGTGCAAGACTCTCTGCAGCCATATCTACCAAGACATGTATAGAAATAGCACTGTTTATGATATGACCTTGACAAAACCTTGTCATAAGTTTTAGAAGGAAATGAGTCTGTAATATAAGGAAGAGCACAGGTTATATTTATTAAAAGAAAGGAATAGAACTTCTATCTTTCCAGTTTAAATTTCTCTAGCTTTTAAACTTGTAAATAAATAACTTTTTCCCCATATTTGTAACTTTATAGTGGGAATGAGGTTCTATAAGAAATTAAACACATATATTTGTATTCCAGAATTTCTTCTGATTTAGATGTTAACTGTCTGATTTATTAAGAGATTACTTTCTTTTTGACAGGTAAGGATCATTTATTTTCAATGGGAAAAATTGCATCGGATCAGATTATCATACAAATTATTCTTGAAATGAAACGGGTTAAAAGAAATAGGCACTTGTCAGACCAATCCCATTGCTGATAGTATCTTAAATCAACCCATCACTTTTCCACTGCTCTTTCTCTTAACTGGGGGTATCACTTATTATCAAGTTTATCTTTGTTGGGGGTAGATTGCTGCTAGCCTTTTAAAGTAAACCTGAAGTAGTTACGTCAGTAAAAGAAGTAGTTAAAAGAGCTAAAAAAAGTCACTGAAGTGAATAAAACCATCTTAAAGATAACAGTTCACAGCTAGACAGAGAGTGAGTAATCAAAATGTATTCTGCTTATTATGTTTTCTAATATGAGGCCACTTTGGCATTTATTTCACTGTTTTCATATGGAAGGATATTAGATGAGATTGTACAGCCAACGGGGTTACTATTCATAGATACCCTTGTAAGCTGCCAGTCATCACAACCAATAGCTCAGGAGAATGGAAAATTCATGAGATGGTAGAAGTAACATAAAGATGTAAAGCAATATTTTGCCTTTCATCCCTGGGTCAAGGCTCGTTCGGGTGGGTTCCGTTCCAGAAATAATTAGACATACACGCTATATGTGTTGTAATCATCATCTTGAATTTTTAAAGATCATGCAAGGTAGGCCTATGTGCTAATTATCAGCAGGAGGTTGTTGGTACAGCTAGTTTTATGTGCTCTTGGTAGGAAATGATACATGCTTTTGGTTGCCCACATCTTCCGCAAGTTATAAGTGCTGGCCAGTTTCAACCCTTCCTCCTTCCTCACCTTCCTTGCATTGACTTCTCCAAAAGCGCAGCAGAACTCGGCTTCTTTTATCCTGATCCTTTGATTGCTCTTTCAGGGAACAGGAAAAGGAAGCAGTGCAAAAAGGGGGAAAAAATGGAACCCTACCAAGTTTGTTGGTAGAGTTAATGCTTTTGCCTTATTGTTTATATTTTAGCTGAGATGGTTAGTTTGAAAAGTTGGTGCTTAATACCTGCGTGTGTTTGAAGGAAGGATTAAGTCAAGGTTATCAGTGACTAAATGAAACAGTAGTCTTTGGACAATACAGGATCATAATGAAAAAATCTTTATCAATAGAAGCAAAAATTCTTCTGACAAATCATTGCTGAACCTCCACTTGTGTTCTGGTTTGTTCCAGTTGGGACAGCAGTAAAGGGATGAACAGTGGAAGTGTTTAAGAGACAGCAGAGAGGACTCTGTGGAGTAACTGGAGAATTAACTACTCTGAAAACGAATCAGAAGTTTAACACCATGATTTCTGAGTCGTTTTGTTCCATTTCATTTACGCTTTTCCCTCAGAAAATCTTTCTTCAGTGTCTCTTCATGGCACATGGATAACTGCCTGAGCGGACCTGAGCTAACAGAAGTGAAACTTTATGTTCATTTTAAGGCCTTCTTATGCAATTCTCTCTCTGCAGTATGTCTGGGAATACAATATTTGTGGATAAAGAATACTGAATAAGAAGTCAAAAGCTTTCAAATCTACAGACCTTGAGAGGAATTTGATATCTCCATGTTTCGTTCACTCAATATCACGGCATAACTACACAATTCCCCAATTTCTAAAATTGCTTAATTGTTTCCCGATTTTTGTTCCAGCAGAGAAATACTGCTTATGTTTGGTAGGATGAGACATTTACTAGGTGTTTTGTTTAGTTTTAAAGACACAGGTGAGATGAAGCAAATAACAACTTGTTTCTTTCCTATGACTTGTTCTTGCCCCCAGTGAGGTAAGGACATTTTTGGTACAGCGTACAACTATACAAATAGTTGATGATGTGCAGGAAAAAAGCCAAGTTTCTGTAATTCTTTAGTCAATAAGACTTCAGTCAGAAGGGGGTTGTATAATATTAGAAATAGATTTCTCAGCACACTCTTTTCATGTGAAACTGTTGCAATAGCAAAATGCAAAGCTAATCATGATGAAAGACAACTTGTCGAAGTTCAGAACCTTGTGATAAATGTCTTTTCAGAGAGCCAGGTGTGAGATTTCTTGGTCCTGTAGCTGTGGGTTTCCACTAGATCTGAGATGTGCCTTACCAGAAACCTACAACAGTAGTCTGAATATTTTTAATGTACATTGATAAGAACAGACCATAGACTTTCTCAGTCCCCTTTTCCCCTCCCACTTTTATCACTTCATGTGTGTTAATTGGACATAATTAATTGCAATTGGGAGTGCTGTCAGTTTTTTATCAGCAGCAGATGTGTCGAGTGGGAAGCTGTTGATTATTGAGATTATTACGAAGGTCCTTCTGATAATTCTGAGTGCTAGATATTGCTGGGGTTTGAGTATTTTTTTTGGGGAAAAAAAAAAGAAGTGCATGAAAGTATAAGTGGTGAATATTATGCAGTGAAGTTAGAACTAAGAAGGATCAGGAGACGTAATTGCAGCTGTACAAATATACAAAGTAGCAACACAGTACATTGATTCCATACCTGAGTGTTTTTTCAGCATTTATAGGGAGAAAGTTTATCTATGTTTAGTTAAATCAATCACATTTTCAACCCTAAAATGACTATTTTTCAGATAACCTGGCAATACAGTTCGTGAATAAAAGAATATGAAAAAATGCTGCTTTTGTCTAATCTCCACTTTCTATCTACCCAATTAAAAAAAGAAAAAAGTGAATAAATTGACCTTTTGCAAGTATTCCCAAGCCTTAGAAAGGAAATGTAAATAAATAATGTTAATGCAAGAGCCTGTAAACATATTTGATTCTTAATTAGTTTGTTATGGTGACAGACAAGTATTGAACAGCAAAAAATAAAATCCCGAAGTGGGGAGGGCCAAATACCAAGTTACTTGGAGAGCTATTTTTTTGTTTAGAGAAAAAGCTGTCCAAGTGCAAAAGACAGGAGCTGCTCTTATCCCCAAGCTGTGTGGGATACCTAAAGCAGCGATTTGTGACTGTGCAGCCATATATTATTTCAAGTTTATTTCGAAAGCATAACTGAATATATAGATGTGGAGGTTTCACTTTTTTTTTTTTTTTCCTTTTCACAGGATGTCTTTCCCCACACAATGCTGGTTTTCCCTAAGACTAGTAACAACCACATCGCCCACCTGACTTTCTCAGTGAACAGTAAGAAGCCATAAATGGGGGCAAGAACCAAGCCGTCAGTGCATTTTAGAGTGCAGGAGATATCAGCACAGGAAGACTATGTCAAAGTAGAGTGCAGTGAATCCCACAGGTATTGGTGTCTCCCACAATAGTTAGAGGTTACTACACTCGGCCTTTTACTGAAGCCATAAAACTTCTTAGCAGGAAAAGGCTCACTCTCCTCAAAATTGTGACTACAGTTTGGGCTGTTGAAAGTAACTTAGCTGCCTGGGGATGTAGCATGAAAGCTCTGCACCAGCTGTCTTTAAGGGTTCCTGAATGACGTGGCCTGGGATACCTTTATAGTGCTGCTGCAGAAGCCACACCAAGCTCTCGATGGTCCCTGCTAAAATGGCCAGTGCCTGAGCCCATTGTTTCCATAATATAACATCTTCAACCAAGCTGATTACACAGGTTTGAGACTGAAAGTGAGTGAAAAAAGATCCTTTTAACCAGTGCCCTTGCTTCACCCAGTACTGTGAGGGAGTGGGAGAGGAAGAACTTGTGGTCAAATGTACATCCACTTGTGTGTGCTGCTCAGAGAACCACGCACTGCCTTCCCGTCACCGCTCCAAGCAAAGGGTTTCCTCTAGGCTTAAACTCCTGGAGACATGCCAAGTGAGGAGGGCTGATGTTATTTGGTAAATTGCAAAGGGGTGCATGGTGAGGAGGGGGATCCCCACGTGCAGGTAAGGAGGTGCAGGTGGGCAGGGGAATTGCACCGATAGGGAAGGACAGGGAAGGTCATGGGCTTGGAGAGTCCTGTGTGGGAGGAGGTGGGAGCATCCTGGGGGGTCCTGGGAAGAACACCTGCTCTTACTGCTCAGGATAGAGTGCAGAAGAGTGTGACGATGCTCCTGGGTGCAGTTTGAAGTTGTTCTGGTGGCTCTCTGCCAAGCAGGAGAGGGAATGGATTGCATTGACTGATTATTTTGCATGTTGTTTGCAATTCCCCCCTTCACTCCTGCCACATACGCACCCCCTCCTCGGCCAACCGCTAAGAGATAAAGGAAGGCAGAAAACGATCTCAACCTGGGCACGGCAGAAGGGGAGCAGCGCAGTAACCACTCCCAGCAGAGGGGCGGTGTGTGAGGGGGAGAGCCCCCGGCGGAGCCCCCCGCCCCTCTGGGCAGCCTGCAGGCAGCCCTGCCCTCTCCAGGAAGGCTGTTTTGCCACGCCTGCTCTGGGGCAGCCCTTGAGAGGGCGCAGGGGTACTCCCCCAGCTCCGACCGAGAAGGGGGCGCGCCGAAAAAAAATCCCATCAAATCCACACCTACAGGAGGACAACGGCGTGGGAAGAGGGGGAGAGAAGACGGGGAAGACAACGCAACTCACATGCCAACCCCGTAGCAGCCTCTTCCTCCAGGAAGCGGATCCCCGGCGCTCCCGGGGAGCTCTGCCCCGGCCGCGCCGAGGGGATAAGGATGAGCGGCGGCTGCAGCCCCGCGGACCGCGCCCGCCTCGTCCTGCCGCGCTGAGCGGCGTTTCAGCACCGGGGACAGCGACACTTCAGCACCGCGGACAGCGGCAGCGCCATGCGGGGCCGCGCCCGCTCAGCGCCGCGCCGCGCTCCGCGACCCTAGAGCGAAGCGGACCCGGTCCCGACGCGCACATGTAAGCTGCCGCCCCAGCCGCGGGCTTCTGCTTCTTGCAGAGCCGGTTCTCCTTTCGGATCCTCTGAGAAGCGCCCTGGCTCTAACGCCAGTCCCTAGTGCTGCACTAGGAAGTTTTGTTGGGGTTAGAGGTGTCTCGGTGCAACTCGGGCTCCTGCAAGCCTGAGTATGGGCTGGCGTGAGTGAGGTGGGTGGCTGCGTGTGAAATTGGTTTGGTTTTCTACCCGTGGAATTCGCGTGAACGTGCTTGGTCTCAGCGTACCTCAAAGGGCTTGTGGTTTGTTACCGGACACACGGTTCAGAGCCATGCTGCTGTTTTCTCTTGTAGCTGGGTGAATTTTTTAAGGGTTATTCTCTCCTGGAAACAGCGTGGCCAAGGTGAAATGAGGAAAAATGAGAGGTGTACATATGGGACACTGTATCCCGCCTGTTGCAGCTTGCTGGGTTTAACGGTTGTCAGGAGTTCTTCTCTCCACATTTTATCTCGTCTTGAAATAACTATGAAGTGAGCAATGAAAAAGGTGCATCAATAGGGGAAAATGAAATACAACCAGAACCGAGATTATCAGTTCTTTTCAGAGCGTTTCTTTCTCTTTAGTAGAACTGTTTGTTGAAAATCAGGTTTACACTGCCCCCTGCTTGCACAAGCAGAAATACTTTTCATTGCTCTTGTCAGTAGTAAAAATTTATGAATGAACAGGTATTCCTCTGTTGTGTTCTTGGTATGATCTGAGCCTGAGTTTTGAAGTGCTTCAACAATGAGTGTGAATTATTCCCAGTTCCCAGAGCCAGACTTAAAAAAAAGGAAAAAAAAAAAAATAGGACTCGTTTCTGTCATGGCAGTTCATTTTCTGGCCAAACAGGTTAATGAATAGACAACGGGGGAGAATGCAAAAATAGGTCTTGATTTTGGTGTATCTATCTCACGTGTTCTGTGATACCTTTGTAATAATCTAGTCATCTTCACGACCATATTAAAGGGAAGCAAGGAAGGAAGGGAAAAAAACCCATCACGTATATTATAATACAAGAATAAATTGAATACAAGAACCAAGGTGACTATTTTATAGTCTCTCCTGCTGTGAAAGTCTTGTATTGTGCATAACATTGCTTTGGAATGGAAAAGGGAATGAAAATGCTGATGCTTAGTTTGTGAGAAGGGGGCAGGTGAGGCAAATGAGAAGCAGTGGATGGGTTTTTCTGAAAGATAACTGGTAGAAAGCCAAGTTCCATTTCCTTTATCAAGCCACAAGGCAGAGCTGCCTCCTGTCTAACAGAGATCAGGGAGGACATGAAAATTCAGCTGCTGGTAAACATTTGGTGGTCTGTCCTCAATGGTTCTGGGTTATCAGCCTCAGACCTTGTACTTCATAACAAGAAGATGATGGGAGTGTTGGTGTGTATCGTTCATCAGCAACCTTTAATGACATGAAGGGCCTGGTCTGTCTTCCTGCATGTACCTCATGCTGCTGTTTCCTGAAGGGTTGTGAAAAGGTGTGGTTTTGTCCACCATACCTCTACTCCCACAAGGAGAGAGGCCTCTTTTCAAAGTTTGACCTTGAAATATCATTTTCTTTTATCTATCTGAGCAG
This sequence comes from Bucorvus abyssinicus, assembly GCA_009769605.1. NCBI lineage: Eukaryota > Metazoa > Chordata > Aves > Bucerotiformes > Bucorvidae > Bucorvus > Bucorvus abyssinicus. Next base: position 4,117,113 of record CM020041.1, on the reverse strand, counting down.
TGGGAGCGATGGGGAGAGGGTATTACTTCCTGCCACTGCTTTGTCAGACTAGTCTGCAAGTCAGTGACTATCTGCCTGAATAGAGCTAAAGAACTGTAGTAATTGTCCCTAGATGCGTATGCACCGTTCCATGTAGGGGAATGACCATGTTGCTAAGAGTATTGAATTAGTGGTTTGGATATCCCAAGATTAAATAAAATGGCACTAAAGCATTTCAAAACAAAGAAAACTTTGGAATAAGCTGCTCTTAATAAAAAAAAAAACAAACACCCCAAATCATACTGAGACTGTATACATAGCGAGTCAGCAATACGTGAAACAGGATACTTCAAACTTTGTCTTAAAAAAAAAAAATACCCTATATTGCATATAGGATAATAAATGGGTGCAGTTGTGTTCAGTCTGTGTTCCTGACCTGAAGTCTGGACTCTGCTTCAAAATATGTTGCAATTTTTTTAACTAAAAATGCACTGTCCTGCTATTTTTGCTCTGAACAATTTGACTTACTCTTTCAAATGGATTCATTTCTACACCAACATGTGTCTGCTTGTAAAACTTAATTTCTTTAATTTTTGTGCAAGTTTATAGCATGTCTTGGATGATCAGGTTTTCTATGTGGAAGCAAGGGTAGATAGAAGGAAATGGTCCATTTGATGTATAAGAGCTGTGTCAACTCCAAAGAGACCTCAGGGACTTTGCAGCCTTTTCATTTTAGAAATACTGATGTAAGTAGAAAGAAAAATAATAAGTAAAGTGTCAATCTGACAGTTTCTGAAGCTCTGCAGGAATCAAGGGTAATGCTTTCAAAACAGCTTTCAGAAAATTAAATTTCCTTTTCAACAAGACAGAGGCAATGTCTCATCAAAGCATACTCCGATGGTTGCTTTAACCAACAATAGGGCATAGTAAAGGTTAGGTAGCCTGAGTTTCTTCTGTAGTTTCTGGACAAAGGGGGCCATTGAATGGGCACAGGGAGACTCCTGCCAGCCTCTCACCACTGAGGGAAAGAAACCCCAAAGTGTAGTCAGAGGCCGTAAGTTTCTAAAGCTGCCTTTGTAAATGTCCTGCTCAATTTTTAGGCTTTAAGACAAGTAAAGGTAGATACCACCTGAGAGTTCCAGAATTGCCGCAATACCTGATACCCATTGATTTCAGTACCTGTTCAGACGTCAGGTGGTTTAAAAACTCCAGCAGGTACTATTCAGCCTGTCCTACAGGATGTTATAGCTCTGGTTCAAAGCCATGTGTAAAATCTCCAGTTTAGCCTCTTAAGGCCCTGAGGCCTTTGAACATTTTCTCCAAGCCTTAGCTCTAGGTGGTAGCCCTGCCCCTCCGTAGGTTCCTGTGTAGGACTAGAGAGGCAGCAGGAGGTCCTGCATGGCATAGTCTGGAGCACTGTGGGAAGGAGGATCAAGGAGAAAGGACAGTTGCAGGGGTAAGCTCAGTATGAAGCAGCCCAGCTTCCTTCCTGTGTCTCCCTCGTCCTACAGGTCTGGCACTCAGACCAGTTAAGAGAGTGCGGCTGCAAAAAAGGAGAGTTTCAGCTTCAACGGTGTCTTCAGTGACACCACATTAAGAACAAGTCTTATGTTACGCCATGTTCCCTTTTCAGATATTGAATGTCTGGGTGCCTGGTGCCCTCAGTGCAAGGTGCAAGGACCTGCTCTTAGCCACTTTAATTAGAATCTGAGATGCTCCCGGAGGAAGATTTTTTAACAGCTAAGTCACCTTTCAGAAATTGCAGCTCTTCTTCATTCTCTACAGGAGTCCAGACATCTTGTGGCTCCCTCAGCTCCGTAAAGCTGGATGTGCTTTGCTGCCAGCAGTGCTTAGGCCCTGATATGTCTGGTTTTCTTTTCCCAGGACATTTTCTCTCCAACAACACTGCATACGCTGGCATTCGTTCTTAGAAAAACAGAGTATTTAACTGCCTGATGAGTTTGATCACTAGTTGTCTCAATAAAATATGCAAATACAGAATCATTTCAATGCAAAGCACCCTTAAACAAAAATGGTAAGATAAATGCAATCAAGTTATAATTACTTTTTTTTTTTCAAGGGGGCACATTACACACGCTCAGTAAATATGATTAGTTCTAAACCTGCCTGCACATAACGGAAAAGCAGAATAGAAAATGACATTACAGCAGGGTTCAGTTCCCAAGATCTTCAGCTACTGCATGCATTACCCTTTGCACTGCCACTTCTCTAGCACGATTCAGTGCTCAGGTCAAACATAACTTTCAGAACAGGAGTTCGTAGCTAAGCATTTCTCGTGAAAGTATTCAAAGTTAAAAGTATAAATTTTTATTCATCTCTTGTTCCCTAAAGATGATAGTGCGATCGCTGAGATACTGATCTCTGCTCATGAGCAAGACCAGGGGTCATAAGCTGTCTGAGGTGAAGCCCTCGGAATTACGGTGCTCTTGCCCCTACCTGCAGGCGGTGGAGACCCACCCTGTGCAGCGGGGACATCCCTGCAGAACGTTTATTGCAAGATCAATTTTGTATAGTAACGTTCTTTTTGGAGGGCAGGTGCGCTTTTGTGTTCCTATTTTCTGATGCAATTTCTGCTGTTGGAAAGGGTGTATGAAAGCAGTGTTCTCTCTGAATGGAAGAAAGTGAAATGAAGGTCCTTTTTTTTGGCATGTTATTACGTATACAACAAGCAGGTGTGAATTAGCTCTAGGCCAAATTCTAACCTCTTTTCTCCGGCAACAATCTGAGAACCAGGCTAGTGGTGTTATTTTATGTAGTTTTATGTTTAATTTGTGTGACAGAATAAGGTTACCTGTCCCACCTATTTAGGTTCTCCTTTAGAGGTAATAACATACCAGGAGAGAAAAGATTTTCTAAGAAACAGAATATCAAGAATTATGCTTGGACACCAAGCAAAATATCTAATAGATTCCTCACTGCTGGAAATGACCCAAATTTCTGAGTTCCTTCTGGTACCGACCATTAAACATCACAATAAATATAAGGTTGCCAAATATTTTACCAGACATGGTTTTTGAAGATCAGCAAATGCCAGTGGAATTCCTCCAGCCTGAAGCAGCTGCTGCAGTAAACTGCCCTAAAATATTCAGGCATGTGCAATCCTGTCACACTCACGGGTCATCACTGAGTAGCTACAGGAGCTGGACTGGTTTCCGCTTGATCCCAACAACAGTTGCTTAAGCCATCACCAGCTCGTCCTTTTAGTTGCTTAACATTTTAAGAGGTTTAATTTAACATCCAAGAAATCCAAAGACTGCAAATGTGTAAAGTGCTGCCTGGTACTGTAAGTCCCCATTCAACAAAGCCGCGGTTCAAAAGTCGCGGTTTAATTGTATGTATGGTCCTGGCTTGAACTCAGGGACTTCAGTCCGGGTTTAGAGCTTAAATGCCGTGCTTTGCAAGATTTGGGCTCCACTGAACTCAATAGACCTTGTGCTGTTGACTTCAAAGGGGCCTCAATTTTACCCCAGGCACTTTGCTCCTTTCGAGATCTGTCTCCCTGACACTGTTAGCTATGTTAACAGTGCATTTTTTTAGCTGTTATTGTTTTCTCTTACATAAAACTTCATGCACTCTTGAGAATTGATTTACTTAACCATATCTCCTTCATTACTCTTATGCCCCTCATCTCGGTGCATTTCTTCAACTTTCAACCACACTGGAAGGAATTAGTTTTAAGATTCATATAGCACTTGATCTCTCAGTGGAGCACAGGATATGTTCGGTTCCTTCCAAGCTTTTATTAAGTTGTTATACTGATGTATCAAAACTTAGGAGGAGATGTTCTTGATTATGAACCTTTCTTTCAAATGTACGTGGTCACGAAATTGCTTTCCTAGGATTTGTTTAAATTGTAGTGTAGCTGCTAAAAATTCACTGTAAAATCTGTTTGAAACTCCTCAGTACTGGCTTTTTGTTCCAGATCAGTAAAAAAGTGATGAATTAAAATGATAGATGCTTATGTATATGTTAGTTCCATAAGAACAGCTACCTTGAGAATTTCTGTGTCCTGGTACTTTAGGTATTTTGGTATTCAGATACCCTTTGTTTTCCCGGGTTTTTGCTTCATTCCATCACTCTTTTCCTACATGTGATGGAAGGCGACGGACCTACTCCACTTTGTCTCCTGGCCCCTTTCCCTCTCATCATTCATGACAGCACTTTCAAACTCCAGTAGTATTTTTTCAGAGCAACACATGAACTTTTCACTGGCTGAAGGTCAAAACTGACTTGGAGAACAGATGGAGTGTGGAAGGATGAACCTTTGCCACCGGCTGAGCATTAACACCTGCTTATTTGTTACATCTGCCCACTGCAGCTTAGAGGCTCCTGAAAATTTTACCCAAGTGATTTAGGACTTGCTATCGAACTGAGTGCAAATGCTTTTTGCAGAAGAGGTGTTGGTTTTACCTTTTAACTCAGCCTGCACATTCTGTGGGCTTAGGATGGCAATTAACCCATGTGCTTAGACTCTAAATGCGGGACCATGATTTTGTTGAGATGCTACTGCAATAAAGTTAAAAAAGAGCAACATCAAGATGGCACTGAATGCAAAGTGTGAATGTGTTAAAAACAGATACATTTAGGATTTCAGTTAATTCCATACAACAGCGTGTTTACTTCCCCTTGAGCCTGGTTTTATTTGAGGGTTCCAGAGACAGTAGAATAAGAGTAGTTTGTCTCCAACCCACCAACTCCAAATGAAGGCATTGCAGCCACATCATCTGTGAGGAAACTATGACTCTTTCTGATCCTCCCTCTGTTTGTGGTCAGATACCTGTGCTCTTGTCTTTCTGCAGTAGCTCTCTGAAAAATGCTTACTGGGGAGTAATGTGACACTAAATCAGGAGTTATTCTTGTGCTTTTCAAGACTGGCCCCTGGATTTGAGCACATGCATTTACAGTAGCTGGCAACTGTATTTCAGTGAGAAAATGAGACAGTTGATCATTAAACTGCTCTAGATCAGGAAACAGCAATGTTGTATTATGCAGCATGAAAGGAGCAGTGAATGAATAGGTGGTTTGCTTGTCTCAGCAGAATATGTCATATATTTATCCTTGTTACTGTGTGTTTAAAATTAGAAGCTTGCTCTTTAACTTTGTGGAACGTAGTTTATCGGCCTGATCCAAGGTCTATTGACACGGGGAGTCCTGCTAACTTTTTTTAGAGCCTATGCCCTCAAGGGTAAAACTCAAGAAGAGTAATTCACAGAAATATTATGTTGTGGATTTCATTCCTAAATACTGTGTAATGAAGTTGTAAACAATAAAAATGGAAAACAATGTGTTCATATTTTTGGGGTGGGTTTTTTTGGGGTTTTTTTTTTTTTTGCTGTTTTGTTTTTGTTTTTTGCTATTTATCAAGTGACGAATGTGTTGTGTATCCTTGCCGAACTCCAGAAGGCAGTGCAAGTCAGAAGAGAACTTGTCTGTTGTTCAGAAAACTACCTTCTTTACTCCAAATGTATCCGAAATGACTTTAATGAACTGGCCCAGCTCATGAAAAACTAGCAAGAACTGATCGTAACAAGACATTTCTAACCTTATTTCAGATTATGTGAGATTATGACCCTCCGAGAATATAACCAACCTTCTTTTCTGGTTTTCTGCAGGTTGAGAAACAGCAATTATAAAAACATGCATCGAAGGCACACAACCCTTCGGGAGAAGGGCCGCAGACAGGCCATCCGGGGCCCAGCCTACATGTTCAATGAGAAAGGCACCAGCCTGACTGCAGAGGAGGAACGCTTTCTCGATTCTGCAGAATATGGCAACATTCCTGTGGTGCGAAAAATGCTGGAGGAGTCCAAAACCTTGAACTTCAATTGTGTTGATTATATGGGACAAAACGCCCTTCAGTTAGCTGTAGGGAATGAGCATCTGGAAGTGACAGAGCTCCTCCTCAAAAAGGAGAATCTCGCTCGAGTTGGAGATGCACTTTTGTTAGCCATCAGTAAAGGATACGTGCGCATCGTGGAAGCAATATTGAACCATCCAGCCTTTGCACAAGGACAGCGTCTCACACTCAGTCCCCTTGAGCAGGAACTGAGAGATGATGACTTTTATGCTTACGATGAAGATGGAACTCGCTTCTCCCACGACATTACCCCTATCATACTTGCTGCCCACTGCCAGGAGTACGAAATCGTTCACATCTTACTTCTAAAAGGTGCACGGATTGAAAGGCCACATGACTATTTCTGCAAGTGCAATGAGTGTATTGAGAAGCAGAGGAAAGATTCCTTTAGTCACTCTCGATCAAGAATGAATGCCTACAAAGGACTAGCCAGTGCTGCTTATTTGTCTCTTTCCAGTGAAGACCCTGTCCTTACCGCTTTAGAGCTAAGCAATGAATTGGCCAGACTGGCCAACATTGAAACTGAATTCAAGGTAATTTGCCACAGTGCCTTCTTCCTTGGGATGAATGAGTTCAGGGTACTGTGTGTTTTACATGTTCGATCAAGTCTCGGTTTGCTCTTGGAGGGGGTGGGGGAGGAAGCAGAAGCTGCAGAAACTGCCAGATGTGTTAACGACACATCGGTTCAGATCACTGTGCATTCTCCAGTTAATGAAGGTTTGGAACGGAATATTGCATATTATAGCAGATATCTCCTTACTCAGAGTTTTTATGTTACACACTGTGATTGCTTAGAATCTCTAGTTTGCAGCACGAATAAAAATTAGGTTATTAACAAAAATGTAGACTCAATTTTTCTACCAAAGGTAAGTCTCTCTAACCAAGCAATCTATTTTAAAGGCAGAGCTCTAGAGGCTGGTTTAATGGCATAAGAATCCAGTCCATCTAGTTCCGTTACAATGATAAAAGATATAAATTAAGCAATTTGGGTTCTCTGTCAAATAATTTAAATTGCATTGCATCTTAATGGTTCGGTACTACATCTGTATATGATGAATTTCATGAAAAAGGAGGAGAGAGATGATTCAGAGATTGTTATGAAGTTTATCATCGTGCCAAACCTAACAGTGGAACTTGCAGAACTCTCTTAAAAGTTATTCAAGACTTTCATTATCATAATGAGTTTGTAAATGTCCAAAGTCATTTGCATTATTTCTCTAAGTCATTTACATGACATAAATAGCATTCTCTCCCTTTCTAAAATAAATCAGTCATGAGAAAAATAATTTTCAGTGCCTCAGTCATCAACCTAAAACTACTTTCTGACTTAGGACTATTGTGCAGCTACAAGCACGATCAGCGACACTCGGGTAATAAAATCTATGTTGTGAGTAAACTGGGGTAGGATGCCCACCAGCAATCCATTATTTTTAATATAGAAAACCATTCAAGTGTTAAAGCATCCATTTCAGGATGTGTAGCTGTATGCTCTCCATTTTAAAAGTGTGAAGGAAGCATGTTCTCAGGCTGTTGCCTTTGAAATGCTGTAGTTCGTCTCTAAGAGGAAAAAATACCCAAACCACCAACCTCTTTTAGCAATTAAATCAGGGCAAAATCTTTCAAACTCTTCTTACCCATGTGAGTCAGAATTGCAAGGACGTAATAAATGAAAGGGAGTTTTTATTTGCATGGCATTCCATCCTAGTGAAACAACCTCATTGGGTTCAGTGAATCTGGCTGCTCGAGTGAGGGTTGTTCCAGTGTGAACATTTATATTCATAACTCATTAATGTTCCAGCTTCTGTTCAGTAGAAAAATATGTATTGTATGGAGCATGAGCAGCCCCCATATTACATTCCTGTCCCTTCTGAGAAGTGTCTTGCTGCAAAGAAGTAAATCTATTTCTACCAGAATCCCTCCTTTTGTTCATAGAGCTGCCAATGTGGTCTAGACTGGCACTGGCAGGTACATCAATCCTCCCGGAGCAAACAAGCAATCAAATGTTAAATAGTTTCAGGATGGTTATATCTCCCCAGAACTGGCTAATGGATGTGAGTAAATCAATAGAAAGAAAACATCAGAAACCCTTTGCCAAATTACTGTATTTCCAGGAAGGCTTTTGAATTTCATTGCCTTATTGGCAGGTTCTGTGCAACAGACGTCTACCTATGTTCGTGAAGTGTCTCAGAGGTACCCACAGCACTAGTTCACTTCAAAGTCATCACATTGCTTCAGTATATTAATCCTTCCAGAAATAAGAAACTTCTCAAGATTATAACGTATTCTCACCTTAGAAAAAAAAATCAGATGTATGTATTTATGCAAAAATATTTTTTCTTATTAACATAATCAGGGTGATGTGGAATAGGGTATTAATAAAACAGTAGGGTTTTTTCACCGAACATGACATTTTGAGAATTCGTTTCTAGAAAAGAACACGGTTGCTGGAAATGCATTTAAGAAGCCCACAAATAATGAAAATTTATGAAATCAGACAAGATCCAGAGGACTTTTTTATGTGCCTAAAATAATATTTTCCTAGAATTTTTATTTTTTTATTGCAAAAGTTCTGCAATTGCAATTGGTGCTCAACAGATCTATAAAATTATCACTTGGATTACTTCAGAATAGTTATTTATATACAATCTTAGCGATACAGTTTCCAGGAGGTACAAAAAGTCCTTGAAACGGAAGGACACGAGTAAGATTTTAATAATGTGGGTGGACAAATAGTAATTAAGTAACCTCTGAAGAAACTCCTAGCATGAGTTAATTAAAATATAAATGCAGCGCCTCTCACCTGCTGCTTGCTGCCCTAAATCTCTTACGCAATAGCGCCATTCAGGAGCCAGTATATGCACTATATTTTTAGAGAACACAGATTTTTTTTAGGTGAGTTGCCTCTTTGTACAGTTATGAAAGGTGAAAGAAAACAGCCACGTGAACAACTTTAAAGGAGAAAAGTTGCATTAGCTGTGGTTGGCCACAGTTTGAGAGAGGGTCCAATGAAGATTACTAAATGAAAATAATTTTATCCATTCTTTTTTACAGCAGCAGAAGCTGAATAGATTGTTCTCACCCTAAACTGCTGAGATTCAGTCATACACCGCACTTCTTATGAAATGTCTTTGCATAAGCATCACAAAGCAGTATGGGAGTGTTATTAAGGTGAAAACGAGAGTCTGGACATATGCTAGCTCACACTGCTGGCCTTTAGCAGCCCTGCTGTTGACCAATCCATAGGTCTTTAACAGCAAGAGTAGATGTTCTGGCTATCAGTCTGGAGTGGATATACTGTGCCATTGAACTCCTTTCTTGATGTGTGGATTTTGGCTCCAAAGCAAGGTCAAGACAGTCAGCTACTGTGTGGCTTCCCACATGCTGGAAAGAATAATAACAGTGGAGACTTGGAGCTGGAAGAAAGAGGGAAGCTGTTGGAGCCGATCAATGCTGATGGTTTTACTGGAGCAGCTACTCTGCTGGGGTACATCAGCGCTCTTTCACTGCAGCTTAGATGGGGCCACAGAAGGAAACATATAGTTAGGACCAATGCTGCTGTGCTGTTATTTCAAGTAAATATCAGCTTTTGCAATGCTTATTGGAGAGGAGGGGAAAAGTTACATTCACATAGAATTAATTTTGTTTTTTCCCTTAAACTGTCTAGTGCCAAAATCCTTCAGAAAAGTTATTTATGGGAGAAAACGAATCACTTTGAAAGATGTAGGCCATGAGTCTAGAAATGAATAATCCCCCTTCCCCAAAATAAGGTGAAAAGTATTGAACTGTTTGTTTCTACTGAAAACACTAGCAGTGTGATGGCATTAAATGTCCTGGAAATGAAAGCTCCCCTGTCTTTTACTCAAATTGAAAAAAAAAAAAAAAAAAATCTGTGTACACTCCCGTTTCATTCAAAGTTGGCAGATCCTGGGCCTGAGTCATAAAGTGAATAATCCTTCTCTCATCTACTGGCGTATTTGGGTTGTTTTGCTCATATAAGTAAGCTTGATGTCACCTCCAGTATGAATAACATAGCCAGAATTTGTCCATGTGAACAAGCCATCACCCATGAGCCAGACTGATGAGAATTGCTCTCCTCTCTGGTCCAGAGAAATCGATCTTCCCCGTGTCACCTTGGCACGAAACCGTATGCAGATGTCTTCACAGCTACCAGCTGTCCCCAGGCAGGAGACTCATGTCTAAGACTGCAATATTAAAAGCATTTTTATAAGTCCATCAAATCTCTTAGGAGATTGCATTGCTAGCAAACCTTCTGCAGGAAATGCCCTGCACATGTCTTTAACAACAGTGTTAGGCTTAATATCACTATCCACACCCTGGAAATGGTGAGTGAAACACAGGATACTAAGCTCTGTTTGTGTGTTCCAAAGCTGTGACTGTGCACTCCTGTTCCTGGTGAGATCCCACTGTACACCCAGGTCTGGTTCTCAGCCTTGCATGCTCTCAGATTAGACTGGGTGCTTGTGTGTGTCAGGAAACGTCCTGGTGATGAAGGCAGCCAGCCAATTCATTCCATTTAGCAATCCAGACAAATTAAATAATAGAATCGCAGAGGAGGCTACGAGGAGATCTTACCAAGCACAAGTAGTAGATAAGATCTCAGCTCCTGTTGATTAAAATGTCACCAAACTACCACCTGGAAGACGTGGTGTGTAGTCTTCGTTTACCAATCCTACCAACATTGTCAGTTCATTTACTACAGTGTAGCATCTTTTGATTCTAAATTATGTGCTTCTTGCTGCCACTTTTCTTTCAACTGTTCTCCTTTCTCTAAAAAATGTTGGGACCTGAGAGCAGACCCTGTCTGTGAGCCTGCTCTTGAGTGCAGGTGAGCATCACGTCCAGGCTCCGCTGGCTGATGGACTCCAGCAGCGCTCTTTGTGGCAGTGATGGCTTGTGTGGCTGCAAGATGCCTGCAGAGATGTGCCTGCTACGAACTGCTTGTGGTGTCTCTGGGGCTGCAGTAACGCAAACCAGCTGAGCCTCGAATCCCTGAATTCTCCTGATGCTGAGAGAATGGCTACACAGCCCGGGAGACGTGCTGACTTGTATCTGTTAGGGATGATCGGGCATTCCCGCAGCACAGCTCTTGCTCCAGTAAGTCAGCCCCACCTTTTTCTCTACCTCAGTATAAAATGTTAACTTCATAGGATGTGCTTTGTTTGCCAAAACTTCTTGTGAGAATTACCTTGTAAATTGTCTCAGGATTTCTGGCTTTATCTCTGCAAATGAGAAATTGGGACCAGATCCTGCACTCTGAGGATGACACTGAACTGCTGTTGCAAAGTAATGAGCACTGATATATCTGGTTATAACTTGTTGAAAAGCTACAGCTTTTTTTTTTTTTGTGGGGGTGTTGTGGGACATTTTTAAATTTGTAAGAAAATAAGAGGAGATGGTAATAAATATAGAGAAAATAAGATCTAAAAGTTACATGAAGGCCTAAAAAAACTTGGAAGGAAGAACTGTCTGCAAAAGTTGAGCTCTGCAGTCCCGACACAGAAATTTTGGGAAGCAAAGTAGTAGAAAGGGGAAATATTTTGTGAGAATAGAGGATACAGTGGGCTTGGGAAGAGAAAAATTCAGGAAAGCCGTGAGGCTGTAAACCAGTGAGGCTGCACTTAGAAACTCTGCTTCCTACCCAAACTGAACAAACTCTTAAGAGTTGTTTGCTAACAGGACGGACTGATTGGAGATAGCCCCTGAAACTCATCTTCCATTAAAAAAAGAGATTGTCGTGGGAACCTCCCTAATTAGCCTCATGAACACTCTTGTAAATCAATCACTTAACTTTTCCCCTCTGACCCATTCTTCCTCGAGTGATCCTTTCATCCCTTTGTAATCTCTCTGCGTCATATTCTCTGGTGGACTTCCTGCCTCCCATACGTTTGGGAACACCTTTTATGACTCATATTTATTATTTCAGCAAGATGCTCTTTGAAACTTTAGTGGCTTTTTCTGGCCTTTCTTTAGGTTTCCATTGAATTTTCCAGGATTTCTGTTCTTTTGTCTTCTTTTTTCTCCCAGAGAGGACTTGCATTTTTTAAAGAGATGGCTTTTTACTTGTTCATCTTCTTTTTTATTTTTTCTGCTGTTTGACTTTGCTGGAAGAGAAGACAGAAGGGAACTGCTGAAATCTGGTCTGGTATGCAGGATATGTTCACTCCCTTTTACTATTTTTATTTTCTCCTGCACAAGTATCATCGATCTTACCTAGTTCCTGTTTTGAGGATTAAGTATCACCATTACAAATACTTTTAAGTACATGAACGGTCACTATTCCTAAGTGATTGTCTCTTGCACCAGGTCCTGCACACCGTCATGAAGCAACTGCTATTTCTCCTCCTGGGAGTTTTCTGACAGCCAGCCCAAAAAGCAGCTGCTTGGGAGTGAAAACCACCCTTCTCATTGCACCGCTCCCCACTGCTACCTCTTCTGGCTCTCTTGGCTAAATTCCTGAGAGAGCAGGCTGCTGGGTTATGCACCTTTATCCCAAATTAATACCTGCTGACACAGGGCTTTGATGTCCCTGGGCCAGAAGATCCCTTTCAGACCCTTTTTGTGCTGCAGTTTATGTTCTAATTAGCTTGTTCTCTGCTTCTGGACATGAACTTTTCCAGGACAGTCTTTAATGAGAACATCACTTTTTCTCAGAGATGGTGTCAGGGATGTGGTTTGGTGGGGGGTTTTCCTTAAAATAGAGCTGTGTTGGGTTTCTTTCCCCTCTCACCTAAAAGCCAATTTTCTCTACTCCCTCGCAAATGTGTACATTTAGAAGCTATGATTCTTTTTTTCAATTTTCAATTGTGCAAATCAAATGCATAAGCAGGTACAACCAATTACCCAACTCGTAATACAGGAAAGAATCAAGTCCCAGTAAAGCAGGAAAACAAATTTCCTATTATTAAATCTTTAACTTATTGTTGGAACAAATTAGGTATAAAAATAAGAGAGGAAATTAAAAATGATAATGGAAATAGCCTGGGAGAAGAATATATTTAAGCTTTGTAGAGAAATTTGTGTTTGGCTCATTGAGTGGGGCTCACTTTGTACATGAGGAACTCATTCTCTGTGCTGTTCTCTTTCAGAGACAAATCCACTAATAATAAATGCTACATTGAATTTCTCTTGAGAGCTAAATTAATCAATTGCAGATATGTTTTGCATGATTGTGTAGCAGAGAATGTAGAAAATGGGTGTAGAGAATACTTCTAACCTTAAAAAACCAGCAAATTTGTGACTCTTGCATTGTTCTCTTTAAATATTTATAAATTAAGAAATATCCTCTAGGTTTTGAGAGCTGTTATTGAAGTGCTCTTTCTATGCCTGTTCTGTGATTAAATCATTTTCTGCCTGGCATGTTGCCCAAGCAAAATGGTTTTAAAACGTTGCATGAGAAGAAAATCTCCAAAGCTTTTCAGAGTGGTTTAGAACCGATGCCAGAGCTGTGATGCTTGGAGCTGTCTTGAAAAAAAAAATATATTTGCATCTGCGAATGTGAAGGTGTGTTAGCACCTGTCTGTGTCCACTGACAGTAAAGCAGAGTAGTAGGTGCTGTGATTCTTAGTGAAGGGTATAACTCAGCCGTCTACAATCCACACCTGCACAGGGTGAAAATAAGACCATTATTCATGGAAGTTGTAACTAGTGACAGCAGTAGCCACTGAGCAGTCACATCAAATCAGATCCTGGCCGCTGCCTGCAAGGTCATTTAACCCGTTTTATGGATGATTGAGTGACACTGTTGTTAAAATCTCCCAGCTCACTTTGGTCAGAAAAGAAACAGAAAAACTCTTTAAAAGTTGGCAAAATACTTTCTGCAGGAAAATGTTCTCTTTACTTTCCCAGAGGAACAAGCCCATGTCTCCCTTTTGAAAGAGCGGAGGGGGAAAAGAGTATTTCAATACATCAAATCGGAGACAAAGCACTAGTGTAAGAAAATTTAATATTTTATTTAACGCCTTAAGGGTTTTTCTTCCCGCAGAAAATTGATTGGAAGAAACTTTTGGCATTAGGAGATGGCAAGACAGAAGCAACCCTGGGAATATTTGAGTCTCCCAGAGAACAGAGCTGGAATACTCTTGTTTCCTGTGATGCTGCTGCAAGTGAGACTTTTGGCAATGTCTTTTTGCACACCATCAGTGCAATGTTTGTTACCCTTTACAGCTCCTTGGGAAGCAATTTAGCATCCTACTCAGTTAAGGATGAGCAGCGTTGCCACTGCGGCACTTGCAGCTTACGGCTCCCAGTTTGATTGCACATAACAGCCCTATTACTAGAGCTGGATTTCAGTTTAGGTGGGCACCAGACATGAGCATAAAAAGATAAAATAACATGGAATCCCCTTACAATTGTTAATGGGAGCCAACAGATGGGTTCACAAGCTGGGTGGGAAGAGGAAATCATATTATATATAAGGTTAAAGTTACTGTGATATAAAAGCAAGTGAAATGAGGTTAAATGAAATTAATATAGTGCCCATGTGCGTTGTGAAGTCATATACACCACACACAGCTGAGAAAAGGACAGCAGGTAGCTGGTGTGAAGATTTAAGCGGCATTTAACTGGTTTTTCAGAGCTCTTTTAGCGGAAGTGATGCTGTGATACCTGTTCCTCACCCTGTTTCTGCTTCTCAGAGACAAGGAGTTAAGAAAACTGTTTGGGTTTAGAGATGACAGTGATTTTAGGAATGAAGATGATTTTCCTTTGCATTGAGTTAGTCTTGTGTATGCAAGCACTACTCCTCTGTGACAGCTTTTTGAGTACAGATGGTTAGAAGGATGAATCCAGCACATACACTGACTGGCACAAACCCAGCAGACAGGCAACAGAGTTTAGAAATGCTTTCAAAATTTAATTAAACCTAAACACTTCAGCTTATTTCACATTTTTTATTTTATAACAGCTTTAACATGGCAGAAAAGCCCCAGTAGTTGGCAAAATCATGGCTCATTTGACCATTGTATCATCTTTGTATTGCTTGAAACCATGATTTCACCCTCATCCTTTGAGAGAGACCTGTACAGTGAAGCTGGTGGCTAACTGGAGGGTCTGATCCAAGGCTGATCACTGCCCGTGGGTTCCTCTCTTTATACAAACGAGGGATAACAGATCACACATTGGATTAAAAGATCCAGTCCAGTAAACTAATCAATCGGCTGTTGCATCAGTAGGTAGGGTTTATGCCTTACCACAACCTTTCCCAACGACCTGGGCTATCCCACAGAAAGTTACCTTTGTCCCTCCAGTCTCTAAGCAATAAAAGGGAGACAGACTCCTCCGTGCCACCTCTGGCTGTTCTACTGGCTGCCCAGCCCAGGTGCCAGGGGACTTGCCATTGGTGGAGGCGGATGGAGGCTGCTGCAACAGAGCCAAACTGCCCAGGTCTGTGCTCAGCCACAGCCCTCGCTGCCGCTCCAGAGAGGAGCAGCTCGCATTTCTCTGCCAGCTTTGCTGCCAGCTGCTCGGAGCACTGTGATAAAGAGGGGGAATGATTTGGCCAGTTGCCTGTGTTTAGCTGACGGAGTGTTTTCCTTTCTTACCCACTGAGTGTGCAAGACAAAGTGAGTCCTGGTATTCAGACCGATGCACCACCTCAACAGTAATGCAGAGAGGGCTCGTGCCACCCGCACCTGGCTGTTCTGAAAGGAAAGATGTGTTGGCCCTTTCCAACCTAGTCACTGGATCCTCTGCAGTGAGGACAGCACTTGTATGACTTTGAGCTTGCCCTACCCAGCACACTCACCATTCGTCTTGAAGAGATTTCTCAGAGCACTTACTGATATAAAATTCCATTGTGATACCATTACCCTTCCTCCTCCCCTCGGCAACAAGTGGTACCAGGAGGGGATATACTCTAGAGTGCCAAAGATGAAGACATTTTTCAGAAAGACCAAATCAAATCATTGGTGAGGAAAACAGACGGAAAATGATGCTATCAATATTGCGGTATCAGTCCAATACAAAACTGGTAAGCTTTGGGTTTCATTAGTAACACCAATTGCCCAAGCAGTCAGCTAATACCAGCACTGGTTTTTAGGGAATAGTTAGGAGCCGGGTGGTTTATTATGAGCAAGATGACTGGTTTCCAAAGACTGCTGCTCATTATTCACATTGGGCAAGGATATCTACTGGAACTGCAAATGAACATAATTAGGACTATTGCTCTGAATAGAATAATAACACTAGATCAGCAGATGGGAGAATGGAGTCAGGTACTTTCCTCCAAGGCGCTGTAGAGAATTAATATTGTATTAATGAATATAAATGAAGTAACACATTCTGAGGACCTCAAGTCCAATATTAAAGAGAATGCAGATGGGAAATGATTTAGTTTATCCCTCATTGTGTTAGTAATTGTTGTTATTGTACGTAATTATAATGAACTCATCCTCACTGTGTCGAGGCAGACTATCCACTGGATTGTGGATAAACAGGACGGTATACAAACAATTTTACATTGCCACAAAATGGTGCTAGGTACTTTAGAATCTATGGCGTTTTGGCACTTACATGATCAAAAATGGCAGTTTCCTGGAACATAATTCGTGGCAGGGAACTTTACAGCAGTGCGGTGTGGAAATTGCTCATTGCCAAGTGTGCCATTTCACTGTCATTATCCAAGCCCCAGGATTTGGACTCATTTCAGAACAGAGAATTGTGTAATTATACACTTTTTATATTCATGCTTCTGCTTAAGAAAGTGCTGCAGCATCACTTCTACGTCTGCTCTTAGAGAGAGGATGATGTCCATATGGTCAGGGGTGCTCTGTGCCAGGGCTCTGCAGCTGGGATCACATTTTTCTGAAGTGCTCTGTTGCTGCTCAGGTGCTGTGGGGACCAGAATTTCATTCACTCTGATGCTTGTGACTAGTTTTCCAAGGAGCTGTTGTTGCTGGACATTGGGAACTGTGGTAACTGGATGTCGAGGTGTGGAAGACAAATGGTTATTTTAGTTACTGATGTAAGTTGCATCACGGCTCTCACTTAAGCCAGCATTTGCTTGCACACTGGATTTTGGAGGAGTCTGTCTCCTGATACACAGGTGCACTTTGTAGCCAAAATTCTCTTGAGAGATGGGACTCGCAGTGCCTTTGAACATGTAAAGGTGTTCCTTAAGCAAGCTGAAAGTGCCAAATTTAGCTCAGCTTCGGAGATAAACATAGCTGTGTTAAGCAAACAATTGCTTTAAATTTAAATCCATTGTTTTCTCCTTGTTTTTTCCCCAATCTGGTTTTCAGGAAACATAGGGGTGTCAGGCAGCTGAGCTGAAGAGTGATACAGTTGAAGGAGAGCAGCTAATGCATTTAGTGCAAGGAAACGATCTATTCAGTCTGAAACAATGTAGGAAGCGTGGCTCTTCCCCAGTGGAGCTTGGAATAGGCAGATCAGGAATGTAATAAACATGGGGAAGTGCCAGGGAGAAAAATCTAGATGGCATGTGAAATGAGGAGCTTGGCCCAGAGGTAAATTTTGTGCTCTGGTACATCTGTCGCCTCAGAGCCGCAGATTTGCTGCCCATGGCCTCGTGTGTAAGCACTCTGCTGAAACCAGAATAGGTGCAAGAAAAAGGAGTTAACCCCAACACTGCGTTGGACGAAATGCGTCTGGGGGTGAAAGAGGAATTCTTTCGGCATGACGATAAAAGTAAGGTTGAGATAAAGGTTCCTCTAATGCAAGGGGTGTCCCACGTTTAGAAATAAGAAAAGCCATTTCTCAGTGGGATGTTCCCACAAGGACCAAGCAAATATTTGAAAATAATGGAAAGGAATTTGGAGTCTTGCACTGCATTATCATGAGCTTGATTTTACTGCTGACATTAGCAGATCCTAAACTCCTCTTCACCAGGAGAATTAGCAGAGTTTTATTTTGAAGTGTGTATTTTGCATTTAATAAAGAGAAGCTGTTGACAGGACAGGGAGACAGACCCTCTCCTTCACTGAACGTGTGTATTCTTGGCATTTTTCATGTCAAAGCACCAGTTAATCCCTCTGTCTAGCTTGTCCTGTTTATGTAACACCCAGGGACTCGGTAGTTTATCTTCTGAAAGCAGGTGCTTCAGCATAAACATTCAAATGAGCTTTGGAAAATCTGCGCGAAGGTAAAAAGCCCACCTTTTAATTAGCTGCGAAATCAAAGCATGTGGTTTATTTGTGACGTGGGGATTTGAAAACCAGCCGAGACGCTATGAAAGAGAAGCACATCAAGCATCAAATACCGTCTTACACTGAAAAGCTGCTGTGTCACCCTTGCGATTTTAAATGCTCTGATTTTTAAAAATTATTGTCAACCAACATAATTTCTGTTCTAAGTATATTTAAATATCTTCAGAGACTTGGAATAGGGTGTTAGTTCTACGCTGAACAGCACTGATGTTTCTGCACGCGTGCATGCTATGGAGATGTTCAGCGGTGGTACTTGTCAGGAGGAAGGTGACATTGTGGGGAAGGAGGAGAGGAGATCGAGGTGTCCTTATGGCAACTGCTGAGAGGTGTGTTGAAAAAAAGATTGTTCAGGGTGAGAACTTTAAATAAGTCAAGTGATTCACTAATTTCAGTTTAGAGAGTTTGCATGTACAGGAAACTTATTTTAAGATTCAAATAGAAAATATTCCATGTAAGTAATAAAAGAAGTTGAGAGTGGATGGATTCTGAAATTTCTTATGCTGGAGAATCTAAGACTTTGGCTAGAGTCAGAATTTGTGTTCAGTCTCAGCCCTTAGCTTTCTCTTAGGATTATGTGACTAGGTTTGTGGCTTCACTTCCCCAAGTAATATATCCATTAATTTTAGTTTAAAAAAGAAAAAAAACCCAAAACAGTTTAAAGAATTGTTTCAAGGGGCTATCAAAGTGAAGCATTTTGCATCTTCCGATGAAAAGAGCTTGCAAAATTTATTTATTGGTTTTGGTCCCACAGAAGCCGTGTTTGTCACAAAAACGGGCAGAAGCAATTAGAGGTAGAGTTGGTAGGTGCAAAACAGCGAGAGTGCAAAAGAGTAGAATCAAAACAGGGAGGTGCAAACCTCTCCTTTGTGCTCCTTTTGACTGTTCCCACTTCAAAGCCTTTGGGACGTTGCTGTTGTTGAAGGTTACACATATGCCCGGACCTGTGAATCAGTTTATGGTAAATCAGTCAGTGCAACTGCCATTGAAATCCTTGTAATGACACAAGGGATGTCATTGTCATGGCTCACTGGAAGCCACACAAGTTTTTGTCCTCAGTCAAAGCATACTGTTGTTTTCTGGACATCGTCAAACAAAAATACTGTCAACACATACACCAGTCTGTTTTGTCCTTGGGCTTTTTCAGTGGGCACATCTCTCGGTGTCTCCTGACACTCCCTCACAGGATTCGAAGTGACCCTTTGCCTGCAGGCGCTGTCCCTCTGCTCCACCATGCTGCAGCCTGGCACTCCTCAGAGAGCAAACAGTTGCCGTGTTTATCTTGGCTCCTTTCATAAAGGTCCAAATTGCTTGGAAAGCAACAGAGACACACTTCTGAAACGTCAAACTCTTCATTTGAACAGATTGCTTATTATATTATGCTCGCTGGGGGTGAAGAAGCCAAAGTCTGGATCTTTATAAAAACGAACCAGCTGCATCTGTGGCTGCCTCCAGCCGTACTTAGCCACATGCACCTGAGTAGTGAGATGTTTTAAATGAGCACTTGGCTTTATGCTCAGAGACGTGCCCACCAAATATGACACAGTACCAACGAATCACTGATGTGCTGCCACTAAAGAAGCAAGAGAACATAAACCAACCGGGTGTTGTGCTTTCTGGAAGATTATCGGTACAGCCTTGGCACAGCCTGTGCTTGTGGGCATTCAGTCTGGAAACAAAACAAGGGCGCTCAGCTGTATTCAAACGTGTCAGCACTGACGTGCACTGTTGACAGTGTTTGGAAGGGGTGCTCAGTGCACTTCCGAAGACAATGTGGTTACATGAGCAGGATCAAGGCAGGGCCCTTTCTTAGCATCTCCTCTCATCTCTTTCCCTCCCACAGGCCTTGTGCTTTTTTTCATTCCTAAACATATGGCCAGTCACCGGCAGTGTAAATACCCAGAAGGAAATTTGTCCAACAGCTCCTAAACTGGCTTGTGCATATTTCATGTGTTATCTAATGGGTAAATATTTATAAGCGTTTTGAATATTTGACATGACGGTTTATTTAAAAATTTCAGTTCCAATCCAGCATGTGAAGTTATTGGCCTTCCCCCCTACCTCCTTTCTCTCACTTTTGTTTCCCTTCTACAAGCGTTTTTATTTGGGGGAGGTTCTGTTCATATTTACAGAATTCTTCTCCTTTTTTTTTCTGCTGCTTTTTCTCAAAATGCCAATCTAAGCAATGCGATGCTTCTCTCCCTGGTATATCTGTACCCCTAAATACGAAGAGCCAAGAGCTTCAAGGAAGCATCAAGAGAGGATCTGAGCAGTGTGCCTGCAGCTTTCATTTGCACAGCAAATTCAATGCCACCCAGAAATGCCGATTTATTGCCGAGTACACAGCTCCTGCACCGCTCGCAGACGGGAGGTGGGATTCGGATTTGTGCCATGCAGTTAATCTGTGAACATACTGAGAGTGCGCAGAGGCTTTCTGGTGCTGTGATAGCCCCAGTCACAGATGCTGGACATTCACATCCATTAGTTCCAGAAGTCTTGGATTTGTGTGGGAACCCTCAAATTCCAGTGGAGCAGATTTATAAGAGACAATATACAATGGGCAGAGCCCTTGAGAAATGGTGGCTTTAATATCTAGCCGTCATCCTGTGTCTGCTCTTTGCCTCCTTTTATTTGGGGGGAAAAAAAAAAAGTGTCTTGATAAACAGTATTAGGTTGTGGATTTTTTTTTCTAGGAAAAGGTCAGTAGATTAAATCATTCTGAGCCAGATATGTGGTTATATATCCAAAGGGAAACTCCCTGGTGATACTAGATTTTCTGATCAGAAGTCTGACCCTGAAGCTTTAGTCCAGGCTAACAGAGCAATTAGTTGTATACAGGATAGCAGTTAAAACTGTGAAGCTTGGAATTATCTCTGCTTAGAACATCTATTGACGGGTTGGTTCCTGTCCTGCTCTTTACAGATGTTATTTGGAAGCAATTATTAGAGTGAATTTAATTAAACGCTCTAAATGATGACATATGGAGTGATTTTCATGAATAGTGCACTTGTACAGGTTGCTCTGTATTCAGTGCCACGCACTGTCCTGTGAGTCTGGGGCTCCATCTCCAGCACCAAATGTGCAGTGAATAATCTACAATGACTGCAACCAAAAAACCTGCAGGTTGATTGAAGAACTCATCCCGCTTCAAAATTCCTGAAGCCTGAACCAAGATTGCTTCTGCTTCATCGAAACCCACACTTGCAAGTATTTCATCAGCATCAGCAGGACTTAAAGATAAACCCAAGTGTGTTCCTGAATCTGGGACTGGGAAGGTAGTTTGTAATCACATATAAAGTTGTTTGACCCTCTTACGTTCTGAACCATTGCCCCCCCGCGCTCCAGTTCCTGGTGAAAGCTCATCTGCACTGAAGGATTCAGCAAATCTCAGAGCTGCTCACTATAAGTTGCAGCACCGAGGCCAGACGCGTGCTGTCCAAAATGCACCTGCAATGCTGGCATTCCAGAGGTAGGGTCCCAGGGATGAAGCTCCTTTTCAATCCTTGACTGTGATTGCTTTTTAAGTAGGTCTGGGTTTTTTCATTAACTATCCCAGATAGGTTGCTGGTCACACTTTTTCTCATTTCACTTAACTTTTTACCCAGACTCCATTCCTCTGACCTGAAACAGCTCTTTTCTGAAGAAATCTGGGTGGTTTTGAACAGATGTGGAGACATGACAGAGTTCATTTAGAACATAATCAACAGATAATAATAGGGTACTCAGAGAAATTGCAGTGAATGACAAGTACCATCAGCCTTTTCAAAACAGCAGAATTAGACATTTTTAACTCCACATGCACAACAGTGTTAGAAGAAGCAGGAAATGACTAATTTGGAATCCTTTTATTATGTTTTAGTTTTTAAAAAAATGATATTGTAACATTCTCAAGCATTATCCTGATCCCAGTCTGCTCGCCGTCTCTATAGGAAATAAAATACTGTTCCGTGTGTTATTTGAAGCAGACTGGCTCTCCGGTGCACTTAGCTGAATCCTTCATCTTCCTCCCTGAGGCTTGACAGCGGTCAGCTTGTCGGGATGAGGGCCTAGCATCCCTCATGTATGATTTGCAGTTTTCATTTCTGTGAAGGTCCGTCTGTTTTATGAAACTCAGACTTCAGTCATGTGGGAGCTAACTGGAGTACTCAGGAAGGTTTGGGTTATTGTCATTGTCTGCGTCTGGTTTTGCAATGCTGCCAGGATGACTGAGCTGGATTTTGCGTCTCCAGCCATGAGCTTCTTGTTGCAGTGGAAGGGAGGACCCCCACTTGCAGCCCACCCCACCAGGATGGTTCCCCCAAAAATGTATTTAGACCAGGAAGACCATGAAGTGCCTGGTTTGGGGGTCAACCCCAGCTGGCAGAGGCAGTGGTGAAGTGGGGACTGGCCTTTGCACCCCAACACACAGTGGCCGTCTGCCCCTCTGCCTCCTGACAGAGCCACCTGGAGTCCTGAGGGCTCTGATCTTCAAAAACCCTGATGTGACAAAAAGTAGCTGAAAATGCATCTTGGTTCTCCTTCACCTCTTCCTCCTGACTCTCCCACCCTCACTAACCCTCGCCTTGGGGCTGCAGCCTTCTGTCCTACGCAAAGGGGAGCCCTGCCACTGTGGCAGCTCTCCCGTGTGCAGGGTGTGCAGGACCTCAGATGCTACCGAATGTGTGAAGTACGGCCAATACATACAGCAGCACTGGGACGCACACCAACACCACGCGCATGCTGCTTGTCAATCTTCTTGGCTTCCTTGTGTTTTTTTACCGTGCATCATGACTTGCAATTCGGTATCTTATATGCAGGTACGTAACTCCTGCTTGCATCGTCAAAAATACACGATGCCAGCCAGGGTCAGGAGAAGCTTGGCTGTCAGTCTCATGCTAATGTCAGTTTTTAGTAAGGGTACAGCCAATAACCTGTGCTTGCAAAGGGTAAGACGTTGACATGAGGAGAGTCACTGAGTGGCTGTGTTCTCACCATTAGCTGAGCAGGATTTTCTATGCTGACTGTGAGCATTAAGGAAGCCAGAACAAAGATGACAAATGCTTTTGTAAAAGGATCTATCAGAAGACACAGCAGGTTCAGTGGCCATTGAGGCTTGTCTTAACACACGAGCAAATTCTCCTGAGAGCAATAAGCTGCTCTCCTGCCCGGCTGCAGGTTGCCTGGAAGGCACTTGAATTTATGTTATTTTATTTTATTCTTTATACAGCCTGTATCTTGGGTAGATTGTATTGCTGCTTGTGTCTGTTTAAAAATTGGAGTAAATAATTTTGACTAGAAGAATGTTTCATCGTCTCTGCAAACGTATAGAGCCAGTAAAAACATTAAACTTGGAGATGTGAATAAAGTTGGGTCCTGATGGAGTTTGCCAGCTGGGAACCTGCCACGTACAGTTGCTTTAGAAGCACTTTCCTAGTTGCTAACTAAACTGCTTTCCTCAAAGAAAGCAAAAGAGGGAAAATGAACTGAGCTAATACATACTAGTTGCTCAGATGACGTGGAAATGGTGTCAAAAATTACCTAAAATCTGCTGGCTCAGATATAAGCTTGTGAACTTTGCAACAACACACAGAGACGGGTATCAAAGCTTAGCAGAGTTCTCCCCTTTGTTCTTTTTAAACCTGCTGGGCTAATTCTGAGTCTCCATTACCTGTGGCAGCCGGGCATCTCATCCCAGCGTACACCTATATTCAGATCTATATTTGCTGCCCTTCACCATTCCTGCAGTTACTTCCAGGCTGATATTTTTGTTTGGGCATCTACTCTCCCAGTGAACAGATGAGGTTTCTACTTACTGAAATTTGTCTTGGTATGGTGAATATTAAAGCACGGAATTGATTAGAGAAAAGCGCTTTGAATCCATAAAGTACAATCTTTCTTTCATTTACATTTCAGACCTTGCTTCATCCCATATTTGATAAGATTCACTCTACAGACCCTATCTCCACAAAATACTTAGGTATTAGATTTATATGCAGATGTACAATCATTTTCTGCCTGAACCTTGAGGATATCTGAAATCTTAGTGCACTACACTGGCACATTTATAGAAGCCTTGGTGCCCCGGTTTCTGCTACGGGACAGGCACCTGCTCTACCAGTGGTAAACATCTGCTTGTTGTTATATTATGTCTCCTTCTAATCAAGATTTGAAGCTCTTGCTGATCTCCATTTATGAACACCCCAGTTAGAACATGCAGTCTGGTTATAGCACCCAGGGAGGAAAAGGAAACCCCAGATTTATAAGAGGGTGTAAACATACATGTTCCACCTTCCAGAAGGTCTCACCACTAAAATACAGGCTATTCCCCAGCTCTCCTCCTAAGCCCCTTCTCCTATGAGAAAAGGCATCTTCCCTTTTCTGTGAGAATGCTCTGTGCCAGCCCTGAAGGGCTTTCTGGCTCCCTGCGACTATTGAATTTGTCTGTGCTGAGTGAAACAGCTCTTCAGAGCCTTCAACATACAGGACAGCAGAGTAAGCAAAGTTGGGACACACACACACATTAGCAGCAACCTCGAGCCTAGGCAAAGTCATTAAACCCACCTATTTAAAAAATATTCATTACCAAGAGCATCTCGGTTCTGAAGGGGAAAAATGGTCCGTAGAAATTTACCCACCTCTAATAACATCATACTTTAGACAGTGCTGTTCTACGTAATTAATGAATGTCTGCACAGTGCTTTGAGATCTTTGCCTAACGAGGAAAGCTAATAGGTTGCTATGTGTAAATGTTAGACTTAATAATTTACAAAATACAGTACAAAGCCAGGTTACTCTTATCATTTCATCAAAGTCAGGCTTAACTACCTTCCTTTTTAGCCTGCTGGCTTAATTAGATAAGCTGCTGAATTTAATTAACTCATCAAACCTAATTTGAAAGGATCTCTCATGTCAGTAAGAGCTTGTCTTATGCTTATGATTTCTATTTGTTGCATTGAGTTTTTAATATCACCATTTTGTTAGGATATTAATGGTAGCCTTAATTGTGTTCTAATTTACTGCATTCAACTCAGGTGGTGGCATTTTCCTCAGTTTTTTTTAAGTGTCAGCGTGTGAAAATCAATCACAATTTAATTTAAGGCAGTGGAATTGCTCTTCTAGCCCTCTGTTAAGTCAGCTACACACTATCTCTTTTCCCGTAAGTGTTTGCAAGGTGAGATTATTTCATGGAAAATCAGGTTGAGTTTCTGAAGTCCCATTTGCTGGAGAAGTGTTATGACAAAGCGATCCTCTGGATGCTCTTTTGGGACTGTTTAACCGAATTGTGAGGTAATAAATTTGAAACTGAAATTGGTGTTACAATGATGTAATTCATTTGAACACATGAGCGTGTGATGCTCCAGCTGGTTGTACCGGCCCGAAACTCCTGGGAAGTTACTAAAGAAGGAATTACTAGCAAGGACCTTAAAATTTGCTGTAAATTCTAACCCGTTAGCAGGACCTTTGTCTGGCCATCCCTTCACATTCCTAGAAGTTAGGCTATGCAGAGAGGAGAGATCAAACGATTGCTTAAAATCAACATTTCCCTATAAATTATTTACTTGTTGTTCTGTAAAGCGTGCTCTGTCGTGATGTAAACAAGGCTGCTGATAGAAAACATTGCTAATTAAGTCTGGAGCAGTTTGTTCGGTTTTGTTTGTTCGTTTGAGGCATGCTTTCTGTGCCCAATTAAATAGCTCATTTTTCTCTCTTTTCCCTCAGAACGACTATAGGAAGCTATCTATGCAATGCAAGGACTTTGTCGTGGGGGTGCTGGACCTGTGCAGAGACACCGAAGAAGTCGAGGCTATTCTGAATGGAGATGTGAACATACATTTGTGCCCTGAGCACCACCGGCCAAGTCTGAGCAGGATTAAACTTGCTATTAAATACGAGGTCAAAAAGGTAAGACGTTTCTTTGGGTCCCAGGTGAATAGGTCTTCATATCTGAATTATGCTTCCTTGATGTCACCTGTACAATAATAAATGAAAGATAGATGTCAGCAGGACCAGGACTATGCCTAGAACGTTAGTGGTTTATGGCTTGATTTGCATTTCCTCACATACTTTAACGTGGAGAAGGTTATTTGTAAAGGGCGTCTTACAGCAGGTATGGCATTTATTTTAAAGTGACACACATGGATGTATAGATGGCTCAAGGGACTGCCCATAAAGCACAGTGCTTTTGTCCAGGTCATGATTATGAATCTCTGTAGACTTTAGCGGGAACCAGAAGTTGTTACCTCAGCATTTCCAAACCATCTGTCTTTCCTTCAAACTAAATCTTCTGCTCCGACTGAGGAGATAGCTGGACTCTGCTTCCTGATGGAAGTCAGCAGACCAAGTCTCGTGTCTCGCCTGTCTGCTCTCAAATGCTCCCTGACCCCTTAGTTCTGATGCACATCTTGTGTTAGTCTCCATAGCCACTTGCAACCACCAAAAATGTCACCTTTTCAGTAATGTTACAGAAAGAACATATACAAAAATAGCAATTCTGTCATAGTCAAGATCTGTCACTCCATTGTGATAGAAAGTGGAATTTAAATGTTTAAAAAAGTTTTGTAATTTTTATTCAGAATTAGATCAAAACCTCTAAAACCAATTTCTGATTTACTTGGAATATTTTATTTTCTTGAAACCCTGTGAAAGTAGATCAACATTGACAAATGTGATAGATTCCCAGCTTCACTCTCCTACATCTCTAGATCCATATTCTGAGAGTTCAGATTTCCCCAAGTCTACAGAACAGAAGGAAGATGTATATTTCAAGGAAAATCATGAGGACTGAATGACTCTTAGAAGTATTATAAACAAACATTCAGCTTTAAGGAAGTATGGTGTGTGAATGGAAAATTTGATTCTGGCGAATCCTAGGCCTGGGTGGTCCCAATTAATTGCTCCTACAATATGCCTTGATGGAAACTGGGCTCCTGCTACGGGACTCGAAGAGCGTTCCAAATTTTCAAGCTAACATCTGCTCTCTCTTCCCCTCCTAAACCCACCACCTGCTTCAGTTTGCCTCTTACTGTGCTGCTGCGCTGGCTAGAGAAGGTCTTTTCCTGTTATGAAAGCCATTAATTAAAGGGAGCCTTAAAATTCTTATTTGAAATTAATTGCTTTCATGCAGGAGCACGAGGTACGAAGCCAAGTATTTCCTCCTAGGATGGTGTGTCTCTGCATCATTCTACCACCTATGGCCTGAGAATTATCGTAGAGCTGGTCAAAGCCTCAAGCCTTTTCAATGTACAAAGTCTTCTGCACTATTTTGCTTGTCTGTTCTTCAAAATATTTGTGTCATCCTTTAGATACCAAGACCATTAGCTGGAGCTAAATTGCTGATAGTTATTGCGCTGCTCAGAGAACATTCATCCTGGCTTAGGCAGTTGTGGAAGAACATTTCCTTCATTTCTTACGTTGTACCTATGTGTACCTTTTCATAATTCAGGAACACTGGCCTAAGGCATCTTTGGTAGCTCATACAGTTGATCTCTTCGTGTATAAATCCATGCCCAGGAAGGCTGAGCATCCTTTCCGGATCACAATAACTTGTTGCTCACCAATAATAACTAATTACAGAACATAAACACAAGCATTCGTCAACCTCGTGTTGACTCGTAGGTTAGCGCTTTTCGGAATGTTCTTTTCAGCGGGCAGCATCTGTCTGTGTGAGATGAGCATTTAACTGCTAACTCGGAAGTAAGATAGTTCCATTTGTGGGAGTCAGAGGCACATCCAGATAAATGGCTTTGGTTATTGGCAGTGACTTGTGAAAACAGGCTGATATTTATCACACTTGCTGAACCAAGAGATGGTGTTATGGTAACACAGCAACGATTTCCTTAAGAGGCGACACGTTTCAGGTACAAGCTTTTCATCCAGCTGCGAGATATTTAGGCTTTTGTTTACAAACTGTGCTTCAAAATTTTGATTTTGAGAAAATCCTGTAATAGAGAGGGGTGAGGTGGAGGGTGACTTATTAGACATATTTAATAAACCAGTTCTTGGACAGATTCTCTAAGTTTCAAGTCACTTTTTTAAAGCTAATGCAAAGACTCAAGGTGTAAGCGGGATCACACGTGGCTCTCCAAGTGTGACAGGCAGACCCAGGCAGGCACACCGAGTGACTTCCCACCCACAGCACCCAAACCCCCAGGACCCACGCCTTGGTCTGACAGCGTTGCCTGCCCAGGGCAAGTCTGGGTGCTGAGACTCACCCAGAAACAGTCCCAGGGACGTGGAGGCCTTTCCAGGTTTTTTCACTATGGGGCTGGAATGACACAGAAATGGTTGCGTTTGCTGGGTTTTTTTTCGTTGTTGTTGTTCTGCCTGCACCCCTGCTCCCCACCTCCACCATCACCATCAACATTCGGATGGTCAGTTTTGCATTCTTCAGCTCAGCAAAGTCTAGATGAGCCAGAGAAATAAAAATCTTCTTCCTTACATGAGTATAGAGCTCCTGAAGTATTTTGTATTTATTCTTTCCCATGAACAGCAAGAATCTTAGACCAGCCAACTTTAGGGACTTCAGAATGCTCTGAGAAAATAAAATAACAGAGGTGTTTGTTGTTGCACTTTTTTTTCTTTTTTTTTAAGTTAGTATCCAGACTAAATATTTGCATTCACATCTGAAAGTTTAAGAAATATTTGATGTTTAAAAAAATCAATTTCTACCATCAGCTTCTTAACTCACCTTTTCATATTAGTACTCTAAGTGCCTACAGTGGGCTTTCTTTGATGAAAATCTGCAAAGAACAATTTATATTGAAAATTTTATTTAATATCCATGATTGTAATTTTACAGCTGCTGATGCAGTCTGCATTTCATCACACTTCCTTTCCAGAGTCTGGGAAGGATGTCAAGGGCTCCCACCCTCAGGCAGGAGAGCAATTGCATCTGTAGATCTTCATCAGACCTTTGCAAAGTCTTCTGAAATCTTCCTTGTTCTTTTAAATTTCTCTGTTACTTCATTGTCCTCTTGCAGTGCAGTCACCACAGCCACAGTGTCTAAGAATGGTATTTTTCTTTAATAGTAGCAGCTAGTCTACCAGCCTCTCCCATCCCCTGCCCAGCTCACAGCCTCATGGAGTCGTCCTCCTCCTCAAAGGCCAACGGCCACTGAAGCCAGGAGGAGGCAGAGAGAGCAGAATTTTGAAACCAAGAGCCATTACATTGCATTTTAGAGACTTAAATCGACTCTGCCATCCTTTGTCTTTTCCTTCCTATGTTTCCGCTGAAAATTTTAGGGATGCGTTTGATGCTACATATACAGTTGAAATTTTAAGTCCTAATTTTGATTCCAACAGAATATCTATCTTCTTGATCTTGAATTCATGCTCAAGGTTGGAGAGAGAGGCTGCACCTCCCTTGTGCGCACAGGCACGTCATGCTGGCACCGCAGGGAGCTCAGCCATCAGCCCTGCGGTAGCTTTTAGCCCAAAACACTGTGCTCTGTTTTTGAAGGGCAAATCCCTGCTTGAAAATCCCCAAGTCTGGGGGCAGCCTGCCCTTGAGCTCAGTGTTCACAGACCTGTTCACTGACCACGCTCTGTGGGTGCAGGAAAACCCTGTATGCCCATCAGGGCTAAAAAGGGGACTGAAACCACCTTACCTCTTCTGCCCAGTGAACCTGCAACCGGTACCTGCAACAGGTTTTTGTCCAGGCCCTAAATGATCCTTCTCCACACATTTTCCTTTGTGCTTCCCATTAGAGTTCCCCGTTACCTCATCCCTTTGCTACTCCAAAAACACCAGTCCTCCGTTCAACTGGCTGCATACAGTTTTATTGATCATTACCTTTTTTTACCAATTCACAGCATATGAGATGAATCTTGGAAAGTCAGTCAAAAAAGCATCAAAAGTTCCAGACTTGTCTGTCTTTTTTTTTTTTTTTCCCCTTCTTTTTCTGCAAAACATCCTACTAGCACTTATGAGATGCTGGCGAGAGAACAAGTTTAAGGCTCTAATATAACTCAAGGACTTTACACAGAGAGTCACTGAAGAATTAAGAAACTCTGCTCGTACACATTCGCAGCAAGGAGGAAGCTGAAATTACGGTAATTTACAAAGCGGTCTTTAAAAAGGCTGTATTACTCTAATTCTCTCCCCTTCCTGAGAGAACTAAATAATCACTCTGTACCCCAGGATTCTTGGAAAACTGCACTCAAATGTCATCTGTTCAAGTTTTCCAGAGCCATTTCTCCCTTCAAATTAGCTATCTTAATGATGCATGATTCCTCGAAAATTATGACAATGGAAACAGTTTGTCGAGAGCAAAACAATTTGCAAACATTTGAGCTTTTACCGAGTCCTGGCTTATCTCCAAGAAATGGACTTTTAGCCCATGTAGTGGGTTTGTTGCAAATTTACTGTTGTCTCCCCTGATATTATTTAGCTTTGCTTCGCACTTGCATACTCAGTTGAGATCTGATTTCTTTGTCCTCCAGCTGTCTGGGGCCTTGGGCAAAGGGAGGAGGAAGGTTGGGTGCAGGAAGAGCCACAGAGTACCGTGCTGATGCTGTAGCAAGGCTGTTCAGGTGGATTCTTTGGATATTGTAGGAGAGGGCTGGGGAACCATGGCCGCGTGAAGAGCAAACACAGTAGCAGAATCCAGCAGCTACTCAGGAAAATTGCCAAATTAAAAGCAGCATTAAGGTGAAACAGAAATTACTTAGGTTGAGTGTTTCTGGTGGATTATAGCTAAAAGCGGCTTGAGTTGCTAAATTGGAGTACTGGTCCCAAGCAAAGAAAATAGAACCGATCTTGAGCTTCCCGAGCCAAGGATACCAAGAGCTGTTCGTCACGCAGGTTTACAACACCCATGTGAGAGTTTACTTCATGTTCTTGACTGAAAATTACAGCATAATGTGGGGTTTTTTCTTCCCTTGAAACAATTCAACAATTTTCTTTTCAGTCAGATACTGGAAATATAAAGGTAGTGATGGTTTTCCCTGTGTGAACTCATTTCTAATTAAGCCAGGGGGTGATTTCTACCAGTGAGAGGCACAGATAGGTGCAGAGGCTGGAATGACTGTCTTGGACTCTGCTCTTGGACAGCCAATAGCTTCACAGAGCCCTTCATATTTTCTGTTCTCATTTTTGTCTGTTCTGTTATGCTCCTTTCTTGTCATCCTTTAATGCTGGCGGGAGGCTTATATATCGGCATTTACCTTTAGGTCTAAAGCTGTCACTTCTCTGTAGGAGGTGCCATTCGTTCTCCTTCTTTCCCAATGTCAGAATTATTGTTGCTGTATTCTTTTAATTGCACATGTTGAGTGACCACCTCTGTTTTCTCAGCAGCTCAGTTCATAGCCATCACAAAGGCAGAGCACCTTTCTCTTTCACGAGTTTTAATTTAATTAACAGTAAGACACACAAATTGGGTTGAAAAAAAAAATTAATAAGAATTAAACAGAACACCAGATGGCTGTGTAAATCCTATTTAATAGAGAGCTAGAACAGGAACTTTTCTCATAACTGTATTATTAATAATTAACATACGGAGGATGCTCCAAACAGAATACTCATGGCTGTATTAGATTATAATTTTTGGCTGCATTGGTCACGCGACACAGATGCTCAAGGGCATGAGAAGTCCCAGCTCTCATCACGGCTGTAACAACCTGTGCTCCCCCTTCATTTGCTCAGAGGATGAGGTTTTATCCTGGACCGTATCTTGTGCATGAAATGCCTTCCAGGGTCCTTCTCACCACCGAATGAGACCCCACCTGCAGCATTTCCACCCTGCACAGAGCTGGAGAAGGTTAGTCCCTGAATGGGCAAGAGAACCAGCCCTGCTCCTGCTGAGGAGGCAGCTCTGCCCCTCAGAACGCGCAGTAACAGACACTGCCCCAAACACAGGCTAGGGCAGAGCTCAGCCAGCACATCCTTGGGAAGGTTAGCTGGAAAAGCTTGGTGTTCGCAAGAGGAGCACAAGAAAATAAGCTGGAGACCAGAGGAGCTCGGCGTGCTCTCAATTCGCAGCTCTCTTGCAATGCCGTGCCCTGGGGAGGGACCGATGGAGGGGAGAGGCAGAGGGGGCACCCCAGGGCACCCGCCTCGCAACCAGCCTATGTTAGTCTTTGTGTTAGCTCTAAAAACGAAGGGAAACTGCATTTCAGTATCCCAAACGAAACGTTTCAGCTCCACAGCTCTCAGAGCTGTGCGGGTCAAAGAAAACCCCCGTTGTGGCTGTTTGTCCTCCTTTGGAACAAAATTAAGTCTAGGAATTTCCCATGGGAGGAAAGTTGATCTTCCTGTATCCCAATGGTTGTAACATGCACAAACATGGCTTGAAGCAGGATGGGGTTACGTCTTACCATCTAAATGTGGAGCCTCAAGAAGGACCCCTCAGGAAAAAAGGCTTTCAGGAAGTTGACATTTTGCTTTTGTTTCTGTAATTCATGGTTAATTTTTTTCCACTCTTTGGTCTCAAGAATATTTAACTGAGGTCTTGTGGAGTCATTGAGGGCTTGGACTGTGGTGGGGGGGAGAAAATTTTCTCTTGTTTCCACCACTAGAGAACCAGTCAATATTGTAGAGATGTAATTTAATATCTATGTGAACAGTGAAAACACTGTGGTCATTCTGAATACTTAAGCTTATCCATGTAATTTTTCTTTTTACGTTTGTAATTGCATATTACAGATGTTTTGTCAGATTGGAAAGTGGAAGGAGTTATTTCCTTTCTTCACAGAAAGTGTTTCTATGTCCCTGAGTATTTCATTAACAAGGTTCCTTCCTCCCACTGAAATCTGTGGTTCTGATGATTTCCTTTTGCCCAGATGTTTTAATTTCTTTTCTTTTCCAAGATGAATCTCATTTTGTTGTTTCCTGCCCATACACTCATCCTCTCAAGGCCTGAATGAATCATTTCTCCATCCTGAGTGGTGTTTGCAATATTCCCAATTTACTGTAATATGCAGACTTAATTATTTTCATTTGCAAAGTGCCACAGGGGCAGAGAAGTCCATCAAGACATTGACAAGAGAGCACAGGAACACATCAAATCCATTGCATGGATGTCCATCATAGATGAAAGGATTTAAAATTACCTTTATTAATAAATTATCTTAGAAAAGAGCAATTAATAGGGTTTGCTATTACCAACCTTAGCTGCCCCCAGTTTGGGCTTCATCGAACTCCCCATAGGCAGTAGACCTGCTAATGCGCATTTTGGATGGAAAGTCATGTGGGGGTGAGTACGACCCCTAAAAAAAATAATAAGGGTCAGTATTTCTAGTTACTGAGGGTATTTTCGTAAGTGGTGCTCAGATTCAGATGCCTGCATGGGTACTGACCCGGGGTGTGGCTCTCCTGCGTGACATTCTTGTCTCACACCTGTAGACGTCCACATCTGAGTACTTTTTGGGGACTGTATACCTCATGGTGAGAGGAGTCTCATCCTACGAATGAGTCTTTCTCTCCATTAGCTCTGCCGGAATGAAGCCATCCCTCTATACTAGAGGAGACATCTGAGTTTGAGCACTAGCCCAGCCTTTCCTCACCATGTAGCCGAGGGAATATAGTTTACTGACTCTTTTAGGGGAGGAAGAGGCTGTAACATTTTAAATTTCTCCTTCTGTGCTCACTGTGGTTGTTTATTTTAGATACCAAATGGAACTTGTTGTTTGGTAGCTCTTTATTGTGGCATGTTTTCTGAAGAATAATTAAATAATAAGGATTTCTAAGTGGGTTTGATTCTGCACAGATATGAAAACCCTGGAATATTAGATTCAGGGACTTCCAGTTCATTTTCTTGTTTTTGGATAAATAATTCAGTGATAAAATTTATTCATACATGTAAAAAGAGGAGAAACCAGACATTAACAATGCATCTCTTCAGAAAACGTGCAGCCCACTAGAATAGGAAACAGGAGTTTTCTCAAAAGCCAGCCGTCTCATTCACCACCACTAGAGAAGAATGCTTCACACAAAAGAGAGCCTCTCTCTGTCTCAGGGAAGAGAACTTACAAAGAAACTTTAGGTAGAACAAGGCTTAAACTGAACCAATTAAAGAATTTGTGAAAGCTCCACTTTTTCTAGTTACACACCTCAAATAATATCAGACTTAATTTTATATCACATGAATTGAAAATGTAACAGAACGACAGAAAAATCCCCCTCCATTCCTTCCCCTACTCTTGTTGTGTTTTCACTCAGCACTGGAAGGAGCTTCTGTCCATGGGAGAATTGCATGTGAAATGGTCCTGGCAGTTTTATTTACCCCATTATTTTTGTTTTCTATTAGACTAATTTGTTTTTATTGGGTTTTGGGTTTTGCCTGTTTAACAGTCTGGTGCCTGGTCAAATCTTGTTCCCATCCACATTGCTCACTCTGGAGGGGCCGCGCCATCTCCTTCACAGAGCTGCAGCACATGGATGGTTGTGGGCAATTACACAAGCGCTGGGATGCTGGGATGACCCTCCCTGCCTTGGTTCTGTCTTCTTGTCACCTTTGCAAAGCGAGATGCCGATCCTGTTAATGCACTCACTGACTCAGCAGAGAGCAGACCTATCCCGAACAACACGCTTGCTTTTATAGAGCAGGCTGAGTCTCAGGGAAGGGATGTGGTTGTAAGCTGTAGCTGTGCTAAGGCTTTAAGTGCTCAAAACCAGAGGCTTGGATTAGAGAGCTCGGTGCAACCAGCAAGGGGATCCAGATACGGGGTTTCCATAAAACTGGGGAATATGTGAGTATCTTGGGATTTGATGCAAGCGGTTCCCCTCTGCCAAATGGCTCTAATACGGAAGATATTTTGGTTCAGAAAGGTGCATGTGAAAGGTTTTACAAAAGGTGTGGTTTACTAATAAAACAGTCTCTGAGTTTATGCCTTAGAAGTAACTCAGAGACTGAGGTAGCACAATTTACTGGTTTGGTTTTTTTTTACCCGGATAATTCCAGTTCATCAAGGCTCTGCCTACAAATATAAACCCTTTCCCTTTGCTGCCAGGTTTATAAACGCTGATGTTAGACTCCAGATACCAGGTCTGAATATTCACCAATGCTGTCATAAAGCAAGAACCTCATGAATATTTGTGTGATGCCATTAGACAGTCAAATGAGCCCCAGGGACCGGGGGAAAGCTGCAGAAATCCTCAGGGCAGGGACGTTTCACTGCTTCCTGTTCTCTCTGCGTGTCTGCAGCAACTGCAATATCTCAGAGGGGTTTTTCTCCTCTAGCGTTTAGTTTTATGCCATGGTCAGACCCATTGAAGTGGCTCCTGATCAATGGAATTTTCTTTCATCATAGTTGAATAGGGTTCCATGAAATTCTTTTTTGTGTCTGGATGAAGGAATTTGGACCTGCTGATTTACTCCTTTGCAAGGTTACTCTGGTACAAAGTGTTTTGAAAACTGGGCCCGTGGCCAGTGGTAGAATTTAGCTATTAATTAGAGCAGGTCTCTTTTGTGAAAAGGTCACAGTCTCACAGCATGGGTGTTTGGATTGGAACCTTACTTATTATTTTTAATTCATAAATAATAGGGCAGCTAGTTTTCCATTTCTTTCCTAAACTTTCTACAGTTTTACTTACCCAGCACGTCAGCAACCAGCAAGCCACATTCCAGCCGTATTTACCCTCTGACAACCTCATCTGTCATAGTTTAGTAGCACAAGCACTTGCTAAAGGCAGTTTTATTCCTGCACTCTGGATCATGAAAAAAAACCAGTATATCCCACCTGCTTCTGTTAAGGTGTCTCAGAATAGTTTCTTCAAAACAAAGGGCTCTTTGTTCATTTGGAGGTTCACAGAGCAGAGTACGGGTGAAGATAAGGAAAGGCATATGCACATGTTGGCCTTTTCCTGTACTGTATATTTCTTACCAAGCTTCAGTAATTTCCACTGAGCTCTGTCGCCTCCTGCTCTGCAGCAGGAGAAATGACTGCAAGTAGAGTCTTTTGTGCAGGTTTTTTTTTTTTTTTCACTTTGTGGGTTTTTTTCTTAAAGTTATGTTTCAGTTCAAGAAAAGTATTTTATTCAGTATAAATCCAGGCTTCAAGTCTTAAAAATTCTTAAGCGAATCTCCAGAAGTGAAAAGTAGTCTAAAAGCTAAGGAATCATGTTTTATTTTAAAATTTTCATTGCCTTTTTTTTCGGTCATGTGCATGTAGGCATATGTTTACCGTTTAAATCATCTGATCCTCTCTGGTGAACTGGCAGTATATTTTTTCACCCTTAGGGGGAAGAGCAGTAATATCCTGCTTTGACTTTTCCCTGAGTTTCTTCCACCCCTGCCAATGTTTGCTGATACCCCCACAGCACCTTCAGCAACCCACCGAGAAGGGATGGGTTTGTACCTCCTTTGATGAAGGTTTCGCTGGGAGAAACATGACGTTGCCCACACAGAAGTGGGGATGGGCAAGCCTAGCTTCCCACTCCTCCTCACCTCCACCTTCTGGACCAGGACTGGCTTTGGCCCTGCTGGGACCACCAGCACGGCAAGCTCAGCTCAGGCTGGGTTTGCCTGTGATGTGTGATGAAGTCGTCTTTGTAATACTTCCAACCTTTCATCTTTTCAGAGCACACAATGTGTGTGGTGCAAATCCCAGCTGTTTTTTCCAGTGTGTGGATCCCTGCAGGAGCACTGCTCCAGCACTCCCTGGTGACATCCCCAGCAAACTGGGAAAAGCCATGTGTACAAGGCACTTGATGCTCCCCTCATTTTTCTCTGTAATCCAGAGGCACAAGGTGATGATTGACTCAAATGAGTCACCGAAATGCTTTTGGCATTTTTCAGGAGGATCTCTGGCATTTGAAGCATTACGCACCCAACCAGGTTTTCCTCTGAGCAGGTGCTGCATCCTAAAACATGTTAATCAACGTAGGCTACATCGAAAGACAAACGTTTTATAATGAACCCAGAAAGGTTGTTCAAAGGACGGAAGTACAGCTACGTGATGGAAAGAAAAATGGCTCGTCCCTGCCCCTGCCAGCGTCTCTTGACATTCCCAATGTTCTCCTGAAAGTCTATTTATGCAGCTGCTTTTCTAGCTGTCACTCCCTGACGAAACACATCGCTGCTCGCTGAAATGCAGCTTTTGTTTGCTGAGGTTTGCCAGCGTTTGTTACAAGGCTTCCAGTGAGGGTGCGAGCTGCAGAGGACACCGCAGGAGTCTCCCCACAAAGGCAGGACGTTGAAGTCCCAGGTTTGGGTTGTTAGTTCTGACACGTAGGTTTTTAACTTGTTCTCACTGGTTCACTGAGGAGTGCATGAGCAAGGCAAGGTGATCCTGTCTGAGTGGTTCATTCTTTTGCCTCAGTGGCAGATTTCTGCGCTCATGAGGGAATTAGAATTATTTCAGTAATAAAAGAGAGATACTGGTTTTCTTTCTGCACAATTAATTCCAGTCATCCGAGGCTGACCTCTGCCTTTTACCTGTCTTGCCATAGGTTTCCTTATTGCTGCTAACAGCATTTTTCTGTCCAAGATAGATATCTGTGATCTTTTTCCTTTTTTCTTTTTTTTTTTTTTTCTGTTTGATATGTGACCACTGCCTGACACTCTCAAGAAATTTCCAGGGTTTTTGTCACCTGGCTGCAGCTTATCTGTTATGTGCCATGGGATAAGAGAGATGCCCTTCAGGTAGGGACCGTGGGGCGTTTTGGGTAAGAGGGTTTAACCAGACAGCTTTGGCAACTGCAGTGCTTATACTGAACAGCAGCAGTGACCGGGGTCCTCATCACAGACTCCTCCTCTGTCAATATAATGGAAAATAAAAAAAAAGAATGTCTCTCTATTGCAGTGTTTTCTATCAGAAGTAACTTCCTATAGAGTTATAGGGATACAAAGGTACTTTATTGTCTGTGTAGTGAAGCTCACGCACTTTGAACAAGAATGCTGAGCTGAAGAGTGCTTTCCCACAATGCATGTACAGGATAAGCTGTGAGAAGGAGCTGTCATACATCAAATTTGATAGCAATGTGGAAAAGATATTGTTCAACGTGGTATCCTCAGTGGTCTTTAAAACATTCTCCTTATTCTTCTGTGTAAAGCAGTTCCTTCGGGCCCTTTGAATTCCTGCTGAAGGCTTTGAGAGATTTTTTCCATATTCTAGCTAATTATTAACCTCACTCATTTAATCCCCTGTAGCACAGGGCAGTGGCTTTTGGAGGTGTCAATACTTTCCTGTGTCCTTCAGTGGCTCTCAAAAATGCTGCTTTGGTAGCTTCATTATTTGAGCTGGCTCTTCAGATTGATGTGTGATTTTTAATTTTTTTTTTTAGCCTTTTTTTATCTTAAAAAAAAAAATAAGTGTAACTGATAGACTGGAGGGAAGTACAATTTTCTTCCTAAATCAGAGAGGTGAGCATGGTATAAGGAAAAAACACTGTCATTTACTGAGGTCGCTGTGCCATGGGTCCAGAAAAGCTCCAGCTATGGTTTCTGAACGCAGAAGCATTGAAAAACATTTTGCTTGAGCTCCCAGATCCTGATGTATTACTTTTGTCACCTTGGAGGGGACTCACTCTGCCCATGAGATAAAGCACTTAATGTTTTTAAGT
This sequence comes from Bucorvus abyssinicus, assembly GCA_009769605.1. Taxonomy (NCBI): domain Eukaryota; kingdom Metazoa; phylum Chordata; class Aves; order Bucerotiformes; family Bucorvidae; genus Bucorvus; species Bucorvus abyssinicus. The sequence goes on along the minus strand of CM020041.1, from coordinate 4,078,598 downwards.
GCTTCTTTCTGGATGCATGTAACCCCCTCCACTGCTGGTGCTTCCATTCCAATCAGCGATATCTCACCCTTCTGCCCAGCTCAGACCACACCAGTCTTGTTGCAACGCTCTCTGACTTTCTCTTCTGGGATGCAGCGCAGGAACAGACACGGTTTGCCTGTAAAAACCTCCTAGCCTCATTTCCCAGTGTTGAAGAAATGGCAACTTCAAAAAAGCATTGCGGCATTTCGGCCTCTGAGATTCAATATACTGTACCACCACTTTTCGTTACACTTCGCAGCATTCTGCTTTGACACTTCTGTCGCAAACTCTTCTCTGTGCCTTTGACACCAAGCGCAGCATTAGTGTAATCTTTAACTTGTGTCAGTGCCCATTCCCAGAGAAGAGAGGCAGTTAAATGGCTCTGTAATGTCTCTGATGAGATCTAAGCTCAATTTCTGAAATTTCGATAGCGCGAGGGTTGGCGTTGTCCAAGGGTCACTGTGTATTTCATTAATATCTGGCGGAGCAAACGTAATGAGGAACTGTACTGCTTGCTCTAAGCAAATAACAGATCAAAACTCATTCATGCTCTTATCTTTCTTATCCCGCCCTTATTTTTCCCTCATTAGGGTAAGATGAACACCACCGAGACTCTATGGCATGCTGCCAATCTTTATTGCCTTGTACAAAATAAATTGTTCCAACGAACGGGGGTTTATGGCAATTCCTTCTCAATTTTCCTGCATTTGTATTTTCATTGTAGCTGCTCCCAGACAGAGAGAAAAAATGAACAGATTAAAATGTCTGATGAATTCTCTGAAATAGCAACCAGCAAAAGCCTTTCACTGCCTGATTGCCAAGGACAACTGCATTTCTCTATCTGAATCAATTCTCATAAGGCAGTGAACAATTAGAAGAGCTGTTGCTTTGGCCCTTCATCTCAAGAGCCCGCACAGCTACCAGCGTAATTTTCCTTTGCATGTGTTGCTACAATTGCTGTTGAATTCATCATATCTGAAAATAAAATTTACAAAGAGAATCAATTCTCTGTCTAGCTTCCTTCCACGTCATCTTCCTGCCCATTTGCCAGAAAGATCGTGAGCCCTAGCAGCATTAGCTCAAACACAAACACTGGGCATTAGGAAATGCCACCTCACACTACTGCTGCCGTCACCTTAACCTCCAACCTTAAAGGCTCAGGACTAGGACTGATGATTTAGAGATTATCTTTTCTTGACAGCCGGCTTTTTTTGAAAGCAGCCTAAAAGAAAGCATATTAAAATGTTAATACTTCCAGGAAAAAAAAAAAATTGAAAACCAAAAGAAGTTAAACGTACCTCTCAAATTTCTTCACTCTGATGTATTTGTTCAGTGAAAGGGGTAAAGTCTTATCTTCTCTTTTTTGTTTTTGAGAAATGCAGGCCCCAAAGCCTAATTCATCTGAAGAAGCACATTTTAAATAGCTGCTAATGTGCCGTTAAAGAAGGAAATGCTCTATTCCACGGCAATCCCAATTACTGTGCAACTGTATTTCATCCTGCACTAGCGGTGAACTGAGGGTTCAGGCTCACAGTAACGGTTTTGTTATTATGCAAACACCCAGAAAAGAGTCCGTTAATGTCCCGATTTGATCCTGTCTCGTAGGTAGTGAAGATGAAAGCACAGCTAGGGTTTTCTCTCCTTTTCATTGCCAATACAACTAGACTGCAGCTGAAATCCCCCAGCCAGTTGCATCTCCAAGGGCTGCAGCAGGGCAATGGGGCAGCTGCCAGGCGTGGTCCAGTCCTCCCTGCCAGGCAGGGGCAACCGCGGCCATGTAGCCCCCGTGTAACCTCTGCTTTCCTCCATCTCTTTCTCTCTCTACACCCTTCCTCCTCCCCCTCACCTCCAGAAAGTTCTGCTTTTTGAAACAGTGAAGAGTTTTCCATTTCCCCCAAGAACATTTATTCAGCCACAAAAACTCATAAATGAAACACTCAGTTCTGCTAACGCAATCAGCTGCATTAGCAACGTATTTATTTTTCACCTCTTCTTTCAGTTTTTTTGCCATTTAATTATCTTCCTTTGTGATTAAAGATCGTCACATTCCAAATTCAGTCACCCTGAAGAACAATACGGAAGACAGTTTAATCTTTTATAATAAAACTCCTCTGCGGGATCCAGGGGTGCTGTAATTCTACCATAAAGGAATTGCCCTTTTCACTTGTCTGCTGCTCACCTTTTCTTTTTGCTCTCAACAATAAACTGGAGGAGTCTCAGTTTCACGATACAAACCATGCACTTCCTGTACCAGAGCACCGCAGCTTTCCCTTCTGCTTTTAAATTTGTCCTTTTGTCCAACGAGTAAAGAATGAGCTGTCATGTTTTGAAAGGTACTCGGAGAGAAAGCGTTTAAAGCAGCAAAATACCAACCAGACCTCTCGTAGTTTACAAGAGAAGGAGAATGGTGCAGTGGTTCGCTTTGGGTCCGTATGCAGAGAACAGAAGAACACAGGATTAGTGCTGTGCTGAGCTGCTGTGTCAATGGCCAACGTCTTTAGCAAGCTATCAAAGTACTTCTTCAGCTTAACAGGACGGTGTCTCCCTGTTTCTTTTCTGAAACTCAGGGTAGACTCTTACCGCCAGAGGTAACTTGCCCACAGAGGCTCTTTGTCAGTGCTGGCCACTGGTGGATGCTGGGTTTTGGCCTAGAGGAACTGCTGGCTATCTAAAGGAGACAAGAAGCACAAGTGAACCAAGTTCTGCCAGTACCTGGGGATTTTGGGTGCCTGGTCTGAGATTTCTGTTTGTGACACCATAAGCTATGTTAGACAACAAAGACGCGGCCAGTCTCGTTGCACTGGCGAGTTCAGCAGGTTATTCACTGAAGTCTCCTCCTCTTCAGATAATGCTCCTGATACCTCTGTTTCTCTTCCAGTTTGTTGCTCACCCCAACTGCCAGCAGCAATTGCTCACCATGTGGTATGAAAACCTCTCAGGCTTACGGCAGCAGTCTATAGCTGTGAAGTTCTTGGCTGTCTTTGGGGTCTCCATTGGCCTGCCCTTCCTCGCCATAGCCTACTGGATCGCTCCCTGCAGCAAGGTACAAACTCATTAAGGTGCATGTTTTTTATGGTCATTTCTATCCGGGGCCTGGAATGAAGTCACATATTTTTCTGTAACGTCATTGGAAAGTGATTCATGCTATCCTCTACGATTGCTCCAGAGGAGAGCAAGCTTGAGATGTTGCTTGTATACACAAACGCAGCTATCAGGCATGGTTTGAGGTTCATCTTTACGGGGCAAAAAGGGACAGGGGAGTGGGAGACAGTGGGTGACAAGAAAAGAACAGGAGCAAGATAGGGATAGGAGATAACAACATGGGAGTGGGGTGAGGAAAGAACAGAAGAACCACCAAAATGGAAATAGCTAAAGGAGAACATCTTTGTTGCCCTTTTAGTTAATTGTGATATTTTAACTCCCATTCCTTTTATGTACTTTAGGTGGCAAGTTCCTCCCTTCTTCGGGGCTCCTTTCTTCTCTTTCCTTCTTCCTGATCTTGTAGTTCTAGTTAGTGGAGTATTGTTATGGCACGTGTGCCTGAAACTCTGGCAAGTGCCAGGGGACTGATTAGTTCTGCAGAGAAGACTAGACTTAGTCATACATCTATGTTTTTGAGGGTAAAGATGGTGAAACTTGGAAAACTGCCATGTACGTAAATACATCCATGCTATAGCTCACAGCATCATATGGAGCAGGAGAGTTTTGCCAAGACATGAAGGTCAAAGAACTAGAGCCATCCATTAGCTTAGGTAAAAGTTGAGTTGTCTGTGATATGAAATCTGTAGTGGGGTTTCCATCCTGAAAGGGTCTACTCAAAGAAGTGGAGATAAATAGGTGTGTGGCTGAGTGATAAAGAGGTTTGCCATTACTCTTGCCACAGAGGAGAGAGGTGGCAGGGGAGAAGATTATTTCACATTCAGCAATAGCCAGCAACGTCATTCATTACAAGGTAGAGGTCTTCAGCAGGAGGCTTAAATTTTATCAAAATGATCCCTGGCGCTGGCAATGTATTCAGTCTTGAAAGTATCTTCTCCCATTTTTTTTAAATGCTACTGAGGAATCCTTTCTAAATTTGAAGAATTTATAGATCCAGGAATGAGCATTAAGGAAAGACCATAATTTAAAAAGATTTAAGTTAGTGCAATCAGATAAACCTTTTCAAAATGTTCCTCTAGAATATCTGAGGTAATAAAACATGTTTAAACATGGTGTCCACCAAACCATCTCCAAGAAAAGTACTTTCTCTTAGAATAATTGAGAGTGTAACTTCATTTTCTCAAGATCTGCATCAACACAAAACCCCACAGCTTTTATGAACACTGGACAGGACTCGGGAGTTTCACTCAGAGAAGTGCGTGTGAAAGCCGGGCTGTGTTGTGGGTGGTTTTGGTTAGGTCATAGAGGGAATTTGTGTATGGAATTACCACGTTGAATCTGTTACGTCAGACCGCAGTCTAGCAGGGTCTTACGAAGCTGTTTAATTTCCTTCACCTCTATTGAATATGGGTGTTGGCACACTAGCCAAGAACAATATTTGTGGTGTACTCTGAGAATTACAGAGGTTTCATTGGCATATAGCAATAGGTGGGGAGGACAATTAGACTAGAAATAAGTGGAGAATTTAAATGAAAAGTATGAAAACTAAGGGTAAAAAAATGAGGCAAAATATTAAAAATAAATTAGTTTTACAGCAGAAATAAGAAATTATTGAGAAAGTTATTTGATTTTAATTTCTTGAGGTAGATGTATTAAAATTAAAAAAAAAAAAAGGAGGGAAGGAGAGTTAACTTTTCACCAACTGTGATTTCATTACACTAAGCTTTTCATGCATTCTCTTTTTTCAATGTCCTTTTCTTCTCACCCCGCTTCAGACTGTGAAAAACCGAACGTAAACTTCTATCATAAAGTCAAATTGAAAGTTCTTTCAGGCAGGAATTGTCTTTTAACGCATGGCTTTGTGCTGCTCAGAACAATGTAGTCTTGATTTTTGATTGGGGCCTGTGATAGAAATAACGAACGCATTTTCCCCCTGTGAATCGGTATTAGGTTCAAGGGCTGAGGGTTGATGCAAGAGCCTTGTATCCTCTCGTAGTTTACATGGGCAGCATATCCCCTGACAGGATGGTGGTGTTACCAGACCTGTAGGTGATGCTCTGAGCAGCCCGGTTTTGTCCTGGTCAATTTTACATGTGATTTGTGTGGTTTTAAGTCACGAAAACTATCTTGATGTTACACAACTGGTTAAGGGAATAATTTTTCCACAGATAAAATCAACCAAGACATTTAACTTAAATCAATTCAGGTTTTTCTTAAAAGACATGTGGATGCCCAGGCATGAGTCAGGGGCTTACTTCTGGCCTTAGTGAGAAAAATGAAAGAAATCTCTGTAATGTGGAATACTCCTTATAGGAGCTGTCCTGAACAATGCTACTGTGCATCACATTCTTTGGATGTATTGGTCAAAGTCTGCAGGACTTCTACATAAGGTAGTAGAGTAATTCATGTCGAGAATTAGTTCTTTCCCTGATGTATCTTAGCAAGGAATATGTTTTCAAGGCTTTAGGTCCTATCAGAAAATCTTCTTTAATACATTTCTGCGGGATTAGAATATACCATACCAAATGCCATCCTCGAAAATTTAGTAAATAGTATTAACCGGAGTTTGCAACTGAACTCTTAAGTCTTCCTCTGCATTCAGTTGCACAGATCTGGCTTTATTAAAACCAGTTTTAGTGTCAGTTGTTCACTCACCTCTGCGTGCACACACTGTTGACAAGACCCGTGGAGCGTAAGCCCATCCTGAAATATGTGTTGACTCACCCATCTCGTGGAGGCTGTGGCTCTAAAACGAACAGTCGCCTTATATGTTGGTGTCCAAAACTTGTTTCAGTGGTGATCAAAAGAGAAGATAAGAGAGACAGTGGGAAAATTGCACGGTCTGCTGCCCAAAAATCTAATGAGATCAAGCGGGACAGTTTGGACTGTCTGCAGAACTTCAGGAAGTATTTTCTTCTCTGGTCAGTTGAAGTGCACATTCAGATACGACAACGCTAACGGAGATCATTTAGCTTTCACTGCCTGGGTTGTGCTCTGGCTTTCATGTAGCCGTGCTGGGGATTTATGGACCATAGCTCCCACTGCCACACGCTCATCATCGTTTCAGCACTGGAACTTTAATTGTTCCCTCCGACTAAAGCTGCAGCTCTACTTTTTTACTCTGGGTATTTTCCTCCCCAGTTAAGCTACATGAAATTTCTACAATATTCTTCACGGTTCTGCTATGAGCATAGTACTGGAAATAGTAATGGCTTGTTTCTTCATGGTGTTTCTATCTTTATTTGTTCCTGCCTCTTGGAGCAGAGATTAATCTGCATTTGGAAAATTTTGTTTCAATATCACATTTAATATATTTTCATTTTGACACGTCTGCATGCTTTGTTATTTTCCTATAATACAGACAAGATACTGAGTCACGAAGTGAGCTATTCTCTTAAGCATGAACCTTTGTATTCACGCACTGTCAGTGTTTCTGTCTGAGCAGTGACAGCCAGGCACTTCCCTGCAAACCTGATTTGCTGAAAGATGATATTTTTATTTTGAAAAGTAATTGAGAAATTGATACATCTGAGTAGCTACACACCTTGAGTTTAGCTACATCACATTGCTTGAAAAATAGATCTAATTGTCATAAAGCATTAAGCTGACCGGAGGAATTGATGCTTCATTGATTTTTTACAGAATATTCTAGTCAATACTTTCACCTCCTGTAGCTCTTAGCTAAAAATCAGATTTCTGAGAAGATATGAAAAGCATCAGCTCAAGAAAAAAATTGTAAGCTTTCCGCAGGAGATAAAACCCTGACATAACTCTGACTAAACACAGACTTTAGTTAAATCAGTAGAGAACTAAGTGAAATTACCCACAGAATTCATTTCATTCTGTAATACACAGGATTATTTCTCTGATAACTAAGACTCTGCTACTTTAATCTCAGGTATCCTTTTTTTTTTTTTTTCCTCTAGACAGCAGAAAAAGTCTAATTATTTGGAGAGAATTCATAGTTCAATAGACAGTGGGTTTTCTCTTTTAGTGAATCCAAGGTAGAAAAGAGTCTTGTACAGATTGCAAATGCACTTTCATAGAACTATGTTGGTGAGGCCCCATGTGCCCATATTGTTGTTCCACTTGACTGATGCAATTTGATCTCACTCAGACGGGTCATATGAGGAAAACAGCCGAGATTGTTAATGTATGGGACATTGTCCCAAAGTATTCCGTCACCTCATCTGCTCTGTACTGCAAATAACAGTTCTGCTGTAAAGCACAAATCTACCCAACACCAGCCATGAAAAACGGTTGAGAACTGACACCACACCAAGGTTACAGCAGAGGAGTGAACCAGCATCACGAGTGTTGGGACTGCCTTTAACACACTTCACTTACTCCTACATCTGCTGTAATATTCTTGGACAAGATTGAAGAAACCTGGGGTTTGATTCAGTGCAACATCTACCCCACTTAAGCACGTCCTTATGGGCCTCGGAAGAAGCAAGCATGTTAATAAGGGCTCAGGGATAGAGCAGACGTTTTTCATCTGCTTTATTGGAAAGTTTCTGGTGTTCAGAAACATGCAAATTTTCCAATAGGATTTACTATTCTGCCATCTTCATCCAAGATTTATTTGACATTTTAAAAATTAAGAGAACAAAACAAAATAAGAACCAGAATCATAAGGCTCCCTTTAAATTTCTGCTAGACCTAGTGAGTCCTGCTTTTAAACTATGTTCTGCTCTGCAATGACCACAGAACTGGGCTTCTTTAAACAAAGCTGCTGGTGGTGATAAGAAAAGAAGACATTTCCTTTTTCAATTCTTTTTCGTATTTCCCATGAAGTTTTATGACCAAACCAGTAGATACTAAGAAATTTTGAGCATACTTTGACATCAAGGGAAATGAATCAATGAGTAATATACTAAAAAAGAAAAAAAAAAATCCCATTTGCATTGAGGGGGTTTTGGAAAGGGCACGTACAGGACAGCACTTCCATTGGTGTCTGTTGCGTGCAACACCACAAGCATCAGTCCTTGTGCTCCTAAATATGCTTCTCCTCTGACGTCTTTCTGGAGTAATGTTTTCTTAGATCACAGAAAATGTAAAATGAAAAGAGTGGTATTTAAATTAATTGACAAAGAAAGCTTTTCAAGCAGAATGGAACAAATATTTGCTATAGTGAAGAGATCTGCTGCTTGATTCTTGGCTTAATATCTTGAAACAAAGCCTTGTGTTCTGCAGAGTCAATCCCCAGCTTTTGTAGTAATTATGAGAAGACCATCATACTAAAGCATCTTAAAAGCATTACTAAAGAATCTTTAAAGAGAAGGCTAGTTCCTACATATCGTTAATGAACCAAGAATTCAGCATTAACAGACGATTCTAATGTGTGACAATGATGTAAGGACAAAAAGTGAGCTCATCATTAGGAGACGTGGTTATTGAGGCACATGAGTACATTCATGTAACAATTATACACACAAACATATCTCTTATATAAACATCCTGTCTCTTCGTTTTCCAGTTACCATATGGCCAGGACGTATAGATATTATTTGTGGATATAAAAGAGCAACACAAGATACTGCCATGCATAGAAAAATTATCCAAAGGGTGTAGTTTGAACCGTAATGCATAATGTCTAATGTGTAAGAACACCTTGAACAAATCTAAACTCTGTTTAGTTCATGATCTAGAGTTCTGAATCCTCTTCTGGAATCAGGATTCTGAATCCTTTTAACCTCAAGCAAATGGTTCAAACTTTCATATGAAAAAAATTTCCAGGAGATGGATAAGGGAAAAAAAAAAAAAAAAAAAAATCTGTGTCTTGTGTGTGTTTCATTGCAGTTGGGACGGACCCTCCGAAGTCCTTTCATGAAGTTTGTGGCACATGCAGTTTCTTTCACAATCTTCCTTGGACTGTTAGTGGTGAATGCTTCAGATCGCTTTGAAGGAGTAAAAAATCTCCCCAACGAGACCATCACGGATCATCCAAAGCAAATATTTAGAGTAAAAACAACTCAGTTCTCATGGACAGAATTGCTGATCATGAAGTGGGTATTGGGTAAGCAAAACCAAAATGCCTACAAGCCCTCCACATTCAACATGACTGGGAATAGCATGACGGACAGGAACAAGACTAAGGAAAAACCCCAAACCAACCCACCAACCAAAAAAACCCCCAAAAAGCCCCTGAAACAAACAAACAAAAAACCCCAAAACAACCTACCATGGGGGTAAATGAGAGGCTGGTGGCAGCATTATGATTAAAACAGGATCAAAGACGGCTTTGATCTTGGTCACTGCTTTTGAAGATATTGAAAGATGCTTAACAAATTCACACTTTTCTGATTTTCCACTTCCCACGGTGAACACTACAGCTGTTGTCTGTTTGCCTGTGCAATGATTGCTCCGTCTAAAGTGAGCAGAAAGAGTGGTGTCCAGTGGGTTGTGGGTGGCCACCAGCCTGTTCCATTATCCTGCCATGAGATCCTGTTGTAATTCACCGAATCTCAGTTTCTTCCTCTGCAAAGCGGGTATATTATTTACTTTTTTTGCAGTGCACTCTGAGGTCTAGTGATGAAAGCTGCCGGGTAAATAGGAGTTGGATTTTATGAAATTCGTAGTATGAAATTGTTACTGGTGAGAGGACAACACAGCACTCCAATCTTTTTAAAGAAATGAAGTTATGAAGTAGGGATTCAAGCAGATGAGCCCTTCAGGTGCAAAAGTATGTCATGTACACAAGTTAAACTTCTAGGGACTTTTAGGCAAATTCGGATGTATTACTTTTCCTATAATCATAATTTATTCCTGGCAGGTCAGCTACCAGGTCAGCTGCCTTGAACCACTAATCTAAACAAGCTCAGAGGAGTTACTGGGAAATTGAGCTTTATCAGCTCTGCAGAATCTTTGTCTACCTCTTCTGTATCTAATTTTGCTCACCACCATGATTTTGAGTCTTTTATTGCAGCAAATAATTCTGCTGTTCCAAAAGTACTGATGACACTAAACCCCCTGAAAAATAGGATAGGGCTGCTCTATCTGATGACTTCCTGGCCACCATTTCTTTGTTCCCTGTCCCCGCAATAGTCAGAATCCCATACAGGATATTAGGCTATAAAATACTGAATAGATGCGAGACTGGATAGAGTAAGTCTGTAAGGTATATTTTTAAAATAGTATCAAAGCAGTTGGACAGGATGATTGGATTTTAGACTAGGTATTCTTCTCTCCTAGGCTGTAGATATCTGTACGCTTGGTGAGCTCCTGAGAGAAGAAGAAAACATTTCATTTAAAGCAAAGGTTTTCTCTTTTCTGGGAGAAGAAAAGTGATTCATTGTACAGACTTCTGAATATAATGAGATTTTCTAATGACTGCCAACATCAGCACTGACAATCTTCTCTGTCCATTTTACCTGTCTGCCTACATCAAGCTTCTAATAGTGTTTCAGCAATACTAAGGTGAAAGTTTGGTGCCTGTGGGCTGCAGCCAGCTGGCATGGGCACTTGTGGAGCCCCATGTGTGACCCTGAACTTTAAGGACGGTAAAAGCAGTGCAGGTGGTGGATTGCCAAGTCTTTTGGTGCAAAATATAATTAAAGAAATATAATTAAATAGAAGTAAATGTTATAGATAAATATTACAGGTAAAGTTGCCAAGACATGTTTTTTCTGAAGAGGCAAATGTGAGTAGACAGCAAGTATGTGTTAAAGTAGAATATCTCTAACTCTTATGTACTAAATATACATAACTGTATTTAATCCTACTTGGCAATACCTCCAGTTGTTGTCTTCAGACCCAGCAGTGGAGGTGTGCTACGTCCATTCCATTTCACAGGACAATCAAAAAGTGTGATTGTATTTATCCTCAGCCTGTAAATCCCTTCCCTCTGTTTCTGTTCTTTCTCTTCTCTCCTTCATACCGTGGCAGGAGCGATGAATGCTGATGACACATTACTTGTTCCAACCACAGCAGACCATTTTTGAGAAATTAGCTTACAGGTCCCGGAGCTTGGTTCTTTTTTGGGGAGAAAATTGGCTGTCTTGAGTGATCCGGCTGTCAACCATAAAATTATGATGTGTGTTCAGAATAGCATCATTCGAGGATAATGTGATGCATTAGCACAGCATAGTGTGGCGATGAGTGAGCACAACCTGGGATAGCAGTCTCTGCAATTAATCTTGCTGGAGAGCAGAGATTTGATCCACATGTGCATATTTTAAGAGAAAACTACCAGTAGGAGAATTTCAGACTGGAATTATGAAAAAAAGATACCATTGCTCTCTCCTGCTCCCAACTATTTGTAAAGCAGTGGGTAATGGAGTACACCCAGCAGAGGCAATGATTTTCGGCTGGGCAGGCACTTCATCTTGCTCCAAAAACAATATCAGAGGCTTTACTTTTCATTCGCCTGCACCTCTGCGATGGCTGTAGAGCATCATTGGATCAGCCAGGCAGCGTTAGTAGCAATACGGGCAGAAGTGTGCATTGGAAGCAGGGAGGTTTCATTCAGAGAGACAAAATCCCCACTGCGAAAGCAGCTGACGTAGCAGTTAAGCTCTGGGTAGAGGCAATATGAGCACAACTCTCTCTTTTAATCCGACAGCCTTTGGCAGATCCAGGAAGGCTCAAAGGCAGCTCTGCAACATCAGCGGCTCGTGATTTATGTACCAGGCCAGCAGATACAAAAACCTGACAAACTGTTCCTTTTCATGCACAGGTGGTGAAGAGCACTTCTTGCACACTTCCATTATTCTACAGGCTGTGCCTGTAGCTTGACTCTCCTTCCGCTGCTGAAACCAGACATGCCCATCAAGGTGACATTTCTGATTATCCCTACTGCAGGAGAACAGGCACAAGAGTTATGCAGAAGCTGGAGAGCAGAAGCTGCTCATATCCTACCTCTCCATGCATCAAACTCAGGGAAACGACCTCTCCCATTGCTGCTGGGGGCCTCAGAACAACCCTATTGGAATGTAATCACATCCTGGCAAATCTGCTTTGCCTACTTGCCTTCCCTTATTTCCTACATCCCATCCTACATCCCGCCCCCTGAATTTTAGCTTTACTTAAGGAGAAGCTTTTTTTTACTCTCACAATGTATAGACAATCACCCAGCAGTACTGACCGAATAATTACTGTGACTTTTCTACTTGTCCTTAATAGACATTTTTCTATACGTTAGATACAAAATGATGGTCACAGAGTTGGCAAAAAGAATTATGTAAATCATAGGCCAATAGTGTGGTACTTTCACAAGAGCAATTCTAATTTTTGTCAGTCTACTCAGTTTTAGCCATTTCTTACTTCATTAATCTGCAACTTAGGTATATTAAGTGGCCAAGATTAGAAATAAATTTGGATGGGAGAGTTAATATTTAAATCAGAAAAGACATTCTGAGGCATCAATGAGCCAGCGCTTTGGTGGGCAATGTTACCACGCCTGTGATATTTCCTGAAGTGTGTTATACGACATGCAGGTGTAATGTGTAGGACTAATGCCTCCTATCTATGACTTCTGGGATACTCTTTTTTTTTTTAAGCCAGAAATGTTTCTTTAATATTTCATCCTCACTCGAGAATAGTTCCTGAGAAACCAGTTCTTCCACGTTCTCCTTTAAGCAATTATGCATGGTGAGCGATGGCTTGGGATGAAGTTCCTGCTTTTACTCAGCCAAGCACCTGCAGACTTGTGGAGAAAAGCTGGGAGGCTCCTCTCCTGACCTCCCTCTCACTCTGCTCAGCACTCAGCAGACCTCAGGCTCTCTCCCAAGGCAGATCTATACAGGGCATAACCTATATCAGGATACATCTGCAAGGACCTGGGTGGAGATTCCAGGAATCTGGAGGCCACAGGCTAGCTGAGCCTTGGCCAACGGTGGTATCGATAGCTTAGCTTTCCTTTTTTTCTCCCAAACCCTTCCCTGTGCACAAGGATTGACAGCAGCAGTCCTTCATTCCTCCACCCGCCGGCTTGATTCACAACGTCTTGTTTCCTTGCCGATAACGCAGCCTTCGACTGTGCCTCTTGGGACACCGTGTGCTTCCAGGAGTCTCTGAAGAAGTTAAGCAAATGCATTTACATGCCGTACCACAAAAGCTTCCAGAAGAAGAGTTCACAAAAAGGACAAGGTTGCAGGAGGCCACATGGAAGTTGGCAGGCACTGCTCCTTCTTGATTAAACATGAATCTTGCTGCTGCTATGGAAACAGGGTTGGGTAGATGCAGGAAATATTTATCAGTCGGTTAAATATTCTGACACTTTAGCTATTTGGAAGCCAGATTTTGGCCGTGGAGCCCTGCTCTGATTGAAAGTTGGGCAAGGTGGTGAATTCAACCTGAGCTCTTGGCTCCAGTTTGCCCACTGAATTCAGCTGTCCCCCCCCAGCACTCCCCAGTAGAACATGCTTTTCAAAACATTTGAATTTTCTGGATTTGGCATTTAAGTTTATATGTAAATATATTGTCAAAAAGATCCTAAATGCAGGCAAAACTCAAGTGTTTTCAAAGTGGAAGATCAGACCTTAATGTATAGAAATTCATTATTATTTAAAACATTAAACTTTATGACAAGTACTGCAAGGGCAGAACTTCTGTCTTACCTTTTCTCGAAGCATACTGTGTTTACTCCTGGATCAGATCTTCTCTTCAAAGACCTGTTTCTCGTCTCAAAATGGACCCACCCACTATTTTAGGGAAGGAGGGAAATGTCAGCAGGGCAAGCAATACCATCTTCAGTGGCACAGTTTAGCAAGGAAACTTTGGGAGGAAAAGAGAGGAAATGCACATTTTCACATTTTTTCCAAATAGATCAGCAGTAGGATTTTCTAATGTCTTCTGTATTTTCTTTTTGTGACATCACCAGAAATCTACTTTACTAAGACTCATAGAGTGAAATTTCAAAATTTCTACCTCATATGCACAAGCGGACTTATAAGCTTAAAGTTTTTAATAATTTTTAAGAGAAGATGACACAAACAATTATAAAAAAATTCAGTTTAATTGGAGAGTTATTTGCTTCGGTCTTTCCTGTTAGCCAGGAAACAGGTCTGTCTATATACAAAAAGCACCTTCTGTGTTTGCTGGTTAAAGGTGTTCTGGCCTTTCCGCAGGCATGATATGGTCAGAGTGCAAGGAGATCTGGGAAGAGGGGCCACGCGAATACGTGGTGCATCTCTGGAACCTGCTGGACTTCGGGATGCTGTCCATCTTCGTGGCATCTTTCACTGCCAGGTTCATGGCTTTTCTCAAAGCGACTGAAGCACAACAGTACGTAGATCAGTACGTTCAAGATGATGACCTCAATAATGTCACCCTTCCCCCTGAAGTTGCTTACTTTACTTACGGTAAGATGCTTTTTGCTACCTAATCCTTCCTGTCCTTTTAGGCTGATGTGTGACGGTGCTGAAAGCAGCTTGCTTTTTGTGATACTTACGTAGTTTTTTCCTAATCAAACCAAATTATTCTTCTCAGATCTACCCATTCCAGCCATCTTCCTAAGCAGTCAGGAAGGAATCGAGATCTGAGCCTCATTCAGTCTCTGATCTTATGCTAAGGTTACATTCAGGTCAATCACATCCTGACAAAACAGCTTGAGCAATAACCAGGAACTGGGAGTGAGCGGAATATAATTTAAATTACAGATGAATGAACCTGCTTGGATTTCCAAATGTGAGAGGGGGGAGGCGTGCGAACAAACATAGGATGTGGAGCTGCAATTCTAACTGCTGGTGCTCTGTTACATCATTTCTAACTGCTGCACCTCTGTTACACCCAACACGTGTAAATTGGAAATGCAAACACCAATTACACCCCTAACCTGCTGCTCCCCCAAGAGAAAAACTATTTTTGGAGAGCCTATATCATCTGTAAGTCCTAACATTTGGAAATGCAAACAGTAGCATGGCCTTGACAACGTTATTTTTGATGGCTGAAATGGTTTTTCCTTGATATTCAGAAATGCTTTGCACCCCAGTGTGGGGACTGGGTTCATTGCATGCGAAGGAGCGCCACTAGCTTCCGAGGGCTGTAAGGTGGTTATTCTAAAGATGTGCTGGGACAGGAGACTTCATCCACTGTAGACATGCACCACGTGGCACCAGTGACCCATGCCCTGACCCCACACCAGGGTGCACAGCCACAGGCTCACTGGTGGGTCCGTGAGCTGGTCACACCAGCTCAGCCTCTTGCTTGCTGTGTCCTCTCTGAAGGTAAGCTTCCTTCTCCATGCCCAGGCAAGCAAGAGGCCTCTGAGGTGATGTGGTTTTCCTCTCTCTGGTCTGCTGCTGACCCATTTAAATTGAGTTCATGGTACAAAGGTGCAAAGGGTCCGGAAAAGAATGTCACAACTAGATCCTGTAAATTCCTCCATCTGCTGCTTTTCCTTTGGTTCAGATTGCTAAAAATAATGCCTAAGTTTACTCCTGTGTCCTTAAAGATGTCACAAGTTTTAGCTCACAATCTTTTCATCAAGAAGCTCATTGAATCAAGGACACTTAGAAGCTATATTAATATAAATGCTCAAATTTTCAGTAGATTAAATCAATGATGCTTATCTGATAGCAACAAGAAGCTTTCTAAAGTAAAAACATGAGTGACTAAACTGCAAGAATTGGTTTTAATTTAAAGATAACATGAAACTAATACACTTGATGGATGTAACTCTGTAACTGAACAAATCCTGACTTTTTTATCTGGCGGAGAGAGATCTCACTCTCCCTCATGCTTCCTTTCCAAATATTGACACCGTGCCACGTATCCAAATCTATACCCAAACTCCACTGCATTGTGGTTTTGGCCCTCAATCTCAAGGGCTTCAGCTGCAAAAGGCACAGCACAGCTGATGTTCGACTGGGAAACGGAAAATAGCAAGTTTGTTTCAAGCCATGCTAATTATTTGCTGTGTGACTTGGGTAAAACCCAGTGACTTTCTTATTTCTCACCTTTACCATGTGAAAAAACCATCTAATTCTCCTGACCCGTATTTGTACAGCATGCTGAGGACTTCAGTGACCAGTTGTTCCAAACCTTTTTTTTTTCTTTAACTCCTGGCCAAAACCAAGATTAAGTCTTGAAAAGGGGTCATTTATCATCATAACTTCCATCTAATGCTTTTTGTTACTAATACCTAGTGTACATGTATTGTTTTAGCCAGGAACAAGTGGCTCCCCTCGGATCCTCAGATCATTTCAGAAGGACTGTATGCAATAGCTGTGGTACTCAGCTTCTCCCGCATTGCTTACATTCTTCCAGCCAACGAAAGCTTCGGCCCTCTGCAGATCTCTTTGGGGAGGACTGTGAAGGATATCTTCAAGTTCATGGTCATCTTCATCATGGTGTTCCTGGCCTTCATGATTGGAATGTTCAACCTTTACTCTTACTACCTTGGTGCAAAATACAACCCTGCGTTTACAACGTGAGTACCTATGGAAGAGCGGCTGCTCTTGCGGGGCTCAATCCATTCTGGTCCATTGCTGCTGCAAGGTCTGATCAGACAGTTTCTACTGCATGGGGACATCATGTTCAGACTTTGACAGGTAAACTGGTACCACAGCCTCCAGCTCTGGTAGTCAGCTCAAGGCCTGAACGTAGGGAGACGTAGCTCAGAAATGGTTATTGCCGGAAATCAAAATAATAGACCAGGAAAGATGAGATGTTCAGCTTAATGAGCCCAGAGAAGCCGTGGAGAAGAGGTAGACCTAGGACTGTTGTTTTTAAAACCGGAAGCCAAAATGTCTGTGAAATAAGGGAGGATTTTGGTTATGCGAGGTTGGTGATTATTAGGTGCACATCTGCAGAGCTGCTAGTCGTGATGCTCAGAAGAGCAAAACAAACCAGGATGCCTTGGCTGTGTTTCTTAAATCCTGGCTGGGTACTTTTCAGCAGAGGCCATGTGAAAGCTGCACAGAGCATCATGCCAGGTTACCGGCCACGCAGGGCAATGGGTCTGCCTGGGTCATCTGCCAGTGCTTGCTGGGTGGCTGCACAACCCTGCAGAGGTGGGAGGCCCTGTCTCCACCTTGTCAGTGATGTCAGGAAGAGAAAGAGCTTGGCAAATGCTCCTGGAATGAGATTCAGACTGAGGCTGCTTTTGAAAAGGGAAAAACCTACAACCCTTTGGAGATGGAACAAAACGCAGTCTTGATCCTCTGGGACCCTGGGAACCCAAGCTCCAACCCAGGGGGACAGCTGAGGTCTGAAAGGAGCTTTCAGAGGAGAGGACATCCTGGTGTCCTGCTGTGTCTGAGGGACCTGTCCCACACATCCATAGGAGAGTCTCCTCCCTTGCACTGCGATGTGGCACCAGCATAGCATGTGGCAGTCAGCTTTGTGTCTCACAAACCCACCGTGACTTGTCTTAGGGATGTGGTGGGGACTTCCCTTCCTACACACCTGTCTGTGAGGGAAGAGGAAAGCTTGGCATGTTTTCCCCTTGCTATGATCCAACTCCCAGACAACTACGCCATGCTTATAATGCCTGAGCTCCCAGCATTCACCAGATGCAGAGCAGACAGCAGCTGGCATTTGATGTGTCATTTCTCTAATGTGTCACACGGTGAGTTGGAAGCTTAGCTCTTAGCTCCCCTAGGAGAAATGACCTTTTCAGCATTATTTCTGCCCTGCGAGTGCCTGTTTCCTTCTAAATGCAGTTTTACCACACCACCCTCTTGTGGGATATGTATCTTGTAACACAAGGTTTACTTTCTCTAATTGAGCCAAATATGCCTTCTAGACCTCTCCTGTAACCTCAGGATACGTTTTAATGGAAGGATTTATGAGGCCAGATGCAATTACATTTATCTGTGCTCAGAAGTAAGGTAGAAGAAAATTGAGCGTGTGGGATGTGACTTGCTTCTTGTTTGAAGAGGAGGAGATGCCCTTGAAGCACAAGACTTAATGAGAAGTTGAGTCGATACCATCCTCAATTGCCTGGTGGCACAGCATCCCTCAGCTACGGTATCCCCCGGGCACGTCGCTAGAGCACTGACAAATTCCAGTCTCTGATGCAATGCCGTGTGGTAACTCCCTCCTCAGCACTCATTACCTAAGTGGATCTTCCAGTACTTACTATCTTTTGAAGGAAATAATGAGCAAACATTGACTAAAATGATGACTGCTCACTGGAGTAAAGATCCCGAGGGGTGTCTGGACTAGGGAGAGCCTTGTCAAAAGACAGTGATCTTTGTCCTTAACTTCAGCCTGGGGACTATTTATTCTGGAGGGACTTCATGTTGTTATGAAACAAATTTTCCATGAGCATAAATCTTCCTTTTAAGAATTTGGAAGAGGTTTAAAGTAGTTTCACTTTCTTCTGATTTTTAAACACACAGAAGTGTCAAATGATTATCAGTGAAAATGAGCCCTTTCATCATATCAAACAAAGAGAATAGATTAACATTCAACCCCCAAATCCTTCTCAGACATCTCATTCAATAAGCTAGAAACCCTCAGGTATTCAGTCTCAAACAATTTAATAAGCTAATGGCAAGGTTGTACTGGCAGATGGGCAGCTACCAGCTCCAGCAATGTTTCCTTCTCTATTTTTCATGAGCTGCCTGTGGGCCTTGATGAATACGGCAGGCTCCTGCTGCCAGTAACTTGTTCATGAAAGGAAGGAAAATTTCAATATTAGACCCAAGTAAGTACCTCAACTGTTGTGAAAATTCACTGGAGAAAAGAAAAACAACACTTTGGTGTCCTCTTAACTGTTCTGTGACTTCAATGACTTCACTGAATGCATTTCTTGGAGGGCATGTTTGTGACTTCTAACAAGGGTGGGTGAAATGTCACAGAAAAGAAGTTATATACTCAGAAATGTGACTTTTAGACTAGGGCACCTGATTCTCAGAGATGTCTTGTCTGGTCATGACAGAAAAAGACACGTTGGATTTGTGTGCTGGTTGATTGCGGCCAGTGTCAAAGGGCGTTGAATTGTCGGCTCACTGGATAGCCTCGCTGAGAAGCCTTTGACAAAGCACTCACTGAAATAACCTCAAATGACACATTTAAGAAAACTGCACCTTCCCAGGATAGTACTTAGGCAGAAAAAAGAGTGTACATTTGTCCAGATAACAGTCAGAGGGAATTGCTTGCCTAGTTCTAAGGACAATAATCAGTGAATATTTGGTGTAACTGAGCCTTCCCCTTCCCTCGCTATTGCACTTCTGAAATGGTGCTCCTTTGCGTTTGTGTTGCCATCTACAGAGCAAGCACGTAGCACCCCGGCGGCCCCTTAACCGAGTTACCATGGAAAGTTTCTGTAATTTCTTCCATTTTAATGTCCTAGATGCAAAGGAAATGAAGATGAGGTGGACTTTGCTTCGCACAAAGACAGAGATTATTTAGCTAACCATGGTGTACTTCCAAAACGGGTTCGAAGACCTTCAGTGCTGACAAGCACACCATTTCCACGACAGTTGCAACCGACCCCAGCTATGTTTATCTGTTTATCGTATACTGTGTACGGAACACAGCTCTTCAAGCAGCCTGTAATTAAGAACATGCTATGCAAACAAAATCGGAACGGGGGCAAGGCTGGTTGCGTTCCTCTTGCTTGCCGCATCACAAATCAGGCTGAAGGCTACAACGCGACATTTTCTGTCTCCCTCTCCCCGAAGGGGAATGTGAGTCACTGTTCGGTGCCAATGTTACTTTGAGGCTTGAAGGCTTTTTTCTTCTCATCTTACTTTGTCAAACTATGATATTTTTGTAGAATTTATTGACCGCATTGCTTTTTTGGCAGTGTTAAATCTCACCCGATCAATTTAAGGAAATCAGTCTGAAAGGAGCCTTAAGCTTTCGTAAAGAGGAGAACACAAGACTGACATGAAATCAGAGCCTCGTGACCAATCCTCTTTGAACAGCACAGGCTGTTTATGGAAGCAAGGAAAATCTGCAACCAGAGGATTGCCCACGGTCTGTTTTCTTGATGCAAAATCTTTGTTTAGCTTTTACAGGACTATGTGTATTGAAACAACAAAAAAAAATCTGTCTGCTCTCTCCCCACTGCAACAGTTGGCTCTGCCACAGTAGGGAGAGAGATTGCAGTGTACCTGCCTCCACAAGGAGCATCAGTCAATCTGCACTGCCAGATCCTCCCGCTGCCAGGAGCTGTCAGTCTGGGCAGGACTGCTGACTCCCTCTGTTCCTTCATTTGTCTGCCTTTGAGAAGGATAAAACACCCGCTGACCTTGCAGGAAGGGGGTAGATTGCTTAGCTGGCAACGATGAGACACATCAGTATCTTGGGATCTTGGAGAACTTGGCTCCAAACATCCTTGTCTCGTGTTTTAGGGAGATGTTCTCAAAAAAAAAAAAAAACCCAAACCCCATCCGATGTTCCCTGTGACCTGTGCCAGTCTCGTGCAATTTGGCAGTAATCTATAAAGGAGCAGGAAAGCGCTATCCAGCCAGTTTGGAGGGTAGGGATGGACTAGTACAAGGTCTCCTTAAAAATGTTTCCTCTGTGAGAGGAAGACCTGCACCTGCCTGGGGGCTATGCACCATTTTGGTGTGCTACACCTCTCACATGACCTTCCCAGTCCCACCACCACAGGCACCGTTCCCTCACCTGACCCTGGAAATAAGGACTATGGCCATTTGCGCAGGAGCCGGTGTCGTGGTCCCTGCCTACCTTCTCTGCAGTGCTCAGGGGTGTCAGGGCTGCTCACAGTCCTTAATTAACTGTTGAAGGAGAATCTGACACCAGAACAAAGGTTAATGCTTAAGCTGCAGAGAAGGAGCAGCGTTGATGTGTTGTATTAAAATCTGTCGGCAGGATGGAAAACTAAGGGAATGTTCCCAAATTAAAAAGGGACGGTTAATAGCAGGGTGCAGCTGGGATCAAGGCTGGGGTCATGGGTTTTATTAGTTTAATAAGGGTCTTAGGTGGTGGGATTCAAAGCCAGAGATTATTGGTGTTATATGGGTTCTTTAACCGGGAAGTACCTTCATAGGATAAGCACCGGCCAGATTGCTGCCATAAAAGTGACAGGTTAATGCCAGCTCCCCTTTGCTGCCGATGAGGACAGGAGACAAGAGCAGAGTGTTACAGGAGAGGAAAAGTCCAGCAAGTGGAAAAGTGACGGCACTTGTTTGCAGCACAGTCACAGCTCATCCCCGCAGGTGGATCTTTGCGTGGTGTCCCAGCCTCATGCAGAGCAGCGAGGGGGAATGAACTTGGCGTCATTGACCCTGAGTCTCATGGAGGCTGAAGACAAAGCCACATTTTGAGTGAATTTGTGCAACACCTATTTGAAACACCACCCAAGGTGACGCGCCACAAGTCAATGCAGCACTAGCAGAGAGTGATACCTAAATATTTACTGCAGTCTTACTACTAGTTGTAAATGGGATATGGAATGCCATAGGTTATGAAGGGAGATTAATATCAGTTTGCTGTGGTGGAGAGGAATTGCTCAGTGCTCTGCATTGGCCTTTGAAAGGCTTGAAATTAATTGATCTTGCTTTTACGCATAGTGTAATTGGTACTGGAGCTGATGTAAAGCTTATTGCTCCTTAGGATATGTCGCAGTTTGTGTCTATAATCTGGTTTTATGAACAGATTTAGCAGGATTAGGCTTCCACCCTGGTAAAAAACTTTTCATCAAAATAATGTGTAAATGACATTGTTTTCTTAGAAGACATTTAGCTCCTGGCAGGCAGGGGGAAATGGGAAGTAATTAACTGTTTACATGCTAAGGATTGTTCAGTAAAGGCAAAATTGTTTCTGAATGAAAAATTAAGCAAACTGCTTCCAAAATGTGGCAGTGTCCTTCTTTCTTCTTCCTTCCTTCCCTCCTGCCTGCCTTCCTTCCTTCCTTCTCAGCTGTGGCTGCTCCTCTTCTCTCGTATGGCTTTGACTCCTCTGCAACAGGTTCTCCTTTTGACCTGCCAGTCCGGCCGCATCCTTTCCAGCCCCACTTCTCTTTGTCGTGGCTTATTCCCCTCTTTTTCCCCTGTCTTTCAACCTTTTTATTTCCCTCTGATTCCCTTCTACTTTCAAGCAAGTGTAATAATCCAATCAAAATGCCTTTCTGTAATTTCTTCTACACTCCTTGATTTCAAACTTTTGCTATAAATACTTGGCATTTGTCTAATTTGCAGTCCCAAAGCAGCACGGGAAGAAAATCAGACTCTGGCTGATTCTATTTGGTCTGTGTGCCCATTATATTAATGCCACTAATCAGAACTTTTCAGTTACTCCTCCCGGGTAGGCAAGGTTCCTTCTTCCCTTTCCCAAATACTCTCTGTCTGTCTTCTCTGCGTGAGGAAAGGGTGAGTGAGTACAAGTACAAAGCCTTGCACAAAAACTTTTGACTGCAAGTTGCCCACAGAGAGTTCCTTAATACGGACACAAAATCCAAGCGACAAATAATGCAGCTGAGAAGAACAGATGAAGCAAATAAGTGGACTCTGTAACTTTATAGGATTAATCCGAAAATCAAATTTCTTTCTCAAATCAGGAAATATGGTTTGCCACATCCCTGAGTGATGGGTAATGGCTTACAATGACTGTCCCAAGGCATCATGTTTATACTGGTGGATTGCCACTGTTATTATTAGCATTTAGTCCGGCTAACCTGGTGTCAACTCTATAAAGTGATTGTTTGCTTTATTTTTAGGGTAGAAGAAAGTTTTAAAACCTTATTCTGGTCAATATTTGGCTTATCTGAAGTGATATCCGTGGTGCTGAAGTATGATCACAAATTCATTGAGAATATTGGATATGTACTCTATGGAGTGTATAACGTGACTATGGTGGTGGTGCTGCTTAATATGCTAATAGCCATGATCAACAACTCCTATCAGGAAATTGAGGTAAGACAAGAAATTAGATTACAAACTCAATGTACTTAATTATCGCTGATAATGATAATGTTAAAAAACCAAGGAAGCTGTAGCTTGTTCGCTATGTAAGGTCAGAGTGCTGTTGAAACACAGATCTTGCACTTACTGAGTTAAGGCTGTGCCTGTCCTCCCCGAATAAGGACTGAATTAATAACTGACAATGAATCATTTCTAGAACAACTTCAACTTCCTTGTTTTTAATGACCATCTGTGAGTGAACCAAAATACCTTTACACGGATTTAATGAAATCAGTTTGTGATGTCTTTTAAGCCCTGTATCGATCCTGATAATTTATCTATGTGTGTTACCTTATCTTTGTTGTTTGCTTATGAGAGAGTGAGTAATATTTCATCTGGCTTTTCGCCCTATTCTCTATTGGTTAAACATCCAAGCCCATCTAGGTCAGAAGCTCATGTACACATATTTAAAAAATCCATATTTTCCAAATACCAGTCATGCAACCTTGATACAGATTTTTCAGAGGAACGTCTAGGTCTGCAAAACATAACTGCATGGCCATGCACGAGAAACAACTTTTAAAGGCTATGAACACAGCCCTTGAGGAACATCAATACACATCTGCAGAAAGGCATTTGCAAGGGTTTACCCAGACTTGTTCAGTACCGTTGCTATCAGCAGACTGGATTTGCTAAACGCTTTGGACATAAACAACTCCCTGCTAATGTAAACAAAGGCAGAGAAAAAAAAATATTTGCAAATGTTAATGCTGAGTCACGTCTCTTTTCTGATTTGTTAAATGTCAAGTTTCTGTAGGTGGGTTTATATCAATTATTTGTTCTAATCTCCCCCCAGAAGCTGACACTGCAAAAGGGCAAAGGTGAAATTATTTTCTCCCTGTAATGTCTGATTCATCCATGTACCGTAGTGCAAATAAAACCGTCCTGAGTATGCTGTAGCTAAGTCTGAATGTCAGAGAGACCTTACGTATGTTCTCTGCCCCAGAGGCTTTCCTGTGTGCAGAAGGCAGAGTCATTTCCCCAAAGGTTTCTAATCACTTAAGATCAAGCGTCTTCCTGAACCCTCTTCTACCGAAACAAGATCTACTTCTGAAGGGGTCTCAACCTCTTGCTGCATTCTGTTTTACCATAGTAGGTAGAGGTGCTCTTGAAAGTTTCCAAAAAAAATCCTCTGTAAAAAACGCCCTTCTACCCAAGAACTGGGAAAACCTGGTAAAACTCATACTAGTTCCTCTCAATTCTCAGTAGAGGTGAAATTAAAGACAGAGTCATCCTACTGACTCCAGAGAAAGTCCCTTTTGCCAATGTGTGTATCTCAAAACAGCCATGACAGATGACGGTCATTACTTAGGAATTAAATTCCACTGAAGTCAGTCTAACTATTAGCTGGAGTGACAAGACCGTATTCTCATGCTTTCCATTGAACATCTCTCTTCAGCTTCTTCTGTTGTTCTTTTATGCCCCAAGTATTAGTGTTTCCTGCCAACTTCGCATTTATGGAAAGAAAAAATGCTTTTGCAGCCAGAAACTGGAACAACTTCTATCGGTGATTTCTTAACTTTTAACAGAAAAGCATTAAAACTGTTCACAAGTGATTTCTACTGTAATTGAGTTTAAGGCTTCTGTGAGGTGTGACCCCAAACAACAGATCAAACGGCAGAAGCAAGTGCTGCTCCATCAGTGAAGCTACGTTGCTGTAACTGTGACAGAATTAATCTCAGTTGTGTTATGCCAGGTT
The DNA here is from genome assembly GCA_009769605.1 of Bucorvus abyssinicus. NCBI lineage: Eukaryota > Metazoa > Chordata > Aves > Bucerotiformes > Bucorvidae > Bucorvus > Bucorvus abyssinicus. The sequence goes on along the minus strand of CM020041.1, from coordinate 4,053,956 downwards.
TTGGCTGTGTTGCAGAGGTACGGGGTAATCAGAGGTTATTAATTTCAGCAGAACACAGATGTACATGAGTGCAGGGTGTTGGCACTCACTTTTATTGTCGCTATTTTTATTGATGATGCTGGCCTCCGCTTAAACCACAATGGAAACAGCTGTAGAGCAGCTGTATCTCATCCTTTCTTTTGCCTGATAAATGGTCCTGATTCCTGGCCCTGACCATCCTCCTACACAAATGCCAAGCAGATCCATAAAGTATGAGCTGACCTTGCCCTTGTGCTTATAAGTCATCCTGACCCACTTCGACAGTTCGTAAAGGAGATTCACAGGCACAGAGTGATGGACTTTCCGTCACCTTCATCCACTGAGGTGAATAGGAAGAGAATTAAGGTGTATTGATCTGGGGATACACGATGGAGAACGCAAACCGAATCCGTGAGGAAATCAGCTCATGACAGAAGAGATCAGCAACCTAGCCTCTTGTACGGGGGATTCCAGGCCAATGCGGTGACAACAGCTAGCTTGAAGTTAGCATTGCGGCTCATCAGAGAGTCTTTGCTGCTGTTGTGCACAGAAGAGTTTCTCCTACTTCCCGTTACTCTGCGTGTGTTCTGACACATTCTTTTATCAGCATAGCACAAGAACCAGGCATTTACTGAAAGCCAACCCCTTTGGTATCCAAGGAAATGGGAGATTGTCTAGTACTTACAGGACTTGTACTCTCTGTTTATCCATTGCTTTGTTCAAATTTTCCTTATTTTCAGATTATCACAGAGAAGCCTACAAAGACATGTTGTGTGCAGGGGCCTTGGTTTGGCAAACAGAAACCTGTTTCTAGTTAAATCCTACCTCTATGTTTGTCCTTCTCGTAGCTAAATGCCTTCCTACTTACTAATTATGCTATTGGGTGTTGGTTTTTTTCTTTTTTCTCTTCCCTTCCCAAGGAGGATGCAGATGTGGAGTGGAAGTTTGCACGTGCCAAGCTCTGGCTATCCTACTTTGACGAAGGAAGGACTTTACCTGCTCCTTTTAATCTAGTGCCAAGCCCTAAATCATTTTATTATCTCATACTGAGAATAAAAATGTGCCTCATAAAACTCTGCAAATCTAAGGCCAAAAACTGTGAAAATGATCTTGAGATGGGGATGCTGAATTCCAAACAACGGGTATGTTGTATCTTCACTTTTGAACTTTGTAGAAAGGATTCACACCAGGAACCCTCTGGAGAGGGGTGCACGGGTAGATCAGGGACAGCACAGCCTTTTACCCAGCCTCATCATTGCATGTTACATTGCACCTAGAGCGTCCTCCCAGACTTGGGGCTTCATTATACTGGGCACTGTCTGGACACCAGGAAAAATGCAACTTTTACAAAAGCAGGCACTTTTATAAGGGAGTTTCCCAGGGCCAAATAAGTAAGGTCAAAGATGAAGGGCAGAAGCAGGGGCACAAACAGGATCCCAGCTTGTCTGACTCCTCCTCTACCCAGCAGGCTTTTATGCCTTTTCCAAAACAGCTACCTGCCTTTAAGTGATATCCAAATTAATTTTACTGTCATTACAACATTTGCTGCCTCTCCAGATTTGGCAGTCCCCAAGCCATGAGAGTAAAAGTGTCTGGCTTGCCCTTTTTCGTGGAACTCAGGCAAAATTCATAGTTTCCATGGCTTTGACATAAGCAATTAGAAGTATTGGTCATTTCTTCCATGCCTGTTGATGTTGTTCACAGATCATCTTCAAAACAGTCTCTGGAAGACAATGGCGCATCTGAAGAGTTAGAAATACAGCTGGATTTTTAAAAAACAATCATAACGCAACCAAAAATCACCTATTTCTCAGGATCTCTGGTCCAGTCTGGGAAGAAAACCCCTCAGCTGGGGCTTTCCCTGTACCCACACTTGCATTTAGGTTCAGAGGACTATGATATGTATTGGCTCCTTTGGGTCTATGACATGAATTACTTCCTTTGAAGAAGTGATTTTTTTTCGTTAGCACTTGAACCAACATGTTCAGAGGTGGATAACAGAGTCAAAGAAACCTGTTACATAGATTGTGTGTGGTCCTCAGAAAAGTCTCCTTGGAAGATCTAGAGTACAAACTTAGTAGCTGTGATGTCCTCTGATAAAAAAATACTGCCCTATCTAAGAAAACCTCCTATTTTTGTTGAGCTAAAAGAGTAGCAAATGGTACTGCTGTTTTAAAAGGACCAATGAAAATCAATTTGGTTTCAGAATTTTTTGTACCACATTGATTTGTTCCCTTTAAATGCAAGTATTTACTGTAATTCCTTTCTTAAATTGTGTTCTGAATTGGTAATCACCAATCCATTTCAGATTAACATATTTTGTGCCTCTTAACATCTTCTTCTCTAAAACTTGTGTGAGAATACTGGTTTTGTCTAGCCAATTTAGAACCCAATTTTTTTCAGTAATTTGTTGGTTTTGACCCTTTAGTGTCTTTCGAAAGTTTACTTTTTTAGACCTGAATGTTCTGGCTTTTATTCTACTCATACAGTGACCATTTTCTCCTGTTTTTATAGATCTCTGTTTAGTTTTGAGCTGTCTGGGTATGAGAAACAATCATTGATTTAATTGTATCATGATGTTTTATAATTTCAGAAAGCTCGTTTTCACTCTAGCTCTCGAAATTCAGAGAATTATTCTGTGAAGAATGCTTATAACAAGCCCACAAGATACCAGGTAATCTCAGCATGAAAGCAAGAGCTAGGGAAGAGATCTGTCAGTGAACAGCTCTTACCTGCAAGAGACATGTTTGCTTTCTTCCAGTCAATGCCATGCTGTGACATGCCAGGCTGTGACTGGGCTGGGGCACTTTGGAGACAAACGCAGCCTGTCAGCCATGGAAATACACATGGTGTTAGCGTTTGTCATGCTAATTAATTCCACTCAAGGGTATTTAATTTACTACCAGAAATAGCATTCAAGCTTTAATCCTTCAGTCGTGCATTGACAGCATCTCATTTGTCATGACATAGCGTCATCTCCCCAGCCTTTGCATCAACATTCGCATGCGCTTTCCTTGGCAGTGACTTGTCCTACCAAGCTAACCCTGCAATGTGGTACCGTTCAGAAGGACCCTGTGGCTGCAGCAGTGGCACGGGCTAGCTCAGCCATCGCAGGAGCTATCACACTTGTCTGTCTCGGCTGGAGTGTTCATGCCAGCAGATGTATTGTTTCTTGTGTAAACCTGTAGTAGGGTAACATGTGAGCAAAACGTGCCCCACAGGACTTTTTCCTTATTTTTTTTTAACATATACTGAAAAGGAATGTGAGGGCAAGTGATATGTCTGAAGAAACCAACATTAAAGAGAGTTGAGCAAAATAACAGTTAAGTTGGATAAATTCTAGAATTTGGCCATTCTAGAAGCGGTTTTTCTTGTGTTGAAATACCCAGGGCAGTGGGCTCATAGGCTGTACAGCAGACCAATAATAAATTCCTACTGGTTTTAGAAGCTGTTCAGGCTTCTGTGCCAGGATAGGAGGAGTGTCTAAAAATCTAAGTTAGAAATGGGATACATTCACTCTGGCAGCTGGAGTTAGTTGGCTTGATACCATCAAAGACAAAGGGAAGAGATGATTGTCTCCCGCTCAAAATGGCATGTCAGCATTTCTGACGTTATCCCGTCCATTCAAACCCGCAGGTAACGGAAAGTTGTGTCAGCCTCTGCTGGACTTGCTCTCTTCCTGTAACTATTATTTCTAAATGAGACCGCCTTACCTTTGTGGAAAATTAGACCCTCATTTCCAAGGCTGAAAAAGCCAAAGATGGCTGTGAAAAATAGATAGAAAAATGTAACTACCGGTTATTTTGCTTTAATAATGCTCCTGCGAGGTTTGGCTTCAAGAAGAAGCCGGTTTGGAAGTAATAGTCCAAATGACATAAGGAGAGTGTAATCTTCATTATCTAAACATAAAGAAGAACAAACAGTTTGATAATCTGGCCAGCAGGCTTTCATCTACAACTGGGAAAACCTTTGAAGCAGTGGCTTCTTGCTGAGCTCTTTCCTTTAGTGGTATTTATGAAGTGATGTAGCTGCAGTCTGTGTACTTGGACTGTGTACAGACAGTGCTCTTGAGGGATAACAAAATATACAGATCTAAACTTGCGATAATTTGAAAAGTAGGAAGGACAAGTCAACACACCGCTGCCATGATCTGGGAATAAAGCAGTCCCAGGCAAAATTATACCTTTATCAAACACGCTTGAGCTGAGACTTTAAGATGGAGCATTGCTAAAATGCTGTGCTAAGATCACACGTTTTCCCCACTTTCAGCAGTCTGTCACACCAGCAACAACGTCTTCATCTACAAAAAAGAAAAGATTTGTTAGGAAAAAATTAGAAGGGATAGTTTGTATCTTTAAAGGTTCAAAAGTGTGTTTCTTTGCTGTTTGGAGAGTCAAAGTTCCTTTGCTCTCTTCACTCTTGAGCTCTTCTATTGCCTAACTGATAACTACTCATTTGAGATCACCACGTTTGAGGTCTGCCGCCCCAGTGAGTAGTTGTCCACTCTGATCACTGCTCACTTGTGTCTGATTTTGACCAGGGGCATGAAGATGCAAAGCATTTCCTCCGTTAGGGCTGCCCTGGACCTCCCATGCTCATACCGAAGGACATCTGTAGTGTCCACAAACACAGTACCAAGAAACCTGTGAATTAACCAGCAGTGTTGAGGTCTGCAACAATGAGATCTTCAACGGTGCGCATAAGTGAAGTCCAGAATAAAACACTGTAAGCAGTGAAGTGGGAAGACATCATGGCCTCCAAGTTAAAGACAAGGAACTGAGGTCCAGCAGGACTTATCAGACCCAAAAAGCCCACAGTTGAACTAAAAATTGAGCCCCGAATCTCATGAGTCCAATTTCAGTGCCTTGGCCACAAATCTGTCCTGTCCTTCTCATTTCCCTCTGTGCTGGAAGGTATAGAAGGTGTTCAGACTGATGATGGCAAATGCAGGGCTTGAAAGTTGTGCCAATAGATACATAAAAAAGACGGAATTCCGTGCAGAGTTATAATTTACAAACGCCTGACCTATTCCTAGAGTCTGTTCTCCTACGACCATTTTAAGACCAACTCTCGGTAGCTGAGTGTTGCATGGTATAAAAGATCTTTAAGACTTGAAGAATTTCAATTAACTTTTAGAGAACAGGGGAGAACTAACTTTTAGAGAAAGGGTACTTTATAGAAATTAGCGTATTTGAATTGCTTCAAGTTCAGTGTTCATTACCAAGAGGCTGTCTGTAAGTTTTGTTCGGCATTTCTCTGCGGTAACCAGGATTATTTTGCCAAGAGGCTTTTTCACTCGTAGCTAAAAGGAACAGTACTGGGGAGGAGGGGAGAAACAAGCCTTAGAAGCCACAGTGCAATATTGAGGCAAAAATTAATTACTTTGCTAAAGCTATCTAAGTGGCTAAGCAGACTCTTGTTAAAAAGGGGTCACATTTTTACTACTTAATTTCTCTGGATGATGTGGCGACAATGTGTATTTGATAGACTAGGCAGCCTTATGCTTGTGACGTCTATCTCACATCGTGGTTAATGTTGGGTAGCATTGGGGTAGTGTCCACTGAAAATACAAGCTGTGTGGAAACTGGAGCAGATAGAAGTTATGTTACCATGTTTGTCCAGGTAATAAGAGCATTCACTGTGTGATGATTCCTTGTTTTAGTCTAAATTTCCTCTGTCATCTGTTCTTAAAAAACAAAACAAAACAAACAAACATTTCTTTTTGGATCCAGGATTTCCCTACTTTCCCCAAACATTACTTCATTTATGTTTTCTCAGGTGTCAACCCTACCTCCCTCTGGATTCTACTACCTTGGCCATCTTCAACACACCGTACGTGCGCTGTGCCTCATCTCTGTTGCCTTATTGACTCACCCGGTTAGCCAGATGCCTCTTTGAGACAAGGACAGTCTTAGACAGCCCATATTCCATGACTGCACGACACACACAAATGACTGGATCCTTCCTTGATGTTCACATGCCTTTTGCACTGCTATAATCCATAGTTGGCTACTAAGAAAAAAGAGCAGGTGTACTGATTTCTTCATTCATGTTTCCCACTTTTTGCGGTATTTATCAGTGATGTTCAAAGCAGAGACCCGTGACTGCTCTATGAGTAAGTGCACCCATGCTGGGAGAGGCTTTTCACTTAACGGTGGCCATCTGGTCAATGAAAGATATTTGTGTGTCTGTACTTGGATGCTCACTGAGCTGCCCTCTGTTTGTAGAGGATGCATCTAAGTCATTGTTTCCAATCCTTTTTTTTTTTTTAGTGTAGTTGAAATTTTTTTCCCCATTGATGAGTATCTTTTCTGCAGAGGAGATCTGGCAATGACGCAGGCGTTCAGCTGTAACCCACTGTGTAGCCCAAGACTGCCAAAGCTACTTGCCTTCTAGATAGATGGAACTTACACATTTTTGGAACAATATCGCATTGCAAGCTCGTACCCATGGCCATCTTCTACTCTTTCCATATACGCTGTTCCTTACTAACCATCATCTCCCATTTTATAAGTCTTCATGGCTCTATTTTTATCCCTGTGCATGTCCCTTAAAATCCATCATTCCCCTAAGAATCTTCTCTCACTTCTGTTCAAACCCTCTTTTATCTGTCCTTCACTGAATTTATTTTCTCTCTTAAAACCCCAATTGCAAGGCAAACAGAGCCTTTCTGTTAACCTCAGATCAGACGTTTAGTTCATCATTATGAGTGAGTTTGCTAACATCATTAATTAACAACTAATATCTTCCAGTAAAGTGTTTTTTACTGATACATTAAACAGCAGCATGCTAAAGGAAGGCTCTGGATCCCAGTTCTTAGCTTGCTATTGGGTCATCTGTGTTTTCCTTCTGTCTGTGGGACATACTCCACAATCACGTGCATCCCACAAAATACCCCAAAGTGCCTCGTATGTGGGTTCATTATGGAATGGCTGTCAATCTAGCATAGTTTAGCTACGTTCATAATATAATGTATAAAATAAATAGGAATTCAACGAAATGCATCCTCTGAAGCCAGGTTTTATCCACGGTGAAATCGAGTGTTTGAATTGCTCCTGTAAGTCTCGAATTAAGGCAACATGGATAAGCTCGCATTAAGTATTGCTATTCTCTTTTCAGAAAATAATGAAACGCCTAATTAAGCGGTACGTACTGAAGGCTCAGGTGGACCGAGAAAATGATGAAGTCAATGAAGGCAAGTGGATTTTTATAATTGACACAGACTAGAGCTTGTCATGTTATTGCTGCTGATACGGCCAGTAAGAGGGTTGAGCTTGGCAGACCCTCTGCAGAGGGAAAGAGCATGCTCATGCTCGCACTAAGGAGAGCAGTGGTGACCCTGAGCCACCTTTATGCTCTTGAAATTCTGGGTCCTTAATTTTCTTTCTGTGTTAGCAGAACACATATTTCCTAGGATCTTTACATAGTCCGGCTCCACCCCATAGCTCTATCTCTCCTTGCTTTACAACACCCAGGGTATTGCCAACACCCAGCCCCATCTTGGTGTCTAAGTAAAGCAATTTCTGACTGTAATGCCCATCCATACCCCAAGGGTGGTTTTTTGAACTGGATATAAGGATTTGTATTGCTGTGGTGTCGTGTGGGATTTGTAGGCAGATGGGAAAGAACCTCCTTCTAACACCTCTAAACTGCTACCCTCCTGAAAATGCCCTGTGTAGGTGGAGAGCAGTATGTGGAGAGAGAACAGAGTTGAGAAAAAAGATGAACTTCCTGTACATGCTTGCTATTGCTGTCAGTACCTCTACTGCAAGTACAGGTTATTTCATAAGTACAAATATTAAGTACATAAATTCAGGGACATCACGTGGAGCTCCACACACATTCATGACCAAGCGCACTGAAATTAATGCTCTCTCAGGACTTAAAACCACAGGGATTACTTGTTTGGTTCAATACTGCTAACAAGAACATTTTTCTCCTTTTAGGAGAACTTAAGGAGATTAAGCAAGATATTTCTAGTCTCCGCTATGAACTCTTAGAGGAGAAGTCACAAGCTACTGGTGAGCTGGCAAGACTAATACAGCAGCTGAGCGACAAATTTGGGAAGAACTTAAATAAGGACATTTGATGGGGAACACAGAGCAAGGCAACTGGTTTTCTAAACATTATTCAGTCTCAACCAGCATCTTAGGAGGGCAAATACCATGTAAAAGATGGGTACCACACACTCAACTTTTGCTAACGAGCAAGTATTGGTAGGACCACTTTGCATTACTCCTGTGCTTGGCGAGTTACCAGTTAAATCTTTTATGATACAGAAGTGACACACCAGTAAAAATCTATGCCCTTTGACATCAGAAATAGATGCACCATAGGGAAGGCACCTCTAAAGGCAAAAAAGCCAGATCTTCACCCATCTGACTCTAGGGAAGACAATGCAACAGTGCTGAGACTGTACTGATCAGAATTGGGTGAGACTGAAGAAAAAATGTGCCAAATGTATTCCTTGAAAAGTTTTAAAAATTCCTATCTTTGGGTGTGTACGTTCCTTTTATGTTTACATGGGCATCCATGGAGGGAAGTTTGAACAGTACCGTGGTTAATGAAAAGCAAATGAGGAGTCATCTGCTGAAATGACCGCGGCAATGGGTGGCAGGTGGAGGTCATCTACTTTTGAGACTGGAGGACAGCGTTGGAAAAGATGAATCAAGCTTGTTGGGTAAAAGCATCCTTTCACCCTGCTGCTAGAACTTTGTGCAAGGATTCCCAGCCAAAACCTCCTCTCTGCCTTTTCCAGCTCTATTACCTAGTCCACTAATGGAAATGGTCTCTTTGTACACACCCAGCCGCTCTTTTATCCTTAGAAGACCCCAGCTTCAACAACAGTGTTCTGAAATAGTCATGATGTGCACCTCACTTCCCAGGAACTCCCAGAATGTATTGGGCTACTAATGAGTTCAGTTGAAGGAACGTTAATCCAGCGACAGCGATGCAACTGAGCTCAGCTCTCAGATTCCAGAGGTCGGACAGCAAGCCATAGGGTGAGATAAATCACGAAGAACACAGCCCAAGCTTTAAATCAGTATGAAAAGGCTTCAGTTCCAGTGAGAACTTTCTGAAACACACACACACAAAAAAAAAAAAAAAAGGAAATAAAGAAAAAAATCACTGTAGAAAATATTGTCTTAGGTGCTTGGCTCTTACAAAGGATGAGGAAGGGATTAAAACTGGTTTAAAGGCTGCGGTAATACAAGTACTTGGAGTGCAGTTTGACAACTGGGAAGGGATGAGTCCACGCAACACAACTACAGACTTGGATTCCTTGGGTTTTTACGTTTAGCTACGTGATTTCAACCACTTAAAGCACACCTTACGACTTGGGCACCGCTGAACTGTACTGTTTGTTTACAAGAGACGCCTCTAAGATGAACATTGCATTTAGGTGTCAGCTGAGAAAAACAAGCAGAACCAGGAGGTGACCTGTGACCAGTTCTTAAGTGCCAGACGAGAATACAGATAGCCTAATAGAATAATAGTTATATTTGTAAAAAAAAAAAACCTAAAAAACCCCCAAAAAAGCGTACTGTACGTAGACCTGTTTAGAGAAAAAAGCAAAATACTGTATTTTTACCTTTAATAAGATTATCTTGTATACTGTAATATTTTTACCTAAAAATGGGAAAAAAATAAAATTACCTCATAATATTTTGTTGTACACTGAGTGAACTATTTGCCTGATCTTTTGACTATCGAATACACGGACTTTTTTTTGCTTTTCTGCGATGTGTGAACAATGAAATCATTATAGGAAGCGATTTTGCCACAGGAATTCTGAAGCCTGAAAGAGTCAAAAAGCAAATTGAAACGAAAATACGTTTGAGAGAAATAAAATTAAGAAATTAAAAGTTCTGTGACCAACTTTAGTCTGCAAAAATGACTCCTTATTTGAGATGCTTTGAATTATTGTGTCCTTATTAATGTGTCTGTAAAATTACCTTCTGCGAACAGAAATTTATCTCAGCCGGCTTCAGACGAGCATGGTGCTGGTGCTGAGCGTGCAATCCAAAGCCAAATGAGTAACATTGAACTTTACAGGCTTTAGCTGGTGAAACAACCAAAATGATGTTTGTCGCTGGTTCCCCACGAGGGTCGGAGGTACTTTACAGCCCTCCATCACAGGGTGGCATTTCCCATAGCTGTGGGTTGCAGATGTGGGAAATCTGTTGCTTCACACGGTAGTTCTTGCAGTGTCATGTGGTGATGAAACATTTAAAGGTCAACATTCAGAAGTCCCAAATGCCAGTGTAAGAAGACGAGAGCCTGCTGGTAACAATATTTGCAAGAATGGTAACTCATTGCTTTGGGCTGTCTTCCGGTACCTAAACCAGAAAATGCTGCTGATTTAAAAGACTCAGTTTCCCTATAAGAAGAAGGAATATCTTCCCTGGTAATACTGCATCGCTTCACCCCTCCCATTCACTGTTTTAGCATCCCCTAGGACTTTTTGTAGGTAGAACATACAATAACCACCATAATTTCCATTTCTCATTACATTGCACGCCAAGTCGCACCAGAAAGGTAAGTGGAAATGCCATGACGCACCTTTTGTGCATTGAAATACAGCTCAACAAAAGGCCTGTCCTGAGGTCCAGCAACGCCAACAGCAATGTTCTCCTGGTCAGCACAAATAGCACCGTACTGTGAATAGCTGTGCTGAATTACGTGAGCCCCGGCAGAGGTATCGCTGTGCCTCGTCGGCTCCTGCCTGCTGCCCTTGTAGCAGCTGTACAAGAGAAGCAGTGCAGCCCTGCCACAGCTAGTTAGCATGTGGCTCTGCGTTCAGGAATGCGCTATGAAAGAGCACAATATTTTCTAGGTCTTCGAAAGTAGGCTAAAAGACGTATGAAAAATACCTACCAAAAAAACCCTGCTTCCTTCCCTTTTGCGCTTACATTCCAAGAACTATCCAGGCACAGAGATTTCTTATATAAATATTCATGACAAGCAAAATCTTGCTTCATCAGAATGCTTTTCTCATCTGCTCCCAGGAACACGCCCAAGGAAGCTGCACACTCTGTATCAAGGTGCTATCAGCAGAAAAGATGTCAAATCCACGCTTTATTCTCCAAGATATAAGAAATTAAAACTAAGAAGCCTTACTAAAAGATCCCTGAGAGAACTTAAGAGAGTTTGAAGAGGAAAAATCAAAGTAGGTGGGTCCCAAATTGGGTTAGACCCGAGACATGCAGGTCCCCTGTCCCATCTCCCGTCACCGGTGGGACCTCATGGCAGGCCAGTGTCACATCAAACCCGCCTGCTGAGTTAGATTTGACCCAGTTTGTAACAGCTCTTACTTTTGCCTTTGAAATACAGGCTTTAATATTCCTTGGTCAAATTCGTACTGCAAAGGAATGGAACTTTGCCTGAAGTCTTTGTAGATAGACAATTGTACCTTTTTATGGGAAATATGTTAGAGACGAGTCAGACAAAGATGAAGTTAACCTGAATTCATCCGCACAAGGGTCAATATTCTCCAAGAGACTGTCCTAAATCTGCAAGTCCTGCAAGCCAGTCAAACTAGAACTTAAACAGACACCCTAAGGAAGATCAGACCAAAGCCATTAACTAGCCACTGTTGATTTATCAACTGCCCAAGTCTTCAGATAATTGATTCACGTCTTGCAAAGACCGAACCAGCCAGCTGCTGTGAACAGAAAGGGAGCAAACAGCAGAAAGCATTAACACCACTTGAAATAGCTGAACCGCCGCGTTTTAAGCCAGGAAGCCTTGCTGACCAGAGGTGCAAATCCTGAATCAAAGGAGCTGCCCAAGAGCATCTGGCATCATGTCACTGCTTTCAACAGCGTGGGATGGGCTTTGCAGCCCCCAGGGTGGAGCTGATGTTCCATACACAGCCTTGCTCTCACAGTTGGACTGTTCTGCCTGTAGCTTTACAGAGCACAACCGGTGACTACGATCCCCAGTTTCCCACAAAACATGGTTTAACAGTAAATAAGAAGCAAGAATGTTGTCATGAATAATGGCTTAGAAGACTGCCTGCATCCTGAGCAGAGCTCACAGCACATTAAATTGTCAGAGCTAGGTTTTATTTTTAATTAATCTGCATGAGAAAGGCATTTCCAGCAGGCCAAAACAAATTGCCTTAATTAAAAGATGTAAGAGATTAAGGATCACTCAGCAAGGACAAGCCGGGACACAGTCCATCACCACAAATGCAGGAGACCTCAACAGCGTGGACAAGGTTTCAAACACCTCTCCAGCTGATGGCAGATCTCCGCCTGCCCCGCCACAGGTCTGGGCTGCAGCCCTGGGCTGCCGGTGGGGAAGGAGGAGGCAGCACCAGTCCTGAATCCGGGGCAGCACCAGCCCTGCATCGTGGGCAGCAACCTGCCACAGGGCACCTCTGCTCTCTCTCACCCCCAAGCAGGAACCTGGCACGCAGGTCTTTTCATTCCTAATTCGGCTGTCATTTTCCTCCCTGACTAACCAGCAGGTAGCCATGACTTCGTAGCCAAGGCTAGCAGTCCCGCGAGATGGCTTTCAGATGAGGAGGATACATGTTCCCTCTCTCCAGACATTATAAATTCTTTTCTTGTGACCTAAAAGCAGCTCTGCCCTGGCTCTGGCCACAAATCTCTCACCACAGCAGAGTTGGATGCTGCAGTCAGCAGGTCTCATTGCTCCCTCCTGCACTCAGTTATTCCGTGCCCATTGTTTCTCCTTGGTGGTATCGGGGCTGTAAACCCTGCAGGTGAGAGACCTGATGCTGGACTCCAGCCTGCACAAACCAGGGTCTTAAGGAACGTACATTTTTAGTAAAAAAGGAGAGAGAGGGCAAAGGAGAAACAGCCCTAGCTTCCAGTGAGGGGAGGGAGGTGCAGAGAAATTCAGGGATTTGCCTTAATGAGCTGCAAGTCAGGGACCGAAAATGGGACTGAATGTGACTCTCAGTCTTTATTCAGGGATATATTAGCTTCACGCTCTCTCGCTCCCTCTCCTGCATCCTTTTAGGGCACATACCCTGGTGTGCAGGATAAGAACTGCCAATGCCTGGTGCAAGCAGCACAAGAGCAACAATAGGAAAATAGAATCATTGCCTCGGTTATCATATATCATTTTGGGAAGTGATTCCCTCGTTCTCTGGGAGGTGTTAATGGCTCTATCTCTCACCCATATGAGGTAAGTCCTCACTAGAGTTGAATCCAAATAAAGCCAAATAGAAAGGGAGATAATAACCAAAGGGAAAAAATAACTGAAGTGCCTCTGGGATTTGTAACATATTTAATAAGCAAAAGGGCACGAGCTTAAGGTCATTTGAGACAGATATTGAACACAAACCTGCCACATGATAAAGGGGATTTGGAAGGGCTTAAAAGGTGATGAATAGCTGACAAGCTTGTTAATATATAACTAATGTTTACTATAATACAGACTAATATTGAATTCCTTTACTAATGATTAATTATGCTGCTGCAAGTGTTTAATTAGAGCTTTCACAGCAGGAGTGGGGGGGGTTGGATCTGGTGCTGAGATGAATTTCCATGTGGCAGTCACTGGTCCCAACTTTGGGCTCTCCCCCGGCACAGCTTTAGGTGTCACAGTGTGCCTGCGTGTCAAGGACACAGAGGCAGACAGCTCAGATCTTCCTCAGGAGGAAGGTCGTTCTCTTGTACATCCAAACGGGTGCCACACTGACTCCAGAGCAGGTTGGTTTTGAAAACGAGCAAAGGAATCCCAAAAGGAAATCTCTCCCTGTACCCCAGGAGCTGACAGCATCCTGCACTGCAGCCGTGCTCTCATCTCAAAGCAGGTCCCCCAGTCTCGCTATGCTGGTCCCCAGCATCACTTCTGCTTGCAAGGACTGTGGAACAGGGACTGAGATGAGTCACTCCAAGGTTTTCATTTGAAAACCAGAGCTTCCACCAGATTAAAAAGCTGATTTTACGTAAAAGAGTTTCCTGTACAAAAAAGTGCTTTGGGCCAAGTTTGCATGATGAAACACAAAAAACAGAAGTGCATTCACCCTACAAAGGCGGCTGTTGGGCACACACATTTAGAAACAAGACTGATGGATTTTACCAGCCATGCCTGCAGCCAGCCAGGACAGACTGACAATACTTCGACTGACAATCCTTCGACTGACAATCCTGCTCCAAAGTCCACGCCCCTGGTCCCAACTCTGCATTTGCAGCCGTGCAAGTGAGCTCACAGCTTTTAGTTTTGCTTCTTTTCCCCAAAGTCCACAGTGACACCACGCCCATGTCACAGCTCTTAGGGCCATCAAACCAGAAGCCTGTTGAAGTAACACTTCGGAAAGCGTTTAGCTAAAGAGAGACCACCAGTTTCATTCGAGGGGAAAAATTCACTGCAGAGTGAAAAGACACAACTTAGGGGAGAACTTTGTACTTCTTAAACACTCTTAACCATGCGTTGCGTACCTCATAACGCCTGACTCGGTCCCTGCTACTGCCTAGCCATTGCAGCAGAACCACATTTGCCATGGTGCTCCTCAGTCACCATTTCTGCTGTGACAGGGATCGTCGTGGGGAATCCGGTGCGGGTGCGCCGTGGTCCAGGTAGCCCATCGCAGGCACACGAGCTGCAGCGAGGCGTGGGGTCCCGGAGCAAACCAGCCACTGCCCTCCCGAAGGGCAGGACGGAAGAGGTGATGTTATGGACCTGAACCACAAACCTCCAGCTGGTTTTGCTTTCAGAGCAGAGCAGGGCGGGAGCAGGGGCTGGCAGGCAGGAAAGCCGGGAGCATGGCACAGGAGATTTGCACCCGCAGCAGCTGAGCTGGGGTGTGGAGACTGCCGTGTTCATCACCTGGCTGTGCCTGAGCGCCCTTCCACACAAATCACAGCCTGCGCGCTCTGGGTGTTACTGTTTTTTTTAACTTAAAACCCAGTATTTGTGGGGTTCGTGTTCTGCAGCTTTCCTAAGGGGAAAATGAGGAGGAGAGAAAGGTGCGGCTTGAAGAGGAGAAAAGTGTTACAGGTGGATGTCAGCAGGCATGCATTAAAATAATAGCCCTTCCTCAGCTGGAGGTACAGCCCCGCAGCACGAGCGGCTGTCTCTGAATGCCCTTCTCCCAAGCTGTGCAGACACGCTAGCTAGCTCAGGGCTAACTCAGGGGTTTAAACGTGGTGTAGAGTCTGCTAAAAGCCAGCCCTGACCCTAAGTGCTGGGTGTAGCTCAGAGAGAGCATCATAAAGTAACAGGAATAACTGTGCCCGGTAATGTCAATTGACGCCACAGACTGCAATAACCCCACAACCCCTAAGACCCCCAAGTACCCTGGTGGCCTGAGACGAGAGAAACTATTTATTTTCCATTGTTTCAGGAGTTTTCTTCTGTCTTTTAACTGTAAAAGTTCAAACCTGTTGTACTTGCAGAGAGGTGCAAAGCCTTTCCCTCTATATTCTCCACGCTTCACAGTAGAGGTGGTATGTGTCTCAAGGGGGTTTCAGTGGGTACGTCCATTCCGAAGGGGAAAACACAAACCAGAGCATCGCCAAGCTCCAGCACAAACCGGCAGCCGGGCTCGTCGGTGCTGGTTGCGGTGGGAGCCGGCAGGCTGTGCTCATGAACCAGTAATCCACAGCTCTGCCTCTTCTAAAGGAAAACCGCAGCTACAGGAGAGAGAGGAGAAAAAAATAATCAATCCTCTTTCTGCAGGGTTTTTCTTCAGCTCATTATAGCCACCTGCCCACGTGCTTTAACAGCGCAGAAAGCCGCGAGAATCCGGCTCTCATTCGACTGTATTATTACACCAAGGAAATGCTGAACTGCCGCTTGCTTCTTAGAAGGAAGGAGAGTATTCCTTCAGCTGACTTTGATGCACGCAGGCAGGTTTTCTTCTCTGCACTGTCTTACTTCTGGGCTTTCTGGTAAATGTCTACCTTGCTGCCAGAGGACGGCATCTCTCAGTATCTCACGCTCATTCACACCTGCACAAAACAAAGAGAAAATCTCCATAAGCAAAATTTACACTTCAGCTGGAATTGTGTGTTTAGGACCCACTGTGGCCAAATCACCACCTGCTGCTTCCCCAGAGTGAACGTTCAGCTGTTTATAATTATTTTAAAAATATGAAGATTTGGTCCTCCTCTGTATCTACCTAAGCTGAAACAAAATGCTTTTAAACTTGAAAACAAAACCATGTCTCTGCTATCATCTCACAGAATAAGCAGGATTTTCTTCATCCAACCTTCAAATTGTAGTAGTATTACTAAGAAAATGTGGAATATTCCAAAGTGAGTGACAGCTCTTTCCAGATTCTGATAGCGAATCCCTCCAGCACGTGTCCTTGGGGCCGGAATTTAGCCTTTAGCCTTTACTCTTTCTAGGCACAAAGCCTGTCCTTGATGACAGACAACACTTCAGTCCTAACCTAAACTTCCAGCAGTACAGGAGTTTATTTCTTGCTATTCTTCATGCAGTGGTGAGTCAGAAATCTTTGCGTTATGACAGCTTAAGCCAATGAACTTGATGCTCCCAGATGCAATTCAGAGGCAAGCGAAAGCTCAACAGTCACATGCGCCTCTCCTGTGCTAAGCCAGCGTAACCTCATTCCTGACATTTAGGTCTCCAGCCATTCCAAGAGGCGCTGCCAGTAATAAGCGACTCCTCTGAGGGCTGGGTGAAAGACAGGAGTGCTACCGAATTGCTGGGATGGCACATCCGCCACACTCTTCAGTTTTAATGGGGGTCTCACAGTAAAAAAGCTGACTCGTCCCAGATAAGGAAGTTCAACTGTTCCTTGGAAAAAAGGGTAATGCAAAGGCACGTAAAAAGCATGACTTCACCACATTAGGGACCATCAGGAAAATCCAAACGAGACTGTGAGCAGCTCTGTGAGTCAGTCCCGCGCTTGCCACAGCCCTTCTGCTCTCCAGCACTAGAATCTCAGGGACCTGGAGCCATCCCCACGTCACGGGCACAACCGTGTGTCGGTGACGTACTCAGCACAAACCACAGCCTGCATCTCGTTCAGGTAGGACTGCGGTTCAGAAACACTGTGTTATCATCTAAGTCAATCCTCTAAGCCAACCAACTCCAGCAACTCGCTTTGAAAATACCACCCACGTTCTATAAAGATTCAGATTTGAGATGCAGCCCACAGAGATTAATGAGGGTTTGATTTTATGCCTCAAGAGCTTCTAATAGTTCTATTTTTCTGCTATACCACTATAATATTCCTATATGTGAAGGCTGCTCACATCCTTCCAGCTAGGGAAAGGGCTTGATTTCACAGCTAATAAAAATTGCATTCAGGAAAAAAAAAAAAACCAACTCAAACAATTGCTATGACCCAGGCTGTATTTCAGCACAAAGTTCAGTTATGTAAATCAGCGTGTAGCGGACACACAGATTTTCGGGTGGTATTTTTCTCAGTTGAGACTTCTGCGATGCGCAGGCGGGCCCCACGTGAGGCACGCAGCGGGGCAGCGTGGACGCACAGCCCTCCCCTCTGTCCTGGCACCTCCATAACGCTATGGGAGGGTGTTCCCTGCAGAAAGCCTTTTGCTCGAGGTTTGAGGAGTGAAGCCAGGAAACGCAAAGCAGGGGCAGCAGCCAGCAAGACCCTTCCAGCATTCCTCAGCTGGACAGACCTTGAGATGGTGCCTCCCCGCTCAGGCAGTAAATGCTGCTGAAAGCCATCCCACTGAGTGTGCCCATTAAAAGCAATCAGGCGCACACCTCTGTGCTTACCGGCTCTTCAGTATGAGACTAAACAAGTGTGTTAGCTTGGGCTGGAAAAATTTATCTTTTACTCTACTACACGCTGGACATTGGCAGCCTTAGCAGAGCCCCTGGGGTTTGCCCTCCTCTGATAGCGTTGCTTTATGAATTTCATTTCTTCCAAGTTTGAATTGGACATCCCGGGGGAAAGGAGGGAAAAGAACCCCAGGACCACCTGAAAAACTAAATAACCTTCCTCTCACAGACTATAAGAAATTCTCTCTCTTCTCTCCACCTCCTCTCAAAAAGAAAATAGAGCCCTTTTATCTTCACTTAGCACTGAGTATTCCTGTTATGTATTTCTGAGTGATTCCAGTACCTGTAAAGCTGTAGGAGAGAAAAAACCATTCCTCCTCTCTACCCATTACATTAGACACCCTTGAATAGCTCTCAGGACTGTCACATAGACCAGGACCAGACTGGCAGTGTGAACCACCACTGTCTGACAATTGTGATGCTCCTGCTTCTGCATGTGCATCTGTTTCAGTTGCATTGTGCATCATTCAGCACAATCGTACACACTTCTTGGCTAATGTACTCAAAATAAGCATTACTCAGCTTGATGACTGGGTCTTCGCTTATAAACCATCTGGATGGTTTATTTTAGAAAGCGATTTGGAAGAACAGGGCTTTATTCACAATTGTTACAAGGGCCCCGTGAGAACATGAGGGCTGCAGGGATCCAGCTCCTGGACGTATCTCACCTTTCTGTCACTAACCTCCAGCTTCAGGTTTACCTTAGCAGTTCCCACATCTTTTGAAGGAGGAAGATAATATTTATCACGAAGCACAACCCACTCTTACCATCAAACTTTGAACAGCAACACCATAAAGGCCACCTGGCTCCAGCCACGGCTCACCATAAACCCACCAACTTACACACCACCAGCACATGTCAACCTGAACCGGGCTGCAGCCAGATACCAGGACTGCACTTACCATTAATGCTAATTAATATTCAAATGACTCACTCAGACCTTCTCTGGAAGTGCTGCCTTCCAGTGTACCGCTTGCTGTGGCTGGAGCCGTGCCTGGCAATGGCAGGCTCGGGATGGCACCAGCATCGTTCTGAGAGGCTGCAGGCTCCTGCAATGCACAAAGGGAGAGGTGCTGTAAATTTAGGGGGGTTCTTCTGTATCTCAGACAAGCCTCACGGTACCTGAACAATTTACTGTGCATTTGCTCCATTATTATTGCGTCCCTTTTGCCCACACATGCAAGGGATGTGAGCTAGTGGCTCTGCCACAGATTTCATACATCATCACAGCTCCAAAGGTTTCTTCCAGTTTTCCTGCAAAGGACAGATTTCCACGCTGTTTTGCAGGTAAATATGTTTTCCCCTGGGGGCAGAGGTCCCCTTGGGTGACAAGGTCCCAGTCAGCCTCTGGCGGGGCAGGAACATGCCCAGCAGCCATGGCAGAATGAGCTGAAATTATCACAAAAGGTCACTGAAAGAGTTTTTATCATAAACATGGTGCGGGTCACTGAATAAGCGGTTGTCTCGCTAACCACAAGGTATTTACAGCCCTAGAGAGGAACCACGGGGTATTTACATGCCCTGGAAGGTACTGCTGGACTCTCCAACATGTCTGTGGAGCCTTTCCCACCTCTGAACCACCGAGGGCTCCGGGGACTGGCTTTGCTTTCCCGCACGGGCTCCGGCCGTGTAGGGCAAAGCCTCTGCACCGCTTGTTCCGCCAGAGCCAACGCTGCCTGTTCAGAAAACGTTTCCATCTGTAATTACCGCACAACGGGACGAAGCCAGGGTGCTTTGATCACACATTCATTATATCTCCCCTGCTTTGAAGACAACTCTGCAGAGTGACAGCATCTGTTTTAATCCCCAGGTGGTGCCAGTAAGTACAGGAACTGGTAGTTTAATGCAGCGCTATCTGTGGTCTCATATTCCTTTAATAGCTAATAATAGAATAAACCTACCAAACACAGCAATGATCCCACAGCTGCAAAACACCCATTAGACCAACACAAGACGTGTAAAGGATGGCTGTTGGCACCCCCAAAGCCAGTGAATCATCTAATGCCCTCCCATCTGCACAAAGCATTGCAGCTTTCGTTTGTGTCTCCAGTACCAGTCAGAGCAGAAAAAGAAGTGCATTTCAAAAGGGTACCCAAAATCATCTCTGTCAGGGCCAGGATGGAACCTCTTAAACTGTCAGATTTCACAGCAGAAACCGCGTGACGCTTCCGCAGGTCTTCCATAACCCTGCCGTGTCTGAAATTTATAGGGCAGCTTGCAAGTTGATCTGTAAAGGAATTGCTAGTTGGGAAAAATAAGCAAGGCCATCCATCATATTTCACAAAGAACAAACCAAAGCAGAATAACAAGACAGAGGATAGATCCGGCTTGCAGAAACAGACAGATATTCCCTCCACTACATCGCAAGGGTCAGGAAGATGCACCAGCTTCTTTCTCACTGTGGCTTTTTAATACAAGAAAGAGAAGTAAACAAGGAGGGCTGATGCCACGAGTCTGCAAAGGCGTCTGTAATCTCCAGCGAGGCACTTTTGCCTGTAGTGCTCGCCGTGTGCTCTCCAGGGACGTATTCTTAGCGGGCATTAATTGGCATGGAAAATCAATGCAGCCATGTGTATAAGCTGAGGTTGTTGCTTAGGTCTTTCTTTTCCCTCCCCTTCGCTTGCATAGGGGTGTTCTATGCTGACTAATTGCTTCCTGGGATGATACGTGCTAACTCCACAGTCCCTCCAGAAAACTCATTTTTCTTTAATCCCCTCCGGTGCAGAGGTTTATGAAGGCAGTTGTGATTCCTGGATCTTTGCCTTTGGCTACACCTCTGATTAATACCATTCCCCAAGTCTTGTAGGTTCAGGATTTAAAGAATATGACGGTGAGAGAAAACTTGAATTTGTCAGGCCCCAGGAGCCTAAATAATTTTGAGTGTCACATCTTTCCTGTATGGCATTAGATTATCCTCATTGACACATTACTTTATCTAGATTTTGCCTTTCAAATAACAATCCTTTTAGGGGTCCCTGGTACCCACTTTTTGTTAAACACAGAGAAACACACACATGCTTTTTTGCTGCTCTTTCCCTTGATGCTCCATCCCTTTTTGGCTGTACCCTCCTGCTTATTCCTCTCTTATTTAAACCTGAATTGTTTACTTTTTTATTTTTACTCACTTTTTTGCTTGTTTTTTACTGATCTTTGCATTTCTCTGGTGCTCATGTGAGCATCCCAGAATAGGCAGGACAGGAGTCAGCAGAGTGGTCCCCTCTTGCAAGACCTGTGGGGTTAAGTATTGTTCTTTTCTTACCCTTGTCTTCCCTTTCAGAGGCTTCTTCTCCAGTCCAGCACCAGAGGGATTTGTTTGACAGTAGCAGAGGCAGGTAGGAACCTACAGTTCAGCTAAACAATATAAAGAGGGAAGCAATAAAATCATTACATGGATTTTTTTTTTTTTTTACATTGCACTTACATGGGAATGAGAGCAGTAATGGTGGTGTAACCAGGACGGTGCAGCTCCACAAGCAAGATTTTGTGAATTTTTTGAGGAAGAGACTCTCTACTCAAAACCTTGTGTTTTCCCAGAATTATCATGTGGTCTAGTAAAAGGCTCTGCATTTCCCTACGGATTTGGCATCCGTTGTGGATGGCACTTGATGCTGGCTCAAGTGAGTGTTAATCCTCAACTCTTGCCACGTGAAGAGGTGTCCTTGCTGGACGTTGCTGCAGGCACGGGGCAGGAGGAACAGGTCCAGCCTTGCCTCTCTGACACTGCAAAACAAAGGACAAAGCAGATCTGACTTAAAGGCACTATCCAAAAAGAAAGTGCTCGTATCTCTGAGGAGTTATTCTAGCAGACATTGCTCCTGGCATGAACTGTTGGCATGGAGACTGATGCAAAATGTAATACAACATAAATAAAATATTAATGACATAGGAGAAACCAGTAGTGATTTAAAGAGGTACTGAGCTGCCAGCCAAGCTACAGTTCATCATACGAACAACAGGGAAAACTATGATTAAAGCTATAAAAGGCAATGAGGAATAGTCCCATTCTGCCAAAGTTTGCCGGCTGTCAAAACCACTCAGATACGTCTGATTTGGCAGAGTGATGAAGTGAAGAACTTCCTAAAAATGTTTTTCCTAAACAGAAATGAAGTCTCCTGCATCCAAGCAGCAGGGCAAAGCAGAGAGCTGTGGGACCTGGTGTAGAAGTGCACTAGATACATCACAGCACTCATGAGAGCAGAAAAATGCTGTCACAGCTCCTGCCTCACCGCCATTGCAAGAAAGTTAGTATTGAGAGGGGAGGAGCAGGATGTTGCTGAGGTGGGGTGCCAGGAGCTGGGAAGCAGGGCAGATTTTCTTAGCATGGACGTGAACTGAGAGATTCAGACTCAAATCCCTGTTTTGATAAGGAAGTTGTTTCAACAAGAAAATTGTTTCAGCAGGTTCAGCTGAGTGAGAAACTAACCCCAGGTTAGCAAAAACAGCATTAGGGTGTTCACTGGAGGGAGGGAAAGGCGGCGTGAAAAATGTGTCCTGGTCTCCCACACCCTGAGCCATCACCTTTCCTAGTAGAAATGTTGCTTTCAGTGGCGCGCTCCCAGTTTGAGAAAATTTTTCTTCTGCAATGTTATTTCATTAAAAATTTCCCAACAATCCCCAATTCTGAATTCTCACAACAAATCGTATTTGAACTCACCTGCTTCCAAAACATGCACAAATAATGAGCATTTGGTACAACCTGGAGCACGATGGAAAGTATGAAGTGAAATCTGATTCTTATGTGAGCTTTTCACAGGCTCAGAGAATTGCAAAGCTGTTGACAAACTGTCAGAGAGATTCAGCAGAAGGACAGAAACTATCAGAACTTTTCTTGAGCTGGAGTGATCAACATAGAGCTCAGAGTCAGACCACCTTTATTGAAATAGCTGGCCTCAGCAGATTTACACCATTGGACCTGGAGGCAGAATTTCGTCCCAAAACAGCACATTTTTTATTGTCTAAAAGAATGGGACTTAAGTCCGCTCTATTCACATATTTTATGTGAATATATATTCACATATATTCACAATTTTCTCTTTGCAAGGCTCTGTGATCCACGTCCCTTGCTCCACATCCTCTTACTGGTTGTGTAAACAATATTAAAAAATAAATAAATTTTCTGAAGCCTGATACTTTTCCATTTACATAAATCATAAAAAATTCTCTTGCATGAATTACAAGACTGAGTGGTTTGGGAATAATGTAAGCCTACCCGGACCAAGTATCTGAGAGAGAGCTGGAGATGAAAGACACCCAGATACAATTCAAAGTATTAGTCATAATTTAAAAGCCCTGTCTCCAGGAGATAAAATTGTCCCATGTAACTACTATAAATGCTGAATTTCTGATACAGAACTTACATCCCTTCTTACTGAATGCTCCATGCATCACAGGGCAACATCACTAAGTGATGCTGGAGGAGGACATTGTGTTGGCTGACAATGGAAAGCGAAGCATAATCACTGGCCATTTGCATACGGTCATTAACTTGCTATTCAGAAGGAACCAGAGACAACTGAGAGCTCCACACCCTCCAGAGCCACAGGGCAGCAAATTCAAGGGCCGCCTTCTGTTTGCAGGTGCAGAGAAATCAACGGTGTATTCGTGTGTGTGCAAAATTTGTCGCAGCGCTTTTTGCACAAACTTGTGTAGCAGTGACTAAGGTATTTCAAGCATAATCTCATGGTAGAAAGCTCACGCAGGCACAGAAATTACTAGGAATCTTATACTGAGACAATATACATGGAACAAAATAAGTTCTCGTTTCTATCAGTTATTCAATGAACTGGAGCCAATGTTTGGGCTGGTCCACAGCTGTATCAGTTCATTACCCACTATCTAGAAAGCTGCATGAGGTGCTTATTGACTCATGGGGATGTGGGGAAATCCAGGAGAATGGTGTGGAAGTGCTCATTAAAGTGTTTAGCACATGCACCTATTGTGCTGGTTTTCCTTCTATTGTCTCTTGAGCAAGCCAAAAGGCTGGGCTGGTCTCGGAGAGAGGATGTCTGAAGTCAACATCAAAAATATTTTCTTGGGAAGTGGATGTTGCATTTATAAACAGAAGTACTCTCAGCCAGAGGCCAAGTGTCCTCATTGCCTGGTTAACGTCACCTCTGCACCTTCCACCCACCCTCTGAATGCATCCCCGAGAGGATAAGCCTCCTGCCTTCCCTGCAGTGGCTGGGCATCCGCAAAGGGCTTTGCTGTGCAATAGTGATGCTGAACACCTGCTCCTCCACAGCTTCTCCACAGAACTCCCCTCTGTGCGCTCTATGTTCTGGACTGAAACTGTCTTTATTCAGAAATAACTACTCTGCAATTCTCACGTCATCACAGAAGAAAAAGACAAAGAAAACCAGGATGTCTTATCCAGAGCACCTGTCACTGGTAAAGGAAAAAAAAAAAGGAAATACTCACTCATGGTTTCTTTCTGACAGTGCCCATGACCCTTAGCCTGACCATGCTTCTAAAATAGGTTCTTTATCCGCTGGTGCCCTGCACTCTCCTCTGTTCTGCAAAGGCCCTACAACCTTCCTTCTCCCTGTGCCCTTTGCCTGTTCACGCTCTTTCAGCAGCTCCCCGCACCGTTCTCTCTCCTAACTGCCCACCAACGCTGGGCTCGTGAGACACGAATCCCACTCAGATCAGCCGCTCTGACGTTGTTTACCAGACTATCATATTGGATTACATTTTCATTACTGTAGATTCAGATGTTACTTTGGTCCCATTAAGTGCTAGCGAGCTCATTTGGGAAGGCACTTGCAATTAGGTAAATAATTATAAACACATTTATAATAATTCACCTAGGGCATGGAGCATTAGGCTGCTCAGGAAAACTCGTTTCCAGGCCAGTAGGTTTCAACATCAATGCCTCCCCCCTGCAGAAGGTGAGGTGGTTAGAGATGGATACCTGGGAGGAATGATCCCAGCTGTCCTCCCAGCCCGACCCACTGTCTTCCAACCTCCTTGAACGCTGAAGGCGGCCAGCACAGAGGGCAGCCCCTCAGCTGCTGACCCTGGGGACTCGCACAGCCCTCTGATGCTTTTTTTTCTGGAGCAGGGCCCCACTGGAGTGTGTTTTGGTCAGAGCATCAATAGCACCCATTGCAGGGGCTGTTGATAAAAATCACGCGCGTGGCGGCACCAAGGCAAAATATTAGCACTGGAAGAGAAAAGCAGCAGATAGTTTTGAACAGCAACAGCAAGGCAAGAGTGTGTGAGAAGTGCAATGGGCAGCTTTTCCCACTATCCTCAGCTGCTTTGTAACGTCATGCAAGACTAAGATCTCTCAGCAGCCCTACCAGAAACTACTCTCCAAGCTGCCCACTGAGCAAACCTGAGGACACACCAGCACCAGGAGCCAGCGGCCGGCCACCGCCCCAAGAGCGGCACGTCCTGCTCTCTTCAGGCATTGCAGCGGGGTGCCCGTTTTAAAGGATGACTCAGACGCTGCGAAAGCACCCATGCTTAGTCAGACTTCTCCACAGGAGACTGGCCCGGAGGAATTTAATAAGTTATTTGCATCCCTCCTTCCACCCCAGCCCTGGGGCTGTTTGCTGTCCCCTGCAGATGCAGACAGGGCTCTGCCCTCCCTGCCAGCTCAGCTCAGGGGATATCAGTCAGTAACTGCACCGATGAATGCTGTTCAATTAAGGCAGCAGATTTTGTGCAGAAAGAGGAGTCCTCATGTAGCTTTTGTCAACGTTGGCTGTGACAGCGGTTATCATAGCTGAGGAGTTGCAGCAAGCAGCAAGCGGAGATGCTTTCTGCAGCCGTCAGCAAGATCACAGCAGACCTGCTGGCTGTGTCCTTTGAACGTTTCTCTCATTGAACATTCAGGAGCTGAAGGGCTCAGACACATTATTCTCTCCCCATTTCATCACAGCTGACCCAATAACACACAAAGGGAGCTGATGTGCCTTCGGAATGCCGGGTTTTGCAACCATGGCAATACGCAAATGTTTCTTTCCTCCCTCTCAGGGAAACGGACTGAAATACAAAACCACAAGAAGAAAAGAAAAGTTTGCGTGCTCAGTGAATCTGGAGGTGAGCAGCAATATCAGCCGGGAAGGACTCAGAAGTGTCCAAAAGTGCCTCGTACGAATTCTCTGCATGGACTGACAGCTTCGCAGAGTCATACATGTTAATCTCCTTAGCTGAATTACTGTAAGCTTGGCTCAGCTTTTAAGACTTGCTATAAGCTAGCAAACAACCCCACCGGATTAGTTTTAGTCATTCTAGCACAATTTTTTGAGACAGTAGAATTCAGTTTTTGTATTGCAGAAAACAATAGTTCCGCTCTGAAGGAGCAATGTTTGCATGCGAGGTAAGTCAGACCCTGAGATGGACCTCCGTGTACTTTCAGCTCATGCACCCGCTGAGCTACCTGCGTTTGTTTTCTTTAAGGAGAAAGCACTGATACTTTATCCATAGAAGCTTTGTCACAGCGGAACAAAATGTTCACATCTTCAATTAAACATGCTCCTGTAGTCTGTGGCTCACTTCGGCTGTGCATCTCACTGGTGATTCCTGCTCTAGGCTTTTCACACACCATTTCTCCGGGTGATTGCAGCCTATTTTCCAAAGGGAATGTAAAAGTCTCCTTGAGACATGCAATAAAATGCCATCAGGTAAATAGGAAAAAACTTTTCTCAACTGCTTTGTGGCTGCTCTCCAGCACAAGCTGTGCCTTTCCTTTTGGCTGCCCTGTTTGCGTTGCGAACAAAAGCGCAGAGCTGCTCTTGACTGAAGCTGCTCACGCTTCGCAGCGTTTCACCCTCCCACATCCAGCCTCTCCCTAGCGTGGATCTCCCTGCTGCGGGTGCAAGGCGGCAGACGGGCGGATGCCCGGGAAGGCAGAGCCGATGCTGCGCTTCATCCCCAGCCCACCGGAGCGAATGAGCGGCTTGGCTCCAATCCAACTCACCTGCAGACTTTGAGCCCGGCATTTTTTGACAGTGAAAGGTAAAGACGACGGTTCCTCACGCACCGCGTTAGTCATCACGGCAGAAATCGTTTCCGTCTCTGTGTCCCTACCGGGAATAGCTACAGGAAAACACTGGCAGCATCCTGTTGTTCCTGAAAGAGAAATGCCCCACAAGAGCTTTCCCATGTTACCTCACTCCTGTGCTATCCAAAGCATCCGTCTGTCCTCGCTGGCTGGGAGAAGCTTTCTGGACATACGGAAGGGCCCTGGCCTTTCCCGGTGGCAGTGGGACACAGCGCTCAGCCCCACTTACAGCTGCTCCTTGCAGGTCACCAGGCACATCTCTGCCTTCCGAACCACTGTGTTTGCAGGAGGTGCATGTGCAGCTCTGGAGAGGATGCCCAGCTCTTACCCGGGTGAACGCAGGAATTGTGCTCTCCCCTCTCCTGCTTCCCCCACCATCTGTCCCACTGACAGTAACCTGCTGTCCTGCGGCAGCCCCAAACTTGCAGAAACCCACAAACAAATGCAGTGCAGTAGTGAGGAGCTTAAATGCACTAACACACACTGAAATGCAGGAGCTGCTGTTGCTAATAGAAACGGATGCTCCATTTCTGCAGAGGCAGATTCCTCCGTAACTGATGCCAACACAGGGCCTCATCCTGCACGGTGCTGACTGCTCAGTGGGAGCAGAGAACCACGCAGGACGTGCTGAGCACCCTTCCATGAATGCCCTATTAACAGAGGCAGTGCCTGTAGCTGTTTCAAAAGCGGATTTTGATTTCCCTGTAGTGTGAAATAGTTATGGGAGGGAGGAAAACATTTCCTCATCGACAGGATATTGGAGCAGATGCTCTAATATGAGAGTAATCGCTAGTTTGCAGCACACAAGCAAAGTCACAGCTTTAATCTCACATTTTAATAT
Source organism: Bucorvus abyssinicus (assembly GCA_009769605.1). NCBI lineage: Eukaryota > Metazoa > Chordata > Aves > Bucerotiformes > Bucorvidae > Bucorvus > Bucorvus abyssinicus. Next base: position 4,026,323 of record CM020041.1, on the reverse strand, counting down.
ATCGAGGAGACTCTGCTACTGCTGGCCATTAGCTTCAATGTCAAAGAGTAGAAATCTCATGGGAGTTGAATAATAATAAAGAATTTATCAAAGCATTTATCAAACGGTACGTGGGACACACAGGTCAGGCTCTTCCTGTGTCAGTACTCACCCGGGAGCCCCAAGGGGTCCATGAGAGCTTTTCTGCAGCCATGGAAACTTATCCAGTTGTGACATGGATGCATCCACAACACGGGATTCCCTGAGCACGAGGGTCACAGGGGTTACAGGAACAACACTGAGCAGGTGAAAGTTGGAAGACATGAAGTATCCTGCCATTTCGGGGTCCCAAACCCAAATCTGCACCGGATTACAGGATCTCCAGTCATCCAACCACCTGAGCATGCTCAGCCCCAAGCCCTTCAGCGTAACTTCTGCCCACCTCCATGAAGAGAGAGCTGCCCACCCTGCCTCATGCTGGCAGCCATGGCCTGAACCCACGGGCTCTTGCAATGCATGGTCCCGTGCCCATCCGATTAACGGGAATATCCGGCTCTGGGATAGCCCAGCTGTTTGAGGTAGCCGAGGTTGAGGAAATCAAGTCTCATGCCCCACTCCTTGATTGGTCCTCCCAGCAGCAGCAGGCATGAAGGTTGCAGAAGTCTGAGACACATCCAGGAAAACACATGGGATGTGGAGCCTCGCATGAAGAGAGGATGTCTCTGACTGCTCACAACTCCTACACCTGCTACTTTTCCCCCCATCACGGTCTAAGGGGCACACATCCAGTTTAAGCTCTTAACAACTGTTCTCAACTGCTATTTAGTTTTGAAGACTGCCGTTCCTATTCACAAGCACTTGGGTGCTGAAAAGCTCTCCTAATTTTCCAGTAATACCAGATAATCTGAAAGAAAAATTTTATCTCTGCCTACAGACCTTGCACTAGCTGAATATGGTCTAGTCTTGATGACACCTGACAGGTTATTGGCCGATATAAACCCCAAAATTATAATATCAACACTTAATCTGGTTTGAATGGGAGATTCTCCTCTAATTTCTGTAGGTGTAGCATCAAGCAATAAGAAAAACTGTGATTTTACTGAGTTGCTTTTTTCTCTCTCTACAGAGGAGGTGTGAAGATCTCTTACATTTTTCTCCCTCTGCCCTCAGATCTGCTTGACACTTCTCATAAAGGGGTGGCCACTCTTTATTCTGCTGGGAACTAAACAGAGGGCTTAAAGTATTGGCTAAATGCAGGCTTGCCTCTCCTGCCGCCATGGCGGAAGATACAAGGTCCTGCAGGACAAGCAGCTGCCATGAAAGCTTCTCTGCTCAGCAGGGGAAGGCCCTGAGTGCTGTGGGTTTAGGGTTCCCCATCCCCACCCCAAAGAGCAACCACACCAGTGACACTCCTGGCAAATGCTTCTCCAGCCTAGCCTTAGACATCCCAGTGACAATGCCTCCAGACCCACATCCCTGGGTTCGTATCTATGCCGTTACCCCCAGCAGTCACTCAGCTGTCTCTCACCACCCTCCCTCCCAATCAATCACGTTTTGTCTTCAGTTTTGTTCTGATCCTTTTTCTGTTCTCTCCCTGTCTATTCTTTCTCTGATTACTGACATTGATTTGTTTCTCTTCCAGCTTTGAAATTCATCTGAGCTTTTCAACACCTTTTGTTCCTCCTCATCCTTCTCTTCTGCTTCCCCTCCCAGATCCTTCTCCTGTGGACCAGCTTGTGGAAGGCAATCGGCTCTGAAAGCCTTCCTGAACTGTATTTTCCTTCTTGGAAAGAATCCCAAAACCAGATAATAAATGTTTATTATAATTAGTGAGAGACCACTGGCCTAGTATTAAAATCACCTTCTGCTGACGGGATACACTTAACTGACCGCTGATTTGCTCAGTCAACTGGGCTGCTGGATTCTTTCTTTAATTCCAGATGAGAAAAAAAGTCCCACAACAGACTTGGCTCTACACATTATCGGTACCTGTAATTATGGCAGAACGTTTGTAGTTAAGGTTAAGCCAGTCTGATTCTGCAACCTGTGATTTTCCAGGCTTCTAACCTGGCAATAATGGGACCTGCTGAACCAAAACTCCTGCACTTTGCTCCTCAGCAAGTTCCTCTCACCTGCAGCAGCACTCCAGAGAGGTGGGAATGCACCTTTAAGCCAATGAATTGGCAGTTAAGGTAACTTCCCACCCCTCGTGTTAGTCTTCCCATTAGATAACCGCAGTGAATCAGGAAGCTTGACCCCCAGCCCTGTGTGCAGACACATCCCTGGGACTGCTGGAAGTCCTCCTCTGATCTCTGGGTGTCATGTCTACAGCAGCATCTGCCTCAGCCTTCCTCAATGGATGAAAATCAACTATGACCCAAGCTGAAGTTTCTCTGACTCTCTATAGCAGGACAACTCACTTGTTTAACCTTTATGAGCATCTTCTCTTAGCTCCCGTAATTCTTTTGTTTCCCTGCGAAGGTTTTTAGATTGTTTGGAAGGGGATTTTTTTTTTTTTTTTTTCTCGTACACTCAGAATCCAGTTAATGCCTGTGAGTATCAGCATGCTGCATTTCCCCACTGCCTGGACAAATACACTAATATCATCACCCAGTGGCTGGTAAGTAGTTGGGGTGTCTCATTTTTACCATCACCACAGAGTATACCCACTGGTGACCTCCGTCATGTCACGGCACCTGCATGTCTGTGTCCTCCGAGCAGTGGGTGGGCTTCCAGGACAAGCACTGAGTGATTAATACTGTGAGTTCCTGGTGTTCATCAGGAGTTATTAATCCAGCCCTTCAATGCCTCTGTCTCTGAGGGGATGCAGGGAACTATATTCATTGTCTGCATCCGATCCAAGAGCAGACACAGCCCTGAGCTTGGGAAAGCAGACAGACCTGCTTCGCTGCGAGGCACCGTGTGCTGCAGCTGCCAAAATCCCCCAGGGGAGCTGGCCCCCTCCAGACTTACCTTCAAGCACGGCATAGCCCAGACCTGGGGAGGTGCTGGGGTGAGCACTGGTAACAGGGCCAACCCGCCCCTAGCACCGGGGGCTCCTCTGTTCCTTGCATCCTCTGGATGAACCCAGCAAAACTGTGATTCGTCGTTAAACCTGCACTGCGTTACCGCGGGTAGTCACCCTGGCTAAAACACCTCCCAATGACACCCCTCAGAAGGGATTTTCCAGACGGTGTTTGCAATACGCCCGCTCGTAAAACAGGCATTGCTGCTTTTGGTGGAACAGCTGCAAGCTCGCATCATGCTCCAGCAGATCTGCTCAGAGGTGGAAAAGTTTCTAACCCATCTACTAACCTGTTGAAGGCAGATTTAAACAAATAGCTCTTTTTCTTTTTTTCCTTTCTAGGTTTCTTTTCAATCTCCTGGATTCAAGGTTAATATTTCTCTTGTTAAGAGAAGCAGCCTGGATCTGAGACATCAGTCAGCCTTTTGCTGGCTGACACATCCCTCTGGACTGAGACAGGCTCACTCGCTAAAGTCCTACTGCCACGCAATAGCAGATGTGGTTTTGTTGATTGTTCAGAAGTTGTATCTGAGTAACAAGACTACAGAAGGCAAGGAAGAGTCTTTTGCAGAATGATTACTGTAAAATACATGCAGGTCTGTCACAACAGGCTGTTCTCCAAATCAGTATGATGGCGTTCGGTGCCAAATCTCTATTGAAAGTTAAACCTTGAAAACAAATCCCAGTAATGTCCCACCTATTTGCTGGGGAAACCTAACAGCCAGCCAGAGCATCAATAATGGCACATTCCCCAGAGGCAGCCACCGTTTGTCACTCTTAAGCATCAACAGAGAAAAGTTTGTAGCCACCCTGCTACTCGCCCCCAGAAAAAGGACGAGGATTTCCCAGGGCTGTTTGCAGCTCGCCTCTCTCCCAGCCAGTCACCAGGTAACGTTTCGGAGCCAGCAACCATCAGGCTGAAACTTCTGATTCTGACAAGCTGCTCGGTAAAGGTCAGCCACTTAGTAACGAAGCCATATACATCACCGGCACGACGGGAACACAAATGACAGGCAGTTCTGGGAAATAGCAGCCCCTGCACTGCACATGCCACAGGAGCCGTCAGGAACGGCCCCTATTTTTGATTTGCCCCATGCCCCCAGCACAGAGAATCAGAATAAATCAGGGAGTCAGACAGGGAAGTCATCTGTCCACACTTCTTCTGCTTAATATCAGCCCAGAACCGTATTTGAGGCTTTCTAGGAAGAGGATCAGACTGGAATTCACCCGCGTGATGTGCCACATCACACCCTGAGCCCGCGGCCGGGGGTGCTGCTAACACCACACTGACACTGCGCAGGCTGTGTCCACCTTGTCCTGGGGACAGGGACACGCATCCAGGGCTGTCCCCTCTCCACGCCGGTGTTTCTGATGGCTAATTTCAGTCACTTTTTGTCCGTCGCTTGTCAGGAAGAAAGCTTCTCTTCCTTTGCTACGAGCCAGAGGAAATCCTCTCAGAGCAAATGCCGTGATGACACCCTCCCGAAGACGTCCCACAGGAATGGTGCCCTGTGTTACGGTGCAGCAGGTACAGCTGTGATGGCTGTCTGTGGCTCTGACAGACCTGTGAGGATCTTAGCTGGATCAAGCATTGCTCCATGAATGATCCTTCTCCTGATAAATATATAGGTATAATATAGGTATGATATATGTGCATATAGATTATATGTCTATATATATACACACATATACATACACATATGAATCAAAAATACAGATATAACATATCCAAAAAATGACAGTGTCAGACCTGTGGATGTGATACTGATCTTCTGGAATAATGACAGAAGGCAGCAATTTATTTTTTCCTACAGGAGAAGGGTATTTAACAAAATTACAATTTAACCATTATTTATAGGGTAACCTTATCTCCAAAACCTCTTACAGCAGAAATAAACTAGGGCTCATCCGTCATGAGCAAATGCTGCTGCTCCAGTCTCCCCTGGCGCAGTTTCATACCACACTGGGCAATTTCCCAGGACTGCACCAGGCACCTGGAGCTGATCCCATCTCAGCTGCCTTTGGCCACGCTCAGCTGCGGGGTTAACGCACCCTGCCCGCACGAGCGGTTTGGACGAAGTCAGCCCAACAGGAAGGTGTGCTGGAGCTTCCCCATTCAGATAATGCAAGTCAGATCCCCAGGGCTTGTCTCCACTGAGAAATCAGTGCAAAACATCCAGGAGGCGAACTGTCGGCGCCACAATTTTGCATTAGGTCCTCCTGCTCCCCACGAAAATTAATTTCTCCCAGTTCAGCCTAACGCAGTTCCCAAACTGAACGGGGCTCAGCCACTCAAAGGTAATTTCGGAGAAAATTAGTGCAAAAAGCTGCAACTCAGCAGTAGCGGCTGTGCCTGCTCTTTCAGACATTCCAGATGGGCCTTTGGACATATTTCCATTTGAAGGTAGGAGAGTCATCTTCCCTCACTTCACACCCACTATCCTATTTTAAGTAATGAATCACACGTTTTGCTTTTTCACCTTTTTCCCTTATGAAGCTGAAAATGCAGATCAAGCTTTTCTAGTCCTTTGAAGCTCCAGACTTCTGCAACATCAGCAGCAATAACCACTGCTGCTATTAAAATATTATTTTATCATTGCTAAGCGTCATTTGTCAGGGAGGAATGAGACTTCCCTGATTTCTTAAAATATTCCCCATGGTGATAGATCTTGGGTTTTCCCTAATTAGCAAACTCGCTTCTGATATTCAGAAATAAGGGAAATATTCCCCTCTGAAATTTCAGGATTAACTGGAGGTCACAGCCAGTGAACCTCCTGAACCATGGAGGAGGTGAGAAGGCTGTGCACAGCGTTGGGTCTTTTTTGTGTCAGAGAAAGATGGTTTTATACACATTTCTAACAGAACACGAGACCCTGGAAGTTTTTGCTGTGTGGAAAATGACAGGGAAAAGCAAAGCAGCAAATAGAAGTGCCCCAGAGCTGATGGCCTGTCACCAGTGCAGCGCGAAGTCCTTCAGCCGACAGCAGTTTCATTAGCAGCCGAGCATCTGCTTTGAGGTGCCTAAACCCAACAGACTGACAGCTCTTCAGTTGCTTTATTGTTCCTCTTAGAGTTAGTAGCAGGGAATCAATGAGCAGTCAGAATATTTAAGTCGTATGTAACTGCGCGGACAAACACCCCAAAGCGACTCTCAGCCTCTGCGGATGTTCCACCAGCGTTTCGTCACCGAGGCTGCAGGCGTTTTAAACGAGGAGTCAGAGACAACGATGAACAAGGACAGCTTGGGCAAATTGTGCCAGAAGTTGCTCCATCATGCAACGGGTCCACCCCACAGACGGAGCTGGAGGGCAGCTCACCCCTCAACCAGCTGCCAGGAGCCATATTCCACCCCCTGCCAAATCTCACATTTCTTAAAGGTCTTCCCTGGTGTGAAAAACCTTTCTGGACTTGGGGGGAGAGAATTTTCTGAGTCAATCCTGTCAGAAAAGCGCCCTTTACAGGCGGCAAATTAATTTTCAGCATAAAAGCAGAAAAATAGGAAAACTCGAGAGGAAACAGAAGGTAGGAAATGTAGGAAAATAATTGCCCACTTGGCCAGCCTGAGAGCAGCAGATTGCTTTGCAGGCTTATTCAGGCTGAATGCAAGTAGCCAAGACTTTCCTCTTGTAACTGGTAAAATAATCAATGCCTACCCACGTGTGAAGTTCAGTGAAAATAATGAACTGGCGAATATTTATAGCAAAAGCCATGGCACATTAGGTATTCCAAAGGCCTTATGTAAGCGGCACTTTAATACAGCTTTAGAGGAAACGCTTTAAGAAGCTTTATCAGCATAAAACATATTTTGAGATTCATGAAAATTAATAATGGGCAGAGTAAAGTTAAAGCCATCTAAGTGGAATGGCTTAACACTGTTGGACAGTTTTTTTCACTAACTATAATGGCTAATCTGCCAGTTGAGAGAGGAAAATTCTCTTCTGCTGTCAAATGTAATGAAACAAAGGAGGAAACTTCTCCAGCTGATGGGGACTTTATGGAAATAAATGGGATGTGGCAAGTTCTATAGAACAAGGCCTATTCTTCAAAATAAAAGCAATTAACCCTGACTAAGTTGAGGAAACTGAGTCAGAGCAATTTCCTTGTGACTGAACTAAGCGCTGGGTTTTAATCTGGCCCCAGCCTCTACCTCCTGAGTGGGTATTTTCTTTGGACCAGGCCCTACGGGGCTAGCATGAATTTCCCATCAAAGTTCTTTACTTTGAAATATTTGCACTGTTCTCACACCCATTCAGCAGTTGCATCCAACGTACACATTTCGGCACACAAATGGCAGAGCCTAAAGCTTGAATTTTGCTCCAGGAGGCTGCAGCAGGGAGTCCCTGCAGCAGCCAGGGCAGCATAGTCCTGCACTGCTACACATTCCTGAATTTGCTCAATTAAATGTATGAGTTAAAAATATATTTATGTATGGAGAAGTGTGACAAGGCTTTGTGCAGTTTAATTTATACCCTGAAATTTGTTAGGCTTCGTATCTTACCCCGCCATTCTTGCAAAGGGAACCCAAACCCACTAACTGCAGGGGATGAATTTAGAGGAAACTTCCTCTCTTGGGTCTCAAGATAATTTTGTGCTTTACAGAGTTGGCTGGGGTAGTTAAGGGCACCTCAGGTTTGGGATACATCCTTCTGTAGCTACGAGCCAGCTCCTGGTGGCAATCATCTCCTTCCCGGAGAATTCGCTTCCCTGCTATCCTCCAATACATCCCTATTAACAACCAGCAAACGATGCTCCCTGCCGGCCCAGACAAACAATTTTTGCTTAAAAACAACGACATGTCTTCAAGCTTCCCCCTACCAAGGGCTGCAAGGAAAAGACTTATGGATCCTAAATTCAGTTAACCTCTCTGTGGCTTCTTGCCCATTCTCTATTCTTTGCTGAGACCAGAGACATTGGCCATTTACCCTGTTACATCAAACGGGTCCTTCTCAGTTCCCTATTCAGAAGAATCCATAAGTGCCACCAGTGGATCCCCCCGGGCTGTTGCAGCCTCCTCCTGGCCATTGCTTCTTGCCGACTTCTCCTCCTCCCTTAATCTCAGGCTGTTGTTGTGTTACACAGACTTCCCGGAGCTGTTTAAAAAGAGGTCATTTTGGATTACAAGGCTTTGCCTGAATCCTTCTTTTTTCTGGCATTTACCACCTGCTGAATGTTGGGGTTCTTCAAAGCAAAATCGGTTAGCAAGGCCTGCTGGGTTTCAAATGCAAGCCACAAATGCCACCAAACCGCGTAGGATCGGTCTCTTTGAGTTAAAAGGGTGAAGATTTGCAGCCTACTAAAATCTGAGATCGCATGAAATCTCCAGCATCTTTATACCACTAAAATGAATCACTCCCCCTCAACAAACTGAAACAGCTATACCTGCCAAGGTTCTCTTTGTAATCTACTCAGCCAACAGTCATTTCGAATTTATATATATAGATATATCTAATTTGCTTTTGTTACAAAACTCAGAAAAACACCCCGTCCACCTGTCACTATCTTCCACAGCCTCCAGCACAGAAGTGATGATGAAATTTTTCATAGAAGTACTCCTTCCCCTCCATCATGAGCTCCTTGGGGCAAGGAGTGATTTTTTTTTGCCTCTTTTTCTCTGCTGTGCCTGACACAGCAGGGGCCACATTTGCATTAAGCAGCACGTAATTGGATCTACAGCACAATGCAGTGTAATGAGTGATAACAAGCAGAGTGGTAAATGATGTCATTTTTCACATGCTATCCCTGTGGTTCCCCATCATCCACTTCTTATTGAACTGCCTTGCCCTCGCAGTTTCTTACTGATCTAAAAGCTTCTATCATTATGCCTGTCTGGGTGTCTATTGAACACTGTTCTGCAGCTCCTCTTTTCCTGTCCCTTTTTCTCAGCCTGCTCCATGAGATGGGGACTACGGTCCTGTTCATCCCCCCCCTTTTTTTTTTTCTTTGTTGTTTTATCTCCTTTGCTGCTTCACTTCCCAGCTCTGTAAGCAACAGGAACAGCCAAGTGCGTCTGAAGGCCAACACCCGATACGCAACCGTGGAGAGACAGATTGGTCCCCAAACCAGAGATGATCCTCACAACACCCCTTCTCCTTCCTCCACTGTGTAAGAAACTAAACCCAACCGCTTTGCAGAGCACACCACTGCCAGCTCTTCCGCAGCTCTCCTTAGCATCTACCCAGGCTCCATCTGCAACCCTCCTTCCAGACCAAAACACAAAAAATGAGAAGACAGCTTGCCCTGGGCTGCACCCCCCAGACCTGCCTCCCCCCAGACCCGACAGCGAAGAGGCTGAGGACTTTCACAACCCATCATTGCGCCACCGGTTTTAGCTCGCATGGCTCTCAGTCCTCTTCCCATCTGCGCCACCTCCTGTTATTTCCATCTTCAGTTTGCATATTTCAAAACTCGCAGCAGGAGCTAATAGAAGGCTGTTTGCTTACATTTCTATTAATCATCTTCCCCTCATCCCATCTGCCACCTCCCTTTTCCAGTCTGTCCCACCCTGCTCCCAAATTTACAGCACTCACAACGCAGAGGAGTTAATCAAATCCAATCTCTCAGCAAAACCTCTCGCATCCGCTCTTCCGTGTCTGGTTCCGAGCAAGGGCTGCTCAGTCCCAGCCTCATCTTCTTTGTTTGTACCACAATTCCCATTAGACCATATGAAAAGCGTAATTAATTAGTTAGTACCCGAACTTAAGAGTTCCACATGCATCATTAGAAATAATCAAAATAGCTCTGCTCTATTTCTAAGTATCTTTTGACGACACCTTACCATTTACGACCTCCCCAGCAGCAGCAGCTAGAAGCCCCAGCTCGCCCGAGGATCTCATCGCTGCGGGTCCGAAGTAGGCAAGAGCTTCAGACAAACAATTGGAGGAAAGGGAGAGCAAAACAGGGACAGACAGGTAAAACTTCTCCATGGTCTATACCATGCATTCACTTGAATGACACTTACAGGCTTATGACTATATAAGCTACTAAAATAATAATTAAAATCAGCAGCAGTAGGCTCCCCTGTAGCACGCTTACCTATTTTTTTAAACAGAATTTCTCAACAGATTTCGAAGATGAGATTTTTAAAATCATAACCACCGTGTTTGATTTATCACAGGGGCCAGGGGGGTTCTGACATAACAACAACCAGGGCTGGAGGCCAGGGCAGGTGAAGGCAGGGCCAGGGCCAGACACCCCTCTGCACTGTCCAATGCAGAGGGTGTAGCCCCAACAGCCCAAAACTGCCCTCTCATACCAGACCCGGTGTTTCCCGAGTTCCTTCCACGTGTCCCCCGTGGGGAATACCTTGTTCCCACGGTCTCTGCTTGCATTTGCCATTCCTGAACTTCAGCAGATAGTGGTGCACGGCCCAACTCTCCAGGAGACATGTTAGCCCTTTCTGTACCAACACCACTGGTCTGCCAACATCCGCTCGGCAGGATGGTGGGCCTGGGGACACTGCTGGAAACCCTGTTCTCCACAAGCCCAGCCCCATTTCGGCTTTCTTTTGGAGGATGCTACCTCAGGCATTCACTTATTTGCCATTCGTTATTTTTTCTGGAGCCCCGCTGCTTTAGCTCTACCCCTCATTTCTTTTCTTCGCAGCACAAATCATTTAGGTCCACGCGTAGCTCTGAAACAAAGCAGCCATTTCTTCCTGCGCAGCAAAGCCTCCTGCCTTCTGCTAGAGAGAATTCACCCAGCTACTGCTCTCAGCGGCAGGGATGTAAAGGGAGAGGGTTGGGGTATGTTTAATAAAAATATACTGTTTACTGACCGAAGAGTTGTTCGACAGATGCTCCATCCTTAGCAATGTTTAAATGATTCCCAAAGCAAACAACGCGAACTGCACTCTTCATCTTACCCAATACAAAAATAAACAGGACATGCAAAAGATATGGTCCTGGTACAAGATCCCGTACAGAGAGCACTGATTGCTCCTTTGCTTAAATATTTTCTGCACGATGTTTGCTCGGTGATTTATGCTTCGACTGGCTACAACAAATCCAATGTCAGAATCTGTTTATCTTACGAATACTCAAGACTAATAGTGCGTCTCCTATTCCAGTTTAAATAATGTTGTTGATGAGACACCTCTTGATGGATTGTATAAATAAATCCAGATACAGAGATTTACAAAAAAGACCCAAAGAAACAAAAGCTGAGTTTTTTTCCCATTTCTCTTTTTACCAAAGAGGCCTGTGAATACTGCGATCAGCTCTGTTTACCCAAAAACCTCTGAGGTGTTTGGGTCCTTCGCAGAGGAAAGAAAAACCACTGCCTGAGATGGATTACAGAAGAGCTGCTTTGCTGCTTTTGGGTCCTTCCTACCGCATTCCCTCTGCATCCTGCGTCGGACACGGCCGAGGCGCAGGAGGGGATGGGCGAGGTGGGGACCCAGGAGGGTCCCAGGGCACCAGGTGCCTGCTGTTCCCCAGAACAACCCGCGGTCCCGCGGCGCCGAGTGAGTCTCGTGCAAGCGTCCCCTGTGACACCAGGCTGGCTGGATGGAGCCAACAAGGCCAGCCCAAGGCACAGAACCCTCTCCCTGCCAGCCAGGGCCACCCCTCAACTAACTCCGATCATTCTTGGACAAGCCAAAACGTGCAGTTTGGCCCAGCCACACAGGTCATTCCTGCAGAGCAGTGCAGATGCTGCCATAAAGACTGATAACAATCACTTTTCACCTTGACCTTTGAAATCCAGAGCTGTCTTAGACATACCAGCTTAGGGAGCAGGAGGGAATGTACATGAGGAAGGATCTGACCCATCACCCACTATGCTCCTTCACTCCGTATCAGCCTAAGCTGGGCTCCCCAGGGCTGCCACAGAGCCTGGAACAGTCTTCTCAAGCACTTAGGATAACTGTTTCCCACTAATTAAATTATTTGCTCACAAGTTGCAAACGACCTGGCAAAAACCTTTCGCATCTCTATTGCCACCTTATGTTAATTCACAAACAAATTATATCAATTCATTTCTCACAAGACTTAAAAGGCAGAGGGAGGAAGAGTCAATTTAGAAACATCCTGGCAGCAGTGCCAGGAGCTTCATCTCATTTTCACGGCAAAAGCGAAATTGGACCGTTCTCTTGCTTTCTTGAAGCTCAGAAACCAAGAGGCATGTAATAACGCAGCTCTCCGAAGGCTGAGAGCCGCCCTCCACCTCTGCCAGCAGTTCCTGCCGATTGCCATGTGCCTGCAGCCCACCCAGGACAAACCCACGAATTTTTTGCATTGAGATTTTTTTAACAGGGTCAGAGACAAGTTCCTGGCTTGCTTTCACTCCTGACAGATTTAAAATTGTCAGCAGCAAGGAGGGGAGGGGCAGGCAGGAGCCTGTACCTAGTCTGTCTGTAATTCACATGCTGCACCACGGCTGTAGCTGGGCAAGGTTCGATATTGACTTTTTGGATGTCTCACCATGTCGCTTCCCACCAAATATATTTAAAGAGAAGCCGAACAAAAGAATGAAACATCAGGGAGCTAATGGGTCTGATTCACAGTGGTGGTTCTCCAGATTTAGCTAATTCATCTCAAAACCCCACTTCAGAACTGCAGAAGAACTGAACGCAGAGACCAGCAGCAGGAGCAGAGCGATTTCTGCGGCGAGTGGTGCAGGAACAGTGATGCAGCCCTTGAGGGAAAGGAAGGATGCGGGTAGAAGGGGAAGAAAGGAGGTGGCCTCAATTTATCAATGACTAACTCAATGAACAGATGAGCAAAACGCAGAGGGCCCAGGGGTAGGTGAATGATGCTTTGGTGGCTGCTTAGCTCAGCTGTTCCCGCAGGAGCCGCCAGGCTGCAGGCACTGCGGGTCTGGCGGGGCTCTGGGCTTTCAGCAAGGGGCACAGGTGGGTACGTGGGGTCAGATGGCTGAAGGGGAGAAGAGATGCCCTCAAGGAGGGGTCAAAAGTGCAGCTACTCTGATAACAGGGATGTTCCTCTGGCTCTTGGTGCATGCAAAGCATGGTGGTGAGGGTGGACCAGTGATTGAGACTGCAGCATATGGACCTTCATGTTTAACAAGAAGATAAGAATGCAGCTTTGAACAGTGAAGGGGCAGGAGGGGTGGCACCGGCACCCTCCTGAGGAAGACAAGCACAACACAAAGCAACTGTTTTTCACATCAGGAGAGGCAGAGAACTATCAAACTCAAGGATCCTACTGTACCTGTGGGTACTTCCAAAGCAGACGAAGAATGATGTCCTGATATCCACAGCCGGGGTTCACTTGTCCTGACTTTGCAGCAGGCACGGAACAGCATGGTGGTGGTTTTTTCTGGTTTTCCTTGGTAAATCACATCTCTGCCATACTCGGAGGGCTGCACTGACACCTCCAAGTACAACCTGCCCAAGTGGCCACTGTCCCCATGAACCATCGTTCAGGGGAGTGTTGGAGATGGTAACAAAGCTGGCAGGATCCAGGCTGACATCTCATGAGCCTTATGAAAAGTGTTTCTAAAAAACGGTCAGACAGAGGTTCCGTTCAACATTGCACATAATTTCCTTGAAGCACCTGAAGGGGACAGGAGCGATGTGAGGTCCTGGAATGTCCGCAGTTGACACTGGTCAGAGAGAGCTCACGTGGACTCTTGTGCCAGCAGATATGTGGGAGGAAATATTTGGCTGTAAAAACATCAAACCAAAATCAAAAACTGAGAGTGTGTTATCGGAAGTGACTCCTCAGGAGTGTCTTTGATAAGAGCTTCACAGTAAGGCAGCCCTCAGGTTCTTAAGCAGTCGAAGATAAGGTATTTAGCAAGACCCTGTGTTAAATAGAAAACAGTAACCTGCTTGGAGTCAAGTAGATTAACCACAATCTGAATAACAGCTCTGAAACTAAGATAAGAAAAACTCAACAGCTCCCACACGACCTCTGGGAGCTACAGGCATAAAATGGTTCCTTCATTTAAATAACGATTTTACCAAAGTTTATTTCTCACTCTGCAGAACGCTGAGAGGGCAGGAGCACCTCTTGCAGCTGCTTCTCACTGAGAAAATGCCAAACTCCAGCGGAAATACCTGTAACTGAGAGAAAGAGGATTTACTTCAGTTTTCTTTTGCATCTGCGTATGTTGTGGAGCCTCTTCCCAGTGAATCATGATACCTCACTGAGTCTGGGACATCTTTACAGTCTTCTGGAATTAGCTCCATTGACAAGTCATGGAAATATTCCATTCAGACGAAGGATTAGGACAAGAGACACGCTCTTGGTATGAAAATTAGCAGCACACCCGAACGAATTTATGAGCTCCCCTCCCTCTGCCCGGACACCAAAGGCTGCAGCCAGCAGCAGGCTCAGCCCGGCTGTCCCAGCTGGAAGAAGAGGCTGGAGTAAGGGATGACCCATGTTTTACGAGTGCTGAAGGAGATGCGGCTCTGCCTGTCACCTGCTGGGAGCCAGGCCAGCTGTAGGGAAGACCCGAAGGCACACGTAGGGGCTGGGATACCGCCAGAGAGGCAGGTACAGCCCTCAGGAAAGAGCTGGGGACACCTGGGGTCCAACGTCCTCCGTCGAAGTGCTGTGCCCGCCTTCACACCACAAACACCGTGCGCTCACAGTCATGGGCCCGTTAAACATCTCAGCTGCTGCGAGGGGAAAGGTGAAGACACTTCCCTGTTCTGTGAATTGGTCACGTCATGAGGAATTGCTGAGAATCTGCTTTCCCCTGATCTACAGCAGCTACAGGATCTCAGCTGCCAAGTGCTGCTTGGGAGCTAGGAGAGTTTATTGTGGAGGATACATTAGGACTCACGAGCTAGAAAATGCTTTCAAAGTGCACTGAAGAGAAAGAGATGAGGAGAAGAAATACCTCGTAAGATGCCTCTTTGAACGGTACTGTCAACAAACCCTGCAGTACAAACTTGCTTGTGAAAGAGCCTCTGAAAGGGATCATCCTGTGACTACTGGTACATTTTCTGCAGCAAGGCGGTACTGCACAGAGGTATCGATACAGGCCCCCGAGCAGAAGCAACCTGGATTATCTTGAACATCAAAGTGTCCAGTCGTGCATTGCCTGCAACGGAAATAAGGTACTGCATAATGATAGCCTCATTACCATCATGACTCAATTATTACTTTTACTGCAAAGCTTCTTCCAGTGTCAGACCCGCAGTTACCTCTAAACGAGACGTTTATATTCCCCTTCCCATAAATCAAACTCGGAACAAAGCAAATTTTACAAAATGCGTTTTGCTGACCTTTTGCTCTTGCCTTCGTGTTAGTCTGGTCCAGCCAAACCCCTGCACGTGCTCTTGGGCAAACGGTTCCGCTCCTTCCGCCAGAATTACACGCTGATTTTGCAGATTCCTTGTTTTTCGCTGTTCCGTTGGAAAGTAGAAACAACAGCATAAGGCTTCTCTAAACAGTGCCCCCAAAACACGAGAAACTCGCAACCTTTGCACAGTCTACGAGCTGAAAAAGGGCTGTCACTTGGCTAACAGAAATATTTACCCAGCTCCGGGGAAAATACGCAGCCACAGATTTTTATCTAATAACTTCTCTGGTGACGGTTTAATACGGAATTTGGACTTGGAAGGGTAATTGAACTTCAAGTTTTCCTACAAAGACTGAAAATTGCACTTTTTTCTGGCTGATGGATACTTGCTTTGTTTACAGTGCACTATTCTCTTAGCATATAGATTACTCCTATTTTATGCATTTACAGACATAAGTCCAGATACATACACAGGTACGGCGTGTACTGCTGAGATGTGGCAAAGGAAAAATGCTGAGATTTTCCCATCTTGGGAGAGGTTTTAACCAGCTCCCAAATGTCACATGGCAGTTAAAATGGAACTATACTCATGTTTTTATTCAAATAACTACTCTAAAATTACAAAGGATAAGTACCACCTTTCAGCATGAATAAACTTGAATACATACTAAAAATAATTCTGCATTAACTCCTGAAGTTACTGCTTTCTGGAAGGTGTAAATGGAGAGAGTTTGCTTTACATAACCATATGTCAAAAATTTCAGCAGAGTCAAAATTGCATATCGGAAAAGTGAATCTGCAGCGTTTTGAGAGGTAGTTTTACAGTTGGAAGTTTTTTTAATAAAAACCACCTCAAGTCTTTTAGATAAGGCCAAGGTTTTTGACACAATTCACTTTTTCTCTCTGAGTAGATGGCATCAGAATTTTAAGGGATGGACAAAGAGGTCTGAAACACAGTTTAGGGATTAGGGTCCATTTCTCTCAAACTTACCTACAACGGTTTGTATTTGAGAGCCTGAGTAGCCCCGGTGAAATCGATGAACTCAACTACAGAGTACGGAACAACTCGAAATGAGGAAGGTCAGCAGTGTCTGACCCACTATTGACAAACAAACTCCAGTGGCAAAGGGTGGTTTGAGCTATAACCCAGTGCTCTCCTTTTTTTTTTTTTTTTTTTATATCACACCAGGTTTTTTAACCCAGCCAGGGGGGTGTTGGATGAACTATTTTCTTAAGCATGGGCCTGGATGGTGCTAGGAAGAAGTTCCTCATCTACCCCACACTCTTCACATCTTCAACCCTCTCTCACCCCTTACAGCTGACCCTGGGAAGCCCAGGACAGTGGGATCAAGAGGGATCTGGGTATCGTCCCTCCACCACGGTGCCGCAGAGATACCTCCTGGACGAGGAGCTCCGTATTATTTCTTGGTGAGAACAAGATGTCACTGTTTGTCTCGGCTGTCACGGAAGATGCTGAGGCTCCTGCAAACTCAGATGGCAGTTATTTATTACGTCACTTATTTCTCTCGCAATACAATGTGTGGCAATGGGTAGAAGTACGCCCCAGCGAGAGGGAAAACGCAGCAACGCTTCGGCAATTGTTCGGGGGTTTCTTGAGGAAGGGCAGCGCAGGGTTGTGTTTCTTTCTCCTAACCTGGAGGACAATTTTCATCCTTGAATCAGACATTATTTTCAGACAGTACAGCTGCTGAGAATCACCAGGAGAAAATAATAAAATATAACCCAAGCACAGCCCATTACAGCCTTTTTTTCCTGGAAGAGACGGTGCAGACAGGCTCTTTCTCTATGCAAGGATGAGTTCTGTAAAACCAAGCAGAGCAGTATCGTACGCAGGCAAAGCATAACACAAAATGAATTTGTAAGCCTAAGTAAAGAGTTTGAGAATCATTGCAAAGGGTGATTTCCGATCATTTAAAACACAGAGGGCTATACATACTGTCACAGAATAGTCCAGGACTGATCATTTGGGCTGTATCATACGGTCTCTAAATACCTTGACCTTCACTCTGCCACCTCAGTACACATCTTCTTTAATTACAAAGACACATTTTTTAAAAATAGCAGTGCTTATTATTACACAACAGATCCACTTCCCAACAATGCAGAGGTATCTAAATTTCAAGCTGATAAATGGGCGATGGGACTCTTTAACGTTACTCAATGTTCCACTTTCAGGGAGGAAATTACCCGCTGAACCAGCTCACAGAGGGAGTTTGTAAATTAATTCAGGGTCCTTAAATCACTATGCACGCAAGCTGGTTTTCCAATGCCAACATTAAGTAATTTTGGGAGAAAACAACTCCCTGTAGAAATCACAGGCGTGGATAATCTTCCCCCCACCTTCAAGCATTTCCCCTAGCACCAAGGCAGGCGCCCAGAGTCCTTGTACAGCCAGGGAAGAGGTTCCTCACGGCTCTGCTGAGCTGTCCTCCTGAGGAGCCCAGTTTCCTCACGGATGAGTGGTGGGATCAGTAACTTTGGTTGCGAGTTGCAAATGTACAACCCGATGGACAGCTTCAAGTCTTTACACGTGAGCGCTGCGACGCTTAACTGAGACAAGAGTTTGAATCTGTGTTTGAGGGCCGCAGAGCAGCATTTCGGGACAAGACAGGTCAGCAACCATCACGTTCTTTAAAAAGAAATTCTGACCAACATCTTGACAGCAGAAACAGCTCCAGGTTGGGTCTTCTGCAGGCTTGTCCCACCTCATTCACTGTATTGTAGTGTCCAACTCAACATCCATTGTTGGTAGCACAGAATGGCCCGATTTTTCCTTACCAAGAGATCTGTTCTGTACATAACTTTTTGCTCTACTCTGATGACTTCGCCCCTCTGGAAGTGTAAGTGCCTGCCTCATTTGGACATAAAATACCAGACATTGAGAGTGGGAGGATTTCTGAAAGTCCACAGCTTACCCCTCAGTCTTCTGACACACGTCAGAAATGTTCCCCTGACTCCAGTGAGAGCGGAGTTAGACCAGCACAGGCTTCCTTTCACGGCCAGTCCCTGCAGTCACACGTTTGCAAATCATTCTTAGCTGTGGATATGTATGCTGCAATGATCTCTTCTTTTATCAATAAACACCTTTCAAAGCCAAGCCTTTGCTATGTAACAAACTTGAATTCAACAATTTTAGGCATCTGTTGAAGAGCCAAAAAATATGAACAAACCATTAAGGACCTTTATCTCTGGGAGCAGCCATTTGCCATCATTTTCCTTCTGTCTGCTTACATGTTTTAGCAGATTTTGTGTCTTATATAATATAGAATGGATAATTACCAAATGTCCCATATGCTCTAGGTCATTCCCACGGCTGTTGATGCTTAATCTCTTGTCTCCTGTTTCTCCATGAGCAGGCATCCTACCAAGTTTTGATGCACATATAGTAATATCTTGGGTAGAGGAAAAGGATTCCGTTTCAATAATAAAAAAAAGGTAAAAAAAAGAGAGAGAGAAATGTTTTGAACTAGCAGAGCAAAACATTTTAATTGACCTGATAAGAAAGACAGTCCAAAAAACTATCAAATATTCTCACGAGATGGCAAACTTTATCCAGCTCTGAATCTGAGGGGTGGATGCTGAGGGGAGGCTGGAATCTGGAGCAGAGAGAAGAAATACGACAAACAGCAGCTGTAGGAGAAAGGGGGTTCTTTGTATGAACTGTGCTAAGCAAAGCACCACCCGACAGACTGATCCACAAGGAAACCATTGCAGGACCGTGCGTTAGTGATTGACACTTCAGCTCCTGAGGTGAAGAATTCCTGAGGCTCCCCTAATCTCATGTTTGGGGGAAGGTAATGAGAGCGTTTTGTGAGCAAAGTAGGTCGCAGCTCAGCAGGAGAGGCACATCGTCACATTAAACTATGAAGACACGTAGCTTCCAAGAGGGTTTCTTTTTTTCCTGCAGTTATTTTGTTTAGCCAAGTATAATCCGTATTTTAAGGAAAACAAGATGGTTGCAATTTTTGGGGTCATCCCATTGTTCTTACAACGGCTTTGTGAAAGAGGAAAGTGATTGCGCTGTCTCACTACAAAAGATGGTGATTTCAGTAAGTAAGCTCGATTGTCTGAACAATATTCTGCAAAAGAGGACAAAGCATGAGCCACGTAGAATTACTCGATAAGAAACAGCAAGTCAACTTTCACAGGATTTGGGTAAGGCGGATATCTCCTGAAGTTACACTGAGCTGCAGCAGCGTGATGGAAACACGACTCACCCAGCAATAAAAATACCCAGCTGTTTCCAGAGCAACACGTGGAAAATTTCAGGTGACAAAAACCAAACCAAAACAAAACTCAGTCAAGTCGTATTTCTGACAGCTCGTGTAAACTCTGCAAAGTGAGCCCAGAAATTATCCAAAGAGGTCGGAGGAACTGTGATTTTTTTTGCCCGCTATCCCGTTGGGAACAAGAGACTAATGACAGGAATGATTGAGGCTGGATTTTGACACCCGAGAGTACATAGAGTAGGTGTAGAAAAGATTACAGTTATGCACACAGATGGAAGAAGTAGATCACTGGAGAACAGAAGTGTGACAGTATTAAGACAGATAAAGTAATTTATTTTATAGGAAACGATTATACAGTTGAGAATCATGGGGCTTTTTTTTCCATCAGAGTGAAAAGGAGAGAGTATCTGATTTTATTCCACAAGATCCACTAAATGTGTCATATTCTTCTGATGGTGTCAGAGAGAAATAAAACGGTTTAGAGTGGGTGAACATTTGGATTTCTACCTGATTGACAGTGTGCAAGTCAGGGAATTGGCCCGGCGTCAATGAGAATCTGATTAATTCTGGCAGTAAAAACTGCCAACGCTGCAGGAAAATGGTCATGTAGCAGGTTCAGAATCAATACACTGTCCTATATTTAAAGAGTCACCACTGAAATTAATAATAGTTTTACGAATTCCCTATCCCAGGCTTCCCCCTGTAGAAGCCGGAACAACTTCTAGGTTTCAGAGCAGCTTTTTACCAGTTTCTCAGTGTTGATTTAATCTAGTGACCAAACAAAAAACCCCCAAAACGCCAGCAGTGACCCCCGGGAGTTACCAAGGTCCCAGTGAGAACTTCCTCCCAAACATGGCAAAATATGGTCCTCTGCTCCCAATTACAGGATTTCTTGTTGGTTTGGAGCAGTGACACCATGCACAGATCAGAAAATATTCTGCATTTGGGTCCTAACGCTTCTGTCTTTTGCACCAAGTAAAGGCATTGATAGAGCAGGGCTGATTTCTAACCTCAGCATGGCTTGTATTCCAGCGTGCTGAGGCCAAATCCTCTCTTATAGCCCACCCAGGAGTTTCGTATAAACTAAAAGGCCAAATCTGAAATTCTATTAGAAAGGGATGGAGGAAAACAACCTTTAAGGAGGAGAAGCAACTTGAGGTAGCTCAAAATTATTTCAGACATTCATTGACTCTGAAGTAATTGGCAAGGCTATTCAGGCACCAGGTAAGCAATTAAGTATTTTATAAAGTAAGAGCTCCAAGGGATGTTAAAAGAGGAGGGCAGAATACTTGTACAAAATACACAGTTTTCTCCTGCTAATCTTCCATAGCATTATCTGTAAAACACAGGCAGACAGTACAAAGGTAGCAGAGCCTTTCAAAGCCTTTTGTATATTCTTCCTCCACGTGTTAGTGAGAGGGACAATAAGAGTTGAACAAATCCTGAAAAGAAATGTATGTGCTTAAATTCTCTTCGTTTCAGTAGCACACATATTTTCTGAGGATCTAAGTCCAGAGACAGCAGATGGATGTTTTTCTCAGCTATTTAGGCACCTACACATGCAAATAGGTGCCCAGTGGTATTTTCAAGCATGTTCAAACACTTCACTCTCTAAATAACCATTAAAAATGTTGATGCAACATTTTCATCCTATGAGATTTTTCTAATATCAAAGGGAAAAATAGTTCCCTGGAAATTTGTCAGTAATCGAAAAGATGTGCACCTCCAGGCTACAGAGTGGGTACCACCTAGATCTGTGATACTGCAGCCAACTGCAATTCCAGACAGGGCAAAACAACGCCAGTGGCTCTGGGAATAACCTGGCATGGCAAGAGTTAACAGCTCCAGTTAAAGCTGGGTAGAAACTACAACCCAATTGCTCTGTATCACAACCGTGCGGTTATCACTGGTTGTGCACACAAGGCATCCGAGCTCCTGAGGTTAAACAGCCAAACGCCTCCGGCCCTCCCTACCCTCCAGGATTCCCTAAAATTGGATGGGGACACAATATCCATGTGGGAAGGCTGCTTTGAAGAAACTCAGCTGAAGTTCACCCTATGAACATTCAGCAAAGAGCCTCGAACCACAAAAAGAGAAGACTGAGGCAGCTCGGAGTGGAGAAGACCAGAAGTACAAACGCTAAACAAAACCACCAAGATTTACGCCCCTCCTTCCGTGAACGTGGACTTTGTGTACTCTACGGCAGCAGAGCTCTCTGTTAGAGCACACAGCCAGCGCTGGGTTTTGTTAAGGAGGAACAGGGTGGTACTTCGGTTCTTAAGAAGAATATAGGATAGGTTTTGTCCTGGAGAATGTTTTACTGGTTCCTGACAGTTCTGCCAACTAGTTTACGGCAAAAGACAAGGGAAGACTGTCTTGGGGAACAATTAGAGAGTTTCCAAATGTAACAAAAAGTTACAGGGGAAAATCTCTTAGCTATAATTCACGGGTTTGTCTCAAAGGGAATTAACAGCATTTTATGACTTTGATCTTCTAAAGAATGAGTTTCTTTCCTTCATGAGCCATTTTTCTTGATTTTAAGTATGGATGCCACAGGAGAGAAATCCCCAGCGTTTGAAAAGGGACAGTCCCTCCTGTACTCGTCAGAATTGCCCTACGGAAGTTCAGCTCAAGAGTTGTTCGAGAGATTTTATGACGGACAATCTGTCCTAACTAATGAGCACTCATAATTAAGGGCTGGCCTGATGTAGCCTTTGAGAAGGATCACAGCCTTTAACGATTTCTCTTAACGATCACAACCTTTCTCTCCACTTAAAGACTCAGCAACGGGTTAAACAAGAGCGAGAGGGAGGTAGTTCCGTGTTAACAGCGTTAAAAGCCCTTCAGCTTGCTGTTCTCAGAGACAGCACTACCTGTACCGATTATCAAGCGTGAATTTCAATAACAATACCGTACTCGATTTCTCACCAGCACAGGTTCAGGACTAATTAAAACACAACAGGACCGTATTTGCCTCTGTCGAGGCAAGGAACATGACTGAGTAACATCATCCTGCATCCTCTCAAAAAGAAACAGCACTGGGCAACGCCGCTTTCCTCTGCTAAGTTAGAAGTCAGGTGAAGTTCTGTTTTACTAAGGAGAAGCACTAGCTGCAAATATTTCAAGGGGCTGAGGTTTGAGTTATTCCTATTTGCTTTACATTTCTTGCAGTTTTCCTTTGAGCAGCAGTGCTAGAGATCTGAAAAAGATACTATTGTCCAAACTGATGGTGGGCTTGGAGCTTTTCAAATGTATTTCCATGAACTGATGGCAATGAAATTCAAACCAATTTGCTCCATGAAGGAGATGTTCCACAAGCAGTAAGATTTTAGATTATTAAAATAACCCTTGTTGCCCATGCTGACTGATTTTCTAAGTGCATCCAAGAAGCACAAGTTTCAGCCCAGCTTTGCTGAGGGAATTGTACAGCTTCCCTGGGTGGTGGCCAGTGAACACCAGGACACTGTATACTCACAGATGAGCCACCAGCCTATGATGGAGCCCCTCTCCAAGGCTTCCTGAAGCAAAGGCTGTTCCCATTGAGAAACTACGGACATCTACCTTGCCTTGACTAATAATAATTACAGTCTTGGGCAATAAGGGCCAAAGACTCCGAGTCATCAGAGTTAACCAAGAGGGTGAAGAGGACTTACAAGGCTAAGCTACGTTAACGGGAGATCCAAGAAGATGAGTAAGAGTGGTTTCCCCTCCAGCAGGCGCTGCTGGCCACGCTTGCCACTCACAGATCTCTTTTCCTCTCTCTGCCTGGCAGCGGGGCTTTCCTCTTTCTTCTGGCTTATACAAACACACAAATAACCTGAAGCAAACCTTGTCCATAACAGCCCGACCATCAGCCTCCCAAGGAACAAGGAGAGGGGGACGCCAAGGTTTAGGGGGAGCCTTAAAAAGGTGGAATATGAGGAAAAACTGACTGATTTCATCTGATTCAAGGCTGGGTCTGCTCCAGGCAGGGACATTGCGTAGTCCCTTATATAATTAAATGGAGCCTAAATATAGAGCACTGATAATATACACCGAGTTCTCCAGGATTCAGGCTCTGCCACAGAAGAAGGAATAAACAGACACAGAAACCTGACGTACAGGTCTATGAGCCTTTTCCCCCTTGTGCGGTGAATATGTTCAGTGAACTGTGCAAATCTTTCAGATCAGCTCTGCTGTAGGAATTGAATCTACAACTTTACCATTTCCTTGTACATCTGCAGGTGGTTTTGGAGAGCAGGAAGAAGGGAAGAGGTTGTTATCTGAATGAAAGATTTAATATTAAAAAAATCTAAACAAATCCTTTTGTTCTGCCATCCTACAGATAATGTGAGTTTGGGAGACAAGAGCTGGGAGACAATTGCTGACGGAAACCTTGGCTCTGCGGAGGATTGACCAACCCCTGTCATGGGCAGGCTTCCAGAGATGCTCCATGGCTTTTACAGAAGGTTTCTATCTTAACACCAAAAAGACCTTTAAGTTAAAAACAATGAGCAATGTGATTTATTGAGTCAGACTGTTATGAATGACAAATTAGAAATTATAAAACTGTTTTGCTTTATCAAGCAGCACACAAACAATTAATCTCCCTGATTCCCTGGCCTGCTGAGGAACACTCTCTTCAATTTTCCTTTAATTTTTTTGCAGTCATAGATGGAAATATGCCTTAAAGCAGTAGCCAGCCACACTGAGAGTCTGGTACTTCCCAAAATAAAGTTTATCCAGTCTGAAGTTTATGCTCCGTCTGAGAAGGATGATGCTCTCTAACCTGAACTGTTGTTCCAATCACCAAGGGGCACCCACGGACCTGCGAGTCAGCTCCGTTCCTATGATCATTGTTTCTCTGAGCTAATGCTTCAGGCAGGCAGACTTCACACTGAGACCAATAATAAATAACCAACCGTGAGCAACACATTTGCTTTATTAACTTACAGAAGCAGGGAAGCATACATGCAGCAAACCCTCGTGCTGCTGGGAGGCGAGGATTGTCTCGCTGGGGTGCGGCGTTAGAGCGTGCGATGAAGGTTCAGCTTGCAGAGAGTGTCGATACCTGTTAAGATTTCAGCTCCATCACTCCGAGAGTTCAGCTCCCTCTTCCACCCTGTTTCAGACAGTTCTTTCGTCTTCTTTACTTCATCAGAGCACCTCGCCACCTTCAGCAATTAATCCACCAGACTGCTGCAGGGTAAGGAAGGCTTGTAAGTTTGTTTTCCAAAACTGGGAAGGGGATTGCAAAACAGACTCCTTGTTGCCCAGAACCTGATCAGAGAGATATCCAGGCTTGGCATACATGCAGGGAGGGGGGCAGGGGTGCCTCGGCTCTGTCAAGAACTTCCATATGTATGTCTAGGGGATCACCTAGATTTAATAACTCACCCTCACTACTTGGTGTTGGCTTCCCTCAAATTTTCAATCCTTAAAAAAACAAAGTAAAAATCAATAACCCGAGGAGAAAGAAGAGCCCTGTCTGCCCGACCCATCAGCTGCTGTCTGATAGACATATCTACAGCTTCCCATCACTGACAGACCATGCGCAGATGCCTGCAAGAAAGGAGGGGAAATTTCTGACACCAGACAGGTGAGTTGTACAAGCAAGAAGCCAGGAATAAAGGCAGGCTCTGGTAAGAAAAGAACCCTGTGAAGATCTATGAAACTTCCCAAACAATCCTTGTCTCACCCCAAACACCTAGTGCTGGTAAAATCAAGGTGGAGAAGCAGGGCACTGCCAGAGGAAGAGGATTTCTGTCTGAGAGTTCAACACTTTCTCAAAAGATGATGC
The DNA here is from genome assembly GCA_009769605.1 of Bucorvus abyssinicus. Taxonomy (NCBI): domain Eukaryota; kingdom Metazoa; phylum Chordata; class Aves; order Bucerotiformes; family Bucorvidae; genus Bucorvus; species Bucorvus abyssinicus. The sequence continues at coordinate 4,001,074 of CM020041.1, read as the reverse complement.
GGAGCCCCCAGCCCCTCCTGCTCTGAATGCCCTACAGTGAAGCTCATACTACGGATAAACCTGAGGTTTCAGAGCATACCAGTGGAACAGGCAGGAGGAGGGTTATGTATACAGGTGGGATGCGTTCTTTGCAGCTGCCTGGAGAAAGACTCATTTTATTCCCTTTGAGAAGAGACATGAATAGGACAGAGATGAAAAGCACTATTTTCCCTGTTCTCCCCAGGTCCGCTTCTGATCCCCAGAGGGTGTAGGATGGGACAGACAGTGCCTTTTATTCCTATTGCAGGTTGGTAAGGGATTGCTAGCACCAAAAGCAGAATGTATTCAAAACCGAAACCTCACAGTGAGTGGTAACACTTCATCCCTTCTTAACAATAATTCAACGACCAGTAACTAGGGAATACGCTGGGAATGCCAACGCTGTCTACAGCACATAGCCTTGTGAGTGCGTGTTGTTCTTGGACCCATCTCCTGGGCAGTGACAGGCTGGACCAGGACCCAGCCCCAGGGAGCACTCTCGTGCTGCAGAGACAGGACTAGCACTCACAAGCTAACACGTCTGGACAGTCCCTGGAGCAGCAGCCGTGGCTGCCTGAGGACCGAGCTGACGCACACCTGATGTGCTGGGCAAAGCCTTTCTCCTGCCCAGAGCCAGGCTGTCGCAGTGCCCAGCACAGCTCCTGCGTCCCCTTTTGCACCAGCTCAGCTCACAAAGCAGTAACTCATCACTAGAAATCAGCTTAAGTGTAAGGGAGGTACCAAAGACAACCTTCCTCTACAATTACACCTTTTGCTTTACTTCCAACACACCCTCTGCTCGTGTTCTACCTGCGTGGATGTACTGACACTGCATCCCCTGGGCACCCACCCACCCACTCCTGGCTGCGTGGAACTCAGTTGTGCTTTCCGTTCTATAAACACTGAGCAAGCTATTGCAAAGAGAAAAGGAGAGTTTTTATCAGGATACAGGGAATCCACGTATCTACCACCCAAGGACACAAAACCTCTCACTATGGGTGAAGCCCCTGGTGCTGCAAAGCCCCTTGGAAGCTCTTTATGCTTTATGCTGCATTATGCTGGACTGGTGATGGGAGGGCTGCGATGCCGCCACTGTTCACCAAAGAGCCAGACTTATTTCTCTACACCCACCTGAGCAGTGGCAAAGCTTACCTGGATGGCAGGAGGTGCAGGTTGCGGATTCCCCGTTGTCTGATGGCACATGCCTTGGTGAATCATGATGCTCCTCACAACCCAGAGAAGAACAAAGGATTCGGATGCAGCCCTGATCAAATGCAAACAAGCTCCCTGTCTCACAGACTTGTCTGGAAACTTTCTAAATGCTTCTGCTTCAGCTGGTGCAAAGATGCTCCGAGAAACCTAATGTTAGAAGTCAGTTTTAAACAGCACGCACAAGCTCTTTTGAAACAAAACATTAAGACATCTCTGCACTTGAGCCAATTTCTTCAGGCATCCAGCCCCATATTTGAGCACCAAAGGCAAGATCCCCGGATTAGGTGTCTAGTGCTTAGGTTTACGCCCCTGCATTTGAAAATACGGTCCTTAATATCTGGTTCGCAGACACCTGGAAACAAGTATTTTCCTTTGGAGTGATTAAAAACGGAAATCACCTCTGTATATTACTTTTATTTTCTTTCCTTTATACGGTTTTAAGGCTGCGGCACTGTAAAGTTACAGCTCATGATTTATTGCGTTCTGGTCTGCTAACAGAAACATCCCCCGACTGCCGCTCACCCTTAAGAGCAGAAGGATCGTAACACAGATTGTAAATGGTTGCATTACCGAGAAGGATAATGTTTCTTTCCACTTTCATTTCCCTCGGTTGATATTTATCGTGGTAGGGGTTGCGTAAGCATATAAGACAGTGATCATGCATTATTTACTAGCCTGGAAATGGGGAAAGGCTCCAGCTTTTCACAGCGCGGCTGAACCCGGAACGGTTCCCACCCATGAAGATTTCCATCGTGTTTAGTGGGAGCTTGGCTGAAGGATCATTAAAGCAAATTCCAGCAGCAAAGTGGTGCTGAGGGTCACAGTCTTTGTTCTCCCTTCTTTCAGCTCTGGATGCTTTATGTGAGTAATTATTTCACACTATGGCAAGGTTGGTCCGAGCTCAGGCCAGAACTGCCACCGAGTCACCACAGCCGTCAGTAAATTCCTCGGGGCCAGCTGGGGCTCCAGGAGGCTCCAACACCTCTGAGACAAAATGTCTTGTTCTTGAATGCAGGGGGGAAGACATGCCCAAGGGGAGGGTGAGATGGGAGCGGGCAGAGAGCCTCGCCAGCCCCAGGACCGTCCCCGTGATGCCACATTGGCCAGAGATGCTGACCCAGCTTCCAAACGTGCCAAGAAGTTGCAACACTCAAAGGTTTATTATTGTTAAACTCCAGTCAGCGTCAGAGGCTCTATCTTTGTCCTTGCAGGATCATTGCCAGGCACATTAGAAAACTAATGAAACACGTCATTAAATGCTGGAAACTTGGGGGGGAAAAAAGATGAAAAAGAAAAAACAAAGCTACTAAGTAAGAAATGAGTTAATGAGGAAAAATTACAAGGAACTAAAGATTTTAAACACTTTTCTAAATTGAGGAGAACAGAAGGAAAGGATCAGCTCTTACTTTCGCAATTAAGGTGTTATTTATGGCAATTCAGCTCTCCTCAGATTAAGCCTGGGTACAGTGCTGCAGAAAACACATCTGATTTACTCCCAAGGCTTCTCATCAGTTCCCCTACCAGCCTCAGCCAGCCAAAAAGCAGGAGGAGTTCTGTGCTCTCCTGAGCCCGAGTGCACACAGGACACTCGTAAAACAGCCTGAGGATTTATCCCAGCGCTGGGCGGTTGGACCGTGACCATTAGCAATGATCCTCAACCCGAGGCGCTGGCACTGGAGCTGAACTACTGTATCCTCGGGGCAGAAAACAAATCTTCCAAGAATGAGATAATATTTTATAGGAATAAAAGGGAAAAAACTAAATAAAGATTCTGGCTCTGTGTCTGATTCCAACCTGCATGTGAACAGGGGTGGAGAGAGAAGGCTGAGAGGGGGCACCTCGTGTTTGCAGGGGAGAGACCTGCAGCCACCTGAGGTCACATGGAGGCACTGACCTGGCAGAGCAAACAGCCCGTTTGTCCCCTCCTGGCATCGATGTGGCTGTCCCATCCACCTCCGGGGACACCTCCAATGGCTCAGGGCAACGGCTCTCCCAGGCTCGAGGGATGTGGAGGATGAGCATATGGCCACCGAGGAGCCACCTGGGCAAAGCCCTTCCTTCACCTCTGCCCAGTTTGACTCCGAGCCACCAAGCAGGGCTGCAAAAACCACACCTCTGTGCAGGGACAAAACACACCCTCGACTATGACACTCCAGCGCATCCTTTGTAGTACTTCCCCAGCACCTGCAGAGTTGGTAATGTTTGCAGAGAAGTTGTTTACAACAAACTTTTTGCTCCAGCATGTGAAACATTACGACTGTCCACACTATTTACAGGACTCGTCCCCCAGATGCCTTCCTGCTTTTTCCTACAGACTAATAACAGCAATGGAGTAAATAAAAAAGGATGCAAAGTTTGGTTAAACTCAAAAGCAGTTCAGGCAGGAGAGAACTGAAGACGGGGTGGTCCTGGGAAGACATCCAGCCTTCCAGACACCCATGTTGTGCTGCTGCTCACCACTCTCTGATTTCAAGGTAAAACAGTTGCCAACTCTACTAGCCTTTTTATGACGCTGTTGATTTTTCCAACCCCCGTGCTGGCTGCCTGCCTCCGTGTCCTGTTCTTTGAACCCACACAGAGTAAACAGGAGTAACTACTGTGGCTCTGTGAGCAGGAGATGTATCCCCAGGAGGAGCATCAGGCACAGGCAGGGAAAGACCACCCAGCCATCCTGGAGAGCAGCACGTGGAAAACTCAGCTCCCCTGGGCTGAGAAACACAAAGAGAGAAACAAAAATCAGGAAGGCCTTAGAGGAAGATCTCCTTGTGAATTCCAGAGGTCCCCAAGACTGGGAGGTAAACACACAAGTAGCAGTTTTCCTGGGAACAAATGCAGAAGGGTGTGACCAGGGATGCGACAGCCTTCAACCGCCCCAGCAGAGCTACTGGAGGCACCAGGGCTTTAGCTGGGGGTCAGGAACACGCTGGCCGGGGGCTCAGAGGGTGTTGCCCTTGAGCACAGACTTTCTTTTATTTTATTTAAGTCTCATTAACCACAAGATTTCTCCTCTCTTCATTCCCCCTCTCCCAGCAGAAACATCTATTACAGTAAATGAAATGTTTAACCACCCGGGACTGTGGGCTGCAATATCTCATCACGAGCAGCTTTAGCATTTGCTTGGATCAGCACCCTGGGACTGGAGAAGGTGTTTCATCCTTCCCTCTGCCCCGTTAACAAGTGCTCCTCTCTGCCCCCCGCCCCTTTTTCAAGTTGCAGTGCGTTAAAATAAAAGCATTAACGGGGCTTATCTGATGCATGGGAGCGGGAGACTGCGAAGCAAGCTGGCAAGCAGCCAGCAGCTAATAGCGGCATAAAAGCAATTTGATGGAGGAAAAAAATTAACATGCTAATTGTCAGGCTGGAGAGGGTGCTGGGGAGAGAGGGGGGGAAAAAAAAAAAAAAACCAACATTTGTGATTACTCTAGATTTTAACAATAAGGGTCTGAGGAAGAAAGAAAGGGTTTGATGCAATTTTCTTCTTTTTGTCCCATTCTCCCGTACCCTCCCCCAGCTCAAAACCTCCAGGCAGAGCCTCAGGCACTCACGGGGATTTATCGGAAGATCTTTTCTTTTTTAGCATCATGTCACTGCCAGATGCACCACGGGCTGCAGAGCTGGTCGGTACCACCACGCAGTTCTCCCCTTCCCACGGTAGCAAGTGACACTGCGGTGGAGCTTCTGTCGGGGGGAAAAAGTCATGTTTGACAGCACCCTGCACAGTCCCACCTCGCAGCTCGGCTGAGGCAACGGCAGACGGGAGGTTTCCAAAGAACTGACCCCCCTCCCATTCCCAGGGAGGCTTTTTTGGGTGCTTCTTTTTTTAAACAAAGGGACATTGGTAAATATTTTTGTTTTTCTCAAAGCAGTCAAAAGGAATGCCTGGAAAGCTCCAGCAGAAAGCTCAGCCTCTCCACACTGGCTCCACAGCGTGCCGTTAACTGGGATTAAGAAAGTCAACTAATGCTTCACAGCACCAGGATTTCCACAGCACGGAGCCTCCCGAGGCAGAGAACCACGTTCAGCAGGATCTCAAAGCAGCAGCTGCCTCTCCCTGCAGACGCCGTTTAACCCCGGATTTGTGCGCATCCCGCTTCTGAAAAGCGGCTGGAAATCCATCGTGCCTTCCCTTCGCGGCCGGTGAGCCTGGGCTCCCCTCTGCCCGGCCGCCAGCACCGGAGCTGGGGCAGGGAGAGCTTTTTCCCACGCGGGTGGAGTGGGGCTCCCAGCAGACCCCCGGAGCTCCCAGCCCGTCCCGGCTGACCAGCAGATGATCCAGCGCGTTGCCCCAAAAGAGGTGTGCTGGGAGAGCGAGGGCCAGGACATGAGGTACCTGTATCATTTTTGATTAATATTTGTGGATGAATGCTGTAAATAGGAGCCAAGAAGATTTAAAAGCAAAGCCGCGCAAGTGAATTAATTTGCTTTTAGACAAAATGCAGCTGGTTTGCAGCCTTTTACAAGCAGGAACATTCTTTCTTTCCTATGCCAAAGACTGACTGAGTTTGCTCTCCTGCTTTACTGCTACCGTGGAGGAAATTTAAGCAAGAACATGTATAGTGAATTGCTAAATTCAACCAGTGCCACTGAAGCTCACCTCATCGTGCAGACCAACATGCCCTACCTGAGCACACCGAGACCCGTGAGCTCCTCCGCTTTTTACATGTCGACAGCCAGGGTGTTAAAAGAAGGGGAAATAAATAAGCCAGACCTGGTGACTTACATCATCCTGTTTTTCTTTCTGCTCTTGACAGTGACACTCATTGTGCTCTTCATAAACTGCCAGCTGAAAAATTCTTTTTTTGCTACTCTTCCTTATGACAGATCGCTCCGAGAAGCGAGGAGCCCGTGGAGGACACAAGCTGTCTGACCCTAGAGAGGAACTATGTCTTACAACCGTAGCAGGCACCAGAACCCCCGTGCAATAAGGCGTTCCTGCCATGTGGCAGTGGGTATGACCCTCTGCAGGCTGCATGGCAGGGAAAAAAGGTTGCTGAAAAATCTGCTGTATGCACATCGCAATAGCTGTAAATAAAAGGCTCTGTGAATGAACTAACGAGAGAAATGCTTTAGCAAATTTATACAGTTTTGTGCAAAAAATTGCCCCGTGATTCCACATTAAGCTCTATATGTATGTAAATGTCATCATCCACCCATTCAGTGTCCATTCAAGGCTATTTGCATCAACAACAGGCTCTGATTTGGGCAGCTGGTGGAGCTTGTTACCCATGTTTGAGAAACCATAGCATCGAATGTAAAAACCAGAGTGTATTTACCTAACGGCTCCACGCTGAGGGTGTGAGTTTACTTTCCAGACCCGTTCCTCTCAACTGCTGCTGCAGCGGTGGGGTAATGCAGTGAGAGTCCTGCCAGGCAGGAGGAGAAAACGAAAAACAATTATTTAGACTTTGGATTGTGATTCTGTTAAGGGTGGTTTTGATGTTTCACTGCATCGTCGATGAGGTTTGAAGTTACCAGTTATGCGAGACACCAAATACCTAAGGAATTTGTTTTCAGCTTTAAGATACAAAGGAAATTATTCACTACGGTATGAAACCAAAATAATCAGGATGGGGAGAAGGAAGGAGAGAAAATAAATATTATTAATAGTGTGTAAACTAATGAAAAGGGGAGAGCAGAGCGCTCTGAGTGTGGCACACAAAGTAACTCCTGAAAGCCAAAACCCCCAGTTTTACAGGAAAAGTGGCTTTAACGCACAGTACCCCCATGCCTTGCTCTTTACACACACCGAGCAAAACTAGAACTGTGCTTTTCTCAGGACAGCAATAGCTTGATTCAACACTGACCCCCCCAAACCCACCCCCCCCATTTTCAATTATTAGCTCCCCAATTCTGTTCTAAAAAGCTTCTGCTTCACCTTGTGAGCTCGTGCTATTTTATAGATGTGGATTTCTAGTAATCGTGCAGTTACTGCACGATTCCAGATCAAAGTGCACAAACCCCAGCACAGTATTTGTGCTCCCACACACGGTGGGCAAAGAGCTTTTTTTTTTTTTTTTGACTCAGCATACAACTGAACTGCAGCCACCCAGAACCAGAGTCCTAAACCCTACCTGTGCTCCAGGTTTTGCTGTCAGAAGAATGGGGTTCCCATGCATGCCCCTAAATCCGTTCTCAACACGCAGAGCATAGCAGAGGTGTTATGTGTAAACATGTACATAACGTATTTAATCCAATCGAGGGAATTTTACAATGCAGTTACTCACACACAAGCTTGCACTCGAGCACACAGATGAAACATCGGCTACAGAGGAGCCTGTTCACAAGTTCTTTTTACACAGAAATGGCACAGTTGGCAACACCTCCACGTCATTGTCTTGGTTACCATCTTTTATTATGCTCAAGTAACTCAAACTATAAAGAACAGGCTTATATATTTTAGTCCTCAAGAGGTGGCCAATTTTTATCTCCTCTGAACCAAATTTAACTGGTGTAATTCCAAGTAATTACTCTAATGTAGAAAATGAGAATAGATCCAAGTGTGTTTATCTCAGCCCTTTCTGAATAAATCAAGTTTTATCAAATCAGGCATTTCTTATTTATTTTTAAGTAACAACAGCTTGTTTTCAGCTCTCAGCCGTCATGAGGTTGGTCTAAGAATTTCTGCTGGCACAAGCCTCAGAATCTGATAAAGCACTTGTATGGCACCCTACTGTTCTTTCCATAAATATTCAAGAATAACCCCAGAATAATCCTATTTTTCTCCACAGCCTGATAGCAACACCGCAGAAGGACGTGTCACCCCTAAAGTGCTGACTGACTTACTGGGAGAGCTGTGACACACCCTGTGTCGCCCCCCTCATCACCCACAAGCATTTCTACGGAAGAAGAAAGTTCTGTTGATGACAGTTTACCCAATGTATGAAATGTATACACAGAAAACACGGGTTATATTCTCTTTCAGCAGACCCAAAATAAAATCCATACCATAAAATCCACCTCCCAACCACAGGCACGCCGGAGAGGGACTGATGGGCTTTCATTCCACTGTACCTGGTTTATTAGGTGCATGACACACCGCCCCTTGCCCTCACCCTCTGCCAGTCACACCCCTGCCCTGACACAAATACCTCATTCACCGTGGGTTGGAGCCAACCCGCTCCCTCAATGCACCGTTTAAGGAGCCCCTCGACGTGCTCAGCCCTGCAGCAGCCTCCAGCCTGACAGCTGCTCTTCAGGGCTGCTAAAACACGAAGGATGGGTGAACCACCAGAAACCTGGGACACGATGCTGGGAGAAGTGGGGCGGAAACAACTCATCCCTTCTACCTGAAAGCAGTGAGACCTTTGCCATCTGATGCCACCCTTCTGATGGATTATAATTGTTCTTTCTCGGTCTGTTGGTGTTAATCTTAGTCCACGGGTGGTGTTGAATCCACCTGACCAAGCCCTTGGCACAGATGGTGCCCGCAGGGAGTTTGCCGCAGCGCTGGTACCGAGTAACCCTGGAGGAGCCGCCAGCGCGATGCTCCTCTGCAAGAGCACCCCAAAATTGGGAGCTCACTCATCCCAGCGCCCTGCCTGAACACAGGGTGTGCTAACATTGCAGGGATCCAGCAGGACCCATCTCTCTTCTCACACTCCCTGCTGTGGTGAGCTTTTCTCTGGGCATCCGCCCTCCCGCACTTCCCTTTCCCCCAAGCAAAAACCAGGACTGAGCATTTTTGACACCCCACATGGCCATCACAACTGACACCTGGGAAGGACTCACCGGTAGGACTCACAAGTCTGTCAAACCACACAGCAAGGCAGAAGGTGAAGAATAAACCCCAAAAGCTGAAGTTTTCCTGTCTGTTGGGATGCCTCAGGCTGGTAAACGCCCTGGTGCCGCATGGCAAAGCAGAAAGCAAAGGTGTGTTGCACAATCTTGGTCCCAAACCAGTGTCAGGCCACAAGAGCCACAATAATTTGTAAGCCACAGTAATTTGTAAGCACACTCGCTCTGATGAGTTTTGTGCTAGCAGCATCTTCAAACGACATGAAAAGCCCTTATCCCAGGACACCACTTCAAAACAGGATCGCCAAGATGAAAGCTCCTCCACAACTCAGCTCCTCTTAGGGGAAGAAAAAGGCTGGGTTCTTGTGTAAAGCCATTAGTGAGTGCTAACAAGAGCGAGGGTTTAGTTCCACTCCTGAGCTTTTTCTGTCCTTCTAAACTTAGAGTGATCTCAGAGAACGGCTGATGAGGCTGAGCAGGGTCTGGGCCTCCGTTTCCTGGGGACAAGCAGCTGCCCCTGACTTGCATGCAGGAGCGCATGGTCAGACCTGATCCCAGCAGATGTGCTGGGCAAGAGGTTTGGTTCTGCTCTGCCAAGGCACTGTGTCCCTCCCTGAACCTTACCTGACCACGGTCCTCATCCTCCTAAACCTTTTGAGAGCCAGAAGCTTTATCCACCTCGTACTGGGAACTTAAAACCACTGGCAGACGCATCAGATCGAGAAGATGAAAGGACCACGCAGCTGGACTGCACTCACAGCACACTCGGCTTTAGGAGGTTGTTTCTTCTGAGCCTTGACTAGCAAGACCCTGAGTGAATTCAGAAACTACGGGTATAAGCAAAGAAGTTTGGGTTAAATCCATTAATCCACACAGGACACTGCCCAGTCAGCAGGTTACACACACTGCCACGTCCTTGCAGGAGTGAAGTAGTTTTAGAGGGTTTGTCTTTGTGGGGGGATTTGGTAACGAAGTAGGCTCATTGCTGAACATGAGTTGGAATTTTATTTTCTTTTACAAAACTTAAGTTGGAGACAAACTGAGACTTCACATTAACCAGCTGATGGGTAGAAGAGCTACCCATCACTTTGTATTAAGCTTTTACCTTGCCGTAGTTGTCCTACATCACCTACACCTTCAGGGTGCCTAAAGCACTTCCATGACACTCATGCTGCTTCTGCAGCCACCACTCACACTGGAGCAGCCAAATCCCTGCTGCTCAGAGCACTCTTTAGATGACAGCTTCGTCCCATCCCGAATCCAACTCATACCTCGAGCAGGAGGCTGGTGGGCACTGCTGACGTACAGCAACGTGGCCGCCCGTGCCCATCCGCTGGCTATGTTGCCTTACTGCCTTCGTCCTGCTTCTCCTCCCTCCAGCACAGCACCAGTGAGCACCATTCAAACAGCAATACATAGTTAATCGCTTAACTACAGAACTGACAGACCTGGCATAAACCCACTTCGCAGCTATAGCCGGTGTGGATCGTTGAGCAGCTTCCCCAGTCACACCGATTTAAGGGAACCACTGCGGATAGCCCTGCAAAAAAGTAACAGAGAATTTAACAACATGCTTCTCTCATATGGTTTTCTACAGATCTGGGTCATTTCTCTCACTACAGTGAATACTTCTAGTGTTCTGCTAGGGCAGAGCTCCTTCCACCGAGACATTGCCCACCGGCAGCCACTCGTTCTAGATCAGGTCTGTCCGCCGCACTCAGAATGGGACCCTGGTGTGACGCTGCCTTAGAACGGCAGAGGATCACCAACCCAGCACCAACTTAAGGTGGTTGTGAAAAACATGTCCTGCCTGGCAAGGTACCTCTGCTGGGGTAGATTCCCTGCCTCCACATTTGCAGCATGAACTTTTAGACTGATTTTATTTTTTTTTGGGTCATTTCAATGTTTTATGTTGTCAGTGGCTGCAACGTTTTGCTTTTAACTGGACCTCCACATGCTCTACAGTCACATTTACCAGGCGATGAAACCGCAGCCTCAGACTCACCAAAGAACAGGAGAATTAAGAGGATCCCCAGGAGCCAGACCCTTCCCTTGGGTTTGAAATCAACTACAGCCAAAAAGCATTGCTTAAAAAAAAAAACAAAAAAAAAAACCACACTTGTCAAGCGCACTTGAACATGTGGCCCTGTGAGGCAGTTAACAAGAACAAGGTATTTTAAAAGGATGGAGCAAACTGCCTGGGAATTGTAAAACACTGACGTACCTGTCACAGGGGTTTATCACAGGTGGGCTTTGCCCAATGGTTTTTTTCTTAACAAAAAAAAAAAAAAAGGAAAACCAAAACATAGAGATGTAACTATCAACTGTCACCACATCCCTAATTCCCCAGAGAGAAAGACTAGTAAGATTAACAAAAACTCTTCAGCTCTCTAAAATAATACTTTAAAGCTTTTAATAACCAAGATTTTCTCACTCTATATATATATATTTTTTTTTTTTTTTTTTTTTTTTTTTACTTAGAAAGCTATTCAGACCAGCCCATATAGTTTCTGGAAAGCCGACAAGGCACTGCCACACTTAATTTGAGATGTTATTCAATTGCAAATTAGACTGTACCATCCAGGTAATATTACCATAATAAATCCTCTGGGAACTTCACATGGCAATCATTGGTTCGGAAGCAAAAACTTCAGCTTTCAGGAGATAAAAAAAATAAAATTGCTGAGTGGTTGGTTCCTCCCTAGTACAGCGCAGTTACACATTCAGACAAAAACCCAAACTACTGTTACTGAGGAGAGAACTTGCTGGAGTGTTACTGCAAGGGGGCAGCCTGGCCGCCAAATTAAATCCCACAGCAGGGAGCAGATGGGGTCAAGGAGCAGCAACACATTTGTTTCAGCTTTGTACTACACAAATAATTTGTCTTTTCTGTAGTTCTTCTATCAATATTCCGGTGCCACTGCAGTTCAGTATGTTTGTACTCATCCTGCCAAAAAAGCTCAAGATTTCTTTGAATTCGTGCGCACCATCATTACTATTGCAACCTATTTCTGCTGTAACTTGGTGAAGAACACTTTTCTTTCCCTCTATCTTAAAAAATAAGCCTTAGGGACAGCAAAAGGACAGCTCACTGCACTGTTCCTGAATTTCCTTCCCATTGGAACAGTACTTGAGTTTTAAGAGACAGCCAAAGAGCCTTCACTTCCATGAAGAGGCCATCGGCCAGTTTAAAGCTCTACACATTGACATGAAGAGGGCTGTTTAAAGATGCTACAGTCAGCCACAACGGTGAAAGAAAGAAAAACCCCAACCACCCCCAGCACAATAACCAGAGCGTTGCTCTAGTCTTGATACACTTTTTTTCCCTGTACTACTGATTTATTTTTATAAATACCAACAAATTGATACTGTTTTGGCTGGCTGTATTCTACAAAGAAAAATAATACCTCTTCACTAAGTTAATGGAACAATTCAGTCTCTGCCTCTGAGAGTGCTGCGGCTTTTGCGTTCTCAAAAAGCTACAGAGAAGTATTTCTAAAATGACAAGACTGCATTTGTACGAGGAGGAATACGTATGTTGTAAGGCAGTGGCAGCGAGAGCTACAAGAACTCGTAAATCAACCCTTGGGAACAAATATCTGAGTTAGAGATAAAGGAAATCAGAAAAATCAGTGGGTTTGGTTTGTTTATTGAAATATGAGCAGCAGTATGCAAAAAACACCTTTAAAAACATAACATAGCAAAACCTAATCATTTTAAAATTAACAAAATAAAAAGATGTTTAGAGTTAAATGAAAAAACCTCATTGCTAGGACTGTGTTTCCTACAATGTAAACAAAAGCATAAAGGTTATGCTCGCAACAGACACAGAAGCAGGTTTATGGAGCAGCACAACAAAGCAACACAATGTAGTGATCTGGTGGTTTGGTCTATTGATTTGGGTTCAGAATGGGTGACCTTCTGAAACAGAAACTGCCAACGACCACAGGAAGTCACATCTTTCGAAGCAAAACATTTAGAAAATGTTTTGGGTTGTTTTTTGTGGTTTGTGGTTGCTTTTTCTTTCTTCCTAAAAGCCATCACTAGCAACACTTCAGGCAACTAAATATCCTGAAAATAATTATTTCAAATGCAGGAGAAAGCCTGACACATTTTAATGCTCCCTGGACTTACACTGCAGGAGTATCTGCCCACAAGTTGGCAACTTCCACACTGTAACACTGGAGGGGGGTGGAAGTCATAGCTTTTAAAACAGTTCTATACCAAATCATAGCACAGAGGCTGTTCCATTGTTCTTTTGACAAACGGGCTGTGCTGATAGATTTGGCTCCCATCGGTCAGTCACACTCATAAGGCTTATTTTGGTCCGACAGATGCTATAACCCAGTGTCGACCCTTCACGTACAACTACTTCACGCCTAATGCAATTAAATGAACATAATACTTACGCAAGGCACGGGACTGGCTGCCAGCAAGGCTGACGTCCTCTCAGGAGGAATATCCAAGCTACTATCTTAGTGACTATAAAAGCAAACTCAGGAAGAACTTCAGCATGTGCCTGCTCTAGGCCCTTTGCTGGCATTGCCAAAGCTGTTAGTTCATGTGGTGGTTGGCACAAAGTAGAAAGATGCCCGAAAAGAAGAAAATACACTACAAAAGCCAAAACAGTTTTCACTGAAGAGTAACATTCAGTCTAAGCTGGGCTACACTGGAAAGGTTTCACCTTCCACTACCACATTACTAGCTGATTCCATTTCTCCATCCCTCCATCTAGATTGAGAAGTGACTTTTATACACAAGTGTGCTGCAAGAGCAGCAGTGCTCTCTGCTACCACTACACTTAAAACACAGCTAGGGTCAAGCTGTTCTCCACCCAATCCACCCCTGTGCACTGGTACCTGAATGTTGTATCAGCAGCACAGTTACACAAACGTGATTAGGAACACCATGAACCAGCAGCACAAGAAGCTCTTAAAAAGTCCTACTTAAAAGGAACAGAACAGCAGAACATCAGCAAATCTCACTGGGTGTGCTCCTGCAAGCCCACCCTGCAGCACCAGCAGGCACGAGGAGATCCCCAGCACTGCGTTATTACCGCTCAAGAGCATGTACACGAGCAGAAAAGTGCCAGAGTACTTTAGTACTTAACGACAGCATCAGAAGTGGGTTAACTGGATTTTATGGTAGAAATTACGGTTCAGTGCATGGGTAGCCAATCTAACCACAACACTAGCACTAAGCACCAGCTCTGGCTCACGAACACCCACTTCAGCACCCATTCTTGAGTCATGTAGTTGGCCACATCTAAAAACAGAAGTGAACACAGATGAAGCCAGGTGAAAAACATTTTGGATAAAGTAAAAGCTTATACCTACAACTCAGATCTTTCCTTAATCCAATGTGCCATGACACTTATTATAAAAGCTAGTTGAGAAAAAAAAATCCTGTAATGTCAAAGATATGTACTCAGCTACTCAACAAACGTCAGGCCCAGGGAGAAGACAATAGAGGCCTCATCCTCCGGCCAACTGACTTCGCATATCATTCAATCAAAAGACCCACCTGAGGGTTGCAGTTCCAAAGAATGAAAGAGAAGACCCCAAAAGGTGAGCAGCAAATCATGTTATTCCCCTTCTCCTGAAGATGTCCTTATTTGTTCTTAAACACACTTGAGAAACTGCTTAAAAAACACCCAAAACACCAAGTAATTTAGAAATTCCTGTACAAGAGAACATTGGGGTTCTGCAGAAGTGTTACAGTTTATTCCTTTATGGCATTTCATAAGAAACATTTTAATGACACGTAAACAATTTTATTCGTTTAAGATCATTTGTTACTTAGGTACCATATGATGTGTGATTTCCACGTTTGAGCAGAAACTGTCATTCAAGAGAAGACACAAGAACTTGCGTGAGCAATCGATGTCTCAGGATTGCAGTGACTAACTGCAACACATCTTCTAATGAGTATTTGCACTTTTAGAGTTTTCAGCCTCTCCCACTGAACCCTTCTCTGAAGAGGTGTTTGGGAAAGAGAAAAAGGAGGGTGAGACAATATAAAATACAATAGGTCTTTCTCTGCATGCAAAGGAATTTTGTATATAATTCATTTCTAATTCTCTTAACATTTCTTTCAGCCTCCTTTTTTATTAAAGGGGAAAAATACTCATACATCATTTAACTGATTTCTTTTAGTGTTTAGTACAGTGTTTAAGTTCTCTACGGAGTAATACAACAGCACAGTCAACAGGATTCCTTACATGTGAGAGAGAAATTTCATCGTCATATTAATGCAGTCCTTCAATCCCATAAAGCTGCCAGCTACCGTTACGGGTCTTCTGACTGAAACTGCCATCAGGGACAGGATCAAGACCACTGTTTCATGTAGACTACAGAGAAGTGATTACTTTTGGTCATTACCAACAGGTCTGTATTAAATTACATGATCTGCAAGTAAAAGCTTCTGCGTTCAGTTACTACTTTGCTAAGCCACTCACAGTCTTCAAAGAGACTCAGAAACTCATACAGAAAGTGAATTAAATACAGTGTAATCACTAATACTGCGTAAGGTCTACCGAGAGATTAAAAAGGCCTAGCACAGATCAATTCGACAGGTAAAATAAACAGCTAGAACACCAAAAGAAAACAAAAAACTTATTCCTTCCACAAAGTAGTAAGCACTGCCATTTGTACTAGTAGTGTTTATGTTAAAATAGAGAAGGGTACCTAAAAAGAAATAGCCTTGGCAACCAAATCCAAACGGCATGAGTGTAAATCAAAGCAAAACAAGAATTACTACTCCAGAAACGTGCAAGATGTTTTACCTTGTATCAATTACTATTTAAAATGGTGGTTAAAAGAGATAATACAAAACTGAAGTGGGAAAGGGCTAAGAACTGCTATTCTGCATTAATATACAGTGTGTTTAGGACAGCATTTTCAAATAGACAATACAAGTGTTTTTACACCACTCTGGTATTTGTAAAAAAGTATATTTCATGTGTACACTTAAAAAAAAAAAAATCACATTGTTCAATCTGAGGCAAGTTAGCCATAATAAAAGTCTAATTTTGCTTACGACAGATGTCAACCTTAAGATGTTAAACAATTATGCTAAAAATACAGCTTGCAAACAGGAGCTGCACCTGTTCAAACCATTTCATAAACGTTAAAAAAGAACCCCAAACTATGATATGTATTTATTTTCTGAAGTCAGTCTTCATAATTCTTGTCCCTACAGGACAAAAAGAAAACAATTTTCCAGTTAAGACATAGGCCTGTTTGAGTTCTAGGGGAAGGAGGGGAAAAGCATTCTGCATTTTTCAATACTTTTTCTCCCTTAGGGCTCAACTGTCACTTAAGCATCACAAGAACAAATTGAAATGTAAAACTGATTAGCTATACACAATGGAATTGGTCACAAAGGGATTTAAAAAAAGAAGTTAAACCGTAAGATCCATTCTCCATATAGCTCACAGTATCCACACTGGAAGTTTCTCTAGAATTAGAATAAGTTCGCTAAAAATAAGGCTGAAGATTGAATTTCAGCACTATGAAACAGATGAGATGGGATTAAGAGGAGACCCCATTTGTGTAAGTACTTTATCCAGCCACTGAAGGGGCCCATGAAGATGAATTTCTATCCAGCATGGGGTGCTTGTGACATCTTGTCGGTGATATTCAGCGCCCCAACCCTATAAAAAAAAGGGACAAAATGCAATCAGTCAAGTTGAGGACATGTTAGTACAGTTACTTTGAAAGACAAGCAAGAAGCAGAGGACCATATTCTAAGAGACTTATCTGAAAGTAACTCACCATCTAGCAACACTTATCTGAAGGAAGAAAACTGAGGTTGGAAGGAGTGGGAGGGAAGATGCACCTGGAAGCCTGAATCAAGTCTTGCCTGCTACAGATTTGGAGCGGCTGTGCGTGCTCCTCTGTGGAGGACACTGCTGACTCAGGAATGACTCCTAGCTGTGGCTGCATCTTTCTCCTGTTTCTCCCTCCTGCTCCCTTATCCTCTACACTCTCAAACCAAGCAGCATTTATCGTAAGTGACAATAGAAACAGGACAGCTTTTGGACAAGATGCACTAAAACTCTGGAAGGCCCAAGTCTAGACTCCATGTCAAATCCAAAACAGACAGCCTCTTGATTAAACAATGTTGAGAAAACACTCCTGTGAGAGGAACCCCACAGTCTGACTTCATCAATTCAAATCATGTCTTCTTTCCATAAGCAAATTTAAAAAAAAAGTATTAAGCTCTTTGAAGGAGCTGCTATTTCTTCCGCAATCACTTATGCTCCTCTACTCACATTCTTTTAGCGGTCTTGTAGCTCACTTTGTTCCTTTAAATTTAGAGCATGAGCTCAAATCTCCCTTAATAAAATTATAGCAGCCACAAAACACATAGCCAACATTCGACACAGCAACCTGTGCTCTTCCTTTCTTACAGCGATTTCCCTCTCCCCAAATTATCTATTTTCAACATACTTCTCACTGAAAACAACCACATCAGGTCAGAACAGCTTTGCTATGTTGTTTCAGCGCTAATGCGATTACTGACGTATACCCAAAGTGACAGTAATTTCAATGCCCTCAAAATAATTCATTTACCTTTACAAAACTCATTCGAATGGTGCACATTTTGGTGAGCTCATACACTGCTTCAAATCCATGGTTGACAGACTGAGCTAAAAGCTGAGCGAACTCCTGGTTGTTAAAAATCTTCAGACTGCATCCACTGGGAATCTTGCAGACAGTTGTTGGATGAAAGCCGTGGTGGTAGTTGCAGTTCCTGCTCTGTACAAATATGCTGCTGTCACTTAAACACTCGGCATAGACTTCCCCACCAACATAGTAGAGATGAACTCCTTGAAAACAAAGATGAAAACATTTCACATCACTTTATTTTCAAAATACTGTACTTAATACAACTCCCTCGAAATCAGAGACAACAAAGTTCATTTTCTGTTCAAGGAGCTTCTCAGAAAAGCTCTTTTGCTCACACTGTAACATGCTTCCTTATTTCCAAATCCAGCTCCCCTACCCATCAGCCACTAGATGTCCTTCTCTCATCAATTACAGAAGAGAATGAAAAAACTACTTCCCCATGTCAACAGTTACTTCAAGACATTTTCCTAGGGTACTTAGGTGGATTTCAAAACTCTGGTTTTGTAAAACTGGTACCTTCTGCCTATGAAATTGCAACAGAAAGAAAAGTGTGAGAAGGGGCAGGGATAGACAGGAATGAGAAAATATATCCATAGTCTGCTCTGATATTCAGTGTGTTTTATCAGGCAAAAGGAGTGGTGAGTCCAATTAGTTGCACAACTTAAATACCATCGGACTTTACAGACCTTCAACAAAGCCCCAAGATTGATCACATTTGCCTGGGTTCAGCTCTGTACATAAGTCATTCCCTCCCTTTAAGCTCTGAAGCCTATGTAACAGTTATTGACTAAAAAGCTGCTGATCCTTTCAGCACCCAAACACAGATTCTCACAGCTACTTCAGCTGAGATGCCTCCTTCCTCCCCCCAGCACTGCCCCCCTTCTCCCACCCACCACCGTTACATGGCTGGTACACAGTTCCCTTTAAGTCTCCCTTGCAGTACTCTGAGAATCTACTGCAGACAATCCCGTGGTTTGCCAGATGAGGCTGCAGCAAGTCAACACATGCAAGTTAAACCTTTCAGACAGCAGCAACTGCTGTGAACACTGCTAGATCCACTGGGGACTAAGGTAGGATGAAGGTTACGTACAGGAACCATGGACTGCAACAACTATAAACAGCTGTCAGAAAATCTGGGATGGGCAAGAAGGTATTTTCACAGCTCAACTGTATTTATTTAAAAAGGCAGCAACCACCACTTGCTAGCTCACTTCTTTTGGAATAGACCTTCCAAGAGATAGCTGAAGAAAGATACCTGGTATCAGTCTGAGAAAAACACCGATACCTCAAAAATGACCCAAGGCACAACTAGAAGTCACTTATGCTCGCAATGCTTCTACAGAGAAAAGCTTAGCAAAGAGGATGGGGCAGTTTTAAGGAGAGAAACCATCAAGATTTTTCAAACAAAATCCATAAATAAATAGTATTTTATCCCAAAACAATCTTAATTGTTCTCAAAACTGTTCCCATAAAGCAAAGTTTTAGTTTAGTAATTAGTATTAGAGATGTAGACATTTTAAAGCTCACTGCAGTCAATACTATTCTACGTACAACATGACGTTGGATCTCTGTTACATTTCTGACCTTAGATTTGTGACAAGATTCCTCTGCCAGTACCACGGAAAGGGATAAGCCCAAACAAAAGAACCTGACAAACCACCCACACCCCAGAAATCAGTTTCTCTCCTTTATAACGTGAAATTTGCTCAGGCAACAGCATTGCAGAGCCAAGTTTCCAGGAGATATTAATATAACTTGTAGTCTCTGAATTATCTGCAAAATTTTCATGTATTTATAGTGGTTGCTGATTAGAAGACTCTTCGGGAACAGGATGGGTCTTGGAAGATGTTCTACAAGCAACTTTGATGAAACAATAATCAAGACCAACCACATCAAATGATCTTAGGTGCTAAATGGTCTCTAGATATGTGCAGTAGAAACAAGATTCTCTTCTTAGGTCTGAGGTACAAAAAAGGGGACATTCAGAAAAGGAGCTCTACATTTTAAGAGAATCCAAGCACAATCCATCAAAGACAAAACCCATGCATCTCTGTGTGCTATCAGCCACACAGCACAGGAAAACTAGAAGATCTTGCAAAACCTGCTGTCTCCAGGAATCCCTCCCACACACATACACACCCCATGGATTCACTCAGACAAATGAGCCCTTACAGTTTTGCATTAGCACTTCAAAGTCCTGCTGCCAGCTCAGGTAAGATATTTGAACATACTGCAGACAGCAGCGCTAATACCTCGCATGAACATCAAAATTAAAACAATCTTTGATACACTGTAAAGTGGTACGAAGAATTTGATTTAAGAAGTAGATATAACAGAATATCAGAAGTCCTGCAAGATGTTTCTTGGTGCTGAAACAGAAAATTCTACATTCGGACTATCAACAGCCATAAGAAACAAGCCCTATGACAATAGTTTGGTAAGGCAGAGGTAATATTTAACCTATTAGTGCCAGAAAAAGAAATGTATGCAATTCCTAGACTAAGTGGAAACAAACCCTATCTAAGCAATTTGTCTTCCAATCCTGGAAAAGTAGATAATATATCACAGATTACTTTTACTCTTCTTATCTGAGATTAACTATTGTTGCAGCATAGAGAAGCTGAAATACAAACAGCAAAGCTTTACCTTTTCCAATGTGTCGTCTAGTGTTCTCAATCGTTGAGTTGCGATTCACGTTTGAGAGCAAACCTAAGCAGAACCTGTTTTTGTTATTGGAGGGATCTGTAAACCCATCTACTAAGACACTTGTAGAGGATGCATGAAAAGCCTCCCCAACACGATTGTTTAACTCGTAATACACAATCGAACACCAGTGTTTGGGTTCTTCATAGGCAACAGGTTGAACATCTGAAAACAAGCCAAATGGAAATACCAAGTTAATTAAGTGTTAAAATATTAAATCTAGAACTGTAAAGCAGGCCTTCAAAACATCGACAGGGAAGTAAAAGCTTAGACAACACTTATGATGGGCAAGAACTGGCCTGATTAAGAGCTTAATGATTTTTACCGTCATGCGTTTTCGCTAGTCCATTGATTTTATAATTATTTTCCCATTTTAAGTCTGATATTAAATGAACAAAAAAACTACACAAAACCTCCCCAAATGACTATGTGATATCAAGTGAAACATGATTCTTCCGTCCACTTCTAAAAATTTATGATTGGTGTTTTGGGATTCCATTTTCAGAGCCTTTGTGCACAAACAATTCCAACAGCAGCCAAAGGGAGCAGAAAATGCTAATTCTGAGAGAAGTTCAGCTTGTTGTAAGCTGCACTGTGCACCTGAGGCTTTAGAAGGAAGAGATGCAAAT
This sequence comes from Bucorvus abyssinicus, assembly GCA_009769605.1. Lineage (NCBI taxonomy): Eukaryota > Metazoa > Chordata > Aves > Bucerotiformes > Bucorvidae > Bucorvus > Bucorvus abyssinicus. Next base: position 3,980,145 of record CM020041.1, on the reverse strand, counting down.
AAGCAAGGCAAGCTTTATTTCTCAATCCTTTCTGTCTGCCTTGGGGGACTGCTCCCACTTACCAACAAGGTTTACTGTGCCAGTTGAAGTTACTCGTTCAATTTGCTCCCAAGTTGTAAGCAGCCACACTAGGTTAATTTTGCACCATGCTACACTACTTACCTCTGGTAGATATATTTGGCATGATTTGAGGGATCATTGTATTGCTTGTGTCCATAGACTGAGAATTGTCCTGCCCCATTTGATCATCGGGGGGCATATATGCAGGAGGTGGAGTATCAGCTGCAGACATGAAAAAATAAGAGTAAAACTCAACAATTTAGAATATTTATTCATTCTACAGCTGTAAACACACAAAAATACTCTTGAATGAGAGATGTTGAAACATTTGGAGCCATTTTCAAAGTAATCTGAAGACAACCCAGTCAGCTGGCTTTACTGTAAACTCCTTCAAGAGCTTGATTCTTACCTATGGGACTGGTAACAAGATTAGACACTTGAGGAAAAACTAACAGATATGCTTTCCTCTTTCTGCCTTTTTTTCTTTAACAAGCGCACTCCTGCAGCCTGGCAAGATGACTTTTTGTCACTTCCACTTTTTGTCACAGACACATTAGCTTTCTTGCCTACCCTCTTCTCAGTGTTGAAAAGCAGCACAGAATCGTTTTGGTTGGAAAAGACTTCTAAGCTCATCAAGGCCAACCATTAAACCCAGCACTGCCAAGTCACCACTAAACCATGATCCTCAGCACCACATTGACACATCCTTTAAACCCCTGCAGGGATGGAGACTGACAACCCTTTCAGTGAAGAAATTTTTCCTAATATCCAGCCTAAACCTCCCCAGCACAACTTGAGGCTGTTTCCCCTCATTCTGTTGCTTGTTACTGGGGAGAAGACACCGACCCCCCACCTTGCTCCAACCTCCTTTCAGGGAGTTATCAAGAGTAAGGTCTCCCCTGAGCCTCCTTTTTTCCAGGCTAAACACTCCCAGTTCCCTCAGCTGCTCCTCAGCGCAATTGTGCTCTCGAAAGACTTGAAAGAAGCAGTACAAGAAATAACTTTATTTGCTGTAGCATAACGAAGGCCTAAACCACTTATTTTTTTGCTGCTTCTGCAGGCTGAGTTCATGAGGAGAGTGTGGATCTCTGCATTCTTCCCTTCAGCACAGTAGCCACACATTTATCCCCCATTTCAGAAATTTCAGTTATTTTTATTAAGTTGACATTGAAGGGGAACTTACCTGGTAGCTGAAAAGGACTCGATGGTCCAGAGCTGGCTGGGGAGCTTGGGTAAGTGCTGCTGGCTGGAGACGGTGGATAGGGACTGTTTGGCGAAATGGAAAACGGAGTGCTGTTGGGCTGCTGGAAGGAATCCGGAAATGTCGCGTTGTGTGGCATGTGTGGTTCGTTGTGGCTTAGGTTCCTGAACTGAACTAGCAGACTGTGCTGTGGGTTGAATTCGCTATGTCTAGGCACTAACACTGGAGGTAGAACTGAAAAAAAAAAAAAAAAAAACAAACCAGATAAACTTAGCTTGGAAGCTGAGATGGAAGGAAAGATGCAAATCATGAAATGATGAAAATTTCAACACTAGCTGGGGTAGAAAGAGGAGGAGGGGATCCATCTGACACGTCTTTATCCCACCCTCTCTCCTTTTTTATATTGTGCTTCATGCAAGACTCAAACTTCACTCTTGCAAAAAAACAGAGCAAAACCGCACTCATATTTCATGCAACTGAGAGCAGACCTTTTTTTAAAAAAAAACAAACCAAAAGCAGTCCTTTCGTGGCACACACCAAGTACTGATTTAGAAGTGCAAAACTCACCGTCTGTGAACATTAACAAACACAGCCTTACAGTCTGTATTACTACAGTCAGACTATATAGTTACATATAGTACTTTTCTCAAAAGACAAAATCTACACTACAATATACAACCATTGCTATGCTGGAGTTTTAACTTTTAAATCCAAGACTGCTGGAGTCTGGAATTCAAGCGCACTTGAGCCCTACTGCTGGTTGCCGTAGAGTTACAACCATCTTGCGGAACAACAGAAGTGACTTTTCGCTGGGCTTCCCAGAGCAGCATACTTCACCTCTCCCACTCGTAACCACAACCCTCCTCATCTTCTTCCATGGCAACATGCCTTAACAGCAGACTTGCGACCTGACACAAATTTGTTATGTGCCTTGCTCTAACTGACCATCGCTCTTGGTGCTGGTCAGCTCTGCTGCCTGCTAACAGGAACGCTGCATCCTGGAATTTACTTATCTCCTCAACTGATGTCACTCACTAGTGAAATATTAAGCCCTTGAAAGGTGGCTTGCAAGGTTTTTAAACAAGTTTCTCAAAGAAACTGAAATATTTTGATCACTGCTTTCTATTTTATTACAAACGAGGATTTTACCACTAGCTTTAAGGGCAGCAGGCTTAAGAGACCTCTGGGAGAAGTGTGATTTACCACAAAGAACAATAGCTAGTACAGAATGGACACCACACCTTCCCAAAACCCCTCTGGAAAAGTACACGTTCCTCTTCCAAACTCCTTCATACACCAGATGTAATTTGTTACACAGTACTGGAGAAGGAGGAGGGAGCGAACAGTAATTGGCTCCTGGAGGTTTTGTTCTGTTTTTAAGACAGCCACGTTCAAACATACCTGGGCTCTCCACCCTCTTGTAGTGGTAGGGATTGATGCAGACTTCCTTCTGTTTAGATCCAAAAGGAAATTCACAAATATCCAATGGCTTCAGCTCATGATGGCTTTGTAGGTCAGGCCAACGCCAAACCCGACAGTAAATTACATGGGGAAGGCCTTTTCTGTGAGAGACTTGAAGTCGTCCATCTAAAGAGCGGGGGATAGTAACACACTTGCTGGGCTGTCCTGGGCTGCTCAAGGCTTTCTCCAGTTCTTCCATAGCACCCTTTTTCTTTTTCAGCTTTTTTACCAAAGCATCAACAGCTTTTTCTGCCCATTTTTCCTCTTCATCTCCTTGTTTCCAGCCCAACAGACGCTTTACAGCTGGGCTAGTAAAGGAGAACAAACTGGCCATTGACGTCATTTGACACAAGTCTTCAAAAGATTTGTTGGGGTTTGTCTGTTGGGTTTTTTTGTTTATTTGATTTTTCAAATACAAGTCAGTGTATACCAAAAGCAGTTACCGCCACTGATGACCTGTATTATTTCTTGCAGGCTGACAAATGAACATATAGATGTCAGTGACGAAGTCTTCACATCAAAAATAATGATTGATTCCTCCAACCGAGTTCTATTAAAAAGATAAGTTAACAAGTAATTAGTAAAGAATGAGGTGAAACAAAAAGGCAGGTATTAAAAGAATCCCTGTTTCAACCCCAGCCATTGCACCTGCCTGTTTCAAAACAAAATTCCAGAAGCACCAGCACCTCACCCCAGAGCTAAGTAAGGTAAAATATGTGCATAGTCCCCGATTCTTGCATTAGTGATTAGTGGGGAAAAGGACAGCCAAGGGACCAAAGGGACAGCATGGTTTCTGTTAACAACGTTCCTTAAATCCATGACTTTCCTTCCAAAGACAATATGCTTTAAGACTGTATTATACCCCTGTCATGGTGCTTCACCAAAAGACTTAAACTCACTATGAGGAACAGGGAAGAGGCATAGTGGAAACAGTAGTTCCCCAGCCAGCACTACACTGAAGTACTCAGCCTCTCAAATGGATCTTTACTTCCCCAAACAAGACAATCCTAAAGCATCTGCTTGTTTCTGAGCTCTAGGTACCCCATGTCTTTTGAAGGGTATTTTTAAAAAACGAGAAAAACTGTAGATGATCAAAAGAAAACAACAAAACCAATTAAGAAAACCCCAATAAAAGCCCTAAACGAACCCTTCCCCAGCCACTCAGAAAGGTGGTCAACCTTTTCAGCTGGGGCTATTTTTATGCTGCGCCTCCTTATTATCTTTTAAGAAGAATATTTGAAGCACTGGCTATTTTTAGCCTTTGGCAAAAAGAAATTGTTTTCTTTTCCTGAGAAAAAGAGAGGGGAGGAGGGAATCATGCCGGAGTAAGTACTAGAAATGTGACCTTTACTACAAACGGCCTCAAAAAGGAGCGGAGCAGAACAACGCTGTTCAACTCGGCGCTCATGAATGGCAGTGTTTTCTACCACTCACCAGCTCTACTGCAAATCCTCCCCCCACCAACTTAAGGAGTAAGGATGACAAGAGGAAATGATGTGCTGTGGCAACGAACTGATAAGAACTTGTAAAATCCCTTGTGAATACTAAATAAGCAAGCATAGACAATGAGCAGCTGGCAAAAAGCAAGAGCAGAGCTAAGAGAAAGGATGTCAATAACAAAAGATGCTTCCTTTCTTGCTACAGAGACTGCCAAACAACATTGTCTCTCGACTTTTGATAAACCCTGGTGAATTAGAACACCTAAGGTATCCCGAGACACCAAATCTGCACTTAAGAGAAAAAGGTGGGGGAGCAAGATTTAAGTACCTCTGTGCTGGTTCTCTTAGGTTGCTACCTTTAATCAAGGGGATCTTTCTTCCTCCCATCTTTGATTAACTAAAAGTCATCTGATAAGGCTTTTCTAAGTGTCTAGGCACATTCACAAGCTCACTCAGACACAGGGACGGGTACTTTCCTGTTGCAGAACCGGGTATTAAGCATCCTCAACCAAAGATACTGCAAACATCCCGAGTCAAAGCAGTTATGGTGTCCCACATGCAACCATTCCAGATTTTCTGCTGGGGAGGATGGAAGGTGAGGAAAGCAGGGAACAAGCTCAAGGTTACTTGGCTACAATGAAGAGTATGTTTAAAAATTTACAGACACCCTTTACAGGAAAAAATCCATTTATTTCACACCATAGCTTAATCCCATTGGTGCTTCTTTGATTATTATGATTTGTTTCAGTAACATGGAAAAAACTGGGAAAAACAAAACAAACAGAAAAACTGTTTGAAGATCTTTCTTCCTAACCGCTCTTTAAAAACCAAAATGGAAAAGAAAGAAGTCTCCCACTGCTTCAGAAAGCCCTTACAAGAGGGTATTGCAAAAAAAAAAAAAAAAAAAAAAAAAACCCAACAATTATGTATCACTTTATTTCTTCAGGAATAAGGACAAGTCTGCACTTCAAGTACAATTTAGTTCCCTAGAACTATTACACACAAGAACCTTTGCACCCTTCACAGTAACAGGAAATACATAAAGGGAGATAAACTTGGCCAAGAACACAGACTAAATTTATTCCTTTACTGAGGATAAAAGTTTACTGTTCTAAAAAGTAAAAGCTGTTTGTAGTCGCAATCAACGTACTTCCAAGCCTTGTGTACATTCAATAGCTGTAAGACAGCAGCAATTGCTCACACCCCTAAAAAAGGAAATGAACCCACCTAGAATCTCAGAAAGAATTAAAAGCTTCTATTTTTGTTGCTCAGCTCTGCTTTCAAAGAACCTTAAGTATAACCAAGGCAGATTACACATCAGAAATATCTACAATTGAGCTCAAATGAGATTTTAAGAGAAATTTTTTTTGGTTGTGTATCATTTCAACATCATTTACCCCCAGGTATGCTCATGGAATAAACAAGCTAACTAAAAGCACAGAAAGTTAGAGGGTTCTACCAAAATGATGCTTTGCAGTAACTCCTATTTGTAGGGCAAGTGTCAAGAGAATTTTGATAAATGACTCTGTCCTATAAATTATGGTTGTAGAAATAATCTGCTTGGAGTAAGTAATGTAATTAAGTCTAAAAACTGTAAATTAGTCTGAATACCTGTCAACAACAGCAAAACCTGGTAGAACAAGTATTCCAGAACCATCGTAACAGATTTGATCAAAACTGTTTCAACTTCTTAAAAAAAAAAAAAAAAAAAAAACCAGTTTCCACATATGTGCCTGTACTATAACCATTGAAAAACGAGACTGTTGACGTTGAAAACTTCACTAGCCTTTACGGTAAATCCTTTCTGGCCACCCATGAGGCTTTCAAGCCTCTTCTGCTGAAACATATTTTTACCCGCTCAAGAAAACCGGGGACAAAAAAGGAACTTCGCAACAAAGTACTAATAGACTTTGAGAAGCACAAATGACCCTGCATTTATCTTATTATGGGCCTTTTGGAAGTTCATTTTGGAAGGTAAAAACACTGCAAGTGTACAGCTTTTACTTTTTCTTAAGAAAACAAAGTAGAATTAAAGAGCTTCATGAATTAGGTGCAGACTAAAAGCGTTTCCTTCTCTGGAGCTATTTAAGGTCACACAGCAGCAGCTTCAGGCATTTGTGCAGAAACCAAGTATTTTCATGTAGAAACTGCAACTAATGTAGGGTTTTAAAATTTCTGAGCGAGTGGCACAAACCACATTTAGAGCATTTACTTGCATTTGATGTATTTTCAGCATCTAATTTTTGAAAGTAATCATGTCATCTGCTAGGAACAGCCTCACCAGATCACCTATATTTACAGTCAACTTCATCTGAGGCTTTAAAGCACAGGTTATGAGCTGTGAGTGCAGCACAACAGGGCACTGCTATAAGGTTTGAGCACACAAACAAACGTTTTAAAGAGTCACCTTTTCGTTCATAGTGAAATGAATTACTTGTATTGTTGCACCTCTAGACGCAGCTGGTAACAACCTTCATTGGGAAAAAAAGTTTTCTTAAATTTCCTTACAAGGCAGAGGGTCTATTATGCATTCCCTTCTTTTATTAAAGCACTTTTCAGCTCAGCTACAAGAGAACATCACCTGAAAAGTGTGTTATGACATTTAAGAAAACCAGTTACAAACGCTCTTTACAGTGCGAGTGTAAAGCATGGCATGGGGCAGCACGAGGGGGCTTTTAATGGGCGTGTATAAAAGGAAGTAATCACTGTATCACAATTAGACTTTGGGGCATGACTATTTATACGTTTAAAATTCTTGTTAATGACTACAGCAAATGGAAGGAAACCAGTTGTGTGAACAGGTCCATTGTTTGAACCCCTTCTTACTACCTCATCAAGCCAGCCAGACTGAAACAAAGCTGGCTAACAGCAGAACTTACAAGTTACAGTTCGGTTGTGAATATGGGAGAAATAAGCCATGTTTCATTGACCATCACTAATACTAAGCAACTCAATGACCTTTTGGTTCCTATTCTGAGATTTTCTTAGCCTACTATATTAACCAGGCAAGTTGAGCAGATTAATTTGATTCGCTATGCAGGCATCTTCTCCTGGGTGAAAGGGCCTGAGCAAGATTCACAGCAGAACAGATCAATATAAAATTACATAGAGTGTATTTATTTTAATGAGACGCACTTTTTATGCAACATGTTCTGCCATCAATTTCAAACTAATTTCCCACCTGCAAAAATCTAAATGTAAAGTACCACTAACCTGCTTAATTTACTTGTTTGCAAATGAAGAAACCTTCCTGTAGCATCATGCCCCATCTGAAACAAGGAACTTCACTGCTCATGATTAGAAGCTGCTTCGAGACTCAATTTCATAACATAAGCAAACCACCACTTAGAACCAGCTACACAATCAGCAGTTCACTAGAGCTGCTGCAGATTTGCAGTTAAAACTGTGCTTTGCAGTCAGCTCTTGTGCTTAAACTTTATTGCCCCTTCAAACTTAGAAAAGCTCAAGTATTTTGACTCCACACACACATTAACACATCCATACAAAAAGCTCAAAAACTCCAGTATATTACAGCATATATGCTATATTCCGTTATTAACATTTTCTTTAAAACTATCTAGAATCACAACCTCACACATCAGTTTCACCTGGTTTTATTAAGGTCCTCCTTTCCTTATAAATTTCCTGACAGGAATTGTGTAGGATTGTGCTTGGGGTTTATGATCATTTTCCCAGATCTACACCTCACACTGCAGCCTAGCACACGGTCCCAGGCAATGGTCTGCACGAGAGCCTTTTCTTGAGGACAAAGAGAGAAGAAATGTTGTCTCCACAGTTTTTCCACACACATCAAAGAGAAAACAAAACCTAAGGTTACACAGTGGTTAAAAATCCTGTGTAATAAACTTGCAGGGACGCATATTCCATACCATTGTCACAGTCTCTCAACAGAAAAGATTTGTCTTCAATTATCATGTGCAATATCTTAGCCACGAAGAATATCATCCATGATACAACTCATTTTTGTTCCCCTCCTCCCCTTAAGGGTAAGTAAAAGATAAAAGGACATTTCATAAACAATATCAAAAAGGAACATGTGGTATTCTCTTATCCAAACACCCATCCAGTTGGTCAAAATCAATGTTACCACTAAATTTCTTTGCTCCAAACACCCCTTGGTAAGGCAATATATTTCACTAATAACACATGTACACAAGAACCGAAGTGTTTTCACATATTTTACTAACCATGACTGCTCTCCAGACAAAAAAAAAAAAAAAGTATCGACAACTTCAGAGACAGCTTTTTCACACGCTACTTGTTCTTTTCATTTCCACATCTGTACATCATCTAAGATAGCTTAAAAAAAAAAGTGAAGCATTTCACTCTGTCAGCTGAGAAGTATTTAACTATCACTCTCTTAGAAGAAACATAACAAAAACTGAGGCCAAGCACAAGCAGCAAGCAATACATCGTACAGGGAAGAACGGGAATCATAAAAGCCATACAGCTCAGACAGCAAAAGCAATGCTGCTGGTTTTTCTTAGTGTCTCCTCAAAAATTGCTGTTACAAAAATAATACAAGTGACAATATCACAGAAGAGGTCCAGTCAGAAAAAGTTCACTAACAGAGCTCCGCTGCCTTTCAAAAGCACCCTCACTTCCAACTGATGCCAAGAAAACCTCAGAAAAAGTGTAACGAAAGAACAGTAAGGTTTGAGCTTGTTCCGCATCACGGCAAAAGTGGAGTTTAACTGTGATACCGAGGCGGGGAGAGGGAGGGAGAAAAACCAAATACTTCCCAAGCTTAAAAATGTTGGTATCTATTTTGTAAGGCATCCACATAGAACACAAAAATCCAATGCTCCCAAGGCCCTGGTCTCTGCAACTACTATAATTACTGAGCAACTAGCTTTTGTAGAAGTTCTCAAAACCTACTAATTCTGCCTTAGAACCAAAATCCCTCTGCCTTAAGCGTTCTGTTAGAACCGTGCATTTTCTCACCCTTCTTGTTTCAGCTAATTGGCACTTCCCAACAGAAGCATTATGCTGAAAAATGCCATCACCAACAGCAGTCAGCATGTCTGAAAGTCAGCCCTGAAACTGCCTGTTTTCAAGGTTATTTAAGATCTACTCTAACCGCACCAGATAACTACAAGCTAGCATTCATTTCTTAATTACAATTACATACCAGAGCATCACTAAATTACACTAAACATGAAAACAAAAGCCTACATGTCCCTTGGTAGGTTGGTGGACACAGATAAGGAAGTGGGTGATTTGGAACAACCTCAGTACTACACCTGGAGAAAAAGAATGGGAAAATAAAGGACATCATTTACTTTTCACAAACCCTGAAGTATGTTAAAAAATTAACAAGCTGGACAAAGCCTTAAAAAATGTAGATGCTCCTATGCAAGATCTTCATTAAAGAATAAGATCCTAAATACTGCCGCTAAAAGTGTGAACTGGCAACAAAAAGCGTAACTTGAAAGAAGGGACTGTCCATTTCCACAGAGCTTTAAAAAGAAGAAGAAAAATAAAGACGTATATGTGTGTGCTGTATACGCTGCCACTCCAACTGAATTGCATTAAGACTGTGACAAGTTCACAAAAGCCGCAGGATTTGGAGGGAACACTGACAATAGAAATTCAGGGAGCTTTTTTCCCCCCTTCCACAGAATGAATGAATGGCAAAGTATTCTAAATTTGTCAGTTTGTGACATCCACTGACCCAGAATTCAGAGACACTACCTCATAGCTGGTGGATCGGTAGCAGCGATCCTGACAAAGATCCTCTGTCAAGGATGACAGTCCTGGCAGGCTCAACCTCGGTGGTAGGTCAGGAGGGATACAGACTTGGCAGGCGGCGAGCTGCACCTCGCCAGCCCGCACTGGTCAAGCACGCTTAAGTGCCAGCCAAACTTTTCTACGTGGTCACAGGAACACGGCTAAAACGGCTCCCAGAAAAGAGCGCAGGAACTTGCACTGCAAAGAAGTCTTAAAACACTCTTCAACTTGCTTTTAATGAGCTGCTTATCAACTTTAGCCATGAAGTATCTAAAGTGTTCACAGCTCACACAAGAACAAATCTTTCAATTCTGAGCATGAGCTCCTTTACCTGTTGCCATTAAAATGTTATTTAAAGATTTTTAAAGAAACACTGACACATTAAAATTTATTTCAGCAAATCTATCATAGACATTAGAAGAAACTTGCATCTTAACCAAAAAACCCACCACTTAGCTGGCAGGGAAGGAAGATACAGAATTGCCACAGCAGTATTTCTGCAGGTAGGTAATGCAGCCAAAGACTTCTCAGAGTTTTCTTCAAAGAACTATAAAGAAAATACAGAAGACATCTTTCTGAAATTAAAAGCGTCCTATGGAATATTAAAGATCGCAACATATTTTGCAAAGACCATTCGAATAAACCCAAAAGTTACTTAATAAAGCATAATCACTCCATCTTGAGAATTTCTTCCAGCTCAGATAACATTCCATCATCATGGAAACTCTGCACAGGAGATCACCCACAGCTACAGTTTCTTCAGCTTCCATCAGAGGTTAAAACTTCAAATCTCAAACAAAAAACACCCGCCACAGCTGTCCACAGCATCATGCCCTTTTGTGGTGACCTTTTGTCATCAAGAGAAAGAAATGCAGAGGAAGCCTCTCTTCCTCCTTTCCCATTTCTCCTCCCCACCACAACCTTCCACCTTGGGCTTCTGCTAGAAAAGCTTTCTTCAGAAAAAAAAAAAAAGGAAACGTCTCCCTCAAGTGTATTTTCTCTACATTTGAAGGTAAAAGAAAGGCTTGACAAAGGCAGGTACCCCATAAACATGGTTTTTTTTAGGTTTTGTTTTGCAAAAGTAAGTGCCATCAGCACTTAGCAGCAATTTCAAGGCCAAGTGAACAAAATTTTACTATCAGAGGTAAAAGTAAACCATTATCAAACAGTAGGGATTAAGACATTAAGTCCAACAGCACCCGACACAGACAAGGCGCTCTCAAAAGTTACAACACACTAATTATGAAACATCTTCAATTAAATTATTTGCTGCTTCTATTAACTTCCATTACCACCAGCTGCCAACTTCATAAAACATTACAGCTTTTGATGAGCATGGGCACATGTCTGCCAAAGGGTGTTTGCACCTTCCCCCCTGCTTTTCTTCAGTTCAACTCTGTGATTCCTCAGAACATCAGAGGGATATTCGGCACAGAACTTCCCTAACTGAGCTGTGCCACGGATAATGTTTGTTTCAGTTTCAGCATTTTAAAGCCACCCATGAAAGGTGGATTATCTGAAACTAACAAAGGGATGAAAACCAGCAAGAGACTTCATCTAAAACCATCACATACTGACGATCTAATTTCCCATGATGAGGCCAAACTTACAAGCTGATGCAAAAATTGACAGTTATTCCTTGGAGACTCTGTTAAGCAGAGAGCCCAAGTCATTCACTGAGTGAATTCTCTAAATCCCTACAGACTCCACCAAAAGATTCAACAACTATTACTGAACCTATTCAGTAGTATATTCAACAACTACTGCTGAATCAGTTCTTCTCTACCTCCTTTTACTAATACCTTCATTTAATTAGCTGAAAGTCACATCAGAATCACCACAACTGGAACCGAGCACAGATCACTTGATTTCCAGTCTTGTGCTTTTTAACCGCAAGCCCATATTTCCTCTATTAAGTTTACAACGCACAGAAAACAAAAATTGCCATTCTAAATCACTTGAGCAGCCCATCTGTTGTCAGGCAGCTGTCAGGAAAGGCCGAGGCGGACAAGTGTGTGTGTGCCCCAGCATCGGAACGCGCCTCTTTACCGCCCGGTTTGAAACATGCGGGTTCGCTCCTCTTCCCTTTGGTTTGGCCAGGCCTGACTCCAGTGAAGAGTTCCTCGTTTTAAAAAAAATTTTAAAAAAAGAAACAAAAACCACCGAGCCTCTTACTAGCATTGCAACAGTTTGCTCCTCCAGTTACGTGCACGGACTTATTTTTAACGGCACGGAGCGCGTTTCAGCGGCCCAGCAGCGCGCTCCTGCGCTCCCCTGACCCTCCCGGGGCTGCTCCTTCCTCCACACGCCGCTCCCCGGCCCCCTCCCCCTCCTGCCGCCCGCCCCTCCGGCAGCCCCCGGCCCGGCCTGGGACGACCCAAAGCCCGCCACCGCCAGGCCCGCGCAGCCCGGGGAGGCCTCGGTCCCTCCAAGTTACCGAAAGGGCGCGTTTCCCGCCCCCACCCCCATCCCCGGGAACACGAACCATAGCGCCCCGACGCCGTTCGGCGCTCAGGAGGCGTCGCTCCCCCCGATCCCCACCACCAAAATATTCCTCCTTCGCTGCCCTGACCCACCGGCATGGAGCGAGGCAGCGTCCCCGCCGCGGGTGTTCGTGAGGCTGGAGGCGCCGGCTGGGCCGCGGCCGCCAGCTCGCAACAAAACTTTATTGGGAGCCCGCGGAGGGTACAGCGGCGCGGCGGCGCCGGCGGGGCCAGCGCCGGGACCCGGATGTACGCGGAGGGCGGGGAGAGCGCGGGCGGGCTCCTGCGCGGCGCGCATGCGCAGCGCCGCCGCCAGGAGGAAGCGGACGCGGCGGGAAGGGCTGGGTCGCGCCGGGCCGGGCCGGGCCGGGCCGGGCCGGGCCGAAAGGGCCCTCCGGGAATCCAACCTGCACCCGCAAAAAAAACAACAAAAAAAATGAAATAAATAAAAAAAGCGAAATGTGCAGGGTCTGTGGTCGGAAAAATCACTTACCCCAAGGCGAGGGAAGAAAAAATTCTCCTCGAGCTCAGCGCGGTCCCGCAGTGACCCCCCCTCACGCCGGGTCCTGCTGAGGGCCCTGATGGCAGCCGATGGGCGAAGGCCGGCGCGCTGCTGCTGCGGAGACCCAGCACGCTCTCCCGCCCGCAGCTGTGTGCTGGTTTCCCGGCGGCTGCCATCGGCCCACCAGCCTCGGCCCTTGCGCTTGGGGGTTGCTGAGCGGCACTGGTTGAGTTTTACCTGTAGTGCTGAGGTGCCGCTGAGTTCCTCTGGTGACAGTGACTGAAAACATGGTAAAACTTGAAGAAGCGGTGTTAGGAGTGATGAGGAAGGGCTGTATGTCGCACCAGGATGGGGCGATCTCCTTTTCTTACAGTTTGCCTTCATTGTGTGGAATGGGAATGAGCGCTCTTCCCTCACAGCTGGTGTTTGAACAGCACAGGAGGCAGTTTCAGAGTGGTACCGGGCCAAAACCACCTCCAACTTGCCACAAAACTGCCTGACCTTGACTAAGCATACTGCAGGCATAACTGTTCGCTTCATGTCCTTCTTAGTTGAGTAAATGGATTGATTTGATTAAAGAGGAATTGGGTTCCACGCCATGACACGATGTCAGAATATACATACACGACTGACTTCTGGAGCTCCAAACACCTGAATTTCCACTAAAGCTTGGAGAATGTGCTGACTCCCAGTGAAATTGATAACAAAAATCAGTCGTCCACTCAAAGGCCTCTCCTGGCAGGGAAGGGCTGGCAAAGTCTTCTTTCCCTCACGAGACACCTTAGAGCAGTGCGTGGAAGGCGCTGCTCTTCTTCCCGCAGTTCCTGAGCAGGTGGAACTGCTCGCCACAAAGGACAGCTGAGGCCCAGACTCTGGTGGCACTGAGAAATTTGTCTTTATATGGGCCACTGGGACATTCACAATTCAGGGGAAGTATTTCACCCTTCAGAGTGCTGCTAAATCGGGGCCTGTTTCAGAGGCACAACGGAACGATACTGAATCCTAGTCTGATCCAACACAGAAATTCCTACAGAAGAGTTTCTTCCTCTGGCAAAAAACATTTGTGTCAGGACAGATGTACGAGTCGAAATCATTCATTTGTACAAAACTTTGTATTTCTGATGTCGGAAATGTAACTGCACCGTCATGCAGCAGTTAAAAATCTGGTGTACCAAGTGCATGTGGCCTGGCTGCTGAATCTTGCTAGCAAATTCCTTTGGGGAAAAAAATATTGGAAACAAGCAGATGTAATGAAAAGTGATTTTGTATATACATATAGATGTGTGTGTACAAATATGTGTGTAATTAAGCTAAAAAGAAACCACATGAAACCTCATGTTTTATTTGTGTAAATTAAGAGCGAAACATCTATCCAAAAAAAAAAAAAAAAAGGCAATTTAGAGTTTGGAGAAACAGGCAAAAATATCCAGTGAGCTAAACTGAAGTTTCCATTTCAACTACATTTAAGCTTTGAAGAAATTTTCTTCTAGTTCAGGACTGTGTGGCTCTTGATTATTTTGGATGTAAAGCAGTTTTGAGCCCCAGCCTGCTCTGATCAGGTCTATATGGAGGTCAATTAACAGCCCTACGGGGGATCTCTACTAAAGTTCACAACAGCGGTGAAGGAGCGAGGCTTGGGTGTAGTTTAGTGGTGGAACAGAGTTAACCTTTGGGGACCCCTCTGTATCTCTGCACCAGCAATTGTTCTGCTTTGGCCAAGCCGTCCAAAATATGGGACAAAAAAACACCCTGTTGGTCTTTTTCCAAATCTTTTGTGTAACTTAATTAATAAACCAAGTAACAAACAACAAATTGGCAGCAGGCATTTGAGGTGTTGTTCATGTGCCAGCCGTCATGTCTCGGCGAAACAAAATGTTCTCTTATGGAGGAGTTACAAAACAGTTGGATGCTGTCAGATGGAGCTCCAGCGCAGCGTTGTGCTGCGCTTTCGCCGGCAGAGGCTATGGAGTCCTAGGCATGAGGAAAGCTGAAGGTGTGATGCAAGTGCATGGGAGAGGACAAGGAAAACTAAGTTTTCCAAGATAAAATTTTCCAAAATGTTCTCGATTTAAAAACATGGGTGAGTTTGACACGTCTGTTGCCAGCACCCCACTCCTCAGAAAGCAGGGATTTTTAAACACAGTATACAGACTGCTTTGGAATGTGGTAGTAATGAATGTCATCTAATGGCCGAAAAAGAGTTTTCCTCTCTTTTTTTGCACCATTTTGCCACAGACTAACGTTGAATAGGCAAAACCCAAATGCTTAAAGTCAAGCTGTCTCCATCTAGTCAACGAGACAGAGTAAAGGACAGCAGAAATGACATCGGCTGTCTAATGAGTGACTTCTGCGTAGCCCTACGGTCACAATAAAATCAACAACACTTTCACCACTGGCTACTTCAGATGTGGTTTCCATCACTTAACTCTCCCGTGCCATGCTCCAGTGGCTCCAGTCTAATAACGTACCGAGTCAACTCTACTAACATACCGAGTTCAGTAAAAGGCTTGTAACAAGGAGGCTCGAGGCGTCCTCAACACGGTTTCCTGAAATCACGTGATTTCATGAATTCCTGAATTTCACAGCTTAGGGAACCATCTTTTAGCGTTGGCAAAGGGAGATTTTCCAACACGTAGATCTGTGGCTGTGATAATCCAAGGGTAAGGGATGAGCAAACCTTCTGCTTACCTGAATGTTTTACTTATTAATTGTCTGCTGAGATTCTGCAGTGACAACTGCACATGTTGGCACTTTTGGCCCTGCCTTGTAAAGTCAACTAAAGCACAAGTACCTGTCTCACATTCCTTTGTGCTCAGTCTAGTGGCAACGAGGGCAGAAAACTGCCTTCTCGTCATCCTGCGCTGCTGAAGGTGTTTGATTTGGAGCTGGCTGTCACCTCGCGGTCTGATCGAAGTACGAAACAACCAGCAGAAAAACTGCCCCCGGTTCGAATCAGGCCTCGTGTGGTTGAGAAACAACTGTGACGTTCAACCAGTATCTTAAATTACAGTATTTTCATTTTTCCCTCCAGATTTTGAATATGATCCCTATGGCTCTTAATGAGATTTTTGTTTGGTTAGAAAAGAATGGTTTGAAAATCAAATAGATTGTTTGAATTATAAGGAAATAGTATTGAAAAAAAATGCGTTATTATGAAACTTTGGCCTTCCTGTGACTTATGAAATGACTGTATTGTTCAGCTGAATACCCTCTCAACTTTCTAAATTGCTGGGGGGAGTGTTGTTAAATATATATATATATATATATAAAAACAGTTACTATGTCTCTACCCACATTAAACATTTGCAAAGGCACTTTATAACTATGTTTAAAAATTCCTGTAGTGTGAAAGATGGCTTGGATATTTAAACCAAAAAACCAGAGCTGGGGGGAATGGATGGATGCCTCAAGAAAGCTCCACTCGCAGCTGTCAGCGACGAAGAAATGGGGGAAGGGGGAAATGCTGAGAAAGGAATTTTTTTTTTTTTTTTTTTTGGCAGTGAAGAGAGGAACATGCCATCCCTGCTTGAAAAGTTTCAGGGTGGGAAAGGCTAAGGAGGGGCTAACATACTATACATACCTTTACGTATATTTTTGAGGCAGAAAAACAGCGTTCTGTTTGAACAGAGGTCAGCAAGTGGAAAGGGAGGTGGCGTTCGCTCTGGCCATTTGGTCTTCTGAAAGAACCCCGCAATTTAGGGCACGCCGTGAACAAGAGCAGGAGATGGTAAGTCGCTGCCTCGCAACAGGGAGGCCACACAAACGTTGTGTACATCCGATCGCATAGGTAAAAAAAAAAAAATGAAGTTTAGAGTCAGGAGGAAATCTATTGAAAGTATTTCTCTACAAGACCCCTGGTGGTGTGGGCTCCAGTGAAGCTACGCCTGCTGGCTCACAGCCTTTGAATTCTAGGAGGAGAAATTATGTGCCCTGTCATTGTTCCAGCCACACTTCTAGGTACCTCGCATGACTCGGCTCACACAGCAGCACAGAGGAAGGGAGGGAAAAATCAGTCTTGTTTCCTGAAGCTACAGGTAGAAGACATTAACATGAAATTGTAGCCCAGGAGAGGAAAAGGCAAGCCAGCGGTACGCTTCCCAGTGGGTTTAAAGCTGCAAACTTCTCTTCCTAGACTGGAAGAATAAACGAGACATGGAAGTGAATACTTGGAGCTTAGAAACAAAGATGTTAAGGAAAGGTTTTGTAATTTTTAGACTCTGAAGAATAGAAGTGTAAATATATTGGGGATGGTATGTCCAGTTTGGCAGATCTGAGAGTCAACTCAGGGTGCAAAACTGAACACGCAATTCAAGAAATAAATGTCTGAAAAAAATATTAAAAAGGCAAAATCCTAAGAAGGGGAAAAAGGCACTGCAGGAAGACGTGTAAGAAGTGATGAGTAAGAGAAGCCTTTGCCTGTGACCATCGCAAAGTCCACATCAGAGTGTGAACCCTCTTTCCTGGACACTTGTGGCCAGAGTCTGGTCAGAGCAGAGTACTGCTAAATTGTACCTGCTCCTGGAGTGGGGGGTGGAAACCTGCCCAGAGGACTGGGAAAAATGTCCCAGCCGATTAACACAAAGTAATACGCTGCGCTCACAGAGGAAACGATAAAGAGAAGGATTCTAAACGATGTGATTCCTTTGAATATTCCTCCAGTGCTGCTGTTTTCCTAGACCATCCCCCAGCTTGCCCTCACCATTGCAGCAGCAGTACACAAACATGCAGTGCTCTCGTTCTTCTCAGTCAGTGATTCTCAGCTGTTTCCAGAACCTGACCTCACACGGTAAGTTCATTTTCAGGAGTCTGACACCCACTACTAAGCTCAGAAGAAAGAGAGCTCCTACCTCCTAAAAGCTGTCCGCACCACCCAGACCAGATACGTGTGGAGAATAGAGCTGTTGGACCGTAGAAGTGGGGTAAAAAAGGTAGTATAGAAGGAGAATGAGTCTAACATCACTGTTAACTTCCATGTACCACAACCATGTGATCACTATGAGCTTTTTGCTTTTATGAAAACTCTGTTCAAAATTAGCCATGAACAATATTGTGTCTTATTTTCTTAAAGACTTCCTCCCTTCTCTACCACGCGTTTTATGTCCTACACTGTCAGCCAAACGTGGAGCCTCCTGGCTCCACGTTATCTCCTGCATACATCCAGTTTCTCCTAGAGCTCGTCACTCTTCAGCCCAAGCGCTGTCTTCTGAGTGTGGTCCCTTTTGGAAGAGACAACCCTTTGGGTGGGACAACTTCTCGCTTTGGGACAGTGAGATCTAACATGCAGCCTCACGCGCAACAGAACCATCTGCTGACACAGTCAGAGCTGGAATTCCATTTCTTGTAGCAATAGTTGGGACCAACATCCACAATAACTGCGCACTGAAAACTTGTCCTTGTGGCTCCATAGCCAAAACCACAAGAAAATTATTTTTAGCGCAATGGAGCTCTAAATAGTGGAAGCACTGAAAATTTAGCTTGCATCATGGGCCAAATTCTTCTCCTGGTTACACCCACCCTATGGAGAAGCCTGAATATAATAAACAGTCTGAAAGAGAAATTTTAAAAAAGGGAGGGGGGGGAGGAACTTTTGCTTATGAGTAAAATCAGTATTTTAAACTTCAGGAAAGGCACATGTCCTCCAGCGAGTCCTCTGGAAATAAGGGAAAGGGGAAGGGGACAGCTTGAAGTCAAAGCGATCTGTTGCAGCAGTGGTACCTATTACCATGAAGATCATTCATCCCCCTGTGTAGGTCCAAACCACCCCTATAGCTAAAATTCTCTCCAGTCAGTATGCAGATACTTCTGGCGTAGGCCAGTGAAAAGGACACTGAGTTTATCTGGAGAGAAGAGGCAGCAGCCGAGCGTGGCCTGTGAGTAACAAATCGGGTTTTAATAGCCAGACCTACACGTAATTACTCACAAGCCAACTTTCTAACAGCGCTTCTGTCACCTCAGGATTTCACAACACCGAACAATTAGCGATGGCAATGCCGAGTCCTCCAGCTTTCTCAGGCAGGAACCGACCCGACCTGACTTTCTCCTCCTGGCTGCATTTCTGCCGAAGTCCCCACGTCACAGGACGATGGGCCTTTACAACTCGAATTTACATTTTGTGGCACACTTAGGGACACAACTTCTATTTCCACCCTCATAACCAAACGGTTGGGTTTAATAATTTCCTCTGCAGCATCAAGATCTGCATACACAAGTATAATAATGTCTGTTACAAAATTAAAGTGCTTTTGGGCACAGAGTAGAGCAGGTTTTGGACAGCATGTTGCAGGCTATTTGCTTCTCTTTGCAAGATTTCCACAGAATTTTTATTTTGCTTTCTCTGCTTTTTGTTAGGAGGACAGGGAACGGAGTCATTTTCTAAAACAAAAATTAAAACTTTTGGGAGAAGCCAGTAAGATAGAGAAAATCACAAGATCTTTGCTTTCTTATAATAAAAAATGTTATTTTTTGTTCACTGTTTCATAGTTGATGAGTTTTCTTCTGCTCTAAGCACTGCCCTATGACATACGTTTTGAAAGGAAATAGAGGAAGGAAAATCCAAAGGCAAACAAAACATTTTCAATTTTGGTTCCATTTTACCAAACGTGAAATAAATTGGGATTAGTGTTACTGTCCAAACACCTTCACATGTCACACAGTAAAGGAAAAAATAAGTCCATAAAGGCTCCAGCTGCTTAGCTGGGCCCCATGTAAGGCACTGGCACTAAAATAGTCCACAACCCTAATTACAATTCACCACATCTTGGGAATGACATTTAGGATTCTCGAGGCGCTTTTAGATAATTTTTAGACTCGGCGGCGAAGTTCAGCTGTCGCGAAGTCGGTTTTATTTTGTAACAGATTTTATCCTTTGGAATGTTATGTTTGGATTGAGCTGAAGATACGGAAAAATACATGTAATATAGTTTGCTTACCCGGCTGAAATGCAACTCCTAAAACAAAGCTGAAACTTCTTGTCCTTTAATGTTCATATTCCAGCCTGTGCTTGCCTGTAGCTATTTAGATTTGGGAGGGGGAGGTAGAGGAGAAAAAACCTCCCTCGCTGCATTATTCCGACTCCATTAGTGTAGCCAGAGAGAATTCCTGCGCTCTGAGCAGTAATTAAATAAATATTTAACGCTGCAGGATTTAGTTGGAATCCCGAAAGTTAACAATAGCCTCTGCTATCGGTGTCGCTATCTCAGGGGTTCTGTTTTCACAGGCGTATATTTAGATCTCGCCCACTTGCATGACAAATAGTACAACACACACACACCTCCCCTAAAAAAAAGAAAACAAACAAGAAGCTCAGTAAAATCTGGAAACTTTTATAAAGTGACGCCATCTCCGCGAATCTCCTTCCCTCCGCTGCAAACCGTACTTCAGAGCTTAACGAATTAAGTGGCAGGCAGGCGCTTGTAAGAATAAAAAGACAACCAATGACAAACGAACACGGCTTTACCTTCCAGCAAATTACTGCAGCTCCATTTTCTGAGCCTGGCGGCTTTCGCTAGCTCCCTTCCGAGTGATTTCTGTGCCTCTCTGGCTCGCTCATGCTGGCGCAGGGCGGCTGGGGAGGAGCCCTGCGGAGGGTCCCCAGCCTGCCGGGGCACAGGGACCGGATCGGGTAACACACCCAGCAGCACACCCCGAGCTGGCTGCGGAGAATTCAAATTCCCACTTTAGAAACTTTCTGCAATACTTGTGTGTCAAGTCTATTTTTGCTTCCTTCCTTCATCCTGTAATAATGCTCTTGGGTCTGATGCAACGCAGCCATCTTTTGTGCCGGGTCTCTCGTGCAATCCGTAGATCAAAAGCGCTTTGCCGGGGTAAATCCTGCCTTTGCCGGAGCTGGCTGATCCCTCTTGGTGAATAATTTATCTAGTTTGCAAAATGGGAACAGCTACAATCGCAGTTTATTGACGCTTTGCATTGTCTCTCGGCACAGAAAGAGTTCTCGCAATCTGAATGCATTTAATGGTTATAAATGTGTAGGTACGTGTATAATACATATAGATAGATGTATGTACACATATAAATGTATATATACACATTTAGGGCATTCAGGTGGTGTATCCGTTCTCACATGCACACCCCCTTCCCCTGCAAAACAAACCAGTTTAATTGGGATAATGTCACTTTTCCTGTAAAAAATACAGAGTGTGAATGATCTTCGTACCAGGCTTTCTGCGATTGCCTTTACCCCGCTGTGTGCATACGCGGAGGAGGCAAAAGCAGAGTCACATTTACAGATGAGAGTGCGGGTCTGCCAAAGACATTGTCCTCTGCGAACCTACTGAACTAAATGCAATAAAAGCTGATTAGTCCTGTTGACAACAGAGCTCATAGAGGTTTCAAAGTCCAGTTCACAGAACAGTCTGACAGCTGCACGCCCTGGGAGAACCACTTAGAGGATAAAATTCATGCGATTAGATATGCGCAGAATCAAAGCACTTCTAGCTAAAATAATGAGAATGTTGTGATTACATCTAATCATTAGCCATTGGTCTTCACGAAGATGACCAGAGTTGTGTCTAAATGATCCGCTCAACCCTCTCAAACCCTAGTTCATGAGAAACCTTGGGTCTGCTTCACGCTGCAAGCCTGAGTTCCCTTGCCAGAGCTCCACTTGTCTGGCAAGACGTGAGCCAACAGTGGAAAGGAAGGTTCAGAAACCCCTGGTAAGGGAAGTGGAATTTCACAGGTGAGTATGTACACATTGGTCCTGCTCAACGTATTGCTGAGTGAGCTGGAGAAGGCAGGAAAGCGAAGATGAGGACTTGGGGTGAAGAACTGAAGCAGGAGTTTGACATATGGAGTGGGAAACAAAAGGCAGATGAAACTTGGCATAAATATAAATGTAAAGTTGCACACGTGGGAGTGAAGTCACTTCCCAAGACGACATTCTCTAGTATGCGATTACTCAGGAACAATATTTTATAATAGTTCGATGCAGGTGGCGAATGCATTTTGGTCACCAAGGTAGTGTGCTGAGTGTCAGGAAGTGCTACAAAAGGAACAGCAAACAAAGCAAAGATCGCTCTGACGCTGTGACTTCCTGGCGTACCTGCATCGCAGGTTCCATGCAGAGGGCCAGCGCTCCATCCCAAAAAGAAATACTACATCTGGCAGAGGTACTGACAAGGCCAAAAAGAGTGATCTGAAGCATCAGCTGGGTGCCATGCGGGGAATGTCTGAATAGTCTCTTCCATCTGGAAAAGATACAGCTGAGAAGGGATATTGCAGACATCTGCAAAAAGCCCACGAGGAGGAGGAAAGGTGAAAGAAGGCTTTGTCTTCCAGTCCTGGAGGAGGTGAAGGGAAGCTTAGCTGCAGGCTTTTGAGAAGAAAAAGGTGGTTCTCCACACAAAGTGCAATAAGGGGTTCAAATCTGCCACTGAACATTGCAGGCACTAAAAGTTTACATGACTTCAGAAACCAAAACCAGCGGCAGAGCGAATTCACAAAAGAAGAACCCATTAAAGGCCACTAAATTTGAAGAGGCTGACCTCTGGCTCCAGAACCCCTTCAGCTGCAGTGATTGGGTGATACCCCGGGTCTCCCTCTCCACCTTTCTACGAACACCGCTACATATTGACAAGTGACACCTACAAGTGTGTCTGTTCATAGGAATAAAACTCTCCTGGTCAAGGGCTGAGCAATGGGTTTTGCTCAGTGTGCCGCTCTGTCTCTCTTGGCATGCTCAGGACCAGAGCTTCCAGTCATGAGTTTACACTATGTAACTCAAAAATGCATTAATTATTCTCATCTACATTAAGAAACTATTACTAAGAACTCCACATGAGAGGTAATTTAAATGGAAGCTTCAAATTAGTGAAGCTTCGGTGTGGTAGAGCTGAACTCTGCAGAGTTTAGAGCCCAAAGCAGATAAAGCCCGAACTAACCGTATAACACCTTTTCATCCACATTTTTTCTATCGTTATGTACAGCAACGAACACTGTGTTTTGAAGCATGAGTCTGGTCTGTTCCAGTGATACCAGAGCTGTGCAATAATGGGGAACTTCCCTTCATGCCAAACAGGAAAAATTAAAGGCTTTCTTACATCATCTGAGAAGGGAAAATGGTAGCGGGGAAGACGATCATTCGGCATTTGAAAAGTTGTGTTTCGATAGAAAGGATCCTCTTAAAACAGTAATGTAAATGAGGAACGTCTAATGGAAAAGTCATCTTCAAAACTTGTGATTTGACCGTGGTGGAACGGGATTGAACTTTTCCATTTGTCCATTCTCCTCCTTCCCTAAACTAGCAGTAAAATGCAACGTATTTCACGAGGTATTTTAACAAATTTATACATGTCAATTCATGGATTCAGGGTTTCTTTGGTCCAGCTCAAAAGGACAACAAAAGACTTGAATAACTAATTATTACGCTTTCTAAGAGACAGGCGTTTTCATTCCTGTTAGAAATACAAAGAAAATGAAGTTCAGCTAGAAAATGTCCTGTGTCCACAACCAGTCAGCTACGTCAGTGGCAAGTCCAGGGCTGAAATGTTTTGTTCAACCCCCAGTTTTGAATTCCAAGGACTAACCGATGCAGAGGATGTGGGGTGTAAGAACACGGAGCAGTTGTAGTTGCTCTGCAGTTCCCACTGCCCCCGAAACACTGCCGCTTTGGGGGTTCCTGGAACAAGGAGGTGTTTCCACTCTAGATTACCAAGGATGTTTCTAAGAAAGCCACACAATTCAACTTGAAATCAGCTCTTTCCTGCCTTTCTTACACTTAACTCATCACACCCAGATTTTAGTATTTGTGTTCTTGTTTCGAACCTACTCTGCCAATTTATTATATAAGCAGCGCCTTGATCTTCATTCTGTCAAACAAATTTTGTGGAAAAACTCTGATTTTGGTGCCGGTTTTTATTAGTGGGATAGTTGGAACTGCTGACAGAAGGCTATAAACCTTGGTTCTCGGAAAGTACTGATTAGTGCTTACATTTAAGCATGAGAATAGTCTCTGTCTATCCAGTGAAGTATTTATGGCTGTGCTTCACTTTAAGCACACGCTTCCATTCAATTAACTTCATTTTAATCATGGGCTTAAGTGCTTTGCTCTCTCAGATAATAAAGACCATTGGCATTTCATTTAGCTGGCTGAGCTTGTTTTTAAGTAAATCTCGTACTCTCAAGCACAAACTGAGAGCACAAACATGCAAAGAAGAGTTACCTTTTTGCCTAAAGACAGAAAATGATAAACCGAGTACCTTTCCAGTCCGTGAGGGGAAACACCTCGGCGTGGAACAGATTTTCATTTCCCTGATACCATCATATTAATTGTCTGGTAGAGAAACGCTGCCTTGCAAGAAGAGGTTGTGCCATCTTTGATCTCCTTCTGTACCTGAGCGAGGAGAGACAGAAGCGTTATTTTCCATTGAAATGAAGAACGTTTGTTTGCTTGTTTGCTAGACAAAAGCAAATGTCTTTGAGACATTGTGGGCCATAGCCTCACTGGATATAAATTGGCACGTCTCTTTCATTCCAAGGGAATTAACGCTGATTTTACACCTCGGAGTGCATCTCGGAGACTTTCCACGTCATGTATAAACTTGAATAGAGAGATTCTGTATCATGAGGTGAGATCATAATATGCAAGTGTTGCACAGACATAGAACTATGAGGTCTGGGAAAGCTTGACGGTTGCTAGTAAATACAGTATGGTCTGGTCATTAAGTGGGACCAATTGTTTATAAGAAGAATTAACCAGTTGGTAGGCAGAGCCAAAAAGCGCTTTTTTTTACCATGGTTCTCCTAATCAACAGCTTTTCCCCGCTGAAGCAGTAAAATGCAAAATTATCGTTTTATTAACTCTTACGTGGCTCAAAAAAACCCTTTCGGACATCATTAACATTTGATCTGTTCACCAGAGAAGTGAGCATTTTAAAAAGATGTAAAAGAATAAGTGAAAAAATTGAACAGAAACCAGCTTATCCCACTAGCCAGAATATTTGTGATGCAGATTGAGAACCAGCATAAAACGATGACAGTTTTACCACCATTCGATTTTAAAGGAAATAAATTGTGTTATGTTGTCAGAGTTACTTCAATTCATGTGAAATAAAAGATTTTCAGAATTTTTTAACACTGTTAGTGTTTATGGAACCAAAGCAAAAGCAAACTCAAAAGGACTGGAATTTCTGTTTTCCGTACAAAATAGTACATCGAATGCATGTAGCATGGTTCCATTTTTATCTTGTGAACATTACTGCAATTATTTTCAGATAAGGAAAAAGTGTTCCTAGTGGAAGAACAACAATGCTGATTGGCTATTGGGAGAACTTTGGGCAGGAAACCTGGTACCCTCCAACCCAAGAATTTTGAAAACTTTTGAGTGATTCATGACCAGGAGAGAGAGCTGAGAAATGCCACCGGCTGCTGCCCTCTGCAAGAACTGGGAGGTGACTGGGGATGCCAACACCTGAAGCGCCACACACACCTCTGAGGATATCCCCAGCCGAAGGCAAAGCCATCACTCGCACCATTATGCACCCCAGGGAGCTGGTCCAGCCCGGAGAGGCAAGAGAGTGGACTTTCGCTCCTGCAGGCCAGTATTGCTGCAGGAAGGGAAGGGGAATGATGATGAAGTGAGACTACGAGAAGCTTGCAATGAGCACGTGGGGCTTCTCTCAAATTACAGCATACTGGTACTGCTGCTGGTGGCTCCAAACTTTATGGACAACAAAAATGCTGAGTGGGATGGCTGCTTTCCCAGGTCCTACCCTTCACCCGACTGACAAAGAGCTTTTTCTACCTTGAAGAACTATCGGGTTTGGTTTGCAGAGCTCTGTCTCTGGCTGATAGCTTCCCCTGCCTGCCTTTTGTCCTTTCCACTAATTTTTGCAAGCTTTGCCATGTATAAGACCTAAATATATTATTTAGTCCTTTCTTCTAAAAGGAATAAACACAGCGTCTGGGGACAGAATGAGTTCAGGCTGTTCAAATTCCTGACATGGGAAAACCTGTGGTTAGTCAAAGATAATCCTGTTATTTCCACCGGTTTTACAACACTATAACGATCACTTCCCGTGGGGTGGATATGAAGCTGCATCAGTGTGAAGGGAGAGCAAAGTTAAAGAGTCCCAGCCTCTGAGTACAGAAGGGCTTTTGGACCTCCATAAAAGTTCACTTCCTCGTTGTAAACGACAATAATTCAGGACAATTCTTCCTGGGTTCTTTGCATTTAAACATCAAGTAAGATGCAAGGTCTCAGAAGTGCTTTCTGTCTGCGCTGGAAATCAGCAAAAAAAAAAAAAGCAGTCAGAGTTAATAGCGTCTTTGGAGCAAATTATCATTTACAGCCAGTTCGCCATTAATGTGTACCTGAGCAACCACTGCGAGTTCATAAAGTTCAGTGAATTCAGTAAAATTTAAATGAGATTATTGTATATTAAAGGTTAAGTCATACAGGGCTTTTTATGCAGGCAAAAGCCTCGCCGCTTTCTTTCTGAATGGGGCCTGATTAACGACAGCAGAATTCAGCTCCGTGTTAATGCGCCATTTAGTGCCCCACTTTTGCATGCTGCAACGCGACGTCTGTGCCCGTTTCCTGTTCTCAGTTAAATCGTGAGCAAAAGGGAGTAGATTGAAATGGCACATTCCAGTACCCCTCGCATACTCTTGCTCGTAAGCTGAATGGCCCTTTTTGTAACCCAAAGGTCCAGAAATGGCCTCCTCTCCCAACTGGAGGTCTTTTTAAAATCTGGCTTCTAAGATTCTTTGTGGTAGCAGAGAAAAAACACCACGGTCTATATTGATGCTCCGCTTGCAGATTGTCCTTTATCGCAAGGGGCACAATGCGCTGCCCAGGCTGGTGCGCGGCCGCGCGAGAATCATCCATTTTTATCACTTTTGGTTATTGTTTCCTTCCCTCGCCACAAATATTTCCCACAGTGCCGCTGTTTTCTCTTGGCCTCCTTACTCATCCAAGCTCATAGTTTGGGGCACACTGGGCATTCTGTCATGCTTTTTTTTATGTTCTGGTAGGCATGAGAGCACTCAGTAGGGATTCCATTATGTTTTAGCACTTGTGTTGAAGGGTGAAATAACTTCGCAGCCTGTCAGAGGAGTGATGCATCATGAATAGTTCCTTCTTTATTCTACATATTTTTATTTAAACATTCTTAACCATGTTTTTTAACAAGCTGCTTTCACTGTACTAGACTGTCTGGAGGAGGAGGATCTGTTTTAACTTCCAAATGACCGTGAAAGATTGGAGGGAAGCGACAAACAGAAGCAACTCTGTATTAAGTTATCACACTTTTCTCAGGGCTCTGAAGCTGGAGAGCCAAATGTTAGCAAAGAGTTTTTACCTTCCTTCAGTGTTTTGATGCATTTGTTTTTTAAAATTTGCATTGTTTTCACCCAAGTATTGATTTAATCTCAAACTTTGACAACTTTGTCTCTTCTGTGATCTCTTTGAAGACTGAATGTGTCAGAATTTACATGGGCAGAGCAAAGGGCAAACCAGCGTCAAACCCCACAACGTCTGCGTTCCTCATTGGCACCCGTTTACCGATAATCTTCACATTCTTGTCAATAACTCCCACGTTTCCAACACTAGAAAATGTCAGATTTACCATTTTTACTGTGTCACTAGAACTCGCTCATTACCACGTTCAGCTGAATAACTGCACCAAGCCTTTGGTTAATCAACATCTCTGATGGGTTCATTTTCGTGAAACACCCAGACGTCCTTTTACGTTATCAAATATATGAAGGTCATTCAGCCTCAGCAAGTGGCCCTGCCTGGAAGGGACTGTGATAGAGGTCAAGTATGAAACATCAGCAAGGGAGAAGAGGAAAGGGCATTTTCCTCCCCTCAAAGCTCCTCACAGAGCATTTCAAGCCAGAAATTACTGCATATTCCTGATTCTCCCTCAGCTCTTTAAAACAAATACGTCAGCAATGGAAAGATTTTGTGTACTGACAAGATGAAGTCAAGTCACAAAAACTCTTCTCAGTCTGATAGTGCCCTTCTGATTCACCCCAGCTCCCTTCTGGGTTTGGGTTTGGAATCTCTCAGGGGCTGGCCAAAGCCACCAACTCTGAAGGTACCTCAAACCGGGACGATGCGTTAGCAGTGGTACAGCCTTCATTATCTTGCCTACACACTGACCTGTGCTCATCACTAACATTTCTTAAATAAGCCATGAGGCTATATGTTCCCCCCAGATGTACATGTTTAAAAACAGTCTAGACACTAAATTCTAGAGTGTTAAGAGCAATTTCTTCTCAATACGTGAGGCTGGAGCATCTGTTGTTGCTTTGCCCTAACCCTCACTCATGGTGAGCATGACACGTGCCGCCAGAGGCAGGCTGAGACTTAGGTCGTGACTCAGAGCGCTGTTAATCTTCCTTCCTTAGGGTTTCCTTCCTCCCTGCCTCCAGGACGTGGGTCCTACACCAGCCTTCTGCCTGGAACAAAGGGTGGCCCCACCACAGCATCTCGGGCTAACCTCCTGCAAAGGAAAGGAGTTCACTGCATGCACAGCCCCATCAGTTCCTGCTGACAGCCAGCGAAAGGACAGCGCTGCCCTGCTGAAACCACTCACTTTGATGCTACTTCTGGTAGCAGTATAAGGAGCATCAGAGCACAGAGCCTGTCCAGGGCTGTGCTTAGCAAATCCAGACCTGGCCAGGTTTGAGCACTCTGTGCAAGGTCCTTCATTTCACTCAGCTTCCACAGTCCCAGGACACCGGTAGCCAGCAGCTGTAAAAAGCAGGGTGGTGAAGTACAGAGACCATAGCGGTGTGCTGGCTATGCATAGCCACAGGCTATGCCCATCACATGATGCACCTCCAGAAACCAGCAGCCTCATCCCCTCACGCTGACACCAAAGCTCTGCTGCCAGCTGATGCACCATGGCAGCTCGAGTCTGGCCTGTACAATGGACACCACGTTACTTACGTACAATAACAAGCTTCACATCCTGTCTTCTGCCCCCAAAGTGAAAAGCGGAGGGGAAAAAAACCATTCAAATCAGTCTATTAGTCTTCTGAAATGATGGCAGTGAACTGGACTTACGTAGCCAGCACAGTATCAGGAAGCAGGAGAACCCCCTCTCTAAGTTCCCGTAGTTCTGTGCTCATTTACAAGCCCTAAAGATGAAGTTCATTAACAATAGTCCCCTTACAACTTGACTTGGTTAGAATTTTTTTTCCACTATGGGCTAATTCTATATCCTAAGAATAGTAACACAGCATCTTCCTATTGACCCAGCAGAAAAAATATTCAGGAGTGATTAAAATAGGTAACTGTACAGATTCAGTGGCACAGATGTGTAAACTAAAGTGCTTGCAATAAAATAATACCAAGAAGCTTTAAATAAGCAGAAAAATATTTCGGATCTATCCTTGAGGTGATTTTTCATTGTTTTCCTGTGATGTGAAGAGTAGAAAGGAAACTTAAGAAAACCTTTTTTTTTTCCTTTTTAAAAATAAAATCAGCAACTCTTTCACTGATCGATTTATGATGGGAATAACCATGAACTGTAGGGTAGAATTGCTGGCTGTGTGCAGCCAGGACACGGACCAGACTTTGTGCTCCCTCCTGCCTCACAGACATTTTATCAGCTGGAAGAAAATTAATAACATCCCAGCACTGATTTGCATCTACCAGCTCAATGAAAGAGGCACCACAGAAAAAGTAATCACACGGGAATGCACAGAACATCAAAACCAGCAGCAAAAGATACAGTCAAAACACAGGTGCTTCAGCATCATATTTTCACTCCAGTATCCGTATCCTCAAATAACCTGCACAGAAATCCCTGGAAGAGCTGGGGGGAGGGCTCTGGAGGGGGAAGGAAACAGTCTGAGGAGCTGGTGCTGGAGGGAGGATCAGAGGCTGCAGGAAAGTTCTTGGTGAAACTTCTTCACATAAGTACAAAGCTGCCGGGTCACAGGCTGGGCTCTCTGGTGGGCGAACTGCTTGTGTTTTCTCAGCAGAACAGACGAGACCTGCGAGTTTCATGTGTGACTGTTGTGGTGGTTTTGAATAGAGAATAAAGAAAATACACCCTTTGGGTTTTCTTGGCCTAATGGTTCAACATCAGGTTGAGAAATGGACCCTTGGTGAAGAAGGGGACAGCAGAGGGCAAGGCTGGACACCAGCACAGCAGTGCCAGCTGCCTCAAAGAGTGGTGGTCTCCATGCTGAATACACTGAAACAAAATCACGGTAGAACAGATACCGCAAATACACTAGTGTCTGCATACGTGTTACTCTGGTTACGTGCTCCCTTTGTCAGGGTAAGAAAGGTGCTTGAGCAGCCACAGCCGTTGAAGAGCAGATGTCTCTCACGCTTTTTTACCAACTCTGGTCAGAAGGAGGAAGGAGAGAAACGATGTATGCTTGCAATTATAAACCAGGGGCCTGATCCAGACTCTATTGAAGTCAAAAGAAAGGTTTCCATTGACGTCAGCAAGTGCTGGGATGGGCCCCCAGAGCTTCGTTGCATGCTAACAGCAGCTTGACTGTTGTCAGCTGGAGCTTCGCTGGGTGAATTACAGGACTGGCTGGGACACCCAGATCTCCCCTCCTCACCCGATGGGTAAAAGGGCAGCCTGCAAGCACGGGGCTTCAGGTTTTAAGGCTGGTTCTAAAGAAGGACCAAGCTTCAGCATATTGTGCAGCAGCCTTGGGCTGTGCGAAATTAATGCCATCTGCTACTGGCCTTCCTCCCCTCGCCTCCTCCCACCTCCTCCCTCAGGGGGCTTCTGACAGTGGAGAATAGCTGGAGTACAGTCACAAGCATTACGCCTCTTCCTGTCCCTAACACACCCTTTACACCCTTTGTTTCTCTCTAAGTGTCATGGGTGGAGTAGGATCCCAGTAGCTGGCTCCAAACCAGCTGGCAGCATCTGGCCAGGCTCAGCCCCATTTCTCCCAGACTTGGAGGACCTGGAGCAGGCAGAACCTCTGCTCTGCAGTCTCCAGGCGTTAATGATGGGTTTTTTTGTTACCCAGGAGAAGAGTTATTTTCAGTGACGTCACCACCCTCCTGAAGGCTTGTGAACTTCCCCATTTCAGAGAACTGCAGATGCTTCTTGTCCTCGGTTGAAACCTTTGCCAACAGCCCTTTCAGGGGAAGGCTCCCACCCCTAGTCTGAAAGTTCAAAAAGTAGGAGCCATTTCTCACCATCAGTGTTTATGAAACACAGTTGAAAGTAAAGATCCTAATTGCATTTGGCATTTCTAACAGTCCGGCTCCCACTAAACAAATGACATCATTTGTGGCATTGGCAGTTAAAGAGCCCACTGTAAGGGACCGTAAACAAGAGTCCATCCAGCCTCATTCTGCTCTAACAAAAGAAAGGGGAAGGGGAATCTTGCTAAATGGCCACCATGTTCACATTTTGTTTCAAGTATTAGGGATGCCCTGATACCGCTGCAAAACTATTTTGAAACGGATGAAAAAACACACTCAAAAGCTGGGACTTTTGGCAACCACGAGGAAATCACCCCTTGCCTTTCTGGATCTGAATTGTCTGGGTGCTAAAGATCTGTGAGGCTGGACTGAACATTTCTATGGGATCATTTTCCAGAACAGGACTTCTAGTCACAATTCCTCTTGGAAAAATGGTTGCACTCCATTGCTCTCATCCTCATACTATACTGCATGCTTCTGGCCCTTCATCTGCGGGTATCACTGCTCCCACCTCTGTTGAAGGGGGAAGGGATGGTTGTATTTAAGCCTAGAAGGAGCTCCCTCTACAGAGGAGCAGAGCAGCTCTTCCCAGCAGGGAGGGACTCCTTATGATTTTGGTGTAGCAGTACACCAGCCTGGCCTTTCGGGGCAGATACCAGAAAGCAGGAGCTGTGCAGCAAATCATGCTTAAGGGAACAGACAAAAATCCCGTCCCTCCTTAGGAAAAAAAAAAAAATATATATATATATGTATGTCTCTCAGAGTGCCATGTTTGAGTCTCAGATTGTGTATTTTCTAGTTTGCCTCATACAGCAGCCTGTCCCATGGCTGTGCTGGCAATCAGTGCAACGCCAGTTCAAAGCGACCTGTGCTGCCAGCACAGAAGGATTCTTCAGAGCTCTCCTTTCCTCCTAACGATCCTGCTTGACTCTGCTTAGTTTGTGATATTTGAGGGTATCGCAGCGTGAATACAGACCATTAATTGTAACAGGATGTGGTTTAGAGGCTTTTTGATATCTACGTGCCCCGTAACTGTAACCTGCATTCAGCTATTTTCAGCCCTTCATGCAAATAGAAGGAACATTTGCATTCAGATTGCCCTTAGTGCATAGATGTGCTGGGTGATAAACTAAAAGCACAGCGTAAGGGCAATACCCATCCGCTCCATGGCAAGTAGATATTATTTTTTCCTCCCCAGGTACTGTAGATGGATGCCCTTTGCCAGATTCCTTTTCGGCAGTTGCACTTACCACTGAAAAACAGCTGCTCATTTGGACTGCGAGTTCTACTCTCCGATCTTAATACTTCCCCACTGCTCAGTTTTTGAAACCTCCTCCCTAGCTGTGCTTCTGATAGCTTCCTTACCCCAAGGAAAGATCTTCCCCTTGGTCTGGTTTTTTCCTTTGCGAAAGTAAAGTTCGGGAGACATTCTTGATCCAAGCATATGGAAATATCCCCTTGCCTACAAAGTGGGTTCATAATGTTCCTTTCGCTTATTAATTTAGTCGTAAGACACTCTCTGAATCACTCGCGGTATCATCATGCAAACCCTTTCACAGTAGTTAGGCTTTATTCACAGCAGCACTCGCCTTGCGGAGTGTGAAAGAGGCCATTTATGCTTAATAATGATAATAACCAGCAGTTAGAGACTGGGAAAAGAAAGGAAAATACAACCCCGGAGAACTTTACAGGAAAGGACATTTAGCGTTGCCAGGAGGGTGAGAAGGTCAGACATCTGGTGCTTAGTCTCGCCCTGGATTACAGGCAGGAATGCACAGCCATGGAGGTGGGGCTCGGCCGGCTGCGGGGACAAGGGTGTTCCTGGCCGATGGGATTTGAGGTGCCCCGGCCTGTCCCCCGTTTGCACGAGACCTCTTTTGTTGGGGGTGCAGAGCACAGAGCAGGTTCATTCTGCACAGCCAAACTCCCAGGGAATGAACAACAAGGAGGACAGAAGTGTGCCCTGAAAAAATTCTGGAGATTAAGCTGAATTATTTTGTTACCCTGAGTGCGTGGTTGATAGTTTAATGGCTGGAAGTGGTTGTTCTCGAAGCTGGGGTTAAGACTAACAATGGAATATTTATGAAATCCTTCAGAAATAACGTTATATTCAGCCTTGTTAATCATGAAGAAAAACCAACAAGCAGGGATCACAGAGACCTGTGCGCCTTCACTCGGTGGTCCCAGACTTTCTGGGCATAGACTGCCAGATATTCATAAAAATTGTGTTTTGGGAAGCCAGCTGCAAACCACCACCTTACCACATGTAGAGCTGTCTTCAAAGGGCCACAGACATTGTGGCTTTATTCTGCTCTAGTAAGGCAAAACCACTGCAAGTGTGCTGAAACTGCCAACACCGAAACCAACACCGACCGAGGTGTCCTCCTGCGAGAGCAGAGGGATGGAGAGCTCACGTGGTCACCCCTCCCTTGGCCACAAGTCACCGATGTACATACAGTAAGGGGAGCTACCTTTTCCTAACACCTAGAATAACGCTTGAGTTTAACCTTCAAGAGCTCAGCCAGGCACAGAATAAAAGTATCTCATTATCAGACCCTGTAAGATCTGACAATGTTTTTCCTTCAGTGCTGCAATTTCACCGCCCCCAGCATTTATTGTAAGTTATCTCTAACATTCGCTGGGCTCAGTTTACATTCATCTCCATCTATTTTTAACAAAAAACCAAACTCAAATGCGTGCTGGAGCAGCACAGCATTTCTCTTGAGTATCATAAGAGTGCTTGATCACATCTTTTCCTGGCACTTAGTCCATTGGTTTATGAATTATTTTGTTACACTGAGTGCATGGTTGATAGTTTAATGGCTGGAAGTGGTTGTTCTCGAAATATGGATGGAGTTGTCATGGTAATACATTGCTTAGGAAGATCAAGGCACGCTGAAATTAAGGCATGCATTGAATTCACAGTTGTTTTAGCTACTCTTTCCTTGCCATGTTTGGAGAACATCTTATCTAGTGCAATCCTCCAAGACGATTCCCCGACCAGCAGTGACTAACCCAGTGCTTTGAGTCACCAGTTTGCCATCCCTGGGCTCTGGCCAGTCCCGTGCAGCCTCTGTAGGGGCCAGCGGGGCACAGATTGGCCTCCAGCACTGCCTGTTTTGCAATACCAGGAATTCCTTCCAGCCCCTTTGAACTAAACCCTGAACAGACACTCACACTCCACCAGAGCATTTACCTCCAAGATACACAGGAAGGTTTTCAAAAGCACAGAAGAGTTCAGACAACAATGAGAGCTGGTTTTCTAGAATTTGATTTTTAAGAGTTTTGAAGTAATTGATAGCGATAGGTGGGGCCTGAGGAGAGTTTTGGAAACATGTGCTGAATGTGTCGCCCTGGGTTTGCCTCCCACCCGCCCCATACAGCAACTTGTTCAGAGAAAGTCACCGTGGCGATTCCTATCAAACTCTGACAAAGATTTTTAGTTGAGTATCTCAGTATTTCTGATAGACCAATAGCATTTCTGGCTTCTGTTGAAAGAGGTCGGCTGGCATCAGTTAAAACTCTGGTCATCCGTAACCTGTCACCAGGGGTTTTTCATGCAGGATCATGGCGAGGGTGGGAAGGGAGAAGCATCATTTCCCCAAAAGCGGCTCCCTGTAACCAGCCCACTTCTGTGTTCTCGGTAGATTTAGTCTGTGCCTCCCCATCTACACCAGTGAAAACCAATATATATACTAAAACCTTATCGTTGAGAAAGGAGCATTACTGGCAGTCCTATGCCGGGTCTCAAATCCATACTGGTATTTGAAACATGAGCAAAAAGAAACCTTCAGACATTGAAACTCAAGAAAGAAAACAAACAAAATTGAAAGGTCAGTCCAGGAACATGTGGTAACACAATTTTCAGCATTGCCTAAATGAAACAGCAGCTCTATATTTATTTCTGAACATCCTCTTGCTGTGGACAAAGCGAATCCACAGCAATAAGAGCAAAGAAAGCAGTTTATTCCCAAGTCCACCGACAACTGCTCATTGCAACTGCAGTCAACACCTTCCTTGTAAACCCAGCAAATAAATGTTCACTGCCCCGTACGTGATCTGCAGCTTGCAGCAGAGATGACCCCAAGCACATCCCAAGCACATGGGAAAAGGATCAAAACAAAAAGCACGTGATGGTTCTTAACCGAAACTACATTATCCATGGAAGGGACAAACACACATGGCCTTCAGATCCGCGTAAAACAATACCAGGGCTGCAGCAGGGCTGAAACTAGGAAAAGCAGATGCTGCCCAAAGCAGAATCTGCTCGAGCAGTTTATCGTGTGCAGCACATACCAGGAAATCGGAGCGCTTTCATGTGAGCAAAGAGCTCGTTGCAAGCGTATTGCCAGCTAGCATCGATGAACAGATTGACAGGCTCAGGAGGCAGAATTCAGACCGGCATCCCAAGTTCACTCGGCCCTTGTATTCAGCTTCTCGTGGAGACAGGAGCCAGCTACAGAAACGAAGCCTGGCTGAAGGTCAAGAGCTGCTGGAAAACAGGGCAGCGGTTCTGCAGCATTTCCTCTGAAGGGATGCTTTATCCACAGCAAGGAGCAGCACATTTCAGCTGGCACTCATTCGTGGGAAATCAAAAACTCACACAGAGCACGAGGGTCCCTGAGACATGGCAGGAGGGGGAAGTCACTCCCTCAGCCGCATGGTGTTGACTCTTCCCAGGATGCGGTCAGTTGAACCCTCAGATCTAGAGCTGTTGCTGCAAACGTCAGAAGACCATCTCTAGCTTTTAACAGGTGCCAAATCCATTTTTTTGGCTAGAGAATTAAAGCAGCTTTGGGCCAGTGGCACAGACCGGCTGGTTTACTGAAGACCCTTTCACAGAGCTTGCCGTAATTTTATCAACCAGTTACAACATGCAGAGAGTTTTAAAAACCACAACAATTTACCCCCTAATCCAGAAGATTATTAAGACTGTGGGGCTGACACCTTCTCTAAAAGGCTTTTAAAAAAAAAAACCTGTTGCCTTTTCAGAGCGTTATCACAGGGAGAGTTACCCCACGGGCATCCCGCGAGGTCCCCGCTCCCCTCCTCGTCAGGAGTGGC
Organism: Bucorvus abyssinicus; assembly: GCA_009769605.1. Classification (NCBI taxonomy): domain Eukaryota; kingdom Metazoa; phylum Chordata; class Aves; order Bucerotiformes; family Bucorvidae; genus Bucorvus; species Bucorvus abyssinicus. The sequence goes on along the minus strand of CM020041.1, from coordinate 3,944,027 downwards.
ACAATTACCGTGGCTCTGGCACGGGCGTGCAAGCTACCAGCCAGAGAAACATGCAAAACAGCCACTCGAAAAACAAAATTCCCCACTTTCTCGTGCATGTGGAATGAGCATGATTTATCTGGGAAGGAATTTGCCCTCAGTGTCGATCTCCTTAATAGAGACAGTAACGAAAATAGCTACAGAGCGCTTAAAAATTAACCAGTTGTCGCGTGTAGTGACTGCCCGATCTTTTTCCCTCATCCTAAATGCAGACTCTTATCCCAGCGCCCGTGTCAGTGCTTCATTAGCCCCGTCCCACAGCAGACCCTGGCGGTGTTTCTCACGGGCAGAGATGGGTATCGCTGTTGGGCGATTGCTAACTCAGCGGAGGAGCCGGGAGCCCCGCTGGCACGGGCTGCTGGGGCCAGAGAGCCATTCCCAGCTCGGCCCAGGCAGAGAGCTGGGCCAGAGAGTGGGAGAGAACAGTTCTTTGGTAGGCAGGGAAGAAGCCAGCCGACAAACGGCTCACCCAGCCGAACAACCAGGGTTGCAAATATCAGGAAGCGGGATTAGAATCATGGTTTGTTGGCACAGACATTATTGGCTTAATATTGTTTCTGAAACCTAAAGTGAATTTGTTGGGGAGGGGGGAACCAACCAACCAAAACCCTCCCAAAGAAAGCAGTTCATCTTTTACAGGTTTGTGTAGAACCTCTTCCATACAGCCCGGGACCAAGTTTTGGATCGAGGCCTCAGTTTGGCTTTCATTGGCTGGCCAAAACCAACAGAGTGGATTTATGGGGGTGCAGGGCTGGGTGATGTGACGGAGATTGTCATCTCCATGGGTTATCTGGGCTGGTTGATGTTTCCCTGTCGGCATCCTGGCTGTAGCTGCCTCCAGATCCCCATGCAAGGAGGAGGGAGACGAATCCTACTCACTTTGTAGAGTTTCTCTTTAGGGCTGGCCGGGGCTGGGCAGGACTTCACTCCTAACACCTATAGCTGTCCATCACCAAGAAATGATATCCAATCTGAAATGCCTGAGGTGGTCAGGTCACACCTTGGGCAGTGTGTTCGTGGGAAAGCTCCAGCCAGTAAGATGCGAGGATGATCGTACCATCACTGTAAGGATGCTGACGCACCGCACAATGTAACAGAGATTTTATCAAGTCGTTTTACTCGGGTTATTATTCACAAAAGATCTTTGTTTTAGTCTTTTGCTCAGAAAAAACAAGAGTTCATTGAAGAGTTTAATGAGCCTTTAAAGCCATCACTGCAAAGACTGCCAAATTAACCTGCCAAAACAGCACTACTGAGCTCCTGGAAATTCACGGCAAGGAAACGCATGTTTAATGTACCTCATTTAACTCCTGTTATTCAGAGGAATCAGCAGGTGTATTTCTCTGAAGCCCACGAGATGCTAATGGAGACAGCGTGCAGTCATTCAGCCTGTGCCTTTCCAGAACTGAAGAAAAACAATCAGAGAGAAAAAAATACTCTTTCCCCTCTCCCCAGAGCCCTCCAGAGGCAAAGGGTGGGTTTTTTCAGTCTCTCCTTAAAGATCCAGTGTTTTTATTCTTTTCCACTGCTTCAACCAGCATTTATCTCCTGCTTATGTGTGCTTCACCATGGTTCAGATGTCCTGTTCCAGCAAACTTCCCTGTGTGCACCAGTCCCTAAATATAGAGGTACTTATTTGTGTACTACTCTTGCAATGTCAAAGTAAATGCTACTAAATACCTGTGTTCCTGGAGCACGACTCAAGTATCTGCCCTGAGCAGCTGATTATTGCTGGTATGGCCTCTCATAGCAAGGCAGCACTGATGGGCTCAGTTGAAGAACTGTCCACAGAAACAAAACCAGAGTGATGTCACAGGCAAGACAGGACAGGTCTGTGCTTCAAGCATGGGGCAGGAGACCTGGCTGAGTCTCCCAACATGCCAGAGGCATCCCTGAGCCCATCTGACCCGTACTCTGCTCTCATTTTGTGCACTTCAGACCCCGGCTGCAACCCTGAAAACCATTACTGCCCTGAAGCATCGCCAAGCACTTAATCTCAGCGCATGCCCCAGATTGTTGCAGTTCCCGTAGCCCCAGCACAGCATCCCCCTGGTTTCCCTTCTGCAGACCCACCTTCTCCCAAGGCACAGTCATGGTCAGCCCCCTGCTCACACAGCGGCCAGTGATCCGATCTGAGTTCCTATTTTTTTTGCATGAACAGACTGGAAGCCACATTTTGCTCTTCCCAAGAGAGCACTAGGACTTCCAAACCATTGGCGGTTATTTGTGAACGTGTTATTTTACCCTGGAGCTAAAGGTGCACAGACAAATAATTGAAGATTCATTGATGCTATAGCACACTGCCCAGATCCCGGGCTCAGGCAGGGTGAAAGGGGAAAAACTCTGGTCTTTGCTTCCAAAACTGCTCCATCTGATGGCGAATTGATGTAAAACATATCCGTAACCCTGGAAGTGAGAGGCCAAGGCTGGCCGAGAAGGTGGCCCTTTGCCTCAGCTTCCTCCTCAAGCAGCGGCTCCTTCAGTGGCATCGCAGCAAGGTGCAAATGCTCACACCGGCAACCGCAACACCAAGATGCTCTTACCACAGTGCCTTGAGTGCTTTGGGAGGGGATTGCATGAAACGGGCTATCACAGCCCCATCTGGAAGGGGCCCTCCAGACCACCTACTCCAGCCGGACATCCTCATGGCAGCATCCCAGGACCTGTGTGAGACATTTAAAGCAAGGTGATCTCTATCCCCTCCTGGCCAAGGCCGGCAGCGCTCCCAGGTTCAGGCTGTCCTGCCCTCGGAAATGCTGGTGGTGATGGGAGCTTTGCCAAAGGGCCATCCTCCACTTCTGGGCACATAACAGCAAGGGAAGGACGGCAGGAGAGTAAGAAACACGTCTTTGTGGCTCAGGTTCGTGCTCGCTGTGGAAAGCAGCGTTGGGGAGCTCTCCCAGCTGGCCGCCGGTGCTCACTCCCCCACTTGCTGCTGGTGCCAAGCTCGTGGCAGCAAAGGTCGGGATTGCAAACGGAGCATCGCTTTCGGGCTGGGCACATTCTAACAGAAGACAACAGGGGCAGTTGGAGGAGATCACAAGGGGCTTATTCTGCCGTTTCCCATTGTGTGACTCGAGATTGTGCTAAGGAGACGAGGACACCTTCTGTAAGCAGAGCAGTTTGAAGTGCTAATGCTATTTCCCTTGTCTCATTAGACCTTCCTGTTTGACACTGAAGAGGACAATCCTTCCTGAGGTCCTGGATCTGCCTTGCTCAGTATCCATGTCCCTTTTCCCCCCACTTCAGTCCCAGGCAGGTATTTGCAGAGCACTGCAACCAGCAGCCGATGGGCACGAGCTCCCCAGCCCCTCTGCCCTCCGTTCCCCTCCGCGCTGTGGGTTTCTGGAAACAATGTTGGATTGCTCCTGCTTGCTAAATCGGTCCCGGTTTTTACAGCACCATTTAAACTACTTCCTCAGGAAATTTCACAGGCACGCTGGCAGGCATTGATTTCAAGCAGAAAATATCGCAGCAGGAAACTTCGAAAGGAAAGATGTGCTGTAATTATATCTCTTCTGGGCTTGCAAGACGGAGGAAGACAAGATAGAAACCAACACATGCACCAGAGCTATAATGTACAGTAACGCGGTAATTAATGCAATCAAAGCTTTCAGAGCACTTTTGTGGCAGTCAGTCTCGAAGCCTCAGTGCACAGCGTTCCGTTTGGTCACACACATGATCATTGCTAGACGGCACAGGCCATCTCATCTCACCACAATCCAGGTAAACAAACACAGGCAATGAAATACCTGTCACAGCTTCTGGGTCGCAAAAAGGGCCTGAGAGGCGAGTCCAGGTTTTCGGTCAGTTTTTAGAAATCATAAATGCTTTAACAGAAGAAAAACAACTGCACAGTGGGTGCGGATAAAGGCTCTGAGAAAGTCTGAAACTGCTTCACACTGTCACAAGAACAAGCATTCATTTATGCAGCTTTTCCAAAACTAGCTTTTCTCAGCCAGATTAGGATCTGCACATACATTCCACCCTTTGCCTAAATAAATTACAAAGCATGGATGGGTTTTCGGGTGATAAGTATTTGAGTGAAATTCCCAGATGGAGGAATGAGGGTTGGAGTTGGAGGGAGACTAGATTCACAACTTTTTTTTTTTGTTTCAATTACATTAATTTCAGGATGACTGCACCAAGTATCCTGCCCCAAGTCCCACGATAACCTGCAACTGAACCCGTAGCCCATCCTGCCTGTTGGATTCTGTCTGTAGCACTCCTAAAAGCTGATGTCCTGTGGCTGCAGAGCAGACATAACACAGGGTAGAAGTCTCTTGGTGTTAGCCTGCTATCTGCCCCCCTTTTGAAAGGAGAACCCTGCTAATAAAAGGAATATCCCACTCCTCTGGCGTCCCAAAGCCAACCCATCGTGTTGGGCAGCCATGTGGGAAGTCCAGAGTCAGGCAGTATCACATCAAGATTTAGTGAAGGATTAACCCTTATAGCCAGGATCAGTCAGAATGAGATCGCAACCACGGACCACGTCAAATAGGCTGCAAGTCGGCACCAGGAGCTGCCGAACAAGAACTGTTTTCGCTTTTAACGTCCTTGAACTTACAGTGCAGAAGACAGTCGCCCTGCGCAGCACTCCCAGCCCTCATGCAGCCAGTCCCTCTCCGAAACCAGCTCTTTCGCCCAAGGGATGAATACGATCAGGATTTGGGGTTTTGACAATGATATTAGGAAAAAAAAAAAAAATCACTACTCAATTCTTGCATCTAAAAATTTGTCAAGCAGAAACTTCATTTATTTTTCAGAACCCAATTTTGCAGCAACGCAAGAAGTAGTTTTTCATCTCCTATAATTTAAAGCCTGAGTGACACATCTACTCAGGTACAAATGTCACATTTGTTTATAACAGGGGAGAACACACATTCTTTTACATCTCTCCTCAGAGCAGATTTACCTGTTGTGGTTTGCAGAAAAAAAAAAAAATAAAAGCCTCATTATTGACACAAGCAGGAAATTCAGGCATTACTTTATAACCACGTTTTATAGATCTGCTCTGCGGGTGGGGCGTTCCTGGAGACGCTCCTTTCTCGCCCTGCCGCTGCCTGGTAACTTGTTCCACTTTCCTCACCTCAGAGCTAAAGAAGAAATGAAGCTTTTATTTCAAGGCTCGGTTTTGCGTTATTACCAGCACAGCTATTTATAACCCCTGGAACAATAGCTGACCTTGGCCCAGCGCGAGCATTTGGATCCCCCGCGCCTGCATTGTCCCGCAGCATTCCCACCCCGCCGCCCGCGGCCGCCTTCCCTCCCCAAGGCTGCCAAGCCCTTGGATGCAGGGTGGGGACATCGCAGCAATCATAAACAAAGCCAGGCAAGCCACAACGCTCAAGGCTCGGCCGACAACGCGTCCAAAGCCGGGGAGAGGTGGTTTCTCCCTCCCCCAGCAAGCGCAGAGAAAAACTTCTCCGCTGACCTCTGTGATGAGAGTTTACTGCGCTATCAGCAATTGTGTCTTTGAAGTATAAAGCAAACTCTTCTCCCTAGCCGTTTTTGCCCTGGAAAACAAGCCAGGTGTCCTGGTTTTCCTCCTGGGTTATTTTTGCAGTAAGGAAACCGCAATTAGAGAGGAGCAGGGCATGCTGCGCCGCCTTGACCCTGCAGAGCCCGGGCTGCCAGCGTGGTCCGTGGGCTGCCCGGCTGTGGGTCAGTGGGGTGAGCCCCGCTGGGCTGCAGGGAGGGAGATGCTGCCAGCCCCCAGCGCCCTCGCACTCACCGGCAGAGCCTGGATCCTGTCAGCTGGGGCTTATCTGCTGGCCCTGGCAGGGCTGCTCGGCTGCGCGCTGGGCAGATCCCCCGGCTTGGGTGCGAAAGCGGAGCAGTGTGGTGAGATACAGCCAAGGCCACCGGCCAGCGAGCGGCCGAAGGGCCAGGAGGGGTTAGCGAGGAAGGGCAGTGAGCCAAGAGGACTTTCAGAAATCAGCCCCAGCGCAGGGGCTTCCCCTGCTTGCTCTGGGGTCAGATGGACAAACCTGTTGGTTTCCAGCACTGCCCGCAGGGAGCGGGTCCAGGGGTGCAGGGAGCTGCTGGTCAGACCGGCCAGAGGTGAAGTGCTGCTTTGGGCTTCTGAGCCGAGATCCCCACCAGAGGGACCTCTTGCTCAGAGCTGGAGAAATCGGGCTCCAGCATCCTTCTTGGCTGGCTCCTGCCCCACTGCCCAGGCTCCTGCGCCAAGGTGAGCCATGGGCTGGGCAGAGACAGCTCTCGGGCTGCTTCTCCCTGGGTCAACACCTGGGTCCAGCTCTTTTGGAGAAGAGGCCTGGATTTGCTGGGGAGGGGGTGGAAAGCTAATGCAGGCAGCAGCCCATCTCCTGCTGGCACGGGGTGGGAGGAAGAAGGGCAGCCCCACTCTTGGCTGGGTCCCCTCAGCACATGGCCATCACAGCTACTGTGAAGTTACACTGCTCACTGAAGCCCGAATTACCTGTACGGTGACGGCAGGGAGCAGCAGCCCTCCCTCTGAGCCCGGGCTCGGATGAATAACTCAGGATACAGCTACGGGGCTCCCCGGAGAGCAAAGCCCCATTCTCATTTTCAAGGAAACGACACATCCTTGTTCCGGCAGCAGCTGCCACCGGTGCCTGCGAGGAAGGAGGTGCAGGAATGACGAGGTGATTTTGGCCCTGCTGCTTGGCAAAGCCGCCGAGGAGCCATCACGTACCCACTGCCGGGGCACGGAGATGGTCACAACTTCTGCCTTGCTGCATCCATCCCAAATCAAACCTTGTTCAACGAGAGAAAGCGCACGTGCTCAGCCCTTGTGCCCCGCCATCAGGCAGCCCAGGACCCGATAACCACATCGGCAATCGTGCCCCTTTTCCACCTGTTTTAGACCAGACACTTGAATTTGCGGCTTAAATCCAAGGAAGCAGGGAACCTTTCACCCCTCACACTAACATTTGTGTAGGAATTTAATTTAATTCCTGCTGATTTGGCCATTTCCCAACCAGAGTTGGGAATCAAATTGGCACAATTAACCCTTCCATGGTAGATCTGAGGCTGCAAGGACCAAGTGGACTTTATCAGAGTGGCTATTTAAGACTGAACGATTTCCTCCTCCCTCTCCTAATAGGATCCTCAGCTGGCGCAGGGCCCGGGGGCAGGAGGAACCTGCCAAGGAAGCAGCTCTGAGCCCCAGCTGCTCTGCTGGGAGATTTTTATTTCTCTCTACCATGACTCCGAGTATAATTAAGCTCCCACAACAATTGGATTAGAGGCGAGATTGCCTCGCAAAATCCCCAGGAGAGCAACAAAAACAACAAGGAGAGGATACGGAGCTGCCCAAGAGGCACTTTGTGCCAGCACGCACCTGCAGCGAACCCCAGCCAGCCTCACAACCAACCCCCAGCGGGTCACGTAACGCCGGGAGGACGGGTGGCCTGGCAGCAGCCACCGCCTCCCATTAGTTTTGGCTTGCTTTTTCACAATAGCCTGGCCGAGCAAGAGCAGAAATCCTGGGATGGAGTTTAATTATTGACGCTATTCGGAGAAGAGGTTCAGGGGCAAGTAAACACACAGAAACATTTACGAGCCGAAAAGCCTGAGATTAATCGCAGTTTCTGGATGGCTTCCTTGGAAATGCATTACCAATTCTTACAGAATTCAGTTTAAAAATCCCCCCCCTCTCCCTCATGTCACTGCAGAAGGGATGACAAGCAGCCAGAGGAGCGTGGCTGGGTGCTGGGCTGGGTGCCTGAAGGTGGCGGTGCTGCAGAGGTGTCTGCTGCAGCTCAGGGACCAGGACCTGCAGGCCAGCGGTGCTCCGTTATCAAGTGTCCAGCTGCCTGGCTCTGCACCCAGTCAGAGTAACGACCCTTATCAGAAAGGCCTTAAGTTTTTATGACCATTTGCTATACTCTATGTTAGCATCAGATCTTAGAATCACAGAATGGTTTGGGCTGGAAGGGACCTTAGAGATCGTCTAGTCCAACACCCCGCTATGGGCAGGGACACCTTCCGCTAGACCAGGTTGCTCAAAGCCCTGTTCAACCTGGCCTTGAACACTGCCAGGGATGGGGCATCCACAACTCTCTGGGCAACCTGGGCCAGTGCCTCAGCACCCTCACAGGGAAGAACTTCATTACATCTAAATCTACCCTCTTCACTTCCTGCCTCTTCTTCCATTTGTGTTTTAACTTTTCATTCTTCTCCCTAATGCTGAGTCTGATCTCTAGTTATTCACAAACTTTTCACTGACAGCTGAAATGCTTAATAATTACATGGTAAAACCCCACCTTTAAATTGTCCCACAGCCTTTGCAAGCAGCTTGTGCTTCCTTGCCTAAGCCCCGAAGCGAGCAGCCTTTCCACGAGGGAGAAAGAGAGGCTGCAAGCTGAGAATCACAAGTGCTCAGAATTACGTGCAGATTAATTCTCGTATTGATGTTAAGGGGGTTTCCCTTCTTGAGACGATCATTTCCTTTAACTGCTGGACTTGGAAGGGAGCCGTCCCCTGTGCCATTGCGCGGGGCTGTGCCACGCTGGCCCTGGGACCGGTGGTTTCGGGAGGGCTGTGTGCGGTGTTCCCGGCTCTCCTGCCCCAAAGGAGCTGCCAGGCCCCCGGCTTTCATCGTACAGTGCCACGGGGAGCCTTTCTGCAAGCATCAGCCACACTCTGCTGCCTGGCAAAGGGAGAAACCCCCTGAGATCATCTTGGGTTTGATGCTCGTGCGGGAGGGCCACCAAGGGGGACGCTGCTCTGCAAGCGTGACAGCCCCCTGCCAACTGCCTGCCCCCCCCATGACGAAACTCAAGTCTTGTCCTGTTTAGTCTTAGATTCTCCTTTCGGCCAAAGGGCAGCTCCACCCCAGCATTGCCTGGTGTCCTCAAAACACCCTGTCCTTTCCTGTTCCAGCCTTTCACCTTTCCTCTCCGGCACCGCCCGGGTCCCCCTCCAGCCCCACAGCTTTCGCTTAGCAGCACCCACGAGCAGATGCTCTTTTGACAAGTGATTAAGCAACATCCCCCTGCAGCAGTCTCCAGGCAGCACCGCAACGACATCTGCTTCAAACCCTGTTTTCCCAGTGCCCCAGACATGATTTCAGCACAAAGTGGCGTTTCATCATTAGCAGAAGCAGCGATGCTTTAAGAAGCCTCATCGTGCTGCTGCTGCTGATTAACGCTCTGCAGTCTTGGAAGAAACAATTCAACAAAAACAAAGAGCTACAAAGGGAAAAAATGATTCCCTGCGGCCAAGTTGAACTCCCACTGAAATCCCTGTAAGTGTTTCCACAGGCTCCAGGGGGAATTGGACCAGTCGCTCTCCAGGAGACAACCTATAAATGGATGATATTTCTGAGTGAGTCATGTATATATACAGCCAAACTTGGCTCCTTTCTCCAGTGGGCCTTTTGTCTTGTCAGGGCTGTTTATGTGAGCAGCTCTGTCCTCCTGTCACCTCCACACTTCAATGGCCAGACAACCGGCATCGCGCGCAGGGTGGTGACCACAGGCTGCGGAGCACGGGGCATCACCTCCCCGCTCGCTGCTTAAACGGGAATCCATTTATTCCTTCCTGTCAGCATTTGCTCGTGAGCATCGCTTTCCACAGTAAAAATCTGGTTTATTCCATTTTGAAATAGCGTATCGCTGTGGAAGAGGAGAGCTTCCGAAGAGCACCTTAGTTTGTAAAGGCATTTTGTTAGATGGTGTTAAAATAAATACCTGCCCAGGCTTAGTTCCCAGGAGGAATGCTGCTCCTCTGGGACCTCCAGCAATGCTCCGTCAGCTAGCTCCTGCCATCCTCCCTCACTGATAACTTTGTCTAACCATCCACAAAAGAGCGTGGAGTCTGGAAAAAAAGTGTCTGGAAATCATTCTGGAAAGTGGCTTTTGAAGCCATAATGCAGCACTCAGCTGTTACCTGACACCTGGATGAGCAGCAGAGAAGGAGCTGCACCACCACCTTTGTAGCTCCACCACCACCTTTGTAGCTCCAGACAACAGAAAGGCAAGAACCAGTAAATTCTGCAGCTGGAGATCTTCAAAATGTTTAGAAGAAATAAGCAGCCTTATCTGTTAAAAGAGCTTACACAAACTGAGGCCGAGACAGCTCTTCAAGAACACTCAGAAAAACAAGCAGACATGGGAAGTAAGTCTTCCAGATCCAAACCCCCCCATGTCCGCTTCACCACACTGCCCCTCCAGTCAATCTAAGGGGATTTAGGAGCACCTGATGGGTACCGAGAGGGCACTGCTGAAGAAAGAAATGCAGTAATGAGAGAGAAGCCCTTTAGAAGCAACGAAGCCTCCCTCGCACCACATGTTTGAGACAGAGGAACAAACAAGAGCTGTAATTACTAGAAGGAAACATTTCTAGAGCCAGCAGTTATCCAATTAAATAAAGGCAGATATATACAGGACAGGCCTGAGGACAAGCAGCAAGTCCATGTCCCCAAACTGGCCCTCTGTAAACAACAATTTCTGCCAGAAACTGGGCTTTTAGGCGAGACACAGCCGGTCCCCACTTTGAGAGATTCTTCTGGGCAGACAGTTTCTGTTTGCTATTGTCATTCAGTGCCCTGAAAATACCATCATCTCATTTGCCTGCCTCTGAACTGCCCACCTCTACCTCTACACCTTGTCAAAGCCAAGGCTGTGAGCAGCCACCTCCCTCCCCTCCCCAGGGCTCCAGAAAGGACCCAAGACCTCCAACACCCACAGATCCAGTGCAGAATGGAATGCTATCAGGTGATGACCAGTGATACCTCTAGACAGTGTAACAGCATCACATCAGAAGATAAAAGAAAAAAAAAAAAAAAACAAACAACCTTATCTGGATGTTTTTCCTTTAGGAGACAGGAGAAATGGGTTTGTTTGGCCACCTCCCATGCTTAAAACACATACACTGTCCATTTGGACCTGTCCAAACTTCGTGGACTTAATTAAACTCCCACATTACTTGGCACGATTGGCCAAGGGTAATCCTAGAAGGTGTTTAACGCTCACATTTTCATAGGCTACAGCCAGAGGCTCGGTGTTAACGTCAGAGATGGTCCTAAAGTCATTGCTTCACGCTATGGAAACTGGGTGTAATGGCTCGCTGTCACCTTCCAGGACCATCTTCCCTCCACATCCCAGTGCCTTTTCTCTACATCTCATTTCTTGGTATTGGAAATTAAATTGTCCTCACTCTGAAAGATGAGAAAGCAGATTTTACGGTCTCTGCAGTTAGGAGGAAAACATATTAAAATATAAAATTAAAGTAATCCTACCTCTGAAAGTGTGGTTGACCAACAGCTGCTTTTTTTCCCCCTAAGTGTAATTTTCAACTTTTCAGAGTTCCATTTAATTAAATTCATTTATAGCAACAAAATTGGAATCTAGATAACCAGGGAAATTTCCTTTCATTTACGATTTTTCCACGTTTTTAATTGCTTGGCTCAAAAGCAAGCAGAGCTTTTCTTATCAGTCTTCCATGCTTATTGTTAATTTTCTTCTATAAACTAAACTCCAGACCTCTTCCCTGTAAAAGCATGCCAGAATTTACAGTGGCACCAAACTAAAGCAATAATTCCTGCAGAAACTAAGCAGATTTCATTGCTGTCAGCATGTTTTTCACATCAGAGGAAAAGGTTGGACAATTCACATGTCACATAAAAGGTGGGATCGTTTTACTAGGAGAGAGGGCTGGAGGATCTCAGTCCCCTTGGTGTTTTAGCAGCTATAATTCCTCCTACAAGGCAGAGGACTAAACCACAGGAATCTAGAGACAAAATACTGAAACAAAAACTTTCTCTTGATTTCAGCAGAATTTGGACCAGCAGAAATAAGCTTGTTTTGCATCTCCTTCAGCTCTTATAGAAGGTTTTGGTATCACTTTTCGCTGGAGGAGAATATTGCTGCATAAGACAGGTCTGCAGAGAGGTTTGCCAAACTGACGAAGAAGCTAGTAGACCTTCAAAAGAGAAATCCATCCTGGAGGCCAACATCTAAATTCCTTGTTAATTCTCTAGTCACCTTGTGCAGCCCTCAGGAATTCATCCAAGAGCTCTAGGGTGTTTCTCTTTAAATCCTCTCAGCACGCCATTCATTTTATTTTTTTAAGTTAATTTTTAAGGAGGCCTCTTTCTCCTCCTACAAACTTTTGTTTGAATGTTTGGGAACAACAAGCCCAGGTCCTGCTGACTGACAGTTTCTCAGTCTGTGTGGAAGGTTACGGCAAAGGAGTAGTAGATGTCAAGAGTCCTTCTCTCTTTAACCTTGAAATACGTTATGATTTGGAGGAACTGCAGGAAAGAAAACCAGGAGGGTATAAGAGACACCCAGTACACAGAGGGGAACACAAAAATCGGTCTTTTATCCTTACACAGGAAGAGAGGTGCTTCCAATCTGCAATGAACAATGTGGACAGGCAAATTCAAGAAGACCCCTTAAAGCTAAAAGCCCATCATTAAAAAGGCGAAAAGGTTTCTTGCCTCAGGTCAGGCCCAGAGGAAGGGCAGGCAGCCTCTAAAAGAGCCTTGAGGAGCTTCATACCTTTGGGCTGTGTTCTGCAAGAACAGCCAGAGAGAGCAATGCCCAGAGACCTACATCTGTCCACACTGGAGCTGGATTTGTTCCCCATAGTCTATGAACACAGTGCTGCTGAACTGGTGGCAGTGGAAGGACTTACGAGAACTTTTTTCCGTTTACCAGCCCACACCCATGTTCTTCCACTTTTCAGTGGAGTAACAGGAAGACTACCAAGTCGTGACACTTACATCAATGGAAGTCATCTCAATTACATGGCAACAGACACATATTTATGTTGATGTTTAACCGCTGATGAAGAAATAATTGGAACTTGAGCTTAATCATTGATTTTTGAAGGAATTCATGACTAGGCTATAAACACTGGCTCTGGAGGAGGTTCAGCCCGAGAGAGACTAAGGCTTCAGTGTGCCTTTAGCACCACTATCAGCAATTGCTAGAAATGTCAATTAGGAGCCAACTGGTGCAAGCATGGCCCATGCCTGCCTCTCGGGCTGCACTCGCATTCCAGGTTGCACAACGGATGGTGGAATAACAAAACCACACGGAGAGCCACAGCTGTTGAAAACCATGGGACCCAGTCAAAGGCCTGGGATTTTTGGTTGCACTAGAAACACAATATTTTCTAAGTAAAATCAGAGAAAAATGTTTTCTTCAAGACCTTAGGGTCACACAGGATTTATCATGTTGACTACAACTAAGGAAAAAAAAGTGGCACATGGCAAGAATCCTAATGATGGCACTACACTGGTTTTGGTTTTGACAGTGAGTTACTGTTCCTCATCACAACACAATGTAGCTTTCCATTGATTTATGGGGGGTTTTTAATTGAGAATTAACTGGGAAAATGTCAAGTTAATATGCAAACCATCAGCTGCATCTTTTTTTTCCACTAATACTGCATTCAAAAGCTTTTGTCTGACATCACTCCAATGACCTCATTGTTTCACCATCCATTTCTGTTCAGCATCCAGATTAGACTCAAATCCCTCCAGCTTCCAAGAGCCAGCAAGAAATAGAGGGGCTTTTGCAAGAAAGGAGAGTCTAGGACTCTTTCCAGAAGGTTGGGGAGAGCTGCCCCAGTGTGGAGATCCACAGGGAGCAAACGGAACAGGAGTGGGAACAAAGATGATGCTGACAGACCTGTGCCTGCAAGGCTCAGTCCTCCATTCAGGACCTTCCCGAAAGAGCATGGGAAAGGGAACCTCCAGCCAACACCTGCCTCTCAAGCCAGCCGTGCAGCCACCTTCTCTGCAAAGCCAGGCGAGATGCTCTGGATGTCACATCACAGCCCAAACCTGGCCTAGGCTGGTCTCTTCCCTTGTGAAAGGTGATCTTGTTCAGATCACCACCACCTCTGCAGAAAGGAGGAGGTGGCCTGGCCGGGGACAGACCGGTCTTGGATCACGGCTCAGTGAAAATCAGTTCTGAAAGCAAAGGCACTGCTACTTAGTATGAGACGTTGGTTATTGAGGAAATGGATCGAGATGCGGTAGCACATTTAAAACAACTTTGCAGATGGTGAGTAGGCTGCAAAGGAAAACCCGGGACACGCAATATTATAGACAAAATGAAAGCTTGAAAAAGCAATAAATTTAAGGAAATGATTTCTGAAGTCCCAAGAGTGTCTGCGTACAGTCTGACCACACTAAAATGACTGTGCTCTTTCCAGAACTAAAATACTTTACATGCCTGAAGAAACCTTATGTAAACAGTTGCTTATATTTTATTTAGCAAAACTGCCATTTGTTGTGGCCCTGTGCTGGCAGCACTGGCACAGCAAGTCGTTTTCATTTCAAAATGGAGCAGAAAAGAGGAACAGGTAGTGGGAGAGACTGCCCCAGGAAAACCACACAAAACCATGCAGAATACCCTGACAAGCAGCACCCACCTTCCCTGCTCTGCTTCTATAGGAGAAACTTTGGTACCTGGAAAGAACAGGAAGTGCAAAGCAGCAGGCGCTTCCAAAGAAGAATTCTAGTTTCTTCACCGGGGCTTAAACTTTGTAGTTTTGGTGGGGGATTGTGAAGATGCTTCACATAATGGATATTCTTTTTCCATTAGCTGCTTACCATTTGCAGGAGATCGTTGCTTTGGAGAAGCCAGCAGCATGCCAGAAGCTTACCCAAAAGGCTACAGTTTGGACATGAACGGAAGAAGGGATTAGCTTTCAGTATTAAGAAGACATTTTCCATTAATATTTGGATATCAAGTGAGTGATTTCAGCATGTGGAAGCTACTGCTGGGAAGGGATGTTCGTGTATTAGTTAATGAGCAAAGGTTGTCTAGCCCATGCAGCCTCTCTGGAACGGACTGGCTGCTGGAGACGGGACAAGTGGAGATTGACTAAAAATAACATGGCCCCAGCCCAGCCTCTGCTAATGAGTCATTTTGATCTGGGAACATTTCTTCAGTACAGCTGCCTTCAGATCCAAGCACTGACATGCATGGTTGAAGTCTTCAGAGATGCAGGAGCGTCACACGCTGTTTCCAACACCCCTTTCAAGAACAGGGAGTTCAAGTGCTCCAAGCATCAGGCTCCACGCACGGAGCCTTCTTACTCAGGTGGCACAAGTGCTGGACATGGCCAGATCTCTACAAGTTTTTTCTCCTCAGAAACACCCACATCCACGGACGTTTCCCACACAGAAGGTGGAATTAAAAATTACTATGAATATTCAGTGTCTTAGATACTTAACTCTGTGAAGCTGAGGATTTAGCCATCTACCTGCAGTCAGAGGAGAGGTGTTCAAACAGCAGTAGCTCAGCTACACTCCAAACTCTTCCCTGACAGCTCCTGGCTCTGTTGAACAAGTGACGTTCAGATAATTGTCCACATTGGAGCTGCACCTCAGCTGGAGAGGTTCAACACCATCCTCTGAGCAAAGTGACTTCCTACAAACTGGGAGACCACCTCTGGTGTGAAATCTCTGCTTGATGGCTCTGCTCATAACCCAAAAGATTGAACAGATGTCTCCAGAGACCTGAGTTTCTGCTGGTACCGAGCCACTCCCTGGAGAAGTTCTGCTCAGAGAAACCAGTGGAGGAGCACACCGAGGCAGAATGCTGGATGTTTTCCAGGACTGATATGCAACAAGAAGAATATTAGTGTGAGCACAAGTGAAAGATGGTGGGATTGGAACAGAGAAGAAAAAATATGAAAAATATGAAAGAAGGGACACATTGTGCCAAGAGGGAAAAAAAAAAAAAAATTAAAAGTAGGCATGTCTGAGGTGAACACAAGGTGAAAGGAGTGGCTCTCACAAAGAGGCAGAATGAGGGAAGAGTTATATTAGTAGATACTTCTCTGAAGGCAAAGCTGCTCTGACAACCCAGCAGGGAGGGTGCTCTTCCGAAGGTTGTTTGCCAAGCCAGTGCAATGCGATGTTTAACTCTCTTGCAGCCTAGGCAGGCAAGATTGAGGATGAGGAGACAGAGCAAACGGAGGGAAGGCAGAAGGGCTGACATTTGTAAGTCACAGGGGAGGAAGCCAAAGACAAACAACATAGGCTGAGCAGCAGCAGGAGGAAGAAAGCTGCAAAGAGGCTCTCAAGGTTTGAATATTTGGGCTGAAAGCTACTGGTGCCCACATTCTGTGCAGCAGAAGAACCTGGGGGAAGCCACAGGATCCCAGGGCAGCCACCTTGTGACAGTAAGTCTGTCCACAGGATCTCTGGGAAGAGAGAAATCCCACAGACATCTTTACTAGAGCCAGAGGCAGTACTTTGCACCAGTGACAGAAGAGAGGCTGAAGACCTGCTCCCAAGCAGCAAGAGATGCCTGGAGAACAGGATGACCCATTTTAAGAAAGTTTGGGAGCTCTAGAATAGGTCACAGCTGCCCTGTGGCAGACCAAGGCCTGCTCCACCAAGTGTGTCTTAAATAGTTTTACCTTTGTTTCCATGATTTAATGAATGTAGGAGTAGGAGGAAAACCCCCAAGCACCTCCTACATTCATCCAAACCTTCCATTTGCTTCTGACATTCCTTCTTTCCCTTCTCCCCTTGGCCTCCCGGGGCCAGTAACATTTCCATGCCATAAGCTGGAAACAATTAATGCAGAGACAACAGAAAAACATCCTTTCCAGATTAGTTCACATAAGGAGTTGCATTAGTGTTCTCAGCAAAACTGTGTCGTAGCCAAAAGGCTCCTGGCTTCAGCCACTGCAGGTGGTTCCCATCATAGTCACCCTCTTACAAGGAAAAACACAGCCTTGCTGCAAGTGACAGCGATTCTGCTCCTACCGTAATTGCGTGACACGGTTATGATGTATTTGAGTGCCAGAGATGTGGCTATCTAGTCTCCAGAAACAGATTACCAGAACCAGCAGAATGTGGATGGAGTTTAGAGTGAACGTACTTGTACTACGACCTTACCCTGGTGCTATGTTTTTTACATAAGGCTCATAAAATGCAAGGCATCTGTAGGCGTGAAATGCAGAGCGATGGAGAAAAAATCCTCATTAAAATCCGGCGGATGAAACACAGAACAAATTCCAGAGGCTTTGCCAGTGTTGAGCAAGCAGCAACGACAGCCCCTGGAGACCAGGACTTCACAGGCGTCCGTGTCCCATTGGCACGTAGTTGCAAAAGGACAGGTAATCGTTCACCGAGAGACCTTGTGCCATGGTGTGAAAGGCCACACTAATGTGAACAGGCGCGCACTGCCTGGATGAAGCTGCTGCTGCAGGTGTAACAGTGGGGTTACGGGACTGTATTGTACACTAAAGCACATATCTACCTACTGAAAGAGTTCACTTAAATGGAGAAGCAGATTTACATGGCTGACAGCACTAGCCAAAGCCCTTGCAGCTGAGCTTCAGCATCATCCCAAGCAGGATGCCAAGGTCTTCAACGTTGGGATTGGGACCAAACCAGAAGCTGTCTCACACCCGCTCTAGGCAGGCAGGGCCACCACTGACAGAGCTGAGAGCAGGTGCTGCTCACTGTCCCACGTTTGCATATCCTTGTTTGAGTTCTGGCCCTGGTTAAAAATGACAAGGGAAACAAAGTAGAGACATCTTTCCACAAAGGAGTGGGCTGGAAGCACGTAACTCAAGAGTACACCTATGAATAGATCCCTGGAGGGTGGGACTTTTTTGGAACAGCAGCACTAACACGTCTTTCCTTTTGGACCAATGCGTGGCACATACAAGCCACCAAGAGGGGATACTGTTAGGGCTAAGTCAGCCCAGCAAGGTCACGTGCCACAACCCATACTACTAACAAGCCCAGAATTACTAGGACTTGGGTGCTCAGGCTGCTGACTTGGGCCGATGGCCACACTCTTGTCTCTGCGCTACAGCCTGAGCTGCATGTTGTTGCATGGATGCAAGCGGGTTCAACTGCAGCCTCCAGCTGCAGCAGAGCCTCATTCCAACAGGTCCAGTCTTAAGAGCCTAATGGGAACTTTGATTACTCATCAGGGTGAACTCTTTCTAGGGGCTGTCCCACTCTCAGCAGGACAGACTCGCTCAGCTGAGCACCCAGCATGGAACAGAAAAGCCATCCCTTGCAGAGCAGCTGAAAAAACAGGAGTCAGTGTTTCTTCCTCTTCTCCATCCTGCTCTAATCAGCTGCCATACCTAGGGAGCATCTGGTACAGTCCCAGAAGTCAGGGGAGAAAATAATTTTCAGGTAAGAATCATTGCTTTGGGGATGAAGTATTAGAAGCAGGGTGTGAACAGGCTTGGGACATTCTAATGTGTGGGGGGATTTAATGAAGCCTAATTTCCTCTTCCACTATATGCAGCTAGGAAGAGTCTGTGGAACTGTAAGGCATGGTAAATGCTTAAGGCTGACAAGTTAATTCCCCGCATTGTGGGGCCAAGAACAGATGTGAACCCATTAACCTTCACTTGTCATAAATCTGCAGCAAGTTCTGTGTGCTCAAGGGATGCCTCATGACTGTCCCATTGAGCATTGCATGGCTGGTCAGGGGACATCCTCTCCTCCAGTCTCCAACAAGCATCTTGGGCTTTGTAAGGAGACACCCAGCTCAGATACTCCCCAACATTTAGTTCACAGCACTGCCCAAGTCCATACAAGGAGCTGGGAGACCTCCTGGATCTCTCAGGGGAAAGCAGCACCAAGCTGCACCCGAGGTATGGGTGAGCTCCTCTCCAGCCTAATCCAGCCTAAAATACCAGCCTCCGTTTCCTAAGCCCAAGAGTGATCTATACTGTGCTGGTATCCATTTCTTGTACCAAAGATCCCACCCAGGATATCAGAAGAAAACTTTCTCGTCATCATGAAACTGTCAGAGGTTTGGGTTCCGTGAATCCACATTTCCCAGCAAAGAAGGATTTCGCTGGATAATTCCTAAACCAGATCTAATTTGCTCCTAAATGTAGTAAAAATTCCAGGCCAGATCCTCAAGTGCTGCAGCTCCAGTGCCCAAGGCAAGGTGGAGTGATGCCACCTCAGCAGGTACCTGGCACACAGCGCTTTAGCCAACTACTTTCCTCTCACTTTTTATGGACATCCCAGTTTGCCTTTACCTTAAACAACCCACTCTGCAGTGGACAGCTGTAATTAAACCTGTAGCTTGCTCCTTTTTTCACACCTTGCTGTTCAAGCTGTCATGGTGCTCCCTCGCCCTGAACTATCTGTTTTTGGCAGTGGATGGTGCAGGCCATCACGTTCATGATTCAATGTTTGTGTGGGTCTGGAGTGAGTCAGCTTTGCCTTTTATGGTTATCTACTCCCGCATGGTGTTCTCCCCCAAGCCCTGCAAAAGAGTCTCTTGGTATCACTCTGTTCCTGTTATTCCCTATGAATGGCAGGAAGGCTGTGAGAAAAATATCAGAATAGCACCTTAGTTCTTATTTATGTTAAGATAAAATTTTAAAAAATTGGGTAGGAGTCAGGCAATGCCCTTCTAAGCTGATGGGCAGAGACTTCAAAGCAATCTGCAGCCCAAAGCCATACAGCACCACATTCTGGGAAGAGTAAAGTTCCTTCTAAACCACGTTGTTATTTAATGCTTAGTGGTAGGCCGCCAGAATTTTCTCATCAATTATGCAGAAAATGGATTTGATTGCTGGCTTTCAAAACTAGACTTGTAAATAGACCTCCTTGTCACAGCAGTGGCGTCTGACTGCAGCTCCGTTGCTTTGTCTTGCGTCTGCGTGTTTAAGATGTTGCTGAATCCCTGTGGTCAGAGGAAGACGTGGACCATGGAGACATCTGAATCTAAACAAGTCACAGGACAGCAGACAGTGACGAGCTGGGGCTGTTCCCATGGTGCTGATGCACAAAGGCAGGGAAACGCAGACCTTAGGTTGTTTCCTTGTCTATGCATGCAAAATCCACATCAAGGCTTTGACCAACCACTGGGTAAAGCCATCACTAAGGATTATGAAAAGCCATGCCTCTGGAGGGAAGGTGTGTGGAAGAGCAGCCAGCCGAGTACCCCAGCCTCACACTATTACATTTGTATCTAAGAGCTCAGAGACTGACCCAGTGGCGGCAGTGAAATGCCTTGACTCCTTTTTCAAGCCTCACTTGGTGGCACTCGGGGCTCTTGAGCATTAACTAGGAGCGAGATGAAACATTTCTCTCTAAGATGTGCCGCTCCTGACTGCCTGCACATCTGCAGAGGCTCGGAGGCACATTTCTTTCCCACTAAGTGTCTGGTTTAAATTAGACTCAGAAACTCGTTCCAGATACCAGAACGTGGAGAACTCAAGAATCATGCTCCGTCATGCCTATTCTGGCCCAGGGGAGCCTGGTGCCTCCTATCAAGCAGGGAAAGAAAAACCCAGTGATGCTTTAAAGAGTACGGCAGGAGGGTGCTGCAGCAACAGGGAGCTGCCAAGGAGGCTGCACATCACGTGTATCCTCAGCCAGGACTTGCAAGCAGGCGGTTTAAGGTCTGGGATAGATATTCGCTTTCTGCGACAGGACAAAGACACTTCTGAGCAATTCCCAAGGAAAAAGTCACTCAAGCGTGGCAGACTGTACCTTGGCAAGTCTGTGCACTGAGGGAGATTCAGCATTAAAGGGAGCTGGAAGATTGGTCATGTGGTGACAAACACAAGATCCTCTTTAAATGTTCTCGATCACAGGGGTTTATGCAGATGCTACCCAAAGGTCCCCACCTCTCTTTTCAGCTGCTATGGTGTCTTTCCAGCTGCTGAAAAATTCAGCTTGGTTTTCCATACAGTATCTGCAGTGACAGCACGGGGGGGAAAAAAAGTAATTACAAAGGGTGGTTTTCTTTTATCCATGGGGAAAGCCCAGGCTAGGTTTGCTGATACCACCTGCCCGTGAAGGCAGGAGACTGAATCCTTTCCTTTGCCCCATGTGCATCCCTCCAGGGTGCCTGGATAATAAGTGAGAAAGACCAAACCTAAAAGCAGAGAGTTTAGCAGCAACCTGCAGAGGGGATCAGCAGAATGGAGAGGGGGATTTTAGAGGTGAAACTCCTGCAGTTTTCTCATGTAATGAATTTCTGGATAGCGAGCTGGCAATGCAGCACAGCACATTTGCAGGGAAGCTGGCAGAGACCCCGGAGCACCATGAACATCTCTGACTATCCAGCTAGCAACGCTCCCCTTCATCTCACACTGGGCTGAGACCTTCCTTCATCGCAGGCTCATAATGAAATCAAGCGCTCACAGGGCTGCCCACCTGGGTGCCCTATTTCCCACCCAGAATTAAACCAGATAAAGCCCATTCAAGCAAAAAAGCTATGAATAAATTTGCTGCTGAACCCCACATTTTATACTGTAATAAAGCCTTCCTGAGATCTTGCTACTATTAGTCACTAAAATTTACAGAAATTCTTAAATCTCCATTTCCTTGTGCAATCTTTTTGCCTGTTGAAACGCGTGCTGCTCACCAAGACGCCCCCAGTGAAGTGCAGTTCAGGTTATGCCCTCTATAGCCAAGCTCAACACACGTCATCGACTAGTCTCAAAGAAAATTAACTCACATAAAAGGAGTACATTAGGATTTGCTACCCACAGCTGGAAGTTAAAACCAAGTAATTCTCGGCATCAGAAAGCTCTTCTCTTTCCATTAAGGTACCACAGTAAACAGGGTGACAGTGGGATGGTAGAGACTGAGTTGTTTTGATAGTTCATTCTTCAAAAGACTCAAGGTTTTAGGTCTGTACTTCTCCATTCTGAAGATGCTCGAACTGAAGAATGCGGTTTCAGGATTGATATGCACAGAGGACATGTTCTTTATTTCGACTCTGTTTCAGTATCATTGACTATGAATGAGATGAATCAGGTTTTTGAAAGCCTAATAATGCCTTTTGCCCGAAGATTCATTTAGTGACTTCATCGATGGCAGAAGTTGTTTAAAACACAAAATTCCACAAAGATTCCGTGTTACATTTTTTCCATGGTTTAGCACTCCAAATTATTGTCTCAACACCAAGTAATGAACGAGCAGAAACAAGAAAATCCTAGAAAAGAGCTTGAGGTGGGGGGGAAAAAGCCCAAAACATGAAGTGCAAGACAAAACAGGGCTCCTTTCCCTCGGGTGAACGCTGCTCCCACCAGCCTCGTGCCTGTCTCATTGCTTCCCATTCACGTTCTGTATTTATATTTTTTCCTTGAAATTACATTAACCAACAGGTTATAAATGCCAGTCCCCTGAGATGGAGCAGGTACAACATATGTACCAGTACTGGAAGCTTCCCAAGGGCTCTTTTCCTCTCCAAGCCAGCCATAACGTAGAGGCTGTACCGTCACGCAGGACTGTCCGGTCGCACAGCACAACTGCCCCTGCCAAGGTGTAACCCCATTTTCTTTAAATCCACCTTCTCTATCATGGTGCAGACAAACTGCTTACAGAAAATGGCTTAGCTGGGAGGGACCGAGATGTCAAGAAATCATGAACTTCTCTCAGGATATGAAACAGTGGAAGCCTGTTGCTATTTAGACTATTTTTTAAATACTGGTCTTAGCTACAGTTTACTCTTCCCGCTTAGAAACGTGGAAAAGTTTGTTCAGCTTAAAATTTCCTGTTTGGCATTAGCAGCTGCTGGCTATAATATTTATAAATATTTCAGCAGACATTTCTGGGGGAGTCTGGTTACAATTAGACAGCGAGCAACGCGGCTCCGCAGTCCCTCACTCCCAGGCAGAACTCGTGCTGCCCGAGGTGACCCGTGGGAGAAGAGGGGTTGCTGCTTGGCGAGCGTTAGCAGCCGGCAGCGTAGCTTTAGGGGGCCTGTTTTTGAACAGGAAAGTGAAATCACTGCTTGTGGTATCCAAATGTAGTAGCTCGGGAGGAACATCTGGTTAGCGGGCCAGGGACCACCTACTCCCAGCATTACTCATTGCACTTCCCTCGCTCCCCAAGGTCCTTGAGCATCCCCAGGTTGTGCGGTGCAGAAACACACTTCAGCCAAACATCCCTCCCTGCCCATCAGCCCCACACATTTTCGTGCTCTCCCTGGTTATGCCCAGCCTCAGTTTCCCCTGATTCTCATTAATCTGACCTAAAGCTAAGCAAGCTGGAGTGAAGGGCAGAAGGAAGAACCCCAATGAAGACAACCCTTTGATTCCCAGGCAGATCTGCCAATGATTTTTCTGAATCATTCACCTCTGCTGAACTAAAGGCAGGTTATTTCTCCCCAGGCAGCCACTACCACCTCACTTCAGGGCTTCCCAGGGCCAATTTCTTCCCATCTTTTTTAAATAGCCTCTGATATGATCTGGACTCCTCTGGTCCTTAAAAAAAAAAAAAAAAGCCTCCAAACATCTCAGCACCTCCTTGGACTCAGCAAGACTTTTGCGCAGTTGATGCACAGCACCCCTCATGGATGTGCTTTCCACCCTTGGTGCCATCACCCAGTGAAAGGCATAGGAGGAGAAGGAGAACGTGGCTTCCCAGTGAACCAGCTCACTGAGGAGTCAGGAAACCTCATAAACAATGGCATTGCCTCGGAAACCACTAACCTGAAACCGCAGCTGCCCTTTTTACTGTGAAGGTACTTGGCAGGAGAGAGATTACTCAGAGAAATGCCAAGTGGAGAGGACACGTGCCAGTGAGTTGCTTTCCCCCCAGACTGTGGTTTTCACCTCCTTGATGCTACATCTTGCCTTCTCACTACTGTGTAAAGCCAGGGCAGCCCCAGAGCCTCTCCACGGTGCCTCAGGGACACCAGTCACATAGCCAGGGGCAGCTGGCACCTCATGGTAAGCACAGATCCCATCCCAAGCGCAGGCAGTCAGGAATGGATGAGCATCTTTCCCCCCTGTCCACAACCCTGATGGCAAGCATCTCCCAAACATCCGCCAGGAGCTCCTTGGGTACAGCCCAGGACCACATCTGAGCCTGCATAGCTCAACCAGTCCTACTGGGCCTCATGGTTCAACACTGATGCAGTGCCCCATCTTTTAGGACCTCAACTCAGGGGCCTCTGTGGCTCCACAGGCATTTCAGAAAATCTTGGAGCACAAGTAATTTTATTACCGTTTCCCTAGATCTCAGGGTAACAGCAGCAAGAACGTGAGGTAGAACCAGCCCAAAAGAAGAAATTCCATAAACAATTCTGCAGTCAAAAGCTTTTATGGGAGAAGTGACTTAAGTTCCTCATTTGCTGGTTTTATGTAAAAAGAGGCAAAATATGCTGAGCAAATGAAAGGCGTAACTGCACAGCCTCACCCCCAGCCTGTTTCCGGCCATACTCAATAGCACCACGAACATCTTAAAGAGCAGCATTTCCTGAACCTCAAGTGCTGGCAGATGGTGTTGTCCTGGATCACTTTCTGCTGATGATCCTTGGTTCCCTTTGCCTTGCGTGACTACTCTGCAGCTTTGGTTTGTTTATTCCACTTTTTCCTGCTCTTTAGTTACGAGCCAGGGAAGGGAACCAGCCGCTTTTGCTGGTTTAATCACTTGCTGGTGACAGTGCATGTCCTTGGGAGTGATTAATGGGGCGCATCACTACCATTCATGTGAGCGAAGATTGCAAAATCAGGTCCCTTCATCCTGAGTGCAGGGATGGGTATGCCATTGTCAGGGACGAGCCAGTCAATATTTCCATCTGAGCACTTTGGGGTCTACATGGTAGGAAGGGTGAGGATCTGTTAGCTATCTAGGAGCAGGACCAGAGACAGACTTGGTAGGGCACCCTGTCCAGCCAGCCCCACAGGCTGAACTCTGTGAGGTGCCCACCATAAACCAGTTCCAGGCTGGTGGCCACATCACCACATGAGCCTGTGTGGTGTCCAAAGCCACAAACACCACCGGCAGCGTTGCTAGGAGAACACACACCATGCTGGGTATGTGGATTAGGATGTTTACAGCAAATGGATGTGTCTTCAGACTAGTGCTATAAAACCAGCCTAAATTGTAAAGTCATGGCTGCTGTCACCGTCATCACAATACTTCACCTTCCTGCAGAGCCATCCTCTGGCTCTTCATGGAGGGTGGTAACTCCACAAGTGCTGCATGTACAAAAATCATGTCATACTTGAGGGTTATGTGGGATTTCCACCTAACTGTTGCTGAAAAACATCATTTATCCCAACTGTATATTTTGGAACAAAGGCAGAGAGCTAGAAGAGCTACACAGAAGCACCGGTGGAAATCCTGAGATTTATTAATTCATCCTCCTGCCTCCACAAAACCACAAATTCAACAAACACCCTCAGGAGGCCTCAGGGTTTTGCACAACCGTTTTCCAAGCAGGAGGAGATCTCGATTCTTCACCCAGAAGTAACGGTTAAAATATAACCAGTTTGGTATTTGTCAGATAATATAGCTTGATGCACAAGCTGCGTGGGAAAAAAAAATGGTGACTTCAGAAGTCAGATGAAGTCTTATTGGAAAGAGCAACTGAACAGAGAAGAAGAGACAGGTGGCAGGTCAAAAGCCTAAGAGGCAGCCAAGTGCTCTGAAAAGCTGTGGAAAAGTCGAGGGTAGGTGTATGAGGAAAGAGATGTGTCTGGGCCAACTCATGAAAACTCTGTAAAGAATTTTTCAGTGTATCATGAATGGCAGCATCCAACCAACCAACCCTTTCTGGTCACCCTCCTTTCCCAGAGGTGATACCTGATCCTTAGGAAGGTTATTTTACCTTCGGAGGAGGATGCCTTCCCCGTGCACTGGGCTGTGTGACTCACTGGACACTTGATACCCTTCTGCTCTTGCACCGAATGGCTTCTCCTAGGGAAAGTGCTGAGCTTTTGCGAAGTATTTAATCACAAAAACATTACCAAACAGTAAGGCCTCATTCACTATTGGAAAGAAGGCTCCCTCTAAATATTTTTCTTTGGGGAATTTACAGATCTCTGCAAAATCTCTCAAATGCGTCACTGAAAAGGACTTGGAAGAAAAAAACCTGCAAGAGTTGCCTGAGCCACAGCTGGATGCCTCTGATGCCGACTGCTCCCTCAAGCCTATCTTTCATCAGCACGAGTATTACCCTGAGCTGTTCTTTTTGCTCCTCCTGAGACAGCAGCTAACAGGTGCAGTGACTTTCCAATAAATCATGTGTAGAAACAAGAATTTGTGTACAGCAGAACAGCAGGGAGTGCAATTTCTTCCAGCACTGGCATGTGGGTGGCTTCACCCCTGCCTTCAGCTCTGACTTCCAGGGGTCATCCCTTTGCAGCACATCTGGTTGCGATGCCTTGGCTTCATTCAAGCCTCTGCCTGGCCTTTGACACATGCAGAAGCTTTTGCCTTTCCATCTTTTCATGGAACAAGGCGCAGGGAACTGCCATCCCCCACTGCACAGCCCCTCCAGCCTGACATCACGCACCCCCCCCAAGCCCCAGCATTTAGGGCAGGTCAACTCCAAACCTCTATCGTAAGCCAAGCAAAAAGTGCTCTGAGATTTCCGTGCTGCTGGAAGAGCACATGTTTTCCACTACGGCGCTGCATGCGAGATCTCTCCTGGGACAAAGCGCAGCGTTGCTTTTTCTTTTGCTTTAAATATATTTGCAGAAGGCCACCAGAAAGGAAAAGGATTTTCTAGAAGAAAAGCGTCTCTGGGTCTTGTCTCAAGATGTAAATGAGCAAAACCACCACAGTAAGCTTCGTGAAATGCAGCATTTTACATTCCACATTTGCTTTTCCAGCCCCTCAGAGATGCTGCTTTCTTTCCACTGCTCCAACCCAGGAGAGCGCTGGTGCTCCGCCGGCACTGGAGCTGCCCGCCAGCATCAGCCCAGCCACAATCACTAGGCATCAGCGGGATTTCAGGACTCAAAGCGGTATTTTTCCTAAATGGATTTCTGCATACATTTAAGTATTTCGTTGAACTGGAGCCACTGCAAGTGAAGGAATCATTATTCTAAAAAAGTAAACAAGGGCGGCTGCACATTCCTGCGAATTTTCAATAGAAAAAACACTCTTGACTCCAGAGGAGGAAAAAAGCACGGTTCTCCTCCAAAAGGCTCTTATTTGCTCCCAGTTTGGCTCTTTCTGCCCCAGCCCTGAAAGGAGGTCCTGCAGAGGACAGCCCCAGTTCGAGCTCGCAGTGGCACGCATCCACACACTCTTAACAACGCAAGAAACCAAAGACCACTGGTACAATAGAGTTATGTGCTGAACCCCCAAGTGGTATTTGCCACAAGAAGGCTAATACTAAATGCTGCTTGTCCCGAGGCTGCCCCAGGGACTCTGCAAGAGCGGCAGCCTGGACCCTCACCCAGTAGTGCCTTAATCAAGCTTTGCTTCTATGCGCCCGCCGCCCTCCAGAGTGTTGCTGTCTGGAGGCTCCTGGAGCTGCAGGGTGGGGTGGGTACACAGGGAGCCACAGCTCCTCCATCCCACCACAGCCCTTGGCTGGGACATCCCTTGGGTTCCCACACCCAGCCAGGCTCATGGGAGCTCTCAGCGCCTCAGCACTTCCCCAGGGTAGTTATGTTTCTCCTCAGCACCAGAAACTTCCTTCTTCCTTTCACTTCCACCTTTTTACACGTAAAAAAAATATTTAGAAAATGACAGATAAGTTTTATATTCCCATCATCTCAGCACTCCTTGTTTCCCCATCTTTCAGCTGCTCTCCTCTTGCTTCCTCCCTCTGCACCCCTTTAAGGTTGAAGCAGTAACATCTCACTCCCCTTGGTGTGATGACTGCCAGCAGCCACCCTTGCTTCATGGAGGTAAGGCAGAGGGATGAACAGCCATGGGGGGAAACATCCCCAAAGTGTCACCAAGTCAAAGTGAGAGATGCAGTCCCTGCTCATCAGCTAAAGCAGCTCAACCATTGCCCTTGATCTAAGCCATCTGGGTAACCTTTCCCGAGCACAGTGGGGTGAGAGAACAACTTGGAGCAGGGAAAGGGAGGGGATTGAGTAACCTCAAGAGTTTCCACCAACATGAACTATCAACCGGAGACACCAAAGCCCTGGAGGGACTTCCAAGCAGAAAGCCTGTGGGAAGGTACACTGGGATGGCTTCCCAGGATGTGGGATCCCAGGGAAATTATAGAGGCAACACAACAGCAGCACTGTGGGGAGCTGCTGCTGGCACCCCACAGCAGCTCAGAGGATGGAGCAGGCAGCAGGAGGAGCAAGGGGGAGAGCACTGCCAAAGGGCCAGGAAGGATAGGAAATGGGAGAGAGCAAAAAGGGAATTGTCATGGAAAGATAATGCACCTCCATCTACTGTAAACTCTGCCAGGACTCATAAACCTGGTGTCCCCCTCAGAGCAAGCCTAGCAAAGTCAGGCCACATGCTAAACACACAGGAGATAATCACCACATCACCACCAGACCCAACGCCTGCCCATACACCTCACAGTGGAAAGCCAGGGCTCTGTTCCCAGGAGATGGCAACTGCTCTCTCAACAGACGGGACTTCTTGGAGTTACAAAGCACACCTAAACAAATTTGCCCTACTGCCATCTAGTCGAGTGGTTTCATCTTGCAAAGAAACAATTAGTCACCAGGGCAAACACCAAGAAGGTATGAGCAAGGGGCACTCACCTAGATGAGGACCAGATTTACTTTCCACCTTCCCAAGTTGTGAAGGACTTTATTTCACTTCGTCATGAAGCATCAAGGAAGGGAAAAAAAAAC
The DNA here is from genome assembly GCA_009769605.1 of Bucorvus abyssinicus. NCBI lineage: Eukaryota > Metazoa > Chordata > Aves > Bucerotiformes > Bucorvidae > Bucorvus > Bucorvus abyssinicus. The sequence goes on along the minus strand of CM020041.1, from coordinate 3,915,503 downwards.
CCAAAAGCAAAACAAAACAAAGGCAATCATCTGCCCTTGCAGCTGCATGTGCTCCTACCGAGCAAGGTGCAAGCTGGACTTCCCTCTCTCCCAGGCTTTTGTAGGAGTTAGTAATTAATTATTCTGATGACAAAAAGCTGAGGCTCCCCCAGGAGCCAGTCCCCTGATACGCCTCTTCTTCCTTGGGCTGCTGGGAGTTGGTGGCTCAGAGGGTTCCCCTTCACCACCCCAGCCTTAAATAACATGACTGATCACACCATGAAAATAAACAGATGAGATGGGACGTTGGGGACAGGAAATAAAAAGAAGAGCTTGACTATTTTTCACACATTTGAGTTATGCAGATGGCCCATAACATATGGAATTTCAATTTGGGCTTTTATAGAAGAAAAACTACCAGCTTGTTTCTCAGGCAGAACAACCAAAACAATCTGGGGTTTTGTACTCTGCACTTGATACCCTTTTTCCTTTTTTTTTAATCTCCTAATCCTGGGTTTCAGCAAGGTCATAATTGGTCAGGGAGCGAACATAAAGCCCTGATGGGCTGCATCAGTGCTGTCAGCACACGGAGCGCTGAGCTCCAGCTCTTGCTGGAGGGATGTGCTGTCGGGAGGGACACCCACGGCTGCCCTGGGCTCCTTCAAATGTGCGACGCTGGCTGCTCCTTTAAGTACCCCCCAAAAATAGTGGCAGGCCAGGATCAGAGAGAGGCTTTGCCCTTCCACTCTAGTAACTATTAGAGCTGTTGATACTGATCTGACCAAATCTAGCCCCTCCTTCCCAGTGCTCAGATGGCCAAACTGTGCCACCAGGCAATTCAAACCAAACCAAACACCAAACAAGCATTATTGTCACTTGTCATATTTATATTTTTGATTTTATTTTTAATTTTTATTAAAAAAACCCAACCATTATTAAAAAGGAATCATTTACTGGAAGGCTTCTGCCAGGGAGAACTCTCATTTCAATCTTGTGAACAGTTAAAACCCATGGGCATAATCAAAACCCAATAAAAAAAGAGAACAGTTCAAACCATAGCTTATAATTAAGCAGTTTCCTTAATGTGAACAGAGAGGCTTTTGTTGAAAGCCTTCAATTCAGAATTTCATGGAAGACTTTTAAAACACAGGGGAAGAAGGAAGCACATGCTTGTTTAAAAAAACAAAACCAGAACAGGAAAAAAAAATTGCTTGGGTAATGGCTAATGAATTCAACAAATTTACTTCCTCTAAAGCAATTGCTGCTTGCCCAGCCATACAGTTGGCCCCAGGTGATGTATTTGCTCAGAAAACTGAACGTACACAATTCCTGCCAAGTCATTCTGGCCAGAATTTCCCAATTCTGGCACTGGTTTGGAGGGGGTTTTTAGTGAGATGGTACCTGGCTTCCTGCTTCGGGAGCCTGGGGTTTGCAGTGCCGGTAGGTACCACTGGGAGGCTGGAAATGGGGCTTTAATTCAGCCTCTTCTGGTCTCCTCCAGTGAGACAGCACCAAGGTGAGCACTAAGCATCTGTCTGAGCTCCTGAACCAGGGCGGAATAAAGCACCTGCTCTAGTATGTGCGTATCAAGCCCCAAACCGGGTATGTTAAAAACCGCAAACTAGTGAGTGCTTTTTGTATTAAAAACCCCACAAAACCTATCCTCAGTCTGGGAACTTTAAGGCCAAAACGAAACAAAAATGGTCTTAAAATATATACATATATATATGGCTTTTCATTTTTCCTATCCATTTCATTGGAAACAAAAATAAATTTAAGGGTGATATTTGGTTTTCAAAAACGACTCTGTCCTTCTCTTTAGCTGTCAGCCGGAGCGGGTGGGATGGAGGCGCTGACTGCGGTTGCTCACGACGCGGCTCAGAATGCACCCGAGTTCTTCATCCGTGCTAGTAACCGGGAGTAGACGGGTGCTGCCAAGGAGAAGACCGAGCTGGGTGGGACCGACACACAGCATCTCCCTGTCCCCTCCCCTCCCGGTTATGCTACATCTTGCTTGGAGCAAGACAAAAGAATAAACCTCTCTTTAAGGGACAGGGACATACGATGGAAATGAGAAATAAGCTAGAGGAGTTGTTTTACCTAGTCGGGGATTCCTCTGAGAAACCTGCAGGGAAAGAAAAGAGAAGGTTTGCTTAAGTATAACAAATCTCTGACAGCTGTAAGAGCAGTTTGCATGTCAATACAGCTATCCCGAGTCTCCAGAAAATACGGATGAATGTCTCCTCGTTGTTGGAAGCTGACATAAATAGTACCGTGCTGAGGTTACATTCACCGTGGGCTGCAAAATGTATTATTTCTTATACAATTGAATCGTGCAAGAAGAGAGGATGGGTCATTCCATCAAACACACAGGCTCACTCTCTCTGGAAGGCAAAGTCTGAATGTGACCTTATCTTCCAACCGTTATTACCAAAACGTAATTGCAGCAGTTCTACAGTGAGAGGCTTTTGGTCTTTTACCTTGGATAACGCAGATGCCTGTTTGAAGATCTCCAAGGCGGGGTCTGCAGGCTCGTCACCTCTTTCTTGCGGCCTTGAAGCTAAGGGTGGGACATAGATAGCATTGAAATACTCTTGAAAGCACACGGGCTGCTTCCTTCCATGACTTTGTGTTGAAAATCCCATAACGGACTAATCCTCCTCAATAAGCTGAAGCAATTGCCATGTGTCACCACCCCCTCCCACAGCAGCTCGGCTGTAATGGTGTGGCTGCGGGTATTTCTAACCGTGGACCTACCCTGCGGCTGTAAGACAGAGTTCACGGCGTAAACCACACCGTTCGTGGCCATGATATCGCTTTCAGCAACAGGCTCCTTGTTGATATGTATTACGTTGTTTTTCTGTTCAGGAAAAGAAAAATATAAGAAAGTAGAAAATTAGAAACTTTTCTCATCAGTGGTTTCCGATTTTATTGAAAAAGCCCTCGCTCTGCATTCATTCATTCGTTTACTGGATGGCTGTAGGCGTTTTCATTCCTCTTGCCAATTAAGGAGAATATAAAAACAAATTATAGCCTGAGCAGCTCGTCTGGAGCGTTTGGCAGGCTTTGGAGCACTTCCTCGGTGCACAGGCTGGGAACGCCATCCTGCAGCAGCAGAGCACGTCCAGCAGCTCCCTGGTGGCAGCGGGCCCTGCTGCTCCCACCAAGAGGCGTGGCTGAGGAGGTGGCATCAGGAGAGGGCAGAGCAGGACTGGACACGGGAGGAGGGTGGCACACAAGCTGGCCACCTCAACGCCCTTGGAAATGCCTCTCCATCTTTGGCCTGCATTTTCCTCCTTATGCACAGAGTGGGTCTGCACTTATTTATTTTCTGAAATAGATTTTTTTTTTGCCTGAGTAGAGGATCCTCCTTTTTCTTCGTGTAGGGTGGAATTTGTGAAATGGAATTACACATCTAAATAAACCCTGCTGCGTTAAGGGAGTCCAGGCAGAGATCACTTTTGGTTACACTAAAAAAGATGTGCTAGCTGAACAAGCTATTCGTTTAATTTATTTATGCTTTTTCCCCCGTGACTCAGGATTAAATTTATAACAGCTCCTGGAAATCATTTACAACTGGTCTTCTGGGGAGAAGGCTGAAGCAAACCACATTTCAAGACTGCCAGCTTGCTGAATGGAACACGTGGCAACAGTCCCTCCGCTACAGCCCAGAAAACCATTTGGTGGGTCTGCGCAGGCATTTAGAAGAGGTTCCCACACCATCCGAATGAGCACAGACGTACTCTGGTCCTCGACGTGGACAACAGACCACAGCCCTGCAGACCACAAAACCCCATCCAAGGTGTCTCACCATGCTGACTTCCAGTTTATCTCCCTGCGTGGACTTCAGCCTCACAAGGGCATTGACCGCGCCGCTCACCAGGATCTCATCAGCCACGTGGAACTTGAGGATGTTGGCAAGTTCCTTGGCATTACCTGGCGGGGGGGGGAAACATTTATATTTGCAAAACAGCATCAGCGCTTGCTTCCTGTATTTCATGGGCTGGATTGAAATTACATGGAAAATACCATAATTTCCTGAAAGTGCAAGGAAACAATGTAAAATGGAAAAGATCAGGCAGAAGGACCTTGTTTGGAGCTGGTTAGGACATTGAGGCCATTCCTGCCTGGGAAGGTCAGGATCCCAGCGAGTCCAGAATGACACTGTCCCAGTGTCCCATCTTGGTACGTACCAAACCTGCCCTATACATGAAATCCCTCCCTCTTGTTTTTTCAGTCCCTCATTCCCTCACTGTGCACAGCATGAACCTGCTGCTTTCGCTTCCCAAAGACCTCGGGGTGGGGCAGGAAGACCTGTGTGAAGTAAGGAAGCAGACAGCACACTCGGGTATTTGCTAATGCCAATCCTGTCGCCAAAGCCAGTGTCACTTGGCAATAATCTCGACGGCTGAAACTGCAGCATGTCTGGGTAGGAAGGGGGAAAGCGCAGGAGCAATGTCACTAACGGCTCACAGCCTGCTGGCCTGATCCCCACCCCAATGAGTCTCTCCTCAGCCAGCCATGCTTTGAAACAGATCTTAGGAAGACAAGATGCTTCTTCCCCTTGGCCATCTATTTTCCAGAAGAGGCAGTGACGCGCACAGCACGAGCCAGCAGCCCTCCTCCACCTCCTCCTTTGGAGGATGCGGTGTCACTGGGAAAACCCACAGACAGGCGATGGGGAACAACAGCTAGTGCAAAGGATGGCCTCCATCTACCAAACCAGAGCAGCTCCTTCGGTGAGGGGGACTTTTTCTTTCGGTGCTCCTATTTCAATGCGCCATGAGCTTTTTTTCCATTACAGTTGTTCTAGGGTGGCCACAACTCACACTGCTCACCCTCACCAGCATGACTCACTTCTTCATCAGGAGCATAAGCTAAATATTTGTGTGGAAAAAAAAAAACCATCTGAAGTGCCCGCATCTGGGTTACTTCATTCCTGCAGCCGTTTACAATATCTACAAAACAGTTCTGAAATATTTATATATTAAGCACTAGACTGGATGTGCAGACTGATATTACCAGTTCCTTATCCCTGCACTTAAAAGGATAACCAGCTACCATGGGCAGATGCATCCCAAATTATGATGTCAATGTTTGGTTGGGCTTTAATGATGAGAAGACATTACACTCAAATACCTGACGTTGTTTCCAACCACAGCTCGTTTTCAACATGAACAAAATAAAAGATGGTGCTGCTTATCCAGAAGAGCACTACTAAACGTTCCCATGCTTTTTTCCACACCCAGCCTGTGCTTTTTAGGATATTGGTCTTCAGCTGTGCCAGACTGGAGTATTTGTTAGTCTTCTTAGGATCAGACTGGGCTTCCCGCTTTGTCCATGTATGCAAAGATGGAGCAACAGCTCCATCCTTTTACTACTTAAATTTCATACAGTGTAACTCGAGGGTGAATGTGGACCATGTTTTCTATTTGCAAAACTTCCTTTAGACACCCTGATCCTGTGTGGTGACAGCCATGTTCTCACTTCTTTCATCCCTGAGAAAGACAGAGACCTCACTGGCTCCTCTAGGAACACCTTAGAGTTATCTCACTTACATCAGCCAGCACAGCCAAATTAAAGCCGTAGTAGGTTTGTAGCACACGCTACAAATGTGTCTTCCAAGAACAAGGAAAGTATAAACCCACACCATGCTCGGTGTGAGAGTTCAGTGCATCCTCAGCTTTCTGCTGGATGCTTATCCAAATCCATTGCGTAGGGAGCTCTTGCTTCCAACAGACAGGGTCAAAGAATGAGATATGGCATGAAATTCAGCCATTCCTCCCTGTATCATGCCAAGAACACACAGCGCTGTTCATCTAAACGCTCTAAAAATGCTCACCCATTAGTTTGTTCAGTTCCCCTTGGGGCATGGCTCGGAAAGCTTCGTTTGTTGGAGCAAACACCGTGAAGGTACCTGGCCTGTTCAAGTTCTCCGTTAGCCCTGCGGACTGGATTGCAGCCACCAACGTGCTGCAAAACAAACACACATAAAACGCTTCATTATAAACTGCTTTTGTTGGTCTTTGAGCAATTGCATGTTGCGTTCAAAAGAGAGCTGTGAAGTCACAATTGCAAAATCCTCCTGGGGTCCAGCAAATCAATTAACCAAAGAGTTGATTAGGTTGGAAATGAGCCTGTGAGGCCCAACCAGAACATCTGAGGATGACAAAGCAGCCTGGGAATGGCTGACTTCTTGAGGACCAAATGGTAGTGAGGAGACGCACAGCTCTGGCCACAGTGGCTCTGATGGGCAGGGATGGCTTCAGAACCAGCTTCTTACTGTATTAAGGGGGAGCCACATACTCTTGGCTCACAATTCATTGAAGGGTTATTTGAAGTCTCACTCCCTGTAATTTAGAGATGAGACCATGGTTTTGGATGTTCTTTCTATGTTAAAAAAATTACACGTAGTCATGACTACGACCCATAATAAATAGAAACGGCTTTGGCAGCTCTTCTGCTCCTAACTAGCACTTAGGAGGAGCAGAAAGGTCACCTGAAGCGATGGTCTGCCTTGAGAACATCCATCACTGTGCCAGACGGCGGAGTCAACATTTTGTCCATGATAAACAGGGTCCCAAACCTTCCTTTCTTGTCATGGGCAGCAATGCAGGCATTTTCAATGCAAAGGTTCTGCAAACAAAATCGCAGAAAAATGGACTTCATTAGCATACGCATCAAAAAAGAGATTTTTGTACTTTCCACAATGCTGAGTTACACTTTTTACACGGTGGCCGTAACACTACAGACACCGAGCAGCATTCAGCCCTATGGAGCACGCATGCTGCAGGAACTTACATTGCGGTACACAAACACTCTCAGTTCCTTGTCACCCAGAGTCTGTAGTTTCTGCCCGTGGTAAAGATATTTAGAGGAGAGCTGGTCTTTAACAATGTGGTTCAGAAGCAAGTTTTTCACGTTGCTGTCGACACTGGGGAGTCCATCTGCAGCAAAAAGTATGGGAAGAACCAGAGATTCACTTAAAGTGACCACTGGGGCACTAAAAAAAGTCCAAATACAGAGTATTACCCCCAGCAGTTTGTAATTGCAAAGCTTGATGCCACTGCCTATAGCTGAGGTGTTTGAGAGAGGATTTGCATACTTGTGCACTGAAACTCGGCTGAAGACTGTTTGAAGGAGATCTGTGGCCCAAACTGATGGAAGGAAGGGATTAATGCCCCAGTTTACCTTTGAACACATCATTCACCGGGGCAAGGAGGGTCACTTGCTCATTGCCAGTTAGATGAGAACTGAGACCAGCTTGTCTGAAAATGTCCATAGACTTGGAAACTTCAGATTCTTGTGCCAACTCAAACAGAGTCTTCGCTGAAAGGAAAAGCAACACTCAGTAACCTTGAGTTAAAGGCAATCCACCATCACGACAAGATAACTGCACCCTTTCAATTCAGTATTTCCGTGGCAAAATAGACAAAAGAAAAGCGACAGAAGGGAAGAAGCAGAGAGGCACCAGTACCTGAGTCTGGGATCAGCAGCTCATTAACAAAATGGACGACGCCGTTGGTTGCCAGGACATCCTTGTTGGCAATGATGGCCTTCCCGTTGAGGGTCAGCTCTTCCCCACTGCAGCCCACGTCCAAGGTGGTGCCTTCCAGAGTCTCCATCGTCAGGCCAGCGATGATGGCCTCAGCACACATGGCTGACTTCAGGATGTGATGGTTCAGCAGGTCTGTAAGAGAGGCACGTGTCTTAGTGAGCCGCAAAACCCGCCTAGGAATATTATTGCAGCTTTTAGGGATCCAGTTGGACAGCAAGGGCCTCCTGCACTGCGTTATACACCTTTGCCAGCTTCAAAAGGTTTCGTCTGGTTATTCGACTCATTTGTTGGGGGGAGTTGCCTTGATTCAACACTAGTTTTCTTGCACCTTGCTGGATTGATAGAAACCACCATTACATACAGGAGTGCTACAGGAAAACTGGGAAAAGGGATTGCTTCGGCTCGCCTCCCTCCTCCATATCTGGATACCACTCTCTGCCGTGTCTACACATCTACCATCTCTACACCCAAAGAAGTCTGGGCTGTCCAGTTTAAAAAGCTGGAGTCTGTCAAATCTGTTCACTGCAGCTGTTGTCAGAGTGTATCAAGGAGCCGTTCAGATGCCCCTGAGAAGGAATTTAGAAGAACTGAAAAATCCTCTTCAGTCTCTCAAAGGGCTCAGTAAACAAGCACATACCCCTCAGGGCTTCTGGGTCCCCCAGGATCCTGTTCAGCGTTTCTCGTGGGATCTTCTCAAAGGCTTCGTTGGTTGGAGCCAAGAGCGTGTACTGGCCTTTGCTTTCCAGCAAGCTGTTGAGGTCAGAAGCAGCCACAGCAGCCTTCAGAGAAACGAGGAGAGAGGGTAAAACACATTCAGCCAGAATACAAAGGTCAGCAACTTTGTCCAGGCACAGACTAAGGGCCAGATCTGTTAAGGCTTTTATAATTTCAGAGGACTTAAAAAAAATCCTGAATAGCTTCTTTCAGCACTTTGGTCCCTTTATAAATTTGACCTGGATCCATGGTTCTTCTCCAGAAATTTGAGTACAAGAGCCTTTTTTTGGCAAGACAGAGCTAGTTCAAATCCTCTGATATGCCTGGAAAGTAGTTCCAGTGAATAATTCAGATCAGAACCCAGAGCTGGCTAACTGCAGAACCCTCGTGCATTTAAAGTTATTCCTTAACTCGGCAAATACCCAGGCAAATCAACTGGTACTCATCAAATCCGAACAGGTAATATCTCCTAAGGCTACGGCTCCTGTACAAGAGTGAGGAGACAGGCTCAGTCTACATCTCTTCACTGACATTAGTGCCAGGGTGACAGTTATTCTCACAAAACCCTACCCGCGCTGCTATCAAACACGTCTCTCTGTAAAACAAAATAAGCTACATGGGGACAAGGACGTTATCAGCCCCGCAGCGCACGCGGGCTGGACTCACCCGCAGAGTTTCCAGGCTTTCCTCCGTCTCGATGACCTGCTGAATGCTGTTTGTCGTGGTGGCGATGACTTTGTCGATGACATGAACCACCCCGTTGGTGGCATGGTGGTCAGCCTTCAACACCCTGGCACAGTTCACCGTCACAATCTGCAGAGGGAAAGAGCCACGGGGCGTTATGTGCGCTGAAAGAAGAAGGTGAAGCAGCCGCTGCTGGTTTTCTATTTCAAACACAGCAAGCACTGCAATATTGAACCAGCGGGAGGAGAAATGCGGTTTCCTAAAAAAACACACAAAGAATGAGAATGCTCGATCGAGAATGTTCGAAACGTTTCATGTTTAAAGAGCTTTGAAAATAATCAGTGGTTTTGTCTACCCTGAATCATCAAGACTAAGAAAATACGCAAGAGCCAATACTAAGGCAAGTTAAACAGCAATGTGGGCAACTTCCCTGCATCAGCAGCGATGGAACTATCTGCTTATAAATATTCTTTTCAAGCTCCTTCTAAATACGTATCCTAAATCAGTGGCTGTGAGCCTAAGCATTACAGAGTCCTGGAGGTCCAAGGACAGTGCCGGAGGTGCAAGGCAGCAGAGAAGCAGGTCTGTGGTGGGCAGGTTTAATACAGATGTCTTACCCCATTGGGATAGTGGTGAATCTGGACAGGCAGGTCCTGGTACATTGAGTTAAGTGTTGTCCCGTGTTTCAGATCATCCGTGAGGACCCGTTTGTTCACCATGTGGTAGCGAAGGGCATTGAGCAGCTCAATGTTAACATTACTGACTAAGGAATCCAGAGTTTCCTGAAAATCAGAAGAATTCAGTTTTCAGGGCTGAGTGCCATTAAGCCAGTTGTTAGAGAGAGCCAGGAGGTCTGGCTGCCTCCAAGGGCTTTCCAAGGGGGGTTGTGTATTAAGTGATGTATTCAGTCTTAAGCCATCTGTGCCAATTAAAAGCTCTAACTTTTATAAATCTCCATCTTTTGCCTTACACCAGCAGCTGGCAGCTCTGGCACCCCGGTCCTTGGCAGGCAAAGGGGTGATGGCAGCAAGGTCCCGTGTGAGAGCACCGCGTCCAAATGGGCAGCAAGGCAACAAAAGGCTTCGCTCAGGGTAAAGGACAAATACATCAGGAGACCTTCCCCAGCAGCACCACCCCTGCAAGGGGCTCTGCTGCTACAGGTTTGGGGTAGAGGCTTGGTAGGGGGGATAGCCAAAAAGATGCCCTCTCCCTGCCCCAATAGTTGTTCTTACATATTTATGGACAAGTGACTTAAATGTGGGATGTAGCTGGTAGGGGTTGTACAGTCAAGGCTCTCGCCTGTTCACAGAGACGCTCCACAAGGACTGGAGCACCAGCAGGACAGTGGTGACAATATCAGGGGCAGAAATTTCACAAGACACAGAGTGAGAAAATCAAAACCAATGTAAAGGAAGTTGACGTGTAACTGAGCGCACGAACACGCTAATGCAGAAAGGCTGCAGGTTCGCACAGGGTCCAGCTGGCACTGGCTGCTTGAGCAAATTGACAACAGCCAGAGTGGTAAAGTAAGGGTTAACAAGCAAAACCAAAAGGGCTGGGAAGAGCTCTTAAGGCAATCTCTAACGGTAAGAAGCAGGGAAAACTGAACGAGGTGACTGGAGAGCATCCACGTCTCTCGAGGGCTGGGACTTTCAGAAACAAAGCTCTGAAGCTGATGGGCCAGTACAGTGATTCCCATCTTAGAAATTCATAGTGCTTCTCGCATCAGGACTGTGTCTGTTCTACTAGATAGGGCTGGACCCAGACCCCTGCAGAGCTGCATCTCCACTAGAGAAAGCCAGAGGAAGAAGAGAAAGAAGAGGCATTATATCTTACAGCAGGCAAGGACGCCCAGGCCTCGTTACTCGGGGCAAAAATTGTAAAACTTCCAGGTCCTTCGATCTCTGGCCTTAGGTTAGACCGGTCGGAGTAGAGCTGCGTGGTGGTAGACCCAACAACTCCCAGGGTTTCATAGATGTTTGAAAGCGGCAGCGCTGAAAGAAGAGAAGGTTATATTCCCACCACACCATTCATCCTCCCCGCACTGCGCTGAATTAAAGGAGAGCTGCTGGTGAGAACGCTTGGGGAAATGAAGCACGTCAGGGAACTCGTATTTGTTCATTGATTAGACAATACATACTCATAGCCTGACAGCTCCAGCCTCGATTACAGCAGTGTAATCCAGGATGTGCTGCATCTCGGCAGGTTTAAATGGAGCTGCTCTGGATTTATATGGATGTGAATTGAGGCAAGCAAAGATATTCATTGCTTTCACCCAATCCTTGTTTGTACTCAGGCTCCTGGTGCTCGGAGCTGGCAGCTCACCGCTGGTCCCGGTCTCCACTGACCCCTCCACACCAGCCCACGTGGTTAACTGAGTGGCATCAAACTTTTGTGGAAGGAAGCATTCAGAAAGCAAAAGCAGGATTTGTCTTTCCTCAGTAAACCCAGTTCACTCCCTCCCAACCCCCACCAGTGGCTGAGCTGTATTTTCTCCGAATGCCGTTTTTCCTGCCAAAATGAGCTGCGATCGGCAGAGCTGTCTGCTCCTCGCTCATTCCTTTGTGCTGCATTTCCAACAAAGCTGTATTACTTGTTGGAATAAGTCATTCCCTATGGCCTTCCCATGCTTGATTAAGTTTAATTATATCCACGGTTTTAAGTTGTCTGGAACGGTTTGCACGCGTTGGAGCTGCTCTGGCACTCAGCTGGTGCTCTGCTGAGTCCATTTTTGACTCGTTCATGGCAATATTGTGCACAAATTGCAAAAATCAAATCCACTCTGAGTAATTTTCTAACATTTCCCTTTACTGGGCAGCTGTATAATTTTAAAAAGTCTAAGAAAATGTCAAACGTATTTTTACCAGCTGGGCAGCCTTTTTCTCCAGGAACTTTTTCATATCCAGGACAGCACTCGTAGCTGATTACTCTGGAATAAGAGATGGATACGGCAGGTTAACTGACGGCGCCTCACGGCTTTTTCTCTCTTCACCATCATTCTGTGACCATCCATATTTGGTGACGTTTCTGAGCAGACCCTTCATTAGAAATATAGACTTGAACAAAAGACAAACCACAACTTTTGTCTCCCTCAGGGCTGCGTGTTGACTGCTTCTCCACCAAACAAAAGCAGACACGATTTCTTTTCAAAACTACACTTTGCAGGAGACTTTGTATGAACAGCGGATGGAAACCGAAGCCACGGTCCGAGCAGACGCCCTACGCCAGGCATCGCGAGTGCTGGTTCATTTGGGGACATTTCCCGCGCGATCTGGGGATCTCTCCGGCTGACTGCTGCTGTCGCGTCTGATCACACTGCAACACACCGCAGCTCCGGTACGGCTGCTTTACCAGACCAGCCAAGCGCTTCCCCCTCATTTCACCCCATTCTTGTCCACCACCAGGAGTGATTTGCTTACTTAGGGCAAAAGCCACAAGACAGACCTGGAGGGGAGGGAGCATCCCTGCTCTTGGATGCACTGGCACAAGGGCTTGGGATGAGTCCCGCAAGGACAAACTTCACCGGTGGTGACACGTGCACCCATGAGCACCCCGGGCAGTACCACAGCACACTCATCTTTGCTAACACCGGGTACGTCCGTGCAAGCACCCCCTGTGCAGCAGTTCCTTCTGGCTGGCAGCAAACTGCTGCTCTGATCAAGCACTATCTATCCCCCAGTAAAACCAAAGGGGCCAGAGACCCCGTCCCGGGGGCTCAGGGCCATCCGCAAGATTTGCAGACCCTAAATAAGCAAAAGCTGCCTGAGCGCTGCATCCATCATCTGCAGCTCAATGGGAAATAAAAGTCATCTGATTCTCAAAGCTGGCCATTCCATGGAACATGTTTTGCTATTAATGGGGCGGGGGAGGAAGAAAAAGGAAAAAATCAATCCAGAAGTTGCCCGTTTATTTTTCACAGGGGGCTCTTTCACGGATTGCTCCTACGCTCGGTGTGAAAGGCCATCTGATCGATGGGCTACGGCAGCGAGGGAATAGGTGTTCCTCCAAAAGACAAGCGTTTCCTCTGTGCTCCCGGCTGGGTCGGAGACAAGGAGGATGCTGTATCACCGAGCCTCAGCACAGGCACGCAAAGAGAAAGGAAAATCCTCAAGCTTCAGATATTTGTCATCATTTTAACACTGTTAACAAACAGTGGAAATGCCTGGGGTTTAAGAGGGAATTCTTCAGGGTAATTAAGAGCCAGTAAGTGAAACAAATACCTGCTTTTCTGTGACAGAAGCAAATAAATTCTGTGTCACGGCTTCCTAAGAGAATTACAAAGCAAACCCAGACTGATTGTCTAGACATTATATATTCCATGTGGGAAAGAGTTTGCCTAAGGCAATCTCTTCCTTTGACTACTGGAGATCTTAACACCCTGCTGCTCCGCTTTCCCCAGCGCCCCCGTCTCACGTTCATTAGAAACACACACTTTCTCCCCCCACCTACCCCAATTTTTTCTTTTTTTCACCCTAGAAACTAAATCCAGTCTAGACAGTTCCCTTGGTTCAGACCTGTAATCAAAGACGAAGAGCTGATTAAAGAGAAATCATTCCAAAGTTCAGCATAAATAATTCCTGAGTGCTGACGTAGGTTTTAAAAGGCTTATTTATAGATCGATCGGAGATTAATGAGCTGTGACGAAGGGGCAGGACGCTGATGCACAGAGCCTGCAGCGCGGGGCTGGCCGGCCCGGGGCTGCCCCAGCAGCCAGGCGCCAGCTGCGAGGGGAGGGCACTGGGAAGGGATGGAGCGACCACACCGCCTGCTTTTCAGCGGGTTCATGGGCATCTCCAGCGCCACCCCACAAGGGCAGCTAATGGCAAGAAACACTGAGGCCAGCAATGGGCCCAGCTCCACTCATGCAGGGGCTCCTTCAAGCCCCCAGTCTCACTCGCCCACTGAAGGGCATTTTGCATGCCAGCATTTTGAGTACCAGAAAACTTCTGCAAAGGGCCAAGTGAACACAGAGGTGCTCAAACAAGTGTTTGCACCTACGAGGAGCCAGGGATGAGGACTGTAAAAACCAGCTTCAGCCATTTGCTCTCCCATGGCTGGTGGACTTGGTGGAAGCACAAGGCCACCCAGACCACCCAAAGGCACCCACGTGGGCACCGTTCAAGGGGTCGCTCGGGGCTGGGCACAGGGTGACCTCCCAGCTGGTCCTGCAGCCACCTTCAGCCCTTGGGGAGTTGGAGCAGAGCTGTGGCTGAAGGCTGCTCTGCCTCACTTGCAGGACTCTGCATCTCGACGCTGCGGTACCCTACACATCCATACGGGAGGAAGGCTGCTCCTTTGACCTGTCTTCCTCCAGCTGGGTCAGAGCCACAGTCTGCTGCCTGGGGAGGAGTATTCCAGGGACAGGGGCAAACAGCCCATGGGAGATAACACTGAGCACCTCCAGCCACTGCACCACGCAGCGGGTTCCGCGCAAAAGCCTTTGGAGTTGCCATGTCCATCCCTGTTTCTGCTGTCTGCCCAGCGGCTACAGACCTACACACCGGGACATGGTGGATGCCAGCGACGTGGGTTAAATAAGCAATGCCCTCGTACAAAAAGCATTTGTCAGCCACTCTGCAACGCCTCTGACCACAGTTTCCTGGCCTCCTCATTGAGTAATTTCGAGGCAAATCTGTAGTTTTTCAGCCGCTGGTTTTGAAACACTATTTCTTAAACGTCTATCTGTGTCTGACGGCAGAAGCAAGCTCCCTGGCTTTGATTAGTCATTGCTTCACTGCTTGTTTCATTCTTAGGACCTCAAATTAAATTTTAAGTGCATTTTTCAAGGTAATAAAAATAAGCTTAGGCATATATTAGTGAATAAAGATCCATTTGTAATAATTTCCTGTAATAAAACCCATACGTTTTGTTTTTGTAAAATAAGTGCCAAAGAATAATTTTTTTTCCTGAACTGAGGAAAATACATCAGACAAGAAAAGGAAAGTTAATTTAAAAGGAAAAAAATAAAAAGAACATATTAAGGGGCAGCCTACTGCCACTAGTTATTCCTCCAAAAATAATCAAAAACCAAATTTATATAAGTTGTCTTTTCATTCTCAAGATAAAAAAGTGTCTGGGGACGCATTCAATTGCAACCCCAATTCCGGAAGAATGAGTCCAGTGCACAAGGGAGGTAGAAAAATATAAAAAACACAGGCAGAACGATGAGAATCTACTCTAAATAAACTATTTCTTTGCCTTTGGAATAACCAACAGTGGAAAATTACCTAATTACCAAAACAATCTGGTTTCAGTGCTCATTAAAATCAAAGCAGTGTCAGACTTTTTGCCAACTGTCTTATCTCACTTCATCAGCAATGATAAAAAATGTACATAAATCCTCTAATTTCTCCCTAACTGCGCGAGCCAACACTTCAGCAAAGAGAAGAGAAACAAATTTAAAAAGCAGATAAAGGGGGAAGAGTCCTCTTCTGATGCATGAGCTGGAATTTCCATCGTGCACACATCCAGCCCCAGCAGAGCACTCCACTCCCGTGGACCCCCAGGGAAGCTGCTCAAGAGTCAAGCCTGCCAAGCCTCACCACCGAGCCTCTGCCTCACCGCTGTGACCTAGTTGTGTCTGTAAGAGCTGTGGAGCAACTTGGCACGGGGCCTGCTGGAGCAGCGACCAAAGGTGATGCACCTGGAGACGAGACTAAAGACCAGGCACATCCGTGTTTCTCAAGCTGGCTTTCCTTGCTGCTCCCGTTGCTCTGCGTCTCCCGACGCAGGATGTGATCATCAAGGAGTTATGCTACAGGCTTGCAGCAACTTTTCTGCCCTCCTCACTCAGGGTTGAATTTCTCTGCTGTGAGGTCAGCTCTGCAGGAGCTCAGCTTTGCTGCTCGGCAGTACCTGGCCTCTCACCGAGCTCCCTCCCCACTAACCTGTTTGAAACAGTGCAGAGCAGGAGAAGAAAAGAAATCAAAGCAGTCAAAACTACCTTCCTAAAGCCAGGCATTTGCTCCTGCAATACATACCCAACCTCACAGAATACCAGGCTGGAAGGGACCTCAAGGATCATCTGGTCCAACTTTTGTGGCACCAGTGACCCTTTAAGCAAATAAGGGTGAAACAGCCAGGTCAGGTGTGAAGTTGGTGAGATGGGTCAAGCACCTCCTATCCCAGGGCTGCTCTTCTCACCGCTGTGAAAACTTCTGAGGAGGAAGAGAGGAATGCCCATGCTTATCCCCTTCCACCAAACCGCCTGGGCTGACAGAGTGGATCCCCCTGTCACTGGCAGGACCAAGCGCACAGCTTCAGGAGAGGACTTCTGACTTCAGATCTCAAGCAAAGGCTGGATCCACCCAGATATGCTGATGGACAGGCAGAATCCTGACTCTTTCTGGGATTTAAAAGCATCTGGTATTCTCAAAACCTCTCATGGACCAGCTCAGCCCCACACAACGGGCCAGTTTCGAGGGTTCATGCTGAGCACCATTAACTGTGCCCACGTAATCTCCTGGCTGCTGATGCACTGAGCACGACACAGCATCAGGCCCCCGACACTGGTTTAAGAACTTGCCTGCCGCAGCATAAGGCATCATGTCCTTTATGGCCCAAATGACTCTTGATTGCTTCCATACGCCAGGAACACCACGTCCAGTGGGAGCCATCACCAGCAAACCTTTGTAATCAGAGCTGTCTCAGGGTCCTCTGGAAAATCTGAGTCAAGGCACGTGTCTTTTGTTCTGCACAAGCACTGCTAAAGGGCAAAGCAGGGCCCAGGCTCAGAAATGACTAGGAAGGGAGAAGAAGACAATAACACCCATTGTGGAGATGATGCAAAATGAAGAATAGTGATCGAATTCCATGTGTAAGAGGAACATTATCTCATGGGTTAACGGGCAGGTTAATGCTGTGTGTGCTTTTCTCTCAGCGATGCATCACTGGATTAGACATTTGGGTAAAAGCAGAGAAAATGAGGTTAGAAGAGACCACCCCATCGCCTCGCATGAAATCACGACACACTGCCAGATGCCAGTTGTTCCACCTCTTTCTGGAGATAAGCGGAGGAGTTAGTCTTTGCCAAGTACAGCTGCACACTTGGGTTACACGAGGTTAGTTTCTCATTGGCTTCAGAGCCGAAGAAATCCGTGGCTGGATCGCTTGGCCTTCCAGTGACTGAACAGCAAAGCATCCCACATCCACAGCTGAGTCATGTTTTCTTTGGAGACCTACTAAGCGACTCTGTTATCAGATGGGGCAATGACGATACCGTATTGCCATGCCATAATCTTGTCCATTTAACATCAAAAAAGCCACCATCCGGCCAAGAATAGAGCCTGAACTCCAATCACCCAAATGAAGTCTTCCCGGATTTGGTGGTTTTGTACAATTAAAGGGAGGGGGATGTTTGTTTGTACAGTATTGCCTCTCCTTTTTTTTTCATTTATTTTTTTTTGTTCCATAAAAACAACTGGTCACAAGGGAAACCGCTATACGTGCGCACTAGCTGGTACATCTGCAATATATCCTCCTGACACAGAACTTCCCTCTTTTAGACGAATTCCTGGGTAGCACCATGAAAGGTCAAAAGCCGTGCACGGCGACGGCTCCTGTTTTGCCTCCCTCCTCACAACCCCAACGCCAGACACGTGAAACAAATCCCGACGGCCAGCCTTCGCAGCTAAACCAATGAAGGCAACCAAAATAGAAGTTTATCACAGCTCGAGATCTCAAAGTCTGCTGTTGACTACAGAAGCAGAAGTTATTTATTCTGCAATAAAGAACAGCATGTTCCTGTAGATCTAATCACAATTTACACTGGACCCTATCGGAAACACATAAGATGATTTTCTGGTGTTTGTTCTTGTTCGACCTTGCCGATCCAGGACCAGAGCTGGCCCACAGCTCTGCTCCCCACGGCCAGCACCTTTGCACTGATCCTGGGTAATGTGGCGGTGACTGATCAAGTGGGGACCAGCAAAGGTGTCTGGAAGCCCCGTTTGGCCTACACCAAGGAAAAAGATCCCCCGCTCCTGATCTCCAGCCTGGCAGATAGTCAAGCATGCATGTCCTTAATTATCTGCTGACTACATCGTTCAAAAGGATGGCCCGAGGCTGCTTACACAGATACTTCATGCAACAGCTACTTGAACAGAATTGTTTGCAATTTTAAACGTGGAATTGGCCTGCAAGTCTAATTAACTCTCCTGGTGGAGTCATCAGAGAGTGTTGGCTAAAACTGGCACCTCCTTCTCCTTATTTCTGTTTCCCTTTCCAAAGCCAACATGGGTAGATGAATTTTATATTCTCTTCCATATCCATCGGGTCTGGATTGCCTTTTCTTTTCTTGTTTTTTTTTTAGCTAGGCAGCATTGAGCCTTGCTTGGAGAGAGACACGGCTCAGTACTAGAAAACTTCTGGCACACACTTCCTTACAGCCCTGAGAGCTCCGTAAGAATATATAGAAACGCAATTAGGATAAACCACCGGGGTTTGTATTTACATGGTTTGTTCCGTTCTTAACATCTAAGTGTTCTAGGATCGTTTGCCAGTTGAGGAAAACACAAATATTTCTTAGAGAGTAAAAGGCTAGAACAATTCTCAGCATATATGGACCTTAAGCCCACACCGTGGGCTGTGACATGCCAGGTCTGTCATGCTGTCTGCTTCTCCCACCCAGCACCCACCTCCACAGTGGGGTCTTCAGGTACTTACGTTGACTTCCCGCAGATCTTCCTCTGGTACCACTGCTTGCAGTTGGTGAAGTACTTCCTGTTCGTGCCGATCAGCTTCTGCACCGCGCACACGTTGGGGCTGTGGGAAACGACAACGCAGAAGAGGGTCCGATAAGCCTCCCTCCCTTCGGTGCTGACCCCCAGCATGGAGCCAGACCCCACCTGACAGCGTCTGAACAGCCCTGCTGGGCTTGCAAGGGAGAAAAATTGCTCGATCTGAGTGTATAATGACCATCAAGAAGAGGAGGGAGCGGTGAAAGAGATCTCTCTTCACTCTGCCAGGGTATCTTTTTCTTCACTGAGTGTCAAATCTTGACTTTTTTCCATGTTCCACCTCCCCCCACAATACAAAGAGATTAAGTGACAAATACTGCTTTGGTCAGTATTTCCATGGTGAACAGCTACTAACAACTGGGGATCCCAGCTGAACCCTGAAAAAGTTATGCAATAATTAAAATCCTTCCCCAACCCCCCCATTATTTTATTGTTTAGGACATAAAGAAGGACAGATATTTATCAGCCCATGGACCGACTTGTACCAAAACCAGAACAGGTTCTTCTGCTGTACAGAATCAGCCAATTCTGGACACAGATGCCGAGATGCTGATGTGGAAAATGAGCAGCGGCACTGCCTGCTCTGGTTTCAACACACCAGGTATGACAGCGCAGACTAAGAGGGGCTTAAGAGAGCCCATAAGGTACTGAGAGCTCCTTCTCAACAGGAAAAGCAGGCTGTTGGAGGTACATGTGTGACTAACCCCACTGACAGCTGACTGCAGCCTTTCAGCTTTCTAAGAAGTGGTGTCACTGCGAGCGAAGGTGTGGTCGAACAGGAGCTGGGAGTTCACTTGCTGCTGGTTTGGCCAGCACAGCATCTCCCCGCTCAGCCTGGCTCACCATCTCTGTAGTTTGTGGCCAGCAGCCCTGGCCACGGGTGTGGGCGACGCACGGTCAGTGCATGAGATATGATTTAAGGAGCTGGGTTGTGAGGCCACCGACTGCCTCTGGACTTAAGCCAGAGGTGTAGCAGATGCCCAAGCAAGCTGAGGATGCTCAGCCCAGCTGAGACTGGATTCCCAACACCAGGACCATGCCCCAGTTGTGGCAGCAGCACCAGAAGTACCCACGGTATAGGCTGCCGTGGAGATGGAGGGAAAACAACTAATTAAGCAAAATACAGAAATCATCACTTCAGCCCATCAGAAGTGCTCTGCACCGTCCAAGGCAGAGTCTGCATGTGCACAAATGAAACTCAGGATGGGGCCTGGAGATGCTGTTGTAAAGGTCTTGTTGATCAGTTGAGGAAAACAGACAGCAGCCTGTTTCACGCTGGGTTTGACCGAGACGCTGCCCGCTTGCCTACCAAAATGAACAAAAGCAGAGTTTACAGACCGACAACCAAGTCTTCCTGCGGCCGTCCTTGCTTTTCACCGGCATCCCAAATTCATCTCCCTCCAAGACAGGCCAGCCTGCCCATCATTAGCACGAATTGAGGGTCTCCTATATGTTGGCCAACTCCAGCGCCAGCCTCAGCGGGCGCTTGGCTTGCCTTCAATGAGCTTTTGTTGAAGTGGCTGCCACAGGGCGCTGCGGAGGCAGGATCTGACCCTGCGTGGCCACGGCACCTTCGTCCTGCCCTGAGGGGAAAGGGAGAGCTGTGGGACCTGGGGGGAATTAGGCCCACCGTTTCCCTCACTACTGCCATATCCAGTCATGGTGGTTTGTTTCTCATTTAATTCCCTTTCTAAATATAAGGCGAGGGACAAGGAGAAAGAATCTACTGAAAAGAAGTTAGAAATCACAAAGCCAAACTTTCAGCTGGTGCAAACTGGCCCAGGCTCAGAAATCTCCATGCCAAATCATCGCTTAGAGACACGTCTGTGCTCTCTGACTCAGCCCACCTCGGCTACCCCGGCCCCGCCGCGCCGAAATGTGGTTCCAATTACATCGAAATTCCAAACCTTGCCTCGATTTCAGCGTCTGGCTGACGGCAGTGGACAATCCCTCTAATATTCATCTTGACAAGGCTGGCTACTGAAGGACTTGTTTGATCATTTCCCCGTATCCCCGGGAGCAGCCTGCCAAGAAAACCCTTACGCCTTCAGGACAGCATCAAACCCGGCACTGCCTTGCTCCCTCCTCCCAGATCAGCAGGACTGCTGCTCCCTCCCTGACTTAGGGTTGAAAACGCCTTCCCAGTTTTTCCTCAGTGTGGAAAATTCCCCCCCCCCCCCAGGGCCATGTTATCAGTGATTCCCACCGGCAGGCTGTAGTAGCAGCTCCCTGCGGTGCGTGTTCTGGTCCTCTGCCCAGTCTGGCTTAAAATGAATTTGTCAACACTCTCCCCTCTCCTCGTTGGAGTTCATCACCTCTGCCATGCCGTTCCCAGCCAGCCACGCTGACTCAAGGATAAAACTGCCTATTGTTCCCCTTCAGCTGAAGCCTTCCACTTGGCAGGCAGCAGCTGGATGCTGCTGGGGCAGGGGCTGCCCTTTGGGAAGGGGCAGAGAAGAGCAGGACCTACCGAACAGCCCCAGCTACCTGCCATGACTGCGCCCACAAGGCTGGGAGGGTTTGAGGACACCACTGCTAAGTTTTTATCTGCAAATGTTAATACTGCTTATATACTTCTCAGCTCCTCTCCCAGACTTCAGCTGAATGACTCAAAAAAAAAAGTTAATTAAGATGTACAAGTTCTGCTGCAGAGCCAAGCTCTGCCACCCAACTCGCTCTCGGCTCAATAGGAGCATTGATGGCGCGGGGGGGATGCTCGCAGCAGAGAAAGGGTGGCAGCCCTTGTTGCACATCCCTCCTGAGCTCCCTCCTGCAAGCAAAACAACACGCCTCACATCCCAGAGCTTGGTGGCTGGTTTTGTGTTGCTGGATCTCTTTGGCATGTCATTAATCAACGTTGCACATTCAGTTGATGTATGAAAGTCAGCGCGGCATAAATTGCTGACTCCATCAGAAAGGGACCAGTGAGCCGTGTGCTGTGCTCAGCTACCCTGGGTTTATTGCGGCATAACTTCACGTCATCTGGAAACCCCGGCACACTAATTCCTTGCATCTCCCACAGATCTCAGGCACCAGCATGGACCACAACCACAACGCACCCTGTGCCTCTTGATTGCATGGGGAGTGACAGGCTTCTCTCTGCAGAGAGGAGGGCACTGATTTACACCAGGACTGCACTCACTTACCCAGTGCCGGCAAACTTCTGCCTCAGGGCTATCAGCAGAACCGGAGACTGACTGACTTTCAGATCATGCAGAGATGAAGAACAAGACTCCCTGTATTTGTACGTAAGTCCCTGTAGTTCTTTCACTATTGAGATTTTACAGGTAGACTTCAGCGCAGGATTTGTCCGTTGGATTCTGTACCTGATTAGACGTATAAACAGCAAACCCCTTTTCCCAAATACTGACCTGGATCCCTGCCAGATAACGAATCAAACTGCAATACTTCAAGTCTTGGGAGGTTTTTAAAAGCACTTCATGACCCTGCCTTCAGCAATCCAGTCAAATGGAAGCTACAGTCCAGTCCAGTCACCATCCTGAGAGACAGAAGCCAGCTGAGAGGTCTGTCATCCTTTCACCCTTCCTCATTCCCAATAAATTTGAAAATCAGTGGGAACAACTATTAACATGGGGTTAGTTTGCTGCCTGTCAATGAAGACTCAAATTACTCAGTCCGTAACATTGTCCACCCAGCAAGAAGGGTCTACATGCACTTTTTTGGGGATATTTCTTCTCTCATAAGGTTTGTGAGTAAATAAGCGATGGTTTTTGTCAAGCAATCTTTCAAGACTTACTGGGGGGTCCAGTCAAAGCGTAAGTCAGTGCTTACTCCACAGAGACACTCCTCTGCCATTGACCCATTCATGAAAGCCAGAAACAACATGTTTAAACGTTTATAATCAGGGCATTTTTTCCCCCTCTTTGTCCTCAGTGGGGACAGACCAATAGAGAACCTCTGAGGGGTCTAAAATGACATCTGCAATTTTAAGCATCCTGAAAGAAAGGAGGAAAAGTTACCCACGGAAGAAAGAAAAAAAAGTTGTTCGAGGATGCAAGTGGTTACCTGCGGCAGGCAGCCCCAGCCAGAGCCTCCCCCGAGGGCAGCGCCGAGCTGCCGCTGCCCCGCACCAGCCCCGGACTCGCCGGCGCCTCCGCACCCGCACAAAGAGCCCGACGGCCGGAGCTCGGCGGTGCCCCGGCACGGGCGAGACGGCCAGCGAGCCGAACGCCCGCCCCGCGGGGCCGCCCTTTCCCCCCGGGATTTGCGCAAAAGTGGGGATAAACAGTTTCTCCCCGCTTCCGCTCCCGTTTTTCCGCGGGGCGGGGGGCGCGGAGAGCCGCTTACCCGTGCTGCCGGCCGCGGAGCCGGCTGTGCTGCAGGACCTGCTGGTACGGGGACTTGGCGGCGGCGGCGAGGCCCAGCGCCAGGGCCAGCAGCAGCGGCAGCGGGCGCACCATGGCCGGGAGGCGACGGGACGCGACGGGACGGGACGGGACGGGGCCGGCGGCGGCCGCGCGCCCCGTTAAATGCGGCGGCGGCAGCGCGGGGGCGGGGAGCGGCGGCGCGGCCCCGCGGGGGGAGCGGAGCCGCCGCCCCGGCCCGGCCCGACGGGAGGGGAGGGAGGGGAGAGGGGGACGCCCCCCGCTAAGGGCATCCATCCATTGCCAGTGCGTCCATCCATCCATCCGTCCGTCCATCCGCCCGCCCACCCAGCCAGCCATCTATCCATCCATCCCGCCGTCTGTCTGTCCAGCCGCCCGCCCGCTCGTCCATCCGTGCTTCGCTGCTTCGGGAGCAGAAAGCGGCAAGGAGAGCCCTCCATCCTCCCTTCCAGCTCAGCGTTTTGTCCACAGTCGTTTTTTCTTCTTCTTCTTCTTCTTCTGGGCTTTTGTTCCTCCGTCCCCTCCAGCCTGGTCAGGACCCAGGGTGGGGTGACTGGACTGACACGCTCCAGGGCTCCCATCAGCTCAGCCCCTCGGGATCCCCCCACCCTCTCCACCTCAGGGAGCTTTCCTAGCCCAGCCCTGCCCCACAGCCTCTTTGAATGCCACCCCATACTGCCTTGCCTGGCACCCTCCCAGTGCCCGCTGGTATCACACCCCCCTCCCAGCACCTTCCAGCGCTGTCAGGGTCACACGCGGAGAGGTTTCTGGTCTCTTTGTCACCCACGCAGGAGCAATAAGGCTGCCATCAGCAAGCCCCCTTGGCCGGGTTGCGCTGGGGTGGGTTGTGCAGAGAGCCACGTGCCATCTCATTGCTCTGAAGGGTCACAGACGCAAAGGTGCTGGCCCATGGTGGCCAGTGAGGCAGGCGCCCAGGAGCCAGCCCTGGCGTCAGAGCCAACCTAACAGCTCACCTGGGAAACCGCCGCTCCAGCCAAGGGTGGAGGGTGGTGTTCGGTGCTCGTAAAGGTAATGGTGACAGAGAATTCAAACCCTCGCTTGAGGCTGTCCCTGCGCTCATCACCACCGGATTCCCAGGAGAGAGGCTGTGCAGAAGTCCTGCTGAGGCCAGAGCGTGGTCGAATGACGAACGACTGAGGTTTCCTGTGCAATGCCATGCACAAAGGGGCAGGGAAGACTCAAGTCACCGGGACCCCAGTTTTTCCAACCTGACTTACCGCAGCATCCCAGTGTTTGTCCTGACTTTGCTCTGATTGGACTGACACCGAGGTTGAAGGGCTCTTTCCTCCATAGTATCCTATCGAATAATTTAGCTTGGAAAAAACCCTTTAAGATCGAGTCCAGTCCTCCTGGGAAGAAGAAGGGGTCCTTTGCAGCCACTTGCCCTTAGGGACAAGCTTCTGCAAAACACTCGTGTGGCTTTGCAGACTGGGCAGTGGCCAGAAAGGGCAGCTGCTCGGCAAAGGATGGGACTTGAAACACATCCAGCGAGCAGCCACCGAGCCAAACAGAAGAAGTCTTCAGCAATAATAAACAGTTTGAATTTACAAAGGTTTTTTTCCCCCCACAGTCAATAAATCTGATTAGTGTAAACAGCATTAACGCTTCTTGGATAAAATACACAAAGCCATTCCTCAGTTGGGTTTCCTTTCCCTGGGGAACGCCTCATTGCTTCCTCTGTCTAAGCAGGTAAATCATGAAGTCTTACCTGGAAGGGCTCATGACTCCAGCCTAAAAGGCCAGAAATAGAGGTTTCAGGTCTTCCTGAGAAAAAGGTGACGTTTTGAACCCTCTTAGGCATTGCCTAACCCGCGCCTTTCTCAGCTGCACCTCTGTCAAATGGAGATGTTTTATGACTGCCCCCAGTGTTCTGTTTAAAAGGGAGGGGCGATTTACACCCTCCCCAGAAAGGGGTGATTTGGTTGCCCAGCTCTGGGGAAAGATTTAGGGCTGCGAAGCCTGATCTGATGGATGTGCATTTTTCCAGGCCAGAGTTAGACCCTGTGTCCCCAGAAGGGAATAAGCCTTAAACTCCCTCCTCCTCTACAAGCTATAGTAATTTATTGCCAAGGAAAGGCTTCAAGCTCCTGAAAAGTGGAACAGAAAAAGGAGGGAGATCACAGCAAAGGCATTGCCAACGGCTGAGCCCTCTGAGAACAGCAGTTGGTTGCAGTATCTTTGCAAAGAAGAGCAAAGATCCCACATGGGGGCAAGGCCAAGCACCTGGACATGGGCTGCTGCCATGCCACCCCCATAGCAGAGTGCCATTTGGGGAATGGCAAGGTCCTTCTCATTCTCACAGCTGGTTTGTAGTCCCGTGAGCTTCTCTCCTGGACATCTCCAAAGAGCAAGAATCCCAGATCCTCAGAAGAGCATCTTCCTCCGGGACCACAGGGCTGCTTGTCCTGGGATGAGCTCACCAGGATCACCATGTTCCTGTTATGACCTTCCAAAATGAGGGTTGATGTCCTTGAGACAGCAAACCCCACACTGTAGTGAGCAGAAGTTTGTTGAACCTAAGATGTTGGAAATGAACTTCACAAAGTGAAGGTTTTCCTGGAGACTGAGTAAACAGCGGGTGAGGAGGGACAAGCGGCTGCGAGGGGTCAGGGTTGAGAGCAGGGAGGGATGGGGCAGCCCTGCTGCCTTGCTGCACCCAACGCCGGCACAGATCCTGAGTCCCGCTGCTCCTCCTGCCCCAGAAGGGCTGGGCTGGTTGTGCAGAGATACACAGAGCAGGCAAAGGCAGGACAGGAAAACACTCAGTGCGCAGGCAGCGGGGCAGAGACGGTGCATTTGCCATTTGGGCAGCAGAGAGCTCACTGGAAAAGCATCTCCCGCAAACCCCGTGGGAAAATCCACCCATTTTATCTACCACTGCTGGTTTCCTTCCTCCCTATCCCTCCCTCCCAGTCCTGCTGCCTCCTCGTTCTTCTCCAGTGCATCCTTATTCATTATTCCTCTCCCGCAGGACTCTCTGTACTAACCTTTCAATTAGCTTCTGTCTATCTGTTTGAGAGCGATTCAACTGTTGCAAAGAAATATTCAAATATACTGGGCTATCAGACTGTGACAAACCTATCTGTGAGTGGCCGCTGCTTTGATCTGCACTTGTTTTAACCTCTGCTTTCAGATGGATGTTTAGTTTGAAATGCAGTCCATGGGCAGTGGACTCTCTGCACACTCATACAAATACTCTAAAATCAATCACGTAGAAAATTGCGCTTACACAAATAGACACTTCCATACACAGTTCAGAGTAAGCAACAAGCAGAAATAACAGCTGCTCCACCAAAAGGGAGGAATGGCAAGACCTACCCTAAGCCAAAGCGAAGAAATCTTCAGCAATAATAAACATCTATTATTTAAAAAGCTTCTCCTGTATAAACAAATCTGAAGGCTGAAATTACTGAATCATTAAGACCATAAACAATTTTTTACTTTGTTCTGTGAGCTGCACAGGAAGGCCAGGAGAGCTTCTAGAGAAAAAGCATCTTTCCACCTCTCTAGTAATAGTTGCAGGAGAAATAATCCACAGCACAGAATTTAGAAAGGCTTTTTGTATTTGCCTGCCATACTAAATTCCTACTACCCTCAAAATAGTATAAGCAATAATTCCCATAATAAAAAGTTATAGAGCCATTTGGTAAAACCCACATCCCTGCAACAGGCTGACTCTCCGTTTCATCACGAACTCTAGTTAATGGTGATTTCAGGTCGGATTTTTCCCCCCAAAGCAGCCTCTGCTCTCGTTTCCACAGACTGAGCAAAAGCACTGAAAATAGCTCGGAGCAGCTCTGTTGTTCTCTTGTTTTAAACTCAGCAGCATTTATTCAGCAGAATAAATAGATGATCTTGCGCTCATTTTTACTCTCGAGGCGTTGGTGAGATGCCCGGCGGGTGGATCGCTGCCGCGGCTGGAGGCACGGCCCTGCACGGGAGGCAGCAGCACCTGAGTGGCTCCGGCATGGCAGGGGCTGAAACCAAAAATGATGCAGATAGATGGAATCGGAATATTGCAGAAAAATGTCCCCTGGTGTCAGCAGTGCCGACAGCCAGCGGTTGGTGCCTGGCTTGGGTAGGAAGGAGAGTAGGGAGAAATGGGTTAATTGGCAGGAAATGACGTTAACCATGAGCCTGTTAATAGATTGGTACAAACCATATCCCATCGCATCCCACTCTCCCACTTTGTTATCTGCTTTCACTATCAATACTAAGATCAAGGGAAAAGATTTCGCTTCTGTGTCTGTTTAGGTCTTTTTTGAACATCTTCACCCTGAATGCTCCCACACTTGCCTTTTGGGTCTTCTCTCCGTGTTCTGTGTGTTAAAGACGTGGCAGATGCTCCTTCACTCCACACTCTTGCTTTCACACATCAGTCTTGTAAAAAGATCCCGATAAAGATCACGTAATCCTCGTTGCTTCCCTTTGCAGACAGCTCCATGTGATGTGTCCAGAGCCTGCTGGAAAAGGAAGAGAACTAAAGCCGCTTGCCTCCGCCGCACACAGCGGGGGATTCATGGGATTTATGTTGCAGCTCCACTCAAAGCCGTGTCCAAAAGGCGCTCTGCACGTGTAAAGTGTTGTTAGTATGTGCAGTAACATCTAGGTCAGCAACTGGAATGGCAGCAGGCGGGACACGCTGTCTTTGAAACCTCGGGAGAGCCTGTCCGGCCCTTTAGAGATGTAACAAATGGTAGAAATTCAGAATAAAATAAAAACCAGGGTAGCGTTTGGGGGAGGAAGAATGGGGAAGAACAGAAAGAAGCAAAAATGAAACATGTTTTGGCTATCAAATTTAGCGCGAGGGACGAGGGCTTCGTTAGGTAGAGCCGGAGAAAGCGAGAGTCTCCTGCTCGCTGCTGCGGGGGCACGACCACCTTGTCCCTGTCAACAGGCAGAAAACTCTGCCAGTTCCTCAGCCTACCGCATCCCTACAGGGCCTTCGTCGTGAGCTACAGACAATTTGGGAACGCAGCAGGTCCCAGGGCACGTGTTCGCCCGGGAAGAGCCACGATGCGCCGCGGCGAAGGCAGCGCAGTCCTGACACATGCCCAACACACTGCCTGAAGGAAACCGGGTACGGTTCCTGTTTGGTCGCTCCTTCCTGATGAAGGGTGAAGTTGTTGCTGCGTGTCTCGTTAGGGCTGGCCAAACGAATCCATCCTGAGTGATGCTGAACTGCCTCCCCACAAGCATTGGAGCAGGGTAGCTGCCCTGGGTGAGCTCGCAGCCTTTAAAAGACACCCCCCGGTCCTGTCCCTCGGGGCTTCGGGAGCACTAGCCAAAAAGGCAATTACTCGCAATATTCTGCTTCCTTTTAATATATCATCATGATGGGAGAAATATGTGCTTTATCTTCTCTGGTATAAACAAAACAATTCTCTTACCTCATCGTATAAGCTTGTAATTATCTTCCCACAGTAGATAGTTGGAGAGAAATCTTTTCAAGCACGCCTCTCCGCTGCTGTTTCTCTCGTACGCCGACAGGCGCACACACAACATAAACCCACTGAAGCCCGTGAGTAGTGCTGGGGGGCCAAGCTGATATCCCTTCATCTGTTTTCTATCTTCTCCTTCCCCCTACCCCGTATTGCAGATATACGATACGGTACAATTACAGAGCAGGAAGTCACAAGAAGTAGCAATTCAACTTTTGGGGAATAATTCAGTGTCTCTTAGTCATACCATCCATCTACGAAAAAGAAAGAAGAGATAGAAAACAGCTCCCACAAGGCATTTCGAGCTCTCACATGTTCTCATTTTATTCCTTATCCTGCAATTTATCTTCTTGTTTTCAGCAAGCCAGCAATGAAGCAGAAAACCCCAAAGAAATCTTATTCTGACATATCTTTCTGGGAATATTCATTTCCATGCATAGCTGCATAAACCCTGGAAAAGTCTGTGCCATCACTGGAGAGCAAACCACTTGACGAGCAGAGTCTACAGACCTTAAAATGGATAAAAGCAAGTTTTTTCTGGCCTGCTTCAACTGATTTAAAGGTCTGATAGACGCCCAACGTCAGTGCGGTGATCTGCTGAGGTTGGCTGCAGGCCACTTTGTAATGCAGGAAGAGAGCAAACGTTTGAACATCCTGAGCCAAATTACAACAGACTCTTATTCTGGGATGCTAAGCTTTGAAATCTGAATTAATTTAGTTTATTATGATATACTGGAACTTCCTTAAAAAAAAAAAAAATATCCAAAAAAATGAGATACTCATTAAGTTCAGTTAAATAGAGCAGGCAGAAGAAACCATGGCCTGCCGAAAAGATACACAAACTACATTATGTCAATAGACCATCTCGTAACAGGAGATGCGTGGCCAGAAGGCTGCTTCTGTTACCCATAGACTTTGGATGCAATTCAGCTCACTGAAAACACGACAAAACTCTGACTTCAACCTCAAAAAGTCCCTCTGTAGCTCAGCACAACAGTTTCTTCAGCAATTTCAATGTGCTACACCCAACGTGACGAGGTGGTCCTTACCTATGGACCACAGGGCCTCTGCACAAGCATCTCTCAATACCTTTCATGCTAGAGTATGTTCCCTGCTGTACATTTTCCAACACACTAGCCATTTTCTGAGGTAAACCTGAGGGTTTCTACAAACCCTCTGTGCTCTCGCAGTGAGGAGCGTATTAAAAATATTTAGAATCACCATGTGCTGGAAAGTCAAGAAACTCTTTGGAGAACAGCATCGCTGAAGGCTGCAATGCCTCGTTTGATTCACACGCAGCAGGAAGAGATGCAGCATCTCAGAGAAGAAAGAGTCCTAAATAATAATTAATAATAATAATAATAATATGATTGGTAGCTGTTTCATGTAGCATTTTTGCACATCACTGATATCCCAGTTCTGCAGAGTTACACAAGTGCTGGGTGTTTTTTTCTGGTTACTCTGTTTTTCAGAGAAACGCCTCCTCAAGCACCAAGGCGAAGCAGGTACGTATCAGAGCGCAGGACAGAAGACCAAACGAGCAGTAATAACCTTTGGGAAAACCAGGTCCTAGTAATGAAATGTCTCCCTTTTTAACGAAGAGAGAACAAACTTCAATGACACTAGAGGCACATCTCGCAACACACCCGGTTGTGTCTCTTGCCAGGCCACCACTGAGGAGGCACAAGGCTCTCCCACCATACATCAGACCAAGCGCTCAGACCCAGCAACCACCCTCCTTCTGTGTGATCACAGACCTGACGTCGGAGAGGGCCCGTGCAGCTCGGTGGGAGGAAGCTGAGCAACCTCCTCTCTTGCTTTCAGCAACAGCTCACACAGATGTCTGCTAGGAGGAGAGAGCTAGTGCCGGGCCAGCCCTGGGATGGGGAGATGGACTAGATGACCCAAACTGTCAGTGTGGATTGGGTCCACTTACCCACTCCTGGACCAGTTTCTCCTGGGTAAAGGTTGACGTTAAGGTTGACTTGATCTAAAAAGGATGCTCCTCACTGTCCCACGCACCAGCTCTTCTGCCTCCACCAGACCAGCACTATGCTCAGAGGCATCTCCTTTTCCCCCACCCCAGTGGGACCCACTTTGCAGGTCCAGCTTCCTGCTGGATTGATGGGCTGAACTGGCTCCTTGGCAGTAAGACCTTTTCTGGAGGCAGCAGTCAGGATGGGCAGGAGAAGGAACTCCGTCAGCAAGAGCAGGGACTCATGTGCAGTCTCTGCCTGCCCCAGCTTACCTGCCCAGGCCACCTCCACACCCATCCCCACTGGGCTGGAGGTGGGGATGGAACATGCTGGAGGTACGGGAGCAACACAACCCCACTCAATACACTCTCCTGCCTGGCATCACACCGGCAGCAGAAAAAGACCTTCTCGGGCCTTCCTTCAGCTTTGAGACTCTGCACACTGAAGGTGATTGCGTACCTCATCAGCTCCTTCATGTCTGGATTTTACCTTTTCCTTCTGCTTCCTCATGGCTAGAAAACTCAGACGGAGACATGCCATTAACCACAGTCTGCTTTGGGGGGCTGCGTGCCAAGAAGAGCTTCACCCGAGCCCGTGATTCTGGAGCATTTCTATCTGCGTACAGGCGCAAACACAACCCCCATACTTCTCCATTAGGTGCTGCGAGTTCATCATCAGTGCGAGCAGTTACAGGGGACATGCGGCTTAATTTAGTTGCGGTGGTTTTGCAGTTACAGCCGAGTAGATACATGACAAGGGTACTAATCATTTCTAAGAGGGAATGATTTAGTAATATAATCTCCAGCACTTGTAAAGGCTCCTTGATAAAGGGCCAGGCAGAGCTGGAACAATTTGGATCCATTTCCTCACCGCTGCTGAGAACGAATGTTGCAATATGTGTTAGGAGGGTCGAATGGAAAATAATCGCCTTCATCGCAAGTTCGCCGTACAGACGTATGTTCCTGGATAAACCACTTCTGCAACTAGCCAGGTCCACGTCGCTTATTTTCCATAAAATATAAGGAGCAGCATTTTCTACAGGTTTCAGCCGAGTTTTTGGAAGGGGCGTTGTAGCCAGCTGTTCTATCCAACACAGCACCCGCGCGCTCCTGAGGTTCACGTGCACGTCGGTTTATTGCTTTTGACAAGCGGTGCAGGTGTGGGAATAGGTCTCGTAGAGGGTGTCTGAACCTGCAGCAGGTCTGAGGCATGTCAAAGCAGAGAGAAACCGGAGACGTGGATTTTTATAGGAGACACAGCACATTGTAAAGCAAGACACCTTGGGCCGAATCCAGCTCCTCTTTAGGCAAACTGACCTCTGGATCGCGGCGGTGCTTCTCATTCAGGCAAGGTAAAGAGAAACTCAGCTTTGGGCATTTGTGGGAAGTACCAGGGATGTGATTCCTTCAGAGCGATACAATAGGACTTTGTGTTAGCATGAGCCCCAAGTGCCTGGAAATCTGGAACTCAAATGAAGCAAAACCTCACTACAAATAAAGAGCTTCATAAAACCAAAGTTGTTTCCACCACTGCTTTTAGAAAGCAGAGTTGCCAGCTACTGAGAAAGTGGATAAGCGATGCTCTGGCCTGGGAGGATTCCAGGACGATTAGTCTGGAAGTTGTAGCGCAATCGAGACAGACTAATTTCTTCATTATTAGTTTTTAATTCTTCTAAGTCTGCTTTTCACAATGGTTTGGCACCGTCCACACTCATCGCTCTCCGATTCCAAAGCTGGCAAGCAGACACTTTTGCTTTCTTCTTTTATTATAGCAGAGGGATGGGCTAATTCACACCAGGAGTCCGGTGCGGCTGCGAACTGGGAGAAGCGGGAAGGCACCACTCCCTCGTTCCAGCTGCTGCAGGAGAGAGGTTTCGTCCACGAGCAGGAACTAACATTTATCAGACAGGCTTTCCAGCCATATGGTCCTAATCCTCGCAGCACTGTGAAGCTCCCAGGATGAGGTCATGGTTGTTTCATCCTAAACTCTGCTTTGTGTCTAGAGGCCAGATCAGGTAGGTAGGAGGTGGAGCGCGCTTCTCCCCACCTGGGGCTCGCCAAGAGCAAACCACAGGGATTTAAGGGCATGATGTGAAAATACACAGCCACAAACATGCACAGACTTGCTCCAGAGCACAACACGGGGCACCTGTTGCTCTGAGTTTTCAGAACTTGCCAAATTCCAATCATCAAACTCCCTGGAAGCTCCTTTAAACAAAAACACTCCTCAAAAGTGAAAAAAAAAAAGAATAAGATAAAACATTTTTGAAGGTCTTCAGCAGATTTTCCGAGCTGATTACTGCTGGGAATATGTCAGGTGATTGAGGTATATTTGGTTTGTTCATTAGCCTTTCACTGGCCTTTAAACGGAAGAACCAGGGAATTCCCTGGCCATTTTCCTCCAGGGAATGTTTGGATCAGGAATTGTCCAAATTAGGAATTGTATCTGAATCCTACCAAGGTCTGAGCTAACAGACTGGCTCATGGCTTCTGGACAGACCCTTGTTATTATAGCCCCGATGGTACTAAAAAAAGACCATCTCAAAAACATGAGACATCCAATGGCATAGTTTAGGACTGCACATTAAACACGCAGACCAGCAAATATTGTGTGATACTAGGTGAAACAACTTAAAATACGCTGCTTATCAGTACTCAACGTATAGCAGCACCCTATCTAGGGATTACGTTATCTCAAGCTGGACTGAACCAAGGGAAAGAGCACAAACAACGGACTGTGTGTTGTGTTTGGAGCTGGAAGGTTTCCCAAACCTCAGACAAGATGAAATGTGGGTCACTCCCAGAAGAACCTGACAGCCAAGTAATCAAATAGGTTGGAAAGTCAGGTCATGTCTGTTATTTTGAACCAGCCTTTGGCTCTGCCATTTTCTCTGAGTAATTTCTGACCGTGACTATCCCACAGCAGCCCATTTACCTGCAGCCAAACGCTTTACAAAAGGAGATCTGGGGTCTCCCACAGCCCAGGGGAGCCCCAACCACCAAGGACCAGATTTGGCTTTGGGAAATCTCTTTCTCTGCACTGTTTTTTCCAGAAGTCTTGGGTTTTATGTCACACCAAAATGAAACCAGCAATTAAAACCTCTGGGTTTCTGTGTCTGTCCCCCACGTCTATGGCAGTGGGAGGACTCCCACGTTTGTCTCAGGTCAGTGATGGGGTCAGCTTGGGTCATGCTGTTGAGCAGATACACCAGGTTGCTGGGCCAAAGGCAGGGTCACAAGCTGAGTTTCAAGTGTACTCACAAAATCTGGAGGAGAGTTTGTACCAGGCGGTGGGTTGGGGGTTAGATCAAGCCTTGTTCACCGCCTCCCCAGGACGAGCATCGCTGATCCCCAAACACTCAGTCCAAGAAGGGAAGCTGGCTGGGAAGCCAGCATGGGGGGAATGTTCCCTGAGCCCCCCACTACCCTGCAGAACCCCAGACCCTGCAGGGCCGAGCACGTTTTGCTCTCAGTGCATTATAGTCACCTCCGATAAATAACACAAGGGAACGGCAAGGGAAAGCAGTTGATGCTGCAGAGCTGGGTTGTTTACCTCATTCCTGGGCAGGTCCTTCATTTATTTCACATGTGGCAAGAATCAGCCCTTGGATCTTCAGTTTTCTTTTCTCCTGCTACCTCATTCCCTTTGAATCCATCAACCGGGGAGATTAGCGGCGTCACAGGAACCAGACCGTTCTGCTAAATCCCTTCCAGATGTCCAGAGCCACAAACATGTCAGTCACTGACAAGAGCCTAATGACAAGTTACTCCCTGTTCATTAGCGATGGCTACTGTTTCCTGGCAGAAAAGCTTTTTCTTCCCTGACCCCACCACCCCAAAAGCTCTGAAATCAAGTTTAGGTTTTGCAGGGAGGGCTTCTTCTTCCTTTCCCAGGAACATGGCTGCTGTCTGACAGCTCACAAGATGCTCCCTGGCCCAACTGCCATCAAGAGCTGCTCTCAGCTCCCCCAGTGCTGCCACCAGCAAACTGGGCATAAGGCACCACATCATGGAGGTGGTTTAGGATCTGCAGAAAAGAAACAAGTGCCAGACCTGGATGCAGCCAGTGAGGTTTGACAAATCCCAGGGCGTGAGCTTCTCCAAAAGCTTGGTGGCATTAAACAGTGTTTTTTCTGTGTTGGCATTGCCAGCCCCAAGGAGGTATGGTCTAAAGCAGATGCCGAGGTCAGGATGGCTTCAGAAAAAACAGGCAGGTAGAGGGGCTTTCTGGGAGCAGTTCAGGATAGAAGAGAGGCAAATCACCTGGCTATTTCCTTCTTCTAAGCAAGGAGAGCCATGTGAGAATGTTCCTGTCCTGCTAACGGAGAAAGCCAGGAGCTGTGTGTCAAGGGGCTCTCTCAAGCACAGATCCGATGGGATTTTGGCTCCAAGCCTGGAAGCCAGGTCCTTTCCTTTCTGCTTGCCCTTCTCAACCAGTTGCAATACAATAAATTTCACACCCTTCTTTGAGTGAATTTTGATCAGCCTGTGATTGCTGTGTTGGATTTCTCTTAGAGCCCCAGCTCCTCACAAGCTCAGGAGGTACTTTACATAAAATTATTCTCAGAAAAATCAGTACTATCCATCATGGAGATTCCTGACATTGGTATTTTCCTCTCCTTTCATCTTTGTTAGTGGATAGAATTAAAAAAGGGCAGCTGGCCAGGAAAGGCTGTTTCTTCCATGGGAAGGGCCAGTCTCCTTGCTGGGCTGGGCAGGCGGGATGGACTGATGCAACATCCTTTGCCATGCTCCCAACCACGTCACCGCAGAGAAATGGTATTCAGCAGCTCATCCCACCTTGGCACAGACGCCGCAGCCAGATGCCAAGCCAAAACTTGTGCTGAAGTCTCTGGGAACTGCTCTTTTAATGTAGCTGCTTATTAACATGACTCTACTTGGGGAGATTTCTTCCTTTATCCTGCAAATTACAAAAAACATTTCAAAACTTGATCCCCATGAAG
Organism: Bucorvus abyssinicus; assembly: GCA_009769605.1. Classification (NCBI taxonomy): domain Eukaryota; kingdom Metazoa; phylum Chordata; class Aves; order Bucerotiformes; family Bucorvidae; genus Bucorvus; species Bucorvus abyssinicus. The sequence goes on along the minus strand of CM020041.1, from coordinate 3,880,084 downwards.
GCTGGGCATTGTGTCAGCTTTAAGAAGCTGAAAATAGCAATGGGTTCTTCTCAGTGAGCAGAAAAAAACACTTGGGAGTCTGTCATCTGGATGTATGAATGTAAGGTCTGCTCTTTTGACACAATTTTCTTGATTTAAGCTTGTGGTTTCCATTAGAATTAATGTAAGTCATCCAGGCAGATCTCTCCCAGGTTGACAGAAGGAAAGGTTTGACTCTGACCTGTGCAGGATCCAGCCCGCAGCCTGAGTTGCAGCCCCTGTCCCTGCTCAGCGATCAGTACGATGTGCCTGATCTGGGCACCCAAAGCACCAGGAAAGGTTAGCAAACAGCTCTGGAAACTGTGCTCATGGGCACAGCCTCAGAACAAGCCCCAGATATTTGCGAGATAAACCAGAGGGTTGGACCTTGCTCACCTCTTCACGCTGCTGAGCTGTCGTGGATTGAGATATGAGATGTTCTGCCTGGTGGGAAACCAGCTTCAGCTTCCACAGCAACGTACCATAAATGGGTGATGCAGAAAATAGAGCAACTCAGCAAAAGTCCCAAACAAGGAGGTTTGGTTGCAAACCACCACAAGTGTGTGCTGTAAAAGAACTTACAGAGATCTTCTCAAAGACCTCAGTGCTTCATTTCAAGTCAAACTCACCAGTTTTGCAGAGCATCACTCACATGGCACGCATTTGAAAAGCAGCTGGAGGCTGAATCCTTCCCAGATTCAGGTCCTCCATATGAGCCCACCACAGCTAGCCCAGGGGAGCGGTGCTTGAGAACCAGTCCTCCAAATTTCCTCAGATAAAACCACTAGGAGATGCAGCTCTGTTCAACAGCGAGCCCACAAGTGCTGACTCAGCTTATTGCCTCTCACACAGTTCTCAGTGATGGCTTATTTCCTTTTTTTCCCACTACTATCACATCCTTGACCCTCGGAAAGTACCGCTAGCTCTCTCCAAGACCTGTCTCTCCTTCCCAGCACGTTACCACACATTCGCCCAGAAGTAGGGTGCTTCATGTTTTCCCCAAGGAAATCTGGAGAAACTCGTCTCCCAGGGCCCTCTTCCTCCTCTCCCCATTTGGAAAGTGGGTTCATTTCTCCGTCCCACAGCTCCCGGCCCTGCCCCATGCTCCCTATCCCCTTCCCCAGTGCCCTGGGGGGTGCCTCTCATGGAAATTGTTCCTTAAAGCAAATGGACAGAGAGAAAATCTCACCAACCCCCCAAAAAACCCTGCAGGACTGGGATCCCCCTGTGTAATACAACAGCACTTCTCCTTTCCCTTGAGCCCTGGGCACCCCTCAAGCCTGCACTCACCAAATGCCTCCCAGTCTCTCCCTCCTGTACACCTCTGGCTGCCTCCTCCTCCTCCTCTTCCTCCCACAGCTCATCTCAGTGATGCAGAGCAAGTATCTCAGAGCCTGACTGCAATCCAGTTTTCTGCTGTGGTGCAGACAAGTGTGGTGGAAAATACAAAATATTCCTCTCCTTGAAGGAGAAACTTGGGCAATTCTTTCCCAGTCAGTGATACAGCTGGTCCAGAAAACACATCCCCCTCCAGGCATTGCCTCTAGACTGGGGAGCAAGATGGGATGGAAGGGCAGAAAACCAGAGTGAAAAACGAGATGGATGAATCCTGGGAGCAGAGCTCTCCGCAAGTGTTTTGCTTTGACACTTGTAACAGGGGTTATTCATTTTCCAGTAACTTTACACTGCTCTTAACCAAAATAGTCGGTGCAAAAAAACGGCATTACGAGCACTTGAGGATTTATATGAAGTATTTATATCAGAGTGCCATGCTGGGGGCAGCCTGCAAACAGGGACCGCTTGTCACCAGGAGTGGCAGCCCTGGGGAGGTCCTGACCACAGCCCCCCCGGTTTGCAGCACACCTCGGCACATGCCCGGGGCTGGAAACAGGGCTAATGACCTCCTCCAAGAGCCTGATGTGCCCGTATATTCTGATTAATGAACAACTCCAGTACATAATTGCCAATTATTATTTTTTAAGAATGATTAGTTAAATATTTTTTTTTTTTTCCCCTAAACCTTGGAAGGCTCTAAGTAGCCTAAAGGAAGAAAGAGGGATGTGTGGCAATACTGATTTTACTAGGAGGGTAAGTCTAATGCCATTTAAGTGTCTCAATTTAAACTAAAAATTAGAAAAGGAAGCAGGGTCCATACCTACCATGGGCTATTTATTTCTCGTTGCTCTGCACCACCCCCATCCTTCAGCTCTCTTGCCTTTTACACAGCACACTGCACTATTGTCTCATAAAAGCCTTAGTTCAGCAAATGAGAAACATATTGCGGAGTCTGACTTAATTGCAGGCCATGATTCATCCTCATCCCGGTACCTACCGTGGGCTCCTTGCTGCTGTCGAGGGCTGCTTCTCGTTCCCAGCCGCCGGCGGAGGCGTGGAGGGGACGGAGGCTGCGGCTCTGGGTATTACACGTGGGAGGATGAAATCATCATGGTTAGCATGAACGGTGAGAGGAGAGAGAGGGGGAAATATCACCAACACTGAGAACCATGCGAGATCTGGAATTAACCTATTACGTCCAAGCCCGTGCTCTGCACCACGAGCAGGTTCGCCAGACTCTAAATCCCAGCGTAATACCAACACTAACGGACCCGCAGCACCATGGAATGGAGGTGCCTCACTGGTGCTCACCAATCCACACGCACTGATGGTAGCTGAGTACCTGGCCCAAGCGCTGCCTTAGACCCTTGGGCATCTTCACTGAGGATTTTCCATTTTTTTCCAGTCACAATTTCATTTTCCCATTTTGTCTGCCCACTGGGAAAAGTCCGGCACTAACATCAGTCCCTGGTGCTGTTGCCTCATGTTCTGCTTAGACTGTAAAAAGCAGAAAAGGAGGAAGAAAAAGTCCTTCCCATTTAACAGAAAAAGGAAAAGAAAGGTAGAGTGAGGAGAAGGAAATGCAAAAGCATAGAAATTGTGAAATCTAGTCTGTGAGACACCCATCAAGAAAATTTCCTGCTAAGTCATAGCTCAGATTTCTCTTTATCTAGAAAAAACAGTTCCCTTTTGTCCAAGGGCTATCGTGTTTTCAGAATAAAAAGCAAATGAAGAGCCTGACGTGAGGAATTTGAGCTAATGCGGTAAAACCTGTAAGCTCTTAAATAATTAGAAACCTTCATCGGTATTACACGAAGATAAATGATTCCATATAGTCCAAAGCTCATCTGTACTCCCGCTAAGTACTTTAACTGTAGGAATAAAGAAATAGTGGATATAAATCTCCCCATGATCTTTTCATATAGAAAAATTAAGTGCGGTCGGTTTTGAAGATCAATGGAGTTGCTGTTTTCTTCTTATTTTATTATGCAAATGTGTCACGTAGGAATGTAGACAGCAAACGGTTGGGGACACGTATAGAAATAATTTGTTGGCATTGGAGTAATAAGCAGGATTTTTGATCGGTGCTAACGTGTTATTCTTTCATATATATATACACACACGTATATGTGTTTGCAACATGTTACCATAAATGATGTGAAAACATAGAGCAGAGGTTCAGTAGAAGCGGGGATTATCGTGTCTTGGTGGTGCTCTCGTGGGGACCGACCCACGGCGGGCTCAGCGGAACATGCCTTATGTATGTAGTAATGGGGCTGCTGGAAAAGGGTATTGGTACGTGGGGCTAACCTAGCTTTTTTAAACTTGAGAGGTGACATGTCTTCGTAGTCTGCTTTTAGATGAGTCAGACTGTATACAGACGGTTTCATTAGAAGAATATTTTCCAGTCATTGGTCATTCGTAATTGTCTGCACATCCAGAGGACAGGTTTTCTCAGCCGTTTCCCCAGCCCATGCATGGGGACGCAGCGAGTCGAACCTTGGCCACGTTTGAAACACTGCTGGACCCAAAAGATCAAAAGCCTGGACAGACAGCTCAAAATGACAGGTCAGAAAGAGGTTTACAAAAACTCCTGACGTTGACACCTGGGGAAACTTCACATCAGGCGGAAACTGGTCCTATTTATCCCCACGGGTCCTATTTCTCCCCACTGTGCCCAAGCCACGGGGTTTGTGTATCTGCATCCCCAAAAGGCAGCCTGAGGGAAGATCAAAATAACTTGTTCTTCAGAATAAACTGCCTCAATGATGCCTGGTGGGCTGCCAGGCTAAGGGCAGTGCACCGAATGACATAGAGCTTATCACCTGGGCTGTCAGTGTTTCTCTACAGCAGAGGTTATAGGGACTAGAATCAGAACACACTATATAAACATACATAGCAATTCATAAGAAACTAAGGATTAATGCAGCAAAAGCCTCAGCAGCACCAAATAAAATGCACAAACAAGTGCACCTTGAAGCAGCATCAGAGAGCCTCTATCACAAACTAATTCCATCTCTTAAAATCCACATATCTTACATTTTTACAGTCTACAGCTAATCTACCATTGCGGCTCCCACGTTTGAAACATTACCAAAACACCAAACCTGAACGTTTGGGAGGAGCTGGGCACAACAGAGACCAACAGAGAGGCCAACTACAAAGATTTATGTATAGAAAGAGGGAACCCAGCTGAGATGGGCAAACAAAGAGGTCGCGCATCCTCAGCCCCTCTGCGTGCTGGTTTGGCCCTGGGCAGCATTTCCAGTAACTTTTCCCCTGTATTTGGGGATCTACCCTCAGAGCATGTGAATTTGGGGCTGCCAAGAGCACATTTCTGCGAGGCGGAGGGGGCAGAGGGACACCCTGCCGCGGCGGCGCCGGTGGTGCAAGGAGAGACACCTCAACAAGGCAAGGTGGGACCGCAAGCGGAACGTGGGAGACATCGCAACACCCCTGCAAATACTTTCCACATCTCAGAGCAGTCAGCGATAAATGAAAAATTAGAAATTTCACAGGCACGCGGGTTTTTTTTTATTTGAAAAAAGAAGAAAGCACCCCCTAGTTTCTGTTCCATGTTTGCCAAGGGGCAGCCCTAATTCATTCCCTTGGCCACCTCTGTTGAATTTTCCTCTCTACAATTTGCTAAACAGCTGGATTTCCATGGTTACCAGGGCTCGCTGCTGATACACCTCAAACACGCTGTGCATTTTTGCTGGGGAGACACAGGCACCGAGTCATTCCTGCACGACTGCCCGGAGCAGCGGGCTGCAGCCAAGCTGAGGGCAGGGACTAACCCCAGTGAGAGGTGGTGGGAGAGATGGCGCTTCATCCTAGCTCTGGGGAAGAGACATCACGTAGCCACCTCACATGGCTTTAAGTGTTTGGCAAGGGCCCCAGGATTGTGCCGTGGGAGCCCCTGGATCCCCTTTCCTGGCCTTACCCCTTGTGCACACACCAGCATCTCCAGCTAAGGGATCGGCATGGCTTGGTGTGGCCAACTCCCAACATCTACATCATTCTTCCCCCGTTTTATTTTTGGCACACATGCCTAGACACGCACACACATGTTGGTGGGGTCATAGGAGGGAACTGCTATGTTAAATTCAGACTTCTTAAAAAAACCCCAACAATGCCATAATCAATTTCCACCAAGAGATCATATATTTTCCTACTTCTCATGACTAATAAGCCAATCTCCATCAAGAGGTTGTACGGCTTCCTGTTTTTGAGGTCTAATGAGTAACTTGCACGGAAACCTCCAAAAAGCACAGAACTCATTAATAAATGTATAGTCCCTTTGTCCAAGGCTTCCAACTTTAAATCAAATGCACAACAACCAGATGTTTTTCACATTACTGCATTTCAAGATTTTACTGGAAGTGATCTCATCATACATACTTAATGTAGGTGTCCAACTGTGCGTGTTATTTGTATCACGAATCAGACCTCGCAGCTTTAGGACACTGTGTGGCAAACACGACTGTTTTTCAAAGTGGATAAAGTTTATGCTAAGCTTGCCGCAGGGGGATGAAGGAGACCAAATTGGATATAATGCGCTGATTTTGATGGGTGTCAGAAGTGAGGAAATTATATCATTCGAATATTTGAACGCATTGTTAGGAAACACTGAGCCACTGTTTCTGGGAAAGATATTGATTTGGCCAATCGAGTAAATCAAAGACTTTTCTGGTTTTCTTTGAAGTAGGAAATTAACTGCAAATGCAAAAGATGGAGATCGGGGCAGAGACAGAGCTGAAATGAGATGTATGTTTTTCAAAGAGAACAAAAATGAAGGCTTGCTTGCAGGGAGAGCTAGAATAACATTTCAGTAGGAAAACATTGCTTCATAATTCTGAAGAAAATATATACAGTTAAGCGAGGATCTGGACTTTTTGCTAGGGAACACGGCGAGCCGGTGGAGCGCGGCTTCCTTCCCTGAAGGGATGGAGAGCGCAGGGTGCAGCTCGGTCAGCGCACTTGCACGCTACGGCGTCGCCTTGCTTTGGTCATTCGGGAAACACCCACCACAGATTCCAACCTACGAGTACTAATTAGTCACCTATTAATTACAGCAAAAGTTTGCTGAAGGTTATTCAGGACTGTTTATCATCAGAGCTGAGCAGTGGGCAGCCTTTTGCCCAGGGCAAGCTCACACCTCCAGTTCACTGCGGAAGGGCCCTAGCAACTCCCCTCCTCTTCCTCCCATGTCTGAATAAGATTTTGAGTTTTCTGAAGACTGTAAGAAATCTCACAGGATGGTTTCTCTGGGGCCTTCATATTCTTTTTCATTCCTTCTCCTGTTGGAAACACCATAAAGTCATTCAGAACATCCTGTGGGGCATTCGCTGAAACACTCCCACACCATGGGTCTGCTCTGAACCAAGGGGTCATGGGAGGCAAGGAAGAAGGAAAACCAGTGTTTAATTTGAGAAATGGGTGAAATGATCTCATCTTGCCCTCCTCATCAATTCATCCCAACCTGCTTTGATGCCATCTCCCTACAGAGATCAGGTTCCTCCGCACCGCTCTGCCACAGCTTTCTAGGACATCCTCAAGAGCATCCTCAAGGGAGGGCTCACAGCCGTTCTACAGAGAAAGGGCCATCAAAAGTTAAAATGCTGCCACTTCCTATTGGGTCAGCCTTGACTCACAGCACAAATAAGGGGAAGCAGGAATACTGACCAGCATCTGGCTGGTTTCCTCTTTCTGAGATGTGGGAAGTTCACCCAATTTCTCAGCCCATTCATTGGGAGGGGAAGGAGGAAGAAGAAATGACTCATTTTCTCTTTCTACCAGGAGAACTGTGTCAAGGAGCTGCTGAATTTTTGCCTCTTACTTGCAGACAAATCATCTGAGCAGGTTCAGTGAAAGCTGTCCCCAAGTCCTGGTATTACAAGGATCATGTTGGCACATATAAACACAAAGAAGTGTCAAATTTAAATAAGGGGATTTTCTCCTTTTAGAGAAATAACAGGCTTTTTGACTACACTAGCAAGCCCTTCAGTGATGTGTAGAGACCGCTTAAAATAGATAAATCCAGCAGCCATGAGCAGGAGAGCTCGTGGTCCCAGGCTGTACCCAGACCTGAGCTGACGTCCTTGGCATGGCCCTAAGGTGTCAGTGGGAGCAGCAGGACTCAACATGGGAGCTGAATTGCTCCTGCAGTTCCTGCAGGAATTAGATCCCTTTTTGGCCCTCATTAGATTAATGCACATGGCTGTTAGAGCAGCCGAGGCGGTGAGGGGTGCTCTGCCCGGGCGCAGCCGGCACACAGCATCACTGAGGTCTTGGCTCTCTCTTCCTTTGCAAGAGGAATAGATTTGGAGCTTGGCTTAAAACACACCCAGAGATACGCCGTCAATAATCTTTGTAAAATCTGTTGCTCATTATGAAAACACAGACTTGAGCGAGGAGGCTGGATCCAATTAGGCTGCGCTGAATTGCCGTGCTCCAGGTCGTAGAGATACCACGGAAGCCCGATACCATTTGAGATGTACAGTTGACACGCTGGATGCTTGCAAACAGTGGATTTTGCAAACCCTCGGATCATTTCTGCAGCAGTCCTCATTATCCCCATGCCAATTTCTGTCAATCATATCTGGCACGATAAAATAAATAAATCCCCATACAGCTACCAAGGGGTTGGGAACCTTCTGGAGACCTGGCACTCGCGTTGCACCGCTTGCCAGTGGGTGAACTCAGCACAAAAGCCCACTGCTACGAGAATAACAAGGTCTTGATCAAGTCAGCCTTCAGCATCAAGCCCTGGTCTGTAATCTAGTGAAATTATCCTCTGCCACTTCTCACCGGGCGCTGGCGTACAAAGGCAGCCGTGTGCCCAGGCAAGCATGTAGCGAGGCTTCCCGACTCACACCAGCGCTGCTCCTGCCCAAGCTGGGGCAAAATGCCTGCTGGCTTTTTGTAGGACCCGTGTTTGCCTTCGGTTTGTTCTTTTTTAAATTGTCAAAACAGACTTTGCTGGCCAAACACCGCTTGATCCCTGGCAGCTCTCCGGCGCTGTTTGCCTGACCCTTGGTGGCAGAGAAATTATTCACGACTGGTGATATAAGGATCATAACCAAGTGACTTCTGAACCCGGTCCTACGAAGGAGGGCTTCAGAGCTGTGCTATCAAGTTCCTCCTGCCCAACTGCAGGTATCGGGTGGACAGTTTTCAAAGCTTGTTATTCCAGGGGGAAAAGCTCGTGTCAGTCAATACAGACACTGGAAGGAGCAGCCTTCGGGCACTGGGAGAGGCGTCGTACTTGACTAAGGGAGAGCTAAATTCTCACAGTATCTGCATGTTGAAAGAAAGAGCCAAAAGGTTCAAAGGACCCACCGGGTACCGCTCTCCTGTGCATCTGCGGTACGGAGAACTTGCATCACAGGGAAAGCAATATCCTGCCCTTGCTACAAACACTGGGAACGGCACACCCCAAAAAGCGTTACAAAATGTTCACAACCCCAGCAGAATTTGATATGTAAAGGCTTTGTAAAACCATATAAAGTTAAATATGAAAGGGCAAACAACCCATCTGTTGCTTATCGACAAATGTTTCACACAGTTGGATGTCGGAGTGTTTTCTGAATTAACTATAATACTGCTGTACTTCCCTCTAAAATTAGGTGGAGATTGCTTTTGATAGGGGCACTAAATAATTTCAGTTTCCAGACAGCAAAAGGCCCCTGCAATCTCTTTTTCCCCTTAAAGAAAAAAGAATAAACAGAAGTGAGGGCTGAAGACATCCTTTCCTTGAAACCCAGCCGTGCAGACACGAAAAGCCAGTGCACCCTCTGCCGGGCACTGCCCAGAGGAGCCCTGCAGACAAACTGAGTACCAGGAGTGACAAATGCAGCATCTGCCACGACTAGGAGTGAGTGGGCAGCTGACAAGATTGCTTCCGGCCATCATTAAAATTAAACATCTTTTAGCCTAGGCATCCAAAGCGGCTCAGGCGACAGCCTTGCAGGCAGCCACCCAGGAGCAAACGGGGGAGATGCATCCAACGCTCCTGGTCTGGGCACATCTGGGTCAGAAATGCTGGAGAGGGGCCAAGCACCCCTCCTGGCCCGAGGAGCAGCCACCAGCCAGCTGAAATGGCCCAGGGCATCCTGCCCCCTGCACCAGGGTTTTGGGGATGCACAGCCCTGTGTGAGCTGGACTCACCCCACAGCTCTTGGTGGGACACGGTCTACTTCTGAGAGGCATCATCCAGCTCCTGAGCTGGGTAACCGCAGCCTGAGATAAGGCACTCTGGGTTTTCCATAAGAAACTATTCCCTCGCCTCACAACATGACCGACTAAACCCAAGCTGTGTGTCCAAGAAGGACCTTGCACACAGGCAGGAATTTCTTCTCAGAGCTGCAGGAGCATGCAGACTACCTGCAGACACTTGATTATTTCTTACGAGTTAAAAGAAAAAGCTTCCCTAGCCCTCATCAACAAATCCTAGAGAGGTTTTCATTAACCCTCATACGCCAGCGGATGGAAATTCTTAGCAGGAAAGGCTGTTCTCCCTGAGAAGCCGCACAGGAAAGTTGTCAGCAAGACAAGCGATAAAATACAAGGGCAGGGAATGAACTGTGGGTTTAATGGTGCAGGGGAGAGTTGTGTACAAACCCTCTCTTAATGATCCAGCGTTGTTATCAAACCTGAAGTACCTGTTCAGCAGCGGGGGGCTGATACCACTGGAAGTGGCATTTAAAGTGTCACAAAGCAGCTGTGACACCTCAAATGCATCAACAGGGACCCCAGATGCACTCATGTCCTCAGCTCTGAGTCGCCCAGAAGGAGTTACTGCCAGATACTCATTGATAGTGTTTAAATTAAATGGGATGATTTTTCTAGTTTAAACTAGAACTAATTTGGGTGACTTCAACAGTCCGCTCTGCCTTCAGTGACTGCGGCTCTAATGTAGGACGTCTCCTCACTCAGAAAAGCCTGGGCTCATTTTCTGGGTTGTCAGCACAACCACATCACTCCTCTCCCCGTGGCTCTCCCTCCATCACGTCAAACATGTGAAGTCATCTCTATCTCAAGGCTCTTCACAGCTCGTCCTTACACTGGCCATCTCCCACCTGCTGTCAAGCATCCTCCAATCTGCCAGCATCGCTCACCTCCACTGCCAACAGCAAACTCTCCAGCTGGTCCCCTGCTCAGCTGCCTGCAGAAGAGCTCTTCTCCATCACTCAGTGACCCTCCTCAGATGTCCCCTGGAAGTTTGCACCTCCACGACACACCTATGAAAACACAGGCTAGGCCTGTCACCTGTAGTGGTGGCTGATGTGGTCTTCCTGCTGCTTTCACCCTCCTGCGGGTCCGTCCCACCAGCCCACTCCCCCTGTGCACAGATCTCCTCCAGTGGACTTTCACACAGCAATAAATCACGGAGCAATAAATCACCAAACACAAAAACAGGATAACAAATACTGCTCTAACTTCCAACATCTGGTTTTTTTCTTTGCCAGGTGAGCAACAGTTTAACGATTCCTTCCCATCGTTACCGAGAGACGTGTTAAAAACAAACGTATCAAAGCTCTTGAGCTGGCTCTGCCACCCAGCTGGATTCATGAGCCGTGAACAGCCTTGGCCAAGACACTGCTGATGGAAGCAGCTCCTTCGCCACTCGCCTCCGCTCCGGCAAAAGCAGGTGTGTGCAATGGAAGGATGTCAGAGAAATGATGTTTAGGCAGATCTCTACATTTTAGCAGCAGCAGACTTTTCTCCATGTCTGTGCTCCAGACCCAATCCTCTTCCACGGAAAGTCTTGGGCAGAGGAAAGGAGAGAGGCTTCATCGTAACAGACATTTAAGCAAATGGTTAATCCTCCCGAATCAGGACCATAGACTTTAGGAGGAATTACTTGACCTGGAGTCAGCAACTTTTTTTCACCAATACTAAAAATACCGTTGAATGAGCCGTGGAAATATGATAGCTTAAACACTTTGCAGTACTTCAGGCTAGACAGTGGTTTATAATGACACGGTTTCTGTCCAGTGACCTGCCGAGGGGCCATTCCCACACAGTCTGTATTTGGGGAGGGCAGGGCTCTGCCAGCCCGCAGGTGACCGGCATAGGCGCTCCCTGCCTTTGCCCGTCAGCACAACCAGCCTCAACTCCTGCACCACATTTCCTGTCCACAGCTTTTACAAGTCCAACAACGGCTCCTCTTAAAGTGTAACAGAAAATCTGCTGAACACAAAGCAATCACCACAGCAGCTCTACCACTTTTTTTTATTGTCATCTTTATGTGCTTTCATATTTAAATAGCCAGTATATTGCAGTTCTTTGTGCTGCTAATGCCAAAGTCCTGAGAAGCTGTTTGTGGGCTGATCCTGGAGGCTGGGAACCCGGGCAGGGGGGATTTGGCATCCTGGGCACCATAAGATCTCCTTTGGGATTTTGACTTAAACTATTTGAGGCAAGATAAATGCCTCCTTCCTTCTTCCAACTGAAAGCCAAGGTGCTGGAGCACAACCTTGGATGGCAGGAGGTGCAGGGACAGATGAAGAGCATGTCCCCAGAGGAGGCAAGGGACTCATTCTGCGCTATACACCTCTTCCTCAGCACCTGGGCATGGCAGGGATTGCATATGCAAAGCAGAAAAAGAAACAAAAAAGGATCACAGAACATCTGAGCAGCCAGTGGTTGCACACACCAGTTCATCCCAGTCCCAGTGGACAGATGCTGATGAGCACCCCCATAAACCCCAGCACTGAGGCTGGGCTTCCCTTAATCAGAGAGGAGCAGTACAGTGGCAAATATATATATATACACACACACATACAGATGTTTTATCTGTCTCTCTACTCAGATATAAAGATCCAGGGAGAGAAGGATGGGCTGCTCGGCAGGACTCTATTTGCCTGCTTTCCATCAGAGGACAGCTCTAACCCCACCACTTTCACAGCCCGGTTCATCTCCTGAACACCTTCATGCTCTGGAGGGTCAGTGCTGCCCCTCCCAACGCCAAGACCTGGCTGGGACCAGGTTTCCACAGGCTCCTCCTGGATAAGCCCAGCCGTGCCAAGACACGTTATTGCTCAATAGGTTTTTTGGAAGAAAAAAACATCCCCAAATACTCTCAAACCCAGCAACAGGACAGAGACAAGGTCACTGACGGAGAATACGTAGAGAGTGACCATTACCCTGGGACAGGAGGAGCATCCTGGGGCTGATGCACAGCAATGGGAAGGGGGGGACACAGGGCTGTGCAGCTCATCCCTGCCACACTGACGGGGACCCAGGACCCCAAAGACCTTTTTTTCTGCAAGAGCCAACAGGCAGCTCTGCACAGGAGACTGCCGGGTTCAAAGCTAACAGCTAGTAACCTGGTCTAGTGGAAGGGTTCCCTGTCCATGGCAGCGGGTTGGGACTAGATGATCTTTAAGGTCTCTTCCAACCCAAACCATTCTGTGGTTCTATGAACAACAGGCTGAATTAACGGCTGGGTGCAGAGCCCCACAAATGGCCCCTTGCCTGGGTTTGGAGGAGCACCTCGCAGCGCAGCCCGGAGACAGCTCTCCGTCCGCTGGGGAAGCGCTGCAGAGCGAAGGGTGTTGTCACGATTGCACAGGGCATCGTCGGTTGCTCACATTAACTAATAAAAAAACCACTCTGTGTTTCTACAGATTGAAGCAAGGCTTTTTGAGGAACCACAAAACCCTTCTTTTCCACAGGCTGAATGTTTCTAAACTATTTCCTGTGTAACTGCAATAAAGCCTCTCTCTAAATTACACTCATTAGTTAAATTTGGTTTCATTACCACCCTTTCCCTCAGTGCCCATTACACCAGCTGGATGCTGCATTTCAGGAATCCATTATATGCTAACAACAAAAGTGTTTCCTCTTAAAAAAATAAGAAATAATAAAAGAAAAGACTCTCTGGTGATAAACTAGTTCCTATTTCTTTCCAAGTTGTGATCAGAGAAAGAGAGATGGATGAAACAGCTGCTTTTGAACATCAGTGTTCTCTCTAGAATGCCCTGTCCTTCCAATTTATTTTTAAAATAAACATAATTAGCATAAGCAATAAGTTGTTCTCCACATAGACAGCTTTTTGACTAATTCAAGCTATCAATGCACTCAGAAGCCTCTGGGGACCACGGGAAACGAGGGAGATTGTGCTGACACATGGGATCACAGCTCATCACCTCCTGGAATGGCTCACGTGTGGCCATCAAAAAAAAAGAGAGGAAAAATAAGACCTTGATAATAGACATCCACAGTACAATGCCTCAGGGCTTACTTCCCTTAATTTTCTGTTAGAAATTAAACTAGAATCTTGCAAAACCTGGCTATTTCCAAAACCTGGCGTTTCAGTAACCAAACTGCCCTCCCTTCTTCACTGCAATCTACCCTCACCCAGGGATTTCACTCTGAATCTGAAGGTCTTCCAGGCACATTTCAGTGTTTCAGGTTGTACTAAGGAGGGGATAGAAGAAAAGGAGAAGGCTCCTGTCCCTTATATGTTGGGTCATTCTGGTACAGCAAAAGCCAGAGCCAAGCTGTGAGCCTCGACATACCTGTGTCACCAAACACTCCAAAGGGAAGGGCTGGGAGGGAGGAGCAACGAGCATTTTTAGCATAAGTTGGTTGGGAATTCACAGCCTTTACAGCATTGCCAACAAACTCAGGGGCACTTGGTAAAGCAGACACGAAGTTATTAGGGCTATTTGCATCCCTTCCATAACAGGGGAAAAAAACCCCCTCATATTGCAAAGTGACAGGCTGAGTCAAACACTTCCTCCTTAATGAAAATTTTATTGGATCCCAGCATGGTTACAATTTTAGAAATTGCTTTTAGTGAGTTTGATGAGTTTTGGAGCTCAGATTTAACGTCATTCTCTTTTCAATTTAATCTTACTCAAATTACATTTCATTTGATTGCTCTGTGGTGCTTACTTGTGTACGAGTAGTTTACCAGTTTGCTACTTACTGCAGGCAAGACACCCACCTCCCCACTGTGACCCCCACCCGCAGCGCTCCGGGTATTCATAAACCACAGGGTGCACTACAAAGCTGCAGGGTTTGGGGCTTTGGGGGGTTTTTCGCTCTCCAGCTACTGCTAAAGAGGGTTGCCTTTCTTCCCACGCACATTTTACCAGTAGCTCCCAGCACCAGGGGAGATGAGGAAGAGCCATGCCCGGCCCCACTTACCTCCCACGCGGTTTCACATCTCCTCCCCAGTGAAGGAGCCCTGCCTTGCCTGCATTGCCCTCGGTCCTGCTCCCCCTGCCCTGCTTTATCTCTTCCACATGCCTGCCAGCAATGCAAAATTAACGGCCAATTGCTGCCACCTTTCTGCCACGGGTTTTGCTGAAAAAAAAAAATAACCAAAACAACCCACATTTTGGCTACAGCAACAAGCAAAGTGTGAAGGAATTGTAGGTTACCTGCATTGCTGCAGTCCGTGGAATGTCGCACAAACACAGGATAAGGCTGTGACCCCCGTGAAACGCAGCGTGGTGGGCGCAGAGAAGGCGAGTGAAGCCCCTGCTGCTCTCGCACAGTCCACCCCAAATCTACAGCAATCGCTCTTCACCTCCTTGATGTTTATCTCAGGGTGCAATAGAAAATGTCAGCAAATAATTTAGTCTTTACCATGTTTAATTCGCTCAATTAGCTCTGTAAAAACTTCAGCTCGGTTTGAGTGGAAAACTGGAGTTTTCCTGTGGCATCTCACCGTGGTACGTTCATCTCTGCTGCACTAAACTGAGGGTGCAACTTGAAACCGAGGAAGTATCTGGCCTTCGGGGTATTTATTAGTAACAGAATTAGGGGGAAAAGCTCATTTTATGAGGAAATGCACAGAATGACTTCACTCGTTCTTTTCTCCTCTTTGATCTTGATTGGTAGGGCTGTAATAAAACCAGTAATTAACAAAATGAACTAAAGAGAATGCAGTTTTATCTGGATTGGTTTGGCTGAGCCCTGGGCACGAGGAGCATTGCACAGAGAGCCAGGTACGGTCATTTCCCAACATACTCTGTCTAAACATATTGTTTCAAAACGTTACTGTCAAATGGGTTTTTCTCCTCTCTTCACATCACATCTGATGAGCAGGAAAAGAGAAAACCCGGAGTGGTTCTTCTGGAGAAAAAAAATCACGCAGGGATTCAAATGGGAGCGCAGGGTGTGGGAAGGCAGCAGGAGGTATAAAACCCCCCGCGGAGCAGGAGCAGCAAGACTCTCCTCCTCATCCTGCTCTTTGCAGTGGGTTGTCTGGAGCTGAACCACCTCACACGGTCTCCTCCAGGCTCTGAAGCCCACTCCAGCCAGGCTTCAGCTGGGTTCGCCTGTTGGCTCTCTCCGAGCCAAGCTGTTACCGTGTCACTGTTGTTAACTGTTGTTGTTTGCATCAGACATAAATGATGTAGTTGGATGACTCTCCACTAGGAGAAGGCAGCATGTGTGTCTTGAAGACATTCTTGCGGGATCGCTTTCTTTTCCCATGAAACACAAATTCTGTCCAGCAGCATCCACCAGCAGCTGAAGGTTCCGTCTCCAGCAAAGATGGGGTTGAATCCTCTTCAGTAGAACTGCTCTTGGTTCTGTTTTGGGTTGTAAGGCCAGTCTTCTCCCTGAGAGACAGTAAGGACACAGCATCCTGGCTGAGAGCCCCAACCTAGAGCTGTCTCTAACCTGGGCTCTCAGTTTTCAATGGCACCGAGAAACAAAGCGGTCAGTGGCTCCCAGCAGCACAGACCGGGCAGCCAAGGAGCCGAGAAGACAACCAACTTCCAGCGCCTGGCTGTAAACCAGGGCATCACATTCCCTCCCTTCCCACAAACAACACTGTTCTGCTTCAGTGTTCTCCTTCAATTTCCTGCAATTTCACTCAGCCACAGTATTATGGGGTGTATAACATTTTCTGTTCAGGCGCAGTGAAGATTGTTAACGTGTGTCTGTCCCACTGTTAACGCTGAAGGTTCCTCATCAGCAACAGGGCGATATCGGGGCTGCATTAATGAAGCTGGCAAGTAAAGATGGGGTGCAAGGCTCTCATTGCACAGGTTGCCTCAGCAGGTTTTTCCAGTATGGGGTCGGGTGTGATGCGTGCCACAGGGCTGTGACCACCGGGCTGAACGTCCTTCCATGAAGCAACAGCCATGGTGGGAGGGCAAGGTGTCCGTCTGCCCATGGTTTTTTAAGTTCATTTGAACTCTTTTCCCCTTCTCCACCCAAGTTATCTTGCTAAACTTCAGGATTGTGCAACAGGCAAGAATAGTCATAAATTGTCCTTAAAATTTGGGTTTAATATTCATGGTTTCGTTGTAAACAAGCTCAAGCAAACCCATGTATTGCTGAATAAGTTGGAGCCTCTGCCCTGCCAATTAGCCAGGCTGGTGGTACACCTCGAGGGCTGCTCGCAGTTCTTGCTATTGGCCTGAATCTGCAAGCAAAAGAACTGAGGCCACATAAATTTGCTGATTGGCTGGAAGAATTTGGATACAGCCTCTGTTGGGATGTATAAATAGAAAGCAAAGTATGTTAGACCTTTCACTTTGGAAGCAGAGCTCTGAAGGCACATGAAATTGCGGAGTGGCAGCAGCCGTCCTCACCATCGCCATCTCCAGTGGCGAGTTAGCTGAGTTTCGGTAAACACTGCTCATTGTAACCCGCCTTCTTTTTCTTTCCTTTTGATTTTTTATTTTTAAATGATGCGTGTCTCTAACGATTTAGGAACTGATTTGTTCTCTGCCGGGTTTTGCTTTTGAAAATAACCCCTCTCCCATTGCATAGAAGCCTCCGTGGGAAAATCCTTCTTAGATACGGTAAAGAGTCGTGGCAAAATTTTGTTGGAGTAATAAAGTTGATTGAATAAGGAAGAATGAGCTGAGGCATATCAATGACTAACCGTGTGCATGTTTTCTCAATAGCCTTTTTCTTAAAGACCAGCCTGCGGAGCATAGCGTGTTCCCAGAGAGGTTTCTGTGTTTGATGTCAACACCTTTGATTTCACAAAGAATACACGATTCATTAAAATAAATGAAGACTACCTAGAACAAAGGGCTGTTTTGCTTGAGGAAGGCATTAGAGGTTTCCTGCACCCTTTTAGCACCAGACCATCAGTGCCAGCACATCGTTTCCCCTGTTCGTGTATCTTCCCTCAGCCCAGCGGGGATGGTGCCTGCCGAGCTGTTCACACACGCGAATAGACCTCAGAGTAAACCTCAGCTTGTTGCTTCTTGCTAGACCAGCCCCGTTCTTGCTAAAGCATCCCATGGGAAACCCTCGGAGTTTTGGTGGGGGGAGCAGAGCTCTTAGAGGTTTGTAAAAGGTACCGAGTCAGGGTCTGCCTTTCCCCCCTTCTGCCCTATAAATCACCTCTCAGACATCACTGGGGCCGTAGGATCAGCACGAGTTTGGCTGTGGGTGACGATAGCTGGAGTCTGGAATAAACAACGAGGGTGTTACCCTCCTGGCTGCTACTTTGGAAGAGTAATATAGAAACACTGGGAGATAGAAAATGCCATCGGTAAAAAGTAGGTGACAGCTTGTACTTTTGACTGGATCCCATAGGAATGGACTTGGTGGGTCTCTCTCAGCCCTATTTTTACACTTACAGTTCAGTACCCCAAGATCCTGGGTGGCTCAGGTCACCTTCCAGGTAGAGACATCCCATAGCTCCAGCCCCACACCTGCCACGTGAATGCAGCATGTCTGCCCTGACAATGGGAGAGGAGAGGGTCCCTCCATCAAGTCCCCTCCAGAGCTATTTGTTCTTCATTTTTGCTTTGAAGTCACTGCTTCAAAGTCAGAAGATGAAGCTGGTCCCTTTGCACATTTTGGATAATTAAAGGAACAGCCTCTGACTTGATCATGCAGTTTTACCCACTTTAATCCCCTTCCCCACTCTACTCCATGCTAATGTATTTCTTCTTTTATTCTCGCTTCTTGATGCTATAGGAGCATCACAGCATTTTTCGGTAATTTCTTCTGCTGCCGAATCTCTTATCATTTTATTGTCAGTTGTACTTTGTTACTGAACATTATCACCTTGTCGGGGGTTTAAACCATTCCATAGGATCAACAATTTCTCCTTCTTCTCTCTCCCCTGTTAACAGGATTCTGCGTCAAGAGATTTTACATCAAACCCATCAGGTACAGAGGCCCCATCAAGAAGGGAAAGAAAATCAGCATCCTCTGCCCATGCAAAGGGTCTGCCGGGGAGTTATATCCCATGTCCAGACCCAGAACTGCGACTTAACGGATCCTACTGCCAACCTGTAAACGGGTGGTGGCACATCAGAGGCAAAGCCTTCAGCCCCTCATTCGGGTATTCATTAATTGCTCGGGCAGAGGTAAAGTGGCAGTCGCTGAGCCTCGAGCAGTTGTTCCCCCTGGAAAGTACCCCTGAATGAAGCGCTGGTGGTGATCTGAACGCAAACAGACTCAGGGTACGGTGTAACACACGCTTTAAAGCTGCCGTCGAACCCCGCACATCACTGCACTCGTAGATGACGGCTGAAGCAGTGGGGACCGGTCGAGGGCTGGGCGGTGGTGGATCCTCGATGCTCGGCAGCACCGCAGGGAGTCGAGCTGCAGCTCCTTGTCTTGGACTTCTCTGCTCTCTTTGCAGCCAAACACGACGATTTCTTCAGCAAGCCAGCAGCTTCCCTTGTGCTTGCACGTGGAAAATCACATTATTAAAGGGCTGCTTCGCTACAAATGGCTTTGAATTCCGTTGGTGCTGTCACAGCGTTTGGGCCGGGTCCTGCTTTTTTAATACGGCTGGGAAGAAAAAAAAAAAAATCCGTGTAAAGCTGAAACCCAAATCTTTCCTGGGGCCCGTCACCAAAACCAAAATGACATTTGTGAAGTGACCTCATCCCTTTTCCCCAGACTCCTGCTTCAGGACTGCCCGGGCACACCCAGGTGTCTTCTGGTCCAAGTGAGGCATTTCTTTCCAGTAGTAAATCAGCTGAAGACTTTCCCGGGACAACAAGCTCCTGTTAACGGGACGGGGCTTTTCAGGCCAAGGCTACCAACCTGCTACTGGGAGTCTCGAGGGCTGCAGGCTCCCGTATTTACTGACGCAACTGCAGCCTGGGCTCAGCAGGGAAGCCGCGTGTGTCCTGACAGCGCATTGGTGTCTTCTAAGAAACTACAGAAAGACAGTTGCTACCTCTGTGAAAAGCGCTTAACCTGCTCTGTCCCGTTCACCTTCACCGGGAACCGCTTTAATTTTGCTGTGAATAAAAAATCAGCTCATCCACATAAATACACAACCCAGAGCTGCGGGGGCGACAGCAGCCAGGCGCAGGAGGCGAGTCAGTACAACTGAGTGTGCTGTGAAAAAACCCTTGTCCTTACACTGAAAGCAGAAACATTTCAGAAAAAGTTCCCAGTGTTCTCCAGTTTTGACCAATTTTTGTAATTTTTGTCATGAGCTTGGTTGCCTGCAGAACAGAAAGACTCCCGCCGAGGTTTCACTTGGATAAAATCCCAGGTTTAACCCAGTTACCAATCTCTCACATTTGAGAAGGGAAGGTCCCAAACCAGCCCCTGCTTCTCTGTGCAACTCCTGGCAGCCTGAGCTGCCCTTGCTGACTGAGCAGGGCTCTGAGCCTCCAGCCAACACCCCGGCTCTGCTCCTCGGCAAGTAGTGTTTTCACTTGTACGCTGATGACAGCGGCTGAGCGCTCTTCCGGGGTCCCCGCAGATGGGTTTCGCAGACCTTTTCAGGGAGCTGATCTTGAATCTGAGCCTCCCTGCAGCGCAGGGAGGTGCCACACTTTGGTGCAGGGATGCGGGATGCTCCTGCAGGTGCCTGAGAGAGGTACAGGGCAAATGCTGAAACTTCCAGTTTTAGCTGGGGCTGTCACCCAGCAGCAGAGGAGAAAGAGTAAACACCACCTTCTATTTTAGGGTACAAAGCAGCTGGGGCAAACAGTGTAAGTAAAGCCAGCTTTATATTTTCAGTCTAGTAAAAAAATACCTGGCTGGAGAGGAAGGGAAAGTACAGTTTGTAGCTGACTTGGGGAAGGAAACAAAGGGCTGGTCAAATACACAGTTCTAGGAATATTCAGGGTGAGGGGAAAGGGTGCTGGGGGAAGCAATGGGGGCAACTAAGCTTTTCGGGAGAGAGTTGGCAAACTCGGGCCATGCAGACTTGCTGTTTCTGCACCAGTTCTGTGCGATCCTTTTCCTTGCAAGGTCCCAGACCAGCTGCCTAAGGCTGCAACCCAAACCTACACTGTACCCTTCCACGTTCCAGAGCATTAAAGGACTTTTGGAGGGTTCAGCCAGAGCTTTGTCTGCCCCATGGGATAGGTCATAGATAGCAAAAAGATTTTGTGTTCCTCGATCCTCCCCGTTAAAATTTGCCTAACTCAGGCTTAGCGAGTATGTTCATAAAGGCACAAGAAATTCCAGATGGAGTCTTCAACCGGAATCGTGCACCAGCACAACTTCATCTTCAGGTCATACTCAGCAAAGAAAGGCAACGACCTCCCCTCTCCTCCGGGCTGGTCTCCAGCGCCCTGCCCAGCCCTGCCTGTTGGCTGGTCCGCTAGCGCAACCTGCTGATTTTCCAGCGATGCTGCAGAATAAGGGGTGTCCACAAAGCTTCTTTCATCGGAGGGACAAAGTCTTACCTCAGCCTCGCCAAGCGGCCAGAAGCCTCAATAAATCGCGAGTGCCATTTGGTTTATGTTATGCCGCTCCGATTTTCACCGTGGAAGACTGTGCTGATCATTGCACGAGGAAATTCTACAGTTAATTTTTAAATCATAGTTTGATTTTTAATGATTGGCACAAAGAATATTACTCATTTTCCAGAGAAACTAGTTTTCAGGTTCTTTAGTAACATACCGGACACAGAGCAGCCGGGAGGTGGGTGCTCGGCATCGACTTGTTCCCGCACTGAACACACCAGCCTGGCCGAGAAGGGCAAAGACGACTGTAAAATATATCGCGGAGGAGGATTTACCTTTTCAATTGCCCGATAACAAGCCTGGCAAACCAACAGTTATGATACCATAACATTACCAAGAACAAAGCTGTGCAGCTCTCCTTTATCCACTCACCAGGGCTGCAGCCCCTCAGGGATCGAAGGACCCTGTGGGCCAAATCATCAGGTTTTGGATGGCGGTTGAATCCCACCAAGCTGAAGCTGCGTAAAGGAAACGATGGGAGAAACCAGCCCTCACTTGTGGGCAGCCAAAGGAGGGTGGCAGCATAGCTGGAAGGAAACCGCCGGCCTTGGCTGGGCGTTGGATTTGCTCCGGCTCAGGGTTCGGCCCTGCCCGTTACTGATGTTTCTGCTCAAAGGGTCCAACACCATTGCCCAAGTGCATCTCAGAGTTTTCTGGCTTTTTTCCTCCAAAACCCATATTCCATCATTTTACCATCTGACTTTTCTCATTAAGAGATGGTGTTAAGATACATAATATGCTAAGAGGGACTAGTCTCACGTTTGCCAGGCACATGGACCCATGCATGGCAGGTACCACCTATCCAACAGCCCTGGTAACCCTCCTGAAACACTACAGAATTTAGACAGCAGTCACAGTGTCTTGGGAAAGGCTGAACAGCAAAGTGGGGATTTCTCCTGGACAGCATCAGGCTTAACTCATTCCCTGCCTGTTGATACCAGCCCGAACACTCGTGTGCCTGCCGCACTCTTGCTCCATCCATAAGAAGACCTCAAAGGGACTTAACACAGCCAGGGAAGTTACTACTGACAAAGAAGGGGCAAAACAGGGAACTCACACCATTCATGTGAGAGGAAGAAGTCAGCATCTCCCAAGCCAGCCCACCTGCTCCCGGTGTGCTCCTCGCAGTGCTGCATGCTGGCTCCTCTCCATCTCCCTGCCTGCTCCCCACCGCAGGGAAGGAAATGGTGCAACTGGGGCTCCCAGGGGCTGAGCAACGCCAGCCGGTTGTTCCATATCCTTCTGTTAGCATGTGCTAAGCAGCCAGTTTGTGTCTTTCACAACTGCACCTACCAACTGTTATATGAACATCTCCATTGACCAATACAGGAATCCCACCAACTTGCCATGAGCTCCCTCACGCCCAAGGTGAGAGGTCTGCACCTTCCAGCTCGCCCAGGAAAGATGAGGAACACACCGAGAAATCTCAACTGCAATATCATACACTCAAAAACTATTTTATTAAGAACAAGATGGAAAAAAACTCAAAGAATGGGTAGCTTAGAGACATTTTACAAAGTACCAGGCTGCCAAACAGGACTTGGCGAAAAGCTTCTTCAGAGTCTGCGCACCTATAACATGGTTGTACTTCTCATGCCTACCAGCTTGGCTGGCTTTACAGCCAGCCTTTCCTTCGCAAGCCTTGGTAGAGTGGATTGAGGTGCTGTAATTCCTTTCTTGGTAAAATTACAAGCATGTGAGTTCACAAAAGTCTATAAAAACCACTGGCTTTTCAAGGCAGGTCTGCCCCGGGTAAAGCATATAGAATGAGCTATTTCAAACTCTACTAGTGCAAACTGGCAGTCAGGAATAAATCAGAAATGTGGTTGGGGAGATCATTGTTGCAGCAACCCCACTGGAGACCCCTCAACTGGGAATGGCCAGGGACTTAAATTAAGTCTTTATTTTTAAATGGTTTTGTTTCTGGTAGGAAAAAAAGAAAAGCTTTCAGCAGCTAGTATCAAGCTAGCAAAGCTCAGAACTACTGTACTACCTCGGTGCTATGAAATCTTCACGGAACGGTGCACCCACACCACCTCCCTCGCTGATGTGTGTCTGCTAAGGAGAACTGAGGGGGTCTGCGGAGAGCTTGTGCCAAGTCAAGCCTGGAAAGGTGGGAAGAACACGACACAGCTCTCGCAGCTTGTGGCGATAAAGACTGTTTCTGGCAAGGGTCACACAAAGCCACATACCCCATCTTCAGTTCAGGGGTACGCAGCATCTCCAAAGCCTGAACACCCACTGAGAGCTCTTAGCAGCACCTTGCATCGTTTGCACAAGTAGATTCCATTACACTGAGCAAATTACAACCAAAAGCCCCATCAAAACCAGACTGGGGGGGGACAAAACATGTATATAAATACTTGTTTGGTGAATACGAGCATGCAAACCAGCAGTTCTTTCTGGCAGGATAGGGGAGAAAGCAGCAGGGGTACAGTCGGCAAAGCCACTGGTAATAACCCCAAGGAGGGCTAAAAGATTGTCTGGGGGGTAAACATGGGCTGTAAAAAAGCTTGAAAGCCCAAGCGAAAAAATGTGTCTCCAGCTGCTTGTTCCACAGAGATTTTCAGAACACACGATGTACAGATGCTCTCTGCACACTGAAAGTAGGGCAGAGACACATCTGTTTCTCCTCTGAATAAAACCTGCAGGACTTCCAGAGGATTCTGTAACTTGGAATATCAGATAGTTGATGTGAAAGCCCCATGACTCATTTAAAATTGATATTAACTGAGACATCTCCGTAAAGAGAATCAAATGCTTTTCCCTAAGTAGTGCAGCAGAATCAAACTGGAGGATTAAAAGAGATGCTGAGGACCCTGCGTCACAGGACAATAGCTGAAATCAAGCAGATAACAATTCATTTGGTCTAAAACCTAGAATTTAACTCCATGTCAGGTACACCATGCAACTTGGGTTTGCAACCGTTTGCTTCAGAACTTGAAGATGTTTTAACAAGAATTTAGTTGTCAAAACCAAGGGTTTCAGAAAAGAGGCTTCATGGATTTGAGTCCAGGCTAGGATTTCAGCTGGACAAGAAAAGAGAGCTGTTTCCATGCAAGAGCATCTGTATTCCTTAGCCTACGTGAATACTCCTGCTACACCAAACATTACTCCTGCGTGTGTTCTCCGCCACTCTGTTAGAAAGCTCTAACAGGCACGTACACCCAAGGAGGAGACACTGGAATGAGCAGCAAAGATCAGACTGGTTACATCCACTGTGGAGTTCTGCCCAGCTTTCCCCTCCATCTCAATCCTCTGGACCATATTCTTACAGTTCTTACCATTTGGAGCCTAAGCATGCCTTGTTTCAGGAGGGGGAAGAAAAGGTGTTAAGAAATGATTCAACCAGAGCTTCCTGAAATGTGGGATTGTTCGTTTCCATCTGGTACTGTGTGCTAAGAGTCCAGTTTTTACCAGTCTTTCCCAACCATCTCTAACAACTGTTAGAGTTTGTGAACATCCACAGTGCCTAATATGGTAATACCACCTGCCCAGAGCTGTAATACTTTGCTCAAGCCTGATTGGCCAAGATAACAGACATGGGCTTTCAAAAAACACATAAATACCCCAAACAGCTACTGCTTGATGTCTTTGATTTGATCAAAGAACACCGGTGGAACGGCCACAACATGCCAGCTCTCAGCCTGGTCGCTCTGGTCAGCTTGGTGTCCACTGGTGAGTTGAGATTGCTGGGTTGAAATTTGCTATGATAGCAATAATGCTCAGTTTTTTTCAATCTAGTTTTATGAAGAATTAAAGTAGGGTGCACAGTTAATGACTATTAGAGCATACAGAATTAGGTTTGCATTTCGAGTCGTATATTGAAGTGTTCAGAGGTTTCATGAAAAAAAGGGAAAGTAGTTTTGACTTATTTCACAAACTTGCATTAAAAATATTTATCTGTAGCTTTGCTTCGTTTCTACCTTTAAGTAAGACCTCAACAAAAAGGGATCAAAACTACACAGTGGGTTGTATAATGTTCTTTTACCCAGTTTCTGAAACTATAAACTCCCATGAGCTCATGTCCTTCACTTCAAACACCCTATTTCGCACCTTCACCTGTTATACTCTACTAAGAACATGGTTGAATTTTCCCTGTTTTCCTCTTCTGCACGTGAAGTCTTCACCAAGCAGCTGGTTGTGCACCCGCCCCAGCAACAGCACCAGCACTGGGCACCGATCTGCAGTGGGAACCCCACCAACAGGATCCGGGGCTGCGATAAATACGGCTGCGGCCATTTCGGCGCGGACAGGTAACGCAGCGGGTGCCCGGAGCTGGGGGCTGGCTGTCGCTTTCTGAAATGCAATGTTCACACGGGAGGAAAAAGTCGAGTGTAACCGGAGTTAACACTTCAAAGGAGAGAAGGCTGTTGTCTGTGGGACCTCTTGCTCATTTTTGGGACATTACTTGGCAATTTTGTGGAGGTGCAGTAACACCACCGCTACCAACTGCTGCACGGGGGGAAGAAGTGAGACCAGTGCACCCATCAGCAGCCAAAGTAAAGGAAATGGCAAGATTTCAAGGATTTGTGTCATTTACTCTTGCCACTTATAAACCTGATCTTAATTAACACTCAGAAACAACTTATAGGAAGCTCAGATTAATTTAGACAAGCTAAAGGTCTGCCAGGAGGGTTGTCTTTAAGAAGGCACCTTATCACAGGACAGGTTGTATTTCCCAGAAAAATGCTTTTATAGGTAGAATGGCTCCTGCCTTCCCTGTGTTCCCCTGTTGTCTCCTCTCCCTGGGTGCTGTAAAAAACTGTCCAGCCTCATCACCCAACTTCCAAATTCCTAAACAAGAAAATGCCAAACACAAGGCTCTGTTTCACACCGGCACAGATGTGTTTTGGGGTAGGGCAGGGGTGCATTCCTGTAACAGCTTGGAATAGCCCATGAACTTGGGAAAATTAAAAACACGCTTAAAATTTGAAATCTCATCCCCCTTCAAAGAAGGTTGGATACCAACATTTGGCAATAAAAAAAGATGGATCAAACCACTACTTCTTTCCAATTTCATTGCAGATGCAAAAATTTTGAGAAGCTTCAGCTATTGTACTGTGCTAACTGATCTATTGGCACGTACCGTTATTCTCCAAGTCCATGTTCGTGTTTCCAGGCCAAGCAGCAAAGGGAAGCACGCGGGCGTGGATGTCATCTGCGCGGACGGAGCGGTAGTGTACGCTCCCTTCAGCGGCCAGCTCTCCGGACCCATCCGATTCTTTCACAATGGAAACGCCATCGATGATGGAGTCCAAATCATGGGACAAGGCAAGTAACAGTAGCAGATGTGATGTGAGTCGTGCTCAAGTGATCCGTTTATTTCCTCGAGGAAGGTTTCTGTGGCTCTTCAAGCAAAGTGTTGATTGACCTTACACCCTCCTCTCTCATTCCTACATTGAAGCACAACTAGGCTGTTGCTCTAGAATATCCAAAGTCAGCACCAGCAGGATGTCATCCTTTTCCTATGCTTTTCCTGGGCAGCAGGGAAGAAGGGAGTTGAAAAAAACAAGTAGCTGGAAAAAAACCACCCCAAATCAAAGAAAAAAGGAAACAGTAAAAATAAAGTGTTAGAAATTTGCCCTCAATTTTGCTGAGAGGATGCTTTCCTGCCCCTATTTCCCAACTACCTCTTTTCCATAACAATTCATGTAATTTTGATTTCAGGACTGTTGGCGCCTTGACTACATTTCTGCTTCATCTCTACAGTAAGAGGCAAGCCCAGAAGGTTTCTTGCTCACCCCAAGACCAGATGCAACTGATATTTCCTGACCTCACTTCCTCTCCCATCTCCTCCAGGTTACTGCGTGAAGCTCGTCTGCATTCACCCCATCCGGTACCGCGGCCATATCCAGAGAGGGCAACATCTCGGGAGAATGCTGCCAATGCAGAGAGTATTTCCTGGCATTGTCTCTCACATCCACGTTGAGAACTGCGACCACTCCGATCCCACTCATCTACTTAGGCCTGGTAAAAAACCAAACCAACCGAACAAACAAAACCCAACTCCAGAAACGAGTAGTAGAATGAATGAAAATGCAGTTATTAATTCATTTCAAATAAGGACAATATCAAATAGGATTGG
This sequence comes from Bucorvus abyssinicus, assembly GCA_009769605.1. NCBI lineage: Eukaryota > Metazoa > Chordata > Aves > Bucerotiformes > Bucorvidae > Bucorvus > Bucorvus abyssinicus. The sequence continues at coordinate 3,852,979 of CM020041.1, read as the reverse complement.
AGGGGCCCAGTCCCATCAGCCTGGGCACAGAAAAAGAAACTAAATGGGGTCCTATCCCATCTCTTCGATTACATTTAGGAATCATGATACTTTTCTGAATTTTTGTTTTTAAAGCAAAGTTAGGAGATAAGACCAACCTATAAACTTTACAGCAAGGCTTAGATGTACATTCCATTTACATTTCCTAAAGGAAGAGTTCTGTGCAGGAAACATCCAACTGCTTGGGTGGGATGTGATTCCATATGTTCCCACATCACTAAAAACACAGTAGTAACAAACATGCAACACTTAAAACCTAAGAGTTAATTTTGATTTGTGTGTTTCTGTATCTCAAAGTTGTTCCACCGATGCCACAACAAGACACACACTGGGCAATGCTGTGCTCTGGGAATCCTACAAATGAGATAAGAGGCTGCGACCGGTACGGCTGCGGATACTTCGGAGCTCCAAGGTACTGTGTAATTGCAACGTGGGGTTTTATTGCTCCTTCACTGAGAGTTGAACTCTGTTTAGGCCACTTAAGAATTAAAGCTTTGAAGGTTTAGGTTGGACGCAAAGAAACGCTTTCACTACAGGAGTGATACAGCACCAGAACAGGCTGCCCACACTGTTCATACAACAGTGCTTGGCAGTTTTTATGACTGGGACTAAGGCATCCCTAACCTGGCCTGGCACTGGGAACAGTCTTGACTTAAGTGGAAGGCTGGGCTGGATGTCCTCCACAGGTACCTCCCAAGCAACATTTCTGTGACTCTACAGTTCTATTCAAAGGCTTGAAAGAAAGGCATTTTTTCCCTCCAGTTTGCAAGTCTAAGACTCATCAGCCCTACACAGCATTACATCATCTATACCCACCACAGATTCTCAGCCAGTCAGCTATGTCCAATCCAGTCTCAGTACAAGCAGCCATTTCCAGATCTTGCAGTGTGCCAACTCATCTAGCTCTACATAATGTCAGGCCTGACAAGAGACTTTTCTGATGACCTGTTTGTTTTCAGAACCAACGGTAAAGGAAAGCACAAGGGTGTGGATGTCATCTGTTCTGATGGAGCAACCGTGTATGCTCCCTTTGAGGGTGAGCTCTCTGGACCCATTAAATTCTTTCACAACGGGAATGTCATTGATGATGGAGTCCAAATCCAGGGATCAGGTAAACAGCCATTTTTCATTTAGTATTTGTCCTGAGGTCACACAGCATGTATTACCTTGCAGCTAGCAGGGTAGTTAAGCAAGGTACATGGCTGGAAAAACTGCATCTTCTGGCCACAGAACTTTTTGCTCCTGTTAGAACACAAATAACTGAGTTCTGTAGAATGTCTTCACGCTTTTCTCTTTACGAAAGCGGGAAGTCCCACCTTCTCCCTGCCTCCCATCTTCCCTCCTCCACCAAGCCAGTAACTCCAACCACTATCTACTTTTTATGAGCACAGTTTGCTATTTGGGTATTTTCACTACAGCTACCTCAGTGGAAAGGACAGAAAACATTAATAGTTTTGAAACACGAGTTAGTACAGAAGAACAAATGCTTCATCCGTCATCTGACATTTTCCCTCCTCTTGTTTTCACCAGGCTTCTGTGTAAAACTAGTCTGCATCCACCCCATCAGATACAGCGGTAGAATTTCTAAGGGTCAAATCCTTGGGAGAATGTTGCCAATGCAGAGAGTATTTCCTGGGATCACATCTCACATTCACGTTGAGAACTGCGATCGCTCGGATCCTACCAGATATCTTCAAAGGGGGAAAGGGCAAAAAGTGTGAAAGGGAAATGTAGTCAATTCCAAATAAATTCATCTCAGCATCCACAAGTTGTTTTTTCTTCTCATGCACAAGTTTCTATCTCTACTGATTCAATTCTTGGAGCCTTTACATAATTTTGCAAGGTGCTGACATTAATATATGCTCCTGGTACCAATCAGGTCCTGGTTTTTAAGTCCCTGTAATTATTGTGAACATTGTGTCTTTGGCTAATTGATAAACTTAACTATACCTTGGCAAACAAGGTTACTTTAGATTTTAAAGGCACCCGAACTAAGGAAAACTAGAGGGAAATTTACTGACACACTCCACAAGGCATAAAAGCTGCTGTTTGGCAGTGTCATGCCAGAACAACCGGTGTCTCTATTGGATGGCAAAGGGCCTCCACACAAGGAAAAAAGACTCGAGTTTCTGCTGGAATTTGCATTTATATGAGAATCAGGAAATTAGCAATGACTAAGATAAGCTTTCTCAAAGAGTCTGAAAAATCAGCAAGCATGAGAAGGAGCTCACCCATCACGTGTCAGGAAAGGTGCGTTACTGTGAGCTCCTCAGGGCAATGTGGACTTTTCAGCAACCCTACAAACCTCCTCAGTGCATCAGGTGTTGCTTCTGTGCTGCATTTTGGGGGTTTTGGTTACCCTAACAAACTGTGTCCTTGCCCTTTATGCACTTTAGAAATGGGGGTGTTAGGAAACCTTTGCCGGGCAGTAAAACTAGGAAAAGCCAATAAAACAGACAAAACTTGCCTTAGTAGGACAGGGCAGAGCTCTGAAGTAGCAGCTGCTCGAAGGACAGGAGGAAATACAGCAGCAGGCAGCTCTCTCCAGGTTCTGGCCAAGTGCGATACCCCCATTGCAGACCTGCTTCAGGAGGAAGGTATTGAGGGCATTTAGTTAGAAACTCAAACTGGTTTTACTTGTTCGGATCAGTTAGCAGAGCAAATGCACAAAAAAATAATTGCCTCAAAAATCACAACACTAATAAATGCAGGCCTGTTTTCTAGAAGCTTGGAGCAGGAGCAAGTTGACATCCATGGCTTCACAGAAAAGCTGCTTTAGTGAGGGGGACACAGAAAGGGACAATATTTAAAGAAGCATTTTAACAGTTTCCTCCTGAACCATATTTCTGTATGTAGCTCGATATTCCACTGATGGTCTTATGTTGGATAGAGACATGAAGGACTCTGGGACTTACCACCTACAAGACCTGTCCACATCCCATTGTACAGTTTCAGCAAGTCAAGAATCCTCAAGTTTGAGGCACGAACATGAAGCAACAATGACTAATTTGCTATAATCCAGGAGTTAAACCTTTCTACCGCCTCTCCCCAGCCTTGTCAAGCACACAGTTTCTAGGAGGACAGAACCTGGCCTAGCAGGAGCCGCAACAGATGGAGAAGACACTGATATCAGTGAACATATTAGATCACTTTATTATGGTTACATTTAAAGCAAACCACCCATCTCAAACCAAATACTGCTTAGAAATATTTCAGTCTTTTGTTTAAAAGACAATTATAACCCCCTGATTATGGAAGCAAGCGCTTGACTTACAAGTGCTAGTAACCAGAGTCAGATGTTTAACTGTGCAACAGGCAATAATGCATTACTGCTTGAGACCAGCATTGTAGGGTATCTTAAACCCTTCAGCTTGCAACTGGGAACAAGTTTGCCCCGATAATGTGGTTTAACCCTCTAGCTGTTATTTTTGCAGGAAGTGTGGAAGAAACTGACATTTTAGCCAAGTTGATAAATACCACCAGCAAATCAGATGTCACCTTCTCATGGTAAATAGGAAGGTAGAACAACTACAGCATGAAAATAATCACAGCAAAATTTGTATACAATGCATTTCAGTTTGCAAGGTGCAGAAGTCAACACAAAAGTACATACTCTAATTGACATCGACTCACCATTCCTTCCCCCTTTAAAGAAAATATAAAGAAATAAAATTAAATCTTCCTCAAAAAACAATTAACAGCAACAAGTGTTAACAGTCCTGCATTAGAAGTTTCAGGATCTCCTCCAGCAACCCTTACTCTAGAAACCAGGGCTTACACCACAGCTCTGCGAAATACAGGTGAGGTTACTACAGGCCATTTTGGTCTCTAATGGGCAAATAATTTACTTTTTCAGTGCTCTAAATCCTTGATTCCAGATAGAAAGTGATCAAAGGCAACTGTACTCCATTTGATCCTTCCTTCTCACTAGCCACATTTATGAGATCCTTCTTATCTCTCAATAATGAAAATCTGGACAGCAGACATCAATCAGTCTTTGTAACCAAGCCCTGAACTCTCCCAAACCCAGAAGCTATCCCTTATACTCTGGCAGTTTCCAAAGTGCTTTGTCATTCCCCCAAGCTATCAACGTAGAACCAAACTTTTCAATTCATTAATTTTAACCAGGTCTCTTTCCCACCTGTTTAGTGCATAAGACAGAAAAGCGACATACTGTACAATGCAGTCTCTACAGTTTGGCTAATCTGACAAAATTAAAGTGCAATTTAAAACTGGAAAGTGTTTTTGTAAGCATAAGCTTATTTGCCACAACATTTTGATATACTGGCATGAGTTTAAGCTAGATTATATTTGAGTAACCTTGGCTACTCTAAGTATTTTAACGTACAAGCCTTTACATTATAACATGAGCATTTTGAAAAATAGCTGCATAAAACATCATGACAAATACTGGACTCTCGGTTGTATCCAGCTTCGTTAAAGGAAAAAAGTTTCCCTAATCCTCTTCTGACTGTCAGAAAGACTAAACAAAAACAGGAAAAAACCCTCAATGTGAATGGAACACTTGAACTGAAGGTCAGAGAAGCCCAAGTTCCCTGAAGTTTGAACCCCTGTAAAACACATACTTTCAGAAGTGTTACATACACTTCACCTATCTTCTATTTCAATTCACCACTAACATTCTAGAATGTTCTGCAGTTACACTACAAGAACATCTCAAAGTAGAAAAACTTCAATCTGGTACTAAGTTTGCACATTTCATTTTTAAATTCTTTATTTGCATAGAAAGCAACACCCGGATTCTACCATTTTATCCGCAAACGTAGAGAATTTACCATGTCGGCATCATATCAGGAAACCACATTCTGCCAAGGTGTTTGGAGACTTCCAGATGAAGTCGATCTAAGCTATAATCATTGTCTGGAATCAGCACCTCCTCCATGATGGAAAGCTGGGTAAGCCTGCCCCCACACATCTTCACAAACTCAATAAAACCTCGGCAAGTTACTTCACATTCACCAAGCCCCATTGCTGTTAAGTTCTTACAGCGCTCCGCGATCCGGATCAGTTCGTCGTCCAAAGGTTGAAGTCCGTTAGCGCACACCACCAACTCGATCAACCTCGGGCAGTTCATGCCGATACGACCTAGCATTGCTTTGCTTACTGCACGACCAAAGTAAACGTGTGTAACGGGGGTTTCCTCTCTGAAGAAAGCATCAAATTCTTCTTCATATAAGAAGAAATACATCACTATGTTGACTTTGGGGGAGTGTTTAACCAGAGCATCCCAGCTTTGCTTTTTAATAGTGTGAAATTCAACTTGTCCAGGATTTTCACTCACAACATCTATGCGAAGGTGTTCAAGATCAACATGTTTTTCACTTGAAAGAGCCAGCAGCAGTTCATCACTTAATATGTAGTAGTTCAAAGCCAGCTCCTTAAGTCCATGACACTGGTCAGCAACACAAAGAATTCCTGGGGAATGAAAAAAAATACTCTGTAAAAAAGAAGAGTGAACACGAGCCCAGTTGTTTGCTGTAAAGCTCAAGCAAGGACTAATTCTGTTGGCTTGAGCATTCATGCCTATACCCCAAACCCACGGAATATCATGAAGTTCCTGATAGCCACATTCTTTTATGGTGGTTTGGCCATGAACATCTGTACAAGAAGCAAGGCTACCTAGCCACACTCATCTTGAATCTGCATCTCTTTCTCCCCCTTTGCCCCTCCCTGTGCAGTATTTCCACAGCTCTGAAGAAGCAACTGAAATCAGGTAAGATTCAGCTAAAGTTGCCACTGTTCCCTTCCCTAATACTCCTTCCTTCTGCTTTTTCTTTAAATGACCACCAGGAACCTGCTTTAAGGGCTATGCTGAAACAGAGCCTTCCCTGAATTAAGATATAAACAACATAACTGTTCTTAACCTCTTGGAATACAAAGTACAGAGATTAAACCACCTTTTGCAGACTCCAGGACACCAGAGCAGGATTCCCCTTCCCTAGCACCAAGGTTTCAGGAGAAAGGGAGGTGAGGAGGGACCCAAAAGCCTTCTGAATTTCTGGCACTGCTGTATTTTGAAAGGAGTGAACCCTGCACCAGCCAGTGCTAACAGGAGCCAGTTCAGACCATACCAGATCTGGACACACGAGGGCACTACAGAAACTGAAAGATTCTCAGTCTTGCACAAGTTTGTTAAATTCATATATGCTGCATGGTTTTTTTAATGTAACTTTGAAGTATTAACAGTTTTGTTAAACTCAGAGCACCTTGTGAAACAGTTGTTGACACCAGCTTTCATCTCCTTCATCCCACCAACCAGTCGCTGTTCACAGGTCAGGATTTTGCACATGTGTTCTCACAGACACCAGTTAGTTCAGTTTACACAGCTGCCCACGTTAAGCAGCAAACATTCGGTTTCACTTAAAAAGAACTGGCAACAAACATCAAGTCCCTGGAGCACATATTAAAGGCTGGCACTAATTTTGGAGGCTCTTCCTCCTCAAGGCCTATCAGAGGTACTGAAGCAGCTGAGGATGTAAAAAAGAATCCTCAGGATTCTAGAAGGCACAGTCAGGCGAGGAGCACCTCCACCTTCATTTATCCAACTTATTCACTAACAGAAAAATATTCTTCTTCTTTGCCTTCCAAGTGCCCAAAGCCAAGATTAGGTCAACAAAAGGCCTCTGCTAACAGGCTCAGAAAAGCACTAGAAATTTTACGAATAATTTGTTTCAAACTAACTCTTGACTATTGGTATGATACTTCACTACTACATTTTTCATATATATTCACCACTCACCAGCAGGAGACACATGAGGACAGCTGCTCATTTTGAGCAGTTTTAGAGTATCACTGTTGTTAGCAACAAGAACCTTCAAGGAAGGATCATCTAGTGGTGTGTCATCTACCTTGATTGATGATAATGACTTGGAGTTCACAAAAACTACCGTCAGTGCTGAAGCAAAATGAGCCTGTTTGGAGAAATTGGAGGAGGGAGGGAAACCTTATTAAAATAAGGTTTAAGCAGAATAAGCAGAACAAGCACAACCTCAGGTTTTACATGCACAGAAAGTACAAAAATAATCACTTCTTAGGCATCCGCTTTCCTATGTAACAAAGAAAGGTTTATTTGAACATGGACATAGGAAAATCTGTTTGAAAATATGCTGCTGCATGTGACGAAAACCAACTTTACACTCAGTTAATTCATCCACTTTATCTTTTCACTGTAATAAAACAGGGATAAGTGGACACAGTGATGAGCCTGAAGTATCTATAATTTATCCACAGGAAAAAAGCAAACACTTATTTTCCAGAAAGTAATTCTGCTGTGACCTATAGCATCACAGAAAAAAAAATCTCCCTATTATTTTAACAATACGTTGCAGCACATGGTCATTGTATCTTTTAATCTAGAAATGAGGAAACTTGGGCCTTCTGAATTATTCCAAATTTATGCCATGAAATATCAACACTACTAAACTTAATGAATGGAACCAATGTTGAATTATTTTCTTAATACTAATGGATACCATAAATTAAAGGCAACATGCCAATAAATAACATGCCAAGAAATTACCAGCAGCTGAATACGACCACAATAAGAAAGCTGATGTGGTTTAAGAGCAACTGAAGTCCCTCTAGTTACAGTGTGCAGAACATTACCTTAGAGACATTCATGAAGCTTGGTTTTGCTGTAGAAATCAAACCCAGTGTCTTGATAGAACAGTTCACCAACTGAGAAAGGATGTCACAGGCTGCTTCTGCTGACTCAGTACTGCTATCAACCTATAAAAGCAATTGAAAGATGAAGTAATTCTTCATTAGGATTTAGAGAACAGCATCATGGACACCCAAGTCTGCAAGTTCCACACCCACTCAGCTGTACTGCACCAGGCTGCACTTACCACAGAGACAAAGAGCAACAGGGATTAGAAATTTCAAGGCAAGAAAGAGTTCAGGAAAGTTACTATTAGACAATTTTCCTGAGTTTGACTGCTGGGTATTTCTAGTATGAACAGAGAGCTTAAACCTGAGCCTTCTCTTCAAATCACCTCATGCCTGCCTAAACAGCTGTAATTCGTATTGGCATTAGGAGAGTCAGTGACATGTACATACCTGTTTTAAAATGTCTACTCTAGTCTCTTAGAGCCAAAAAAAAACTTGAGCAAACTAATCCATTTTACCTGCAGGACACCACCTCTGCATCTCGAATAGCAAACTGATTCTCAATTCCTCTATAAGCCTGGTGACTACCTTCGGACAAATCACTGCTCCACATCACCTTCCTCCTCTGCAGTCATTAAAGACATTACAATGCCAATTCATTATAAGCCATTATATGAAGTGCAGAAGTTTCAGGTGTTCAACAACTGATTCTCCATGAACTGCTGTGCAACCAAATCACGATGTCTCCAAAAAGCAAAACTGCTACCAGAGCTGAGAAAAAGCAGCTTCTGGTTTGCAGCCTAGCTTTAATATCAATCCTTTCTTCTGCTTTTCCTTCACAGCACAGTGAACTTCTAAGGAGAAGTTAACGAAGCACCTGTAATTCCAGGTACAGTCTTCTCAGATAAACAGAGGAAACTGTACCAAGTATTCAAGTATGCATTTATGCAATCCCGACCCTACAAACACAGCCTCCATTTAAATTCAGCATACTGTTACTTAACTATGTCCTTATGTGTGAATATACAGGCACAACATGGCGATAAACCATTGCAGTAGTTGCATTTCTAAACATAAGACTTCCCAGCTAGGACACTCGAGGCAAGCGATATAGAGAAGCTCCACCCACTACGCCCAGTAACATGACTGACCAAGCCTCCATTCATCCTGGCCTTACCTTGAAGCTGACGTACTGCAGATGGTCAGCATGCCTCTTGATAATCTGCTGAATGAGATCAGGATGTGTGGACTTTAAGTAAGAAGTAGCTGGCTGGCTAAGTTCAAATTCAAATCTCCTCCAGAGATCTGGGATGTGAAAAATCTCATTCCACCTTCGACAAACCGAAGACGCCCTGGCTCGATCTACTAACGGCAGAAACTGGAAAATGCGCAGGATAACGTGGTGCGGAAGGCTGCCCCAGTCCATGGAGGTGTGCAGGTCAGATTCACCAAACACCGAGCCATATAAACAAGTTTTCTGTTTTTTGTTTTTCTGTGATGCTTGAGGAGCTTCATTTTCAACCACCACTTTCTGCCTTGCTTTCTTCATCATGAAACTTTCAAGTACCGGAACTATCCGATGTATTCAAACAGCAGTTTCCTGAGAGGTCTCATGTACAGCAGGTCTCTAGAAAAACACAGAAGATTAGGAGATGCCGGGAGAGAAGGCAGGGGAAGCATAGTGAGACAAGTTAGTAAAATTTAAATATAGCACCTTACTATGAAAAAAGGAATGTCCATGAGTCAACGTCCATTGCACAGACATTAGCAAGGACCTTCTTTCTTGATACCTTTCATTTTGTACAACTTGATTTGAAGCTGGAGAACTTGGGTTAGTTAATTTACCAAGTGAAGGCTCCTGCGTTAGCACGTCACAGTATGTAAAGCACTTTGTAGAGAAAAAAATACCTAATAGCAATTTAGTTTAGCCAATTGTGTACGTTTAAGTTTACACTCAGCAGACAAACTATGTGATTTCTAGAAGAATTTTCTCAACTACAGAACCCCATTTGTAAACTCCCTTTCTAAACACTGCTGAACTTAGAACAGACGTGTTCAGAAGGGTCAGATTCAAAACCTTTTCCTGCCTCCCCACTGCTTCGCTTTGTTGGGTTTTGGGTTTGGTTTTAAATCATTCCAGCCAGAAGAAAAGTGTTTGTACAACTAACTACAAAAAACTTCAGAGGCCACTTATCAAAACAGGGCAAAGAAAGTAAGGTTCCCATGCTGGTTTTCAGCAGGAGAAAAGGACAGTGACCCTGGAATACAGCAAACTGCATGAATGCACTTCACTGAGGAACATCTGCTTCACGAGCCAGAGCTCAGTGAAGAGCAGCATGAAGAAAAGCTCCGCTTTCACATGCTGAAGCAGAGCAACCTACTCAAGTCCTTTCTAGATTGAATTCTGTTATTCAGCCAATTCCCATCTACTCTCTTAACTGCTTCAAATGCCACTTCAGTTTACAGTGGGATGAGGCCCCTTCTCAAACGTCCTACTCATTAGGTGTTGGGCCAGATCTTATCTCTTCCCAACCATTCTGAAGCTGAAATTTTCAAAGCAACCATGCATTCTCCAAGACTGAACAGCACTTGTTATCTATTTTAACTGAACAATCTTCCACAGCAACCCTCACAGCATGCTTTTTCTGGACTGAAAATTTTCCATAGTATCTTCATTATGAGGAAGAAAAAAAAGCCCCAAATCCAGAAACAGCTGCCAAAATACAGACTATACATAAATACAGACCAACACACTCCAGAACAAGGCAGTATTTCTAAACCACACACTAGTGTTATTAATGTAATGAAGATGCAGCTCAGCATGAATAAATATTTTGCTACTAGACCATTTGATCACATTATCACCCACACGGCCGTGTTTTATGACTTTTGAGTACTTGAAGTCACACAGTGAATGGACACTCCAAAGCGCTGTGCATGGATGTAGTCATTAATCATGACATAACTCTCTCCTCCAGTTGCTCACAGCCTAACTTTAGCAAAGACTAAATACCTTTTGAGGCAAATACCTGCTGTTTTTTCCCCTCCTAGCTCCTAGGGAGGAATGACATATTTAACTATTGCCTAAAACTAAAGTTCAGAAGAAGAAATTAAATCAAACAAATGCTGTTGCCTGAGAAGCTTCTCTATGCTTTTGCTGTTCTCATGCAAAACTGCAGCACCTCGGTAAAACAGAAGTTTCTGATAAAAATAGCAATTTTCTCTTTCTTACTTGGAACTTATTTGAGCTTCATGGGTGCTGTTTTGGCTCCACAAAGAAATTTTGGCATGTGAGAACTACCAGAAAGGTTATTTACTGTGAAAATGTGAATGCTTTTTTCACTCTGAATATTTACACTATGAACAGAATGTATTTTAAAACACAACCAAAGCTAAGTTATAGTCCCATGAGATATAATCCAGGCAGTATTCAACGACTGGTTTACATGCACACATACCTCCAAAGAATGTGGAAGTTCCTGCCAAGTTACCAGCACCTTTCTGGTATCTGAACATCCATCCCACTGTTGAGTCATCCTGTATGTGTGCATGGATTCCTTAACCAGAAGGCAGGGACGGGTCCCAGAAGATGAACTGACCTGTGAAGCCACCGACCAAAGAAAAACTGTTCTGCAATGTCTGGGAGACCCGGGGGAGGGACTAAAATAAGCTTTGGAATAAAGACCGAGATGAAAGTACGCACTGCACTGGAGGGCAGATGTGGAAGTAGAACACCACCAATTACTCTTCCCAAACATTATCTGAAAACTATTTTTTAACTAATGGGAAGGTCTAAGTGTTGGCACAAATCTAGTTTTTGCATTATCTACAATTTTAGTCATATCAGTACTTGTAAGCAACACAGATACACCTCTGGATTATTGAATATTACCTAAACAAATTGTAAACTTGGTTTTTTTTTTTTCAGCTTACTATATACCAAACCCTCTTGAATCAGAACAGTTACATGTAAAGATATGACTCTTAATATTTTAAAATCTAAGGACTCTTAGCTTTAAAAGTTACTCCCTTTTACTCCAAAAGTATGTTTACCGCATCATGATAACCTTGACAGTAAACAAACTATTTTGGCTAATTACAATTTTGGCTAATTTCTATCTGGGGAAAAAAAAAAAAAAGATACTGAAGGTGTATGAATATCCTCCCAGATATTAGTACGGAAAAACCACTCTGTATCTTAGTATGAAAGAGTATCTTGATCTGCTCTAACAAAGTACACCCAAAACCTCCAAGTTCAGTTACCCTTCTGACATTATTTGAAGATGGTTTAACGGAAAGCTACAGGAACAGCAACACACATCCTACTACATCATGACAGATTTGTAATGAAAAAGTAGATTTAGAAAAAGAAGGTGTTTACAAAGTGTTGTGTTCAACCAGTAATAACATCTTCAGACACCTTGTAAGGCAGAACTTTGTTATTGTTCTTTAAAAGTTGGGAGATACAAGGTTCTCGATTCCCTCAGGTCCTATCATCATCACCTTTTGAAAAACTACACAGTTAGTATCAGCTTTACAGTTGTAAAGTTGAACATGGGTGGAATACATGTGTAACCATGAACACCACAAGGGAAGCAGCACCCGTCTCCTAAGCAAAATCAAACTCAAGTACTGAAACCTATACAAGTCATGCTGTTGCTCAGCTCACACATCAGAAAACTTAAAAGCTGCCTAGTCACCCTTGTCTATAATTAGAAAGTTGATGTTTGTTAGTAACTCTGTTCACAGATGGCATCTGAAGTTAGTAATTTATGGTGGCCTTTTACTGCACCATATACAAGTATTACATGTTCTCCTGGGAAGGGAGCAGACTGTTCCTTTGCTAACTCTGCACAGCACATCATTTGCAAAAGCACTGTCGGCTTCTAACACCTCAAGGGGAGGTTTGGAATGACACATGTAAACAGAGCACATAAATAACATTATAAGTGAAAGCGCAAAAGGCTGAGATGCAATTTAAAGATTCAACACAGAAGTGTATGAAGTGGAAGTTTACAAACCGCATGACTCGTTTTGAAGCTGCTTTCTTACCTGACAAATGCTTCCAAGTCACAACAGGCAATAAACGAGTGAACTGAGGCAGCTGCAGCCATGGGGCACTCACGAGCATCTGTCTGCTTTCCCCTCCTGTCCAGATAAAACACCACAAAAACCTTTTGTTAGTTTTGAAAAAAATAACCCTTGTATTACACACCACGCAAAACCGACAGCAAAATACACTGACAAATTCACACATTTTTGTGCCTTAGTGAAGGAGCTCAAGGGCATCACGTTCACAAACGGCAGCTTGTCCCACATGGCAAATACTGTGTCATCGCTAGAAAGGTGAGGTCAGATTAAGTATAAAACCGATGGGAAACAAGTGTTGCAACTGCATGTAGGTTGTGCTGGCCAACAGCACAATGTAAACAGTAAGTTTTTCAGTATTTGTATCACCATTAGTAGTGACCTTTGGTAAAAAGCTGTCTACAACTACTAATGTAATCCATGAGTCACGGAAACAGAAAATAAACCCAAAATGTTTTTTCCTGCCTTCTTCCCTTCACTGGCAAGGCTGTCTGTTGGCCTGGAGAATTACATGACAGATGATGAAAACAGAGGCCACATGGCACAGCCTCCTTCCACCCAGCGTGAGCCGCCTCGTCCCCACCCAGCACAGCCCTGGGCACACCGTCACTTGGCAAGGAGTGAGACAGGAGCTTTGGTCCATCAACAACAAACCACCTGGCCAGCAGCCTCCTCCCTCTCTGCAAGCTCCCAGACAGCAGAACAGTCCTTGCTCATGACAAACATACTAAAGTTCTTATTAACAAAAAAAGATCCATCAGGTGTACAGTCCAATGAGTGTTCCAGGCCACAAGAATCATCTAAAGCAGCTTAAACCACGCTAGCTCGTATAAGCAGAAACATTTATAATAAAAAAAATACCTAGTTCTGAGAGACGCAATCAAATACAAGCTTTTTATGTAAATAACAGGGAATTGCTAGTCTAAGGTGGTTACCCAAGTTATTACCAAAGATAAACAGCAGCAACACAGTCGCTGAAATGAAACACTTTAGTAATTCATGAGATTTATCAAATCTATCTGTAGCTTCATTCATGTTCAGCAGACTGTCAATTATCAGAGCACTACCCTACACAGCTGTTTTCCTTTATAAACCCCTTGACCTCCACCTCCTGTGATCCAGAACTCTGCGCAGCTGCATGTTATCCTACTGAAACCAACTCAAACTCACAAAAAACAACAGGTATCCAGAAAATGTCAAGTGACTGTTTCTGCAGCTTAGGGTAACAGAACCATAAAGTTGTGATAAAATTAAGACATTAAAATCTTTCTCATGACGTGGGGCTTCTGGGAGGGACTCTGCAGGAATTAATAAAATACCATAAAATCTGGTTTCTAATAGAAACAGTAAAACAAAGCAAAACAAAAACAACCTCAAACAAAAACCAATCCAACAGATTTGAATCTCCTCAGAAATAAAAAACCTTTCAATTAACTAAGCTTGAAAATCCACTGGGATAAAGCAGGCATCATGATAATTAAGTTTTAACTTTCTAACACTTGGAAAATAATGTTTATAGATCTGCCTTTAACAGCTGAAATACTTGCCACATTATTCACAGCGTCTGTAAGAACTGACAGCTCAGTGACAGAATCACAGTCACCCACTCACAACGTTAAGGAATTCAGAGTCCATCTGGGGAACGAGAGCAGCAGATCCCCAGCAGGAGAATGGCAGCACTGGAAAGGTGTCGGCAATGGCTGATGCAGCCTCAAATTCAATCGCTGAGCATATTTCCAAACAGAGATTAAAAATACATTTTAATCTTAAGTCACAGAAGATCTAGTCCTTCAGTGTGACGAGCTCCAAGATTAAGCTTTTTCTTCATTTCGGATGCAGCGCTCTTTCAACGGGTGGCAGTTCTGCTTCTCAACATGCTTTTTTTTATATCAATGCTCATTTTTCTTGAAACTCTGAGCCTCTCTCTCAAGGGATTTATCTCATTTTTAATGTTTATGACAAAACCTCAGACACCTAAAAATAACAGCATCCAGCTGAACATCTTAACACTTGCTTTAGTTCTAACTGAAGAAACACAAACCTATTTTAGCGTTATTTGGGGGACAAAATTTAGCGAGTCATGTTCTACTGCTGCTCTATTTTTAGAGGAAAGCCACCCCCACCTGAACAGCTTTTGGACCATGAACACCACCCAAGACTGCCCCTATTTTACTAGATGACACATCCGAAGCTCCGCAGCTCTAAGAGCTCTCCTGAAGGCTTACCCAAACGTTACATGGCAGAAAACCCCCCAAACATTCTTTCTACAGGTTTTCTACAAACGTTTCGCCCGACTTCCAAGCCTTTCAAGCTCTTTTACATCAGAAAACCCCCTTATACTCCACAGTCTGCCCCGAGCATCCCCAGCACCCCGCTCGGACCTCACCCCTCGGGGTCCCTCCCCAGTTATTCTGCCAGCGTGGGCACAGCCAGGTGACTTCAGCGAGGGGACGAGCCGACGACAAACCACATTGAAGCCCTCCTGCGCTGAGAGGCGCCGAACTGCTGTTCCACCGGGAACCCTCCGCACAAGGGCTCCGAGGGAAGGCGGCCCGGGGCAGGGCGTTACCTTTCCCGGAGGTTTCCTCCCCAACTCTCCTTGAGGGGAGGGAGCGCGGCCGGGCCCCTGACCGCCGCCCGGGGCGGTGACCTCCCCTCAGGCCGAGGTTGACGAACGCCACACGTACGCGGGAGCCCCGCTGAGGCCAGGCTCCCTCATGGCTCATGGAGAATCAAGGTCTCCAAGCGCGGCGAGCAGCCGCACGCCCGGCCCCTCCCGGGCGCCCCGCGGCCTCTCCCCGCCCGGCCGCCGCGCAAGAGCGTGTTCCCCCCACGGCGCCCCGCCGCTCACCGCCGCCTCCCTCGCAGTGACAGGGCCGAAGGCAGCCGCAGAGCTGGGGGGAAGCAGCCGCGAAAAGCCCGACGCCGCCCGGCCCGCCGAGCGCCCTGGCCACGCCACCGCCCGCGGAGGGGAGGAGCCGCCGGCGGCCGCGCCGTCACGGCGCGCAGGCGCTGCGCGAGGCTCCGGCATGTGACGGCCGGCGCCATTTCGCGCCCAGGCGAGCCTCGCCCCGTGGCTAAAATGGGGAGGGTGGGCAGCGCGGGTGCACCTCGCTGCTGCCGGAGCCGGCCGTGCCCCCTGCCAGGCAGGCATGTTGCCCCCGTTGCCCGTCCTCTCCCTTCCCTCCCCAGAGCAGCCCGGGCGGTTGCGCTTGCTGATGAGGCCTCCCGAGGCCCTTATTGCAGGCTCTGTCTCCTACTCATCTTTTGCCTTATGAACCTCGCGTTGTTCGTGACGTGAAGGACCCAGAACCCTGTCTCTTCTTCGACCTGGGGCAGTCCTGGCCATCTGGAACTGCCCCAGAAGCCCCTTCAGGAGGCTGTTTCCTCCAGGCATGGCCCTCTGCTGTCCCTCCTGTCCAAGCCAGGCCTCTGGGAAGCACCTTCGTGGCACTTCGGGGGAGAAGCCCCCTCCTTTCGGCCTGCAGGCCCCAAATCCACGCTGGAGCAACACCCCCTCTCTGCGGCCTTCCGTTTCTGCCCCGCTCGGGAAGCATCAGCCACGCTGCCTCATACATCCAAACTAAAGATGCCAAAAGCACGCCTCTGATTTATAAAGCATAATTAAACAACCCTGCAGATTGTATCTCGGCAGAGATACTGCATATCAGCTCATCGCTGCTCTGTTTATGATCCTAGTTACGTCTGAACAATGGAGGTTTCCTACCAACTGCTACAAAACACTGGCAGCCACAGATTTCCTGGCTCTTTCATACAGCAATAATTAACCACTAGCAAACCTTTCTAGCATCTTTTTGTGAAGAGCTAATACTAAGCACATGAAGCATTTCAGTGGTAGATTATATCTGCCCTGTATAAAAGCAAAGCTGGCAAAAGGCAACTATTTGATGTCAAAATACAGTTGCTTCACACATCTGAAAAACTAGAAAACGAGCACATTGAAGGGTTAATGAGAGAAAGTAAAATGAATATTTATGCAGTGACTGTGGCATCTTCAAAGCATGCAACTTCCTCAAACAGAATGACCAAACACACTGCACATTTAAAAATTCAATTTAGTCTAGAAAAATCTACCAAAAAACCCCTCTTACCTAAATGGTTCTCAGCTGCTTTACTCCAACCCTGAAGGAAGCAGGAGATTAAGTTCCAGATAAATTTTTTCAAGTCTTTTTGTTCCAAGGATATGTTTTTAAACTGATTTTTCAGTACAGACTGCTACAAAAAGCGCTTTTAACTTAGGAGCTCCTCTCTGTAGGCAGTAATAGAGGAGAGCTCATAAACAGAGATTAACACAGATTTGCAGCCTGTATCTAAATCCACCAGTCATGGGTTTCTTTGGTGCGTTGCCAATCACCTTTGGGCTGCTCTAAGGAGTGGGTTCAAATGTACTTTAGAAAGATTCGTATAGTCTAATCTCTGAGGCTTGCTGTATGGAGGAGTTTCCTCCTTTGAGCTGATCTAGCAGAGACACACCGCATGCCTGACATAGAGAGGTATGGGATAGTACAGAAGAATTCTATGCACTTTAAAGCTCTAAAATACTTACAGGTATATGTGAACCAAAAAGAAAAAGAATGATGGATTTGTCAGTACTACGTGGGCACACACCAGGAGCTTCTATCTTCTCCTCATCTTCCGGATATGAAATCAGAGTCTGGCATAGAGCTGCTGCTTCTGTCTCCAGATCCTTCATCTCCCACACAAGATGCCCAGAGCTGAAGGCAAACTGCACCGCTCGCTGGCTATGGGCCCTCCTTACCTTATGTAACTCAGCACTGCATACATCCTCCAGCCTTCCTCCTGGGGTCATCTCTCCTGGAGACAGATTACACAGAGAGACACTCAGCTCACATCTCACATTTATGGTGGTTACGGAAATATTTTGCAGAATACTTCGCAGAGGTTTCTTAATATACTCTGTGGTCTACAGTGATATTCACATTTTTATTATTGGGCTTTGAAATAGTTATCAAGAAAAAATAAAACAATTTGTGTAAAGCCATGAGCTAATTAGTTAAGAAAGCTTTCAGGAAATCAAAAGTTTCCCAAGACAGAAGAATGAAGATGTGTCAATTCAGAATCATTATGTCATGCACTTGAAAGATTTACAAGAACTGTGTGAAAAGACAAGTCTCTTGAGATTATTGCCTATTTCTTAACTAGTTTTTAACAGAAGGACTCCAGAAGTGAGAGAAGAGACCTGCTGGGGGCGGGGTGGGGGGGGGCGGTGTCAAATAAAGGAAGTGAAGGATGTTATTGTCAGAGGAAGTAGGAAACCATGCAGTGTGCGGTGCTGTACAACAGCAGTTCACACAGATAGTTCTGACTAAAAGAAATTGGTTTTGGCATAACCAGGACTGACAAATCCACATAACTGAAGGGTGTGCGCTTGCTGTGCTGACCTCTTGGAAGGTAACAACAGAGGCCAGTGGCACTGGCTGAAGTTTCACCCAAGCACCATCATTTCAAGGACACTCAGACAGTCTAGCAGGTCTCTAAAAGCAGTTGCATTTGTAGCAGCATGTTTGGCCAGATGTTGTAGCTTTTCCCTTTAAAAGTTTCATGTTAGAAAGCACCATGTTATTTCACAAACAGCACTGAGAACAGTGACATGCTGCCATTCTTAATTTGAAACCCAAATACTCAAACTCTGTGATCAACTGCTGCAGCTCTAACAATTTAAAACTTAACAGAGCAGACGAGAGCAGCAACCAACGCTCATGCCCAGAAACTGGGTTAGTGTGTTAGTTTGCTGGAGGCTTGAGAGCAGCTCTGCTGGACACCAGCTGCTGCAGCAGCAGCCAAGAAGAACCAGCCTGTCTAAGGAATAGAAATCACCCAGGTTCTTTTGTGGAAGTCTCTATAATCCACACTGAATTGGAAATACAAGTAGAGAAAACAGTAGCTTGTTTACATGCCTGTTTGCACATGCTTTTGTAAGAAGGAGTTAAAACATGGGTTTATAGAGACAAACCTTTGTAAGACAATATTAAGCTTTTGTAAAGGCAGTAACAGTCTGATACTGTCGTTCCAGAAGTAAGCATGAATCATTAAAAGAAATAACTCCAAGTTCATGCTAATCCTTCTGTTTGATGGTGTGAGTACATATGGTGGTACATGACAGTTCTTTTGTATATATAGTAGGCATATGTCTTTCAGACAAAATTGTTAATAGATACAGTTAACAGTGCCCATTAAACTGCAGAACAAGTATAAGAGTTATTGACACTGATGGTTTTTGTGCTTTCTGCAGAAAGAGCCACCACAAAGGCATATTAATAATTTTTAACTTGTCTGAAAGTAAATTATGTAGAGTTGCTGTATTCCTGAGGTATCCTATAGGCATGGTATTAACATCCCTGTGGATTTTAAATCCCAGTGTGTTTTAATCTCTAAATAAAGTGTCTAACTCACAGAGACCAATTTTTCAATCATTAACTTTTTCAATAAGTTTTCAGTCAGGGCATCACAAGGGCTGGCTGGAAGCCAGGGTGTACCGCAGCCAGCCAGGCAGGGGCCTCACCAACCAGCTCAGCCAGGCGGGTCTGGAGATGGCAGCCAGGAGTCCACAGCATCAGGCAAGTCCCCGGTGATGAGGCAGCTCCAAGGTCAGGGTTGGTGTCCAGGCACAGGGGTGGCAGTGACTGCAGACCAGCACTTCTCCAGCATTGCTCAGGGAGAGATCGAGGAGACAGGGCTGAGCTTAAATGGGCATCTGGAGCACTGGGACGAGGGTGTGGGTGAGGCCCCAGGTGAGGCTGCTCAGGGCCACTAACACCAATTAAGGAATTAATGTCATATTATTAATGAATATTATCTGAGCATTAAAAAAAAAAAAATTGCCAGCCAATTCAACTTCTCTTTACTGGTGCTGATATATAGATTGTCATTTTTGAGAAGACAAAAAAGAGATTCTCTGATTCAGGTTTTTTATGTCATCAGTGATTTGGTAAACAACACAGAGATGGTGAACATCCTCCAAAATGACCCTGTCCACTTCAGTTCTGGTAAAAGTCATTGAGTTGAGCACAGAACAAATTATCTTTAAGATGTCATCTGTAATAACTGCGGGTCTGGTTACCTGCACAGTGAAGAAAACACCCACCATGGAGGACTAAGGCTGTCCAAGGCAGGCAGCTGAAGGTTTGATTTGTTTAGAAAAATAGCTGATAATAGAAATAACTGATAATAAGTTAACAGCTGAAGTAGCAGCAAACATTTTGAGTGTTAATGCTAGAAATAACCTTGTAGCTTTATAGCTGAGTTGTAGCTCAGACAGAGTGCCTGGAGGCTGCAGAACCCTTCTTGCAAGATTTCAGCACAGACAAGTAAAATGTTGGTCAAGGATGGTCTAGACATGCAAAACTCTGCTGCAGAGCAGAGGAAGGGATTCAGTGACCACCAAAGTTCCCCTTCAATCCCATGTTTCCATCATTGATGCTCTCCTTGTGCCCATATTGCCTGTTTTCCTACTGGCAAGTGCCCACTTTTTTTTCACAGATCTGAGGAAATCTGTTCCTGCAGTTGGCAGGAGGAGGAGGTAGGTTTGCAGTTCCTCTGCCAGGAAGGAGAACTATAACAACAACTAAGCTTATAAAAGGGGGTTTGACTAGTTTCCTCTACCCTCTTTGTATTTTGTCTGTGGACTCCTGGGTTCATTCATACACAAAATAATCTTTCAGCTTTAGCAACCATTTCTTCCTTTTTGATTCATATTTGTGACCGTCTTCTCCAGAGACGCGTTTCTGGTAATTCCTTTCTGTACTATCCACGGATGGCGTAAACTTTTTTATTGACATGTTAGACCAATGGCCAGTGGACATAAAAACGTGGAACTGACACATTCCCTGAAATCAGAATGGTTTCTTTGCTCTCTAAAGGTCTGGCTTTTTAAACACATTTTGTGTTTCCTTTCAGGTGTTGCTATAGCATCGCTCGGTCACAAGAGGGAACTCGCATATCAGTCTCTCTGATTTATTTTTTATATTAAAACTTGGAGGACTCCACAGACTAATAAAGAGAGTATGTGTGAGACACGTCAGTGTGCATCTATAAATCTATATATATTTCTATACCCACACTTTAGATACCAAAGAAGGGAAACTATTCATAGAGCTAAGGAACAATCGCCCTAGCAGGCATGACAGCAGAAAAGAGCCTTACATGGCCCAGAAATAACTTTCTTACACTCACAGATATATGCACATGAGTTGTGGCTTATCTCTGTTCCCACTCTGCAGTTCTCTGAATCTCAAATCTACCTTAGAGGATCAGGATGGGGGTGGAGCAGAACATGCTCCCTCCCAGCAGAGCCTGACCAGCAGGGATTTCTCTTACCAGTGGTTTTGAGCAGCCCTTAGTTTTAACATTCTGTTTTGAGCCCAGGACAGAGCCCTTTGCCAGCCAAAACTCGATGGTACTTGGGATTTATCCCAGAATTCATGGTATTGAGTGTACATGCATATTGTTTGATTGTTAACTGTGTTCATTAAAGGAGAAGACTCAAATATTAATCAATTTTCAATTTCTGCTAGATGCCAGTGGCGCAGCATGGATCGTATCCAACCTGCTCAAGGCTCATTTTTCTAAAATTAACAAACCTATAAATCCAGAGCTTTCTAACCTGAGAATTAATGTGGTCCTCACAACTTGTCCTCACACATCTGCCTACACCGATGTTGCGGCTGTCAAGCCACTGGCCAACAGTCCTGCCAAAGTATTTGCAAGTTCGTTCAAGTAAACAAACAATAAATGTCCCTAATAAACTGAGTGTGGTATAGGAACTTCTCTGGGAACCCTTGCTGCTGTTTCTGTCCAACAGCCTGTGCACAGCTTACAGGTAACCCCTGACAGTTCGGTAGCTGGTTTGTCTTTCAGATTTATCACATCCATTTTGCACTTCTTCTGTTTTGTCCTCTGACCTTGTGAGTTCCTTAGTTCCCTGCAGGTTTTCTCTCTGTAGAACTGCTGCCCTTCAAACAGAGCATCATGAAGAACATCCCCACCGTGGCTGGTGGCACTGCTACAGACCCAGTGGCTGTTGGGCCACACGCCATGAATGCGTTGCAATGAATTTGGGGCCCTTGAGAAAAGAGAGGGTGTCGTGCACCATAGGGCTGATTCCTAGAAGAACTGTTAGGTGTTTTGTTTGGGATCTGGGAGTAGATGTTTGGAGAGATGTGCAAGTTTCAAGATTCTGATGAGCTGATTCTTGTTTATGTAGCAAATGACACTGCAGACAGGACAAGGTGACTCTCCTAACCCAAGCTTTCTTTCCAAACCACCAATCACGTGGATATCTGTCAGTTTTGATACGTCTGTTGTCTTGAAACTTATAAGAGAAGGGTTCACTTAACTAATCATTATCTACAATCTGCACATCTGATTTATTTAACAATCTAATTATTTAATTGCACCACGCCCGCATACCATTGTTCTGTTTGGTTAACTTGGTGAGATAAGAAAGTTTGCACAACCTAATTTTGAGGATCTTTAAAGACTGGGATTCCTCCAAGAAAATGACAAATAATAAGGTTGGACCTCCAGCCAGGTGTACAGTCACAAACATGTCTCGTACTGTTAGGACTTACGACATGGTACCGCAACCTGGCGGTGAGCACAATCACGCCGTCAGGAAGGTGAAGCCCCTCTCAAGGCTCTGTCTTTTAACTCCTCTATTTTTGCGTGCTGTTGCTAATTCTGGACTTGGTTTGTGTCTCAATGTACTTTTAGATGCCCTTTACTATTGTGTATATGTGTCTTTTCATAATAAATATAGCCAAATTTTACATCTGGGTGGTCCTCCTTGAAAAAGAGTATGTGAGAGGATACTGTTGTTATTCCATGCCTCTGAGCTCTAGCCACCCTCATCCTTGGGGATTAATCCGTAATAACTGGTCTTCCAACTCGATCAGGAATTTTGTTAGAGGTGACTGCAAATATTTACCAAAGCGTGAAGTAAAACCAAAGCATGGCGATAACTGAACTCATTTCACAATGGAGCCAGAAGAGTGCCCACTGTGGGACCTTGTGGCAGTGCTTGGTTGATTCCAGGAAACTTTGAGGAAAAATTGAATGGAAACAAAAACCATTTAGTCTTCATTATTCATTCTCCTAAGGTTTTCTCAGCACACCTCTTGCAAAAGTAGGAGTTTTTCCTTAATTCTCCGTTGTGAAAATGAAAACGATTTCCATAAGTTTTCCAGTGGGAATATGAGAAGATACTGCTTGAAGACATTTCTATTTTGATCATACATTTGGTATGGAAAAGATGCTGTTAGATCTTGTGAGAATTCATTATAGACTCATCCATTATATTTTCCATGTCAGACAAGACTTGTAAGGAGTCGTAGTTATGCCAGGTTTCCTTTCCTTATTGATAAATCTGAAGAGAATGAAGCATGTTGCCACAAGTACTTACCTGGCTGCTGACTGAAGACACCTTTAATGAATGCACTTAGAATTGGTCTTTGCAACAGAAAAACCAGCAGCTTGTCCAAGTACAATTTCAGGATATGCCTAAACTTACTTAACCGAGGACACCCATTGTGAGTACAGTCCCATTCTTCTTCGCCCCCTCCCAGCTGTATGAAGAGTCGGGTGGAAGATGAAGGGTTATTTTTAAGTTGGACAGTTTTTCATCCTTTGCAGCCCCCACAGGAAACTGTTTAGCACAGCCAGGTTGTGCCAAAGCCCCAGGTATTTTCTAGTTGCTGGATCACCTCTTGGGGACAACAGGTAGCAAAGCTGTCAGCACTCGTCAGGATCTTCTCACCACCACTTCCCTAGAGAATTTTTGGACTTTCTGTTGATATTATAGTCAGTCTACTTGCCAATAACTTCAGTTACTTGGTTTATGGCAGGAATTCTGTCTGTATTTTGACTCAGTACATTTTAAATGTCTTCATAAGTTATTTGTATTCAAGGTTATGACCTCTGCTAGGACATGTCATTTTGATAAAATATCTCCAGTGTCAAACAAGTGTCAGACTAGGCTTCCATATGCCTCTGCTGACTACTTCCCGATGCGCCTCTCACTTATACATGCAGACAGAGGTTTTCCTCATTCATTTTTTCATTCATTCTTATACCAAATAAGTTTAAAATAAGAGTAGGATACAATCCTGTTCCTTTCTGCTGCTGGTATTGCCTTGCCCTTTGCAGTTGTGGGGCTGGCAGCAGAGCATTCCTGCAATAGGCACCTCTTGCCCCTGCTTCACCCACACTGCTCCCCTTCCCTGGTGGTTTCCCCTCATGCAAGGGGATTTCCCAGTTTACTGCCTGGGAAAGTCTGGTTCCCCATAAGCAGGTTGTTCCAATGCCCTGCTGGACCCCTCCTTGAGGCAATGATCAGACAACAACATTTTCAGCAGTCATGGGGATCTCCTGGTCTTCTCGTCTGTCCCAAGGTTTAACACAAAGCTAAGCTGGTGCAGGGTGGCAAGAAGGCTCCAACAGCAACACTGAGCAGCAGCTGTCACCTGCTAACCCAAGGAGTCCGCTGGATCCTCGCCACTTTTTTATTTCTCATCTTCGTGCCCCGTGTAAATGGGGACATTATATTGAAATATGCAGAATATGTGCTATACACACATAGATTTTCTTAATTGCACATAGACCAGTAAGAGGATTATTAGAATGGTGAAAACTGCATTAAATTATCCTTCACCTGCCCATCTTGTCCTCAGTGGCCCATCAATATCACGGAGTTCACAAGCAGCAGGAAGACCATACTTTAAAATATCTGTATTTCCCTTCCCTGTTCCCCAGAACTTCCACAACTTTGGCTGCCTCCATCAGCCACCAGTGAAGGGGATCACAGGGCACTAAATGCTGAAGCAACTGGTCTTTAGGGGTGCTGCCTCTAAATAGATGATAATGATTAGTTGCATTTTTTGCACTTTTTCTTCCTCCTGAACACCTTTATTTCTAATTGCATAATTTTGCTGAAAATACCTTGTGGTCAATGGGGATCTTTACGTCTTCAGGCTTTCCTTTCTGTTACGTTTTACTTAGTAATACGACGTCCGGTATATGGAAGCATGGCAAAATGAGAGTGGGAAGCTTTTCCTGCCGTCGTGGAACAACCTTGTATCTCAGTGGCTGATTTATATCCTGCCTGAAGTCAATGTCAGTCAGAACATCTCTCTTCTCTCCCACAGGCTGCTTGCAAAGTCAGAAGTAGGCTGATCATTATCTGCATCTCTTCAGTCATGTTCTCCCTCTTGTTTCGCTTTTTTGCAATTCCAGTTTTGTGGGGCGTCAGGGGAAACTCCCCTCACTCCTGGGCTTTTTGTTGACCTATTAGCCCTGGAAAACACTTATTTAGCCTGAAAGTTATCAAATTAAAAACTAGCGGTATGAACGCAATAAACAAATCAACGGCATCTGTTTCCTTGTGAAGCCTCTCGATGATGCTGTTTCTGGCGTGACTAAAAAGAAATCTCACTGATATTGCTGACATGAGTGAAAAAAAGTCTCCCTGTCAGGGAGATGGTTCTTCCCCTCTACTCTGCTCTCATGAGACCCCACCTGCAGTGCTGCGTTCAGCTCTGGGGTCCTCAACATAAGAAGAACATAGACCTGTTGGAGTGAGTCCAGAGGAGGCCACGAAGATGATCAGGGGGCTGGAACACCTACCCTATGAGAACAGGCTGAGAGAGTTGGGGTTGTTCAGCCTGGAGGAGGCTCTGGGGAGAACTTAAAGGGGACCTACAGGAAAGCTGGGGAGGGACTCTTTACAACGGCATGTAGTAATAGGACAAGGGGAATGGCTTTAAGCTGTAACAGGGCAGATCTAGGTTCAACGTAAGGAAGAAATTCCTCACTGTGAGAGTGGTGAGGCACTGGCCCAGGTTGCCCAGAGAGTTGTGGATGCCCCATCCCTGGAAGTGTTCAAGGCCAGGTTGGACAGGGCTGTGAGTGACCTGGTCTAGTGGGAGGTGTCCCTGCCCATGGCAGGGGCTTGGAGCAGATGATCTTTATAGGTCCCTTCCAACTGAAATCATTCCAAGATTCTA
This sequence comes from Bucorvus abyssinicus, assembly GCA_009769605.1. Classification (NCBI taxonomy): domain Eukaryota; kingdom Metazoa; phylum Chordata; class Aves; order Bucerotiformes; family Bucorvidae; genus Bucorvus; species Bucorvus abyssinicus. Next base: position 3,827,183 of record CM020041.1, on the reverse strand, counting down.
CGATTTTACATGGAAAAAATGTCTTTAATGCAGTTTCTTACTTACTGCCACTTTTCCTACATTATAACCTGAGGCAATCTTAGGGATGTTTCATGTGACATTAGACAGCTAGACTTAAGACAGCAGAAACAATTCAGACACCGTGCTCATTTTTAAGCTTCTTTGATTTTTAAAGCCCATATGCGAATCACCGCCTGAGCTGTGCTGCTGCTGCTGAGCTCTAATCCATTCTGTGTCTCAACAGGAAGAAGACAACATTTATCTTGTATCTCATAACAGTAGTGTGAACATTCAAGATTATTTACGGGAGGTCATATAAAATGACAAAAGATTGCAGTTTGAGCTGGCATGCAACACACAACAGAGTGTGTGTCCATGAAGGTACTGTAATTTATAGATCGTCACAGTAGCTTCCATGAGAGGTGCACATAAAAGTCTCGGGAATTTTTAGTTCTGGCTTCTGGAGATTTTTTGATTGATTGAATCAAAAGTGGGAGACCAATAGAGAAGATGTGAAGGGAGCTGTAAGCCTCTGTGAGCAGGTGTAGGCTTATCTGGGGGCAAAACTGCCTGGAAATGGTAGTTACTTTGGCTTTAGTCTTCCCAGTAGCACCGCCTGGTATTATGTGTGCTGCTGTTTGTGTCTTGGCAGTGTTAAACCCTGGTGTGTGTTGAGCTCTGCAAGCAAACGCTATCAGTCTTCAGACAATTGTGAAATGCGGAGTGCTGGAGTGAAGTGAGTTCTCTGTCTCCCCAAACTCTTGTCTCCTTTTCTGTAACACTAGAAGAGTCAGGCTTGTCCGCATGCCTCAGGAGGGTGTTGTGAGGATTAGCCAGATAAGATCAGCTTTCTTACACAAATATGTGAAGCTTCTTTTAAATGCTGAGTGTGATTTATGATTGGAAAGCATTTGAATGGCAGCCCAGTGCCTCTCCTTCCCATAACATGGCATATACCAGACTTGTTCTTACAGAGGTGCAGGAGACTCAGGAAAAAACAAGAACATACCAAATGCACTGGGACCGTTCTAGTCCTTCCAAAAATATCTTCTAAACCAGTGTTCACCTATATGTCACTGGAGATAGCTTATTAGATTGTTGACACTGCTTAGGGCTTGGGCTATCACCCTGCAGCAGGTCATGGAGTTATGTAAAATCAGGGATAGCGGACTGGAACAAAAGAGCTTTGGCTCTGCCCCTGTACTTCTGCCCTGAGAAGTATCATGGCAAAGGCCCAAGCACATAAAGCTGTCCTAGCCAGCTTTCTGAAGACACCACCAGCAGTTTCGTAATAGCCATGCTACAAAGTGGATGCCAAACTTAAGAAGATGCTACTGTGGAACTGCAGATCTCACAAGTGGGTTCTGGCTGACTGCTGTCAGCAACAAAACCGTTCAAAGAAAGAGTTGTGTGTGGCTGGTGCAGCAGGATTGGGAGAATTCTTTGCTGAAGAGTAAAGTAGCTTCTGAAGTGCCTTTGGGTCACTCATAACATACGGTTCAGCATTACTTCATGCTAATGGGGAAAATCATATAGCTGTGGTGATATATGGTGTGGAATTGGTCTGCACTTTCCCAACACTTAGTTCTCGTTAAGAGACTGGCATTCCTGAAGAAAGAGGTGCTGTGTACAGAGACAACCACGTTACCTTCCAGTTTGCAGAAGGTAGCCGCTCCTGCCCTGCATCCTCAGATGGTGAGGGTTTCTGTCTCAGAAATCATAAAGCAAATAGTGTTCAGATCCTCCTTTTCCTGATGGGAGTTGTAGAAGCAAGGCAAGTGTGGAGCCGTATGTACTCAAAAACAAGCACACGCCTTGCTGTGGAGACCTGGGCAAGTTTGGATGGTTGGAAGAAGGGCTCTTTCCTAAAATCACCCTTGATTATCAATTCCCCATTGTAAACCTATTACACAATGCAATCAACTTGTGAAGACAAGTCATCTTGTATACCAGATATCTGACCTTCTTCACCTCCTCTGTCCCCCCTGCCCTATGCCACATTCCCTCCATTGGAGCATGGTATGACATGTCCTGCTAGAGAGCTGCTAGAGAAGGTAATTGAGATAGCAGGAAAAGGTATTTGTTACAGTAATTATGTAACTTGATGGATTACTTTACTTTTCTTTTCATCTGGCAATTTCACAATCCTATTGTGAAGCAAACTCGAGAGAGGAGAGTCCTCGAGCACATGCTAGGTCTGCTCAGCCTGGCTAAAGGGATGTTCGGTCCTGCCAAGAGACTTCCAGCCCTTCCGACAGGGCTGCCCCGGGGCTTGGAAAGGCTTGCAGAGTCCCAGGGCGAAGATCTGAATATGCCTGTGGGGAGGCAGGGGGCTAAAATACTTGAGAATGGAGGAGTGCCACATTTCCTGGGCTCTTGATGGCAGGGGTTTGGGGGAGGTCACCAGTGCAAGCATCAGCTGTATACAATGACAGACGGCAGCAGAGACAGTGACTGCAGGTTGCACAGTTCTGCACTGAATGCTTCAAGCACGCAGCAATTACAGAACCACAGAATCACAGCATCATCTGGTTGGAAGAGACCTTTAAGATTATTGAGTCCAACCGTTCACCCTGCACTACCAGAAATTGTTTTTCTCACGCAGACTGCAAACCAAGGCATCAGATGAGAAGATATTTTGCAGATTTATCTTCTGCTGTTTAGTAAGTTTGATTGGTTTTTCAAATTCTGTGCAAGAGGTTCCTATTAGTGTCTTGCAGAAGCGATGTGGCTGGAAGCTGACTGACTGCATTTGACTCTTGCCAGCTTATGGTGGGTAGAACTGAATTTCTGTGTTTTTCGCTTGTGCCATGATTTCACAACTCTGTATCTATTTCAAGAATCTAAAGAGGTCATTTTGGGAGGAGAAGTGTTAGACAGAGAATTTTCTTTTTCCTTGTAGTTGCTGAAAACTCAAGTTAGAACGGCCGTCTGCAGTCTGAGGACCTGAAAAGTCTTCTGCTCATCTAGAAAAATGAACCATTTTTCAGATTTTGCGCTTGCTACACATTATGAGTAGGCACAGGGCTGGTGAGCTGTGCACACAAAGATATGAAAAGCAAAGCATCATGGAAATACCGAAATAGCTTGGACTTGCAGTTGGAAAATATTAACAAGACTGAATATCAGTATTTGATGAGGTGCTATTTGGAAATTTGAGACCTGACATCATAGACTCAATAAGTTCTATGGATGTTAATAAGCCTTTTTCTTCTATTCAAGGGCAGGAGCACACATAAGTGTTCTGCTGATTTGTCAGAAATGTGGATAATTTTTCTTTGTACTAGAATCCGAAAAAATGGGTATTTAGGAGAAAGCTGTCTGAGCTGAACATGGACTAGAAAATGTAGGAAGATATGAAAATGTGAGAAAGGCAAAGTAGTTGTTTTATTTCTTGGTTTCATCTGTGTAGGCGTTACCACAGAAATAGTCTTTGTGTTTTAATTTTTATTTGCTTCTTGCCATATTCAAAGCAGGTGGCAAAAACAGGTCAAGAAAGGCATTTGATCTGATGTATATTTCAGGAGTTGAACTCCTTTTATACAGTCCTATCAGATGCATTTTCTATAACCTAGTTCTGCCTTTTCCTCCAAGCCCGTATTAATGGAAACCTTTAAGAATGATAATGTAGTTTTTGAGTGTTTCCATCACGCTTTTGATCGTAGAAATATGTTCATCCCATCAATACCACACTGTATGCTGAAAAAAGAAAGGGAATGGTACGCCTGTGTCAGTTCCTTGAAGTCTGAAAAATCCGCCATACTCCAGTGGAGGTGGTGAAGAAATGGTGTCGTTGGAGGAGTTTTTAGATCCTCCGACTCAAAGGCCAGCCCTGTTACAATGCCTCCTCTCTTTTGTTCCTCTCCGAGGCACAAAGGATATGAAATCTGACCTTCTCTCACCTGTTTGGGACTTTCCTTTGTGTGAAGAAGTCTGAGAAACCACTGGTAAGGCTGGAATGGGTGGCTGAGATAAGGATCTCCCCTTATAGGTCTTTTTTTTCCAACAAAGCTTCTTTTTTTGCCTCTTGTTTCTGTTGAGCTGAGTGGAGAGGGGATAGAGAAGCATATCTGAGCTCATGGTTCTACAGAAGGATCTTCAAAGGCAGCGTTAAATATGTCCTGAGAAAGAAACAGTTGTCCACAACAGTTCCAAATACAGAAGCCCATTAAGAACTTGTAATTAACCCTGAGTATGGTCTTGCTTTTGTATGTTAAGATGTTCACGAGTTCTCTGCTACTGAATATTTAGAAGACAAAAAAAAAAGGAGGCTATGGGCAGGAAAATCTGCAGCCTTGCAAGAAACTGAGCGACTTATTCATGGTGTGTAGATTTTATCAAAACTTAGACGTTATGCAGAAAGAAAACACAGAATTGCTGTCTGAATCTGAAGTCCACGGCTATTTCTAGTGCTGTACAGTGCTCAGAGTGTGCGTTGCGCTGTAGCATCTCACATGAGTCAGGTTGTGGGACCAGAGCTTTGCAGAAGCAATTTGACACCCACTGGTACAAAACAAGCACGTTCAAACCTTTCACCAAGTACAAGTCATTCACAAGAAAGACTCATGAATACTGTTGGTGCTCAGGTAAATTATAGTTTTATTGGTTTAGCATTTCTACCTTTTATATTTCAGGTAGACAATAAATACAATAAATAACTTTGGTGTAGCCCCTTCTTACTGAAGAGGTTTGGGGGTTTTTACTAATTTTTTCAAAACTGTGGGTTTAGTGATTTTTTGATAGCTTCCCAGGATTTTATTCAGAAATTCCGTCACGTTTCCCTTGGTCGTGTACCGGCATTGATCCTCGCGTGCCAGGCTCTGTGGTGGAGGAAAGAACAAAGACTGGGTTACCAAAGATTTTATTAAAAATAGAGGGTTTAGATGAAACGGTTTAAATATACATTCTTTAGAGCTAAGCAAGGATTTCAGAAACAATTCCTGAAGAGCTGTTCCTTGAGCAGGGAGCGTGAGAGTGCTTTTTCCTGGTGGCTAAGAAGGTGACAGCTGGACTGTCATGTAGTTATAGTTGAGGAGTTGAAACTAGGCTGGTTCAGCCCAGAAAATGGGGCAGGCAGAGCAGTATGATTAAGCTGGTGGGACTGGGGCAATGGGTCTGCTCAGTGGAGCAACACCATTTGAACAATATTCCCCCTTGCAAGTTTGAAGCTCGCTTAAAGCAGCACGAGACTCTGCAGCATCAGCATTGTCCACATCTTGTTGAATTACACAACAGTTTTGCTCAGTATGTAAATAAAGGATGTTTCCCTGCCTCAGAAAAGGCTTCTGGAGATCCAGAAGTCTTCCTGGCACAAGCTGCAGGTCACAGCAGGATTTCATGCCCAAGCACCCTTGAAGAAACTGCAGCTTAGGTGGAATTAAGGCTCCGGAAGGGGAGGATGCCTCTGCCTGCCTGTCCCCAGCCATGCAGCTTCGACACTCCACCCTCCAGTGTTATACCGTTACTATTAAGTGCCAAAACACATTTTGAGCAAGGAGAATAGAAAGCAGTTCAAATAAAGCTCCTCTCCCAGAGATCTATGTCTAAAGGTCCTCAGGCTAAAGGGGTTTGGAGAAGGGAGAGGGCACAGAGGGACAGAGTCCATCTCCCTGCTTCCTCTGCCAGTTTTAGTAGCTTTCCATCACCTCGCTGGTGTTGCAGCTGTCATATCTGGCTCCTGCATCAAATGAGTATTTAAAACACATTTACAATTAAGCAAACCCTTAGCTACAAGTGTTTAAATGGTGAAAAATCCTTTCTTTTGTCAAAAGCAGACAACGATCAACAGAAAAGTCTTACTTCACAGAGCTTTCTGTCCAGCTGGGCTTGAAAGGATAGATTCAGCCTTGTAAGTAGTGCCTTTGAAGAGATGTTGTTTTTCAGCAGGTATTCGGTTCCTTCCACAAAGCAGGCCAGCTCGTGGCCAGGCTGTTAAACGAAGAAGGCGTTAGAAAAAGTCAGAATGCATTCTGTGTTTATCTACAGAAAGAAGAAACGCGATTCCGAAATGTGGCAGCGTGCCACAACTAAATGTAACGTGCTTTGCGATCTATTGAAAATTGGTACAAGAACTGAGGGTGGGGGGGTGTAAAACCCCAAACCATCGTGTGAAGGGCCTGTCATATCTCTCAGAAAACCTCTAACTGTGAAAGGAACCTCTTTGAAGTAGAGTTTCAGCTAGTGCTGGGTTTCACCATACCTGAGGAGTCTTACAAGAATGGACTAGTGTTGGGTCTACCTAGAGCTGAGCGTCTGAGCTCTGACATGTCTGGCCCAGGTTCACGCAGAATTTAGACCCCTAACCGTAAAACAAGGTCTTGCAGAGATTTTTCAAATCAAGAGCCTATATCTTTTCGTTCGTAAGCCAAGCCCACAGTGGACTTTTGCCTGACTCCAGGCGTGGTTCTGATCGCACTGATAATGGCAGGACTTCTGCTTCCCTCCCCACTGCTATTCATCAGGCTCAGTTTTTTGCTGCTAAAATCTTCCTCATAACCGAAAGCAAAAGATATGTAAGGATCAAAGTGAACAAACTTAACAAATTCAGTTAATACCGAACTTCCTTAACACCTACAATAACTTAAAAAAAAAAGCCTCAGACTTACCTCAGCAATGGGAAGACATGAGCATGGCTGAAAATGAAAAGAGCGAGCGTTAAAACTCAGCACTGCTACCATTCAACTCACAAGTTGTTTAGTTTCGTGAGATTCTCAAAAGCAATGTACTCACACTGACATCTGTCTCCCGGCATGGGCAACTTAGGGAAGTTTCCTCCTGAAAGAAGTGAGAAATGGGTGTTTATTATCATCCACTATCTACAGCATTTTTACAGAATTAAGGTGCTAAACAGCCACTTACAAGGAGGCGACTTGTATGCCGGATAATTTCATTGAAAGTGCAATTCTGTGCTTGCACAGAGAGCAGCAAACAGAAGAAGAGTACGTGTGACAGCATGCTGGCACTCATGGGCACCTCAGTCTGATGGGTAGCAGGAGGAGGACACTCCTTTTAATTGAGTCTTCACAAAATTCCCATTCTAATATGGAAAAACCCAATTATAAAACTGATACCCGATGCCCACTATTTTTTCCCATTTGCTTGGACAGCATTTTAGAGAAATCAAACGTGGAATTGAGTCACCTACTGCTGTGACTTTTCTTTAGTACTGTGGAAATTCACAAATGCTCCTCAGAAGTGATTGATTTCAACATTGTGATATCACACCCCAACAGGAAACAATGGTTAAAAATCTACAAAAGCTTTTTTTTTTTTTCAGATGTGGCGTTTGTCTCCTATGCTTATGCAAATTGGAGTTCCATGAAAGCGAAGAGACAGTAATGTTCAGCATTGCCAAAGTTCCTGAGAAAACAAACTGCCAGGCTGCAAGTTGGCTCCCCGCTGGCTTCAGAGGAGGACCTTGCTCAAAGAAAGCTGGTAGTGCTGCAGGGAGTTGTGGAGCGGTGCCTGGAGAGGTCACACTGAATTACAGCTGCTGCATCTGGAGAGCAATGCCATAGTCCTTGACCGTGATCCCACCTCTGCCGAGGGCAAGTGCACCAGCGTGCACCAGATAAGGATTGGGCCCTCAGGGTGCAAACCCTGACTGCAATGTCCCATCCCACCCGTTCCCCTTTAAGCAGAAAGGAGTGGATGCAAAAAGAGTCCTTGGCGACCAAAATGGTATTAACTTGGAGATTCTCTCAGGTGGAGTCTCCAAATCAGGTTGAGTGTCTACTAGAGCTTTCTCTGGCATCAGAAGTTTCCTCTTTCCAAGTTGCACACGTTGGCAGATCAAGTGTAGCCCTTCAGATTTCTTTTAGATCCTCAGTGTTGACTTCTAAGCTTCCCTTCTGTTATGCCTTAAATCCTGTTACGATCTGCTCCAGAAGTTTGAACCTTCTGCTGGTCAGTCTGGCTGAAGGATGAGCATGATCCCTCGGGAAACTGTCCTGGAACGAGAAACCATCAGGTTGCAATTTGCCATTTCTTCTCTGGCGTTTGCCTACTGGCAAGGGATTCATCCAGCCGAGCACGGTCCCGCTGCCTGCCCGCACGCCCAGGGGAGCGGAGGAGGACCTGCCTGCCGCTTCTGCCCCTGCCTCGCTGCCTGCACAGTGAGCCCTAGCTCCAGGCTGGGCTGGATGCTGCTTGCCTTTTCTTGGGAGTTCATCCTGAGGTGAGCGAGCGAGGGAAGTACATCCCGTTAGGCAGCCACAGCTTTCACACAGGCCCCGGGGAATGCCTAGAAAAAGCCAGAGACCCTCCCTTGGCAAGTTAAAGCTGGCAGCAGGCTCTGTTATGACAACAGATGCACTAAAGTGTATCACGGGCAGGGATGGCATTCATGAGCCAGGCAGTGGGATCTTTCCAGTCACGGGGCAGTTAGAGAAGGGCTAAAATCATTGATTGGTGATCAAGAGCTTGTGATTCCCTGAAAAGCAGAAAAGAGACTTCTGTGACGGGGAGGTCAGCTCTGAGGAAACAGCTTTCTGCTCAAGCAAAGCAATGGGCATGCTGCTCTCTGTTTCTCCAGCCAGTAAAGCCCCATGGAAAGAGCTAGAAGCATAAACCGCTGAGGGAAATAAATGGTGTGTAGCATTTGTGGGACACTCGGTTTCTCAGATGGTTGAAAAAATGATTTTACTTGGTTTTTAAAGGAAAGAATTCACAAACATCTTTGATTTAGCCAAGGTTGTGCAAGGAATATGGTAACAAGGCATGGGGACAGAGGGGCAAGGGGCTCTTCGTGACAGCCAGGAGTTTCTGCTGCTTCTTGGTTTTGAGGAAAATATGTTCATTAGAAATCCCATTTTGCTCCTGAGCTGCTCCCCGAGCCTGCAGCTCCTCCTCACAGGCTCTATCTGCCAGCCGTGCCAGTGCTATCTCCACGTATTTCATTTCTGTTTGATTGCTTAGTGAGATCTGTCTCATGCTGTTGTTGTTCCAGAGAAGCTGTTATTCAGTTTTACAGTGAATCAGAAACAACCAGAATTCAAACTGGCAGAGAAAGAACTTCCCCTGTATTGGGTAGAGCAGCAGTGAATTGGGCACAGACGCGACTGGCACCGGTTACAGCTTCTCTTTGGAGAGTTTAGGCTCTATTCTGGCATTTAGAGGCTGATCCAAAGGCTGTGGATATTAATATTTGCTTTTTTATCTAATCTTTAAACCTTTAGTTTTGATATTTTAAAAGTCTTCATTTTGATGATCAGCTGCCGCAACATATTTCCACAAATGTGCTCTCATTTGTGTGTTAAATATGTTCAGCAGTTTATTCTTTGCCCTCATATCTAGATACGTGATCTCTCTCTGTTCCTCTCCCTTAATCTCTCTTTCAGCAACACAGGCCAAAATGTAGAGAGGAAATAGAGCTTTTACAACCATAAAAAAAAAAAGAAACAAATTAATGATAAACGCAGGAGCCAAATGGCAGTAGGTAGGAAGGTGACTGTGAGTCCACTTCCCTATGAGGTCACAAACCCACAAGCCTCGAAAGGCCGGTGGTCAAAGTGGGGAGCCACCAAGGCTACGTCTGGTCTTTCTGAAGCTGTTTCTTCCTTTCAAGCTTTCTGGCTGGAAAAATCGGAACTGAAACCCAAGATTTTTCATAAAGGTCAAATGTAGTGGCTGCATTAGCCCATAGAACATCCCCTCCATCGCCAGTGGGAAACCTGAGCAGGGAAACTCGCTGTGGTCAGCCTGGGGCAGGACCCAGCATTAGCAGGTCGTGTATCCCCAGACATCATGTCACATCCCTGCACACTAAAGGATGCAGTGGGCGAGCAGAGGAAGGAGGGGACAGGGAGCCCCGTCAGCCAGGGGTACTGCCAGCACTAGGACAGCACATGGGCTGGGGTGCCTGGTTCAGCATCACAGCTTTGAGTGACAGCATTGTAAGATTCCAGCCCAGAACAGGTATTTGGAAAAGGTCAACACATGAAACCCTCTGGCTCCCTTCAAAATCCTCATCTAATGTCCAGTACATTTTTGGTTTATTTGTAAATACGCGGGGGTTATATTCTCCTCCAACACACCTGTTTTGATGATAGGTCGATTGCCCGAAAATGCTGCACAAACACACAATTTCTGCCTCAGTATTTTAACCTGGGTAGCACAAACCTCTGTGTCTTCTGAGTTCTGGTGTAGTGTTTCCAAGAAACTCTGTACAGTTTGGGTTTTTTTTAAAGTAGGAGAAAAGCTTCCCTGTAGAAGAAAAGCACCGAGATAACATAGCAGCTTGTTTTACATTTGCTGTGTAACACTGATTCTTCAAGATGTAAGACCACAAATGAAGAGATGCTATTGATAGTTTTGTTTTCCAGAGATAAGGTGGCTTGGAGTAATTTTTTTTTCCCCTTTCTTTTAGATAAAGATGACATATGCTGGTGTAGAAAGAAAGGAAACAAGGGTCATTCTGATTCCTCCACAAAAGGGTAAACCATAGCACAGTAATAGCAAAATTGCCTATGACACAAAGGTGTAAAATCCAGCTGAGCTCAGGGAACGTTTCACGCACCAGCTTCAAGTGGGCAGTGGCACGTCCCGATAGCCGCACGCTCTGCTCTGTCCTAGCTGACGGACCACAGGAAATCCTCAGCACTCACGTTAGCTTCTGGAGGTAATGGAGCTCCCGTTAATTTCAGAAGAGTTTTAATTGATTAGAAACCATTTAAAGTAACTACCCAAACCCAGTGGTGCTCAGGAGCTCTGAGGTGTGGGGGGGACACCGGAAGGGGACCTTCAGAGCCACGTTTCATGCAATAGGACCGTCACCGGAGCTTCCCTGGGTTTCTAGCAGGGGAGCCAAGCTTTCCCTGTTGCAATGCTATTTAGCAAGAGCTGAGGCGTCTAAAAGCAAAAAGCCGTGGCAGCAACATGCCAGCTGTGCTGGGCGTTGCATGTATTGCAAGTGCGTCTCACAACCAGCAGTCTCCAGAAGTAAGCAGAAGAAAGCAGGAATTGTCCACAAGGGTCACCAGTTCTCTTGTATTTTAAGGTTTTCCTGATGTCATTGCTCTCACTTCAGTGTCCTCTGTAGTGGGCCTGACCCTTTCACATCGGGAAAGAGAAACATTGCAGAGCTCTCAGATCTTAAATCCACTCACCCTTCCTTGCTTGTCCCACTGGGAGATGACCCTGGGTGCGGGGTTTCCCTCTCAGCGCAGCGTGCAGGGGAAGGTTGAAGATGCAGGACAGCCAGCCAGTGCAAGGCATTCACTCCGTGGCTGCGTCAGAGCCCTCCTCCAGCCAGACCTTTTTCATACTGGAAGCATTGAAAAACCACCTGGAGACTGCTTGATTGAAACACGGCGATCACGATTTCATAGCGAAATAAGCGCAGATATTGGTTCACACCTCGCTGCATGAGTACGAATAGGCTGGCCCTCTTCCAGAAGAGCTGGCAGCGTTTCCTATATTATCTGTAAAGCAGGCTACGTTAGTGCTCAAATGTTTTGAAACATTGGGGAACAAACCATGAGCTGGTCCAAATCATGAAGATGAGATGTGGAAGTGCGGCTGCTTTTGCAGGAGGTGAGGCCATGTAGGTGGCAGTCTTGAAGAGCTGGGAGTTCGAGGCAGGACAGCCGCAGCCCGTGCTTCCCCAGTTGCAAGGTTCTTGTTTCTGCAGATGTTTCTCCTTGTGACCCAAGGTTCTCCATCACTCAAGGGGACCTTCATACCCTTTTCAGAGATTTGGTGTTCTACAGTACAGTAGCCTCAGTATTTTGCTTATTCTAAGAAAGGATTTCTTGGTGTATCCAGCATTTTATATCTCATAGTGAAACCTCGTATGTGACTTCTGAGTCCCCCTTAAAAAGTTTCTCTCCTTCTGCTGTGTGTATGGCTCCTAACAGCTTGGTTGTTCCACCGGTGTCTGATTCTGGAGCTGTCGCAGGATCTACAGTTTAGGAAAAGTGCTTTGAAAATCAGTGTAACTACTTAAATCTCCCCTCCCTGCATGGCTTGGTTCCCTTTGGAGCCTGTCTCTGGAAGGATACTGTGCAACTCCTTATCTAAGTTGGCAGTGATCAGTCTATGCATCACTGTAGGAGCATATATAGGAAGAAGGTGGCTGTAGAGAAAGAAAGCTGTTCCTGTGCAGTTCGTCTTCAATTTAGCAGCTGGAACTTCTGCTCACTTGACTCCTCGGATCTCACCATTTCTTACGACTCTACACTTTACCTTTTTCTTCACGGGTACAAGACAGGCATTGGCCTTCTTAGCTTACATGAATGCAGTGTCTAGGAGAGAAATCTGTAACAACCTCTACGACAAAACAAAGAACTTCAGGAGATATATATCTGAATGCCTGCAAAGATGTCACCTCCTCCGCTGTCTCAGAGTACAACAGAAAAAGAGAAACCGAGATGGGGACTATGATCTCACCTTCCCCCGAGGTGTGGACGTGCCAGGCAGGGACTCCTGAGTTGTGAGAAAATCTCAGCCTGGCTCGAAGCCATCACAGGCAGGTGATAAAGCCGCTGGAGTGAGCTCCTGCACGGGCTATCAGCAGCACCCTGCCTGGGAGAAGGACTCGAGGACATTATAGGTGCCCAGCAGCAGCGGCTTGGAGAAACGGGGAGGTGAAGTGGCTCCCTCCTTGCCCCTGACCAGAGGGCAGCCCCAGCCTGCTCCCACCTCCCACCTCGTGGACATCACAAAGCTTCTCCCAGTCCTTCCTCCAGGTCAGGGCTGTTTTCCAGATAAAGAGCTTTCCACTGGGAAATTGGCTCCTGTTTCTTCTTTTTATTTTATTTTTTTTTTCAAATGGGGAAATAAGCTGCTGATACTTTTTGTTCCTTCCAAAGCACTACATAGTATATGAATCAGGAAAAACAGCCACACAGCCAGCATCTCATTAAGTAATGTGGGGTGTTGTAAGAGCTGGAACACCACCAGCAATATGAAAGTTGGGCAATTACAGACTTATTTGAGACATGACAGGTCTGAGTATGCTTTCATATTCCAGGCAAGAAAAGCATAGAAGGAGGTATCCCTGGTCCTTCTGGTCTCCCTTCTCGTTTTTTACCAATTTCAGGATTTACTGCATTTATCTTAGAAACGTGGGGCTCTGTGAGCATCTGAGAATCAGCTATCAAGCAGGTGGTTTCTCCCACTGCAGCGTGCATGGTGGTGGGGAACGTGCTGCTGACAGCAGGTCCCGATGGCCACAGCACTGACGGAGGAGCAGGTCCATATCCTGAATTCCATTGACATGGGAGATTTTTCTTTTGTGTGAATCAGGGACAAAATCACCAACATATGCCCTCGATGCCCCATACAAGGGATTTGAATCAGCTCCATGTCTGGCTGTTTGCCTGCTGGGCAAGGTGCTGTTTGACACACCCATCATCAGGTCTCCAGAGAGGATTCCTTAGAGATCCTAATGTGTCTCCATGGATAATGATATTGATATTATCTCTAAAAATTAACACATTTGATATAAAGAAGATCATTCACAGGACACAGACCTGCCAAGTCTCTGTGTGCATAAATTGTAATTGCCATCCCTCATCTTCGTGACATGGGGCTGATCCCCTGCGGTGGCACCCAGCCCCGCCGCTGAACCTTTTTCCTTGGTGACACAGCCACCTAGTCAATACTTCAAAAGCAAGGATAAATCATTTATCGGGCTCCGCGTGCAGGGATCTGCTGCGATCAATCACAGCGGTGGGTACAACCAGACCACAAAGTGCTGAGCCAGCATCAGCCCCACCTCCTGCACGGTGGCCAGCACCGCTGTCACCCTCAAAACCCTCGTGCTCCAGCCCAGCATGGCTCTGCCTCACTCGTGGTCTGTCTGGGAATGCTGACGGGCGATACACTGATTAACCAGTGCGTCCAGGGCTTGCCTCCCGCGCTGCTGGGCTAAGGGAGCCGTTGGAAGGGCAGGGTCACCCCAAAACCACCTGCTCGCTGCCCAGCTTGGGGCTGCCTGTTGGGAAGGGAGCGCGTGCTGGGCTGGCACCAAGCCTGGGCTGGGGGTTGAATGGAGCAAGACAGAAAGAGATGGACTCTGGCAGCTCCAGCGAGCGGCACATGGACGAGGATGCCATCATGTGGCCAAAGCTTTTTATTCACGCCCCACTTGGTTTTTATGTTTTTATATTAAAAACTTCCAGCCATCTGTTCCCATTCTATACCGGGCAGTCCTCAGCTCTCCCTGGCAGCTCCTTCTGGCAGGTGTGCGTTACACGGGAGTTTTGTCCGAGTAGATCCTGGGCGTCCATCTCAAAACTGGTTGAATCGGATAAGGGATATCAAGAAACAAAAATCACCATGCAATTCCAGCATGGGTCTCAGGGCTTTAGACCCGAGGGACAGTGAGCAGACCGAACCTGGGCACCGTGAGGGCAGGATCATTCGGATGCACAGCTCGTGGCAAACCTCATCAGTTTAATTAATTAATGGTTCATCTTACATAGTGCAGGCAGATAAGCAACACTATTTATTTGCACTGGAAAAACAGTCTCCCCAAGAATTATCCATGGAGCCATATGATTAAGAAAACATGTTTTACATATATGCATTAAAACAGGTAACATGGAAAGGATGAATCTTTGAATGCAGCCAGCAACAAATATTTGTGTGAAGGCTCATCAGTTATAGCCATATTGTTTATCAAAAACAGTTCTCTGTGTTCTCGCCAAGCTCAAAGGCGCTGTGAGCCTCCTCGCCGGCAAGTCCTGAGATGAAGCAGCAGCAGCTGCTTCTGCCACATTTTAAGGCCAGTTTTGGGGAAGCCACACTTCTGTTTTTTCATTCAGGTCCCAGTGAAGGAGGAGCCCAAGGTTGGGGACCCCATTTCTGAGTACTGCTCCAGACCCGAATTTTTAGGCACTTTCCGCTGAGGTCTTCCAGTCTTGTCACCAATTCCTCCATGCGTCCAGGGAAGAGGATGTAGGAGTTTCTCTTTCCTTCTCCTCCTTTCGTGGAGGAAAGCTGGATGGCTGCTCCGGGTTGTCTTCAGAAACCTTTACTGATGGCATCTGCTAAAACTGCCATTGCTGGGCTTTTTCCCTGCAGCTTTTCTTCTCCAGAGGAAGGTGGGCTGACCCGTACATTTCCCAGAGGACAGTGCTCTCCCAGACTGTTCCCCCATGCTGCGCATCCCTCTGCATGAGAGGCTGTCACCACTCAGCTTCTCCTGCCAGTGCCACCAGAAGACTCTTGTCCCAGCAGAGCTGGTTCTTCTTGGGTTTTGGCATCAGGAACTCCATGCTTAGAAAATAAAGCATGGAGATATTTAACAGCATAGACAGAAATAACTGTGATGTAAAAGATCTTGGAATAGCTGAAAGACTGAGGTAGAGCAAAGAGAGAGCTGGGCCTGTCCCAGTTGTGTCAGTGGGATTGCAGCAAAGAGCTGGAGGTCTGAAGCTGGCCCGTGTATTTTAGAGACTAGTTTGTGATAAATCTGCATCCATTAAAGAGACTTCCTTTGGTCGAGGTCTCTCAAGGCTCCAAAGTGATGTCTGCAGGGTTTGGCAGTTGGCAAGCTGGACTGTCATGTCAGGGAGATCAGGAGGTCTGACGAGATACTTCTAGCAGATCCCTGGAGGGCTACACAAGATGAGTTAGGTAAATTAACTGGCAGCCATCTATATGAAATGCAGACTTGTTTTATTGTTTTCTGAAGAAAATGAGCACGTTAGTCTCTGAATTGAACATCCTCCTGTTTCCCAATTTAATTTATACCTTGGATAACAAACTGAAGTTGTTGAAGCCCTTTGCCTTTTTTCATGATAACGTGTTGAACTGTAGCAAACTGGAGAGTTCTGTGATGCATAACACGAGGATCTGTGCGTACAGGTGGAGTCATCCATTTCTTTGATCCTGAAAGCAAGCTGGGGTTTGGTAGGAATCCAGACCTTCCTACACAGAAAGCACCTGCGCACCCACCACACCTCCTCCTTTCCTTGTCCACAAAAAAGATGAGTGTTATCCACAGTGTTGCACAAAAGACGCTCCCTCGGCTGATGTTGCGTGAGCTGGGTTTGGGTATACGTCACTTGTGTGGGTATGGGAAGTTGTTCTCTCAATGGGAAAAATGACATCAGTGAAAAAGCCCAACACCACCATGGGTATTATTAAGGTCTTCTTAGACACCAGCGTGAAAGATTTTATAAGAAAAAGGTCTTTGGATTTGGTTGAGCTGGTTCAGAGTCCTCCAGGGACTAATTCCGTGGCAGAAGATAAAGCAGACGCTGTAGGTGCAGGACAGGGTCTTCGGCCAGAGCAGCTGAGCCCTCACCAACACCACGCTGATCTGGCTCAGGAAAGACAGAGACTTCCAGGTCTTCTTGGCAACACTTTTGAAATAAGAAAGAAGGAAGTTTATGAAGTGCTGCAGAAAACAGCAAAGACCACCAGGAATATTCTTGAGTATTTAACCACTAAAAAAGTTTCTTTAATTAGATATTTTTAATGCTTCTCCTTTAGGCAACCCTTGGTTTATGAGGGAGAGAGTAAAACTGTGAGTTGATAGTCAACACACTTTGAAAGGGCTTAATTTCAGGTCTTTGTGGATGGATCAAGGGAGGAAAGGGTACTGTGCAGAGACATTAGTGAGAATGGTATTTCAAAATTTATGTTAGAGAATATTCTCCTTGCAGATTTTCTTTTCTGATTCATACTAATCAAACCAATCACAACAATGAGGACAGATTGCAGTGAAATTCCAGGAGATCTGGAATGAAACCAGAATCCATCAGCACATTATTTTCTGCTCCAAGTCCCACAGACCCAAATTTGAAAAATGTTTGACTCTTTGGGTGTAGGTGCCCATGTAAGTTCTCTGACTTTCAGAGGGTCTATACGATTGCAACTCCATTTGATTCAAAGATTAGTTCTCTAATTTTAATGAAGCTAGAGGGTCTTTATGCGCTGACCTGAAAATTAAGGATTGGTCTCAGTTTGGTCTCTTTTCATTGCTTTGAGGGAAAGTTCATAGCCAAGAAACATGGCTGAACTCGTTGGGAATCCTCGCACTGCATTGACCGTGATGCCCCTAAAAAAGACCTGTTGGGGATGGAGAAAGGTTAGAGCATAGGAATATACTGGCTATTTTAAGAAGAAGAAGAAGAAAACATTGAATAAAGTCATGGTGGGATTCTGAAGAATCAAATCTTGCTCACAAGATACGCTCTCACTACTGGTCTTTGATGAGGTCTGTGCTGGAGAACGGAAACGCAAAGACAAAAGTCACTGGGTTGGTATCATTGTGCTCCCCATGCTCCCTGTGGACCCCCATCTGTGTCTGCCAGCAAGACCTACAGGAGCTAAAGGATAAAACAATGGGCCATGCCACTGGTGTAGAGCAGAAAGCAAGAAACCTAAACCATCTACTGGTGTTGTCCTACCTAGCTCCAATCCCTCCTTCCCTTTGCACACATAAGCATGTGGGGATCATGCGAACCCCAGGGTACAAGAAGGCTGTTGCTTTCATGCAGCAGATGCCCTGACTCACGGGGCTGGGTCTGTGGGCGCAGAAGACATTTGGGAAGTGAAGAGGGAGTGGTATGGCTGTGAGCCAGCCCAGCCGATGCGGGCACTGTGCCACATGGACTATTCTGCAGGTTTCACCTCTGAGCATAGAACAAATCTCTCAATTAACAGAAAACTAGAGTTACTCTGTAAGTCAGTTTAATATCTTACTCCCTAAGGTATTTTCACGTGCAGGTTCCTAAGGTCAAGTTTTGGTGCCCATATGTATCCCAGTGTTTTCTTTCATTAAGGTAATAAATACCCACAGTCAGGCTTCCTCATTCTGCTTGATACTGATTTCTGAAAAGATGCTGTCACAAGAGTGAAAGACCCTGCAGCTTTTAAGTGCTTGACCACTAAAGTGCATTCTGGAAAGTGGAGGGGGCGCTTGTCGCTCCTCACTGCTGGCATTAACTTGTCTCCCTTCAAAACCCCCCTCACTACACAGTGTTGCCTGGTGTGTGCGAGGGTACGCACAGAGCGCTCGCTCCAGGGTGAGCCCATTCACAGAGAGATGGTTGCAGGGAGTGTCTCTGCTGGCCTGTTGACTCTGTTAACCACCCAGGCTAATCACGCTGGTCACTAATCTAGACACCACAAGTTCAGAAGAGACGTGAAAAGTCACAGCAGCAAAGCAAACCCCTTTCCAGGCTTTACAAAGGCGGCGACTGTAAGGAAGGTCTCGGCTCCAGGACCGGAAGCCTGTAGATTTAAGTGTCTAACCAGTATTTCCCCTGAAATACCCAGCTTTGCTGAACACCACCGTATCTTGTATCCAATAAATCCAGTGCATGGTGCTGACTTGGACGAGTCAGAAACAAAACGTGTTCACAGAGTTTAGGATAGAGTTTGCCACGTGAAATTGCAGTATCGAGATATTTAGGATATTACTTCATTTATTGGGGTGGTTTATTTCCTTAGGAAAGAGAATTTTCTGAGAGGAAATTCAGATTTTTGCAGCATCCATAAAGCAACACGAGAGAGCCAAGTTACACAATAATGCAGATTTATGACGAAAAGCGCAGAGGCATAAACTGTTCTCCTCAGGATGAACCACCTGCCTAGGGAGAAGGAAGGAAGAGGGCTCTATTTACAGGTTTTTGTGTACATCAGGCAATTATTTTCAGCACTGCAAATGCTGAATGTCCCAGAATGAAAACATCCAGACCTGGGTTTTCCTAGTGTGTCTCCTAATGTATAAAAAGATTTTCTCTATGAAAGAAGGATCCAATCTTATCAACGATTACTCAATCCTATTGCCGGCTTTGATCTGGCCGCCAGGCGTGACAGCGGAAAAACTGCGAGCAGCTCGGACCCCAAACAGAACAAAGTGCCTGAATTAGCGCTTACTATTCAGGCAGGACAAGGAGGGTAGGGAGTGAGCATGAGGATGGGGAGAGAAGGAAAAACACATGGGAATTCCCTTTTCAGCCACCCCAAGTTCTCCTGTGTCACTGCATGCCAAGGGCCGGTACCCTGCGTAGAACCTGGGACACCCCGACCCTCCTCTGACCGTCCGAGCAGGGTCTTTAGTATCTCTGCAGGTGCTCGTGCTTCATACAACTGTGACTTTCTTCACTCAGCAGCAAAAAACAATCCAGACTGCAGGCTCCTGTGACAACCAGCATGTTGGCAAATATTTAAATCATGCTGACCTGGGATTTTGCAGGTTATTTTTCTTTTTGTACCTGGTTACTTTTCCTTCAGAATGTGAGAATTAACACTTTGGGGTTAAGAGCCCACATGATGTTTTGATGACAACTTAAATACAGATTTATTTCGATGTCGGAAGAGGTCACTTGTCGTAACCATGCATTGGCAATGCAATAAAGCTGCAACCCCTCGCATTTAACTGAGGCAAAGTTTGCAGGTAAAACAAACAGCTTTTATTAGACTAGCAGACATAGAAAGAGGAGATAAGGGGGTTTTGGCACACAGCCCTTCTTCATGTTTGAAACCAAAGCAATGCTGATTTAAGAACGTTTTCAATCAGCTTTATCTTGGTGCATGATGAAGGTGGGCAGTGCGAAACACAGCACCAAAGCATTGCCCAAGGCACCCAGAGGACCCACTGGAACCAGTTCCCATCGACTTCAGTGTCAGTGGAAAACATTTTATCACTTCATTTCATAGGAGCAATCACAGAGGCAAGATTTTCTGCCTCTGATTTATGATAAGTCAAATCATATCCATGATTAAATGCACTGACATGGAGTGTTATTTTAAACTAATTCCACCAGCAGGCTGCGACCCCCAGTCATTCACTTTTTCATTGCTGTACGGCGCATTATTGCTCTCCCTATTATGAGTTAGAAAAAATCTGCGCTATAACTACATACTCTCATTATTATCACCTAGCAGTGACCAGCTTTAGCAGTCTCTCAACCCTGCAGATAGGTTTGTAGCAGCCATTGTATTTCCCAATTGAAAAGTAAATGCCTAATGCCCAGATTTTACTTCAAATACCACTTACTTTTAAGCCCTCGTTCTGGTAGCTCTGCAAGATACAGTCAAGGGTCCCTTTGTACTTGTTTAAATAAACTCCATCTGCCTGAAGTCGACTTTTCACAACATCCATTGGAGTCGCAGTCCCCCAGGAAATGGCTCCTAGAAAAATGCAGAAGTGCTTGAGCAATTTCTTCTCTACGTTTCCTTGGCCGCAGGTTAGCAAACTCAAAATTCACCTCTCATCCACCACATCATATTAATGGGATTTTCATTTCAGGGCATTCACCCTGCTCAGGCCCAGGAATGATATTTCCGGGAGCAAAGTTCCCTCTTTCTAGAAGAAACATTGAGATTTTGAGGTTGAGCTTGTAATCAGATGCAGGCAGCCCATGAGATGCTCCCCCACGTGCAAATACTTCTTCTGCCATGCTTCTGGTGGAGCATGGACATTCCGTGGGAAGAGCCTGAGCTGCAGGGAGCTGCTGCTTGGGGCAATTTCAGAAAAACTGGAGTCATCTGATAATACTGTTGAAAAGCAAAGTTTGAGCTACAAATGCAAATAGGAGGCAGGTCCATCTCGCGCAACCAGGATTAGGCTCCACACAGCTGAGATACACCTTCCTGGCCCAGCTGGACAGACAAGAGTTTGTTTGGACCCATGCGAGTGTTGGGACATACTAGAGAAAGCTCCAGATGGGCCAGAGCTCTGTTTATTTGCAGGAGAAACAGAAAGGGTTGACTTGCATGTAGGGCTCTGCAAGTTAGAAATGGTCAAGAAATGGGGAGTGGGTGTCGGGGTGACCTCACACATGTAAGCAGGGGGGACACACATGCCAGTCTCACTGGCAGGTGTGCACAGGGAAAAAAAAAAAGATGATCAGGAACAGTCAGCTCTGCTCTGCTGTGTGCGGGTGGGGTGCACACCCTCCTGGTGGACAGCCAACAGGTTGAAGTCCTCTTCTGGAGGCATCTTGGCTGCCATGTGTCACTGGCAGTGTGATATGCAGGCTGCCGTGAGACATCCACGATGACGAAGGCGCTGGCTGTTTTTCTCCTCACTGACGTTGAGCCCGATGAAGGTCTGATAACACGACTTCCATAAAGTTTGTCAAGTCATAAAGTGCTGCTGTGGTGCCAGGGGACCTGGCCCTGGGGGAAGGAAGGTCGCTCAGCGCTATGTCCTCTCCTGGTGACCGGGAGGATGTGGTGGCCCCTGAGCTACCCTCGGAACCTTCCTATCCTTGTTTAGCCAGTGTTGGGGGGAAAAAAGGTGCTTACCTGCTACACCCCCTGCCAGCCAGACAGAGGAGGGATTAGGGGAAATGCATCCATCAGGGGTAATCCAGCCACAGAATACTGTGTAAGGGATGAAATAGAGGCAGTACCCAGGAACATCCCTCAGAAGCATCGCTCCCGCGCCTCGGTATATTCCCGCTATCCCTTCTTTCTGTAGGACTGTCCTAAAGCAGTGAATTGGGCCTCGGTACACACGAAATCCAGGAACTGTGGGCTTTACTTTAATGTTTGCTGAAAAAAAAAAACCAAAACAACTGTTATAATAGATACGATGCTACAGAACTCCCCTCAAAAGCCCACCGCCATCAAACAAAAATCACTGCCATCCATTTTCTGTGGCTGGGATAAATATGTAGTGTGGGGGAAAAAGATTTAAGGAAGAGGACTTGGGTCCATTTTTAAAAGACACTTCTGGAGAGACTTTCCTTCGAGGCATTGCATGCCTCCCCGGAGGTATGTACCCAGTGAGATTTCCAAATGAGTTTAAGGCTATGTGACCAATTTTCATAGATTTGAACCACATCTGGTGCCAAGCTGCATCTTTGAAAGCCCTGACATCCGCAGGGTCTGGCCCTTCCCGCATAGACCAAATTGGTTTTGGAAAGGGCATTAGGTTGCTAAGCTGCCTGGAGGCTTTTAAAAATGGACATAATATTATTAAAGCAGTACAAAAATGTCAATATTTCACAGTGGGGTTTGCTCCTGTGCTGGCAGCCTGCGATGAAATTCAGCTGCTGTCTGGAGCTGAAGCAGTTCCTTCTGCCTGCACCGTCTGGAGAGGTTCCCGCTGCCCCCTGCCATCCCACCAGCACGCCCTCCTGACCTGTCTAGCCTGCGCCTGGGTTACTGGTGACCCTGCCCCAAATAAACCAGCGATTTTCAAACATACATGTGAAATTTTTGCTCTTGAACAGAGGACGATGGAACACAGGCGTTTGTGGGCACGCGTATGTGGGACTGAGAGTGTGCAGCAGGATGTGGAGAGCCGGCATTACCGCTGGCAGCCGTGGTGCTGCTGGTGGGACCTGACAGCCTGGGGACTCACTGTCCCAGCCCCACAGCCATGTAAAGAAGGCGGCTCCTGCAGCTCCTGGTCCGGAGAAGACCTGGCCCGGTGTTCACTAAAGATCCCCATGAGCTGGAAATGCCAGCAGAGACCTGATCAAGATAATTGATAAAAACCCTTCCCTTGAGCTGAGCGGCTCCATCCTGGGAACAGTTGTAGCTCAACTGTGGTGGCACAAGGCAGCAGAGAGCTGGGCCTTGAAGCAAAGTTGTCCTAAAGCTCTCGCTGAACCCTGAGAACTGGCAGAGAAAGGAAAAAGAAACTCTTGCTTACTACCTTCAATGTACGGCTGCGTTTGCATCTGTAGCCTTATCTTTACCAGGTCCACGGGAGTGCCGATGCCCACGGAGACAAACCCTGCCACCATGCTGGCCAGAGCCACGTCGGTGAGCGCCGGTGTGTGAGATGGGTCTCCGTGGCGGAGCTGGCTGAGGAGCCGTTGCGTGTTGCTGAAGACGCCAAACACCACAGAGCTGTAGACGGCGATGCTGGCCAGTGGGAAGGACATGCCTTTGAAGAAGCCGGCCACCTTCCCAGGGAAGGGAGCAGGAGTTAGCAGAGAGAACAGGACTGAGCAGCATAAACCCTGACTTGTCTATTGGGCCAGAAAAGCAAACTCAAGTAGCAGATTGCCTCCTGGAACCAACCATTCACACATGCTGAGGAAATGAAAATTAATTCCGACTGCTAAAGACTTCTAAAGCTTGTGCAGAATACAGGATATGCTGAAAGCACAGGAACCCACGTGAAATCCTTCTTATGGCCAGCTTCTGTCCTGGCATCACCAAAGTCAACAAAATACCTCCGGCAGAGCTTTGGTATTTGCAGGTATGGGCAAAAGATCCACTCTGGATGTAACACCCTAACCTGTGTGGAGAGATGGTCAGCGTCATTTATCACTCCATGCCAGGGATCTGTCTTTTCGCTATGGGAGTAGCCAAGAGAGTTGCCTCAACAGTTAAGCAAGAGAAGGCTGTAGGGATTTGCAGGCTCATGGGCACCACCTTTATTAGTCTCTTATAACTGCTGGTGTGAACAGCAAGCTTGTATAATTGCTTTGTGTATTTATTTAATTATCTAGCTGCATTTTTCTGTGAGCACATTTTAAGTAAGATAAAGTACTTACAGACTCGTTTCTGTACACAGTGAGAACACAGTTGAGGGTATTTCCATACCCTTGTCCAGCTTGCAAACGGGTCTGCAAAATACATTCACAAAATGCGACTGAAATCCCACGCTTCCAGCCCAGCGAAAGCTCACACTACGTAAACAAAGTGTACTTTGCTTTGAGAGCGAATCCTGCCTTAGTTGCAAAGAAAACAGAGCAATAAAATAAGATCTGTATGCATCCACCCTCCCTGAACTTTACCAGAAGCAGGGCTAAATGGGACCTCAGAGGTCTGAAGCTTTCCGCAACATCTGGAATCGATGACTGTCAAATTGTTCTCGAGCCCAGACCCACGACCCTAGTCCAGCCCAGCATCACAGCAGTCTGCTGTCATTGGCGAGGTCCTGAGTTGTGTGGAAATTGGAGCGTGATGTGGTCTCCTCCGTTTGGGGACCCTCAGTGGGATGTATTGCTGAAGGATGGAGAGGAGAGCTTCCCTGGGAGGCTTCCAGGGCTCTTCTGATCCAAGGTGGATTTTAAGACATAGAAATACTAAATGGAGCCAAAATAACTCAGCTCCATCTCAGAAATTCTCCCTGCTTCACTCAGAAATACACTTTTACATCATTTCCAACAAAGACAGATTTTTTTCTGGAAAGAAATGGTTATACACCTTCCAAAAAATGCCTGTAACAGCTGTAAGAAACGGCGTGTAAGTCACGACAAAGCCTGTACGATTTGACATACTTTCCCCTTCTTACACATTAATATATATACACCCAGATATTTAGATCATCTTTCCTTCAAGCTGCTCACAAGTTTGCACTACAAACATCCTAACCAGGGGTGTGTTTTGGGGGCTTGCAGCTGTGCAAGGAAATGGAAACGCTGTTTGCTTTGCAGGACCTGGGGCTTCAGCAGCTAACCTTGGCTGAGGCCAGAGCTCATTTTTTAGAGGAAGACACTCTCACGTGCTCTGTTGGTGATGTTTCTAGGGTTGGGATGTTTTCAGGGTTTGGGGACAGCATTTCTGGTCATATCCATCAGCATTGCTGCTCGCAGGAATGATGAAACGAAGCCTGGAGGGACAGTGCCCAGTCCTTTCCTCACCTGACTCACACCAGGGTGAAGCAAGAAATTTATTTGTGAATTTAAAGGCCAAAGAAGCATGTATCCTCCAAAGTTCATGCCTCAGGAGAGCTTTTGGACAGCAAATCGGAGGTTGAATGGTACAATCATTTGGCCCAAAGCCCTGCAGGGGGCTGGCCGGTGAGATGCTGTGGTGAGACCCTGGCCCAGGGGAAGGACCAAAGCCCAGGGCTGCTCTGTGCAGCCATCCGCCCACGCTGAGCACTGCTCTGCACCCGGCCAGAGACCACAGAGAAGGCGGCAGCAGGGGCAGAATATTTACTGAGCCCCTATAAACAAGCTCGAGCCGTGGGCACAGACCAGTGCATTTCCATTTTGCCTCCGTGGTCTTGTTTTCTTTTCTTTTACACAGTAACCAGGTATTCAGAGGTTCAAGTTAATACACTTTTTGAGTAACTGAGGGCAACTGAGTGTCCTCACAAACTGCTGCTCACACACGTGGCCCTTAGCTAGGCTGTTAACACCCAGCGCTGAAATCCCTGCTGGCACCTCTGTCAGCTGATTGCAGTGTGGATACTCCTCAGGGAACCTCTCCTTTCTCCTATGCTTTGATTAGTGCATTGGGCTCTCGGGTGACACCCAGAAAGTGAAGAAAGTTCTGGTGAAATGAATGCAATGTGGAAGATGCAAAGTGAGTTAATGTAAAACTATTTAGAGTTTTGCAGGACCGTGGAAAAACACATCTGCTTGGGTGTGATGGAAGCTGCGACACTGGGAAGGGGCCGGCTGAAGGGGGGCGCTGCTTGATGGGAACCGTGGTGTGGATGCCACATACCCCACCCAAGTGTACATCCAGTCCTGCCTCCTCCTCCTGGTGGGGAAGGACTCCCCATCCCCAGGAGGCTGTGAATGCCGCTGAGCTGCCCCTTTGCTGGCTCACTTTGTAAGAACTCTCCTTTCCCCTTCCCCTGAGTTTGGAAATGTAACAGCTCTGCCTATTTGGTATTCCCAGGCTGTCACCACAGCCAAGAGCGACAGAGGGGTCAGCCTGACAGTTGTCTTTGTAAGCACTGAAAGATGGGCTCGCTCTTTCTTGGCATCCAGAAACTTGATGCTTCCCAGCAGGATCCTCTCCCCGTTGTTGCCAAACTCCCTCAAACCCAGCAATGACGCCCTGACCGCCAGCCTGAGATGGGCATTGCCTTGGCAACCCTGGGCAGAGCTTGCCCACGATGCCCGTGCCCTGGCCCTGCCCATTGCTGGGGTGGCATGGGCAGCCTTGTGGCTCCTCCTGCATGGACTCTGCACCCATCATTGCGCAGCGATGCTCCTGGGGCTGATAGCACCTTAGCAGCTCAGAAAGGACAGGGTTGCAGGTCATCTCCTCATCCCAGGAGAGATGGCTGTGTGCAAGGCTGCGATGGTTGGGGAAGGGACGTGGTGTGGGCCATGCTGGACTCTGCCTCCTCTCCATCGCTCTCTAAGGGTCTCTAAGGTGCAGACGGGACCACCGTGTCTGGGATTGGCCGCATCTCACAGCCCTGCCTGGTGCCAGCAAGAAGGTTTGGACCAGGACATGGTCAGAGCAGCTGAAGCAGTGAGAGCTGGCAGGACACCTATCGCACTGTGCAAAAAGAGAAGGGATCTCCCTCAGTATCTCTGCATCACTCGGGATGGTCAGCTTGGTTGGGCCAGGCTGTGCTGGTGTGTGCATGGGCTTGTCTGCATCATGTTAAGAAATATCTTCTAACATCTCTAAATCCTTCCCTCTGAGGAACAATTGTCTTGCAGGAGTAGTAATTATTGCATCTCATAGCCCTGGGGTAACATTTCAGCACTCTGCCCTTCCAACGTTGCCAGCACTAGAAAAAACACAGAAAAATTTGCCTGCAGCAAAACAAATATAATTCCTCCATTGGCCTTTGAATACTTGTCTGTGGCAAAGTTCGATAAAACCACACATGAAGTACGGCCAGGTTTAATGTTCAGCATTAATCCTCTCCGGAGGAACTCGCACGTATCAGCCAGTTCCTTTAGTTTCTCATTCAAACTGAACATTGAAGAAAGTCTATGACAACATTTCTACCCGGGCTAAATTCCCCTTTGGGGTGACGGGGGAAGTGAAGATCTTTCGAAACACCATCTAGACAGAGGCCACCTCCCCTTCGCGGGGGTTTTGGGTGGTGATGTGAGAGCACGGTTCAAAGTGTCTTACCTTGATGGTGTCCAGGGGGTGGCCCACAACCACGCTGGCGGTTCCTGGGGATGAAAGCCAAGTATTATGCAAAATATTGAAGAAGTTTTTGTGATGGGACATGGAGCAACGGGGGAGAAGGAGATCTCCATAGAACAGTTGTACTGGGCCCAGTGCAGTGCCTTGTCTCTGACAACGGGTAAAAGCTGGGCAGAAACATTTGCACATCTTTCCTTGAATACTCTTCTGGACTCCATCAACGTTACATTTCAGAGGCATCTGAGCAAGGGGAAGGGGTGTTTTATTTGTATGTCCTGTCCATGAACGGCCCCTCTTGTGCTTTTGTAAGCTCATGCAAATTTTTAACCTCGAAACAGTGAGATTCAGGTTCGACACACAGAAATGCTTTCTCCCGGCTCAGGTGGAGATGCCCTGTGGATATTTGGGCATGGCTTCTGACTGGTGATGGGAACTGTGAACCTCCTTCCTTTGCTGTTTATAGAGACACCTGTCAGGGATGATTCAGATAAAGAGGATCCTGCTCCGTATCAATCTCTACAGTCCCATGCAGGAAAAACCAGTCCATTCCCTCTTACCATGCTGCCCACCTACGCACTCCGCTCCCTACCAGGAGACTCCATGGCAGGGCAGAGCGCAGCTTGCTTTCCCCCTGCTCCAGGAGGATGTAGCAACCCACGTGCCATGGCCAGGATATGGTTTTGTTGCAAACACCACTGGCAGTTTTTAGGGTGTTTGTGGAGATGGTGGGTAATTTGTGCTGCTTCCCCATCTGTACATCTCTGTGCAAACCAGTGTCACCAAGTCCTTTAGAGACTACCTGAATTTCTCACTTGTAGTGGATTAGGACTGAAAAGAGCATCATGTCCTTTGTCAACACTATGACTTTACTCAAAAATGTATTATAAAGTGTCCCCTCTCT
Source organism: Bucorvus abyssinicus (assembly GCA_009769605.1). Classification (NCBI taxonomy): domain Eukaryota; kingdom Metazoa; phylum Chordata; class Aves; order Bucerotiformes; family Bucorvidae; genus Bucorvus; species Bucorvus abyssinicus. The sequence goes on along the minus strand of CM020041.1, from coordinate 3,799,555 downwards.
TCCTGGAGCTTAACCTGAGGCCACCCGCGGTCTATGCACGAAAACTGGCCCCTGCCACCAACACGGAAGGCTGGTGGCTGTTCACCCCCAGACGTGCTGTCCCGCTGCGGGGGGTGTGCGGCAATAGCCCAGGGTCAGCAGGGCAGAGGGAGCGACCGCCTGCTGCACAGCCTCCTGGAGCCATCCCGAATACAGCTGCTCACGTAACCTTTTGGCAGAGGTTCTGGGTTTTTTAAAAGTCAGTTAACCTATTAACCTCATCTGGCCGGTCAGGATCCAGGAGCCACCACACACCCCTTTCCCGAAGCCGCTGTGGCCTGGGCAGAGCTCTGGTCTGCGGTGCCACACTTGCCCCTCTGCAGTCCCGGCAGCGGGGCAGCTTAGCCGGGCACCTTATCAGCTGTCAGACCCGGCGGGGGACTCTCAGTGCCGTGAAACACACCGCATCGCTGGGGTTTCCTTTTCTTTCTGCTCGCTGTTTCCGCGGTGTTTGCGGCCAGCGCTCCCAGCAGCCCGGCTCGGTGCCGGGGGGCTCTGGCATCGCTCGCCCTGGCCAGCAGCCCGTTTGCCGTGTCGGGATCGCGCGGTCAAAGCCGCGTCCCGCTCCCGGGGGTGTGTGCGGCTGGGAGGGACCCGGGTTGGCTGCTGCCAGCCCCGGCTGCTCCCCTCCGAGCCCGGCGGTGCTTCCAGCCGGGAGAGCAAGGAAGGGAGAGCCGGCGGGGCGGGGGGCTCTGGCGGCAGCCCCCCACCCCCGGCCGCAGGGCAGCAGCACCCGTACCGAGACTTACACGTTAAGCATCCCGCCCGTGGAAATGGGATTAAACTGCGCTTCGGAGCCGGAGCCGAGCCAAGCAAAGCCCGCACCCACGGGTACGGGCACGCCGGTGGAAGGCACAGACCGTAGGTGACACGGAAGATTTGATTCCTCTCCATCGCTGCCTTCCTCCTCCCCACCGCCCACCCCCTCGAGCCCCCGGCACCACTTACCGCCCACCCAGCCCGCCGCGAAGTCCTGCAGCTGGAGGCTGTCCATGCCGCCCCGCCGAGCCCGCCCCGCCGGCGGGGCACGGGGTCCCCACCGGGGAGGGGTCTCTCCAGTTAGGGGGTCCCGCCGGGCACGGGACCCCGCCGGGCACGGGACCCCGCCGGGCAGGGAGTCCCCGCCGGGCAGGGCGTCCCTCCAGTTAGGGGGTCTCACCGGGCAGGGGATCCCACAGGGGAGGGAGTCCCCGCCGGGCAGGGGGTCCCCAGCGGGCGCGCTCCCCGCGGCCGCCCCGCCGCCCGTCGCCCAGTGTCTCCCAGTCGGAGTGACATCACGCACCGGTCCTTAAAGGAGCCGCACAGGGGCCGTAGCGGGGAGACACCCGGCCGGGCCGGGGTGGGGTGAGGCTCGGCCAGGCGCGGGCGGGGGGTTGACGGGGTGGGGGCAGCGAGGGTGTTTGTGGTGGGACTGATGCTGCCGGCTGTCGGGGAACGGAGAGGCAGAGAGGAGTGGGGAAAACAGCATCGCCCTTTCTCCGGCCAGGGGATGGAGGTTCTGTAAGGAGAGGGAAAAACAGGGGGGTGGGGGGGAATATACTATATACTATAAACTCTGAAATTAAAGCTATAAGTTCAGAGATAGAGATCATCACTCACACGGCCTTACTCAGCTGAAAAACCTCTCCATTTGCTTCACTGAAATCACGTTATCGCATCGTCCCAGGAGATAACCCCAATTTCTGTATTTTCTTCCCAGGAGATATCTCCAATTTCTGTCTTTTGGCAAACAATGAACAATGGCTCTCTACCCCTTTCCTTCTCTGTAGCATTCACAATTTTCTTGTACCTCTATTAACTGCTTCTCCCTCAGTCCTGCCTTTCCCAAAGCCAGCAGCCCAGCTGTGTTTTGTTCCCCTTTCATGCAAGATGCTCCTTTCCACTCTCCTCAGTAATTTTTTTTTTTTTTTTTAAGTCTTTGAACTGGGCAGCCAGAAGCACAAGTGATAGGAACAAGCCAGTCACTCAGCAGCATAAAGATACTTTCTGTTTTGATCTCAAACCCTTCCCTGGCAATTCCTGACATGCCTTTCTGATTGACGCTGAAGACAGGGCTCTCTTTCTCGAATGGTGAACGCTTGGTTTTGAGCCCAGCCTGGCTGTTGTGCCTCCTGTGTAGCACTTTCAGTTAGTAAATGTGATGCCTTACACCTGAGCCACTCAACAGCAGGACACCCCCACCCAGCTCACTGATAGCCCTGTGCTCACCAGCTCCGTCAGAAAACCCCTCTTGGACTTCAGGGGCATGCGTTTGCTCTGCAGAATGGCCCGTACGCATACATCTGTCCGATCTGGCTGTGGTTTACTACAGCCCAAGGTGAATTTTGATCTACAGAGGTCAGATTTCTGCGGACAGCAGTTCCTTGGATCAGTTTTGGAGGCTTTCTAAAAAGATGGGCATCAGGTTTGCTCCGTTGCCTTCCTGGAATACCAGTCTGGGCTTTGTTGAAATGTGACTTGTCTTCCTATTCTGGTAACTATGGACATTGATAGTTCATAAAAAAAGAAATCCTGAACAGCAAAATACTGGCTGAAAATAGAAATATTTTATGTTTCTGCTTAAATAGTTAATATTTTAAATTTCCATTGAGAAATGAACATTTTCCACAAAAAGACCTTAAAACAATATCCCCTTATGTGCGTGCACATACAAGCAAGAAACCTTATCACCGAGCTGGCTGAAGGGAGCTTTTGTCTAGAAATCGCTTATAGAAATTCGATGTTAGGTGCATGGTTATCAGCTCAGATAATCTACACCTGAAACTTTAGATTTCTCAATGTCTATAACAATGCACGTCCTCCGTGAGGAGAGTTTTCCTCAAGCACCAGGTCTCTAATGGTGCAGAGGGGGTTTCAGGGGGCTGTGGGGCTGGATAAATGTTGGAGACAGCGTGTGTGCACAAGCCCTGTGAAAACGTGCCGGTTATTTGTTTTCTCAAATAAATTTGCTTTCTCCTTTCTAGAAGAAACGTGATTGCATGTACACAGTAATAAAGAAAGATGATATTGTCTTTTTCACACATATTTTCTTGCAAAGCCCAGAGAAAAGCTGCCTGAACGCATTAATTATTCAGATAGCAGCATTAATCATCAATCACATGAATTCTTTTTAACTGACTAACGCATTTCCACACCAAATTCAGAACATTTGCTAACTCAGCGAAAATACTGGCAACGGTCTTTGCGCAACGTTGAACCAAGAGTTGAAACCAAATGTTGCGTGTGAGCGTGAGACACTTGAGCCTCTTGCTGCGAGCCATGCCCACAAACCTACGAAGCAGCCCCAGAGCAGGCAGAGACCTGTGCCCAAGCGCGGAGTGGCTCATATTTGTTTGGCCCTGCTCCCCTGTGGTTCAGGGGGGGTGCCCCCAAGGTGGAGTGGCTGCGCTCGAAAAGAGAGAGCAGATGAGCCGTCTGCACACAGTCTGCAGCAGCTCTCGGTGGTTGTGCACCAGTAAACCTGTGCCAAACTGCTGTTATACTGGAGTGAACTGGGACCCATTAAAGCAGAGCTGAACTCCCCTGCTTTGGGCAGTGGCACTAGCAGGGGCAGCTTTGCACTCAGAGACACTTTCCAGCGTTCTGCCCTCGTGGCTCTTATCGTCACCACCAGTGTCAGATACGCTGCTGTTCGTCGAGACCTGTGGGTACGACCCCTCCACCCAGCTGCTGGGCATCTCCTTTTACTGACAGCCGGCAGCAGTGCCCGCGGGAGTACTGGGAAGGGATGCATCCTTCCTGCTGCTCTGAATCCCAGCCTGGGCTTGTAGCTGCTCACAACAAGTGCTGGTCAGAGGGAGATGAGTGTGGTTTCCATTAGGGATGAGAAATTCCCTTCCTCCTGCCAAGTTGGGGAATGGGGAGATTGTGTCATCCTGAGCACTCTTGATTCTGCTTCCTCCTCAGCCCAAACCTGGTTTTTTTTCACCATACCACCCTCTTTGACCAGCTTACATTCTACCCACAACAGGTTTATCCCACTACAATAACTGGGAAGAAATTTCCCACCATCTCACCAGGACCTGTGTATTTTCTTTGCATGATCCCTACAGTGCAGGGACTGATGCAGACTCGGTAACTCGAGGTAGATTCACATTTAACTGCTCTGGGAATTAAAGAAACAACTCAGCAGGGACAGAGTATGTTGGAGACGAAAAGGGATTTTGAATTTCTTGTTCAGCTGTAAATATTTCTGGGCTAGGGTGCATTTCACTGGAAATACAGCTGATCCAGGGATAAATTCCCTTTAAATATTAACCTATTATAACATATAATAGCTTCAGCTGCTGGTCGAGATACAAAAAACCCCAACATTAAACCTCGCTGCAGTGGCCAGAGTCACTGGTCATTGGGGTCTAATGCCTGGTGAGGGGCTGAGTCCCATGAGCAGAAGCCAGTAAATTAAAAAGAAACGTACGCAAACTCCCTGAAGCAATGTGTGAGCAGTGATAAGAGGACAACTTCATGGGCAGCAGCAATCAGACAGATCCAGGCAGCAGGGAGACATGTCAGGGGCTGCATATCAGAATTACTTATCCCTTCCAGGAGCTACCAAACAAGCTATTTTCTGTGGGCAGCGAAACACGAGTGCTTTCCCTGCAGGAATGTGAAGACTCCAGGAACAGGCATAGAGGGCCCCACTGTGAATGGCTGCAAAGCTCTTCTCTGCCCTTCCTCACCCAGGACCTGGGTAGGTTTTACTGGAGGAATAGTGTTCCAGGAAGAATCGGGCAGCGAGGGGAATCCTCTGGGCTTTCCATCACCCATTTGCTTATGCTTTTGTATAGGGAACGCCTCTGACAAATGCCTGAAGTAGCTGATGTCCCATGAGAGGATGTCTCCAGACCTACAGGCAAGTCTCAGCTGATGCAATTGCATAATGCCGGAGCAGATCTCCTGCGACAGGCTTCCCTCAGCCTAGGGGGACCAGGAGATTACCCAGTTGCATCCAACATATCCCCCTAGATCGCAGCCTGGAGGACTACCAGCCAGCAGCCAGAGCAAGCGTTCCACGAGCAGCTCCCTTGCACCATCCAACATCTTCCCGTAAGGGCCTTGAACAGCCCTCTCTGGCATACCAAGGTCTTCCTCTGCCGCGGTTTCTGGAGAGCAGGAGGAGCAGCAGCATCTGGAGCCTGGTGAGCTGCAGGCACACTCCCACCCAGGCCAGGCTGACCCTCCTGCGAGCCGAGGAGGTTTTGGCTGGGATGAGCTGGCACGGCAGGGACATGCTTGAAGCTGAGAGCTGAGCAGTGCTGCAGCAGGCGGCCGCAGTATGAACGAAAAGGCGTTTTTCTGGGTGCTGTCGAAGGAGACAGCCAGTTGTGACTCGCGCTCCCTACTCCCAGCCCCCGGGGTGCCTTTTCAACACAGCAGCTATTGATAAGACCTTGAAAGAGCAGGAAGTTTCCCTGGCAGAGGCGGCTGGGCTGGCAGCGTGTGGGGATACTGCTAATGAGCCTAAGTGGAGCACTTTGCTCAAAGGCCTGAACACGCTTCCAAGCTTTGACTGTATCATCGACAGCCGCCTGCTCGCGGTGCTCAGCTCAGCCCCACCACACTTCTTGGTCAAAGGGGCACTTCACCAGCACCACCATTATGTTAGTTTTATTATAGGCGGAGAGAGACCTGCCAAAGAGGAGATCAAGGGACGGGTTGATGTTCAACCAGAGCAGAATTTAACAGCACAGGCTCTGCTGCGTGCAGTTGCAATGTGATGGTCATGGGAAAAATACTTTCCCAGATCTCTCCAGGAAATGTTGACTCCCGTGGCCTTCTCAGACCCTCCACACTCCCACAGAGGGAAGCGGAGCATGTAGAAAGAGTGGTTGAGCAGGGAGGAGGTTTTCTCCAAGGTTAGAGACAGGAATGTCTCTGGAGGCAACAAGCAAGTTGCAAGCTCAGGGAGCTTCATGCTCCAACAGCCAAGCATCTGCAGCAGCCACCCCAAAGTACTTACGCTGCAGTTAGCTGCAGGAGAGAGTGTTTGCTGCTCTGCCAGCCTGCCCGTTGTTGAGAGGCAAAGCCCTGCCCAGGCTGCCCAAACTCTCCAAAACCTAAAATACTTTATATATGACCATCACATGTTATCCCTCTGACAGTGACCTCCTGATGGACAAAAGTCCTTGTAAAATGCCCTTGAAAGTTCACCAGGCTCTCTGTGTTTCCATTTCCTGGACAGTGGTTAATGTTACAAGCAGAAAACCAAGTAATTTTGTTCATACACGTTTACATCAGAGAAGCAAACACCAGTTCTTTGTAGGCAACGATTTGATTAGACAAGCACAGTGAGACAGCTTCTCATTTGTGTTAATGGAGAAGCATCCTTTGTTCATGTTCAGTCCCACCGATTCCCTGCTCACAGTGTCCTATTTAAGCTCCAGTAATTCACTGCGGAGCCCAGAGGAAGAATTCATGTTCATCCTGGCTGGAAGGACTCGCAGCATCACTAATAGTGAAAGGAAAAATCAAAACAGCAGCTGAGAAGGGAGTAAAACCGGGAAATGAGGAGAGGAGCCATGTGTCTGTTGAAGAAATCCCGGTGGTTGTGCCTGAGTCAGGAATTCACCCTTTGCGAACCTCTTCATGACAATTATCTGACCTTATAAGGTATTTCAAAGAAAACAATAAAGTCAAGGTAATGCTGGCAAATCCAGTTGCTCATCACTCACGGTCACATTCTCATCTGGGCAGCTGGGTCTCGGCAGACTGGGTGCCATAAAGGGTCACGTCCCTGCGTGACAGCATCTCAAACTGGTGTTTGGTGGGAACACGGACACAGGGCTGTCTCGGCACTCGTCGTCTCATGCTGCACTCCACATACATGAGGCTGAGGGGGGCCTTACAGCAGGGGCTGGGTCTTCGTGTGATGCTTTTCCCTCTAGAAGTTCAGAGCCCACGTGTGGTCCTTTTGTGGCATCTATCCAGAGCTCAAGGAAATGCTGCTTCTTCAAAATGCACCATTTTTGTAAATGGCTCATTACTGTGCGCCCTTGCTGTTATTCAGGAGTCCCCATCAGTGTGACCGCTACCACAAGAAAGTTGTGCACAAAAACTTGAGGACCTGGACCAGCCTTTTGGTACCTGGAAGAAGCCAGACGCCCAAGGAGGGATTTCCACCTGAAGGAGCAGCTGATGATTTGAGCATATTTGGGCAGACAGTGCCACCAAAAGGAACCGTGATAAACTGCCCAGCCTGAGAACGCCTTTGGCCGCTGCTGTTCGAGCACCTGCCGTTACCCACCTTCCACAGCCCTCTGCCTTGTTCCCCCATCTGAGGATGCTCCTCAGGTGGTGCATCCCTCTCTACCAGAAACACCCTCAGCCCTCCGAAGGCACCGGGCTTGGGAAATTAATGGCTTACACGTTCACTAAAGAAAAGCCTCTTTTTAGCTGAAGATTTTTCCAGCCCTATACAACACGATCTTGTAAAATTGCTTGAATATTAAATTGCAACATGTGGGGAAATCTTCTTTGAGAGTTTTTGGATGACATATTCCCCTATTCCCTTTGCTTGTGAGTAACTGGAATACTTCTCTCATTTTGTTTGAAAGCAGGCACTACCAACAAGAAAGTAAACATATTAGAGTTTGTCTGGATCTTTAAAGTACCTGTTGCTGTAGCTGACCTCGCTCTGGGATGCAGCTCAGAGGCTCAGCCCGGTCCCGATCCCGGTCCATGGCCTGACGGGCTGCGGCCACTGCAGCATCTCAGTCATGTCACGGATGAGCCCCAGCTGAAGCCTGGATCTGCCGGACAGGGAGGAGGGACTTCACAGCTGAGGTGCTCTACATCAAGCTGATATCACAACTGCAAGTTTCTCTTAAATTAATGAGAAGTCAAAATAATGGCTGTCATTTGTAGGGGAAGGCGGATTAAAATGCTTCTCCGAGGCTGGTTTTTCCCCGCTTTCTCTGCCAGGGCGGCTGCAGAGGGTGCTGTTAACCTGCGTACACCAGCACCGCAACGGGACTCCACCGAGCGGGACAGACCCTGAACATAAAGGACTTTACTACTATGATATTAATTCAGGCTCTGCACAGCCCTGCCTGCTACAGCCCCACCTGAAGGCTCGGGTATGGCAGAGAAAGGCACAACCCATCCAACTGCCTTGAGCTTGTACCTTGGAAAAAACATTGTCCTCTGGTTTGATGTTGAGTGTAGTGGGATCCTGCAGCTCCCTGTCAGCTCTCCTCATGCCCTGGGTGTCCCCAGACCAGTGTGTTTTGGGGGGAAAAGCTGGCGAAGGGGGTTTGGTGATTCCAGGCTAATTGCTTGGAGCGGAGCAGAAAGAATCAATGAGCTGCTGGGGGAGGATATCCCTATATATCTGTATTTCTTTTTAATCTGATTATGAGGAAACCATGTCTTGGCCTCCCTGCACTGCTGGAGTATAAAAACAGTCCTTTATCTCCGTCCTAAGGATCCTTCTCCCTGCCCAACATTTTAATTTCATCACCCATGACACCACCAGTTGTTTTACTTTACCAGTCTGAAAACGCCCCGTTTGTTCATGGGGAGTGGGCTGGGCACAGTTGGGTTGCGTCAGCCCTGTCCTCAGGGCTGAGAGATGGAGCTTTCCTGCAGCATCGTGTCTCGGGAGGCAGTGAAAATTATTTCATTCCTTTGGTATGATTCAAACCTCCGTTTTCTGTTTTCAAAGGCATCTCCTTGCCCTCAGTGATGATAAAAGCAGGCTGTGCTCCCACTACCAAACACTGCCTTCTGCCCTTTCCTTGGGCTTTCCCTAACTCGGAGGAGACCATCGCCGGGCTGGGAGCACATGGCAGGTTTCCCCGCAGTGGGGGTTGCAGGGGACACCAGGACAGGGCAGGGATGAGGCCACAGATGTGGGTGGTAGGTGACGGTGGGGCCCGTGAGCCCTCTCCAGCTGCCAAACGTCCTGGTGGAGCTTTCACAGGACTCAGCAGCTGAGATCATTTTGTCATGATGGCTTTTAAATCCATTTCTTTTCAGCATTTGATGCATATGTCTTGCTCATCATCAACTACGCGATGGTTTAAAAAGCTGGTTTCTTCCCTTAAAAAGCCTGCCATGGTTTTGCTCCTGGGTTTCCTCAAATGCTGCCGCTCTAGCGAAGGCGGCAGCAGCTCTCCCACGCCTCAGCTCTGACACAGACCACCCTGAGGACCGTGATTTTCAGCACTTGGCTCACCACGTATGCAATTAGTTTCCGTTCAGTGAGTACACACTGGTGCCAGCGAGCAGATGCGGCCGACAGACTGGTCCGAACGGGCCAAGGGTGGCGAGTGCCCTTTCGAGTTGGGACTGTGACATTTGCACATATGGAATATTGTTACCTTTGCAGGTTTTCTCTTTTGTTTTGGTTTCTTTTTTTTAAATAACAGTTTCTGCATAATTTCTCTGGCTTTCTGCCTATCCCTCTCAGGAAGAACAATGCCAGAGGAGTCAGTCCAAAGCTGACTGAATTTTTGTTATTGCTGCTGTGTGGTGATGGGGGCAGGAGCAGACCCTGGGGCGTGAGGATCCTCCTCCAGACACTGGGGCTGTGCGGGGAGGAGGCAGAAAGCTCCTGTTTCCAGCCTCAGCACCCCTCAGACAGGACACGTGGCATTTTGATTGGAAACAGCCAGAGAAAGATAAGAGGGAGAAAGATAAGAGGGAGAAAAACGCTCCCGGTGAGGGACTTCGAGGAAACATCAGCAGACTAGTTCCCAAATTATCCTGAGATCATCTCACTCCATCCACTGCTGCTGCTCAGTGGAAAAACAGTGAAAAATCATGTAAAGAACTCGTCCAGAACTGTTGTGCGTGAAGGCAGACAGAAACTCCCAGCTTGTTTTATCACCCCAGAGCCGCTTGCTGCTGCATGGTGTTCTCTTTAGTCCGTGTGCCCCAAACCTCAAAGCCGCCCCCGTAGGCGCCGTGTCTGGATGTGCTTTGACTTCGTCCCCATCACTCCTCAGCTATCCCGACCCCATCGGCAGAGCTGCTCGGGTGGCAGAGCTCCCCGGGAGCCTGGAGGGAAATAGCTGCAGCAGGTAGCGCCGCGACTACTTGCTGCGAGCCCCAAAGTCACGCAGTGAGTGCAATTAGTGCAATTAGCGGCGTTCGTGCCATTAGCACACACGTACTGGGGCCAGGATGGAGCCACCTGAGCTGCCGCCGCTCCCTGCCAGCCCACCTCCGGCACGGACCTGCAGCCGGGCTCCCCTCCCGTGTCGTCTCCTTTCCTTTTCCTTGTATGATTTTTATGTTTTAATAAGAGTTCCTTGATGGTCCATAAGAAGCATCATGCTCATCTCTGTCCCCTCTTTCCCCCATGAGAGAGCAGCAGTGACTGCTGAGGAAAAAAAGCCATTTGTGTTTTTCTACCCAACTATTTCCTCGCCGGTGATTCAAGAGTGCCGTGATTTCCCTTTGGCTCCTCCAGAGTTTTCAGTAGTTCTTTCTCCTGGTCATTTTCTGTGATAACTCGGTCTGAGAAACATCTGCACCCCATTAGGAGCAGCTTTGGGTACACAAAGATGAATACAAAGGGTAATTTTTTTACATTTTTTTACAAAAGTGTTTGACGGCTGAGTCACGCTCTCCTCCAGGAAGCGATCTGGCAATCGGCACAGCATCCCTGGGGTATCCGAGCTGAAAAACAGGCTCGACCCTTATTTCTAGCACATCACTGAAGCTACGTACTCTGTTAAAACACTAAAGCTGCTGTGAATCATACCTAGGGCATGAAGAAGCTGATGTCCTCCGCGTCACCTAGAGATGTCAGCTTCCTTTTTAATAAAAATTACCCGGTGCTGTGTTATCTTAGTGTCACCACCCAGAGAGAGGGACGTCTACAGCAATTGGCTTCACTTGATACTTTCTCAAAATCTGGAATAAATTGATTCTAGAAATCTGGCTCATGGTCGGGGGGCTTCGGGTCGACCTGACTTGGGTGAATTGGGGGCTGTTTGGCAAATTCCCCATCAGGCAGCAGTGGTTCACCAGCAGCGCTTCGTGGTCAGTCTCAGCGGTGTGTCTGAAGTCAGCACGGTGGTTTTCAGGGACCGCAAACTCTGTGTGACCGGTGGACCCGAGTCCTGAGATCCCCCTGAGCCAACCAGCTCCCATAGGTGACGTTACCCCGTCTGCCTGCTGCGATCGTTTGAGCGTGCTCTTTGCAATCAGAAGGAATTCAGAACGGCCCTCAACTTTGGTGGGCTTCAGGATTTTTGTGCTACCTGCTGATGCCCCGTGGCCCCTTTCTTCTCCAGATGACCAGCGCTTTCGCCGAGAGCTCACCTCCCCTTCTGCCAGCCCGTTTTCTCTTAAAGCATTTCAGATTTTCCTTCTCTTTTGGGGGACAAGCAGAAATAAAGGCGTTTAACGACCATCTGAAGATTTATTTTTCCACTTGTAATCTGTTTTGAGTCCGAAGCTCCTTCCACGCCCGTTGCTCTCCACGGCAGACTTGTTGCTGGCTGCTGCAGACCCTGGTGGTGGCTGAGCTCCGGTGTCCTTCTCATCGTCTCCCAGGGCTGGATGTGGTTACCCACGTTTTCCCAGACATTGAGGCATTTCCATCAGTTCCTGAAGAAAACTCACACTGCACATGCAGCTAGTTTTTTTTTTTTTTTTTTACATACAACCCGTTTGTGCTCTTCTGTGCCCACGTGTTTAACAACTTATTTTGGAAAGTCTGACTCTAGGGTTGAAGTCTTTGCAGGCTGAGGAATATTTCAGACACAAAAGCTGACCGTATTTTACATCCTCTTCTGATTTTCTTAGTCTATACATGAACGTAATCACAAGTTTCATGTTCCTACTTTCAAGTGAAAGCACAATCAAAGAAATCAGATCCAGCCAGCCAGGGCTCAGGCATGTCTGGGGAGGGTAATAAAATAGTGAAAAAGTGGAAAATGTTTTTCATGCTGCAGCTGACAGTGCATTGCTGAGAGCCGGGAGGAGATTCCTCCCAGTTTAATAGCCAGGATTTAGATGGATAACTAGAAATAAATCAAGACAGTCATAGACCAGAGCCAAATGGTTTGCACTGGTGTAGATAGTGGATCACAGTTTGGGAAGCACAGTGATTAATTTATTTTCATAGAGTAATTACCAATTAATCATTTGTCTAATGACACTGTATTATGAATTAGTTATAAACAGACTTCAGCCCAATTAGAAGGACTCAGCCAGATCATTTAATTGAATGTTTATTCTTCCAAGAGTGCTGCACAGGACCTTTTTTTAGCAGCTGAACACACACATCTAACTGGAAAATGGCACAGGTTTAAAATCACGGGCTGCTGAAGATGCCTTAAATTACACCCAGGTGTAATTAGGAGGCTCAGTGGTGTATCCATAGCTGAGCTTGACCTCTGTGATGATGCCAGTAGTTTAAGCGTGTAATGATTCTTTTACATCAGGTCCTTTTTCCTGAAAATGTTGGTATTTAAGGGGTTTTTTTTTACTTCATCAGGTGAGGGGGTGTAAAATAAACACTCTTCTCTAGGCTGACATGTGACAGCATTAACAACGAGTTGAAAATAAAATTGCACATAATATGCTGTTGAGAAGAACGTCCTCAAAGTCATGCGGAAAATACCAGCTGTACATAGCAGAGCAATACTTAGCAATTCAAGTTCCCCCTTGGGGGTACATCTGCCAGATATAAATATTAATGAAAGGGAATTGTGACAGAAAGATTAAGATTCATTAATCATTATTATTATCCAGCGTCGGGTGCTAACGGGGCAGCTGCTTGGGGCGAGGCGCTGTCACCTTGACCTAGCGCACACATGCGTGAGGATGCTGCAGGAAAACGAGGTCTTCAAGGGAAGCAATAAGCACCCTGCTGCAAAAGGAGACGCGTTTAGGGAGCGAACCCAAAGCTCGGTGACTGTGGGTGTGCGTCGGGTCCCCAGGAGGATGTGGTGGGACAGGGGAGACCCTGGGGCACGGCCTCTGGTGTAAGCAGGCAGCACCGCAGCTGCTGTCCCTGCATCGCCGGGGTGATCCCCTCTGCTGCCCCCCTGCAGATGGGACCCGCGCTCACCCCACGCGCTGACGGGAACTCCGGTGTCTCGGGAAAAGACAGTCAGAGGAACCAGGAAAAGCTGCAACCCCCATGTTCTGGTGGGATGGGGAAGATTTCACGACCTTTCCCATCTGACATGTTGTTCAAACACCCTGCAGCTGTCAGACCCCCATTGTTCAGGGTTATGTCGTGGTGGGGTTTTGATGTCTCAGCCATTGCAGAGCTTTCGAGTGGGAAAGAGGCCGCTGAGTCCTTGTTCTCCATGCTGATCCTCTGCCCAGCCAGGCTGGGGTCTATTTTCACAGCCAGATGACCTTAACTCCTCGCTCTCCGCCGCACTCCCTTTGCACTGCGTGTGTTGCCAGGTGACTTCAGATCTCAGTCCAGCAAGAATTGTCGGTTTAGCTGCTCGCATTTGATAATTTTCCTCTGTACGAGCCATCACCGTGTGTGCTTGCTCCTCAGTGCAATTGCACACAGGAGCAGTTTTGTGCCACCTCTAGTCTTTGGCGCTATTTTTTTTTTTTTTGTAATGACATGAGAAGGTGCCTCAGTTTCCCCCCAGACCGCAGGCAATCGCCATGCAGGTTGCTGTGCCTGGTGCAATAGCTGATGCACAAGAACACATCAGCTTGGAGGAGTCCCACGGCTCAGGTGACCCCATTGTAAGGCTGTCCGGGGGAAGTCACTTCTACATTTATATTTACCAGTAGTAGAAACTAGCCCAAGGACACCAGCCTTGAGCAAAGACCACTAACTAAACCGCGTGGCACGTGCATTTTGCCGTGTGTGAGACTCTAACGATTGCTGCAGCAGGCAGAACCAGGCTTGGACCAGATGCTGGTGCTCCTGCCTTACCCACACCTGCAGATCCCACCAGCTTGCATTGCTGGGAATGGCAAAAGTGCCCCCGGCAGCCTGGGCACCCAGAGGGAGTTAATGAGAACTGGTAGCGCTGGGGTGGGGACAGGTAGATTTATGGGGGATCATGTAGGTCAGTGGGCTCTTGGCGTTTTCATCGTCCACTCCCACCTGTATCGTTAACAGAAAGGACCGCAGATAGGCCCAGCCCGCGCCTACATCCCAGCCCAGCTTCCTGTGTTTTGGGGGCTGTTCCTCTGGCAGGTACCTCACCAGGGTTCCACACACATCCATTCTGCTGAGAAGATACATCTCTAGGTGTAGATACACGTCTGCGTTCCAGGATAGACTCATCAAATCTGTTTGAGGGGAGTGCAGCTGCTTCCCCTCGGATGCGGCAGCTCCCATGCGGATGGTCAGAGCTCGCATCCCTCGCTTCTTCTCTCCTTGGTATTTCTATTTATTCCTGCTGGTGATTAGCGTTCAGCACTGCCCTCAGCGCTGCCTTCAACCCACCCCTGTGCAGCAAACCACCGTTCCTAATGTCTCCTGCGGTTCCTAAATTGCATTGGCCAAACAATGGTCCGTGGTGATGTGCGTGGGCTGGTGTTTGTTCGGGAGGTGTATAGCCAAGGTATTCGCTAATCACTCACCACAGATACGATTCTGCATGGAAACCAAGTTGTTTCGTATGAATGAATCACTTCCATCATCCCCTGTCACGTTGTTGGGGAGGGACCTGCTTAAGCGTCGATGCTCGATGCTGGATTCTGCCCCTCCGTGATAAGTGCTACTTGCCAAAAGTTTCATTTGTAACGGAGTTCAAAGTTATTAAGTCACATTTGTCGATGTAGTCAGGGTTTGGGAGAGGAAGGAGAGCTTAGCTAGTCATGGTCCTTGGGGCAGGTTGCACACCAGTACTGTTAAACGCTGGTGAGCTGCTTTTCTCCCTACAGAAGCGTTTGGTGGAGTTCAGGTTTCTAGAGAAACCTGCTGCTCTGCTCCAGCTGGGAGCTGAAGGAGTTTCAGCCGTGCTGAGGCTGAAGGAGATTCCTTATTGATTTGGGGATGGTTTGGGTCTAGATCTTAAGGCCTGGGATACTTTACTCGAGGAGGCCTCTCCTACCTGATTTCAGAGACAAATTCCACGCCCTGCGACATCTGTGTGAACCTTTCCATCAACTTTGAAGTCGGTTTTTCCCAAGGGGTACGCAGACCAACAAATGTTGCGACTGACTCCTTTTGCCCCATTTCTTAATGAAATCTAACATCAGCTCTTGAGGAAGAAGACTCTGCGTTAAAGAAATCCCCAAAGACAGTCACGGCCATCACCACTTCTGTTATTAAAGGGCATATTTTGCTGTGGTTTGTTTGGTTTGGTTTATGAATTAAGTTTCTGAATTCCTGAGATTAAAAGCTTAAATGGGATCAATGAAGACGACACAGCATGCATCAAAGTAATTGCGGATTGTTTTTCAAACTCCGGAGGACCGCTAGAATTGCAGGACTAAGGGTTTAGAGCGATAATTATGAATTTTTCAAACAGAGAGATGAAAGGAAATACATTATCAGTACACGAGGCTGAACTGAGCTGTTTGTTGTTTCCAGCTGACTAGGACCACTCTTGGGGTAACGGTACGTGATGTCCTCTCTAAGGTGGAAATCTGATCCACGGAGCGGTTTGAGAAAAAGAAAAATCACTTGCTGTCTGTGTACAGGATGTTAACTGTGGAAAAGTGATAAAGCAGCGTACGCCTTTGAGAGAAATACAGAAGCTTCCAACGCTGCCCTCCATCCTTTTTACCTCTGAGCAAGACTCTATGGAAAATACATGAAAATCACGAGTTTTGTTCAGCTCCAGTTTCCAGATGGCAACATATGATATGATATGATATTTGCTGGCTTTCCATTAAAATTGGGCCTTTCTGATCCATGAGGGTAAAGCTGGTAATAGTCTCATCGCACAAATCCTTGATTCCTGATGTTCGTTGTTCCCATAAATTATCAAGTACAGCCAATAGAAAGCAGCTAATTTCTACCTAGCGAAAGTCAGGCAGATTTGTGGATTTGATACGACTTAGCTTAAACTATTTTAATATGCCAAATTTATGGAAATGCTGAATTTAATATTCTCAGAACAAATCACACCTGCTTTTTGGAAAGAATTCCCTCCCTCCTCTGCCTGATCCCTTGAGTTTGGATAATCTCACTATATTTTGCATGGCTTGCTTTCAACGTACCCAAGACGTAGGCCTTCCTCGGGCTTAAAACCAGAAGCTGTTTCATACAGCCTGACTTGGTTCATCCAGAGTCTGATTCATCTTAATTTTCAGTGAGATGGTGGCAGTTTGATATTGAGGTGTCCGTGGGGATGTGGGGATGCAGAAGACACGCTGGCTGCTCTAGTCACGTTCCCGTTTCCAGCCAGGGCAGCTGTACGTGGATGTTGGGATGAATTGTCACCAGTTTGACTGAACCAGGTTTCCTGAAACAGAGGTTGATGCATCCCTTCATCCTGAGCAGTCCCTAGCAGAAAGACCAGTGTCAAAGCTCCTGTCCTCCACTGGGTCCCAGCATGCAGCCCAAACCCCTTCCCTACCTGTCAAAGTGCAGCACGGGCAGTAGTTATTATCCAAATAACAGCTTGCCCAGGGAAGCTGGGGGTGCCCCATCCCTGCAAGTGTTCAAGACCAGGCTGGACTGAGCAACCTGGAAGGTGTTGGCAGTGGGGTTGGACCTAGATGTTCTGTAAGGTCCCTTCCAACCCAAACCATTCTGTGATTCTAAATCATGATCACCTTACGTGGCTGCAGCCTTCCTGGTCTCAGTGTCACGCTCACCCACAGGGAGAACTGGTCTAGCTATGGAGATGTGAAATAGCTAAATAACGTGTTTTGCTTCTTCGATCACTAAGAGGAAACAGGCAACACTGGAACATTTAGCTGCAGGCTGTCAATACCAACGTGTAATCAATACAGAAGCACTCAGAGATTAACTAAACGGTTGGAGTAAACAGATCTTTTTTGAACAGAAAGTGTCTACGCACAGAGCAGCAAGGGGAAAGAGCCGCATTCCGTCAACTTGTGTGGTGTCTCGAAGCCGTGACATAGCTGGCAATAAGGAGAGCATGCTGCAAGATTTCACAATTGCAAAGAAAACACCGAGCTGACCTTTTTTTTGGTCCTATCCCTAGCTGGTGTAAACCAGTTAAGATTCACCCAAGCCAAGTTGTTCCTGGATGCTGTTGCTCAGTTTTCCAGAGTCAAAACTGATGTTTTATAGAAGCTCACAAGTTGCACATATTAAAGTAATCAGGGGTATTTTCATTACTGACTCTGCAAGTGAAATGCAGACAGACATAGTGGAAATGTGTTCAAAAATTGTATTCACAAAGAATTTAAATAAAAGTGTTTTTTCTCTCCTGTGTATGGCTGTTGTGCACAGTAACCAGGTCTAACAGATGCCATTAATACAATGGAAGGATTGTAGTGGAGGGGAGAGGAAATGTATTTCCCAATCCCTACTGGAAATTATGTCTCTGATAATTCCTCCAAGCAGCTTAGATTTAAATAATTCTCATTTTTCTTTTCCCCATTGGCCGTTTCCCATAGCTGCGCATCCCTCAAGTGAGCATCTAGCCTTTGAGGTTAGCCACAGAAAACACAGTTCTTTTCCTCACCATCCTCCTCTGGGATGTTTTCTAGAGCAAGTTTGTCTGGACTCCTCCAAATCGGTCATTTCCCTCTCCGCTGCTTTCTGCTGCCACTGCACACTGGGTTATCACTCCTTTTGTTTGAGGGCAGGAGTATTTTTATTCCATATTCATGCACGTTTTCCCATCTGTTTCAAGAGCTTCTCGTTCACACCTGCATTGCCCGTATCTACTGCTGACAAAGACAAGCCCCTGCTTTGTTCTCAGCACACCAAGCAGCTGGCACAGAGACTCCAACTATCGGTCTCTTCCCCTTGTCCTCCCTCTTTGTTCTCCAAACCGTCGATCCCGGTGAAGGACCTGTGCCCTAGAGCCGGGCCAATGCAGAGCTCTCCCTCTGTCCTGTAGTAAGGAAAGTACCCACTGGAGGGCAAGGGCTGGTTCAGACCTGGCAGCCCGCTGGAGAACATGATCACCGACAGGCAGCGTTCAGAGGTGGTGTCTCTTAGGAGCTGGTGGGCTGGTGGCTCTTCATTGGTTGTAGAAGAAAGGGCCCTCTTGTCCAACTCCAGACTTGCAGGGATGATCTGAAAAAAATACGTACAGGAGCAAGAGCTAAGGTCTCAAATGCATGAAAAAGCAGTGATGACACTTTGGAAACCGTGTTGCCTTTGGGGATAGAGCAGTCCCCTGCAGCAGTGGGACAGATCCCATCCAGAGCCCACAGTGTCCTCACACAGCCCGAGTCTGGGGTCCACAGGGTACTTTCAGGGGACAGAGATCTTGCTGCCTCGGGTATCTCCTCCTTGCAGATAGCTCTGCTACAGAGCACAATTCATTATTTCGTTCTTAAGGGCCTAATTCTGGGGAACAGTGTGGTGTGAGATGTGCCCAGCTCTCTTCCTCCCTTCCCACCCCTTTCAAGGACGTTAAAGGTGAGTTTAGCCTCACCTAATTTGCAGGTATTTAACCCAATTTAACCACGTAGACTTTGAAACAGACTGTGCAGGGTAACAAGCACACCCAAGAGCCAGCTCACAGGATAGAGGGAGCTGAGGTGCCTCCCTTAGACAGGTTCGGAGAGAGACATCCCACCATGCACACCTAAAGGCACCTGCAAGGGCTTCCACTCTTGCCTTTGGCCCATTTTGTTTCCATTTTTTTCCCAGTTACGTCTCCTCCTGCCCTGAAAGTATGTTTTCGTGCAAAGGCACTGCCTGCACAAATTCTGCTTTGGAAATGCAATAGCAATACTCAGGCAAAGCACGTCTCCACGGCTGATTCAGCTACAACGCCGGTACCTTTGGAAAGGCCAGCAAAGCCCCAGGGCAAGCAGGAGGCACCAAGGCTGGTGGGGCAGGTGCTGTCCAATCTTGGGGAGTAATTTAGCAGTTACTCCTACAACTTACTGTCTCAACATCTCCTTCGCTTTCATCTTTCCCGTCTTTATCAGGCTTTTTCCCTTCTCCATTTAATCCATGTGGAAGTGGTTGGCCAAGATCTTCACGTGTTCTGTAATGCGGAAAATTTCCTATGGAGACGGTTGAATAACTCGTTTTCTCACCCTGCTTAGTGTTAACCTTGCCTTCATTGAAGCTTTCTTCTCTTTCTGCGCCCATGTTCGATGCGGCAAGGGAAGATGGGCTGATCAAGGTGTGAGACGTTCTGTAGTAGGGCAGGTACTCAAGAGCAAACATCAGGTGATCTGGGAATGACCGATCATTGCAAAGCCAGGGTTTAGCATTCAAGTCTTCAGGACTGTCCCTGGTCAGCAGGACGTGCTGCAAGGCTCCTGGGCTGGATGGTGGGGGAGTGGTTTCATCCTTTGTCTGCAGATCTCCTGGAAGCTCCTGAAATAAATTTGTATTTGATCAAATATGATAAAATTATGCTATCAATGGGCAAGTGCCACCAGAAAATCAATCACCAATGTTAATCAGTTCTGTTGTCTACCCAGGGCATGGCACATCGGCTGCTGCAAAGAGATAATGAGGCCAATTAGAAGATTGAAGATTTTAAGACTTTGACATTTTCAGCTCTTTCTTTTTGAGTCCTGAAATGGTTTCTCATGTAGGGTTTTCAATTAAATTTAAATACCAGGTCAGTTCTATACTCTCAACAGTCTTTAGTAGTTCACCCGGGAAAAATATGAAGGAACCAGCAGTAATCAGGCTTCAGAATTAAAATCGCAGTCTCCACGCCCTGCTACCTGATTTCTACAGAGTACTGTTTGGCACTGTATGAAACCATGGCCCGCAGCGACAGTGTCTGTACCTGGTTTGAGGTTGAACTTACATCTGATTTCATGAGCTGCCTTGGCAGATTCCAAGCCAAAGAAAAGGGACTCCCACAGGCTTGGGCTATTTAAGGTGATTTACGGCCTCCTGAAAATCTTGGTAGTTCAGCGGTGCTTGGGAGTATTCTGAAAATGGAAGAACATTAAAATTTAGGTAAAGCCTGGACACAAGTCTGTAGAGCCCTCTTCTCCTCCAGATATTTTCTTTTTTAGTTGTCCAGGCAACCAAAACTGGCATATGCATTTCAAGTCTTTAAAACATTTTGGACTTGATGTTTCAATTTATCTTGTCTTTATTTGAACAGATAATTTATCAGATCACCACTGTAATAATACACTATTTCACTGGAAAACAAAAAAGTCTCTGCTGTTATAGATAAACACACGCAAATATTTTGGTACTAGAAAAATTGTCTGCCCTTTGACTGTTTGCTACTCTGGTGCTGTTAATTCCTCACCCACACGGACTTTCTTCTGCTTTTTTCTTAACAAAAGACCCGTCTCTTTTGGGCATTTTAAGGATATCTTAAAAATATCTCACTCAGTTGGGTCTGAGTCTACACATTGGGTGACATAACTGCAACCCAGCTGTTCACCAGGGTGAGAAAAGTGGTATTTTTGTAGTTACCAAGTACCTCAGAAGCATCCGAGAAGGGAAAAGCCAGTGGGGAGAGCACCGTCCTGCTCCCGCCTGGCTGCCTTGGTGACGGGGTTCCAGGGCGGCATCACAATGAGGGACGCACACACCCCACCCACCCCCAGCTCCCTGCTGGCAGAGCCACATCCTTCCTCCTCCCCGGTACAGCCTTGTGGACATCCTGGGTTTACTGGGATGCTCACACATGACCTGGCTTCCTTCTAAAGAAGTATCAGTTGCTTTTACCGCTGTCAGTGAGGTAACAAACTACTGAGATAAGCCCTAATCAACCAGCCATCCCCTTCCTCCACCTTCATCTTCACTGGCACAGGACAGCCTGGTCGATGGACTCCCAGCCAAACCACCAGCAGCCAAAGTGACACATTCAAAGGGATAAATTTCAACAGAAATAGCATCAGATTAATGCGGTTTTTCATTTTCATACTAATCGCCGCAAAGACAGTGATAAGTAAAAATTTCATTTTACCGTGACATAATCGTCTCTCTCTTGGTTTATAAATGTAGAAGAAAGCACAGGAATGCCTCAGTTGTGCCTTTAAAGGCATTTTCAAAGCCATGTATTTCCATACTTTAAAAAAGAATATATCCCATAAATATATAACAAATGACAAAGACTTCCTGGTATCGCACATTGAAATAGTTACCATCTATTTTCCTCCATTCAGCCTTAAAATATTTTTTGCTAAACGACAGATGATTTTTCTTATTACTGCATCAACATGGGTGTGTCTTGGTGTTTAACTGGCAAGTGGAATAGAGTGAAGAAGTGACTCTGACAGCACATTAAAAATGCTCATAAATACCTGGGTAACCGAGAAATTCAGAGTAAGATGCATTTGCCCATAGTATTTGATCTATTTGCCGAAATTCCAGAGCTGTAAAGCACAGGAACAAATTTGAACGGACTATATTATTATTCATCCCATTTATTATCCTGGTTGCTGCCTGCAGTAAAAAGTGGGTTATTATAATGTGATTTCTCAACTGCATCCCTGTGATATACCAGCAGCTAATGAAGTGTTCAGGCACCCAAAACCCCAGCTTCATTGAAATTCATTACCACAAAGGTTCTGCCAGAACTAATTGCTGTCAAGGCTGCTTATGCATATGTCTTCGTTTCATTTCACAGAATGACAGAGCTGATGCTGGTACAAACCAACGTAAAAAAAATAAACCTCCAGCCTGCAGCACAGCCCAGCACATGGCAGGAGGTTTCTCCAGTAAGTTGCAGAGCCAAGAATAGTCTGAGGATTTGGAATTTTTTTTTTTTTTTTTTTTTTTACTTTACATTGAAATATGCCGTTTATGTGCAGGGGAAATAATGATTGAGTAGGGAAGGGTCTTAAGGAAAAGGCGAGGAGGTCTCTGCTGCCTCCAGTGCACCCTGAATCACCAGGCTTTGGGCAAGGCATGGGGTTTGGGCCAGAGAAGGAGTCAAAGACCTGGGATTGAAGACAGGAGAAGGCAGGGGTGAGCACCAGCCCATGGCTGCTGAGGTGTCCCGGTCCCACTGCGCCCCTGGGTGCTGAGTTCCCACCTCCAGCTCCCACTGCCCTCACAGCCTCCCCCAACCGAGGCGCATTTCCTCCCTTTCCCCCCAAATTCATACCCACACCAGAAGACCAGACTCTCTTTCCAAGCTCTTTTGCAAACTGAGCATGCCTTTAAAGATGCTTTTATGACAAAAGCAATAAATGCCATTTGCCGGGAAGGAAGGGAGAGGAATTTTTGAGCTCAGGAGAAGTTTGTGAACCCCAGGACTGCTCGAGCAGATTTGCTGAACAACTCCACTTACACGATGTTTGCGCATTCCTGTTTCAAAAGTCAGCCTACGCGGGTTGCTCCAGATACGCTTTGCCAAAAGCCTTGGGACTGATCCAAGGGAATGATCTTGCAGGTGGGTTATGGACCCCCTGAGAGGTGCTGGAGGTGTCAGGGAGTTCACTAATTACGGCTCATTACAGCTTGTAGGGGAAGGATGCTCTCAGCACGGCGAGCCGGGGTGCTGGAGCAGGACACCCTTTCGGACACCACCTGATGCGGACGAGATGAACAGGAATGTGGGTTTTTCATTCCCACCTTCTGGAGTTACATTTTGCTGCTGACATCAGTGGGAGCAAAGCTGCCCTTTTGTGGAGCCTTTCAGTGTTTTCTGTAATGATTTCCCTGCGACTTCAGACCTCTGCGACTTGGCCAGTTCGATTCAACAAAGACAACTTTTATTATCTTACTGAAAAGGCTGGATGTGCTGCTACATTGTGCTTGCTGCATACACATTTTCAAGCATTAGTCATGCCATAACATCTGCTTTTTATTGGTAATTACACTATCCCCATTTTAATAAGAGGTAATTCTTAAATTTCTCATAAAATATATATGACTCCAGGGAAAGAAGGTGAAAGGTTTTGCAAGCCTCTCACAGCCACAAGACCAAAATGAGTGGAAACAAATCCTTTCTGAGCAGAACTTGTCCAGCCACTCACGACAGCACGTCCAGAGATGCCTGTGCGACTCGCCGTCCCTATTCCTCCTAATTGTTCATGCTCTGCGAAACAGACCTGCAAAGTCTGTGCGCTGTGGCCCTTCTGGGTGCTATTAATGTGCTCGAAAGTGGGGACCTGGTCCTAAAACTGCACGTACATGGATACCCCCTCCTGGGTGTAACTTGACTGGAA
Source organism: Bucorvus abyssinicus (assembly GCA_009769605.1). Classification (NCBI taxonomy): domain Eukaryota; kingdom Metazoa; phylum Chordata; class Aves; order Bucerotiformes; family Bucorvidae; genus Bucorvus; species Bucorvus abyssinicus. The sequence goes on along the minus strand of CM020041.1, from coordinate 3,776,365 downwards.
TTAGCGTGAAAGGGGTTCTGCGAGATCAGTTCTGAACTGGGGAACAGTAAAAGTTTGTGGGCTGTTTCCAAGTGGTTTAGATGCTTTAGAATTGCAAATAGGTGTCCGGATTAATGGACCGTAACTTGTTTGCATTCGTATTTATTGTATACTCGGTATAAACTGAGTTGAAATAGCGTGCCTGAAAAATGAGTAACATCTGAGGAGGAAGACCAACATCCAGATAAAGCATCATGAAAATATCTTTTGGGGCTCCATTAAAAGCTTCCAGTTTCTTATTTCCCACTGTCTCTCTGTAGGCAAGTGCTGCTGCGCTCCTTTGGCAATGCAGGAGTTGGGCTCTGCGATTCCATAGCGTGTTTCCAGGGATTTTTCTAGCAGTTCTGGACAAGGCAGTGACAAATGACACTTTGGCAAGGTCATCCCTAAATCTTTGAAGACCAGGGAGCTTTTTCAGTGGCATTCAGTGAATGCCAGCAGCCAAGCCCATATGGAGCATTGTGTGCTGAGCTCATTGTTGATGCAAATGCACACAACTAGTTTTGATTAAGAGCAAAATGCAGAATTGACTCAAACTGCTTTTTTTGTCTGAAAAGCTTCAAGCCTCTCATTATCATCAGGCTTTCTTTCAGGGCAGGAAATTGGGATTTCCATAAAATAATGCTGAAAGGCACAGGGTGAAGTCCAAGAACATTTACGTTCCTAACGAATGGAAGGATAAACACGCAAAACAAATTCAGGGACACTCAACTAAACATTTGAGGGCATGTTATGGTATGTGGATTGTTTAAATTATTCAATATATATTAAGCAGCCATATACACAAATGGCATAAGGACAAAGCAGTGGGTTTAGCAGTGGCTTTTCCCCTTTGCACAGTAACTTGCAGCTATCCAGTACATGATTATTGCCTTCAATAGCCAGGGAGGGTTTGTGTTGTAGCGTGACGGGATTGTCTGGTTTTCTTGTGAACAAGGAGCTCCTTCCAGCGCAGAAGAAGGTCCCACGGCAACATCTGTAGCCCTGGCGTCACTGAGGTGGGATCAAAAAGCCTTTGTATAACTTCAGGGCTGTGATTGGAAATGTTGGTACTTGGAGGGACTCACCGGCTGCTGAGCACAGCCAGCATGCAGGTGGGCCGGCGCCGTTTCCCATCCTCGGGATGTCCTGGCTGGTTGGAAAATCCTTGTGCCAAGGGAAACTGGAAAGTGGCGACCACATCCTTCGCTCTTTCAACACCAGGATGAATCTGGCTAGAGAGTCTCTTCGTTTTTATGGGGGTTTAATCATAGCCAGGGCTGGAAGCGTTCCTTACAAATAAGGGTGTTTGGTATTTCCTGGCGCGAGACCAGGCTACTCTGCGTATGGTACTGCGGGGCGGGTTGGTGTTTTCTGGGAGGAGGTTAAAAAAGGAAGGACATTTTTGCCAAGGATGACGTTAAAAAGCTACATTGCAAAGATAAGCTCTCCAAAATTGGGGAAATTGAAGAAAACCGTGGAACTAAAGTTGCTTTGGCCCAATTTCTCTGCATGCCTCGTCGTGCAGATTTCAATAACAAAAGCAGCTCCTGTTGCCTTGCGTTGACTCCCTGCCTTCCCAGGCCTGCAGCGAGCTGTGGCACTTGGAGTTCAGGTTCATTTCAAGCAGCTGCAGAGAAGGAGAAGAGCTTTCAAGGCACTGTTTCACAACCCTGTGAAACCACGAACCTCAACAACATGCAAACTGCTCCTTTCCTCTGGGTCAATAATTCAAACAGCAGCTCCCAGCCTCTAGAGTATCCGTGGTGGTCAGAGTGGGGATAACCCTAGAGACACAGGGGTTTTCCTGTGGGGAATAATCCCACCATTTTGGAGTTGGCGACTGGCAGAGGAAAGAAAAAAGAACAGGGAAGGGAAAAATAAGCCAGATTTCAGGGTGAATTGGAAGAAACTTGTGGTGGATTCAAAAAATACTGAAAAATGTATTTTCTTTTGGTTGTTCCACCTCAAATGAAATATCACACTGATAGGTGGCAGTGAAAAGAAAAACGCACTGTGTGTTTAAAAAGCAGGTCATCTTCAAGAAACATCACAGAAACCTTGAGTAGACATGAGCAAACAGCCCTGGGGGAGTCATTTGTCTTTGCTGTCAAGAGGAAAATTCAGACTCCAGGGGCCACAGAGGCTGGGTTTGATGGATGCTTGCAGCAGAAGGCAAGCGGGTCAGCATTCCTGTCCGCCTCGAAATTGAGTTCTTTCCCTGGAGAAAAGTGACTGTATCAGGTGTACACCTGTGGGGAGGAGAGAGGAGATGAGAAGATGAATGGTGGAAAGTCCCTGAAATGATAAGCGTCTCCTCTTGTTAGGTATTGACAGGAACAACCTCCCTCTAGGCAGGCAAACCAGCTGGGGGCTGGTTGGCGTGTTTGTGGGCAGAGTGTGGCTAGTGGCTACATCTGCATTAGCTTTAGCAAGCAGGTCCGAGAAGCAGGTGTCCGTACTGGGAGGATTGGTCCCGATGCTGAGTGACCATCAGTGACCCGCACATTTAGGTGAGCTGGAGCACGTCATTGGGTCTTAGCTCTGCCAAAAGCCAGTTCGTGGTGCAAACCGAGTTGCTGCAAGTGGAGATATTTGCTTCAGAATTCCTGATCCTAATGACAACCTTTACGTAAATATACCTGGATACGGTACCTGTTGGTTAGGAGAACATTTCTGTGAGGGATGATGCCATGCAGCTCTGAAACTCCCAAACCATACTGCATGAGACCCAGCCCTGAAAAGGAAGAGGAAATGCCATTTCTGTTACAGTCAAAATCCAAGGGAATATTGCCCCTTGTATAGCCTTGGAGCACTTCTAGATCACACATCTTGTCATCTTAAAACACACACACACACGCACAGAAGATGTGGCTGATCCAGGCTGTTTAAGAGCCTGGATCCATTTTAATGGCCATCACACCCCAGTCCACTGTGCAATATGTATTTCTACTCAAACCCAGAATTTTACTCCTATAAGCAGCCTCTTTCAGTCACTGAGGGTATGGTAAATCATGCCACTAATTTAACTGATTTTTTTTTTTCCCCTGTTTACTAATCAGGTTTTTTTCAGCCATAAAACACAGAATCTGGTGGTTAATGTACAGCAGATTTCAGCCGAGCAATATGTGGTCTTGATTTACTAATATATAGAAAAAATAAAAAGAAGAACCTTTTTCTGATAATATTTCAATATTGATAACTGTCAATGCTGGGGGAAAAACCACAGAAAGGCCCCAAGTCACCCTCAAGACTATTAACAATTTTCAACGTTTTAGTTAAATCAGAGTATCTTCATTTACTTTTTCAGTGTAGGCATTGAGGATGTGCTGAAGTCTTTAAACTTACTTTTCCTGCACTTCTCACATAATCACAGGCTGCAGGAGGGCGGAAAGCACCACGTATAACGAGACATACTGGTGAGCTGCGGAGTTTGGCAAGCACAGCGATCTCCAAAGAGACTCAAGGTGTTTATAGACATTTCAGCCACGACAGATCTGAAGGACCAGGCTTTAAATTCTCAGCATCTGCAGCTGTTTCTGTGCAGGTAGAGAAGGAAGGGTAGCGGTTATGCAGGGGCAGGGCTGGAAAGAATTGCCTGGACTCTCAGAGCAGTCCCTGAACACGGCAGTCACCTCCATCGGTTAGTCCCCTGGAAGGGACGAGCCCCTGCTTGGCAGCAAACCTCCTCCTTATAGTGTCCTCTTACAAACACATTGACTTTCCATTGTGTCCTGTGACATCCAGCCCTGGAAGGGGAGGGAGAAAGGAAAATGCGGTTTGGTTGCCAGTCCCGTCACCACCGACACACGCACACGGCAGTGACCGAGGTTCATCCGAGATGGTCCAGTTCACCATTCAATTTATTTTGGGGAATGTATTCTTCGTTTGTCATCTGTGACTGTTTCCTGCCGGGGTGCAGCAGCTCTCCAGCTTGGCATTCAGTCAAGCTTCAGCTCGTTTGCCTCTGGCAAACTTTCCGTGGTGCAGCTGGAAAGGGGGTCCACAACTGCCCTTGGCACAGTCTGAGATAGCTCCACGCTGTGGGTGTTTAACAGGGGCGTCCCATCCGTGCTCACTACTTACTGCAGCAGCAGCTGCGGGCAGCTGCGCTCCTCCAAAACCTGGGTGAAAAGAAGGTCTTGCCCTTTGGTACTGGCCCTTCTGCAACTCTCCTGGTCCCCAGTGTGAGGCTGTGCATCCACAGAGCAGGCTGGGCCAGGGGAGCGAGGGAGGCCAAGGTCGGGCAAGCAGAGGGAGATGGATGCAGCGTGTCCAGGAAGCACATTCCCGGGACATGACGGCACATCCCAGGGTCTCGGGGGCTGCACTTGTGCTGGGAAGGAAGGACTGGGCTTGCTTTCAGGCTCCCCTTCTCTCTCGGGAGCAGGACTCCAAACACATTTTCTAAAGCCACTTCTGAGTTTCTCCCAAATTCCCTCCTCAATTCTTCCACGGTGATTCTGAAGGAAAAATAATCCGTCAGCAAGGGTTAGCTGGCAAACCGCTGAGACCTCATGCACGGCCAGGGTGCCTGATGCCTCACTCCTTCCTTGTGTGTGTGCCGTCGTCTCCCCATGTTGGGGGAAAACCTCTATGGATGGGGGACATTCTGTCCCACAGCAGCTAACACGGGGTCCCCAGTGAGCCACGGCGTTCCCAGACACTGGGCTAACACATCAGATAAAACTCCAGTGACACGCCAGCTGCAGCCTCGCCGCGGTCCCAGCCCACGCAAGGTGGAGAGGAGATGATGTGGATCAGCCAGACACCCACTGGGCTGTGTCATGGTCACTACTGCAGGTACAGCAGGACCTGGATATCCAGCCTCGGTTTAGCTGGATATATTTTGCCTGAAGTTGTGCCCACTTTTGCCTGAAAAGGTGCTTTAAGGGAAGGAATTGAGTTCACCCACACAACGCTCAGGTGAATTTGAATTCACCTTCCGTGCTTTTCTTGTACTAGAAATCTGCTTTCACTGTGCACAATTACGCTGTCTGAAACTAAGGAACCCTGCCGTTTGCTCTTCTCCGCTGAGCTGTACGGGGCAGCACAACCAAACTCTGGAAAGTGATGAAGACGAGAGTAAGTATTTTTAAGTCACAGAGACATCTGCATATATATTAAAAGCAAATGACAAACGTTGGAGGGAGCCAAGGCAGACCATGATCAAGCCAGAAGTGAGATTTGGAAATATACCTTCCAAATGGACGCAGGCTCTCCTGTGATGATGGACTTGCAAGCTTGCAGCTTGCTCTGAGCCTGGAATTTGCTCCGAGGGAGCTGTGGTTGAATTTCTTTTTGTCACCGTTGTTTTGTAATGCCATAATAAGTGTTGGTGAATTTGCAGATCATAAAAGCATGGACCACGGGTAGGTGCTTTCATCCAAGGACTAGTACAAACATTTTTGGTGTCAGTTCATTCCAGAGGATTTTCAGTGTTATAAATTAAAAACAAAAAAAAAAAAAAACCCCAAACCCCCAAAAAAACTTAAAGAAAGGAAAAAAGCTGAACAAGCAACAGCTGTTTGGAACCAGGCCCTAAACCCAAAGTATATAAATGTTGTTCAGACAAATGCTTAGAGACAGTGACAAGAAAATGCTCAGCACAGGAACTGCAGGGTGAATTCTAGCTGCTCTGCTCACAGGGCACTGATTTTTATCCAGCCACAAGAAATTAGCTGTCCTCAGTGATGAGAGAGGCTGCGGTGACCCAGCCGCTGCCACATCTACCCGGCGGGCTGGACCGGTCGGAGCCCCCAGTGACGGTGGGTGGCAGGGATGTGACCCAGCCTTGCCCAGCGGATTAGGAAATGTTTAAAGCAGCTGAGTGAGGAAGCTGTCCATGGAAATGTTAACCCTGGGGATAACGACCCGGAGATGGTAAGAGAAGAAGTATCAAAAGAAACCAGCGACGCTGGACAGCCGTTGATCGCCTCCCGCGAGGGGACCGTCGACAGGCACGTTCTCCAGGTTGAATTATATTAGTTTGTTCGGAGAAGTATTTGCCCTTTGGACAGCTCTGTTTGTGTTTTGAGCTTCAGAAACATAAATTACAGTCATTTAAACCCCAGGCTTACATTTCACTTCAATGACGTAAACGAGTTCCCAACTTTCAAAGGCCAGCTGTCCCTTACAGCAAGAGGTAGCAATTATATAAAATTCTTTTATTGCACGGAGGTATTTTCAGTCCTTTAAGTTTATGTGCCCCAGGTGAAGCAATATAAACAAACTCTAGCTGTCACAATTGTGTTAATAATGGAAACTGCATTGGGGAAGTTTTAGGGATAAAACCTATAACTTTATACTGCCAAGGTGTCAAACCTTTCCAAAGGAAAACAGAAATGCAGCTGTGTAAGGCGCCGAGAAAGGTTTCTGAAAAGCCAACATTCACAGACTCTTCGGGTATATAAAGGCGGCTGCTTCCAAGCCACAGCCATTAATAAGAATTGCTGGGAAAAATAAGGTTTAAAATACATTTAAATGGCTCTGGCGTTTGGGTAAACTTCAGATACACAGAGTTAAATCCGCCCCTAATCCAGCCTCGCTGAAATCCATATTTTACAGCTGTGCATCTACAGCAATGAAAAGCCGAGGCGGTGTGAGCGTGAGCACGCCAGACAGTCCAGCCTGGCTCCTGGCTCGGCGAATCGCGCCATCAGCCCCAGTGCTGGAGTTTTCCATTGTGGATTTCTAATCCCTTGGTTTAAACTTCAAAAACAGACCAGGCAAAGCAACTGGTTGCAACGGAGCAGGTAGCTGGGTTTGGGATTTTTTCCCCCAGCCTCAAAAGGTGAATAGAGAAATGCCACCACCTTAAAAGAACCATTTAAAGGTTCAAAGCCAACAAAAGTAACATCAGAATGTACCAGTGTGCCTATGGACAGCTCTGAATTTCTGCCCTGTCCTCCCCGAGAGCAGAGCATGGTGCAGCAGCCAGTGTTCCAGCTGTGCAAACACCTGGAGCTGAGCTTGTTCTGCTTGCCAGCTTTTTGTCCGGCTCTGTACAACAGTGACATACTGAGCTGCACAGAAGACAAGAATTCTGCTCCACAGCGAGTTTTAGAACCAGTTTTTGTTCTGCATTCAGAAATACTACTTTGCTTCCACCCTTTTTCAGGCAGAATGTGGGAAAATTTGACCTCCTCAGTCAACAGCAATGACGTAACCAGCGCGCTGGGGAGCTGCAGCCAACCTGCCTGCTCCCGGGAGCCACGCGTCACAGCGCGCACACAGCCGAGCCAGCCACACGGGACACTTGCTGTGGCAAACTGGGGGACGGAGATGGTCCGGGAATGGTTCAGAGTCAGGAACTCACCATAGTTCCTCCACTCTGCTGGGGGATGGAGCAGAGCTTGCAAGCCCGGGTCCCAAAGGAGAGGTGTGAAACTTCCTGGGGAAAGCGCTGTTGAAACCAACAGCCTTCAGTGCTACGGTGGTAGTTGAAGTGTGTTCATGGAAGGCCGAGGAAAAGCAAAAAAAAAAAAAAAAAAAAAAAAAAAACACCAAGCATTTAGTTGTCTGGTTTGATTTGGGGACAGAAGATCCAAATGCATTCACACCCAGAGTTCACGCTGAGCTGGGTGTCCAAGCTCTTCTCTCCTGCTGCACTGTCAGCTGTCACCTGGAGAAACGGCTGGGGTTTAACACAACTTTTTCTGACCTCCTGTCATGAGCAAGTCAGGGCAGTTACTATAAGGCAGGTTTCCAGCGAGGCACGGCAGAGGTTTGGAGGCAGAGAAGGGAAGGTTTGGATGCAGTTCACGTCTCTTGCTCGGTGAACTGACAAGGGGAAGAATTGAACTTCAAAGGCTTCCGTTGCACAGCCGATGACATTTAGGAAGAAAAGGAAAATTGTTGCTTTTTTTACGAGATTTACCAATGCCATCCATGGCCATGGGTATAATTTTCCATTAAGGAGAAAGAATTTCAGAAGTAACATAAGGACCATGCAGTAAAGAAGTTACCATAGCAACCAGCCTCCTAAAACCCCCTATATATATGGACACAGAAATCAAATGCATGTCATAATTACGGCCACATGTCTAAAGTCATTTCTAAGTCACATCTTCCTAGCATCTTTTTTGTCTGTTAAAAGTCTAATTCATGCTTCAAATACCAGCTCACCGTGCTGCCTCTCAAACCTGCACATATTTTGCAACTGAAATTCAAAAGCATCATGACTGACAGTCACTGACAACGAGCGAAATCTAATTTAGCTAATTCAAAATACGTGCTATAAGCATAAAAGAATGGTTGTGGGACCAGAATGAATTAAGCTCTGGGAATACAGCTGAGATGACATTTTTGTTCAGAAAATGTTAGCTGTTAAAAATAAACAGAGGAAGGGGGGTGAATGTCAGGAAAGTATTTCAAAAGCAGGGTGTTTTAGCAGGGCAGGAGGAAGTTTGGGGGGTTACATCTGGACTGGATCACCCCGTGCCTTGTCTGTGGGGAGGAGGATTCGGTAGTTTACACCCAGTGTGACATGCTGAGACTTACAGCTCCTGCTTGGGGGGCAAATGAGAGAGTCCCAGAGCTTGGAGGTTATGGGATGGTTTTCCACCTTGCTGCGTTGCTTGGTGACCACCACTGGCAGCCCTGGTGCCAAGCCCCTGGCTCCCAGCCTTGCAGGGGTCGTCATCCCCAAGGCATGGGGTAGGGCAAGGCACTGTCCACAGGGATGAAAACAACTGGTAGCAACATTTTTTTCTAGCTCACTTTAAGTCATAAATGGCAAACCAGATGTCTTTTAGGAAACTTGGCCCCATATTTGCATGCCATGGCAAGGCCACCCTTGTCACTCAGAGGGGGATTGCGGTTCCGCCCTCGTCCCTTGGAGAATGTGGGTGATACAAAGCTTGGTGACTGTGTCTTTGAAATATCCCTTCTTTTGTCTTTATGGGCATATAATAATCTTCCTGGATTGGCTGGACACATAATACTTTTTCTTAATACTTTGCTCATAAAAAAATTCACTTAACACAGGGAACTCCGCATGCTTTTAGGACTCTAACTGAGGGATCCCGATTCTGACTAGGGCAGAGACACAGCAGCGGTTTAACATCTGGCAACAACAACGAAGAGTCAGCAACACGAAGGGGGCAATGAGCAGTGTCTTAGGGATGGGTATTTGATTTCTTGCACTGCAACACTTAATCTTGTGTGAAACACAGCACCCTGGGCTCCTTAGCTTGGCACCTGTAAGTGCCAAGTAAAAATAAAAGTGTGTGTATCGCTGCATGCCCTATTTTATTGCAAGAGAGAAAATCTAGAGGCATAAAGATGCAGGAGCGGCACAGATCCCTCTGACACAGAGCATATGGACTGAAAGAGGAGGGACCTTCTGCTTCTCAGTGCACAAAGCGGCGATGGGTTTTTATATACTCGGTCACCTAACGATGAGCTCCACGATCGGCACGCAGCCTGCCAAATGTCAGGTTTGAACACTTGGGCTCTTGTCTGTTCTGCATATCCCAGTTTCTCCTGCTGAAGGGGAACTTTGCCAAGGCTGATGCTGTGATCTGCGGGTTGTACGCCGAGGAGGCAGCGTGCAAAACCTGCTGCCTCCTTGCGACCTGCTGGGCAGAGTCTGTCCATTCGCGAAGCTCAAAGGCCTGAGGGTCCAGACTTGCTGGCAGTAGCAGGCTTCCTGGAGCTCATGGTGTGCTCACGTCTCTACCCAAGTCAGTGCAACAACTTATGTCGTCTCTTCTGGCCGCTGTTCAGTAAAGCATCTCTAGGAAAGGACTTACACTCCTTTGAAATGAGACTTGAACGCATGCTCAGGTGCCTCCTTGAGCAAAGATGTCTCTGCACATGGTGATGGTGAGAAAGGCACAGTTCACCTGGCAAAGAATAGCCACATTTGCGACAAGCTGGCATCTTGTCCTCCTCAGGCCAGCAACATGGTGCCCCAGATCCACAGATTTACCCCCTTGGGCTTGAAGAGAGGCCGTTCATGGGATAAATTCCTGTGACCTTTCCAAAGCTCTCCCCAGGCTAGAGATGCCAGGCTTGAAAAAAGTCATTTGCCAAATGGTTTCTTAATGTTTGTGTCTTCGGGTGGAATTTGTCATGCTTTTAATTTATTGCAGAGGTGGAAACAGGGAAGGCTTTATGGTTTTTAAATGTTCTAACATTTAGTTCAGTGTTTCAGTGTTTATTACAATTACATTTGTGGCAGAGGAAATTTCTCAAGACCAAGAGCTAATGTCGCTTTCAACCACTACAGATTTTTCAGTTAGTGTCAGAGAATGCCAAAACCCCTTTTGCTGCATCAGAAGTGAAGAAAAGCCCTGGCACATGAGCGTGCAACATTGCCAGTCCTGTTAGAAGTGAACTGTGCTCAAGCACACCTTCCTTTTACTATCCGTTTCCCTTTACTGGGTCATGACTTTCCTCTGTGAATTTTCTCTTGAGCTGGATTCTCTCAGCAGGATTCTTGGTTAGCATTTTTCAAAAGCCACTTAGTTATTTTCAGGCTGGCATGTGAGAAGAAATCTGTCCTTTTCACACTGTTCTGAGCAGAAATGCTGAATGTGCAGCTCTTGCAACAGCCATTTTCCTTTCCCGCAACCGCATCTATAAGTGCCAGGTTCCTCCTTGGTGCAAATCAGTGTGGTTCCACTGGTAGGACCAGCGATGTGCAACCTGGTGCCATCAGATGGTCTGGATCGCATTTGAAGACTCTATGTTCTTCCATGTGACATCTGAACCTCAAATAAAATGTTTAATACAGTCACTTCACTCATCATCCCTGGATTTCCTACTTTGGCGTCATTAATAACTTACGTCCACTTCTGGCATTACATGATACTGATTATGGTCGCAGAAGTCACGCCATCCAATGAGTTAGATCACGTTCTGACTCTCCTTTGACCTCTACGTCAGCATGAGGGTGGCAAACAAAAGTGACTGTTAGGAGGTGTTCTTTGACCATTGCGTTTCAAGTATCACAGAATCACAGACTACCAGGTTGGAAGGGACCTCGAGGATCATCTGGTCCAACCTTTCTTGGGAAAAGCCTGGTCTAGACAAGCTGGCCCACCACCCTGCCCAGCTGAATCTTAAACGGGTCCAGTGCTGGGGAAGAGGAGAAAATTTTCCATGAATTTCAGATCTCAAAGAACAAGTTGAAATGTGAGTACCAACAGAGGAAAGGTGCTTCTTTGTGTCCTGAAGTTTTGCTTCTTTAATGCTTCCCCAGTGACCACCTGTGACTTAATCCTTATGTTTTTCATCTCCAGAACATCTTCCTGATGCCTGAAATGTGTGGCCAGCCTTGCGGTTGCCTTCTGTCGAGGCAGACGGAGCTCACACCTTGGCTGAGCGCAGGCAGCCCCCCGTGCCTGCTGGAGGCGGGGCTCTGCTGACCCCCGGCAGATGTGCGCGGGGCTTTGATCTGGCCGATGCCGGGTTGCCGGCAGCCCTGCTCGCCCCTTTCATCTGCGGAGCCGAGGCTCTGGGGAACGCGGATGTCAGACCTGGCCGCACAACAGACGCTGCTCAGCAGAGGGAACGGAAACCTGCGAGTAAACAGCTTCTTCTTGCTGCTCTGTGATCACCTAGAATATTTTGATCTCTAATATTCTAAGATGTGACTACATTAAATAAAATTAATACACGTGGTGTTCTCAGAGAAGCATGATGCAGGTCTCACATCTTGATTGAATTAGGTAGGGCTCGGTGTCTATACATGGTGCATTAATTCATAAGCAGCCAGTTGGGAGGGAGCCTCCTGGACTCGGATGTGAACTTGATTTGATCCTCTTTCGTGGTGCAGAGCCGTTTGCTGCAGTACGAGTCCAGACAGTCTGGACTTGCTGGTTTTTTTTCCCAAGCATGTGGATTGGGATGGATTACTGGTTTTTGGTGAAAACACCAGAAGTCTTGAGTCCCATCATTTAGGTAAATAAAATAGGGACTAACAGGGGAATAAAATTAGCAGAACTCTAAAGGCTGAACAGCCAGAGGATGCGGAAAATCAGGATGGGGAAAATCTATCTCATCCTGGCAGTAAGACAAACAGATTAATGTGGAAGCGTAACAAAGGCTACAGTGGGCCAGAGTGAAGGTTTAACTACCCCGGGGGCCTGTGGTCAGCTCTAGCCACCACTACACATCGAAGGACCACAGAGACCAGAGCGCAGAAACAGATGCTCCCCTGGTTTATGTTCCCAGGTCACAGGTGGTGGTGGGAGGTTTAATTATTTTATTTTAAAACTCCACATCCATTGCTCTGTTGAGTTTCTCTGCTTCCTAAAAGCATCTTTGGTCACTTCATGCACCACTGTGTTCAAAAGGGAGACTCACAGGTAGGACAACCAGCCTGACCTGGTAACAAAGCCCAGCACAGCGCATCCAGACCGTGTTCCCTGGGGCTGGTAGCAAAGGGAGGGAGCTATGGGACTTGGGGACGGCAGCATTAGTCACCTCCATACCAAGGCCCTTGGAGCTGTTGGCTGTTTGTGAAATGTTGCGATGAGTGTTTGGTTTCTACTGGTGACATAAATCAATCTCACTGCCTTGGCGTGACTTTTCCAGAACAAAGAATTCCCAGAAAAGGGGAACCCTGCTGCTGGGTTGTATAATACAAATGTATGATCCTGTGGGCCACATGGTATTTCCAACACTGGATTTTTTTTTTTTCCTCCAGGATGCAACCAGGATGCTAATGAAAACAACACATGGAAGACCTCAGGATAAGCCCCAGTGTCTGCTGAAGAGTACATAGCTCTGATCCGGGTCCTAAAGCAAACACAGATGCATCTTATACAATTATCAAAGAAAAACAACATGTGACTTGAGGAGGAAGGTCTCTATGTGCCTGCAGACTAATGGCTGGCTGCTCTAGGCTGCAGGATTAACTTTCAGAGTTCACATATGTAGAAGCATCATCAAGCAAGAGGAACAGGAGCTGAATGTACGAATGGCCAAAAGGGCGTGTTGAGCGTTTCTCCTGCTGAGGACAGAGAGGAGCTGCTGTTTCCTCTTGCTGGGAAGAGCTCCTACATCCCCACTTTGCTGGCTGGTGAAGCAGAGCAAAGTGCCTCAACATTCTCCAAGCCAACCCCAGAGCCCTCCTGTATCTCAGTGCACTGCAAAAACTCCCAGCAAAAAAGTGAATTGTGAGCACCACAACCAGACTGAGAAAAAAATCTGGTTCCTCAAACCAGAGCCCTCTTGCCTAGAGGGAACTAAGGAGCAGCCCATTTCTCCTGCCGTGAGTGCTGAGGGCCTCCACAAACACTATCGAAATATTTTGTCAGACTTTAAAGTGCAATTTCTGCAGGGAAAAATTCCTTCTTCCAGGTTAGATCATTACAACTGACAAACATTTTTCTCAGCTATGAAGCTGAATATTTCATGTAGCTTTTTGATGGGCGAATGTTGTGCTGATCTCAGGTGATGCAAGTATCCAGAATCATGTCCAGGCAGACAGATGAGGAAATAACGTGATTTTGGGGGGGCACAATTCACTCAGTGGAGATACCGGTGACTGAGGACAAGAATACTGCAAGAAGAAAGATAAAGCAAGTCCTCAACGTAGCAGAAACCTTCCAGCCCAGCTTCACGCTATTCAGTGTGCAGGGTGGCACCTAGCCCTGCGTGCTCTGGCAGCATTCTCCCCTGTTACTAATATGGGTTTAATTATATCTGTTGGTTTTAATTCCAGTAATTTTTCAGAGGGAAGCACTAAGGAACTCTAAGTGTATAGGAAATTATTTGGTTGGGAGGATGGGGTTTTTTTCTTCTTTTTCTTTATTTCTGCCTCAAAATATCTCTGGCAACATATAAAGTACTTTTCCATTGACATTGGCCATTCAGAACGTTGTTACGAAATTCCAGTTTGCCTTGTGATATTTGCCAGTTTGCTCCATGGAAAACTATATTTTGGGGCAGGCTGTAGAAATACCCAAGAATTCAAAACGTCGATTTCAACATCCCCCAGCTAGAATAATTTTGGAGTGACAACAGATCTGTTCTCCAGCCTCCACAGTGAGCTGTGGTGCCATCCTAGAGCCAGCATCTCTCTACCTTCCGCCTTGCACCATCAAACACTGGAGCTGAAAGGCAGCCCAGGTGCAATCCTGCGCTCCTGTGCCTCAGGTCCGATGCATGTCGAGACACAGGATAAGACGCTGGCCCAGGAGCCAAACTCAGATTGCCACAAAGCCCATCAGACACAGACTGTCCTAAACTGCACGGGAAATTGTTTAACAGAGTCAACCTTTAGAAGAAAATGTCGTTGCTGGATCTTCTTTAGTGTAATACAGTTTATTTTATTTTTCCTTTGACCTTCTGGCAACTCCTGCTGTTCTGAGTTAATGCGCAGAACAGAGAAGAGTCTCGTAAATTTGGATTTCTCTGAGTCTATCATCAACATTTTCCTATTTCTGCCGCAACAAATGGTATTGTAAGGAGGTTGCTGACTGGAGCAGTGTCAAAGGTAGAATATTCCCAGATGTCCAGCATTTGGTCCATCCAAGCGCTTCTGGGGATTGCAGCTCGTACCCTTCCAATGTGCCGTGTGTAGGGTTAGACCCCCGGTGCCTAATTTACCCGATTGCCCGGAGCCCGGACTCACTCCGGTGGTGGCTCAATGGGAAACAATTACCTTCACTTATCACAGAAGAAACAACTTTAAAGCGCCGCCCGTCATTTATCCAAATACCTTGTTCCTGGCATTTTTTCAGGCATCCTCCCTTGCCAAATAAAACCTTTCTCCTCGAAGGCTGAGGCCGGTGATGAACCTGGGTGTCTGCGTTTAACTGGATTACGGCTGTCACAAGGGATGTATGCTAGTAAAACCATTTCAGCCTCCTTTTCTGTCTGTACACCCGTACTGACACAGGGGATGAAATACCAAAGTACTCAGGCAGCTAAAGGTGGGGTTTGGGGTGGAGAGTCGAGGCTTCAACTCGACTTCGGTGACTTAGACATATTAGTCAAACAAACACAAAAAGCTTTCTTGTTGTTAAGGAAACAATCAGAAATTCTTCAATGTTTGGGTTTTTGGGTTGGGTTTTTTTTTTTTTTGCATGCCAAGAAGTTATAGCTGCACAAAATAAACCTTTCTCAAAGTTTGTTTAGGATTAAAATTAACTTATTCTTCCTAGCAGGTTCCTGTAGCAAACCTGACTCCAGTTCAGTCCCTCAGCGTCAGAGGTTATTAGTGACTGGGGAGTGCGAAGGGGACGAATTCTCCAATTAAGCTGGAGATAGCAGGTAGCAGCCTGTCAAATGGAGTCTGTCCAACAGACTGCTCCCAGCAAAGACTTCACATTGTGGGATCTTTTTTATTGGAGAAATCATGGAATTCCTCTCATCACAAGATTACTTTCTGAGAGCCTGGTCCAAAGTAAATAGAAAAGTGCCATGGGCTGGCCTCCCTGGCCGTGCTCTTTGCTGGTTATCGATAAGATTTCCAAACTTTGACTTTCAGGCTGAGCATTTTCTGTGTCATGTCTCTGAGCCTTGGTGACGTTTTTAGTTTCATCTGAAATGGTTCAGCTACCTTTAGGAGAAGAGATCTGCTGTTGTCCAGTACCCAAAAGAAAATAAAAACACAAGTGATTTTACTACGAATCCCCAAGACACCAACCTTTGGAGACATACCTGAGATGGGATGAAAAAGACATCCAGGGATCAGGAGACGATGCCATAAAAATTAATGTTTCTTGGGAACAAGTCTGGAAAAAAAACCCACAAGGTTGAGCATTGAGTTTAGTGTGTTGGGATTTACCAGGGGACAGTCCTGGCCACTTGAGACAGTTCTTGGTACAGATATGCCAAGGCAGGACAAGGGCTCTGAGGGCTTAGACAGGAGACGCAGGTGTGCGTCATCCTCTGTGTCACCGGCACAACCAGAAAGTGACAAAAAGCAGATTTTTCAAAGCTTCCAGAAGAGCCATTTGTTCCTCTGCTGTCTAAATTTATGACAGTCGACCACCCAAATCGCTGGGACTTGCTAATGCCCCACAGAGGATGCACCTTCTGACCAGACTCTGAATACCTGAAATGACTAAATATCAAGAGCAGGAAAGTAGGTCGCGGAAAGACGTGTCAGCCTCATTAAAAACCCTTCCTGTGCCTCTTCTACTCATGAGCTTTAGCACCATATAGCTTTTTTTTTTCCTTAAAAAGAAATTTGTTCCCATATTTACGTTCCTCTCCTCCTGTGACTCATACTCAGATGATTTTTGAGGACCTTTCATTCTCTCTCTGCCTCACGTGTTAATCCAAATCTCCTTTCTTAATTAAAGTTTTATTCCACAAGAGTCTTTAACCACTGTTTCCAAGTGGCAAAGTCAAATCCAGCTCCTCTTGATAAGGAAAACTCATTTCTGATTGATTGGCAAGTTTAATTAAATACCAATATTTTCTTTTAACGGCTACATTATTACCAAGACAGCAGCTTCAAGGATTATTAGGGGTGCACAGGTGAATGTTACCTAAAGACTGAGTTGCACAACTATTCTGTTTTCTGAGAAGGGGCTGTATCTGCTTGCTGTTACATGAAGGAGCAGGGTATGGGCAGGCTTCAAGCTCTGATCACACTTTATTAAGGCCACTGACCTTCCCATGCTTAACCATGGTCCTGAGCATCCCTGTAGACACATATATGTTCTCTCTGTTAGGACACTGAATGCTTCGTGCTTGCTGGGGCTTGAGGTGTTTTTAATTTGCTGAGATACACGATGTAAGCAGCCAAGGCGTGCCGAGCCTGCTCCAGATATATCTCTGTTTACACTGAAAATTGCCATTAATAACCGAAAGATGGCAGGATGGAAACTACGTTATGAAAAACATCCCGACCACATTCCTGGGGCTTCTCCATATTACAACACTCTGGGGTGTTGCAACACAGTGTTCGTCTCTGGAGAAAGTGGAAAAACCTGGTGATGGGTCTGTTGCACCACTGTATGTGCCAATAGCCATTATCTTTCCAAAGGCATCGAATGTCTAGAGAAAACAGGGTGGCCGTCGCAGACCGGGCATGCTCCAATTAGTTCAAACTTCATTCGCAATGAATCACTGCTTGTTTCAGCTGCAGTGTGGAAACAGGCATGGGAGTAATCATGTACATACGTGCAGGCTCACTTATTCTTTACACTGATTTTAATAAATTGTTGGTAAATAGTAGGCAATTACAAGTCTTTTTTTTTTTCCCCCAGGTAGTTAGACTTTATTTTGTTAGATTATTACTACAGAAAACCACCTCTAACCATAGTAAAAGAGGCTAATAGGTCTTTCCTCCAACACACAACTAAGCCCTTCCTCTCTTGCCCTCATGTTGTTTGTGGGGTATGAGTCAGATATTGGTTTTGTATGAAAAATAGAAGAGAGCGGAATCACATGACAGGTATCACGGTGATGATCTTGGTGACAGGATAAAGCCCCAAGAGCCAAGTCAGGTAAACGTCCCCAACAAGACCTTCCACTGTCTTCCATGAACCATATAATGGCCTCAGATGGGAAAGGTCCAAAATAACTCTGTCAAAGAGCAATTACATCCCAAAGCTCCCTGTCTTGACAAAGATATTGTCATGATGCCAAACTATTCATCATCCCCTCTTAAGATGTCAAAGCTGGAAATTCTCTTTAATTTGTTTATGTATCTGAGGAAACTGTTTATGGTTTCCTGTCTATAAAGAAACACTTTTTAGTAAGTATTAACTGGAGTATGGTTTTCATACGGTCTTTACTGTGACTTTGGTGATATACATTGGGGGGATCCTGATCCCCGATCCAAGGGACGGAGGGCCCTTGCCACCTTTCCTAGGCTTGTTCCTGACCAGCCAATTAAAACATCAAGCCCCAGGCTCACTGAAGCAGGAACTGCGTGGTGAGGGTCACGTCACTTATCACTAAAAGCAAAAGCCCTTGGCTCTCTGCAGGGTTCATCCCAACACGGGCTGGCAGAGAAGGGCGCTGTTGTGTCCAGAGCTATCGGTCAGAGAGCCTTCCCCTCACACATACCTTTGGGATCCACTTCAGTTTTAACGCACGTATTTGAAGGGTATCTTAACCCCAGATTTTCAGTTATGGTTCTCACCGGGCATCTTCACCAAATTTACATCCACATAACGTTAGTGTATGACTGGGATTCGTTCCACCTATTCTTGCTTTTCATACATAAACTTGAACTCAGTGCTGGCAAACAATTTGGCTACTCAAATATTGCAAAACAAAGTGGTCTCCTCCCCGCTTCTGAAATCCTAAGATTGCCACAGCCTCTGGGTTATTTCTCCACAGTAAAGCCAGAGTTCAGTCCACACTACGCCAAGCAAACAACACAGGCCAAAAGTGTTCGTGATAGTATTTTTATAAAGTGAGAAACCAAACCACTGACCATCAATAGTTTCCATGAAACAATCTTGACACCATGAGATAGGTTTCCAAAGCAGCATAAGGGATTTCAGCTCTAACACTCCCATTAAATTTAACAAAAGCCATGAGACCGACTCTCCAGATACATCACAGACTTTAAGATGATCCAGAGGCTCAAAATTCAGCTTTCAATTTAGGTGGTTTATTTTATGGCATATTCCCCCATCGCGTCACTGCATTGACGTGCTGTTGGTTCTCAGTTTCACATGCACTCTGGGCTGAGCTGTTAAGTAATTTAGAGCATGAGCATATAAGACATGCAAATAGGGGTGATCTTCGTACAACCAAGCCACTCTTACTTTTTTCACCAGATTTGGTTACTCCTTCTCCAATATTTAAAATTCCCTTTAACTGCTGAGAAGGGACAGGCTTCAGCATCTCAGGATCCTTCTTCTCACCCAGCTTTCCCTGTCCCATCCTAGATGCAATGCTCAGCACTGGTTCCTCAGCTGGCACCCAAGGGAGGGTCCCATAAATGCCTGTTGGTTCATGGGTAACTGCATCCCACTCCCTGCAGGAGCTAACCCCACCCTGCAACCTCCAGGCAAAGGCATGTGCACCATTTGGATGGGAAGGGAGGTTATCCCCACCGAGCCGGAGCAGACCCTGAGCTCTTGCTCAATACTCTGAACGCTGAGCATGTGAGAACGGTATCTGATCCGCTAATTAGAGAAAACTGTTTCCTTTCCAACATCCTGTTATTTTACCCACGTGGTGATTTACTGATGTTAAAAATTGGGTTTGGCAGGTGAAGTCTTCCCTGCTGCTGGTAACTGCCAGAAAAGCAGGTGTCTTGTTTCTGCTTTTAAGAGGTTTTTTGGTTTTCTTTGCCTGGATACTTGTTTTCCTTTTGAATACGCCTCCCCTTCCCTTCCTTCATGGCTTTATTCTTTGCAATTCATATAATTTTTTTTCCCCCCTAATCTCTGATTTTGGAACATTTCCATATTTGACTGTCGCTGGTATTTAAACAACTTCCTAATCTCTAGGATTTTCTTTCGTCTGTAAATCACCTTTAAAAACCCAGCAATCCCTTATTATTTCCTCTTTCATTTTCATTGTTTCATCTATAACAAGCAACATTAAATCCAGAGAGCATTTAAGACCAATTTCAATTTCTGCATGAAAAAAAAACCCAACATTTTTTCAAGCCTGAAGTAGGATTTTTCCCAGAGGGAATATTTGTTCTCTCTAGTAACAAGGTGACACGGTGCCAGTTCAGTCTAATTTCATCTGGGGCCGGGAAAAATTCATTTAAATGGCTGCAAGATTCATTCAGCATTTCTTTCAGAGTGTCCTAAATAAACTAGGAGCTGCGTGATGTCCGCTCGCTTGTTGCCTTCCTCCCAGGGAAATGGGAGGATTGTACTTATTTTCACAGGTAGCAACAAAAGAGACCATCTGCTTGGCTATTTTATCATCAGCTTATTTATCTGCATGGGAGCGCTGCGGGAGGCTTCAAACATGCTCCCCCTGAAGCCGGTGGCTGGAGGGGAGCCGCGATGTCCGTGAGCTCTTTGGGACAAGGACCAGCGTCCACCCCTGCGTGTTCCACCCCATGAGCCATCCCTTCGGCTGCGCTCGGAGCTGACAGCATTTGCACGCATCGTTATTCACAATAGACCCAAAAGGGCAACAGGTGGGGCGAGAAATCAGCAACGTGGGCATGGCAAGGGGGAGAGGAGGGGGCAAAGGGCTTTCTCAGCAATTAGCTGCCTGCAGCCTTCATAGGTGGAAGGAGCCCGGCAGTGTCAATAATTGCAGCAATCAAAGAAAACCACAATTTGCCACTTGCCTAGATGACATTTTTCTCCGCATACATCTGAGCAGAGGTGGATTTTCCGCTTGCATTTGAAGATGACAATTTCAGAGATTTTGCAAGAGGATTAGTTACACATTTCAGCTTTCAGGGCTGGAAAAGGAACTCACGTGGGCAAGAGAAATTCGGAGCTTTTTGTGAGACTTCGAAGAATGCTGTGAAGAGCTGGACATGAGTCAGAGCAAAACCAGACCCTATGTATATCGGACTGTTGGTCTCTTTAAAAGAGCAATCGGGCTTTGAAGTACAATAGGAAAATAGAGATTTTTATCTCAATGAAGTACGAAGATAATTGCACTCAGGCGCTTTAATCAGCATGCTTCAGATTTAAGCAGATGGATACAGAGGGCAAATCTGTGAAGGATGAATTATTTATTTTGGGCACAGTAAAACTTTGTCTCTTAAAGGTCATCAAACTTTCAACAGAATTGACAAAGTCTGCTGCATATGTGGATGAGATTAATCTTCTCATTAGTGAGAGGCAACATTTGCTTTTGAACTTGATATGCCTGGTAGGGGAACAAAAAAAAAAAAAGAAAAACCCAGAACAAAATCATTTGTGGAAAAGTACAGCTGAAGAGCATCTGTTTGTCTTACATCAGTGGTTCTGCCCCATTGCTTACAAAAAAAATTAAACTGGAAACCTTAGAGCAGAATAATACGTTCTGTCCAGCAGGCGCAAATATTCGACATACCTATCATTTTTAATAGGATTATAAACTTAAACGCCCCCCAATCAAGCAGCATTTATCAATTAGTTTGAGGCCTCTTTAGTGGCTGGCTAAAGGACTTTGGTGTCAAAGGCAATGGAAGAGTCATTTACACCCTGCACCAGAAATCAGCGGTGAACGAAGAAGAAAGAAATGTCATCGTTCCTAACTGACTTCAGTGAGACTGCTGGCATGGGTAAGCTTAAACACATGCAGGAATGGCTTTAAACCGTTTATGGTGCTTTGCATTTAATCAAACATGGGTCAAAACTGGGCCCCCAGCTTGAATTTATCCATCTGGATCCTGATCAGTGGAGCCAAACTTTCATTTCTGAGGTTACGTTGCGTTTCAGATGACCGGGGACGGTTGTCCGCAGAGGCACCGCGGTTACGCTGGCAGCCCCCACAGCTGGGATTTCCAGGGGGATATCGCACGGGGGAGCTCGATGCGTGCCCGTGTGCCAAAGGGGTTTATAGGCAAAGGTACCTCAGACTCTTCCCTGTCAGCACACGGAATCGGTGGAAATAAAGAGAGAAACTGCATTACTAATGGAGTTAAACAGAGGGATGAGGCACATGCATGATTAAAATACCGAGTCGTTCACTGAAAGAGGTCTCCAATGGCTACTCTATAACATGGGACCACAGATGGGAACACCCTCAATAAAAACCTGGGGTTTAGGATCGGTTCCCTGGGCTGTTGGTGCCCCAGGAACAACGGAAAAACTCATTTCATGTTGTATCCCAGTATATAAAATAGGGATAATAATTATCTTTCATTTTTTTCAAAGTATTTTGAAATATGCAAATGAAAAACGCTCAAAGTTATGCAGCACTAGCTGTTTCCAAAGAAAAAAAAAAAGTTCCTTTCAATTATATTAAAGAATAACATTTTTGAACAGATAGTACTTTAGGAAAACATTTTACATTATAGCTTTTGCAGAAAAACGCTGTAATCTATTTGCAGAAGGCAGAAAGTGCTCTGTGATTCTTCAATCAAACAACTAAATGAGCTAATTAGGGACAGGACAAGTGTAACTCCAGGCTTCTGAGCACATCATAGTAATCCTGATATTCAGGACATTTGACATTAACTAATGCCTTAAGAAATCTTTCATGGAGGGATGGAGCGAGACGTGGAAGAGTTGCTCTGCAAGCAAGAGCCACCAGCTGGAAATCTGGCCTTTTTTTCCATGAAGACAAGCCCAAGGCTGCGGAGCAGCATCCTCCTAGGTCAGGAGAGCGCTTTGCTCTGGGCACCAAGTTACCCAAAAAGTCAGGTCTGCCAGTAAAACTACACTGGAGGTAGAACCAAAGCGGCTACACAGATTTTATGGAAGGATGTCATTCCTTCCAAAGGAGTAAATGAACAGGAGCTGATTTAGTGTCTGACTTTCATTTTACCACTTAGTTCCTCCACAGGGACTAAAGGTTTAATCCTCACAGCCTCAACCAGAGCTGCCCTCCCTGTCTCCATTATGTCCTACAAAACATCCTCCAGACACTTGTGAGAGAGGAAGGATGAGGACACACCATGTAGGCAACCAGAGTTAAAAAATACAGAGAACATTCTTCATGCCGCTGTCAAATTAAGGATATTAGGTGACTACTGTATGTGAAGGGGGGCAATTAATTTAATCAAATAACTGATAACGCTTCTTAAAATTACATCTTCATTTTCCCAGCTTAAAAATCAATAGGAAATTACAGTCTAATGTACCTGAACGAGAAAACTCAGAGATTCGTGTAGAACGGGTAAAAAAACCGAGCTTCCAGCAATTACCGAGATGACAGTTATTGAGTCAATGACAGAGACCTGAGTTGATTTTTACTCTTGAGGTGAGGCCAGGATAATATTAATGGCTGCTTTTGCAACCCTAATAACAGCAGAGTCTTCACTGTGCTCTGCGAAAGCAAACACTTGAACGAACGGTCCCTTCTTTTTAATTGCGTGGACCACAGACGTACTACCTCGAACATACCCACGTTCCACTGTAAGGTCCTCTCTGCTCAAGAAAGTATGTCAAGATGCAGAGAAGTATGTTTTTGAATCAAGAAGTGAGTAACACACAAGGCCGTGGCTCTGCGCTAGCTCGCCTTTCATAAATAACTCCTTCGCAATAGCTTCTTCAACGTAGCTGCGCAAAAAATGCTGCGGCTGTTTCAAAAACCTGCATCCAGCCGAAGTGCTGCCCCAAAGACAGCTTGGTCTGCCCCCCGACCCCCGGAGGAGCATGATGCAGAAGTGCTTGGACTTGGGCTTTAATGAAAAGCCCTTGGGCACCTCATTTGTGATGATACAGTTTAGACAGGGAAAAACCTCAGAAAACCACGGTGACAGCCTGGGCACTACAGGAGACGGGGCAGGTTGAGCTGGTGTCCTCACTCCAGCTCTGCACTGGTGTGGGCCAGCTTGGGCATTGACACAGGTACTTACAGCACCTTCCGAAGACTTAAATCAGCCTCGAAATGACAAAGCTGGAAGAGCTGTAGCATCGTTTGAAATGGAAAACTGGTCAGAAAGGTGGATGCCGAGCATCCTCCAACCTGGAAATTGCCCTGGAAACGTCACAGCAGTGGGCAGGGATCTCCCTCACCCCTCTCATGCCCCACAACTATTTGCAGCACAAACAGAAACCCTCAGAACTCAGCTCTGAGATGCTGTGCATCTACCAGGACCGTGGCAGTAATGAAGAGTGAACGATCTGCTGCCAGGTTTCATGGCGTGATGTTAGTTGCACAGGGCTGAGCAAAGCCAGCTCCAGGGGCTGTGTTCTTTGCCGGGATTTCCTTTCTTAAGAGAAGATTGTAACCAAACTACCCTGGGAAGAAGAGGGCCTTTGAACAACATGCTTAATAGAATTCTAAATTGAAATTTGAAAGCAGACGCAAATCATTTCTGAATGTTGATTTCACTTCACAAGGGGAAAATCCCCCTTCCTTCAGTTAGAATTATTACCTTTTAATGGGTACCAGAAGGTGTGTGCATTGCCCTCGTTTTTTTCCAGGATTTTTCTTCCTTTGTGTGCCCACAGTGTTCCCTGTTTTGCTCTGTACAGGAGTCCCAGGAACGTCCCCTGTATTTTCTGGGACAAACAACTTAGTGGTTTCAGCAGCACCTGAAATTTCCAGCCAGTTTGGAGGAGGCATCTAGGCAGAGATTTTAGGCTGGAGATTAGAACTAAAACAGAGTGGAAAACACAGGAATAAAAGCTAAAGAGCCGTTATTATTCACAATTTCTTTGATACAAGGTGCTGCACGTAACAGAGGATGACTTTATGATTTATTGGCAGTTTGGAGGTGCCACATCTGGGATGTCCGATGTTCCTTCCTTAACAAACTGGTGTGATAATTTTTGGACTGAGGTGACATACAGCTTATGATTTCTCCTTGTGCTTTTAGTGCTACCGCTAGGAAATGTGATGTGTTCCTAATGTGGGCACACAGATCCCCCCCACTGGAGACTTTCAGCCCCCAGGCTGGGAGCTGGGAGTGGGGAGCACTAGAACTGTCCCTACTCCAACAAGGGGCTGAGCTGGGAAGCCAGATTGACTTAATTTATTGCATGGAGGAGTTCTGGAAAGTGGAAAATTACCCAAGGCTGAACAAAGAGGTTCAGCTGTAGCCATGGGGACACACTGAGGGGCTGAGCACCACCCAGGACGACTCGGTTGGTTGGAAGGACACACAGACATGCTGCTGTAGAGGGGGAGCTGGCTCTGCTTTCACTGGGGAATGGCGTGGTGAAAGCAAGCTGAGCTGGGCAGGGACAGAAACCTTCAGCTGTTCTAAAGAGAAGTAATAAGCTTCAGGATAAATCCCTTGGACAAGCCCAGAAGGGGTTGACCCCTATGAATACTCTCAGGCATAGATCAGTAGTACCATATTTAGGTGCCATAAGGATGCCCAAATTTACCCCAGCCCCACAACTGAGAGCTCTGGGGAGCAAAAGCAGCCAAGAGAAGCCCATGCAGATATGGGGAACCTGGTATAATAGCCAGGGCCTCTTGTCTTTTTTCATTTAAATGAAGTGATTGACCCTCCTAAATCCCATCCTCACCTCTCTCCTGGCACAGAAAGGACAATCCCATTTATTCTGTGAGATACTCAAGACACTGATTTAAAGGAAAATCAAGGATCTTTACCCTTACCTTGGTGCCCTGCTCAACCCCAGCGTTGTAATAGGATTTCATTGGGTTGCTGGAATAATTCTATTTCTGATTGGTAAACCAGGCTCCCCTCCAGATCATCATCCATCTGACACAGTATTTTTTTTATCAATAAATTATTTCTCAATCACTTCTTTGGTCAACCTATCGCTGCTGAAGAGCCGCAGTTTACAAACAGATTGCTGTAACAGACCCTTGGAAAAGGTGGAACAAGAGATTAACCCTCTATGAAGGATGAATAAATACATGGGGACCTGTTAAAAGAGCTGGAAACGCGGAATTGTGAACACATGCCTCAGCAGCATCCAGAAATTTGTTCTTAACCTCCTTTTGTCCTTTCGACCGAAGCCTCACCGTGCGCCAGTACTGAACCCTTCTGCTCTTGCACACAGCCGTGCCGTGGAGGGAGAGATTTATTTGTACCGCCTGGGAACCAATTCCCACCCCTGCTTTGAAGTCGGTCGCTCTCTGCACAGCCGCGGAAGCAGCTCCAATGACCAGCATCCCTGCACGCCATGGGAGCAGTGGGGATCTGGAGATAATCTTCCCTGCCCAGACCCCCTCCAGGCTTCAGGATGAGTTTGCGAACATGGTATGTGTGATTTTACCTGCTCATTTTCACTTTATGGGCACAAGAGGACACACAAAAAAGCCCCGTTCAAAACCTTTCTCTTTTTTAGTGTGGCTACTGATATCAGAAGGCTGGACGAGATGATCTCCAGAGACCCCTACCATTCTGTGATTCTGTTGCCTAAAACTGTATCAGCCTACACAGAAAGCTCAGACATATATTCTGTAGTTATCTTACGCAGACCAGCAGCCAAATCTCTCCTCTGTCAAGCTGATGTAAATCTGATTTTCTGCAACTAAATTATAGGAGAAAGAGAAATTCCCTGCAAGCACAAGCTTTATTCCCCAACCTGGAGGGAAGAAGCTGCCTGCACTTATCTAGTCTGAGACTTGACTTTGAGGAAAAGCTTAAACTCGGAGCACGTCCCGTCTGTGAGTGAGGGACGGTGCTTCGCAAGCCATAATCACAGCGCTTCTCCAGTTTTAATATCGCTAGGAACCCAATTAGTCACTGTTATTAAGCGGCCAAACAGCCTGACTGTCAGAGGGGGAATATTTGACATTTTCTTCCAAAACAAACCCGTTTAGGGTATATTATTCCTACTGATTTGCCAAAATCCCTCAGCTATCGCAGACCCGCCAGGAGCCTGGAAGGTTATGGCAGGCGACCTCAAACCAGACATTGACAAAAACCCCAGGTGATGCCCTGGGAACCAGCAAGCTGCTCGAATCCGTAAGGTTTTCTGCTTGCGAGAGGACTCAAGAATTTAGAGTTAAAAGAGTTAACTCACACCAGGGAGGCTGCAGGGTGTGGGTGGTGGGACACTGTGCCGCTGCTGGGTGTAAGGGAGAGGCAGTCTTGTTCCTGTGGTTCCGTTTCTAGGAGATATGTCCCAAAAGCAGGTGAGAAAAGCTGAGGGAAGGGAGAACGCTGCAACCTGTCCAGACCAAAGGGATAAAAGAAACATGTGGGGCCCAAGCACTGGAAGCCCTGCCAGGACAGTGGTGTCTCATAAATGACCAGGGTTTAATAGCTTGGGACATAACCCACAAACAGCCTCCTTGTCCCATCTGCAGGCACCAGGTTCTCCCCAGGGCTTTGAGGAGCCGGCAGCCCAGGCTGTCGGAGGAGGCGCGTCAGCAGAAGGAACCGCACTTGAAACATACTTCCTGGAAAATGATGATTCCCACATGGTCTCAGATGCCTGGAGAAGCTCCCACTCCCACCTCGCACTTGCTGCCTTCAGTATGGGCAGCTCCAGTACCTCTTTGCAGGACCAGGATGAGCCCAGGGGAGGAACCAGGCTGGGGGCTGCCTCTGCAGTGTGGCTCTGCTAAAAATGAGCATGCAGATCCCAGACGAGATGTGGTACACAGCAGCAGGACCGCACAGCCGAGAAACCCACGTCCCTAGCACAGCTGCTGAGACGCCTCCTCGCTGTGAAGGTGACAGGGAGGAATCCACAGCTGACATATACATCTTGTTGCTGAAGCATTTCATGTCTCTTCTCAGGCACTCTGTCTAATTATGCACATTTGGAAAAAAAAAAAAAAAATCACAGATTTTGCCAGCAGACATTAAAAAAAAAAAAAGGCAACAACCTACCAGGGGACAATTCATATGACTAACCAGGGAAAAAAAAAGGTAAACAGCTGTGCCTTAACATCTGTACTGCAGAGTTGGACTCTACAAGAAGGAGTAAATGACCAGAATAAAAATTGCTGAATTGCTGATAGCTCCTCTGCTTAAGCCCCGACCATGTTTTGGGGCAGGAGGGAGCCAGGAGTTGGGCAGGGTCCCTTCCTCTCATGAGACAGAGAGTCACTTAGGGTGGGACTGACTGAAAGTCACCTTTCTTCTCAAAGTGCATTTGTCTAGAAAGGAGCCGAGGTTCCCGAGTTTGGAGCTCTCCTTTGGTCCATCACCCCTCTGCGGATAGCACCTAGATGCCAGTTCTCACAGGGACATGGTGTTTTGAGCTGCAGCCAAAGCCGTGGTGAGTGCCTGTAATGTTTTTATCTTAAATTACAGAAATGGAAACTGATGACCTCCATTTGCTTCTCACATTCGCCCCTTTAAGCTAGCTAGCTTCCTCCCAGATGGAAAAGAGTCCAGAGGTGAGGACTTTGCACAGTCCTGGCAGAGTCTTCTTGCTCGTAGGAAGCCACAACGCTTCGCTGGACCCTGCTCCTACCGCAACCACTTAGAGTTGTCTTTAACTTCTCAATCTGGAGTAATGAGATTACTCCAGATTTACATTTACATTACATTACATTAGATCCTGCGTTCTCAAACCGTTTTAGTCGAACAGTGGAATTCTAGACTTCATTAGCCTAATGGCTCAAAATCGAAAGACAACCACCCTCTCTGTTTATTTTCCCGGTTATTAAGCCCATCTCATGACTGTTAGGGCATGACTCCTCAATTTTGAATATTTATGATCTGGTTTTGCTAACAGGACAAGAAAGATGGAGAAGTTTGTGGACCACCAGCTCCTACTGCTTTCAGTTAC
This sequence comes from Bucorvus abyssinicus, assembly GCA_009769605.1. Lineage (NCBI taxonomy): Eukaryota > Metazoa > Chordata > Aves > Bucerotiformes > Bucorvidae > Bucorvus > Bucorvus abyssinicus. The sequence goes on along the minus strand of CM020041.1, from coordinate 3,748,169 downwards.
AGACCAGGGCCAATACGTATCTGCAGAACACCCTAATGTGGCTACTTCGATTCAGCAGAACTTGGACCTGGGCTTTATTTCCCCCGAAGGATTTAATATTGACATAAATGATCGGCTTTTTAATTAACAATTGCAATTCCCACGCTCTGATGCCGCATCCCGGGTGACGTTGTCTGCACAGGGCAGTGCAGCAGCATTGCGCCTGCGCTGCCAGCATCCCTCGATCACATCCCTGACAGGGCTGAGCTTTGCCAGCACCTCTTAAGGTATTTTAAAGCATCCAAAAGAGCCAAGGGCATATTTATTCCCCATATACTTTTTTTTTTTTAAAAAAAAGGTAATTAACACCCTGTCTGTTGAGACACAATAAAATTAATTTGCTGAAAATTGTGATTTAAGCCTATTTCAGGTGAGCTGAATTAATTAAAATACTAAGTAAATCCAAACCACAACCATGTACAGAATACAACCCACAGCGACCTGAAACAGCAGCGAATTCCTTTTCAGTAGCAGTGGGGAAAGTTTCTTGGACTCCTAAAAAGGTTTTTTTGAAAATAGATGAATATGTTTGAATAACATATTCACGTTCATTTAGCAATGTTTCTAAAAAGAACTGAAAGCATTTCCAAAATTGCCTGTGTACTTTGTTTCAGCATTTTTCTAGAAGAGATGGACTAAGTTTTTAAGAGAAAAAAATATTTCTTTTTCTTTTTGAAACTGTTGAAAACCGAGGGGAAAGGTCCTATCATTTGAAATGCCTGGAAACACTTTTTTCAGCAATGTTTTAGATCTTTCAGCTAATTGAAGAAGTTGCTATAGCTTCACTCCAACTCTCTCCAGAGAACGTACCTTGATATCATGAATTAAAAAAGGGGGCTGAAGAGCAGGCTACTGAGTTCGCCTCAAAATCTCAGCTTGCACAAAGCAAAGGAGAGCCATAAAAAGGGACTCGGAGGTTTACATGAGCTGCGAATCTGTCCCGTTTTCGCTATAAATATGTGCACTGGGATGTCACGTACACTTTCACGTGCTAATGGCAGTGTCATATTAATGCTGTGAAATCACACTTGCGAGCCGCAGACTTTAAATGTCACTTGGGTAAAAGGATTTTAGAACAGAGCAAGTTTTTGAAAACTTGCTTTTGGCTGAAGGATGAGGAAAACGGACAGTCCTTTACACTTTTATTTTTGACTCCTCTGTCAATACTGACTTGCTGTGACTTATCACATAATGCGGCTGGCGACTCTCCAAACCCTAGTGAAACCGAGAAAATCACCGTGAACATTTCGGGGCTGGAATGATGAGTTTTGGTAATGAATATTCTAAGCTCCTTTGACATTTGCAGCGCTCGTTCCCAGAGCAGAGATGGATTTAAAAGACAAGTTGAGGATCCTGGCGGGGTCTGACGTCACTTGAGCTGTCGCGCTCAGCAAAACTATCTAATTACACGAGTGCCAAAGTTCTGCGAAACCTGCTGTTCCCGTGGGCTGGAACTTAGGAGTGAACTCAAGTCCCTCCTTCAGATCATCTCTCACTTTGCAGTTTGTCTGTAGTGCTTTTAGTTGTGCTGTGGCTCAGTGTATTTAATTAATTAATCGCCCTAAGTGCTGTTAGCTTCCCATCAGATGGAGCTCTTCGGTTGCTAGATGTGGCTGAGCTGCGTTACTTTGTCCATGATCAGTGGATGAGGGTGTCTGGGTATCTGAATTTTGACTCTCTTCCAATATTCCTTTGATCCATCAATAAGAGGAAGGAGAGACATATCTGGACCTTGGAGATGGTCTCTCCCACAGCACTGCTGATTGCCTTGGTAAACCTCCATCATCCCCAAAAGGGAGATTGTATCTGATATCCCATGGGCTTCGATCCTCAAGCTTCTACCACGTGTTAGGCCATTTTACATCATCATAATTAAGTTATTTTATATTTTCCACTTCAAGGGCTTGAAAGCAGGCACCTAAATTTATACATCGGCTTGTAAAGGCATGGCCTGACTTTCAGAGGACCTAACTCCTCCAATCTCCATTACTTTCCACATTAGCCCTCTGAAAATCAGTGGCTGATGCTCCTCTACTCTGTATTTCTCCCTTGTCTTATTTAAGAGTGAAAGTGAAAGAGGAGAGAAACACCTGTCCACCCACGTAACAAAAACTGGTGCGAGTACCTTCACCATATTTGCATTGACCCTGCCATATTGCACACCTTACCCAGATTTACCACATTTGCATCAACTTCTCCAAGCTGCATGCTCTGCACAGTTCCCAAGCCATGAGCCTGCTTGCTATGGGAAGGAAAGAGCATTCAGGCTCACAAGCCTGCATGCCCCGGTCCCCCCGATAACCTGGAGCTATCGTTTGGTTTGTCATAGCATGACAGCAGAAAGTAGCGATGGGAAGACTGGGAGTGGGTGAGGTGTTTGTGTCTTCTAAGTCTCTAAAAAGATGAAAAAAAAAAAAAAACCTAAGTGAACTCAAAATAGGGCTTGAGATGCAGAGATGGGAGATATTCTTCCTTGCCATGTGGGAGTCATCTGAATGTGAGGAAGAGATCCTGCACGAATCTTTAAGGTTGGAACTAATCTCGTATTTCAACTCTGTAATCTAGGACCATTAAATATTTATAGTGTTGAGATACACACAAAGAAAATTAATACTGGTTCAAATAAAAAGGATCAAGCTGGGAAGGAGGTTAAAAGCAAAAGAGAACAAAATATCAAGCTGGATTTTCTTTCCATTTTTATTCTCAGCTCTCCTTCTGCTAATGTGTTATTTCAGCCTCAATACCTCTGACAATACCAGCTGCTTTGATCCCAAAGGCTCATTTGCTCCCTAAGTCAGCAAGTTCGCAATAGCTTAAATAAACTGCGAAAGGTTCAAAGCCCAACAGAGAGAGATAAAATATACTTTAAAAAGACATGAAGTCAGGAAGGCATGTGTTCCTTAATGACTTTCCTGGAGGCTATATCTCTTCTCCCCCCTCCACTCCTCCTCCTCATCTACTTTCCTTCTGTTTCCTGGCTTAAATTAAACTGTAAGATCTTCTGGCTAGCGAGCGCATCCTTCCTGTGCAATGGGCCATGAGCTTCAGTGCAGCCCCTGGTCCATCCTGGGACTAATTTTCCATCTGTTGTCAAGGGTACTTCTTTGGTCCATTAACAAATAGCAAAACAAAGCAAAAAGGGCCAGTTCACACATGATGTATTAATCCTCGTCTCCAGAGATTCCTTCCGAAATGCAACAGGGTATTTTGAGCTCGTGCCAGTGTAGTGGGGAGGCTGTGGACAATCATAACAAGCCCAAACACGTTATGGAAACTGCATGGACTGCTTTTATACACAGCATAACTTATTACCTGTTGCATTCTGCTCGTGGCAGGATTACGTCTGCCACAGCCTGAAAGGAGGAATAAGGAGGTGCCACACGAGTAGGATATCACACGTGTTACTGAGTGTCCTAAAGCCGCAGCTGTAGAAAGCAACTTGTCCTGACTGTAGCTGTGGGGAGGGAGGAACAACTGCAGTAGAGACGGATCAGTTTTCTTTGAACATAATGAGGAATTTTGTCTGTGACAGCAGTGAGATCAAGGCCACGTTTTGCCCTGAGTTATGTCCCCTTTTCACCCTCTTTTTGGATGGCGATACCAATACTGCTTCTCCCATATGCTGCAGACTTCTGCCCTTCTCAAGACTTCCTCAGAAGTCAAATGCTAAGGACATAACCAGATAGCTTTTCCAGGCTCCCTGGACTTCAGATGCCTCAAGTGAGGCCACCCAGCTTTAAAACATGACTTCTCCAACATTGCCATCCTTCAAAACCTCCAGTGAGAGTTAATGCTATGAGAAAGCTGAGACTGTAACTTTCCCACTAAAGGAGAAAAAAAAAGAGAAGAGTTGAATTTTATATTTGCTGCCGGTGCTCGAGCCTGGCTTAAGCTGTTCATCCCACTTTACCACCTCCCCAGCATGCAGCAGCGCGACCTGCTGCATCAGGCTTGGTGCACCACAGTCCCCACACAGCATCACCAAGTGAGCAGCGAGATGCCAACATGCCATCATCTCCCTGAACTTCCCTCTGGCTTGTTTGCAACAGAGTCCACTCTCCTGTTTCCAGAATTTGAGGAATCTGGTTCAGATTAAAATAAATTCCACCAATTTTCTTGCTAGTAAATCAAGGATAATTCTGTATTGTGTTTACTGGCAGAACATGGATTGTTAATTTGTAGTTTGCATTTCAAGTCAATTGCTTTTGTGGGGAGAGGTTGCTCATATTCCTGAAGGAAAATGGCATCTTCCCTTCTCCTTCTCCTCCTGGCTTGAGGGGAATGATCTAGGGAGTCACTACATCACCTCATCTGGGGTCTGGCATTTTGCCACATAGCTCTGCCCACACACATTGCTGGGTGCGACTGACCTGGATTAATTTCACATATAACTTCTGGTCATTCAGTTTGTGTAAAGGAAAAACCCTGATGCACAAAGCTTTGGCATGCCGGGCAGGGAGATGGCCACAGGTGGGATTACTGACTCACAGTGCGGTTTACAAATGTACCAAAAGAACCATCAGCAGCCCCAGCCAACACCAACACACACCGGGAGCAGTTACGCCCACCAAGATCACCCACCTCAGAAGTATAAATGGGAGTCAGGCTGCGATTTTCCTGCCTTGCCTGGGTATCTGCTTTAGGGGGACTGAAATTGCACTACTTCTGGTCCCTGATTGCAAAGCAAGCTTAAAACACCAAGCATAGCTTTAGACCAACTGACTCCCACCCCAGGTCCCAGCTTAGGTGAGACCTGGCCACTTAACTCTTCTTTACACCTCTGAAATCTTTCCTTTGGTCTCTGCACATCCTTTCTCCTCACAGGTCAAGGCAAAGAGCATCCAGGTCACAGCAACAAAACCCAGTCCACTTGTGCACAAACCCTTTTCAAAATCTACAGAAAACTGGATGTACGTAGATATATATCTCTGCTTTTATCCACCAAGTCACAAGTCGATCTGAACTCATTACATTCATGTCCCTGTGTGCAACCTGTGTACTTCCAGGTACCTTTATCAAACATCAACAACCACATAAAACCTTCTGCACGTCAAACGCTAATTCTCCTCTTCTAGGAGCAATTCCTGTAGTTGATCTTAATCCAAGGCCTTCCAGCAGTAGAAAGTTACTGCGTATTAAAAACACATGTAAATCTTTGGTAGATTATGGCCAAAAATGCTGAGAACAAACATTCACGTTCGACCAGTAGCCACCAACTTCGTTACAAATATTTATATAGGAAAACAGGCACAAAATCTTTGTTTACTGCACAGCAAAGCACTCAAAATCAAGGAATTTTTAAGTGTTCACTGGAAATCTGTACTTGAAGTGACAAATCCTGTGTTTAGTTACACTCCGAGAGTTTGATTCTCCTGAATTGAATTCAAGGACCCCAGGTCTTTGCTAGCAGCAAAGTGGAGCTCTCATGGAGCATTCCCAACGGTGGCCATGTAAACGCACCGAAGGCTCCCAGTTGTACATATATGGAGTCAAAATGTGATTGCACAGCTCTGGCTTTACCCAGCCTCATTCCTCGGGTTTACGTTACATTCTCATCGCTGCTTCAGAGCAGACCGAAAGGTCTTCATTGGCAGGACCTTATCCTTTCAATAATTTCATAAGGTGCTTATGCATTAAATTAAATATGGACAAAAATAACGGTTCCCCCTGAAAACTGTTCCCAGGAAACAGCCAAGTGAACTCAGCACCCTGGAAAAAGAGGGGAGAACACTGATGAACATCTGATCTCACATACAGACAGATTTAAAAAAAATTAAACCTTTTTCCACTGGAGCAAACAATGAGCTGTAAAAAATATAAGCTGCAGATGATCAAACCTGGGATATTTCACGTTATATGTAAGGAGACAAGGTCAGCTAAAGGACTTAACCTTTCCTCAGTACCCTGTCCTACCTACTTACTTTCTCTATTTCCTTTGGATTTCATAATCTTGATAATTTCCTATTTTGGATGCAAAGAAACAAGTAATAGTCACTTAGGGAAAAAGGTATCAAACATAGGAGAGGATTTTTTTTTTCACTTCTGCTGCTTAATAACTTTAGGAATGTGGGTCAAACTATTTATTTCTCTACTTCGATTTCATTAGTGACACATGTAGATTGTAGAGAGCTCCGTTCACCATGTTCCTCAGCATGTCTTTAAATTGCATGAACTTAAAGCAAGTTTTTTTGGGACACCCCCAAGCTAGTGTTGAGTACTGCCTGGTGTGGGATGAGGCCATGCTGTGAAAGCTCTTTGAGACCTTCAAGCTAGAAGAATCCCACAAATCTGAGGCATCACCAGCCAGTCATTCTTCCTAACCCCATGCATGGGTTTTGGCCCACTGGAATTTAATACCTTGTTCAGAGGAAACCCTTGAGCATCCAAAAAGCAGCATCTGTGAAGGAATGGGACAGCGGGAACTCACAGAAAGACAGCAAAAGAGAAAAAAAAATCTGGAGCCTCTTAAAGACAGTCAAAGAACACGTGCAGAGGGTATCCCAGAGATACTAATGCTGGCACACCAGGTACCCAAGGGTGCTGAGCAGGGTGGGATCAAGCCATGGGCTGCCTCCCCTCTGCAAGGAGGGTTGAGCCAGACAGAAAGCGAGCCCTTGAAAAGCCCGTTTAAAGATTAAGGATGTAGGATTAAATCCCACCCTTGTAAGAAATAGCTCACTCTCTCTCCTTGTATTATTCTGTAGAGAGCTTTTTCCATCAGAACTACTAATCCGCAGTGTCTGCCAGCCTAAAGGATGCTGTTAGGGGAAAGGAAGGGCTCAAATTAGACCCAGCTCCCAGCCTCAGCTGAGCCCTGGTACAGAGCGGCTGCATCCACCACGTGCCTCTGCTCAGCCTAACTCCTGGGGGCTCCCCCAGCCCCTCATAAAACCCTCATAGCAAACCCTGCCACATGGCACAGGCAGCTTTATCCCCATCCCACTCGGCTATCATCAGCACCCACCGCCCACCCTAAACGCTCCCTGCAGATAAAAAGGGAACCGCTCTTGCATTCCTCTTCCCCGCAAACCTTTATTAGCAGTGGCAGAGTGGGAGCTGCAGGGAAACGTTCACTGTCAGCTTTCAAAGCAAAATTTACAGTTATTGAGTAATTCAGTAACTCTTGGTCTGATCCCTGAGAAACGGGATCTGGCCAAGCCAACTCCTTCCATGGCGGCAACAAAATGTTAACGCAAGGATTATATCAACAGCTCTCGGGTTGTCTCCTTTATTTATCCTAGAAGCTGGCGATAGACGCAATTACAGTAGATTAATTCTGGCGTAGTTTCAGCATGAAAACAATTTTATCCCAAGTATAATATAACTACTGCCCTGCCTGTGTTTCTATTTATTTTGTTTGGCCTGACAAACTTTAATTCAAAGAACACAACACGCCGCTAGGTTTGTCAAGACTTCATTATTAATTTGAAGGGAAAGTAAGTTTACTTCTCACTGAGCTTAAATACGAAGGTTAATTTTCTTAGAGCTAATGGCGTTTGGTTTTGACTTGATTTCTATGCATTTGGGGCAACCGGCACAGCTGTGAAATCATAATTGCTCTTAGAAATTTAGGGCCGCTCATCCTCATTTTCAAAATTGCTCGTGCTTTTGTGTGCTCTCCTCATTTCAGCTCGCTGAAGCGGCCGCTGATTAGCTACCGCAGGTGCAATCCTTCCGGACTGTTCCCTTCTCCCGACTCAGACATTTCCAACTCCGTTCTGCATGGCAGAAAATAGCCAAATTAGAGGCAAAAAGCTGATCCGTTCAAATAGCCGAGGGAGCAGCAAGAGAAGCGGGGAGTTGTTTGTGGGGAGGGAGGGGGCAGCCCCGGGGAGACGCGGAGAACGTGCAGCTCTGTGCATCTACGGTGTCAGATGGCAGGAGTGAAAGAATGACCGAAACCTGTTATTTATGGCCCGTGACTATAATCAATAAATGTACAGCAGCGGCATCCCCAGGACCTCACCTCTGCACAGCACCTGGACAGGACAGAGGCTTTTCTCTACGAATCCACCAAGGTGAAGCAAAGTCCCTGTGGGGGTGCAGAGGCCTTGAGGGATGCACCGGTGAAGCACGGGGCAGCGTCCGGAGCTGCGGCTGTCGCAAGCACATAAATCATCCCTAACAACCACCTCCGCCAGCCAGCATGTGTGCGGGGACGGCGAGCCTGGCCCGCGCCCGCGGTGGCTGCCCGAGAAACGCCTCAGGTTGCAGTAAGCACAAACAGCTCTTTCACACGTCTCAGCAGATGTTACTCATTTTCTCCTCATCTGACTTCAAGATTTGGCTCCATTCTTTCCCTGCTCCCAAAGCCCAGCAGTTGTCCTAGAAACCTCTCCTGGCTCGTCCATGGGCAATAGGCTACCCCGGCTGTTTGGCAGGGGCCGGTGCGCATCTGCAGGCATCCCATCCCTCCAATTTCTCATCCGGATTGCTTCTGTCTTCCCCACTGAAACTCGCCTCATCTACTGGCTATTTCCGCTGCTCCACTGCACGTGTTGTTATTCATCAAGGTGCTTGTCCCTTCTGCACAGCGACCAGCACTCCAAAATACTTCAGGACATTTGTGAAATTTGGATGGAGGACAGTAACAGCAAGCAGGACCAGCTGTTCAGTGGGAAAGACTGATGCTGCACCTCTGTTACACAGAACCCAAGGTTCAGCCCTGGACCACAGGAGGGTGAAAAGCAGTCGGCGGGGATGGTGCAGCTCATCCTGGGGTGGAGATGCACAGGGGCAGAAATGACTTCCAAAAATGCAAAAATTATTCACTGAATTTGGGTGGGTTTCCTGTGTGTAGATGCACTAGAAGGGTTTAAGTTTGTAGAAGGTACCAGCATGTTGTCACTAGAGTGGCACCTGGAGCAGATGACTTCAGGATGTTTAGTCCCAGTGGAAAAACTGGGTTTATGGACAAAACCCCACTGTGTTCTGCTCCCAGTTCTGCCTACTGCTTCGCTCCCCAGCTCTGCATGACAATCAGAACACCTTCTGCACAGCCTCGGCAGCATGTGGGCCATACTGCTTTGACTGAAGAGTCATCTGTGTGAGTAGGAGTCAATTCACACGATACCTTCCCATAAACTATCTTTTAATTTATTCTGAGGGTCCCAGAGGAAACTAAAAAGCCTCGATAGATGCTTCAATTTTTTGCCGTGTCAATAGTTTCAGCTGCATTGCGCTTTGTCAAGGAAAAAGATAATACAACATGGATTGCTGACGATACACGTGTATGTGGCTGGGCTCAAATCTATATCCCGGCTGCGCATCGCAAGACATAGAAGTCACTGACCAATCTATAACTCAAGATAAATAACGTTCCCTATAGATTCTCCTTGTTATATTAAGCACACAGATCACCCAAAGTCACTTGTCACCACCAGCAGGATTTGACCTAAAATAAATCATCAGAGAGGGCTGCAGTGCTGAAACTGGGAGCCCAGGGGTGGTGGGAGAAGGTTTGATTCCTCTGCGGTTCGGGGGTCCTTGGACTCCCCGCAGTCCTCACCAGCAAAGCAGAGGGATCCTTCCAGCCCACAACATCCCAAGCACGATCTCAGCAATTCACAATTTCACAAGAAATCCTGTGGTGAAAATAAGCTCCATGGTAGAGTGTTCACGGGAAATACAATTAAAATTAATACATTAAAACGGAACGCCTCCATGCCAAGTGTGTCTTTGACTCCAGCTCTAAGTTCACCAAAGGCAAGTTTAGAAAAGTCCTGGGCAGTAAAGTAGTAAAGTAAAAGCACCCACACCCAGCAGTTAATCGATACGTAACTCAGGTTTGCGGTAACATTTTCATATGGATGAAGCAGCTCACAAAGCCACCGCACGCTCGTAGGAGTGAGAAAAACATCAATCAAAAGTAGCTTCAGGTCATCAAACCTCAGCCGTCGGCACCAAAAGCTGACACCCCCAACCAGTGATTTGTTTTCCTCTGGGAAGAGATTTGTAGCGATCCTTGACATGAGAAATGTGCCCATCAATTACCAGATTTATGAGCGTGCCTCCACGCCACCGGACAGCCCGCAGCCATCAGCTGAGGGACAGCGCACGCAGCCTTCACCGGGGCCGTATTTCAAGAAGGAAAACACGGAGCAATACCTTGTGGCCATCACTTAAAGAAAACTTGGGAATATTTTGCCAGCAGTGCAGCAGATGTCGGCCAAGGTGAAAGGAGCCATGTACAAGAAAATGGGAAGATTGCCGTGTGTAAATATTTGCCCTGCTCCAAGAGCACCAGTGTTTGGTGATGCCCCTGAGCTCAGCTGTTGCCTACAGGAACCCACCATATCCCGTCACGTTATGGCAACGAGGTGCAGGCACTCACCGCCGTCCCTGCGGGTGCGGTGCAGGCAGCTGCAGCCCGAGCGCAGGGAAACACCCGCAGCAGAGCCAGGCTCCAAACGAAGTGAATGGAAAGGGAATGATTTCCCCAAACGGAGGCTGGGGGGAATCATCAGAAACAAATTAAAATCAAAACAACTTTTCAGCAGGAAACAATGGAACAGATGTAATAATATTTATTACTGGAAACTGCTAAACATGCCAATTAATTTTGAAGGGACTTAAATGGATTAAACCCTTTTTTACTGGAAAATATGAAGGAGTCATGAATCACAGCAACACTTTCAGCAGCGTAGATGTGTTTTCCTGGAAGCCTGTTCAGAAATCAAAGAAAAAAAAATCTGAAAAGTCCCAAACTGGACAATAATCTGTTGCATTAATCGTATCAATGCCCCCATTGCCATGCCTAGAAATACTAGGGGGAAGAGAAATCAAACTGCTATTTCCATACATCGAGTTGGTTATTTTGGTCTGAACCAGAAAAGGACTTGATTTGGGCCAAAATTAGCCACAGAAGCATTTTGTGATGCTTTAAGCACGGAAATAGTTTTAAGTTCATTCGGATGCTGAAAGTTGTACTGATGATTAAATGCTTACATAAACCAGGGCATAGCCCACTTCTGATACCATAGAGAGGTATTACTATTAAAAAGAGGAAATAAACATCTATCTTTATTTATTTTGACACCAGAACACGGAACTCCTTTCCCACCAAGACGTATAATGTTTAAAAAATGCTCAGCCGACATTGGGACAGAAAGTGAAACACAAACCAAAAAAATCTATAATAAGCCAACTCAATTTTAGGAGCACTTAGAGTGATTTTTTTTTTTTTTTTTTGGTCTATTTTTTACATGCTCGCTTAGAAGACTTTTACCCACATTGCTTCCTGCCAGTACGCAGAAAGAGGACGGAGAAGTGCCTTTCCAGTAAGACGAGGAAATCAATTTAATTTTTCTAAAAGGAAATGCAAAGTACTTCACAGCCCTGAAATCTGCCCATTATAAATGTTGATTTTGCAAAGGGACATTGTCCTTCAGAAAACTACCCAGAAGCATTCGCTCAGCTCCACTTATCATCGTTCCCTTCCCTTCCTTTCACATTTTGTATAGCACTCCGTGTTTCCTTACGCAAAATTGTCACGTTCCTCCCAAAATAGTGCTATGTTCAGAGAGCTTATAAGGAGGTTCTAATGAAATTGTGGTTTTCCAAAGAGTACAAAATAAATGACACACACGCTCGCACAAATAGAAAGCAGCTGGAAGAATACTAGCAATGTCAGGGTTATGGGTAAATTCCATTTTCCTATCAAAAACTATGGAAACAGAAAAAGAATTGAGAAAAATTCATGGTTTGCTTAAGCTGAGACTTATTGCTGCGGATTCTGGATATGGCTCGTACAAGAGACAAATTGCTTCACATTTCCAGGCTTTGCTAGTCTGATCTCAGCAGGAAAGTTTCATTCTGATTTCCTCCCTAATAGCTTAAATGTATTTTCTTTGGCAGATTCATTGCAATTGTGAAAATATTTTGTCTCTAAACGCAAGCAGGTTTTCTTCTCCACCAAGTGACGTAACCCCTGAGATTTTGACCCGTTTAGACATCCTGAGTAGCTGTTCAGTGGATCTTTGGCTCTGTAAGGAACCTCAGGTGAGACTTTTTCAACAAGGGCATGGTGGCATTTGAGCTATCCCTGCAGGGTCCTTCACAGACAACGGGGAGAGACACACCTCCAAAAACATCCATCCTGAAAGAGTTATTTGGGTATGGTCCTGGAGGCTGCGTTGTAGAGGGCACTTGCATGACTTTAGATGTGCCATTGTCAGATGAGGGACAGTGAAATCCACCCCAGGGATCCTCGGGAACAGGGGGGGAAATGTGCCATGAATTCAGCCTGATCTTGCTCATCCCCACGCGAGGTCAGCCCTGAAGCCCAAACATTGCCATGATGCAACAGCCACAGGAGCCATCCTTGCAGAAAGGGTTAAAAAAAGCCCTCAAGTAATAAGAAGCGAAGCCACCTCAGGGCATTTCAGCTGCTGAAGTGCAGGTGTCACTTATGGAAACCTCACAAAATACAATCTTTTTCCTACTACCAATACTAAAGCCCACAAGGAATTACTCTCACACTTACAACCAGATGCTGCAATCAACTGCGGTCAGAGAGAGGGGGGAAGGACCCACCACATCTCACAGGCTTGCTTTCCTCAGGTGGGGGACACATGGAGCCAGGTTTCACTCCCGGTGACACCAGCGCAGCCACCCTGCTAGAAGCCATGGGGCCATGCTGAAGCAGTCCCGAAGGTGCTGGAGCAGGAGCTGGCTGCCTGTCTCTTACAGCAAGCACGAGGCCATCAAGCCACTCACTCTTGTTTATGGGCTTCTCCAGCAGCCAAACTTGTTCAGTCTTAGCCCTGTCTTGCTTATTAGATATTTGAGTAACTTCCTTGACTCTGTTATAAATTTGAATATAGCTCAGGCGCAGGAAACACTGCCAGCGTAGCGCGTTGCTCACTGCCTGCTTTCTCCAGGTGATGCCCAGTTTCTTCTGCCCTCCTTCAAGTGATGGGTGAAGCCTACAACACACGGTGGAAGTGGTCGAAATGCCAAATTCTGCTCTATACGCTGTGTTGCTGGAGGCAATGCCACCGAGCGATCAATCCTTTTATGCCCTCCCTGGGCATGAGGCACAGCAGGGCACTGCAGCGTGCTGGTCAGCGCCAGCCCACTGGACCCTCAGCCTCCATGGCCGAAGGCAACACCTTCAGATTGCTTTTCCTCCATGGCTTGCACTGCCCACACAGAGAAACACACCCAGGGGGAGGCTGGACACTGCTGGCCTGGAAAGGGAGATGAGCGGGAGATAGAAGACTTCTTAACAGTCTCCCAGCTTCCAGCCATCACTCCCTTTTTGGAGCTTTAATCTGGACCAACAGCAGTGATAGCCAATAACCTCATCTTCACAGGTCTGTCCGACCTCATTTATATCCCTGTGGCTATTCAAACAAATACCCTAGAAAAACATCTTTTTTTTCTGCTTCAGCTTCTCTTCATTGGATGAAAACAGAAGACAGCAGATTTCAGAGGAATTAAGGAATTACCCTGATTGACAAGGGTCAGGATATTCATCCCCGTAAGCTAAGATTCAAATTGACATTGCAGCGGAGCTGTTCCCAGCCCACATTTCTTAAACCAAATACACAGCAAAGAGCACGGTGAGGAGGAGGAGGAGAGGCTGAAGGCGCCCATTGCTTGCTACTGCCACATGGTGCCGGCACCACCGGTGCTCACAGCTCTCAGCTCACACAAACCGCTGCTTAAAGGAGGGGCCATACCCACCCCAGAAACCCGCGTGTACACGAGAGGAAAGCAAAGCAACGTGATTCTCGTTTGGCTCCCTCCCTGGAGAGGTTGTTTTACTAAATTAATAATCTATTTAGATCTGTTCAGCTTCAACTTCTTAAGAAACTAATCCAGACAAGCCCAAAAGTACTAATAACATTTCAGCCTGGGCTTGAAGAGAGATTAGAGAACATTTATTTTGCTTCCAGTATTTTCTGACTGCTCCCAATGTCTAAATGAGGAAATATGAACAAAAAGACTAAGTAGTAGGATTTGTGTTGAATTAAATTCTGCGAGGAAAAAAAAAGAAAATCAAGCCAACCTCAGTAAAATTGATCCACTTAACATTCAACAAAACAAATATACAGGAACTTGCTTGGCTGTGCATGTAGAAAATTGAGGATTTATAGGTCCATATTTCAAAAATACTGCAATGAACTTCTTCATCTGCCACTTAAATCTCAGCTCCCAGCTTACCTGCAACCCCCAAAAACTGCCATGCTTGAACTTTCCTGCTTTGATTGGGTTGGGTTTCGTTTTTTTTTTTTTTTTTGATCCCTCAGCATGAGCATGTTGACCCAGGTGATGGAGAGCACCCCCTAATCTGGATTTATTTAACCACAGAATGACAACTCAACTTTCTCCTGAAGTCCTACCTTTAGCCTGAAATCCAGCATCACTACATGAAGGCAAAGGCAAGGGGGAGGGCTCAGAAATGCCGATCTGGGACTGAGATTGCTCTGACCACTCTGCCCATGCCCACAGGGCTCAGGGAGAGGGCAGAGTGTTTTATTGCCCACAGAACAATTTATGAAAGGAAGGTGGTTGTACAGGAAACGTCTCAAGGTGAGAACAACAAGTAGTAGTGGCTGGGGAATAAAAACAAACCAGGCTCACAGGGGGAGAACTGAGGCGAGGCATGTTTGCTTTAAACATCGCTGCAAAAATACATCATTTAGAAACTGCTTTAGCAACAAGACAATGCCTGGGAAATCACTACCAGGAACCGGCGAATCCACGTTACTATCCAGGGTTTGGTCTTGCTCAGATTTATTGGCTGATAAGTGGATCATGGCAGTAGGTATAAAGCCGTAACAAGATGATGTGTGAATGGTAAGGGGGTTATAGTCGCTAAGGAAGGCCAGCGCAGCCCAGGAAAAGGCTCTGGTGATTAATGGCAGCAAGGCTGCCGTCGCGCTTGGCAGCGGGACAAGATGCAAAAGCCGGATGAGGTTGGGTTAGAGACATGAAAATAGAGGTGTAGGACCAGTTTCCCTCTACCTGCAACAGAGAGAGATAAATTCTGCCTGTCAGCACCCACCAGGCCCTAGGACTAGTCTATCCCCTACAGACCCTTGTTAGGTTTTCCCTTGGCTGGTCCCTGCCCCACAGTTCCGCAAACGAGAGCTGCAGCCGCTGGGTTTCATGGGGGCAGACCCATAGTGTGAGTAACTCCTGCAAGCCAAGGGGGGAAAAGGATGTTTACTAGGGCTGCTGCCTTGATTATCTGGATTTCACCATATTTCAATTATTTCAAATTTAATCCCACCTCACAATGGGATTTTTAAGCGCCAGTCGTGTGATTTTGTCCCCACAAACCCATGGTGCAGGATCCAGGAGCACTTCCCAGCCCAGGATGGGGATGGGTCACCTTTGCCTCCCTGTCACCGTACAACTTGTTTCCCACTGGAAAAGAAACGCAGGTGCGTGGGTTGGAAAGGCGCTGTGATACCTGTGCATATATATACACACATTTAATGTTAGAGTATTGCTAGCCTGTGTGCTGGGAAACAAATGTTTACTTGCTCTAGTACAAGGAAGGTTCGTGTTAATTCTGAGCAATTATATTGCATATTTATTTTTATATATATATATAATAGTTTACAATCTTTGTTTGAAGTCATTAACCCTCCTATTTTTGGAAGTTAATTGGCTCTGCTAATTTACAGACAGGGAGAGCAAGGCAAGGGAACAGCACGTGGTTCCCACACTGAGCCTCAAGCTGGGGATGGGAGGCTGCAGCCCCCAGGCTGTGCCTTGAGCCGGGTCTGTCCTGGGGCTCTGTGCTGCCAGCCTGGGGACCTGGCTCTTGAGCATCGTGTGGGCTGGAAACAGCCGCAGGAGCTTTGGGAACCTGGCAGTGATGGGGGAATACAAGCAGAAAAGATGCCATGGACACCACCCTGGCAATAGAAGGAGAAAAATTTTCTGTAGGGGTAGGAAGGCATAAATGAATGCAGAAGCAGTCCTGGGGCGGGGTTAGCTCTTACAGTGCTCATCTCTCTGAAGGAAGGCTGCAGGCAGGGCTGCAGGCTGTGCTTCAAATCCCACAGAGCTGAACACCCGCATGCACAGCACAGCGGTGTTAAACAGCCATGTCAGACCTTCCCCATCTCCCACACGCCACGGAAAAAATCAGATACAGGAGCCCATCGGCAACTGCCTGTGTGAAAGCCCAGCTGGAAACAGCGATCAAGTCTAAATATTTACTGTGGGAGAGGAGGGAGACAGCGCAATCACGTAACTTCATTTCCGTAAGAACACGGCTAGAACTGCTCACGTTATCAGGTTACTAAAACGTTGCCTTGGTGCAGGATGCCTTCACCGTGCCTCAAATAATAGCACCGCACAAGAGAGGCAAAATTTATGGAGGTATTTAACACTGCTGACATCTGTCTTACTATATTATAAAGCATTTTTTAATAAATCAAATTCTTCAGTAAAAGACACAAGTCTTAACATGAGGAACAAACGGCCGGGGAAAGGCATCTGCACGGACCCAGGCGGAGCGTATCTCAAACCCACAGGGTGCTGGGCAACAACAGCCAGAGCTATCAGCAACCTGCCCTGTACTATAAATAATGTTTTGACAAAAATGAATACAGAAGGGGATTTGTCAAGCTAGTTTTCCTTCCTGGGTCAAAGTCAGGGATGATTTATAGTGCACATCTGGAACAAATCATGGGAAAAGACACGACATTTGGCCACTGAGTTTGTGAAAACTATGCACTGAAAGGAACCAGAACATTCTCTAGCAGAGCTTCGACTGACAGAGTTACACTGACTTGGATGTCCTGAAGACCTGGTACACAGTTTGTGCTGTTCCAGGCATTCCCCAAATGATGCGCAGCACTCTGCCAATCCCAACGCGGCAAACTCCACCGTGGAAATCAGAGGGGGGGAAATCGCTAATTTTGCTTCTACTTTTTTTTGCTTAGTTGGCTTCCATCAGCTTTTGAGCAAGCAGGACACTCGTGGTGACGTTAGAGGTGTGAATATTTGTATCTGAACAAGAAATTGGGTTTACTGCATCTTTTTTAGTCCCGGTAAGGAGCTGTACTGAACAATCCTCACGGCTGTCACAGGCCAGTGTAGCCGGAAGATTAGGTGCTGTGCTTTGGGTATTGAAATGTCCAAGAGCAGAAAAGCAGAACATCACAAAGCAAGAGCTGGGTCTGGAGAGCCCTTCTGAGGTATAAATCTATTAAACCTGTGGCGAGGCATTGGGCTCCCGGGGCCGTTAATGGAGGCGGGAGCTCCCCACTGCAGCCTGCACACCGGAGCAGCCCTGATTGCCACTCCAGTCATTAGGATTGGGGTAACTCTCACCGAGGTTGTCACTTGGCTTCTCTTTCCCCTCTGACCTTCCTCAGTAAATGTTTGAACTAAGGCTGTCGACAAACGTGCTTTTGTTTTCCGTGTTACCAACACCAGGCAGGTGTGAACTGCAGCGAACACGGAGGCACTGCAGGAAACTTTGCTCTTTTCTCTTTGGGGCTAAAGAAAACAAAGCAAAGGGCATGAAGCTCAAGGCTACTGTAAGCCTCTACCAGGTCCTTCTATTTTTACCCCTCTATTACAGGGAATCCTTTAAATTGGGACCTAACGTGCATCATGGCTGCATTTGCTAGAGGAAAGAGTACATGCAAAATCCAGCTGCCCCGCCCTGGAAATTGTCTCTTAGCAGCACAAAACAGAAGATAAGGAATGTTAAAGAGCAACTTGTCTTATCATGCTTTACCCCAGATGGATTTGTGCAGACAGAGGCACAAATTATACCTTAAAACAACAGGTTGTTAACATTGAGAAAACTTTTACAGCACCTTTCCCCCCGATCTGGTCTCATCAGCCAGATTCCCATCTCTGCAACTCCAAGTGTAGCACCAAACCCAATGACACACGAGGCCAGGGATGAAGCGAAGGGGTGCAATGGAAATCCCTGATGTTAGTTATTCTCAGGGGGCCGAAGCAGCCCCAGAGTTGGGTGAAAGTTGATATAAAAGGCTTTAAAAGTGACATTGGCGTGCTATAGCCTCAGCTGGCTGCTGCTGCGTCCAGAGTTTACAAAAGAAGTAAAGGAAAAATTTCAGAGAAACTCAGTGAAACTGCAAATATGTTTGAACATCATTATGGTGGGGGGGCGGGGGGCTGGGGAAGAGAAGGGGAAAATGGTCACTTAGCCTGAACTGGATCATTTTAAGAGCTTCTTCAGGAAAAACAAGGCCACCCTGTCCCCCACATACGAGTCAAATCGGTAATTACGTTCTTGGCTGATATAACCCTCCTGACCTGGATACAAGATCAGGCTGGTGTTGTGGGAAAGGCAAACCTACTCCCCCCGCTGCCTTTTTTTTTTTTTTTTCCTCCTTTCTGCAGCCAGCCTTACCCAAGAGCTTATGGGGAGCTATTTACGTGCTAAAGAAATTAGCACGTTGGGTACAACGTGGGTTTGTTTGGGTACGGACATATCTAAAGGCTGCGTGGGCTGCTTCTCATACTAGGAAACTCTATTTTACTATTCAAGAGCATTAAAGAATTCAGTTTTCACTTCCGGAGAGCGTTTCCCAGGCGACTTTCTTCCGCTGCCCCGCTCCGGTGAGGAACATCAAGAGCCGCTGCAGGTCTTTGAAGAACCAGCCAATTATTTCAACGTCTCCTTGGCAAAAACAGACCCCGCAAGGCAGTCGTCCCACCTGACAGCGTCGGAGCGAAGGGGTGGGCTGCGCGGGGAGCGGGGGCACAGCTGCGTTCGCAGCGGAACAGCCTTTCCCAGGCCAGGCGCTAAGTGCAATTAGAGAGAACAGAATATCCCCAGTATAAGATATCAAAACAAAACACGTCCAAACGCTGGAAGCCGAGCGCGGGGCAAGGCTGGGATTGTTTGGAGCTGGCCTCCTTTCCGCTGGCACCCACCGCTCGCAGACACAGACAGCAATGCTGTTTCAAAATCTTTCTCCTGTTGTTCTCTTGTAGGGAGTTTCAGTTTTGGAGGTTTAGCTGCCTGTTGTGGAGGTGGAGGTATTCCTCCTGCTAAACTGGGGCTCCTGTGCCATCAAAGTGCTGTACCTGTGGAAAGTTCACTATGGCAAGGGGAAGGGGTGCTGCATGGCACAGCCAAAGTCATTGCAAAGAGGAAAGAAAAGCCCACCGAGACACCTGGGGGGAAACCATGCCTACTCCAGCTGATATCACCTGCAAACTTTTGTGAAGCACCAGAGGTACAAATCCTGATGACGAGTTTATGAAGGTGAAGGAGTTAATTAGAGCGACCTCAGTCTTAAGAAACCATGACAGTAGCACAAAGATAAATCCTTCCTTTTTGGCCTCTGGCAGCACTTGCCTGCAGCTGGTTGAGACTTCAGACAGGGGCTGGAACATCAGGGCAGGAGCAAAGCTGGGCTGTTTGTACTCGCACGGAGAGGAGGTGGCTTTGGCAGCAGCATGTGGCTGAAAAAACCTTGAATCCCTGCTCACGGGAGGCCAGTGCTGGTCTGAGCCAACCACCGAGTGGTGGTGCCAAATGGACAGGGCAACCACCCCTTTACCTGAGGACACGGAGGTTGTATTTTCAGTCTGCACTACCAGCCTTTCCGCATTGATTTCCAGCTGGGCAGAGGTTTGGTGGTTGCAGAAGCCGCTGGGGGAGCGTAGGACTCATGCAGAGCGCAGCAATGCCCTAGAGCTACGGCGTGGGCACAGCGATCTGCTTTACCAGAAGAAACAACAAACCCACATCTGGCCTCTGGGGAAATGTGGGGACCAGAGCTGCTGCTGGGGAAGAGGCCTCATGGAAAGTACTTCTTTCTTTGAGGGCAAGTCAGTTGGGACAAGAAATGCCAAAGCCCACGGCAGATCTTAAGTCCCAGAAAGGATCCATTTAAAGGCATGAGGACTGTGACTCCAGAAGGTTACAGAAACATTGAGAGGGAAGGATGGAGATCTTTTATCTTGGTTTTGAGCATCTGCAATGCTGCTTTGTTAACGGGCCTGGAGAGGAAGGTGTGTGCAGCTCAGCCTCTATGAGATGCTGATAAGGATCAGTTGGATGCAGTTGTTACCATGTGCCTGGACTCACAGCTCTGATAACCCGGACCTCAAACCCTGCAGGAAGCCGTTCATTGGCTCCGGCAGATGCCACGTTTCTGCATGGTTTCTGAAGGGCACCAAGGGAGGGGACATCCAGTAGCCTCCTACTGCTTGTACCCGAAATGGATTGTTTCCTTCTGAATCCCTGCGGGGATCAGCCTCTATCACGAGTTCCATCTTTGCAGTCATGAGTTATCCAGCTCGCTAAAAAAATATAAGAGAATATTTGCTCCCCTGAAGGGAAAATTTCCCAATTCACCCTGTGAAATAACCTGTACAGCAGCATTTCCTTTGATTTCTCATTTCCTTTTATTTTTCCATTGATCTCATCACATTCTCTCATTGTCTCATTGTCTCATCTGATAGGGCAAGGCAAGAGGACAGCTAATCTGTTTTCCCTCTGCTCCTCTTAAAGTGTTCTCGATTGAAATTCACATTAACCCTTCGGTACCCTAATCTCAGGGAGCACCCATAGACCCGCGTCCACTTCTTTCAATTCAGCTGCCCTGAAGCTTCTCTTTCAAGCCACTGAGATCCGAGGAGCTCTCAGCAATGAGACAGATACTTGTGTAACCCTTAGCACGTACCCAAAGAAGTGCTGGCTGCTGAGTTTCAACACAATTTTCCTGGGGATAGAGCAATGCTCCAACACGGGGGATGACGGGAAGGACAGGGAGGTACTGCACACCCGTGAGCCTCTTGCTTCTCCTTCCAGAGATGCCAGCACAGAGCCAGGCCCCTCTGCAATGGGGACAACCTCAGGCGCTAACCCTCTCCAGAGCACCACTTCTGCTTCCAAACCGCTTTAACAACAACTGCCAGGAGAAGCTGCCAAGGCCTTTGGAAAGAATCACGAGCCGGACATATTTTTGTCCTCGAGAATGAAAGCAGCAAAGCCCTGAGTTTGGGGGAAACACCTAAGGCAGCTTGCAGAGAGCAGAGGCTGCATCACCAGTTTGCCAGTCCCTGTCCCCATTCCAGTCCCGCTGCCGATGCACAGCCCCATGACATTGTTGTACTTGGCATTTATAGATTTTTATCAGTGCTGCCTTGTTCTCTAGCTGATTTCTCATTTAATTTCAACAATGAAAACCAGTGCTTCTTCACCACATCGGTTCGCCAGTGTGCCATCCTTGCGTGATTTTTTTGACTAGTAATAAAAGAAAATAAAAAGCTACTCAAGGACATGACAGCGCAGTAACGCACAGTGTGAATTTTCTGTGCTTTAGCTGTTCTTGGTGCCAGCACCCTCAGCACCGGCCAAGCAGGAGGCGGGTATCAGGGTGCAGTGATGAGGAGGATGCTGCAGCTCTATCCCTCCCTGTTCTCATCTCGTGATCATCCACAATCCTGGACAAACCACTGTGCTTTTAAAGAGTGATGGACTTAAGAGTATTTGCTGGAAAACTGGGCTGTGAAGTGCTTGACCCTGCTTTTTTGTGGACGACACGTGAAGGAGACAGGGTGGCCTGGAGGAGTCACACCTGAGCATGCCACCAGGTGGAAAACATGCAAAAAGTGGGCAAAGCCAGGTGGAAAAGCTATGAAAAGCAGGCAAATGCTCTGAGCTCTTCTCAAGCTGCAACAAGATCAAGTCCCGCCAAGTCCCTACTGATTATACCACTGCTGGGAGAGGTGCAGAGCCCAGTTAAACTGGGAGGAAGATGCTGCAGAGCCCTCCAGGGGGAGGTGGAAGATGCAGAGAGAAGAGCCTTCACTGCAGCCAGGCTACACTGGCAGGAACACTGCTCGGTTTACCTGCACAAATGTCAGTTGTTTGACTTGCAGAATGAACCAATTTTCTTAGGAAAACCAGGAACAACAACTGTAACCCCCCCTCCCAAGGGCTATGGTCAGTAAGCTTTTATCTGAGTAGATAAAATAATTAACATATTCATTACTCAGAAGAGAAAACTCATTTTATGATTGATTGCAGCCTACTAATCTTCCATCAAATATTCAAAGTCTGCACAGTTAGGCCATTCATTATATTTATTTTTAAAGACATTACATATGTTTTCTATCCCCGGGGTGGGGGGCGGAAATCAGCATATGAAAAATTCCCGTCATTACTAACACACAGCTCAGCAGAAAACGAACAGAGAGGGGGAGCACCCATCCTGTCTGCAAGAGACAGGGCTTCAACAAGCTTGCAAGGGCTTTTTGAACGTTGTAGAAAGCACTGAGGGGGGTGAAGAAATCCTGCAAAGCCCCATCCGCACCTACAGACGCTGGGGCTTTGTGCCCCAGCCAGGCTCGGTGCCACCACAGTGCTTGGTCCCAGCAGTCCCGTGCCCATCTCTGATTGCACCACAGGCACTCCTGCGCGCTCTGTCTGCCTGCCATCACAGGAGATGCCGTGAGATGATTTACCGCCGTATTTAATCACTCTAAATTATGGGCATTTTTATCTAATGGCTTTAATTTTCGGTTCTGGGGAGTTTTGTTGCTGTGGTTACTGGGCAAGTGTAAACAGCTCGCTGATACCTGGGACTTTGCAGAAGTCCTCAAATAGTTGCAAATGTGTCCCTACCACCCCATCCACCAGCACTGGGCTGTCACCACTGCAGGGGCTGTCTCCCAGGGGTCACACAGGCACTATTCCTGTAAAGTTCACCACAGATAGTTCAAAGCATCACTGTCCTCCCCCCCCACCTCAGTTTCCTCAAATTAAGGCCCATAAAATCATTGCTTGCCAGCTCTCTCGCCTGGAGTGCTGGAGGTGGATGTGCCGAGTCCCCAGGGTAGATGCTCAACCACATTCCTGCCATCCCTGGAAAGGTTTGGAATTATGCCCAGCTCTGCCAAGCTGCAAAAAGGAGAAGTGCCAGGAATGGGTTTTCTTGTCCCTGAACGTTTGTGGTTCTTGCTGCCACAGCCTTCCATCTCAGTAAGAGCTCACCTGGGATCAGATTAGAAAATTATTCAGGTACTGATCTCCTTTGCTCCTATTCTCTATAAAACACGTGGCGGTTCCCTTTTCAGATTCTGCAGGCTTTTGAATGTGGATGGGTTGGCAGCAGAGCCACTTCTTTTCAGAGAAGTGGCGTTAATAGCGCAGGGAGAGGCTGCCCGTAGTTTATTACATACAGTAACACCCTATTCTATCCCAAGAGCCTTTCATTCGAAATGCTGACACCCGCAGCTTACTACAAAAAGAGATGTAATGGGCAAATCAGGATGGCACAATTTGTTTCCAGTCCTGGGGCAGTAAGAAAGGTTTTCCATCCAATTGCCTTTGTGTTATCCAGCCACTGTAACGTTCTAACTGCGCGTCTAGGGAGTAATGCGGCATCCTTGAGCTCTCTCAGTCCAAGACCAAGGATTAAAAAACAGTCGGGAAAGGGAGAACACAATGACAAGGACTGGGCTGACGCCGTCCCCAGCAGCTCTCATCCCACCCAACACCATGGAGACTTCTCAGGGCTCTGCCCAGCACAATTAGGAGTGTAAGTGACTCAGATCAAACAAATTGCCTTTCTTTCCTTTGCATTATTCCCACTACGTTCTAGCAAGCATCGGGGCGGGCAACAACAAAAACATCCCACTTGTGATTAAACACAAAATAAATACCTACAACCATTCGCAGCTTAGATGCCTATTAAGAAAATTGTGTCAAATGTAAACTGTACTCGCATGAAAACGATGGTAAGTTGTAGCACACAAGGAAATGAGTCAGTAGGAAATTAAACACCATTTACTATTTTCTCAAGCTACGGGCGGGATTAATCCTTTTGTGCATATCTAAAGGTGATTCTCAGATCCCCCACACAAAGAGCCAGTTCTCTGTTTTGCCATGTTATTGCAGCCCTTTTTAATGATTCATGACGAAGAGCTTCAAAGAGCTCCAAGCCATGACAACAGTCCCAGATCCGACCTACTCCTTCTCATCTCCACAAAAAATCCTTCTTGGTGAATAATTTAGGTCTACGAAGAGAGCGGCCTTCAAACTATTCCCAAGAGAAGGAGCAGTGTCTAGGATTTAAGTCTCATCATGGAAATAAAAAGAAAAAGAAAATATCAAAAGAAAGCAGCAACAGCAACAACAATACAAGCCTTATTTTGCAGAATTCATCCGTTGTGAAACTCCTCAGAGGGGAACACAGCTGGTTTCCCTGAAATACGTTTCATGTTTCCAGAGACCAAAGATGAAATCCAAAGCTTTGACTTTCAACTTAAGATAGATAAACATACGCAAAGATGACACAACTACTGTTCAGGGCAATTGAGGAAAGAAAAAGGCCATTTAGAGCTAAAGGTGAAAACAGGGGCTTGACCACAGCCTGCAGCACATCCTCTGCTGACTAAGGACAGCACCGCGGGAGCAGGCTTGCAACACCCTCCCAAAATCTGAGGCAATTCTCCTCTCACTTCAAGCCTGGGATTGAGTTTTATATTTGCTCTGTCGCAAGGGCTGAGGGCCCGGGCACTGCAGGAGGCTCACACCACCTCTCCCATACAACATGTTGCATCTGGTGCTGAGCACAAAACGGTCACAACACCAAAAAGGCATAAAAACCGCAGCGTGGCACCCAGGGAAAAAAGCTACCTACAATATGCATCGCATCTGTGCGCCGCCACCTTAATGCTGAATTTTCTAGTGAGCATTTAAGTCTAATTCCTCTCCCAAATTCCTGACACAATATGCAGGGATTATGTCACGTCACTTCAGATGTTTAATCTTCTCCTTGACGGGCTGGTTGGGATATTCTCACACGTTCAACTCAGATGAGCCTTTCGCATCAGTTTGCCTCAACAGCAATAAGTAGCTTCAGTTTCACGGCTGCTTTACAAAGATTTCTGACTATGACTGGCATCTTCATCTTCCTTGTATGAAACGCTATGACATTCTGAAGGACAGTTAATCCAAATCGGAGCTCACCCTGCACTGGAAATAACCAGCAATAGGGAAATATTTCTAATAACGGAAATAATTGTAATAGTGTATCTTCTGGTCCTGGCTTGCAGAGAAGTGTCTAAGGGACTCTCTGTGTGGTGGCTTGCACACCCAGAGCAGGAGGAAAAGGCTCACCTGAGGAGAGGTCAGGGCATAGGCCCCATCCAAGTCATTTTGGCAGAGAGACACAAATGTCCTTGCCCTGGCAGACCCAATAGCTGGTCTAGAGCCCTCCCATTTCCACACCAACACTATTTCTTTTGGGGGTGAGCTAATCTGTTCCAGTAGCTCCCCCTTCGCAGGGCAGCACAGTTTGGGGTTTGTCTCCACTACTCACAGCGTAGATGTTTTGCTCAAGCTCAGCTTGGAACATTTCTGCGTCCAGGCGGCCAAAAACACTTAAGATTTTGCTTTAAATGGTAATCTCATTGCTAAAACTCTTCTTTCTTATTTTAGGAGGAGACAACCACTCATCCCCACCCTCCATGCTGCAAACCATCCTCCTGGGGGTGGCACATCACATCACATCGGTCCCACCAGCTCTTACCCTTAGAGGCAAAGCTGGGCTTCACCCTTGGTTTGCCAGGGAGCCTCAGGGCAGATACCTTTTCAGAATAGTTAATGAGATGAAATGACAGACCTTTCACCAGCGACAATGCCCCTCTAATTAGTCGGACAAAGCGGGTGATACGCTATGTGCACAGGTATGGTCATGCTTCCCTGGGGATGGGCACAGCTCTCCGAGCAAGTCCCATCTGCAGGGCTGAGGACCACAGCCAGACCTCGATGACTATAGCTGGTCTGAAACGCTCCTTTGTAGGGGGCAAAACCCAAGCCCTGTTTAATTATCATGCAATCGGGCAGCTTTGTGAGGGCCGAAATGGATGCTCTGACCAGCGCTCACCCTGCGGCTCCCCCAGCCCCATGAAACACTGGCTGCTTGGTAAAACACGCTTGCTGAGGCTTCATAGATCTGCTGGAGATACCACAGGTGCACAAAGCACCAGCGTACGCTGAGCAACTCTGCATATGCTTGCACAAACCAAATATATCTGGACTATTAAGGTTTCTTTTGGGGCAGACTGGTGAATTCTATGTTTCCTTTCCCTCAAATCCTTTGCTAAAAATTCTTCCTCTTCTGTGATTGTTGGTTTGAGATAGAGCAGGTGTCAGAGACAGCCATACATGGCCACCAAAATCTGTCACACCAGACAAGAGACACCTCTGAGGTCTCAGAAATAACTGCTATCAAAACCAGCGCTTGGCATAAAGACACCAAACTGCTCGGGCGCAGAGTGAGCAGCTACCGTATTTACACACACCCCTCAACTACATCCACTGCTACACATAAACTGGAACTAAAGCTGCCCTTTTCTTGTTCGCTAGCTAATAAACTTGGCTCTTGCAACATGAGCAAGAGTCACGCAAGAAGAGGGGAGTCACTTTTGGAAAGCTTGAGAATTTCTTTCAATTTTACTCCAGCCTGCACATGAGTTTCCTGGTTTGGGGGAAGTTCAAGTTGCCGTCAGCTAAAGCTGCACCCAAATTTTTATTGGCAGAGGAGGAGGGGGAAATGGCTTTGCCTTCCCGCAGTTCTCCCTGAGACTGTTCCTGCACACAGCGGAGAGGAGGCTGTAAGGAGGGAATTACCCCGAGCACAGCAGGGCAGGATTACAGCCCTGGATAGGATGTGGGTCAGTTTAAGCCAGCTCTCTCCAGTGCCCAGTGAGCATCATCACCACCCAGCCGAGAATGACTCCGAAATGAGCCTTTCGTACTATCCTGCAGGATTTTTCTTCCTTGTATAAGGAATTGGATAATGACAGTTTATGTCAAAGGTTTGACCTGAGCTCTGTCATACTTCAGGTACCTGTTTTTATCACCAGGCTGTGGAAAAACCCCACTTTCTTTAGTCCTGTAGGCATTTAATAACGCACACCCCAAAACACCCCTGGCAGGGTGCAACAAGAGCCTCAGGAGCTGGTTTAGAGCTGCACGGCGCGATCACCCAAAGCACAGCAAAAACAATCACACCATCCCCCTCGCCCCATCACGCCGGCAGCAGCCGCACAAGCCTGCCTGGAAACGGGTCTTTCACCCCAAAACCTCCCTGCCACGTCGGCCGCCCAGCCCTGCTCCCCCAGGCTGTTCCCGGCGCGTCGGCACGTCTCGCATGAAACCCAGGGCCAGGAACAAGGCAGCTGCCTGTGCGCAACGTGCAGGCTGTGTGTGGTAGGGCTGTACTCGGAGCCTGCCAACACCCGGGCCGGGAACGCGGTGGGGATGGCGGCTGCCAATGGGAGCCGGCAGGAACGAAGCCATGTGGGAAACTTAAAATGCAAGCGGAGCTGGGAGTGCGTGGCGTGTCCTCCCCAAGCGCTGCCTGAACGGGCAGGATGGCTGGTTTCGGTTGGTTTAATAACAGGGATGGGTGGGCGAGCGGGGAGCCTGGGCAGGGGCGGGCTGGGAGAGGGGCTGAGCCGAAGGGGGGGGGGGTCAGCAGAGACGTCTATCTGCAATGTGGTTTGAATATAAAACTGTGGCAGAGATTCGAGACCCGACTGATCTTCACCCATCTCAGCTACGCAGGCAAAAATCTGGAATCAGGATTTTAAAGATGCTCTTTTAGCTGTCGCTGAGCTCAGAAACAGGCTCTGCAAGGGAGAGGGATCACCTATTGACATCCGTGAAGCTCCTGCGTGTGGCTACCGTGTTCTTCACGGAGCAGAGCATCCTTGGAGCGTTCATTAAAGCCACCGTAAATTGATCTTGTTTCCTGAAACTTTCCACATGATAAACCCACCTAACAATGCTCTTCAGAATATTTCCCTCCCCCGTTTAATTCACTAAGCTTTCCTTTAAATTTAGGAGCCACTTAAAGCTAGAAAAAAGAAATCAGTATTAAAGTCAGTAGGTGACACCGCCTCCCAGGTGAGGCTTCTCCAGAGCTTATCTCCGCGGTGCAAGGGAATTTCCGCGGAACACAAGGAGGGTTTTAGCAGCCCCATTCACACAAACAGCCCCCCAGCAACCCTCCCGCTGGGGAGGACTGGCCCGGCGGGGCAGCGGCAGCCGCCCCATGGCCCGCGCTCCCACCCCCGGGATGCTCGGGGCGGGGAGGCGGGGGCGGTGTCCTCCCCCCGGGGCCGCGGGGTGCCGGGGCCGCTCCCCTCCCTCCCCGCCGGGGCTGAGGAAGCGGAGGGAGCCGTGGAGTTGCTCTGCATATTAATGAGCCGGGAGCGAGGGCAGCGGGAGCTGTTTTAAAAGAGGACAAGGGGAGGAAGGCGGCAGAGCGCAGGCAGCAGCCGCTCTCTGCTGTCCCCTCCCTGGCGACACCCAGCCCCGGGGACACGCAGGGGACGAACCCGAAGGGAGCAAACGCGTTAAAATCCCCGGCGTCTCTTTAGGTACCTGCCGCCTCACCATGAAGCTCCTGACAGCAGCTTTGCTGTTGCTGCTCATCGCGATGTGCTTAGCCAGCGCGGAAGGTAAGTCGGTTTATTCTGCTTATTCCCACGTAAAGCTTTTTCCCCGCTAATTATTACTCGCCTCTGGATAGTCCGGAGTTAGATTTAGCTGCACGTGGGGAAAAGCGATGGGCTGTATCTGTGGGGTAAGGTAGCGATGAGGTTTTTAAAGGTGGGAGGAGAGGTAAAATACGCGCGACAAAGTTGTGTCTTCCTTGCGAGGCAGAGAGCCCCAGCTCACGGCGTGGGAGGTCACGCCGTGCGCTCCGTTATTCGGGAATAAAGCTCAAATAGCTCCTCCGAAACTGAGGGTGGTTTTCACAGGGAAAACAGAGCAGGATTTGATGCGGTAGCACAAATTCAGCCGAGCGTGCCAGCGCGCGTTCGCCGCTGCGCACAGGAACGATGGATAAAAAACCCTCAGCTTTTGTCTGGCTGCGAACGCACCGCAGCATCCGCACGAGGAGAAATGCCTGAAAGTCCTACAAAGTCCAAGGCAGATGTGAGCAAATGAGACAGTAGCTGAGGTGTGCGTTTGCTCGCTTAGTTTCAAGCGAGTTGACTCTTTCATTTCCTTTTGTTAAATACAATCACATTTAATCACAGCAGGTGCACTTTAAAAAAAACTCTCATATTTGCTCAGAACATCTATAGCGCTCTAACACGTATTTCCCAGAGAGTCACTACCTTTTCTTGGAATACAGCAAAGAAATTATTGCTCTTTTTAAGCTCAACAGCATCACAAAATCCAGCTTTTTCCCACCGAGGCTTGAAAGAGCAACGCGAAGTTTGTGTGCGCACGTAGGCTGGTGCGGAAGGGACGCTTGGTATGCAGGAGGCTTTGCAGGCGCATGAGAAAATGCTTTCTCTTGTAGGCGTGAAGTGCAAATGTTCAAGAAAAGGTCCTAAAATAAGATTCTCTAATGTACGGAAGCTGGAAATTAAACCGAGGTACCCGTTTTGCGTGGAGGAGATGATTATGTAAGTGTTCCTTCATTTATTGCTTTCCGATTCCCTATCAGCCGAATTGCTTTACCTTACACTGCAAGTTCCTTCTTTGTTCTTTGTTTTCCTCATGCCCTGGCACGCGAATTCCTGGGAATAGCCATTTGCTGTGTCAGATGCTATAAAAGGTGCAATTCTGACCAAAAACCCAGCTATCATTTTTCAACACCATTATTTTTTTTTTTTGCTCAAAGAAATTTTTAGAGAACAGGTAGCAGTAAAAGGATAATCGTTAGTTTGAGTGAAGACAGGGACAAATCCTACTTCAAGCTGCCTGATGTAAAATGCAGAACTATTTTCTCGCCTTGTTCTGGGCACACAGAATAAGAACACGAGCAGAGTTTGGTTTGTGGTGGTTTCTCCAAGGAAAGAGTTACCCCAGCCAGAGACAGAATTTCGCCTGTGTTGTACCAGAGCCACCCCCTTGCACTCGGTGGGATTACCCAGCGTGTAAGAAAATGCTTTCCTCCGTCTTACTGCAAGCCGTGGCCAGTGCTGCCGTGAAATCTAAGGGCGACGTAGTGACTCACTGAACCAAGGCAGGTACGGGGATTTTTGGCATTTCTGATGACAGGCGCAAAATAAGGGGTTTTTATATTTTAAATAAGGGTGTTTTCCGGGGTTTTTTCTGTCCTGTTTTGGATATCTGAAGATTCCCCCAACAAAGCACCATTCAACCAGCATATGGGGCTGGACAAGGACCAGCTTAGCCAAGACCATCCCTCTGCCACCTAAGAGGGTGAAAAACCATCCCAAGAGCAGCCACACCTGCAGAATGCCAAGGACTGATTTACTCCAGTGTCCGTTCTCCTCACTGAACATGTGCCATTCATTTATTCTTAGAAGAAAAGTGCTTCAACAGCAGGACCTGGGTCCTGTCCTGCCAAGCCACGTCCCACCTCTGGTGCTCTGTAATGCCCACAGGGCCAAATCCTACCCATCCTGGCATAAACAAGGAGATACCACAGGAGCCTGATCCTGCCCCTGCAGAAATGGCTCGCCAGACTCAGCAAAGGGGTATGGAGGAGGAATGGAGAGCCAAGCTACCTGAGGCATCCTCCAGCTCGACACCAGCATCACTGCAAGCAATGATGAGCTCAGGGAACATCAGACCCAACTCTTTGAAGCCCCAATCAGCTGATGGTGACCTGAACAGAAGAATGCCTGCAGAGCATCACTGCCCAAATCAGATCCTTGCAGCTTTGCTTTGACCTTTCCATAGCAAAGTGATGGTGTAGAGGAGCAAAAACTCTTCTCATCCCACTGCAGGCATTTGCCCGAAGGCAACCAGTGGCCAGGGGGTTATAAAGTAAACCTCATTAATGCAACATTTCGCTACCAATCAGAAAGTTGGGAAAGCTGAAACGCTGTGCCCAAGTGGTTGCTTTCCCAGCTGGATAGCTATGCAGATGCCTGGGAATGCTATTCAAGCCTGGAAGGTTGTCCTGGGTTTGGAGCGGCTGCGGGGACTGAGCTGTCCCGTTGCTCTGCCATCGCTGCTGCTGCCGGCAGGGCAGGCAGGGCTAACCCGCTGCCGTCACTGCTTTTCCAGCTACCCTAATGCAGGCGGAGGTCAGCACTGAAAGCAAACTGAAATTAATATTCTGAGGGCAAATTGATCCAGGAGTCCCTGGACAAGGCGCAGAAGAGCTAAAAATTCCTGCAGCTGAGTTTCTGTTGCTGCAGCGATCATCTAAAATGAGTTATTCAAAACTGGGTCCCCTCCTGCCCTCCTCAAAAGCTCTCGTATCTTTTCCTGTAGCAGAAACATGATATAAGTGATATTTGGTAGAGAAGTAGGAACAGGGGTACAGTTTTGGAAAGAATTTGTCTTTGGCCAGAACACCCCAGCAGAGCTGTGAAACAGGGTAAGAGACAGCTAAACGCAGTCCTCGGTCTAGTCAAAACCTATCAAGATTCACAGTACATCTAGCAGTAATCATGTGTGTATCTGTCTCCTGGAATGAGGAAAAGCAGCAGAAAATAGGAGAGAGGTTTGACTCTTTCTGCCTGAAAGGATGGAGGGGGATCTATTCCCCATCCCAAGGAGGGGGGAAGTGTCGGGGTGAGAACAGGCGCTGCTGGGAGCCTTTCTCAAGGGCCAGCCGAAGTGGATGACAGTCCCCACACTGGCTTGGGATGAAAGGACCAGAGACAGGACCCTCATATGACCATGGGGACAGGGTGCTTGTAGGCAGAGGTGCAGCCCCACCATCACTGCAGATGAGCTATGTGGGAGCACAAGGCAGTGGGGGTCACTTGTCCCATGGGCACTTGTTGCAGCCCTGAAGGAATGGACACACCAGGGAGAACTGTGGCACAGGGATCTGCAGACACCATGGGTGAAGGCTCCAGCCACCAAGCCCTTGGCAGCTACAGGACAGCTCAGCACACACCCCTGGAGCAAGCTCATGACCCAAATCCCACAGGAGGCATTAAGTTCTGGTGCTTCAGTCCCTTCTCCATCCCTCTCAACCTCTTCTTGCAGCCCATCCAGACAACTCCTCACTCGGGGTATCAGCTCCACAGCACCTCTTCTTAGGCACATCCCCTTACATCTGCTGGGCCAGCATCCCCAAGAGCAGGGAGAGTCAGCTCAGGGTGCCCAAAAAAATGCTACCACCCAACACTGTGCCCACAGCATCAGCAACTGTGCGGGAACCACAGAGGACCACAGGGCTGCCTTGGGAAAGTCTTGCCTGCTGTCCAGCCTCCAGCATCAAAGCAGAAAACCTACATGGGATGTCAAAGCAACATGTCTCAGCCTGAGAAAAGACCCAGTTCACCTCAGAAGCAAACCATGCATCTCCTCCTCCTCACACTGCAGGCTCTAGTAAATCCAGAATTGTCCTTCACTGCTTTTGGTGCAAATGTAGGTCTTGCTGCTTTTCAGAGGCACTCCTGCTCCTCTCCTACGATTCAGCTTGTCCATCACTTTCTGGAAATACCCTCTATGATCTGTCAGAAGACAAACCTAAGCCAAGATATCTCAGCCAGTGCAGAGAAAGCGGCTCCTGGATGGAGAAGCTTTGCACTGACCTCAAGGCCCTTTAAACTTGTGCCTTTGGTGAAGGTTTGGTTTCACTCCCATTCAAAGGTACAGGAACATTCCGTCTCATGTATGCCCTGATCTCCAGAGGGGCTGGCTGAGAACAGCCTTAGAACAGAGGTAGCCCATAGATTTTAGCATCCCTTTTCAATGCCTGCAGCCATAGATGCTCTTAGGGGCCTCGACCACTTTCCCACGCATTGGGGAGAGGGCCACATCCTCCCAGAAAACCACCTGAAAATTACACCTTATCTTTCTGTGCTTTAGCTCACACCTGATGGAGGTGGAGCAGAAAGGGAAGAGGTTAACTGAATGGAAAGAACTATTTGAACACTTTGTATAACCTAGGAGTGGGAAATGTGGTGCGACCCTTAGCTGAGCTCCAGCCAGCAACATGCAGTGATTCACTTGGTCAGGAACATCCCCTCTGCACTGGATGGGGGAGCTGGGAACATTTGCAGGGAGCTTTTTCTTTTGTTGAAAGATAAGCGGCTCCTTTCTGAACCAAACAGTAAAAGAAGCCCATCAGTATGCATGGGTCTTTCTGGTGTTCTGCCACCATTTTACTCTCTATCAGCACTTAAATGATTCCATTATAGTGTTTTAGTTAAACCAAAAACTGTGTTTCCTTGTTACGGATGGTATCCCCAGAAAATTAATAACTCTAATTAAAATTGTGGGGTTTGTTTTGGGTTTTTTAAATCACAGTAATAACGAGAACAGAAAACTGCTTGATTTTGCACCCCCAGAATGATAGCAGTGTTGACATTTCTGGAAAGTCATTCTCCTGGGAAGCGGCTCCGGGTCTCTCACGTCACCTCGGTTGTGTCAGACCAACTGGTGATGGTTTCACTGAGCCCTCCAGGAAAACGATGGGAAGACTTTGGGCATGTTTTGCCTCCCAGCACGCTTTGTCCTTACAAGGGAACACAGGGCCGCCGGTGCTGGCAAGGAACATGGGATGAGCCTGTGATCAGAGGAGGCTGAAGCCCCCAGGGCTGCAGGCTGGGGCTCAGAGCACATCTGCTGGGCACACAGGCACTCTGCCACGTGCAAGCATTTAAAATATTGTGGACTTAAAAAAAGAAAAAATAATTGACCAAGTAAGTCTGATCTTGGATGCAGGATTCCATCTTCTCATGCAAAGCCCTTGTGGTTGCCTGAATGAGCCCTAATTAAATCAGCTATTAAGCTTCAAAGGCAATATCTAACAGACAGGCAGAGCAAACTCGTTGATTAAGAACAGCAGGTTGCTCTTCATGTGGTACCACCTTCTGTAACAGTGGACAATGACACTGCACTGATAACAGCTGAAGAGCCGCTCCGATATTTTTACAATAAACTTAAATATCTGCCATAAAACACAGAGCATGAAAACCCTTCCCCTGCCCACCCGGGCGAGAGCCCCCTGACCGATTTGGGAGTGAAGCGGAGGAGCGCTATGTCCCACAGCTCCCGTAACCTCTGCTCGCTTGCCTTGCAGCGTGACTCTGTGGACACGGGTGAGGGGGGAGCAGCAGCACTGCTTAAACCCCAAACGCCAGAACACAGTGAGGCTGCTGAAGTGGTACAGAGTATGGAAAGAGAAAGGCAGGTAAGTACCAATTTGCTCCATGGGTGAGAAGAAAAATCTTGGTGGCAGTTGAGCAGCGTTCAGACAGAGCGAGCCCAGGAAAACACACCCACTGCAAATGCTCTATGCAGCACAGAGGATGTGTTTCAGCACCAGCATTACAGTTACACATGGATGTCTTGATGTTATTTCTTCCCTGCCACATGCATTCCTCACTTCTATTTTAGGATTAGGCTATTCTGACTATAAATAGTGATTATTTGCTGTTAAACTATTCATCAGCTCATGTTCTGTTATTTACATACGCTCACCTCCCTTCTATGGGTAAAAAGCCAAGATGAAAAGGTAAATTCCTTCCCCACGGTCAAAGGAAAGCAGGTAGCAGAGCTGGGAGGAGAGTGCTGTGTCTCACCACCTCAAAATCATCAATACCTGATAACACAGACCTTTGCCAGTTTTAACCACTGTATCATTCCCAGAAAAACAGGAACTTGCTGGTAAAAATCCACCACCTTTTCCTTTGCAACGAGGATTTTTTTATTCTTGCAAGCCATCAGTCATAGATAGAAACGAGAGAGGAAGAAACATGAACTCCTGCTGGTTGGTGGCCGGTGGTGATGTCCCAGTCTGTTAATATGGAGAGCTGCCCAGCTCCTGCCACCCCTCCAGCTACGGCCAAGAGCCTCCACTTGCAGTACAGTCCCACCAAATCCTGATCCACCTCAACCAATGGGGAATTTGCTCCCCAGAACTGAGCTCAAATGAGGCCAGTGAGCAGCAAGCCCCATCTCTCAGCAGGTCCAAGGGTGCTGGCAAGCTCCGGTGAAGCCAGGCGCTACCCAGTGACATGGGCAATGCCACAGCACTGTGAGTGGTGGTGGGTGCTGAGGCCCCCCCCAGCTGGCTGCCCTGACTCCCTGCAGCTGCTCCCTAAACAAAGCAGGTGGGGAAGCCATGGCTGATGCATAACCACATATTTACACTCTCCCCTTGTTGTTTTTCTGATATGGTTTTTTTTTTTTTATAAGGCCATCATTAAGGTGATGAAGGATGCTCAGCCCTAGGCTTGTGCATCCAGAAAACATGCAGGGATGTCCCATGCAAGGGTCCATGTGCTGCAGACCACCTTCTGTCTGCAGATCACAGTGCTGCTCATGGTGTCCTCCATAGCCCAATATCAGGGTCAAATCAAGGCTTCCCCACAGCCCAGCCATGGCAGGGACAATGTCCCTGCTGCCAGGGAGAGGAGGAAGAATAGTGAGCCCGGCATCCCCATGGCTTTGGCTGCCAGCCTGGGATGTGCAGAAGGGATGCAGCACAACCGTGGGTGTTCTACCCTGCTTTGCCCTGCCCAGCACTGGCACTGCCCCACTGCAACATGCCACCTCTGCACCACACCCAGCAGGTCCCCCCGCTGCTAACTGGGCAAGTGGGGCAACGAGCCCAAGTGCAACTGAAGCAGCATCAAGTGAATCTTTCAGACATAAAGAGCCTGATTTGAACCAAGTCCTCAAAAGAAATAAGCAATTAGTCAGTGCCAGCTGCTCCAAACCCACTGCACTGCTCCCCAGGAAGGGACAGAGAATTAAAGTCATACACAGCACAAACACGAACCCCTTCTCCAGAACAGCATTGCCCCAAGTTTTCCCCATGCCGTGGAAGACTTTTCACCCAAAGAGCCTGCACAACTGGGATTTGCCAGCAAACAAGGCTGTCAATTGGTCATCTCAGGACATAAACTAGAAAAATAAAAGTCTAATATTACTCCAAACATAATGAATTCACACTATCTGTTATCTACACACAGCTCGTGATATACTTCAACATTTGTACATAAAATTGGGGTTTTCCAGTGGTTGAAGTGTATTAGCACCAAGTACCCACTTAGATGTTGTTGTCTTCATCCCATCTATCCCGACAATCACAGCAGAGCACTCTGCTCCCCACACGCATGCAAAGTCCTACCCTCCTCCCAGACACCTTCTGGAGAGAAATCCAGTGACCACTGAAGTCAGTCACTTCCCTTCCTGTTTACTTACACAAAAGCTAAAAATCTGGTTTCTGGGGGGGTTTTTGTTGCTGTTTTGGAGGGAGGTTTATTATGATTATTCGGAAGGGAGTTGTTGCATTCACTGTTTAAACACCTTGCTCTTGGCTTTTTTTCCTGTTAGGGTTTATGAAGAATAAGAGGAAGCAGCGTGAGGAATGGAGCGGACTCCCTTGGCTGGCATAGGACTGGGCTCCTCAGAAGATTATTTCTCTCTCACAGACATAAGACACAAATTCTATATTATTATAAAGCACTTTTTACCAAGGGTCAGTTTTTACATTTTATAGCCGCGTGCAAAAGGCTTCCAGATTTCACAAGCGTCTGTTGCACTTCAGATTTCATACCCATCTGCTCCGTACTGAGACTGGGATGACTCATGCTTTTCATTTTAAAGAGGTTGGGTTTGGGTCTGGGGGTTGGTTTTTTTGTTTGTTTTTTTTAATTGTTATTCATTCATACTTCACTATGATTGCAATCGAGCTTTATAAGCTCACTAGACAAACAGGAACCTTTGTAAAGGTGTTACACAGCCGCGTCCCTCACCCTTTCGCAGTGGGAAAGCTTCAGTGCTGGGGGTGTCTGTCATGGTTGCAGCCTCCACCTTAGTCAGGTGAAGCGGGGACCAAAGATGAGTTTGCTGGAAGATGCCACTGAAATATGGTGGCTGGAAGTGAGGTCCCTCAGCACATTGTCCAGCATCACTTGTGTACCTCTTCTTTAATGGACTCGAGGTCTTGCTGCAAGGTGAAGCGAACCGTATCTCCCATTTAACATCTCATGCATTAGAAAGCATCTCTAGGTCATTTTTATTACTGAGAAAACTTTTTTTTTTCCTGTTTCCACCTGAAGTTCTTACAGAAAATTTGTGGCTTCAGTTCCAAGACATTTTAAGCTTCCAGACTATTGTGTATGGTTTCCTAGATTTGTAGCAACAACAACAACGCCTTTAAAAGGTAACTTTTTATGAAAAATATGATAGGGCAAACATATAAATACCTATCTATGTTTTAGTCACAACACAACATATTCATTATTTTGAATGTAATACTTCAATGTTAAGCAGTGCATTCCTCTTTTTAAAAATAACAAAACTACCTTTCATTTGTAAATATGCTATAGGAAGTCTCCCTATATTATCTTTCTGTATAATGTACTGTACTGCTAAATTATCGTATGCTATTTAAATGTTTGAAATATTTAGAAGGTTGCATGCAGATTTCATATTTCTTTCTAAGACAAATGAAAAAAGTAATAAAAAAATATATTTAAAAAGGTTAACAACTGCTCTTAAATTTCCTTAAGCCATCAGGGAACTCCAGGCACTTCGAATAACTTTTTTTGGTGGATGAATTGATTTGGGGAAAAACACCAAATCAGAGAAGCTGATTTAGAGATACAGCATCTTGATGGCACTGGGATTAGAAAACTCTATTCCAGTCCAATTTACTTCCCTTTCTCACTTTAGGATTTGAACTTTATGTAACAAGATTCCTCAGAGTTTGGGTAAAGAAGAGCTACACCATGTCTAGCGTTATGTTAATTAAACATAAATCACTCCGGATCCCTATAAAAACTAGTGAAATGCAGTGATTTAGGCACCGTCTGGGTTAGATTAGGGAAGGCTGTACAATCAGAGCCAGGCAACCAAAACCCGTGAGCCACCTCCTCCCCTTTCTGTGCACTTCCTGCCCTCACCCAAAGGCAGGCACTTGGCACCCAACAAGGCTCTGACAGCACCCCCCAGCTAAAAAGGAAAGGAAGGGTAAAGCCTGCAAGCGATGAAGTGCTTTAAACCTCCCGGTGCTCCCGAACAGCACCATGCGGTGCACCTCCCTGGCTGCTCCCAGCTGCAGGGATCGGCACGAGTCCTGCGACAGTGAGCTTATGCGGTATAATCAAGGTAATTCCTGGCTTATCTCAAGGGTTTCCTCCAGTTTGGACAGAAGAAAAAAAATACATATATGCATACAGACATATTATATACTTATTTACTCCAACAATACCCTGGCAGAGCTGAAGGAGAAAGAGCTGTTCGCTTTCAAAGTATTTTCCCATCCTGCACAAGGACGGAGCTATGAGCTTCAAAGTAAAAAGCCAATTAGTAAAAAGCTTGAGAAAGATCCCAGAGTATTCAGGAAAATAAACCTCTGGGGATACCGACCACAAGGTGCTGCTTGAGGCTGAGCATCTGGACCTGATCTCTGGGCAAACCCGCTCCGGCAGGCGAGCCAAGCTGCCCCTCTCCTTTCTTGAGTCACACTTTAACGCAAAGTGGTTTTTCCTTGAGGAGACTTGATTTCAACACACAAACAGGCTTCAAGAAAAGGTTTATACTTATTTAGCGACTACTGGCAACGTATTTCCTGGAAAAGCATGGCTAGGGTTGCACAAGAGGTGGTTTAACGCTCTGCTGGGAAGGATGAGCGCAGCTCCCGTTGCCCATATGCAGCGCTGGGTTACTCACACCTGGCAGGGTATAGACTGGACTAGCAATTCTTAGCTCTGGGTTCATCCACCAGACCAAACCCACCAGCAAAAAAACTGGGCACAGAGAAAACCAGTTGTAGTTGGAGGTTGCCCCCCGCCCCCCCCACTTGCTAGTGAGACTAAAGAAAAACAACCCCTTGGTTCAATACATGTATTCCCTGTAACCTGAAATCTGTGCTTCAAACAGAGCAACTCTTGGAAACAGGAATTAAAATCACAAAGAGAAAAACTGAGACTCTGAGCTGGTTCTCCCAAGCCTGCTAAACTGCATCTGCAGGCAGGTTTGTTAAGTACCCAGAAACAGGAGGAACGTCCCTTGTCTCACAGTTATAAAGGGAAACGCTGTGCTAGAAGGTAGCTGCCACACTCAAAACATCAACCTCTTTCCTTCAGACTGAAACATCTTTACTGAAGCATGCATATATATATATATGTGCAGGTACCTCCTCCACCAAGATTTGGCAGCAACCATAAGGTTTCCTTTTGTTTTCCCCAGCAGACTGCAGGTTGTGAAGCCACAGGAGACCATTCAGTCCCACCTCTAATACACAGACCATACATCTGTGCTTTGAGATTGATAAATTAAGCTGCTGAAGTATAGTCTGAACACACACCAGCCAGCCCCAACTGCTCACCAGTTACCAGTTTCCATTCCATCCTGGGGTGCAGGAGCAGCACAAGCAGAGCCTGCAGCACTGATGTTACATCGCAAACCCTGCACAGAGCCTCCGAGGAGGGCAGTTGACAACTGCTTTCCCCCCTCCAGCCTGCAAAGCTGCTCCCTGGCACGCTGCAGCCAGGAGCACACAGAGACGGAGCACCAAGCCCTGCACACAAGCACCTCCATGGCCCCCCCCGCCTCGGGCACCGGGCATCCACAGCTTGCACCCATTCAGAAATGGCACCATCAGATTTTATTTTAATAAAAGCACACGGGTGAACCGAGCAGCTGCAGCGAGAGGACACAATAGCGGGGAGACCTGCCTTGCCTTCCCAGCGAGAGCGCTACGTGGGATTAGTAATGTTATACAGATCCTTTCACCACTTGCCTTTCACTTGTTCATATATGGTCTAGGTCAGCGATGGCCAGAAAGTTTATTAAGAAGCAATAGCTGCCTGGTGGTCCGTGCGAGACGGCGCGGGGCTCTCGGCAGGTCCAGCTGCCTGCTGTGCCCCAGCTCCCCCCAGGCTCCCTAAATCAAGGCACAAGGCCGTGCCAGATCGCTACGCGCCTGCGGACCTTTCCTGACCATGTCCATGCGGTGGGAGAGCTGGGCCCACGCTAACGAGGTTTCACCAGGGCTGTGGGGACTGATGGTAAGGTCATCAGGGGGTTTGCACTGGTCTCCCCCAAGCCCTGGGTGGGAAGTTGAAGGCAGCATTTCAGCAACACAAATGCTCTCTGAGCTAATTAAATATCAGAGTTGGGTCCCTTCTGGACCCATATTTGTAGAGAACGAGAACAAATGTGGATAAGAAGACACCACCCCCAGGACTCACCATCCCACTGAGATCCACAGCCAGGGACCAGCGCCTGTCCAAGGGTAAAGGGCCTCCTGTGCAGCCTGACATCATTTAACGTGATTTATATAAGCCCAGACAGAGCTTGAACTCTCCAAAACACCCTTTCCATTAGGTCAAGTGACACACCAGTCACATTCTGGGTATTTTTCCTTCAAAGCCAGCTTCCAAAAATGACACATCTAAATCCAGTTGTACGCAGCATCTAAAGATCTCGCTTGGAAATTCCAAGTTGCTCAACACCTTTGGAAAAGGTCAAGCTGATTTTGGCTATTGGCTGAGTTCAGGCTTTGGATCCAGAAGGACAAGCAGCCCACCTTGAAAGCCCTGGCCACAGTGACTTCAAGCCAGGGCAGCTCTCGGTTTTGGCATTCTGTAGATTGCCCCTGTGCAGCACTCATGCTGGGATTCATTGTTCAGTTTGTCCCCTGCAATGGGCTGCGATGTGCGTGGTCACAAACGGAAATACAGCTATTTTTGAGGATTGCTCTGTTGGAAACCCTCTGTGTCTGTTACACATTAATTTCCCTCCGATCCTACACCACAGAGAGCCACGTGTGGCAGGTGTCTGGTTTGCTTCGAAAGGCTGCACCCCATCAGCCCCCAGATATCCTTGGAACCAGCACATGTTTCTGGCAACGCACCCCAAAGCGGATTTCCTCCAACTCCTTTACCTGATATAACCCACCCCAGAAGAACATCTGGGACTGCCATTGCCTGAGGAACAGCAGCTGCAACTTCGTTTGCAACAGCTCTAAATGTTTACAGTGATTTTTGATGCTTGTAGTTATCAATAAACACCCTTCCAGAAGGTCAGGTGAATTCTGGGCATCCAGGCAACTTGGAAAAATCCCACACTCTTAGTGGTGCTTTCTGACTCCACGTACCTCTGGAAAGCCTGACCCTCCATCTCTGCGGACTGCGCCTGCAAAGGTACCTGGGCTACCATTTCCTAGAGAGAAGGCCAAAAACCTGCCCAAAATTGGGGCACCATTTGGTCATCGTATCTCACATGAAACAGATAGCCATCACCTTTTTTACCCTCCAAGGCTGCCTCCTTGGACAATCACCTCTACTAACCAGTGGCCCTGCCCAGGCAGCAATGCAGTAAAAGTCCACGATTCATAGTAAAGGTATTAAACACCCAGCACAGATCCAGAAACTGTGTTTGGGTGCTTTCCAAAGCATCCTTATTTCTGTTAGCCAGCACTACGTGGGACAAAGCTGTGTGAGATCAAAGGGATGTTTGGGAGGCCCCAGCAGCCCAGGGTTCAGCTCTCATCAACCCCACCGCACTTTGGTGTCCAGCAGCTCTTGGGCCATGGCCAGCAGATCCCAGCCCAGATGGCTCTCTGGAGGAGCGGTAGGGGAAAGCAGGGCTGAAAGGACATCTAGTGGCAACCAAAAACCTTCTCAGACAGCCTGGGGACACCTCGACAGCCCTGCAGCTGTCTGTGGGATAAGTCGGCTTGCAGCCTGCTCATTGCAGTGCTGACACTGGGAATGCTCTTCCCCAGCTCTGCAAGAAGAGCTTCAACTCTTGTATTTCCTCACCCAGGTATGGGAAACCCTTTAAAGCAAAGGAAATGCAGCTGCATTTTGGGAAAGCTGCTCAGAGGCTTACACAGTCACATTAGCCTGTTAACGTGGAACATGTCACTAAGGGCAAAGAGGACACCTGGCCATGGTGGACAGGAGCCATGGCCATCACACCAGCATGGGAAACCAGCCTGCAGCACAACCCTGGGAAGATTCATTCCCAAGCCACCTGCTCAAAACCTTTCAAACATGATGAATTCCTGCTCAACACACCAAGGCATGTGGCTTTCTTGCCCTGTGGTTCTCCCTCCTGCCACCAGCTCCCCAGTGAGCCCAGGACCCACAGAACCCCACACAGGAGTCATTCCTCAGGCTCTGCATTTGGGTCCTGTCCTGAGACAGGTCCATCTGACTTCCCAGCAGCAAAAACAAACCACACATGCACATCATCTCCTTAATGCCTAAAGAAGAGAACTTGCTCCCTCTTGCTGACTATGAGCACAACTTCATCCAGCCATCAAAACAAAGCCAAGATCCCTAGAGGAAATGTTTCATAGAGACACAACATGCATGAGTGTTTATTTTCTGAACACTGAGTGACAGGTTGTATTCCTGGTCCTTTTGCCAACCGCTGAAACACTCAAAATATCTTAGGTTTTTTTCCCCTCTCATCTTTTGCCCGTTCTTATTATCAGCTTTTTGGGCAAAGATCGCTCTGACGACACTCATGGAGGGCATCCAGCCCAACAGGAGCTATTCTGCTGCGAGCGGGCACAGGGGACCTGGGAGGGAGGAATGACATGACATGAAGTGACAGGGAGGCAGGCGGCCAAAGCCTGGGAAAATCACCATGCCTGTGTTTTTGTTTTTCTTCCTGCACAACAAAAGAGGTTAGTGAATTCCTTTTGGATCAGCTTCAGAACTTCCCCCCCCAAAAAAAAAAGAAAAAAATCCTGCTGGTGTTCACTTAAGGCTGATAATTACAGGAATAATTATGATTTATTCCTATCATAAATCTTGGAGCAAGAAAAGGCTTTTGAGGTTTGCAAGATT
The DNA here is from genome assembly GCA_009769605.1 of Bucorvus abyssinicus. Lineage (NCBI taxonomy): Eukaryota > Metazoa > Chordata > Aves > Bucerotiformes > Bucorvidae > Bucorvus > Bucorvus abyssinicus. Next base: position 3,705,431 of record CM020041.1, on the reverse strand, counting down.
TGCTGGAAGACAGGAGCAAAACACAGCTCTAATTGCCCTTCTTTGCTGTGTTTAATTAAGGATTCCGAAGCAACTGATCTCTGTGTCTTTTCATGGTTAGAAACCTGCAAGGAAAAGAAAACCTTTCTGCAGAGGCACCAATCGAAGCTTTGTTGGGTTACTAGGCACTAAGTGTGCTCCATCTGAACACTCAGGACTCCCAGAAAAAGAGGCTTATTAAAGGAAAAGAAATGCTACAACGGGCTTTGTTATTTTTTTTCCTCTTCCAGTAGGCTTTGGCAATTTTGAGCTCACTTCTAATCCCGGAAGAACCATCTTTTGTCTTTATCCTTCAGCATTTTTGCCTCATTACTGCCCATTTCATTGTGTTGCAGACAAACACTTCTCCACTTCTATTACCTTCCTAAGAGCACCATTTACATTTTCCCCTGGGGTTTACCTCAGCTTCCTCTCTAGAAGTCTTACCACTTTCACACATGTATTAGGAAAAACAAACCAGCTCAGAGATCTTCAGCTCCCTCCTTGGGCCAGTAACTCCCAGTCAAGTGCCACGCATCCCCAGCAAGGACCAGTTTGCCAAGTGCTACCTCTCAAGCTCAAACTCTCAGTGACTGGCAGGGTGTTCCCTCTCCATTTTTATGCAACAGCTAAAACAATTCTGCCGGGGAAACCCAATTCTTCCTTCTACTATTCAGTGTCAAGTCATCACACCTGGCTCTGAGTGAAGCCACCAGCCCATGAGATCCCACAGCCATTACACTCAGCCCAGGCTGCCCACGCGCTGTGAAGCTACAGGATAAAAGAGCAGGAAATCCTCAGGACCACTTGTGAATCTGAAGACCCTGGGGATGGTCTTTCTGCAGAAAGCAGTTACACTTGTTAAGTGCAGTACACCCGATGCTGAGAGCAGGACCTCCGTGGGCTGCAGCCCAAAGGGAGCACCCATGAGGGAGCAGAGGAGATTTGGTGTTGCCCACCAAGTAAAATCCCAACACTCAACTGTACAGAGCAACATACTTGATAAAGATGTCTGGAAATGCTGATCCAGAGAGGAAAAACATCAAATATAAGAGAAAAAGGCTTCTTGGGTTTATCACACCTGAGAAACCTTCTATGATCAGGACAAAAACCAGCACAGTGCACAGAAGGGAAAACACAAGACAGCAGCATTTCTGATCTGAGCAACCTTCTCTGACCTCAGGGGCTTGGCTTAGACCAGAGAGCAAGCACAGCAGAGTCCCAGCCCCAAACCCCTTGCTGGTCCTACTGGTGCTGCATCAGCAAGCAGGCGCAGCCATGCATGCCAAGAAGTGTCACTGCTTGGGGGTTCAATCGCTTTTATCACAAAAGTTGATGGCAGGAGGTGGAAAGCAGCAAGTTCTGAAACATGGAGTTGAAACACAAACTGAGCGATGTGGTTTTTCTACGGGAAACCCCATCCCCTTGCTGTTTTCCTAGAGCTCCAGCTCTCTGCCGGCCGTGTCGCGATAATCCGGACAGCTGACCACGTGCGAGGGGCTCCGGTTTAAGGGTAGTTACAGCCTGCTGGAACCCACAGGAGAGCAGCGCTGGGTGCACAGCTCAGTGTGGACAGGGACCTCGAGAGCCACAGCGGCTCACTGCTCACATGTATATTGATCAACACACAAACACATCACGGAATTGATAACACTCCTTTTCTTCACCCATATTTGACCTTATTTTGGGGGTAACACACTTTTTGTAGCGAGTCCCTTTCCCTTCTCTACACGTAGTGACGAGAACATTGAACTTGGCTAAAGCTTGCAGTGAGAGCAATAAAGGAACTCACACAGAAATAACCAACAACCGCTCCTCCGCGATCTGGGGGGTTCCCCCCGCTCACCTGCAGCAGGGACCGGGTTCTCCAGCGCAGCATCCCCGCAGGGCTGCCAGTCCCGGCGGCTGCTGGCGAGCAGCGCCGGCTCCGAGCTGCAGCCGGGTAAAGGTTGACACCTTGTGGCTGTTTCCATCAGCTACAAGGCAGGAAAGTTGGGTTTTTATCTTTTTCTGGCGCAGGCGGTGGGTGGAGTTCACAGATGAGCTGAATTCCCAGCACCTGCCCTGTAATGTGTGGGGCTGGGCTCTGGGGTCATTAACAGGTTAATGAAGATAAATAACACCAAACACTGAAAACTATAAAAAACAAAGTCATACCTTATTTGTTTCGGGGGGGAAAAAAAAAAAATAAAGAAAAAAACCCTCTTTGGGATAGGAGCCATCTGCACATACACGAGGCCCCCAAAACAAGTAATAAAAAACGTGTGAATGATGTTCCTCTGCGATTTTGAGTCCCCTGGGATCCCCTCCTCTGTTTGCACAGTGGGGTAAGAAGCTCAGAGCCCTGCCCAAGTCCAACAGCTGCTTCGGAGAAGTGTGGCTGCACCGACGCCGCAGAAATTCTCCCTAATTCCCACCAGAGCAAACGGAAACAGGCTCAAGAGCTGCAGTGCATTAAGCCTGAGGTGAAAGAAAAAACAAGACGTTGGGTTTTATCTAACAGGGTTAAATGGGAGGGATGTCTGTAGTCTGAAGAAGAAGTTCATCCACTTAATAATTAGCAATTGCACTTATTTGAGTGAACACAGAATTTACTGCAACTTAATATATGCTTAAATTGGAAAAGAAAGCAGCATCCCCACAGCAGAGGCTCAGCAGAAGCACATCAGCCAAAGCTGTCTCCCCCATCAGCCCAGCACTTGTTTCAGGTGAGCTCGTTGCTGTGGAAGTACCTACAGCCGCAAGGAAAAAATACCAACTCACCCAGGACAACACTGACTCTCCCTCAGTCAGGGTGCTCCACTGTCTTTCTAATTCGCTGACCGCCAGAACTAGTACTTTGAATTTATTTGCATTTTACACCTTCAAACCTTTCTAAAATAGGTATTAACAGACCTAAAACTGAAAGGTACCCTCGTAGCAATATGTTCGGACATTACAAGGGCTAATATACACCTTGAAAATTATTCTTGCCACCTAACTGTGGGTCAGGCTTACCTGTGTACCCGACCCTCCGCAGCCCAGCTCCGAGGACAAGGCGCAATTCAGCTGCATCATTGGGTACTGGTCCCAGCACACCCAGCACTTCGCATCCATACGCTGCTGGGCGCTTTCAAGGGCTGTTACACCTGTAGCTTAACACTATGCTTGAGATTTTTCTTTTTATACCCAGAGACATGATCATAAAGAGATACTGGGGAAGATGACACTGGGCTGTCAGCGTGATGGGGAGCAACATTGAGCCCCTCACCCTCACTGCAGCCGCTCACACTGTGGGGTGGTTCCAGCTAGAATTTAAGATGTTCATACCGGTGGTTTTGTCCCTGAAAAACAGGAACTTTAAAAGATACCCTGCGCACATAATACTAAGGTAATAAACTGCAAAGCAGCCCAGTTAAACGGATAGCCAGGGGCCGTTCAGTCAGTGCAAAACGCTCCTTTAAATTCCAGCAAGCAGAGCGGATCTCCAAATTATTTATCATTTGCTTTCAGCTAAGTTTAATGAAATTTGTTTGAAAACCACAATTGTACTCAAGGTCACGTAATGGTTTTGCTGAGATAATTTTTTCAATTACATAGTTCTTTCTAAATAACCAGTAAAAGCAATAGAACGACAGCACAAGCCCAAAGGAAAGTAAAGGGGGTTATGTCACTAGAGCAGATTTTGCTTTGCAAAGCAAACCCCTTTCACAGGAGCTTTTCCAGAGCCCAGGGAGATGCGGTCGAGTTTGCAGCGCTGCGCCTTGGGGTGTCACCCTCGGCCCTCTCATGGCCAGGACAGCGCACCCTGCGCCCCAAAGGATGCAGCCCGGGGGGGCGGGGGGCAGGGGCTCTGCCCAGCATGGCCCAGGGCTGGTGGCCAGGACTGTCTCCTTGCCCGGGCGCTGGGGCTCCCACAAGTGCTGGCGGGTCCCTGCCCAGCTCTTGCATCTCTTTTGGGGTGAATTCGACTGGTTTGGTTTGTTTTTTTAATGGCGGAGATGTCGGCTTCTTCCTCTCTGATACAACCTTTTATGAGAGATTACCTCTGTTTTTATAGAATACATCCAGCCTCCTTTGATGTGAGAGGCATCTGGATCTGGGTGGTTTCATACCGATGTCCCTTTACAAAGGGCCAAAACCAAAATCACGGGCAAACCTTTCCTTCCTGCACATGGATGCATTTCACAACGACTTTCTGCTTAAAAACATGCAAAGCATCTCATTTTTCATGTACATATTTGTGCTCTAACTGACAGGGCAAAGCAGCGACTGAGGTGTGATAGGAAATTGCAATCAAGACCCCCCTGGGAACACCGGTGACCTGTTCTTCCTCTCCCCTATTGTGTGCAAATGCACAGGTACCCTTCCACACGTGGGCAGAAGTCGGTGACATCGGTGTCATTAACAGCTTGTCTTGGTCTTCGCCCGGTGTTTGTGCGTGCGCACCAGGGCGGAGGTTGCTCCCCAGCCTTGCTCTCCCACCCTAAACCCTCGGGAAGGAAAGGGGCAATTCTCTTGCCGGTGCAACCCTTGTACGTACAATGCCAGGGAAGGGATTATACCAGGGATTAACATTTCAAACTCCCCCACCAGAGGTACTGACTCAAAGATCCTCAGACCAGCAATCGTTTTACTGTCTCTGGGATTACCACGTTCCTGGGTTCAAACCTGAATTTCAGGAGAAGCGATGAGAGCTGCCCCCCAAACTCCCCGGGCTGGGGCAGGAGCCACTGCATTTGGGTTTTTCTCCTTTTCTTTTGCCATTCTTTCCGTTTTCACCACCGTGGCCGGGAGAAGACTCCACAAGCTCTTTTCTTGTCGCCTGCCTCCTCCTAATTCCCAGTAATTTATCCCGCATTAAAAGTCCCTTAAGGAAGAATGGCCCAGGACCCAACACCTGCTATGCAAATGGCAGCAAATCCCCCGGGCCCCCGCGGCGGGCGGTGGGGACCCGCGGGCTGCCGGTAGTCCCCGAGCATCCTCCCCTGGCCGCAAGACTCCAGCCCTAGAGCCAGGGGGACCCCCAGAGCCCCCCCAAGAGCTCAGGCTGAATTTCATCCCACTGTTACGGTGCTCCGATTCTTTCAGGTTATCTTTATCGCAGTGAAAAGACAATAAAAATGAAAGCCACTCCTAAGCAGAGTTACTGATACGGAAGGCATAAAAGAAAACCTGAGCGTCTCAGCGTATAAAGCTTCCTGCTCCGCACGTTGTTGGGGGGATTTCATCCGCGGGGCGGTCAATGAATTTTGCCCCTTTCTTTTAGGATGAGTGTTCTAGCTTCAATTAACAGAGTACAAATCAACCGAAGAGGGGGAACTGTGGGCGGGAGAAGGTGGAGGGGGGAAAAAAGAAAAGAAAAACCTCTCACACAATAAGGTGGAGGGGAAAAAAGGGCTCGTTTCTCGGAGGTGACATCCTAATCTCATTTTTCCCAGTTAATGCGGTAACCGGGAGGCTGGGGAAGGGCCAGGCTGGGAGCGTGCCCCGGCAGCGTGACCGCCCCGGCAGGGTTTGGCCCTTCTCCTTGGATAACTCGGATTAGGGTTGTTGAACCCTCAGGCAGCCAGACGCATCCTCGGGCACCTGCGCCCCGCGCCGGGTCCAACCCAGCTCCCCGGGGGTACCCGGTGCCGAAACGGGGAGAGAACCCTGCACACACCCCTCCATCTCCACGCTTTCTTCCCGTGGCCCTTTACCATGATCATAGATTTCCCAGCCCGGAGCGCTTGAGTGACACTTGGGCTATTATTCGGGGAGATAGATTGTTTGGCCTGAAGATGCATTGTTTGGGCTCCTCATAAAAGAAACAAGTTAAACGCCACAGCTACCACACACAAAACTGACTCCTTCTGGCCATAAAACCAGTGGGACAAGGAAGTGGTTGTAGGAGTCAAAGATAATTGATGCTCCGAAAGATGTTATAAATAATCTGCGCCGAGTCCTCTCTCATGTGCCTCAAAACCACAGAAAGTGGCACTTTTTTTTTTTTTCCCCCTCTTTATCTCCCCTTGAATTCAGGAGCATAATACACCGTGAGCACCAATAATTGATGTATGTTATAATTCTTCATTACCCTATCAGTAGTCTGGGAAAATTGGAAGAAAAGAAAATGCCAGAAAGTTATGGTAAAACTTAAGATGCGACAGAAGTAGCTTTCTTTGCTCATGCTGTGAGTGTTTGAATAAGAAGAATGTCCCTGCACTGTAACAAGCTAAAAGAATGAGGAAGACAAAGGATTTCACGAAAAAGGTTTAGATAGAAGACAAGGCAAGTGAAACTGAAAGGAAGGGAAAAAAACCATTTACAATGGAACAATGCATGTACTAATCGCTTTGATATATTATACAAACCCAAAGACCCAAAACATTGTGTAATTATTTATAAATGACTTCTCCACTCCTGTGTATAATACCGGAGAAAGAATAAAACTGCAGGCTACTCTCTAAACTATTTCTAAATAGACCTAGCTCAAAAGGAAGCAGAAGTGTTTGAAAAAAAAATAATTAATGGTTGATTTTATGGTTGTCTCATTAAAACATTTTAATTACAACAAACAAAATACATTTGTGCTTGCAGGGAACAATCGTTTACCTACTCGCCTCCCGCTCCTTCCAAAAAGAAGGAAAACGTTACATCACGCATTTAAAACCTGAAAATAAAATATTCCCACTAGTTCCGCAGAGCCCCCGGGAGGGGTTGAGCCCCGGCCGCAGCTCCCAGGCACTTGCGCAGGATTTCAGAGTGCATTCGGTTCCTCCAGGCCAGGCACCCCCGGGAACCTGGGGACCCTCCCTGGATGCCCCCGTGCTCCCCTCCCGCCGGCTGCCTCGCGCTGGCCACAGGCAGGTAGAAGATGAGGCCACATCCTTTAGAGGTGAAGCCCTCGAGCTGCTCCCGAGGCGCTTCCCTGGCAGGAGAACCGTCTTCTGCTCCGGAAGGGGTTAATGCTGCCTCTGTGCAGGCTGAGATCCCTTCCAAATATCGGACTTCCAGGGCTGCCCATTAGTCAGCAGCCAGGGCGTGAACCCCTGAACCCACGGGGAGCCCCCGGCCGGGAGCTGTAAGCTGACTCCGGTGGGGCGGCAGGTCCCGGGAGCGCGGCACCGTCCGTCCGTCCCTACACCCGCTGCCCTCGCTGCACTTCTGCCCCCAGCCCAGACTGGGCAAGCGGCCGCCGTGCTCTGCATCGTGCCCACGCAAGCACAATCCTCCCTTTACTCCTGGCACTGGGCACTGGGTCAAGCTTTCTGCTCGCAGGGTGATGGCTTTGCCACCAGCCACGTCACCTCCCCAGGCTCAGTTCATCCGCAGACAGCTCTGCCTTCTCGCTCTGGCCATGCCTGCAGGCGAGGAAGCAGAAAGGCAGCGTTCTCCTGGTTGATAGGCTGTTTTGACACTCATCCCAGCACGGGTTGAAGCCCTCGTGTACTAACGTAACAGAACACGGAGCCTGGGGAGTTGTTGCATTGAGGTGAATCTTAACCTCAAGAAGCCATGAAGAGCCTCCAAGTTCTCTGGGGCACCTTCCAGCTGCGGGAGCAGTTTTACTGTGCACCGCTCATTTCCACGCTCGGGGAGAAGAGCGATACCAGCACTGCTCTAACGATCATAGTCCGGGTCACTTTTGAAATGCGAGGCCGGTGGCTATCGCGGGGCTCTATTTACCTCTACAAGGTGCAATGAACACATCCCGGGGAATGGCACCTTCTCGTGGACCGGCTTTTGCCTTGCTGGAAATGGTGCAGAGAGCAGCGCCGAGCACCGACAGCCTTCGCTGTGAGCGCCGCTGGCTCCGGGGAGCCTTGTGGTGCCTTTTCTCCAACAGCCTTTACTCCACCTTCATTTATTAATTGCTACTTTTTCTGGAGCCCGGCCGTCAGCGAGACCCAACGCACCACATCTCAACACGAGGGCAGAGGAGCGAAGTTCTGCACGGAATCATGCCCGCCCCAGTTTGCTCTGGTTTCACTCTGCCATTCCACGTGGCCAAGGATGGGCCAATCCACCTGTGCTTTTATGGTTTCCAGAGGCAAAAATGCCATTTGAATCTTTTTTCCCACTTTTTTTAAGCGCTGTAAGGTGTCCCGAGGGTAAAGTGTTTATGGCAAGCTTCCTTAGAGCTCAATATGTGAAACTAATAACATCCACGAGGCCATCTGAGCCTAGCTGCACTGACATCGAGGCGAAGAAGGTCATGATAAAGGCTAAAAATCAGACTAAGGCCATCAGCGAGATGCTGGGAACACACTCTGTATTCCTTGATATCAAAGGTCCTGTTTCATTTTGGGATTTTTTTTTTCCTTTCCTGATCCCAGAAAACTTCCTGCAACTTTAGCAGCTGACTTCCCTAGGAGCGGGCCGTAAGGTGTCAGAGCTATTATCTGTGTTGGCCGAATAACTTATCTGCAAAATTAGTAGACTGCCTTCGATAGAACCGGTTGAATTATTCATCGGGAATAAATTATCCCAGATATTTAGCACTTCTTTCTGTTTGCGAGGGCTTCCTGAAACAATTCTGGTTCTGTGAATGCCTTCGTTATTCATAAGCACGCGGTGAATAGATTATGCAAACAAATTTCAGCCTATGGGTTGTTTGTGAAACCTTCCCTTCAGCCCTGGCTATTCACGGCGGTGACTGATCACAGAGACACATGGTGCTCTCTCCCCTCCTTGATTGGAGCACAAACTTTTAAAACAAGAGAATAACAAATGACAAACTGCAAATGATGGATAAGGACTAATGAATAATGCGCTTTCACCGCAAACTTTCAGACAAGCCATCGGCTGTGCCAAAGCCTGTGAAACTCCAGGGAATCATAAACGTTTTAATGAATAAACTATTGACTGCTCGAGGACACCTACACAAAAGCGCGGCAGACAACACCGGAGTGTATATCGCTATATACAAGGTGCACACGAACAAAAGTTCAACATTTTTTGCCATATGCTTCCAAAAGCTTCACATTTTGGCCCCTTGCGACTCTCTCCTGGTTCACGCTGCAAAGTCCACCCAGGCCTCTCACCCCGCCGTCACTTAAGGACACGAGTAACTCAGTGAAGTGGAACTACTTAGCGCAGAAAGTCATTAATGCGTGCGCGGCCCTAAAACCATCAGCCTGATTGCCGGGCCGGTGATGGAGAGGGTCCGTCCCGCCGCCTGGCCTCACGGGGTTCCACCGCACAGCCGAGCTCTGTGCCCATATAAAGATGTTAAAGGGCAGAAAACCAGCCGATCCTGCGAGCTGGAAAATTATTTCTAGTGTGAGACTCGTTAATATTCATCACCCCAGGGCTTTTTGGGGTTGCTCACTTCGGTGCGTGATCTTTTTGGCCCGAAGGAGGTTGGTTGTGGAAGTTTGCTGGTGTCGTGGATCACCTCAAAGTGCGGAGGGTGGAAAGCAGAAGGAATAACCGATGGCAAACTCCTCTCTCAGGTCCAGGAATGGCCGCTATGAACTTAAAATGTGGGGATAAAGACAACACGCTGTCGACTTTCCCTGTTTATCAGGGAAAATCACAGGAGGGGGAATGACTCTACACTTACCGTAGGGGAAATAGGGTGAATACACGTGGATTTAGGCACATCGGTCTAAAAATGGCTATTGATGGACGGTGAAACCAAAAACCTGCCAGAGAGGCGAGTATCTGCGCGCTGACCACGGGGCTTCCTGACAGCACCGAGGCAGGGTGCAGAAAGCCAGATGTCACAAAGATGGAACGTTTTAGCCCCTTCCCAAAGAGTGGTTTGCCAGCGTGTGAAATAACCGTACCTGGGCACTTCAGCAGCAGAGGCAGCAAGAGCTTTACAACAAAACCGGCACCGCTCTTGGTTTTGATCCAAAGAATTGTATCTGTACTTCCATGACCACTGAAGTTGAGAAAATAATTTGACATTTTTAACTTTCGGAGCACCTGCAAAACCCTTTCCAAAGGGAAGGGCACGAAAGCCGGGGGCGCGTGTAGATATTCGCCTCCGAAAGGCAGGAGGGGAAGGACCTGCTTTGCCCCAAAGTTTCCTCACTTCAGGGGATTGTCACTTGGACGGCGATGTGTAGGAAAACCGCAAGGTGCAGAGAAACCCTGAAGAAATCCTGGGTGGGGGGGAAAACACCCAGGGCTCATCCTCTGGAAGCCCAGGGTGCCCCCGCCACCCCCGCGCCGAGCCCCGCCACCACCTGCCCCCCCCGCCCAGCCCCGCTTTGTCCGGCCACCTCCCTCCCTCCCTCCCTCCGCCTCCCCCGGGGGACATCCCCCCCCCCCCGCCCCGTCCCCCGGGGGCGCGGCAGATGCGCGGCTGCCCGCGGTAATTGCGGGCACGCTCCGGAGGGCGCGGCGCACGGGGCCGACCTGCCGCCTCGGCGCGGCCCCGCGGGGCGGCCACGGGGCCATTGTCCGCCCGCCGCTATAAGTACGAGCCCCGGCGCCGTCGTGTGCCAAAGCTGCGGCTCACACGAGCGGATCGCAGCCCCCAGCACTTCAAAGACAAGAGCGGTCGCGTGTCCCCCCCGCCCCGCCTTTCCCCGCCGCTCGCTGCTTTTTTTTTTTATTTCCTCTTTTTTTTTTTTCCTGTTGGTTTTTTTTTTTTTTAATTCCTCCTCAGCGCCGAAGGCCGCCCCGCCGCCCCCGGCAGCAGCAAGCTTTGCTTTTTTTTTTTTTTTTTTCCCCCCCTCTATTTTTATACCGTTATTGCTTAACTGCATCCCTGGGAGTGCCTTTCCATGTGAGTACGGGGCGCGCCGGCACCTGCCGCCGTGCCAAGCGCTCCCGCACCTCCATCCGCCCCCCACCCCACCCCGTAGTTAGGGGTTTTTTTTTTTCCTCTCTCCCCCCACCCCTTCCCCGGCCGCTTCGCACCTTCCCCTTCACCCTCCCCATCACCACCACCCCCGCTGCCCCGTCCCTGCCCCGCAGTGCCGGCAGCTCCGTGCTCTCTCCCCCGCAGGATGCCCGCGGAGGCGGCCAGCAGCGGTGCGGAGCCGCCGGGCGCTCCGCGGGAACGGCGGAGGAGGCGCGGCCGTGCGCGGGCGCGCACCGAAGCGCTCCTGCACACGCTGAAACGCAGCCGCCGGGTAAAAGCCAACGACCGGGAGCGGAACCGCATGCACCACCTCAACGCCGCCCTGGACGAGCTCCGCAGCGTCCTGCCCACCTTCCCCGACGACACCAAGCTCACCAAGATCGAGACCTTGCGCTTCGCCTACAACTACATCTGGGCCCTCTCCGAGACCCTCCGCCTGGCCGAGCAGTGCCTCCCGCCGCCCCCCGCCTTCCGCGGGGCCGCCGCCGCCGCCCCCCCCAGCCCCGGCAGCGACGCCGGTTCCTGGCTCTCCACCGCCTCCCCGTCCGCCCCGTCGCTCTGCGCCTCCGCCTCCGGCCCGAGCAGCCCCGCCACCTCCGAGGACTGCGCTTACGCGCCCGCCGACAACCTGCGCAGCTTCCGCGGGTTGCCCGCCGCCGCGCCCCCGGGCGCGCCCTGCCGCTAGCGCGCAGCGCGCCGCACCGCTCCGCACCCCTCCGCGGAGCGCGCCCGGCTCTTCCCCCACCTCCCCTCGGGGGGGGGGTGGGGTCTCTCCTCCCGTTGCACTTTTCAGCCCCTCCAGCCCTCCCCAGCCCCTTCCCCCCGCCTCCGAAAACCGGGAAGAAAAGCGACAGATTTGCTGCCGCAGACGAGGTGAAAAGTCAATTTTACAATTTGTAGCTCTCCAGCGAAGAAAAACGAGCATGAAAATTTGGTTTGAACGCCCTGACAATGCCATGAAAAGGCTTAAGGGGGCCGATGCGGCCCGGGGCGCAGCGCGGGGGCTCAGCGCAGCCCTCCTGCCCTGCGCCCGGGGCGGCTCAGCTCCTCCCGGGGGAGGGGGTCGGGGGGACCCAGCACCGGCCCCGATGGGACCCCGCACCCGACGGACAAGCGGAGAGGCTCATGCATTATAGATGCTGACCCCAGCGCGGCGGTCCTGCTTCAGAGCAGGAGCAGACACAGCGTATTCAGCGACTGGGCCAGATAGCGGTTTAATTTATTCAAGATGTTCATTCATATGAAAATTGTATTTTTGTACATAAAGAGCTTTATTCTATTATTATGCCTCTTATCAAAGTGGGTTCTCTTTTTTTTTTTTTTAAGAAATTGTACTTTACCCTGTAAATAAAATTTTTAACTTTTTTACTGAATTTCTGCAGCGCCTCTGGAGTTTTGTTTCTTAAGCTCAGGGGTTTTTGAGCTTGGGGGGGGAGTGGTGAAGGCAAGGGTTCACCCCAAGGTGATGGTCAGCACGGGCCAAGCCAGCGTTCCTCACACCACACTGGCCACAGAGGCGTGCAGCTACCTGCAAACATCAGCCGGGCCCGAGAACCACAGGGAAGGGATTAGAGACCGGTTCAGGACAGGGCAGAGAGCAGGAGCGGAGCGGTGTCACCAGCAGTGCTGGTGTCCAGGGCTGTCCTTGCCATGGTTCCCAGAGACAACTGGAAGGTGTTGGAGGGTTTGGGGCAAGGAGAGCAGGATGCACCCCTGCACAGGGCGCTGAGCTCGGAGCTTTGCCTAAACCTGCAGCGTCCGGAGAACTTGGCAGGCACAAGCTGTCCTTTTTCCTCCAGTCACGCAGTGGAAATGGGGTCTCTCCCTGCTTGCTCCCAGGCAGCGAGAGGAGAAAGGTGGCTGGAGGTGCATTGCATGGCCGAGGCGCCGGCCCTGGCACAGCTCTGGCTCTCAGCTAGAGATTGCTGGTGTCGAGAGGGGCCTTCACCTCCACAAAATCTGCTCCACTGTTGGGAAAGCCCAACCTTTCCTTTCTCCTGCATTTATGTGTGATGGGGGAGCCCTCTGACCCCCAAAATCCCACCATACTGCAGGGCTTCTGCTGTTCCTGTCTCCCTCTTCCGCATCGCTCAGCACTCCCATATCGCACTAGGCACCCAGACACCATTAAAAGCAAAAGTTTTATTCTTATCACTCTGTTTTGTGGGGGGAACGAGGCGGCTCAGCCAAGTCTCTCCAGCCATCCCCCAAACCCTGGTGAATCAGAGCTGTACGGGCAGTTCACGGGGTGTTGGTGGGGAAAAGGGGTGGATGCTTGGACATACAGTGCTGTACGAGCCCAAATAAATCACCTCCTACACACCTCAGATGGGACAGCCCAGGGTTAGTGGGATGCGTTGACTTTCATTTTTTCTATGCCTCAGTTTCCCATCTGTAAAACTGGGGTCCCACCATCCCCTCACATCACCAGCGAATTTAATGATTTCCTTAAGCAGAGCTTTCAGAGCACGCAGAGATGCTCAAGGCCTGCTGTAAAAGCCCCAGAGGAGGGTCGGTGTCCAGGACATGATCAGACACCGTGCCGGGGAAAAGGCAGGGGACAAACACGGAAAGCATCAGGCAAACCACCGAGAAGCCGTTCATCACGCAGGCAAAATCTGTGCCTGAAAGGCAACCCTCCTGTGTAATGAAGAAGGTGGAGATATTATCAAAAATCTAACACGGAGTCGTAGAATTGCCACAGAAATTAGGAGAGGAGCTGAATTAAGTTTGCAGACTCCTCAGTGTCAGCATTTCCTCCTTTCTGAGTGCCTGAGTCCACAATCTTTGTTTTTAACCCGGGTTTCATACTCTTGTCTATACACACACATGCAGCTCTGTTTCCCAGTGAGCATCAATGCTGAAAAGGAAATATTATTGCTTGGAAATCCTAATAGCAGCATAATACTGATATTAATTAAAGGCACCAGCCACCAGAATAGGCCGGTCCTTTAATGATGTCCTGTGAAATAAAAGAGATTTGTGAAATCTAATTCTGGCAGTAACAGGTCTTGATCTGTGACGCAGTGAAGCTTTGCTTGCACCTGCCCTTGAAAGCCAGGAGGTTTTGTATGGAGTAGCCTCCAGGGGCTGAAATTTAGTACAGTCCGTGGAGACAGAAGGTCATCTAAAGTCACTGGGTCCCAAGACACTGGACTTCAATCTCAAAGAAAAAAAAACCTCTCCACAAAACTTCAAAATATCCTCTATTCTTTTGTGCTTTCTGAGCTGTGAGCAGAGGTCTGCGGACATTGTGCGGTATATAAAGACCGTACATCTACCAGCACTCGGCGTATGATGTTAACGATCCTAATGGGCCACGAAAGCTGCAGAGTGCGGGAGGGTACAATTAGATTCATACATTAACATGAGTCAGAGAACAGTTTTTCCCCCGAGCGGTGATAGCTTCAGACATAGTTGAACAAATCTGCCGCCGGGACAGATGGAATGCCCGTATTCAGCGGCTGCGGGACCAACCTGCACCCCCGGTTACAACAACGGGGGGTCGTAGTTATTTTTCTCAAAGGAACAGTTTGGTGACTTGGCAGGGAGCTGGAACAGGCTTCCCCGAGTGCAAACAGGCGGCTTTTTTTTTTTTAATTGCACTAAAATCATCTCCTTGCACTAGTACAGGGGAAAAAAAAAATAGGTGAATTAAATGCCAGGACTGATAAAATCATCGGCAAATTCTTTTGGAAATACCAGATAGTTACGTGGTAAAAAACTGCCATAAACAGGCACCAATCTCAGTCCAGGCGAAACCAGTGGCAAGACCTGGACTGACTGCAGAGATAACGGGAATAGCTTGATTTGGGATCTTGGCTCCACGATCCATGTACCTGTATGTGTTTTTTCGGGGGCTGCTGATAGGTGTTGGAAATCCTTTATCCTTGCTGGATCCAAACAACCACCTCCGGGGCATGCAAGCGTTAGGGACCCTCTGCCAGGAGGTTCTGCAAGTCCTTTGGTCTCCCTTAATTCCCCCTTAGTTGGGAGAGAAAGTCGGAGATGGCCCCACAGATAGGGCATCCCTGCTAGCTGGGAAAGGCGCTTCCAGCACAGACTTTCTCAGAACACCACGGCGATGATCCCGCTTTCTCTCTGCTGAGATTTACCGTGGGGAACCAGTCTGCTACCAGCTACAAGACGCTCATGCGCCCCGCTGACAGGGCCCACAGCAGCCTCACGGCGCTTGCAGCTGCTCTGTTCCAGCCTGTTCCAACTGATTTGAAGCTCCAGAGTGTGAATTTCCTGTGCTCAAAAAGTGAAGAAATAGCTGCAAATCCCAAATTCTGCACAGGTTTGTGATAGCAAGTGTTGTCGGTGATTTCCATGCCATGTGGTACCCTACTCACGGTCGTCCCTGCCGGGGCGAGGCTCAAACAATGCCTGGGGTTTAGTTATTAGCAAGAGCATCCTCAGAAGGCTTTTCATTACTGGGTGACAGTCTGTCGTGGATTTTGATTTTACTCTGTACACGATCTGTAAAATACAGTCTGAGTTACTACCTGTGAGCGCATGAAACTCAATACTATAATTATAGATCTCCGGGGCTCAAATGCTCCATTAAGACTGGTTTGTATAGTGGGTAGAGATTATCAAAACAGAAGCAGGTGAGAACTAATTTTCAGGAGTTTTTTTATTAGTGGCATATGCAATCAAAGGAAATCATCTGGGGGAGCAGAGCTGCTGAGGAGCGAGCAGGTTTACAGACCGCGCTGGACGTGAGCACTGCAGAAGGGACGTGCCAAAATCCTGCGTAACGGACTGCCAGCTGACACTGTGCTGGACCTTTATAGTCTTCAAAGGGCATTGCTGAAGCACTTGTTGATTAACAAATTAACTGACTTGTTAAAACCAGTTTTATGCAGTTTTATTGCCAGGGCAATGAGGAGTGTGAGGCTCCTCTCCGGAGAGATGGAGAATGGTTGACGTGAGGCCCCGCTGGTGCCAGATGAAGGCTGCGCACGCCAAGAAATGCTCCTCCGTTGTTTTGGGTTTTTTTTTTTTCAGTTGTCAAACTTCCAGTTTAAGATCCACTAGACAAGAGCGGATCGATAATGCGAGGAAATGCTGATGGCATAGCACTGTGGTCACTCAGGTCTCCCACTTTTGTCTTCTTTGACTGTCTCTACAGCAGCATCTGTTGGTACCTCCCATCTTGCTGTTCAAAAATCTGATGGTTCGAAAAGGAAAATTAAATATGACGTTAGAGAGGCTGGAACAGAGATGCCATCCTTCTCTGTGCCACGTGCATGACTCTGCAGGTACAAGAAATGGTTCTCACTCGGCTCCTAACCCATTTGTTTGACTCGTTGACTGTCAGTAGGACTTTGGCAAGGGGCAGCGGGACGGAGCACGTGGCATACTTTGGCATACTTCTGCAACATGCTGAAGCAAGACTTTTATTCTTTATCACTTTTTTATTCTTTGAGTAATAGTGAATAAGGGTGCACAGACGTGGTCTTGCATGTGCTGTGCCAGGGGAAGCGTTGACACTGAGTTCAGCAAGGGGGTTTCTAATGCTGCAGCTGAAAAGAAAATGATGAGAGTGTCTCGCTAACATCCCTGCTCTGAGCTCAGTCGCTTAGTTGCACTATTCAGCCCCCTGCTCCCTTGCTTTCCACCCAGGAGTTTGGTTGTGCTTCAGGGAGCAACCAGCCTGTGTCAGTGCACGGTCTCCTTCCCACTCTTGCTTCATGCCTGTGAGATGTTCTTAATTACGAATTGAAGCATGTGAGGGGACTGATGCCTCTATTTCCCAAACAGGGATTTAGCAGAGTCCTCAGGACTCCACTGTCTCTTTTTTGGATTATTACATTCTGCGCATTCCAGGATTATCTTTTTTTTTTTTTTTAACCTGAAGATTTCACAGAATTGCCTTCTAGGAAAGATTTAAAGCTGTCTAATGGCAGACCAAGGTGATTACAGACCATAATGGTTTGTTGCACAAATAATGGATTAAGTTCCATCTGTAGGAGTTAATTGGACTTATTTCTCCAAACAAACAACTTGTTCTGCTCCTCTCTGTATGGCAGATGTCAGCAATCTATAAAATCATACCTGGGAGTACCTCCATGCAGCATTGGGCATCTGTAGCCCAGTGCAAATCATTGTACTGCTCCGACTTGCAGGTTTCCATTGAGATGAGAAGCCTGAAGAAACAAATACAGAATACGAAAGATGCAAATACAAAATCTCATACCTAAGATGGTGTTAGCCCACTTCTGAAGGCTGCAGGAGCGGGGACGTATAGCCCAAGAGTCACCATGGACTCAGTAATTCGTCCCCGACCCTACCACGGGGACCAAGAGATTAAGGGGTCCTTGGTGAACACTTCAGTTTAGATAAGTGAGGCCAAACAGAGAAGGCAAATGTTAAACAGCAAAGGGAGGAAGACAGAATTCCCAGTGTGGTCGTATTCACGCTGGATTCCCCATGTCAGCCTCAGGATAACGTACTGAAAAGAGAGCTCTCGAAGGCAGGGTCAGAAAGAAGGAAAGTCGCTCCCGACAGGTAACAGTTGAACTAACTGCGCTGAACAGTCCTTTCCCACCTGAATTTCTCCTTGAGAACACGCACTTTTGAGAAGGCAAATGTCCTCCCTGGCAAGGCTGCTCCCTGCGTGGAGGAACAGCACATGGCCTTAGGATGTAAATCTGAACACGGACCAGAAAAAGCAACTCTCCTTCCCCTGAGATTTTCCAGTTCGGTCTCTGGAATTCACAGGAAACAGGCGTAATTCAGAGATTATTTTGCCCAGAACCTAGAAAAACTAGAGACCTTACCAGTAAAGACCAGCAGCTGAGTCCCTCCACAGCCTAAGGAACTTGATTTCTTTTTTTTACTTGGCTATTCCTTGATATAAAAGCACAAGTTGTTTCTCTAGTTCACTGGTAGGACTATTCAAACCGAAGGGATTTTAACTCCTGAGATAAAAGAATATGGCTTTTTTCCCTTTCCTATTTGAGTACCGTCTCTCCTGCAGCAAGTCTTTTGTGATCTGAAAGGAAAACCTTGCCTGTCACAACACCCGTAATGGATATTGCTCTCTCAATTACCCCGTACTTCTCCAGGAGAGCAACTGATGCGCATCGTGTTTATCCAGCTCACTGAAGTGCTTTCATTATCTAAGAAAAGAGGTTAATTAGTATTTAATCAATCTTTTCACAGGGTACAGTTTCCTCCTCTCCCATTTGCAATCCAAAAAGATGTCAGCTCCCAAAGCCATAATGCCCTCTTGATAAATCAAGTGGCAGCTAATGAGGTCTGTGGTCCCAGGGAAGGTCCCGGCTACCTGACCCGCGGTGGCCGTCACCGGGGCTGTCACCTGCACCGCTCTCCCGGGAAGCACTTGCTGGGATGCTGGGAGATGCACGGAGCCATATGGGATGCAGGGAAGGGACTGGTCGGCTGAGGGAAGGTGGTGGGTCCCAGACTGGGGTGGGAGTGTGTGCGTGTGTCCAGCGCATGCTTCATGCTAACCAAGCTCGGAGGAGCCATGAGGTAAACCTCACAGAAACTCTACCCTCTGGAAAAAAACAGATGGGATTTCTTTCTTTCTTCTTCTTCTTTTTTTTTTAAGTGGGTTTTTTACACTCTTTTAAAAGTATATTTAAAGATAACTCGGGATCCATCCTTGCCCCTGTATGGGGCTGAACGTCAGAGGAGACTAAGAGACGTTAATGATGCTTGGTGCCAAAAGTTATGGATAATAAAAGCGTCAGCCCGTTTCAAAGAAACCGATGCAGAAGGATGGCGTTTCTTTCATTAGGCAGTAGGCGAGTTTTTGTTCTTCCCTGAAAAATGCCAGGAGCAAAACCGAACCTCTCCCCCTCACCCCTTCCACTGCGTTAGTCCTGCCGGCCGCGGCTCCGCAGCCGAAGCTGGACTGCGACTGAGACAAACACCCATCAGGCAAAGGCAACTTCATTTTGCCCACTCTCAGCGGGGATCTTGGGTGAGATACTGGGCCAGGACAGCTGTTCCAGCCACCCAGCCTTCCCATCTTAAAAAGAGCCTGGCAGCACTTGTAATAACAATTTTTTCTGAGATATTTAAGCAGAGAAAGTGGCCCGTGCACCCATATGCTCAACCCCTTTTGGCTACTGGGCTATTCTCTCCGTAGCCGCTGCTGCTGACAATGAGGGCCTGAGCCACATGCCCTGTGGTAGCCACGCTCTGGATTTCTTTCCCTGACTTTGGGAAATTCATTGTCTTTAGCATCGTCTGTAGGTTCAAAGTCCGCTTTCACTCCACGGGGCGCCCTTTCTGGGTTCATAAAGCTACGTTCAGAAATCTTTGGGCAGACCCAAAGCTGACAAAAGTGTCATTAAATAATGCTGCCAATGAATGAAGCTACCAAAGAAGACATAGTCCAGTTTGCATCTCAGTTACAAGAAGAAAGTGCAATGACAGAGTGAGTAATTGGCTAATTGTCTATACGAGCTCTATTTTAACAGTGCAGTCGTGCGATCGCACCATCTGGGGGGAGCTCGGGGAGGGAGCCCCAGCACACACAAAGCCAGCGTGCGTTTCTCGACACGCAGGCCAGGCAACTGCCTCCTTCCCAGGCCGGCAGTGGGAGCGGCAGCCCCCCAAGCCCCCAAATGCGGGCTGAGATGCTGAACCTCTGGTGACGGTGAAAAGCGGGGGGGGTTGCCAAGCAGTTTCTGCGATATTGGGGTGCACGCTGAAGCCCACCTGAGTTGCACAGTGAAGTAACCCAAGTGGCATCGAACAGCGATATCCGCCTGGTTGCACGGCTGCTAATAAGCACCGTTAAATGGGCGATGGCGGATGGGTGGTAGGTGCAACGCGCCGGCATCCTTGGCCCAGGCTTGTGCAAGGCAGCGAGGGTGCTGCCGGTTGCGGTCGGGGAGCTCGGCGCACGGGTGTGCTTTCTGGGACATCCAGAAATGATGGCATTTCCCCCTCCTCATCTTGAAAAAGCTGAATTACTGCCTTTGAGTCCCCATCTATTTTCCTCCAAAGTTACCATGAAGCTAAAAAGTATAAATCACACTTTTAAGTGGGGCTGGCACTCGGCTCACAAGGAGAAGAAGGGGAAAAAAAAGGAGTAATGCCATAATGTAAAATAGTTAAAAGCTTATTAGAGCCGTTCAGGGCAGTATGATTTCCACTTTGTTTCAGAACACCCCAAGCCCATCCTTTCATGCTATTGTGAAGGCAGCAATTCAAATCTCCCTTTGTCAGTATGAATGGCCCCTCTTAAAGCTCTTTTATGCCAACATATTCCCTACAGGCATATGCCCTTTAGCTCTATTACTGATTTACCCAAGTATTCAGCCCATACCTTCTGCTTTTCTTTTTCACTTACTGAAGTTCCACATGACACGAGCTGCAGCCCCTGCTTTGGTGCCTGCCCCACAGCCCGGCCCCAGCCGGGATGCTGCTGTCTCCGCCGCTATCTATCTCACCAGGAAAAGCCACACAAAAAAACTAACAGAGGAGACTTTTCAAATGATTGATTTTTTTTTTTTCTTCTCTCCCCTCCCCTCCTTCTACCTCTCCCCCTTCTTTCCATCCCTACATTTGTTAGCGCAAACAAACGAATGAGGGTCTATACCTCCCCCCTGCCCAGCCATAGGGGAAAATGAGCCTTGCGGGCTTTGAGGGGGGAAAAATGCGAGTGTAAAAAACGCAAGTGGGCCTATTACCTCTACTTACCCTAATTAGACTGGCTTTGAAGGGCTATTCAGAGATTTTGAAAGGCTGTCCTCTCCCTGCATCTCATTGTGCAATGTTTGCAGAGACATTTGCATCTGTTTGTGCTTCGGAAAATAGCAATGGATGCTTTCAAGAAAGCAAAGCCACCTCCAAGTCCCTGCGCCCATCCCAGTGCCGCAGCAGCGAGGTATGTGCGGGCAGCCCTGGGCGGGGGGACACCCCGGTTTCAAGGGTTGCAGGGTTCTCCACCGGTCCCTATTTAAACAATTCCCTTTTAACAATGCAATTTTCGGCATAAAATCTGCTAACTAGATTAAATCCAGATGACACAGGACGCAGAAACGGGGGGAGAAAAAAAAAAATTCAACGCTAAAGTAAATGGTAGGCACCCTAACAGGATAGAAAGTGTGAAATCCATGCAGAGCTAGAGAGAATAGCTGGCGGAGCAGCCCGGGCTTTCATACGCATATGGCCTTGACCATTTGACTCTGGTCCCATTGAGGTGATCAGCTGGAGACGTGAAGGGGCATCTCTGGCAACACACGCGTCCCGCTCGCTCCTTGGAGAAAGCCCACGAAATAAAGCTGCATAAAGGTGATTGATAGTAAACATTTTGTAATTTGGAGGGATTAAACTTGCGGGATGATCTTGATCAGGTTCTCAAGGCACTGCCAGAATGCAATTACATTAGAATAGCCGCTGCTGGATCGCTGCTGGCAAAGCCACAATATCCGCCAAAGAAAGGGGGTGTGAATGGGACAAAAGGGTTAATTTGAATACGTGCTGAAAAGACTGGAGGTGGACAAGGAGCTCTGCAAGGACTTCATCAGCAGCCATGAGCAGAAGGAGAGGGTTTTGCAAATACAGAGGGCCAGCAGAGAGGATGTTTGTAAATCACGCTTGGAAAGGGTGGGGAAAAAGGAAAAAAATACCCCAAAACTCAAACCGCTTCTTACGCTGCCCTCAGCTACGCTCAGAGGAGCACTTTAGAGGGATTAATCAGAAGGAAAAACAATGGGATAAAAGTCATCTTCTCCTCCCGCTGTCCTCGCTGCTGCTCGTTGCCCACCAGCGCTGGCTTCTGGCCTGGGCACGAACCCAGCTCGGCCACAGCGGGTCAACAGGTCCCTTAGTAGTGGGCTGCACATTTGAGGGCCGGACGTCCCCCGGGCTTTTTATGAGGAACACCCGATTAGGGTTATGCTATCATCAGGTTGAAGATTTTATCAGATTACTCCTCCAAAATGCTCAGCAGGAATTAGGCATGCAAATCCACTCGGCCGCTCTGGGGACAATACGGTGAAATTCCCCTACTAGCTCGGGCACCCATGACATGGGCTTTTCCGCTCATCTTTTTAACCTTTAAACATACACTGGCATCTGGAAAATCCTCCCATGCGTGGGCCAGGCTTGGGTGTGCTGGGTGGGCTGAGAGAAGGCATGCCCCACCTCTCCAAGGTGATAGGGAAGAAGATGATGCGCTGGCACCTCCTCCCCATCCCTGCCCCGGTCAGTACCATGGCTGTACCCACCCCACTGCAGCACCTCTTTAAAGAGGGAGGGCATGTCCTGCGCCCTCCCAGATGTGCTGCAAAGTGCAGGATTGGAGCCTGAAGTGGAGCAGCAGGGGCTGAAGCCAAGCAGGGATAGAGGACACAGGTGGGGGAAGCCCAGCTTTCAAGAAAGGAGACGGGAACATGATGACATCACTGCCAGCTCGTGATTTATGGCAGATCTCACAGTCTTTGGGGCTCTCTGCGTGGTGGCCAAAGGCTGTATGAAGATGTTGCTGTCTGGGTTAGCAGCTGGGCATGGGTTTGGAGCCAGGCAGGGTGGTGACCCTCAACACCCCAAATCAGCCCAAAAGTCCTGGTGGGGGACAGGGCTGTTTGCACAAGCACCCTTCCCCACAGGGAGCCACTGGTTGTTACAGGGTGGCTTCTCTTGGTCATTAAGAGCTGTTCAAAGCCAGGTACTGGCTGTGCATAACAACACCGGTAGTGACCCAGCTCTCTTACAGACCCCTGCCCCATCCTACCTCCTCCACCGCTATCGCCTGCCCCAGGGAAGGTGCCAGCCCCAAGGACAGTGCCAGCCCGGCTGTCTGACCCATGCATGGACGATGGCACAGCCTAGGGGGTGGTTAGATCGGAGCCTGGGATCTTCCACAGTGCAGGGGCTTTTTTGAGATTAGAAACTCTGAAGGAAGTTTCAGCATTTTCTGCAGAGCCACAAGGTTTAGCTCTGCTTTCTTCCTTTGGGACACTCAGATACAGCATATAATTTCTGTGCTGTATCTCTGCCATCACATTCATCAAGCACTCCCCAAAAGCCAAACAAACCTGTTTTCTTTCCATAATTAGAAATGCAGAATCCACAGGGGACCCCGCTTTCTATCAGCCACCCCCTGCAGCTTGCTCAGCCACACCTAAAGCCAGCAGAGACCCCACGGCAGAAGGACCCCACTTTTCCAGGGCGGCTTTGCCCAGCAGCACGTGTGCCTGCGCTTTCTCCCCGGCTGTCCCTCGCTGCCAGTTTGGGGAGGGTTTTTTTCTTTTCCACTGGGTTTTTGTTTCCTTTGAGAACACCCCATGTTTGTGTTGCTCTTTCTCCGCGGCACAATGCACCTCTCCATTTCCTCGGCCGGGGGCTCGCGCGAGCGTCAGATCTCTGCGGAGCGAAGTCGCAGGGGTCGCGGGTCACCCGAGGGCATCAGGGACAGACAAAGTCTCTTCAGCCACTAATGTAAGCCGGGGTAACGGCGCGCTGAAAGTGCATCCACTTGAGACTATCTACAAGGCACTCAGCCCTCTCTGAGGGCTTATAATGTTGACTCTCCTGTCATTGGATCCAACCTTACTATAAGCCCTGGAGGTATGGGGGGCTTAGAGACATTCATTCAGAAAAAATAAATCCCCCTGCTACCATTCTCTTCATGAAGATAAATATACCACAAACAGAACAAGAAAAGAGGCTGAACTCCTGATCTCTGCTGCAGCTGCTTAAAAATTGCCATTAAAAACCCAGCAGTTTATTAGACCCCTTTATTATTTGCCGTTAAAAACACCAATGTGGTTTATGAGACTGAAGCAGTTTATTAGCATATTTTACTAGCAAAACTTGCTTTCAGCTCGACGTCACTTCGAGACCACTAAAAAGAGGAAATTTTCACAAAGAAAATGGGGTTTGTTTGTGTTTGAACTCGCTTGTGGCGTTGCAACCCGAGCCGCTCCCGCCCGGGGAGGGTCTGTATTCCCTGCTGGAGGGGTTACTGCTCGGCTCCAAACTGCTGTTCTTTGCCTTGGTATTAAACCTGGGAAGCCTCCTCGGCGAGCAGGACCCCCTTGGCCGGGGCTGTACAGACACTGGGGAGCCTGGAGCACCAGTTCCCAGCCTGGAAAGCCTTTCCAGGCACCAGGACACATGGTGGAAGACTGTCAAGCACTGCACAGTGTCACCGCTCCTCTAACTCCTTCCTGACCTTTTGCCTCTGTAAGATATTCTTGCCCAAAGCTGTGTTGAACTGGAATGAGGGTCTGGTGTAAAATCTGCACGGCATGGATGTATTCAGCTGGAAATCAGCCAGGAGGAAAACTAGCTACCTGGGGGCTGTGTCTCCATCTCCCAACTGCAAGTCGGCCTCCTTTCCCCATCCCTTCTCCTGCCTCAGATCTTGCTGAAATACCCCTTAGTACCTGGCTGTGCTGATAGAGCTTTTGGTGGTTGCAGATCTTTGCAGATTTAGAGATTTTTTTTTCCTGAGGAAGGTGCCTTAGTGTCCCCTGGAAGTGCAGAAAGAGCAGCAGGTTGCCTCTAAGTCCCTGTCCTTCAGCGCATCCAACTTGGCATGTTCCCAGTAGGTACACGTCCCGGTGAGCTGGCTTCTCGAGGGTGGAGGAATCCCGTGGCCAGAGCTCCCTGCTTCATCCTGATGACCACAAGTTAGAGCTGCCCATGGACTGCTCAAAATGTCGGTGAACCTGGGAAAGGGGACACGTGGAAGGTCTCCAGCAGAGGCAAAGCACAGCAAGGTCTCTGGTTAACAGATCTGTGCTGGTGTCAGCATTTCTTCTTCCACTCCTGTGTGGTTGGCTTGCTCAGACATCACCCAAATCATTGGTGTTTAGGAGAATTTAACTTTCCACTGTAGCTAGACCCAGCTCTGGATGAAGACGTGAGGTTTAGACCAGCAAATTTTGCCTCCAACCATCAGGTGCTAAAGCTTCACTGGCATCTTGAAAGCAAAGCCTGAGAGCATCAGCAGCCTTTGAAATGCAACAAACCCTTTCTTCTTAAGTTAAGGCAAACAGCCTGGTGAATGGGGGTGCTCTTGCAAACAGAATTCCCTCCTCCACCTCCACCCGCCCATTTTCTGGCATGGTGGGGACAGCAAGTCGCTGCCACTTGCAGGGGTTTGCGGAGAAGGGGACGGGGCTCTGTGGCATCGCATGTGTGCAGGGTGAGGCGCTCGGATCTCGAGGGGGAAAACATGCACAAAGGGGGAAAGTTGTTGCCTTGGGGAGGGAAAAGGCTGAACTGTTCAAACTGCCAATCTGAAAGAGGAATAATGGGATTTTGTGGGATTCACATTGATGTTCAGATGAGAGGAGCCTCTGGTTGCCTTTTTTCTTTCAAGCCACTGAACAAGAATTTTAAAGCTCCTTTAAAATCTGCCTTGGCTGAGCTAATTATTATCACAGAGTTATTAGACAAAAGCTCAATGGCTTTTCCAGTGGCTCTTCAACAGCTTCTGGGCTGCCTCGACAACAAGAACTAGAGCTCCCTTTTCTGATCGCCGTACTCTTCTGAGAGTTTTGAACTGCTGATCCTTATTTTAACCCATACAGGAAACACAGGCAGCTGAGATGGGTGCCCATCACCCCGGCTCACTCTCCTCCCACCCCACAGCCTGCAGCACCCCTGCCCTGCGCACAGCCGTTTTCTTTTCTGAAGCCCATCGGAGGAAAAATAAATGTCACAACAGAGTATCCGGTTTTTGAGTAGCGAGACGGAGACCTACGGGAAGCAGCAGCCAGCCTGCGCCTGGCCAAGGCTATCCAGTGACTTATTCAAGGAAGCCATTCACGCCTTCTCCCTAAGGAGAGGGCTGCCTGGGGAAGCAACTGGCCCCAGCACAGAGACGTGCTTGTGGGTTTTCCATGTGAGCAGGTCACTGGAGCGCTCCCAGGACACAGCCCGGACCATGAAGCCCCGGTCCTGCAGCCTTTGTTCTCCACCAAGGCTTTCAAGATCTTCCCAGTTTGATAAACTGACTCTTTTTTTTTTTTTTTCTCCTAGGAGAAGTAATAATTTTTAATCAGGGGTACCTAAGGAAAAGCAAAATCCATAAACAAAGTAGTAAGTAAAAAAGCGAAGACAGCAATTTCAAAAAAAAAAGAAAAAAAAGAAGACTGCTGCTTGCGGAGGGTATTTCTCCAAAAACTCCCCAGCACAGAGGGCAGCTGGGACCTCCTTTAGCCTCTCTCAGACTAATAAACCTTTGGTATTTCCCAGGAGGGAGAATTTCCCCACTCCCAAGCAGAGTGACAGCACATGAAGTGCAGAAACCATTTCTCAGTGTCCTTACAGCCCTGCCCAGCCCAGGGGCTGGTGGACCCCACTGTCCAGCGGTGAAAGCACCTTATCCCATGCCTCCACCTCAGCTGCCAGAGGCGCAAGCCTAGCACTGTTTTCCCTCCTTTTTAGGAAACCTCTGCGAAGAAGAAGCTGTTGATGGTGTAACAAGCTGGGAATTGATGGTAGTGATGGCTGGAAGCTGTCCTTTAGCAGATGTAGGAGCCACCAGCTCAGACCCGCAGAACCCAAGCCCACAGACTGGTCCTCACGGGGCTCCCAGCAGCAGCACTAGCACTAAATATCTGCAGCGATTTCTTTCGCATTGTTTTGAGAGGGTCTTTCAAGATAAATGAACTTTTTTTTTCTCTGTAACTGAACATCTAAACAAAACCTTTCTGAGGACTCAGGCAGGGATGCCTGATGGACAGCCAGGAAATGGGAATGATCGATCAAATGCTGACGGCTGCGGCGCTGGCACCCAGGCTCAGGTTTCGGGACAGAGCCTAGTAACGAAGCACCTCTCGTTCGTGCTGCCTGAACAGCTGCTGGCCTGATAGTGTGCTGCCCGCACGGGCAGCTCCTGCCTCCCTCTATAGTGGGCGACCAAAAAGCTTCCTGCCACAGCAGCACCCATCCCTGGCCAGGCAGGAGCGGGGACGGCTGGCGTAGGCACTGGCTGGGTGGGAGAAGGATGCTTGGGGCTTTCTCCATCACTTGAGCTTCTTTCTCTTTTAGCATAAAGGAGAGCAAACGCCCATCCCACCACGCTCCCTTCCACTTATTGTGCCAAACAGGATTATTTTAAGGCAAGAGAAGGAAGTAGGGAAAAATCTTCAGTGTTAAATAAATCACGGATGAGCTGAAATGGGCTGTTTCTTCAAGCCCGGCAGTCGTTGTCAGAAGATGTCCCTGTGACTACGCCATGGGGTTGGGACCAGGAGATTTTCATTCCCATCTTACTCCTCACGGCTTCAGGAGTTGGCTCAAGCAAACCATGGGCAGCATGGGATGGGGTGATATTTATTCACTCACAGATGGGCTGTGAGCACATTCTCTGCTTTTTGCAGGGGCGCGGACCAAGCATGCACACCGGGACAGGGATGGCTGGCGACTTCCCCATGTCCCTGCACAGCACCATTGACAGATTTGCCATAAGGAAGAGCCATTTCTACCTGTGCTCAACCACATGGGGGTTTATGACCCTCTCATCAGCTGTGTGTGCTAAGGCTGAGCTGTGATGAGGATTTGAACAAAGACAAGTTATATTTTCCCCCACAACCTTCCCCATTAATGTTTCAGAGATTTCCTGGGCTTGGCCTCTCTTTCTGCCCAGGCTGAGTTTGAGATGAAGCAGCGCCGCTTGCCTGGAGCCAGCATGAGGAAGACCCTGTGGGTGATGCAGCTCTGCTACGTGCTCTGGAGTCAAAGCACCGATCCAGCAAGGAGAAAGCATCACTCTCTTCTGATTTCTTGGGTATGAGTAGGGGCAGAGCAGCATCCCCAGTCCAGGTCCTACATGCGGTCCAGGACAACTCCGGGCCAAGACAACTCGCCAGCCCTGCAGAAGGGCAAAGGCTCATCTGCTCTCTCTTCCCCCTTCCCTCCTGATCCCTCTCCATCTCCCTCCACACCTGGAGGTGTGCACCGGGGAAGTCAGAGACCGGTCCCCACGCCAGCGACACCGAGGTGCGGAGATCAGCAGCCCCCAGCCGGCCCCCGGCTCCTCTCCCTTCCCCTCTCCAGAAGTCATCTATTTTGTTGTGTGTACACACAGAAAACAAGGAGCTGCCCCTTGTTCTCCTCCAGCCATGACACATCAAATTATCCTGCCTCCAAATATCCCATCTGGCTGTTAGTTTTTAGCTTTTTTTTTTTCCTTTAGCCCCCTTCTAGGTTGTTTCTGCTTTCCTCCTCCTCCTTTCTCTCCTCCCCAGCCCATGTGTAAAAGTAGCAGGGGGGCCTTTATTAAAGGCAAAGCCCCACGGCAGCAGCTTCCCAGCCAAACTGCTCTTGTATTACTTTTTGATGAGTTTTCAATTTAGGCCTTTGCAGACAGGGGGAAGAAGGCGACTTGAGAGACAGAGGGGGGAAAAAAATGCAACAGATGGGGCCGATTGTGCTCTCTAGGCAAATTAAGGAAGACATCTGTAGCTCCCAAATACTGGTGGTCTAAAGCAATTAGTCCCCTGTGAAAAGGGGCCTCTCTGAGCCTCCTCCAGCCAATCCGTGCCCCGGCAGCACTCACGTTACAATGGCCTTGACCACAATTCACTGAGCCAAAAAAAAGAAAGATTAATCCAGGAGGAGCTGTGCGGCCAGGCTGGAGTTGCTAGGCTTAAAAGGGAAGGTTACGTCCGCTCCTGCCCGAGTTTGGAGCAGAAAAGCAGGGCGGGGGGACTTTTTTTCCCCTTTCCGATGGTCACCCAAGGCGTACCTGGTTTATGTCCGATGTCTGGAGCGAGCGCATGTGTGTGCGCACACGTGTCCCTGTACCAGGAGAGAGCTGTAATCTGTAAATTGCTCAGGGACTTCAATTTTCCAGTGGCTTGTTTGGAAAGTGATGAATGAAGACGCAAACCCCTGTGGTTGGAATTATCTCCCCCAGCCCCCCTTCGGTCCCCCTCCATCCCGAATAAAAAGAAGCTGTTATTTGATAAGACCCCTCTGTAAGTGATAATTATAATGGTTGTTATGATGCCAGGGTTCTGCTTTTACAATTGGAAATAGGAACTCCGGCTGAGCTAATCCGGCAGTGTGGTCCCTTATTTCATTCGACGTCGGGAAGCCGAGAGTGGAAAATTCAGAAAAGGACTTTATCCAAGCTGGTTATGAGCCCCCTTCCCTCCTCCCCTCCTCTCCCCTGGCTCTTTTATTCATGCATATTTATGATCAGTAGATCTCAGTGGAGAAAAAAAACACATACAGAAAACAAAACCGGCAGCACAATGGGGAGAGCTGCTCATGGGAGGTCACAGCACCTTTAAATTACACCTCTTGGCTTTGTTCACCCCCGCACAATGGAGCTAAGAGATAGGAAGAATAGCACCCTGCGCCCCGGCGCATCACAATTCTCCCAATGATTTCAAAAAGAACAGAGAGCCCCAACTAATTTGATATCTTGTTGGGTTTCTGCTTCCCCAAGAACGTGCCTCCTCGCGGCCACCGAGGCTTGGCTCGTACAAAGAGCATGGCTACGTCTCTGCAGTGTGCTGGGTTTTGCTAGTCAAAGCAGATCTGTCTTGATCAGGTTTGAATTTGAGCTGAGTTAACTGGTTTGGAAATACAAAAGCACCACCCGCCCCCTGAACCTTTGCCCCTTTAAATTAATTAATTTAATTAACGTGTTTATTGTCATGGCGCCCGCCAGAATGGGATCTTCCCGGGGCCACACTAAACTTTCGCCTGCCCTCACATACAAAGGAGATGGGCTCATGGTTTTGGAGCCGAGTTTGAACCAAGTGATTTCTCAAGGCATTGAAATTTGAGTGTATCATTTATTTCCCGCCCCACTTTTTCCTAGGATGGGAAAAGTGGGTGACCCCAGAAGCTGTGGTTCATGATGGAGGACAGGCACTGGTGACGGGAGCAAAGTTAAAGCGGAAAACTGCTGGAAATAAGCTGATGTCCTGAGGCTGCTATCGTGCAACAAGCTGTTAAATGCACCCACCTGAATGTTTGGTAATAATTGCCCATGAAGGCAAAGCAGAAAGGAAAAAGTTAAGCTGGTGCTGATAAAGAGCAAAGTAACTCCCTTCAAGAGAAAGCAAACCTGTCCAGGGAAGGATATGCCCATCCTAGAAGAAGACCAGGCAGCCTGTGACTGCCAGCCCATAAAGCCCGACCTTTTCCCTTCTCTCTTGTCCTTCCTTGCAGGATGGTTTGTGGATGAAAAGCAGAGCAGGGGAACAAAATAATCCTGAGTCATTTTCAGATCCTGAACGCTGAAAACATTTAAAAGTTGCAAATGCTGCCCATGTTAAATACAAGCCCACTGTTACAAGGCCAAAGTATTGCTGGGAATTTAGAAAGCAATTTGAATTTGCTAAATGCTAAATGGAATTGTTGCCATCCCATGATGGGCTCCAAGTGCCCAGCCTTTGATCTCCATACGCATGCGATGCACAAACGTTGCTGCAGTCCGAGCGTCTCACGTTGGGTTGGGTTATGCTGTGATGCCTAAGAGACATTAAAAACTCTTTGCTATAGTCAAACTCAGATCTGAGAAGACATGAAGTATTCATACTTCACTACCTCACTTTGTTGTTCATCATGACCAGAATTAATGTTTAAATACACTTGCATTTTAATATCAACAGAAGCTATCTCCCTCCAAGTCTACAAGACTCTCAAATCTGCCAAGGAATGCCATTAGAAGAAGAAGAAGGAAGCTCTCCTACCCCTGAGGACGGAGAGAGAGAGAGAGGGGCTTTCAAAGTGCCTTCCAGCAGCAAGCGAATGTTTGCTCAGCAATATAATCATATCTGCTTTGAGCATCCTGCAGAAAGCTGCTCACCCCCATCGATGGAAGAGGCTGGCCAGGACGGGGTGTGGATTTCTCTGCCCGCCAGCCAGGGTATGGCTTGACTGACATCACCATGGGTACAAATGACAGAAGATTTCCCCACAGACCTTGAGGCTTTGAAGAATGGTCTTTCACTCTGTGTTGAACATACAGATAAAATGTCCATGGCAGGAAACTAATCAGATCATCTGTGGTTTGCTTTGCTGCTTGCTCAGGTCACTATCCCATAGTTTACAATTATCTCAGTCAAAAGCCATACAGATGTCCAAACTGGCCTCCTGGCTTTCGCCTTACGAGTCTTGCTTTGGAGAATAGTGATTTCTACCAGGAAGTTCTTGGCCAAGTCCCTCACATTTAAACCTTTCTCCAAGGATAGAGTCCTGCGCCAGCATCCAGGCAAAGCTGAAACATCCCCGCGCTGCGCAATGCCAAAATAAGCATTGAACAACCATAAGTCACACACCAGAAACCCAGCGACAAGATTTATATGTGCAGAGGCAAGGAAGTGGGGAAAGGAGGTGAGGCTCTCAAGATGCCGGTGGGATTAGATTTCCACGGCCATTTTAAACGATTGGGAATCCAACGTGCACAGTTTTGTGGTATCTCTGGGAATTTCAGCATTTCATTCTGCAGCTTTTGCGGTGAACATCAGCGCTCATGTGCTTCACTTCGCTCACGCGTCTCTGCCGGTGGCTCAGGACCAACATGTAGGTAATGTAGCAGTGGCGTGGCCATGGAATTCTACTGCTACTTGCGCGGGGTGTCATCATTTCACTGTAAGCATCACTTTTTAAATAGGATAACTGTTAATAATCTACTTAATTACTCTGATGGGTGTAATCAGAATGCGTGACCATGTGGCAGCTTTTGCCTCTGCTGGAGAGTGATGGGGGTGTCCTTGGAGGCACTGAAATGCTGCTGATGAGGGAAATCAAGGTCCTCTGGCCCCAAAAGTCAGACCTGCTGCCCATCTTTGTCTCAGTTGAAGTTTGAAGAAGTGCTTCTGCATTTGAAGTTATTCTGGTTCGCTCAAGACTTTGATCGCTGCAGAAGCCGCGTGTGCTACCAGGCTGCAAGGAGATGGGGAGTGTGGGGGGACCTGTGCCCTGCAGCTTTGCACCCCATGGCCAGCAGATCTTGCGCTCCCCAAGAAGCCCGTCGGCTCCTGGCACCTCCGGCATGTGCCACGGAACACCATCGCTCTTCTGACGTGAAGGGCAAGAAAGCTTTTCATATCGAACAGCCTCACCCCCCGACCCGTTTCATATTCAGGTTTTTAACTACGCAAGAGTTTACAAACCTGAAATAAAAATTGTGACGATATTTAAAACCTCATATATCCGTAAAGTTAGCTTTGATTAATGTGAGACAGACGATCGTGACAGGTAAACTATAGACAGTTCAGTAAAAACACTTATGGGCCAAACTCAGCAATCTCCGCTCAGGGGACATGGCCCGCTACTGGTGGCATAAAGGAAATTAATAGACTCCTATATCTGAGGCTGTTTATGCCTTAGTTTTTAGCGGACCCCCCCCCTCAAGGGAGGCTTTGCAGAGGCACGCGGTGCTCTTGATCAAAATCAAGCTCTGCAGAGGTACTTCAGGTTGACTATTCCCCAAATGCTCCATCCCAAGCGGTTGTTGGTGCTTCTGAAGGAAATACCCCCCTCCCTCCCTCTGCCCCCAGGTACCAGCCCAAAGGCTCAGCAGCAGCAGCAGCAGCAGCAGGTTCCTGCTGCAGCAGAGCGTGCATCGAGCACCACCCTCTGGCCCAAAGCTGAACTGGGGGGGTGGGGGGGTGGGTATGGGGAAAGGCTTTTTCTCCAAAAAGATGAACAAAACATCTCTGTAGAGTTGTACGTGGACCTGCAGCCCTGGGAAGGGGAAAGATGCTCTTGTGCAATTGTAGTGGCCGCATGAAATGAATTAGTACATTTAAGAGGATCTGCAGGGCTCTGATGTTTCAGGCAAGAGGCACCCCCAGAACAAAGGACTGAACTGGACCTTTTAAACCTGTGCTTCTGGGGCCCATCGGTGCCCTTGGTGGAGGACCAGAGCTGGAGCATCCCAGGCCACTGTCTGCCTGGCACAGCCGCAGCAGCAGCACCCTCGGCCAAAGGGAGCCCCGTGCATGGGAACCTAAATTCGGTGTCATAAGCCCAAAAGCAAGTAGCGGAGGTGAGGGGGCTGCTTTGCAGACTGAGCATGAAGCAGTGGCAAATCTTCTGTATCCTAAACGTGTTTCTGCAGGCAGTGCTGCTCCTGGGACACACGGGAGCACGGATGCAGGTGCCCAGGTCCAGGGCACCCGGCTGGATCTGCCCCATCACTCCCCCTGTCCCTCCGCTCCCTCTGTGTCCCATCTCTGCTGCCCTAAAAGGGCAGTTCCCTGGGTTAAACAGGAGAGAAAAGGCTTTGATGCTGCTCTCCAAGCCCTGTAGCGATGCTGACAGCCACATCTCAGGGCCAGAATCTCCACCCCCGACGCTCTGCACACCCTGGTACAGCCTGACTGTCCCGGTTGACATGGACCTTGGTGAGAAAGGCGGCATCTTGGCACTGGATGGGGAAATGCCACCAAAAAGTGTGGGCTGATGCTCCATCCCGCACGTGCTGAGGCCCGATGGCGTTGGACAGCTGGGGCTGTTGAATTGGCTTATTTGGAGAGGATGGGTTAGAATCCTGTCCCACTGTAACTGGTACTGGGTCCCAGCACTAAACCCTGCTCAGCCAAGCTCTGAAATCCTTTCTCAGCTACTTCTCTTCTTCATTTTTCTAACTGAAAGGCCACTGAGTGGCCAGAGCATTTTTATGCGTTGGATCTACCTGTCCTCCCATAACGAATGGGAGACGACTCAAAAAGGAGACGAAACATGTTGTTTCCCTGTTGGCCATGTTGCCTAATCCATCCGAAAAAAAAACCCCTGGTCACCCTGCATGGTCTGGCCCTGAAATGCTTATCCAACTGCTCCTTACCTGCCGCTTGGGTTTCATCTAACCACTGCCGTGTCCTTTCAGCATATTTTCTTTCTCGCAGAGGCTCTTCATGGAGGTTAATTACAAGTTCCATGCATTAGGAACGGGATTTGTTTGTGCCAGACGTATCGCAGGGCGCCCAACGCAGGGCGTTGGAATAAACTCTTTATAGAAGCTCAGGCTTTGACAAATCCATATTTTTGTCTCACTTCCAGAAGATGGAGCCAGAAAGCCGGGAGTAGCCGCTGCAGCTGGGAAAGCCACCTGATCCTCCTGCTCCTGAAGAGCAAACCCTGCTCCTTCTCAAGAGCCGTCCTACCATGAGGAAGGTGGCACATGGTGGGGTGAAGAGTTGCCGTGGGGTACCAGTGGGTGCCCCATGGTTGCTGGAAGGAGACTGGTTTTCCTCTTTTCTGCTGCACGACCCCCTGCACCATGTCAGAGGAAGGGTGTGCTGCTAGTTAGCAGGATGGGATGGGGAGGCACAGGTGTTATTCCCAGTCCTGCTGCTGATTTTCTCCGGACTGGAGCAAGACCCTGAATCAGCCCGTGTCTGCTGGAGGGGACAGATTGGGGCTGCTGAACCTGCCGGCGGTGGGAAGCACAGAGCACACTGCTGTCGCTCCCAAATTGTAACCCAGTGCCAGTTATAGCCCCTTTTCCAGCTGATGAAATAGCCTGGAGCAGAGCCTGGTTTCTGGGAACGTATTAATCACACACAGGAACCTGGTGGGTATTTTCAAAGCACTTCGGTTTTTGGATTAATAGTATAACTTCAAAATTTTGGGCAGGAAGTGAATGATTTGGAGAATATTTTCCTAACAGTTATCGCCTATTTTTTGACTGTCTGCAGAACTATCCAGAGGTCTTTGGGTTTGTCATTTTCAGATGTTTCACTTACCAAAATAAGATCTAAAAAAGGTGACGTTTTTATGAAAGACTTCTTGCTGGTTTACTTCTCTTGGTTTTACTAGTTTTAGTTTGTCGAGAGAACAGGTTAGCCCAGGCCACGTGCTGGGAGGATGCATGCAAGGAAGGTTCAGCACTGTGACCTTGGAGGCTCTGTGAGTCTGCAGAAGGCTCTTGCTGGCTGCTCTGTCCCCTTCCCCTTGGGGCCAGGGTTCAGAGAGACCTTCTGATGGCAGCAGGCAGACAGACCTGTCTGTTAGCACCTGCTAACGGGGTCTCGCCCCTGCTGCATCCCCATGGGATGCTGCCAGTGCACCAGCATGTCTGGAAGCTCAGCCAGGGCTGGGCGATGCTGTTTTGGATGAGCATCAACTTGGACATCACTCAGGGTAGTAAAGCTCCAAAATGTTCCAGCTTTCCTCGCTCGTGCTGGGGAGATGTCTGCAACGGACCACACTCCCCTTTTTTGGCTACCATCTCTTTTAGCATTCACAATCCCTCCAGTTAAACATAACCTGGATGATAAACAATTCCAAGATATTTTTGTGGCTGCAAAACTTTCCTCTTTCCAGTAGCAAGAAACTCAGCATGTTTTGTTTCGTATATGGAGGTAACAACGTCGCTCGAGCACTGCTAATGATTTATGTCCCTTTCAGCAGCAGGACTCTGGAAAACTACTTGGAAGATTTCAGCCCCAAGCATTTTTTCATTTTCTCATCAGATTTCAATTGTTATGCCCTCAAGAGACTGCGAGGAGGGGAGACGGAGGCAGGGGAAAACCTTTTATGGTATATTGGGATCCATATGGAAAATATATTTATTTCCCACACATCTGATTCAATAGAGTGTGCACATTTGTAAGGCACATGTGAATGAATGCCAGGAGAGGTGAATTTTTATGAAAGCAGACTGATTACATGGCAAAAAATACATCGGTTGAAGCTGGATTTATTTACAGCGTAGTAAATCGGCTGCTCAGAAGGGCTGGCATTATATTGGCGATCGAGATGTCTGGGGAAACGTTGAGTTACGTTTGACAAAAGCTGCCCAGGACAGTGTTCACTGAGCCAAAGCATCCGTGTGTCATGTCTTGTCTCACAACAAACCTAAGCGCTGGATAACATTTGTACCAGCCTCCTGGGGATGAAGCTGGAGAAGAGAAGGAACAATGTTGTGGGCTAAAAAAGTCCAGTAACGCATTAGTCGGGGCTCCGGAGGTTTGAGGTTCATTCCTGTTTCTGCCCCTGCCCAGCGGGGTGGCCTGGCCAAGCTACTTCACTGTTTTCACACCATCTGGAAGCAAAGTGATGCTTTTACTGGGATTGCGAGACCTGCGAGGGAAGGGGAGGAAAAGGAAGGTGGGACCCTCCACCTTGCGTTTGTGTGTGACCTTGGCACTGTCCTCCCAGGCCAGAGATCCTGCCCGCTGCCCAGCAGGGCCCTGGGGGATCCACATGTCGCGTGGTAGAAGATATTCCCAGGGAAATGGGGACAAAATCTGTCACCCCTCTGTGGGCACACAACCAGCCCTGCCAGTCTTCCTCCACTGTGGAGAGAAAGATACCTTAAGGAATCAGACTTTCCCCCTTTCCCTCTAGCGACTCTAGGCTGCAAGTTTCCAGCAGTACAAAGAGTTTTCTGTAACTCAGAGTTGGTCTTTGGTCAGTTTTGTCCCATCTGTCTCACTGCTGTTGTCACCTTCAGCTCCGCCCCAGCTCCATGGTGCAAAAAGGGACTCTTCTTTTATTCCCCCAAGTTCAGGAATGATTTTGATACCCAGCCCTGTAATTACGGGTTCGAGTTCTAACTGGGGATGAACTGGAGCAAAAAGGATCATGTCAAACCTGAAGAAATTGTGCTGTGCCGCTGATCGTCTCTGGAGATGCTCAGTAAATGGTAAAGCTCTTCCTCTCTCACAACAGTATTTGGTCCCACTAGATTTTCCTGCGTTGAAATGATGGGCCAGGTGGAACCCGTCATCCTGCCTGGAATGAGG
Source organism: Bucorvus abyssinicus (assembly GCA_009769605.1). Classification (NCBI taxonomy): domain Eukaryota; kingdom Metazoa; phylum Chordata; class Aves; order Bucerotiformes; family Bucorvidae; genus Bucorvus; species Bucorvus abyssinicus. The sequence goes on along the minus strand of CM020041.1, from coordinate 3,668,960 downwards.
CTAATTTGGGACAAAGCTAATGAGCTTTGAAATATTTATTTGCATTGCAAAACAGTGAAGAGAGTTTGACAGAAGACACCAGAATCCTCTTTAAAAAGCGCACCAGTGTGCATGAACACACACACACACACACACATAGAGGCTTTTTTTTTTTTAAGAAAAAGCAAACCAGATTGCATTACCCCATAAGATTAGTACTTTATTGAACCTCATTATAGGTTCACGTCCTCCCATAGTCATATCCCACTGTGTTATTTTTGGCACATGGAGCCATCATGATTTAGTATCCTGTGTGAGAAAAATGAAGTCCCTTTCTAAAATATGTTGACTATTATTCCAGATGTGGCAGTTGCCTGAGATTCTTTTTAAGCAGGTTTTTATGGCTGGGGTTGTTTGAATCAGGCGTTATTTATTTATGTGTGCAAGTTAAAGAAGGGGTGGGAGCGGTTTTTAATGAAAGCTAAAGGAAAAAGGATAATAAAGTGCCCTCGCTGGAGAAAGAAATATTTACACATAACTTTTGTATGTTCCCCAAGAAAAATAAAACGAGGGCATATTGAAAAGCACAGTTATTATTTGGCATTCTCCTGCAACACCAAAATCCCAGGAAAGGGCTGAATTTTAAGTAATTAGACTTTCCAGTTAATTAACTGGTTATAACTAACTGCGTTATTGGCAGTAGGTCCGGGAGAGGCAATGAGTCACTACAGATTCTTTCAAGGCAAGATCACAGATTTGCAGATATAAATGAGGCAGAGGCTGGGGGAGGGAGAAAAGCCCCGACTCTCCCGCTGCCGCACAAAGCTTCCCATGTTCGCAGCTGGAGCTTTGATTTACTGCGGCCCCGCTAGAAGCAGAAGAGGCATTTGCACAACTAGATCGGAGGCATAAATGCATAAAACGAACATACTGGGGGTCAGAAGAGAAGGCGGTTGGGTAGGAATAAGGAATATTAAGGAATTAATGAATTGGGTATGGAACAGTAATAAATGAAAGCAGGGTGAAAGGCACCCAGCGTACCAGCATTTGGCCACGGATGTCGGTAGGGCCAGGATGTGACCCCGGTGTGCGGGGAGGGATGGTGCCCATCATTGTGCTTCTGGGCATTAATTGCTCTATTACTGGTGAGGGAGAACTTTCCTCATGAGCAAACTCCTTCAAAGTGCTCAAGGAGGAGCATCCCGTGGGTGGCCCTGGGCAGGAGACGTGATGCAGAGCAGCAGCTCCCCTGGACTGTGAAGTGCGAGTATCTCCGCAGCGCGTCGGGCTGGGATTTGAATTTCAGGTTGCAAAGAATCTCCCTCTTAAAAGGCCAAAAATAATAATAATTAAAAAAAGGCTGCAAGTGCTGAAGGAGACTCAGCCAGAAGACAAGCTCACATCGGAGTGGGAAATAAGGATTCAGGTCCAAATTTCCACTGAAATACCCAAGTGATCCAGCCCTGGTGGTGATTTTGTCATGTACCTTCCCTCCCGTGTGTCTCGAACAGAACGGAAAATGGAAACACCACAATTCCAGGTGAAAAGCTTTTCCATGGAGTTTCCTCCACTTGGGAGGACTTTGAGTCATCCTCCAAAAGTGCATCCTAAAGATTTTGGCTATGGATTCACCGCAAGGAACTGGTTTGTGTATTTGGTGATTTTAATTTGAGCGCAAATTACTACGGAACAAATTCTGCCTGCGTGGACCTGGCACGGGGGATTCTCACTCGCTGCCTCCAGATAAGGAGCGTTTTTTAAGCAACTGAACAAATGTGTCACCTCTCAGGAGGAGCAGCACCGAGAGAGGAGGCTTGTGCAGCTGTACAGGGCTCCTCTGCACCGGCTGGGTGGGATGAGGGGAGCTACACTCCTCACCGATCCCTACGGCCACAGGGCAGGTCCCCAGCGAGAGCCACTCTTGCCCCTGGGGACAATGCTGGGGATGCAGCTCAGCAGCCAGCTCTGCTTCACGCTCCTCTGCATTTCCATGACAGCTTGTGTGCTGGGACACCTCCTCAACACAAATAAAACAGGGAGGAGTGAGCCTGCTGTTGGTTCTTTCTCCCCCTTGAGATAACAAATGCTTCAAACCAAATCTGAGCAAGAAAATAAGAATTAAATGCTTCGACATCTGTGCTCACATGCAGGATCACTCCTCAGCTATTCTGGATCTACAGTCCAGGGCATTGTCTGCTCCACAGCTCTCCAGACAAGGTGTGTAAATCCACGTGCCAGACTTTGCACGCACACGAGCAGCCCAGTCTCCCCATCATCCTTCATCCCCTTCCTGGGCAGCTCCAAGCCGAGTAAGGAGAGGGCAGGGCAGGAGGTGGGAGCACATGTCGGGGGCAAAGGACAGTTAAACCTCCTGATGGAAGCTCCATCTTCATCTTCCCACCTGCACCCGTCCCACCGCTGCAGCACTGGGCGCTCACCCTCTAACAGCACCATGCTCGTCAGCGGGGTCACGCTCTGCCTTGTCCTTCCTCCCCCCATCCCAGCATCACACCGAAGGAGCGAGCATGGAGGATACACGGCTTGGGGAGGTCAAAAGCCAACGCTAACTGCTGGGTCTTAAGACCTCTGGCCTTTCTTTTTGTATTTCAGCTAAACCTCCTAAGGCTGTTGATACAACTGCATTGGGAAATTTTACAGGTATTGCACCCTGAACATCCACATTGCATCCAGCTCCTGCCACTTCAGATTGCTACTCTATCACAAAGCGTGAGGGCTGGGAGGTTTAAACTGAGCTGAGAAGTAGACAGCAAAAATATATAAAATCAATACGACTCGGTTCATCTGCTGTGCAGGGATATAATAAAAGCCTTCTCTACCTGTAACACAACCATGTCCTAAATGATGCCTGAATTCAGTGGCGAAACCTGGTTTATTATTAAAGCATCGCAGGGCTGGCAACTCACCTGGCTACAGAATTTGCTCTTGCACATTAATTCCTCACCAGCTCCACAGTTTGCTTCAATAATTGTTCATGTGACTTTAGTTCACGCTGCACTGGGATGGATGGAGAGCCCTCGAGCAGTCACCACGGCATCTCAGGAGAGTGGGAACAGGGACTTTGCAAGCTTTCGTCGCTGTTTCACAAGCCGTGGTGGACTCTTGCATCTCATGAGCAGGTCCTGTTGACTCCCCATTTAGCCCACAGCAATAAAGAGAAGTGCTCAAAGTCAGCAAAGGAGACGGAAACCAGAGCAAAATATAAAGCAAAAAACAAGCACAAGCTTTCTAGGGACTGCCTTCAAGCAACAAAAGTAAATTCAGTTCAGGCATAAATTCAGCTCAGAATAAATTCAGCTGCTGGAAACCTGTGGGGGCTTTGTGGGGCTGCTTCTGCTGCACCCCAAGCCAGCCCCTGTGCTCCTGCCTCCTGTGCGCGCCTGCCTTCAGACGCCGCTACCTGAGCATCAGCCCGGCTCACTGGCACACGAGCACGCACACACTTGCACTGACAAAAGGGCTACAAACCTCTTTAGAAAGATAATACTGGGGAGAAAACCAAGGAGTCGTGGCCATGAGAGGAGAATGGGGCTGGATGATGATATTTTTTACTCCCCCTTGAGCAGCAGCTGATGGCACTACCAGCAACCCCAGGATGCCGGGGAGTCTCCCAGGCGGCTCTCGGGGACTTGGGGAGCCTGTGCCTGATTCTCCTTATATTTATGCCAGACCGACACCACCAGCCATCTCCAACTGGCCTGCACAAGTGAGAAGGGAAATTCAGCATTTTTTTGGCAAGCTTTTCAAAAGAGCGCTCGGCAGCTCCTCGGGTTCTCGCTATTGGCAAAAAAATAAAGGGGATAAATCTAGAAAATTAAATATATATCTGCCGCTCTAAATCTATTTGCTGATAGCCAGATGTTAGCTTTAATCTGGGTATTTCAGCGAGGAGGCACAGAAGGGCCAGCTACAGATTAGCTACAGGAGGGTTAGCTTTTATCCTACGGCCTTCATCCAGTCTTCAGGAAGCTGAGATAAAAATAGACGTTACCCGTGATATCTGTGATGAGGGAGAGCAGACTGAGCGGAGGGCAGGACGGTCGTGTGGGGAAGGACCCCGACACCGACACACCCTCCTTCTTCGGCGGTTTTTCATTGCCTCTTCACAGCACCCAAGGTGCTTTTTTATGCTGAACTCTCTTTTGGGGGTAAAGAAGGGAGAATTTCACACTTTGGCCATTACATAGGCACACCCAGGTCCTAGTACGAGGTTTAACATTTTTCCAACATTACTCAGCACTCAGGGAGAAAAGAAAGTCAGACGACGGATTTACATCCCTGAATTTCAGTGGATGTGAAGGGCCGAAATTCTCCCTCGTGTTTCTTGTTAGTGATTGCTCCCAAGATGAAACAATTGGGAGTTGGAGTAAATTTATAACTAGCTTGTGAAATAAACCTCACATCTAGCAAAGATATTACACCAAACAGGAAACAAGCCCACAGAAATTCATTATGTTCCCAGAATTAAATGAAAACAATGTAGTTTATGGACCATAGAAGGTAGTTAGAGCAAAACTGAAATTAAAATCCCCTGGCTGCGCAGAAAGCCCGCACAGAGGTCCCGGATCCTCTGGAGTGAGAACATTTCAGCCGCCAGTTTTGTGTCATCACTTCAGCACTCCTGATCTCAGAGCCGCGCGGCGCGGCAGGAAAACACACACGTGCGCTCTCGAGTCGCCGTTCACCCAAGAAATGCAACCAGCCACTCCAGGAGCGAGTCCCTCCACGGCGTCAGGGACCACCGAAGGCGGCACAGGATGCAGGGATGCAGGTCTGCGGGCGGGAGCGCAGCATCCCTCGAAAGGACGGTGTGAGGTGGAGCCTTTTAAGCAGGCAATGAAAGGCAGAAGAGGTCTGAGAGCCAGCCTTCCTGAGCGTTTATTTTTGACGAGAAGCATTCCTCTCCCACCTTCCCTGTGACCGGTGCGGAATTGCTGCAGTGAGACGCCGTGGGCTGAATTTCCAGCAGTCCAGATGGAAATGGTTTGTAGGCTGGGCCAAGCAGACCAGTGGAAATCTGCTTGCTCCTGGGTAAACACTGAGGAATATATATATAAAAATATTGGCTTTAGAAGAAACAAATGATTAAATAGCACCAGCAGCACCTACACAGACCTGTCTGCCGGCAGCGCCCCGTGGGGTGACAGGCATGGCCGTGTCACGCCTGGGGAAAGCGGCAGCTTTTAACCCTCCACTTTGCCACTGGGATTAATTAACTTCTCATGACTGGGGTCAGCCCAGGGAGGTGAGACAAAACCCAGGACAGCAAAGCTGTATGTCCACAGCCAGGGCAAGGAGTGTGGGTATCACCGAGGGCACGCAACACGGTGTCCCCAAAGAAGATGCGGGCAGAAGGATGTCAGCAGGTATTTGGTTATGAAAACAGGCTGAAACATGAAGAGAGAACTAGAGAAAAAGAGAACTCACCCGTTCGTAGGGCAGTAGGAAGGAAGAATTTGAAAGGCTGAGTTGTAGGAAGAATGCAGAAGAAATAAATCCCCAGTGTTGCAGAGCTGGAGACCTGCAGGGCACGTGCTGCCCCATGGAGCCCGTCCCTGCCCCGGGGACAGCCAGGGCTGGGCAACCTGGGCTTCAGAAAAAGGCTGGGCTGAAGCGCTGGGGGTTTATGGCAGCACCAGAGCGCTGCGGAAGCGATAAACGATGTATCGCAGACAGATGTGGGGACATAAAAGAGTAACTGTAGGTTTGAACATGCCTTGAAATGAGAGCTTTAAACTCCTGAGCAGCGACTACTTAAACCCACACTCGGAACGTGCAGCTGTTTGGCTGCACCAGCCCTTCCCCAGGCCGGTGAGCGAGCACAGCCCTGGCTCAGGCTGTTCACTGACACCCTGCAGGTGACGAGAGAAAGGATTCTGAGATATCTGATGCTGCTGCCTTTTCCTGGTGGATAAAACTGGGTCCTGTGAAGCCTTGGTCATTAAGATCTGACCCAGCGTGGAAAAGCCCTGCTCGGTGGCCTATAAAGAGTAACTGACGGGCAGCAGTTAACAAATGGCCGAGGATTTCAGTGTGCTGCAAGCCCTGGCCACCAGGTTAATGGAGAGCGAGCCTTGGCTGATAGCAGCACTGCCAGCTCCGTGTCCACCTACACAGGAGGCTCGTGCATTCGAGCAGGGACTTTATCCTATGCTCTGGGCTTAAGAGACATAGGGCATGGGCATGCAGGAGACCTCGCTTCTCTGCCCAGCTCAGCCTCTGCATCACATAGACCTGCTCCGTGCCTCAGTTTCCCCACTGAGAGCAAAAGCAAAGATGTCAACCCTTTTTGCATGGAGATCTGCTGGTGAAGACCACTGCACAAGAAATAGCCTTTAGGATTGTTACACACCCGCCAGGTACCCAGCACATACAATAACCACAGCAAAACCGAAGGAAACGGCTGCAGCTCCCAGCTTATTGAAAGGGGGGAGGAAAAAAGCTGTTCTGGGACTGTGCTGGCTGCATGTCCCTCATTCCTTCAGTTCTCCAAACATGCAACCCCAGAAAAAGGGAATGGCAAGCGAAGGAACGGTGTTATGGCAGCTGGGATGGAGCCACAGCAGAACTCGCACCAGACCTCAGCTGCCTTGGGAGAGCCGCACGAGCAGCACTGGCCAAAACTCAAATTAGGAAAAAGAAAAGCCATAAAATGGCTTCATAGTCCCTGCAGTGAAGCAAGGAGGAGTGAAACTCCAAAGGCAAGAAAGGCAGCTTAGAGAAGGGTCTCTTCTTTAGGAATTACTGCATGGAAGAAATAGAGTCAGAAGTGACTTGTGATCCCCTCTGCTCCGGTGGCTGGGGAGCAGAGTTGGGTGGGAAAGGGCTTCCCTCCAATACCACATTTCCAACAGTATCCTTTTACCTCCGGAAAAAGGTTTCACATCTACTGAAATAAGAGAAGATGTAACAAATAGCGTAATGGAAAACCTGGCAAGGCTGGTTCCCCCCGCAGAGCCCCAGAATTTCAGCCCTCGGTTTTCCTGGTCCACACAGCAACTTTCCAACAGGAGACGTCGGCGTGAGGAGAGCTCTCCGGGCAGGCAGGCACTCACCGGGTCCCGCATCCCCTGCCCGGGGGTTTGCCGTGGCTGCAAAGGCTGCATCTGAAAGCAGCAGCTTTCGAGCTTGGCCATAGCAAAGGGTTCTGGCCACACAGCCCCATGCTCTGGCAGAGCCTTCAGAAGGAAAGGGAAGCCAGAAATGAGAATATTAACTCCTTTGTGAGTTTCAACACAGCGATTTAGGCTGCGAACAGCAAAACTGATAACCCCTGGATCTCTCCACACTTTTTTTCTTGTGGTTGATTTTAAAGGTGATGCAGTAGTCAGAGATGGGGACTCAGTATCTCCTGCATAAGCTGGTGCTGTAACATTTCTCCGTCAGTATAAACATATATGGCTTCTTACTCTCATAAACTTTTAAGAATTTAATTATCTCTGAGCTTTCTTACTGTTTGCCCAATTTGGATAAAAGCAGTCAATGGATTCACAAGTTACAGGAGGGCAGGAGGGGTGGGAGAGGGCAGGAGCGTGGAGGAACACGAGCATTAGGAAGCTCATTTCTGTGAGGAATCAGGCTTGGGGCTGCTCTGTCTTCATTTCTAGAGTGGCAGAAAAGTTTCCACAGCATTATCCTTTCCAAGATGATGAGGAATATGGTCTCATCAGTGAGCAGTGCTCCTGGCCAGGTTCATCTCTGAAGTCATCAGGACTTCCAAGGAGTTTGAACTGGGCACATCCTTAAATACGTCCCTCCCTCAGCAGACAGAAAACAGCCTCCACCACACACCATGACCTAATTGTCATGGGAGACTGCTGTGTTTTCCAAACCCAAACTCTGTTCACACTGAAGTCAACAGCAGAACTCCCACCTGCTTTGGTGAGGGCAAAAGCTGGGCCAGAGCAAAGCACTTTGGAACAATCCCACTCCCTCTAAGCATCAGGATTATTACTTACAGCAATGGAAACTACAGACGCGTGGAGCAGGGGTAAGACATCTGCGGCTTTCTTAGGTGAGATGTCTTCGATCCACTTGCAGACAAAAGCTAAATAAATACTCACAGAATTATCTCATTCCTTGACAGCATCTTTTCCAGGCCACCAAACTCCTGGACGCTGGGTGCCAGCTACCATGGCTCAGATGCCTCCATCACTTGAGCTGAACCAGTCTAACTGGCACCAAAAGCCATGTCTGCTCAGGGCCAGGGACACACCAGATCTCCAGCCCACCCCAGGGCATGACAGGAGCCTGAAGTCCACAAGTCCAACCTCATATGACCTCTTCATGCAAAGGAAACCCTGAAAGCAACCCAAACCATTTCTGATGCTGCTGGATGGTCAGCAGGAAGCCCAGCCTCCCAGGCTGCTCTTTTAATACTCAAACGGGGGGGGGGGTTATCACAAACACAAATTTCCTTCTATTATTCAACCAACCGGCTCAGATGAAGCCAAACTTTGAATCTTTTGAGCAGCACCAGGTACTAGTCCGTGCCAAGGCTGGCCTCCTTCCTGCTCTCAGCCAGCTGATGTTCACCAGGACACTCACTCCACGGCAGAGCTGTCTCAGGCTCGTGCCCATCCAAAGACTGTACTCAAACAGCAATTATTGCCACGGTGACATATGGGTTGAGCTGCCGAGGCCAGCGCTGGCAGGAAACACATGCTAGAAATTAGTGTCTGTCTGGTACTGTCTCCTTTCGCCGTTTCTCCAGGTGGCTGAGTAAAAGCAAGAGGAAGAACATTTTCTGATGCTGACCCTAAATACAAGGGCCTAAATACAAGGTTAATACCCAAAGGATGGTTGATGAAGGAAAAAGTGAAGGAAAGTAACCAGGATGAAGAAAATAATTCAAACAATTCCTTGAAAAATGTGCACCTTTGGCTTGCGTTCTGACAACAAAGGGCGAGGATTACCGTGAAATAGGGGAGCAGCATGTGTTAGTGATGTGTTAGGTTACTTACTCCTCAGGAAGTAAATCAGCAACGCAAAGATGTTAAATCTCTTGGCAAAACTAAGGTCACTATTTTTAATCAGACGCTTTGCCCCAGCACCAAGCCCCTCTGTGTGAGTGCAGGCGGCTTTCCTGCGAGGACAGACCGTGTTTTCTTGCAGTCTTACAGCTCAGCTTATCCTCAGGGCTTCCAAAACCCGCTGCACTGAAATGCAGACCCTGCTGCCTGAAGTATCTGCGGAGCCGAGTGCATCCCACTGCAGCACCTATGAGTGCTGCAGGCTGACACCCCCCATATCTCCCCACGCAAGAGCCTCCAAGGACAAGGCAAAGACAGTTATTTAACACACGAAACACAGCGTCACACCTCCAGCGGGTGACAGACCGGTGACTGTATTCCCGTTTCTGTGCCAGATGATGCGCAGCACTGGTGCTCCCCACAGACCCACGCCACTTGCACACCCAGAGAGGATGGGCATGATGCCCATGGCACTCGGCCTCCCTCTCAGGACTCATCTTCTCTTGGAGAAAGCCAGCACCATCCCCCATCTTTTCTTCATATTTGGAAAAGCAGCATTCTCCCACTTGCCTTTTGTAGGATGACCAGTATGAGCCATTAGGGCCAGAGGACCATGAGTTTTTAATATCTTCGTGGCCAGAGAAGACCAAGGACCTAATGTAGCTCTTGTTGGAGTTGGGGAAACTGTGATGGTGGCTAAGGAAAGATCATACTAAAGTATGTTCAAATAAGCAAGACGCAGGTCTACCTGCTGGTTTCCTGGGAGAGATGTGACACCCACATGCGGGGAAGTTGAGGCTCTGCACATTTCAGTCCTGGGCGAGATGGTCCCTGGGATGCCGGGACATGTGCAAGCAGCAGCTGGGGAACAGAGGTTGAACACTGCCTTCTCCTTTTTCCAGCCTGCTCAAATTGACCTTCTCTGAGCTATTCAATGATGTCATTTTGGGCAAATAAATGTACTAAAAGTCCTGCATTTTTTAGTGCCAGAGACTACAGCACTTTCCTGTGGGAAGGAAGAGGGAAATTCCTGCTCCCTCCCCCACCACATACTCAAGCAAAGCAAAATCTGTCCCAAAGCTTTAATAAATTTTTATAGATAGTTCAGGCCAGTTTCTGCTCTCAAATTCATCAAGGTAAATCTGGAATGAACAGACTTCAGTGGAGCAGCTCCAGTTTTCCTGAGAGCAGAACTGCCCTTTCTCTGCCCAGAATAATCAAATAAAAACGATGGGAACTGCAGCTTTGATGTTCCCCTCGCAGACTGGATCTCCTCTTCTCACTTGACCTGAGGTTTGCTTCATTAGCTGTGACCTTCGATCAGCTTGTCAGCTACATTTCACATCCCGGAGATGGGAGATACTGTAGGAAATGAAGAAAAGGCAGCACAAATGCAAGGTTGGGCTGCAGAGGAGGCTCTGGGCTGTGCTGAGAGCTTCTCTCTGTGCTCCTGCACCATGCCAGGAGGGCTGCGATGCCCACCAAGAGCAGGTCCCCAGCTGCTTCCCAGCCGTCAGCTGGTTTGATTGAGGGATCAAGATAAGAGAAGTAGCATTTATTCATAAGAAGAAACATTCCCAGAACATTATGTCCAGTGCAGGAGAGGATGCGTGCACGCTCACCCTGGCTCCTGATTTACAGCGCTGTGGATGAGCATTAGGACGTGCAATTCTTTTTCTAGGACAGAGGCTTTCAGCACAAACAATAGGCGGGGATATGACTACTTCTAACACGGCCTATAAATTCTTGCTGAACGTGTAGCAGTGAGAGTTAAGAATGAGTTTGGTTGGTTGCAGAAACATATTTCAAGTCATTTCAGACAAAGTGAAATGAAAATTAATACAATATATGTTTTCAACCTTCTGTATGGCAATAGTCCCATCAGAGGTGCAGCTCCGATTCTGCTCCTCTCATCTTTGGAGGCAGCAGACTAGGTAGAAAAAATGGTTTTTAACCCTCTGAAGTCATAATTTCTTTGGGCCTTAGGTTCCCTCTGTCCAGGACGGCCCTTCCAAGTCAGCTCTGTGCCACCCTTTTTGCTTTTAAATGGCTCTTGCTCTACTTCCTTCTAACCACGTGTCAGCCTGGGTGCAGGGAAGGGAGGGAACCTAAAGTCAGAAGAAATCCTGCTTGAGGCAAAAGTCCAACTCAAGGCAAGTTCCTGGTGCCCAGCCAAGCCTTGTGCTGTTGCCCTGGCTGTTCTCCCCCCGGTTTCTGACAGACCCGCGCTGCAGGAGCAGCACCACATCTTTGCGTGATCTGCGAAATAAGCCTTGTCAGGTCTTATCATGTCATCTGACCACCCAGCAATGCATTAAAATACACCACATCACTTATAATCTGTAGCTGTAGACAGAGAGCCTGCCTAAACCCCCCTCTTCTCCAAGAAAACCAGACGCACTTGCAAGACTTTCAATTACCCCTTAAGCCACCTTCTCCTCCCTGCTCCACTCATCCCTGAAGTCCCTGGAAAACAGATGGTCCTTGCAGCTCTGCTGTGAGTTTAATAAACCTGGAGGACCAAATGAGAGGAAGCACGTTTCAGAAAGAGGGGGCTGTGATGGGGACCCCCTGCCAGCTACTTTCCCCACTCACCAGGGATTTTGGCTGGAGCCCCTCCAACACCCATGGCTGCTGCAGGTCCACGCTGGGACAAGGAGGTGCCTCTCCCCTTCCCTCTCTTTACTACCCAGGTCACAAAATGATTAAGGCTTTGTGAGCTCCTCTCCAGACTTGGAATTCCACCCAGAAATGTGCTGGCAGCCAGTGCTGATCCAGAGCTCTGCCCTAAGGGGCTGTGGGGGTGAAATTCAGCTTAAGAAGGGGGCAGCTGCACGCTTCAAAGGCTCCTCTCACCCCTTGAGATGCTCAGCCCCCAGGAACCCTTTAGAGACAAAGGTCCACACTTATAACTCCGAGCATGGGCCACAGGGAGATGTGTCTGAGATGTACCTGCCACATCCCAGATAATTCACACCCTCCTGAGGAGGAGCAAGGCTGAATTTACCTCCTGCAGATGCCCCAGGGAAATGTTTGCCAGCTTTCCTTTCCTTGTTGGACATATACACAGTCCTGCTGTATTTCTTCATGAAATAGCTGGATTTCCCTCTTCGGTTTTTCCTTCAGGAAACCTGTCACGACCCTTAGGCAAAACTCCTCTAAAGCCGCTGTCTGCCTGTTGCTCATAACCAGTAACAAGGATAAGCCACTGCGTGCACAAACATGGGACCACTGAAGGGAGGAAGTCTCCTCCTCCCAACAGGCAGCTCAGGAGCAAGCACTGCAGACATCAGCATCTAACCCTCATCTGTAAAGACTGGGGTCCAACCTGGATCAAACATCTGCCAAAAATATGGACGTGTTCAGCTCAGAGTAATGTCAAAGCTTATCATCAGCTTATCACCAGCTTTTCATCAGCTGTTCCTGTGGCTTCCCTGGATGGGGAGACTGGTGTGAAGTGACTTGTTCAGGAGCAAGTGGCTTGGGCGCAGGAGGCTGCAGAAATGGTGGGGAAGAAGGGAATAAAAGGATGGACTTTGCTAGTTTAAATTTAATTATCAGCTTGTTAAAGAATATCAATTAGGAATTTATCATCCTAATGTAGCTCCCAGAAAGGAAGTTCATTTGCAGTTTAACCCAACGCACACTGAGGGTCCTGTGTTGGGTAATGTAATCTTGGTTGCTTTTGTACAGGACAGGCGTATCTTCGCAAGTGCTTCAACTCTGGGGTCAACCCCTTCTGCACAAAACATAAAACGTCAGCTGAGCTGAGCTGATGGAACAGAAAGAAGAAACAGCAGCGATCTCCAAACCGCCCCGGAACAGAGGGCTCAGAAACTGTGCTTTAATGAGCTGCTATCGATAACCCTGACTGGAAAGCTGAAGTATTTCAAGCCCTTTCTCAGCAGCTGCATTGCGAAGTTAATGGTCTGCTCATTGCAAGAGCACGTACAGATTCAGGCTGAAGGACGTGGAGTCAGCCTACTTGCCTTGAACCTTTTGATATTAACCTTCTCCTGGCATGTGACCTCAGAAATGCCACCAAGGAAAAGTCACCAGCATAAAGAGAAGAGATTGTGATTGCAGTTAGGCGGTGGACTGCGCATTCGTCGAGTCCAAGTGTGACGGATGTAGCTACAGATGTTTTCACAAGAGAGTCTCTGTGCTTCAAACCTGGGCTGATAGACCAATGCAGCTAAAGCAGAGGTGACTGATGTAAAAAAATAAAACTATATATGTGAATAAAAGCTGGACCAGGAAGAGCTGACTTATCTTTGTGTCAATAAGCGAACAATTCTACAGACCAAAACAACATAAAAACTCACCAGGTTAATTCCAAGATGAGAGCTTAGGAATAAAGGATTGTCGTTTTAAGACACTCGAGTGTTTTCAGAGAAAACAGAGCTGTGTTCAGATCTCCAAATCCAGCCAGAAGAAAAGCTTGTATGTGCAGTCAGGAAATTATGAAGAGAGACCAGCTTGTTGTATAAAAAGGACACCATGTGAGTCAAAGGTACTTGGATGCACAGAACACAAGATCATCGTCATCATCAAAAGCTTTTTTGCTGATGTGAAAGTATTTCAGTTTGCTGAAGTAATTTTGAAGTGTTTATATAGAAAGGAGAATTGCGGTGAACCGCTTGGAAATCACCTCTAAACACGGAGGACAGAGCACTTGAGCATCTGAGTTTGCCAGCAAAGAAACTTCCGGCAGCAGAACCTCAGAACAGCCAAGGACACTTCTGAATAGAGGGGAAATTCAGTAGCTGGGACAAGAACCAGGGGAAAGGCTGTTAGGCACTTCTCTGAAAACAGCCTCTTCATAAATCTGTGGCCTTGAGGAGAAATAACTTTCAATACTCTTGCAAGCGTCTGAGCAGGGGAATACAGGAAAATGAGAATTTGCTGTGACAATGGTTATGATAAACTGAAGAACTCATTGGCATAAGCTCAGCTCTTCTCGGCGAGGTCTGAATCATTCCTTTGGCGAGCGGATGAGTTTTTAAAAGTGAAGCTCCAAGCCTGCCCAGAAAGGCCAGTTGCCAGCAGCATCCCAGCAGATGATCTTGCAGACCCTGATCCAAGGCTTATTAAAGCCACCAAGAAACACCTCGGGACACGCTGAATCTGACACCTGATGCATAACAGACTCATATTGTCGTTGATCTTCTGTGGGAAGCTTAAGAATAAGAAACTTGTTTAAGGGAGGCCTTTATTTTATTGCCTGAGGCAAAATGAAGGCACGGGGCATTGTTTTAAAATCCAGATTTTTAAACTGTCACATCTGAGCGCCTGAGGAAGGGTTGCTTTTCCAGGATCTCACACGTTGCATGGAATTCATTCTGCCACACGACTCATTTGTAGACAGAAAACCCTCTCACTGCCTGCTTCACCCGGGAAGAAACACTTGTCTCCCTGGATGCAGTTTCCCCTGCGTTAGTCTAGATAGAAGCACCGGCAAGCAGAAACCAGAGCCTCGAGAGCTCTCTCTCTTGGGTGGTTTGGTGAACATTCACCTTTCCAAACCACTCACGACAACCGAAAGCCACCATTCCACAAAATACATTCGAAACGCGTTTTGCCCTGAGGTCTGTCCCTTGCTGATCAGCCTGGCACGCTGGTGAGGACGCGGCTTCCTGCAGAATTAAACGAGCTTTGCCTTCCCCGCAGTAACCAGCCAGCTCTCGCCCCAGATCCGACGCGTCCCCCAGCCAGGTCTCGCTGATGTGCAGATCTTGGTGAGCCACAACCATCATTTTGATTTGCACCAAGTGGGGGAAAAGAAAAAAAACCCCACCATTAAATAAGCATTATTGCCTCAAGATTAATCTCCTCCCCTGCACACTGCGTCTCTAAACGAGACCTGCCAAAGGATAAGCAAGGGCTTAGAGCACTTGATTCTGCAAAGCGGCCAGAGCTCAGGTCCCAGTTCTACAAGACAGTGAAATGCAGACTCTCCCACTTAGTAGAAGCTCTTTTCCAGAACACAGTAAAAACAAGATTGGACAGAAAAACAGAAATCCTAAAAAAAAATAAGACCAATTCCCATAGTAAGTGGGAAACAGAGAAGGAGGGCTAAGAAGTGTTTATCATTTCTAAAAGCAGCATTTGCAGCAGGGACTGCCTTGGAGAAAGATCTTGCTTGGGTTTGAGCCGAGAATGTGCCGTGTTTCCTCGGAGTCCTCCCAGTGGCTCTCAGCTGTGGGGCTATATTTTCTTTTATTTTTTTTTTCTGGGGCAGAGGGGAGAAGGGGAGAGGGAGGCGCCTTTTTTTAGCCGTGGATAGCTCAGCAAAAAGAAATATTTCCCAAGCACTGCAGGGTTTTTCTCAACGTACTTCACTTGGGCGCTGAAACTCCTTTTGCCATTGTCCTTGCTGCACCAGTAGAGCCGTTTCCTGGCTGGTCTTGCCCTCAGAAGCACCCTGGAAGCCTTCACGCATAAGCAGAGCCAGGGCTTCTTCCAAAAGGAGCTGCAGAATTTAATTAACTCTCCTCCATGTTTGCAGTCCTGCGATTTCTCTTACCGTTAACATGAACTCACATATGGATTAAAGTGAAATAAAACCTACAATTTGAGTTCAATTCAAAGCTGATTGGAAACATGTATTACCTTTCCTTGACCCAGCAGTAAGAAGGGAAGTTATTACAGTTCTTTAGTGAGTTTGTAAACTCTTTACTGCTGTGGCAGTTTTAATCCTGCTGAGAGAAAATTCGATCTGGAAAATAAATTGCTCCCATTTTATCCTTATGTTTTACAATCATGGGTTTAGATAGCAAGCAAGCATCAAGGTCTTTGGGAATCAACAAGTGAGAGTATTATCCGATTGCAGATGGCATTTTTAGGTTAAATAATAAATAGCTATAAATAATAACGAAATGCTCCAGATCTTGCAGATTGTAATATGCTGGCATGATACAGAAAAAGTTGGAAATTTTAATGATTCAATTATACCATGACCAAGAAACAAGTTCTGTGCTGAACAAACGTAATGGATCTGCGTTCCCAGACAAAACAGCAGATTTTCACCATTCTTCAGATGTCTGCAAACATTTTAGGGTCACACAGAGAAGAGTCACAAGCTTGAGATGCTAGAAGAGCGGCAGCACTTTCATGAAAATGAGAGTCTAGTCCAAACGAGTTCAGAGCAAAAACCCGTCAGTTATAAAGCGCTAACGAGACCTAATGGCTGTTTGCGCGTCAGCTAAATTGTACCGGAAACGAAGCGCACGCTCTGAGGGATGAAGGTGATTAACACATTATGAAAGGAAGAATTGGATTTTCTATCTCCTGAGGTCTTCAAACGAAGGCAGGACGCCCTCCTGGAAGATGTGCTTTGGCAAAGGAGAAGTTATGAGGTTCCAAACAGAAATGAGCTGGGCAACATTTATTGGCTGGTGATAGATGGGTTCTACCTAACCTAATGTGCTTCCAGCTTCCAGTGCCATGAATCTCCGAACACAAATCCATGAAGAGTTTCACCCAGGAAGTCTAAATCAAATATCTGAGGTCTTTGCTTAAATTAAGCAAATCAAATCCTTTGCGCAGGACTGATGTCTCCCATGGGTTTGCTTTCATGCGCTTGCACGGCGGTAAGGCAGTAACCCCCACGCAGCGAAAGACCTTTCCTTTTCATTTAGCGGGATGAGTCGGTTCTGCGTGTTCTCACGCGGGACAGACCTCAGCCAGCTCAGAATGTCGCTGTCCACAGGAAAGGAGCCAACGCTGCCGGGGTAGAACAACTTGATATAGTTCAGCAATGGAGTGAAACGCCACCTGCTAAGGATTTCTCCATTATTGCTTAAAAAGAAGCTGACAAAGAAGGTACAGGAAGGGGGAAAAGCCATTTTGCCTCCACTCTTAATTCTCTTGCCAAGCCAAACGGTGAATGCACTCAGCACTGCGAAAGGCACAGTCCACCAGCAGCATTTCCTATAGCACCCGGGCACCCAATAGCCGCAGTCTCTGAGACCCATGTGCCACACCATTAAAACAGAAGTGTTAAACGCTCCAGGATATTCAGCTGAAAAGTGGGTATTATTATTCTAAAGGAGCTTCAGACTCACCAGGCAGAAATGGTCAAGAGTATTTCTTTTTAACCCAAACAAATGATTTGTACCACACAGCAGAGGCAACGCAACATTATTTACAGGAACATAAACATGCCATCCCTTTTAGTATCTCAATTTTTTGCGTGGCACAAGGGTAAAAAGGAAAAATACTGACACTGAAATCACATCAGACACAAGAAGTGTAAATAGAGCAGAAGGGAAGAACTCCCTGGGTTTGTTTTCACTGCTGGCATCTGTTCCTCCTGACACATAAAATTACAGAGTGATAATCTGTTTTCACAGGCGAACAAAGAACTAATGGTAAAATAGAAACAAAATCAGGATTTAGTTGTACTTGTGTTTGTTCGGGAGCTTCTGCCCTGTGGTTCCCCTGGGCGCTCCCTCCTTTTGTCCTATGACAAAAAGGACTAATCGTGCCCTACTCGATTTGTCCGTGTAGTTTTATGATCCTGGCCGTTCTGTTCGGCCTCTCTTTTCATGGCAGCGATTACACATTCCCAGCTCTCTGGATCACTGCTCTCCAGACTATTCCCAGTCCGAAATCTCTCCTTCAGGGTTACCGGCCTCCACACCCGGGCGTAGCTGCTAAAACAGGAGGGTGCAACGGTCCCTCCTCGCCCGTCCTCCCCAGGCTCCCATCTGAGAGATGAGGCATCTTCCCAAATACTTTTTTACAAACTTCAGAGAACTTTCAGACCGAAGGAGAAATAGATGCTGTGAGGGTGGAGAGGGAGGGTGGAGAGGGAGGGTGTCACCGTGCCGTTCCCCACAAGCACCCCTGAAGCACCCAGCGCCCTGGCTCATCCCAGAGGCTCGGTCCTTGCCCCTTGGCTGCTGCCACTGCTGGGGACACAGCCCTGTCCCCAACCCTGCTCCAGCCCCAGCCGGAGGAGGGCTGAGCAGAGGGTTTCAGTGCACTTTCTCCATCATTGCTGTAACCAGATGACTACACTCCCCCCGGTCCCAATTTAACTTTATATCATTAAGCAACAAGCTATGGTCCAGAATATCTAAAGCCTTCGAGTGGTCAATGTAAACTACACCCGTCAAAAGCTCCTGATCCCCAGCCAAAGCCAACTCATTAGGTACCAGAGAAACAGCACTGCTAACACTGTTTTTCTTGAAATGCTGACTGCAGTGGGGATATTATATGAGGAATGTTTAAATGGAATATAATTTTTACTTGGTCGGTAATGATCCTATGAGGTTTATAATTGCTCAGGTCTTACAGGTCAGGAGTTATTAAAATGCAGTTATTAATATTGCGTACCTACCAATGCCTGCTGTAATGCTCCGAGAGACAGAAGAAACATTTTGGTGATTGGAAAAGAAATCAAAGCTGTTGCTGGAGGCGGCAGAAAGGGGCAGCAGGGATGGTGGGAGTGGGATGGGCAGGAAGGAGCTGGTGGTTGAGCGGCCCCAGGAACTCCCCTCTCTCACATCATCCCCAAGCTTGTGCTCTCCAAAGTTTTCTCTCAACTACAGGCCAGAAGGGAGAGGAACGTGCTCTTCCTTTTGTGTTCAAACTGTTCTTAATAAGGGAGAAACAGACCCCAAACAATCTATAGTGATTTTTGGTGGGGCGCCTTAATTTCAGCAGAACCCAAGCAGGACCAGGACCAAGGATCCAGAGGAAGGTCTCAGCAGTGCTGGCTGGAAAGGGAAACCAGGGAGCTCACCCCAGTCTGGGGCTGTGCCTGGGGCAGGCACAGAAGCAGCGCTGTGGCCCGTGTGGATGGTTGTCCCTGCCTGGTTGTCCCTGCATGCTCTCCCTGCTGTGACGTCCTGGTGGGGCTGGGACCTGGAGCATGAGTGGTGGGGAGATGAGCCAAGCCTTTCTTGCAGGGCAGAGGGCACTCCTGATGCCACCCCAAGGACCGGGGATGCTCTGAGGAGAGCAGGGTGAAGAAAAGGGTCATGGAGGGTTACGAGCCTTTCCCTCTCCCCACTGCTAATCAGAGCAGGGTTAATACACTCATGGGAGTATTCAGCAATTGCAGCTTAATGCCTGGCTCCAAGGGTGCTGGGCAGCGGGACGGTGGGGTGGAGATGGGGATGGGAGAAGATCCTTCCCTGTGCTGCTCCCTCCCCGCTCCTGGCCTCTCTGCTTGTAGCTGAACCTTTCAGCTAGGCTTTCAGGGTTGCTTTTGTTCTCTTTTTTTTGTCTCTAAAACATGCCAGGGAAACGCTGTGCTAACATGTTGGCCAGGGCTGTGCTCGGCACATGAAGGGAGAAGGGGGGAACATACAGGCAACGAAACCCAGAGGTCACCGCACCGATGAGAAGCACAGAACAGGCTTTGTGCAGATTTGCCCCGCCAGCTCCCTTCATTCTTGACTTGAAACACTTGCTGATAATCCACTCCTTGACCTCTCCTACACAGGATGCAGTGTCACTATATGGAAGCCATATGGAACAAAGGGATCTCTCTCCATACACGCTGAGCATAAAAAATAAAGTTTACAATGGCACCGTAACCACGGCAGCTGGGTCGGCCGTTTGCCAGCGTTGCCCTCATGTTGGCAGCTGGAAGCTCGTGTGCCTGGTACGATAAAGCGCGGCATATCAGGCTTTAATAAGAGGCATTTCAGCCAGAGGATGTGTTTGTACCTCTCTGTAACTGAGACAGCTCCTGAATGTATTGTGCAGCTTTCCCCCGCTCCCTTTGAATAATCATTAAAACTGTGAAATGTTTTCTAGAACACGAGGAACAGATACAATTCTTGATGTTCCTGTTCCTTTGAAGGAGAGTACCTGGTTCCCATTAATAACCTGCCTGTTAAGGGATGGAGCTACGGACAATTTGCTTTCCAGTGATTGCAGATTGGAGTACAAAGCTGAGGAACACTCAGAAAATACACTGAGTTTCTGCTCCCAATGATTCAAATGTGCGTGCGTATCTCAGGTCTAAAATTTGGAAATACCCCATGACTGGCTGACAGGATTTGAACAAGTCCCTCCAGGATAAAGGACCTGCTTACGTTTTGGGGGGAAGAAAGGGAAAATCAATGGAAAAGTTGCATTATTTTGCAAAGAAATGGGAAGACTCAAATTTTGCCCCTTCAGTAGAGAAACGAGTACAAGGCTTCAAATAAGCCTTAGAGGGATGGAGCTCCCTGTAAGGTTTTGACCTTCTTGTTCTATGTTTCTTCACTAATCTGTCTCAAATAGCAGAAAAGATGCTCTAGCAGATGCAAAAGCCACCTGATGCCCACACTGGAGCCGATGTTTCCATCTCACTTTTATCGGCAAGGTGCTAGTCATACCCTGCCCCGCTCTTCCAGCGCTTCGGGAGCAGATGGCTGGAGGCAGATCACAACCCGCGTCTTGTCTCTACACTCCTTTGCCTTTCAGGAAGGTTTTATTGGAAATCTCACCTGCTCCCATTGGTTTGGTCCCGTGCCAGCCCTAAATGAGTAATGGCCCATTTCCCGCTTCATTTCCCCTTCAGTACTTGGCGGTTTTTAAATCTAGCCCTGCCCAAAAAGCCCAGCACAGGCTAAACCCGCAAGCAGAAGCAAACCCCAGTTATTCAGCCCAGCGCCGCTGCGCAGGGCAGACCGGGTTCTGCTCGTTTCCAGCAACTCTGGCACTCCAGCTCCTTCTGTCCACGCCAGAAAGGAGCACACATGTTTTTTGCAGCTCGTCTAAATGTCTGTTAGCGAGAAATTTCTCATCATATGGCAGGGCACAAACAAGGGCTTCTTCAGCGAGACAAGCCAAACCCTTCTCCAATTTTCAGCCAGGAAGAAAGGAGGGTTAGTTTAGAGCCAGTTATTTAATTATTAGGCTTAAGAGTTCAGCATCCCTTAGGAAAATGATAGAGAAAATTGTGCTGGGTTTTAAAGCAGAGATAAAGAGACCTTCCTTGCACACAGATCCCAGCTTGCTACTCCACGCTTTTGGGTGGCAAAGAAAAAGGAAGGCAAAATGTGTCTTTTCTTGTAAGTTAGCGGCTGACCTCAGCACAGCCTGAAGGCATTTTAAACCTATCTCTGCCTTTATTATGTGTGTCATATGCCCCTATTCATCCTTTGTAGTTTAAAGCAAAAATGTCCTTTTATAGCTATCTGAAGCGTAATTTTGCTCGTGTTCTCCACTCTCACCATTTGTTTCGAGTTAAATATCAAACAGATGTGCACCCATTTAAAAAAAAAAATGTTTAATATTCGAGAGCATGCCCTCATATAAGACTGGGAAAGCCTTTCAGGGAAATAAGCCTTTCAAATAAAAAGGCATATTAGTAAATTTTAAGGTGATTTTAACTGTATATTTTCAAGCATTAAAGGAAACAGATCCAGCAAGGCATAAAGTGACAAGTGGGAGGTGGGGAGAGATATACGGTACTAGTTTGAAAGAGAAATTAGACCTGGAACAGGGTGGAAAAATCCACCTACCCTGGAGCTATTTGGATTCACAGGTTTGGGGTTAGGGATGCTGGAGCAAGGGAGGGAGGCTAAAGTCTGGAAGGGAGCATCAGCTCCATCCTTCATGTCCTGGCAGACACAGGTTGCCAACCCTCAAAATCACACCATGGAGAAGGTGGAAACCTCCAAGCTCATTTTACATCTCATACCGAAGAGGTAAACAGCAGAGTGCAGGCTTTTCAACACCAGCTCTCAGCTGGGATATTGTGCTGTGGCTCCAGTGAAGGTATCAATCAGCTCAGTAAGAAGAGCTTTGCTCCGGTTTCCCTCCTCACTCCGCAGCGCTGATGGTGCAGCGCTGCATTAAACATTCCACATCCCCTGGTATTTCTTGGCGTTGCACATATTTAAAGTTCAGAACTAAATTACCTGGCTCCCATGATCTGCAACAGCCATCTCCTCTGATAGTTAATGCTGAAATTAAAGTATTTCCATGTGGCTGCTTGAATTTCTCCTCCTGTAGGAAAGGTCTTTCTCTGCCGGCACACGCCTGCAAATCACATCTCCACTTGGCACCAAAGGCGGTTTGCAGCACGTTGCTCTGTTATGGGGCTATTTTATCTGCAGTTTGTGGCACTGGGGAGGGGAGCTGATACCTTTGGTGGTTTTCAAAACTCAGGTTGTGTCTGCTGGTACCGTCCAGGAAGATGTAGCTGGTTATCACTCCATCAGGCTGCTGTAGCAGTACCCGAAACCCCCAATAATCTGAAGTCATTTTCCTTAATGACTGCTTAAGGGAAACGATCCTGTTTCCATCCACTTAGCTTTGACAATGCAACCAAGCCCAGGGGTCTGCAGGAATTAGAGCTTTGAAGGCTTGGGGAAATAATTCTCCCGCTTGCTCTTGCTCTCTCTGTTTCTTTTACAAGCCAAGCTGCCAGCTTGCACCTCCACGGCAGCCTCACAGATTCACCTCATGGCTTCACTTCAGCAAATGAATTATGGTTTCATCAGCTCTGGGCAAAGGAAAGAACAGTTCTGTCTTTTTAATCCCTTTATTTCTCGTGAGCAGCTGAAGAGGGGATAGAGCATCATTTATGTTTTGAGAAGTGTATGAAGGCTCTAGGAGGTTTATTCCTGACTCTGCCACTCTTGCTGACAGACCTCTTGACCAAGGTCTCATAGTTTGGAGGGCTTTGGCCCCCCAGGCAGAAGGCAAAGCCTGTGTTTGGGTAGCCTTTGAGGACCCCAGGAATGGGCCACACAGAGCACAGGCACCCGGAGGTCACATCAGCTGTGGGTCCGGCTAATGGGCCAGACCTGTCACATCACCTGGAGAAGCTGCATTCCCAGAGCTTTGCAGGGAAGGGAAGTTAGTGTGCATTTTCTAGGCTAATGCTAATCAAGATGGTCCACCACTGCAAGGCATGTCCGTTGTATCATGAATTTTAAGGTCAGAGAGCACTACTTCCATCTAGGTGTGTTTGTTTCTCTGTTCACCTACTTAGGTAAGTTATGAAGCCTATCACCACCGCCTAGGTCCAGCACAGTGTCATCAGTCACCGAATTAAGGCTGATTTTGGTTGTGCTCATTCACAAAAGAGAGCTCAGCCATTTGGAGGCCTTCCAACCTGGTCCATCTCCCAGTGAGTCAGTGGAACTGAGGTTGAGTCCTTCATGCTTTCATCTGGGAAGGAAAATGAGCGCAAGTCAGGCTGGAGAACGGGAGCAGTAGAGGACGCAGGTGCTTTATTAAGGCAGCTCAAATCACAACCCAACAGAAGTCAACAGCAGTTTTTAAATTCAGTGCATTAAATCAGGACAACCCAATAAAACCAGCTTTTCGCCCTAACTATTGAAGAACACTGAATTTATCGCTGCTTGCTGGACCTGTTGCTCAGCTCAGTAGGATTTTCCCATCCTTTGCTGAGAACAACTACAGCAGCTGCCAGCATGTCAATGTGCGGTACTAAGCAATGAGAATCATTTAGATTCCAAACCATCCCATCCTAATCCTGCCTCCCCACCAGCCGAGTTTTTCCTCGGATAACCAGAAACACCTGGGTACAAGGAATTTCCTGCTGCAATTCAGCCTTAATTTCCTCAGACAGTAAAAACCTAAGGCTCGCAAAGGTGCAAGAAACCAGCAGTCAATCAAGTAAATCACCAGCACCACCACCACGGCAGTGACAGTACATTCTAAATTAAATTTTAATTCCCACCTGATGGTTCACCAGGAGTTACTTTTATACGAACCATTCATCTGACCCACCTTTGTATTTCAGGCGATTTGTTGGGGTCCCCATAGTTATTAACACCCACCCAAGTTCCAGAACGGTTTTTTTGTGTGTGCTTGTGATCAGAATCAAAATGAGAAGCAAAGGCAGCAAGCTCTGCAGGTATTAGCTGGACAGATACCTTAGGGCTACACCCACAACCTTACTGTGAAAAGCCATGAACAACAAAATTGCGAAGAAATCTCCCACGTTCAAACACAAAGTATAAACAGGGCTGGTTTGGGATCTCCTATTTTTATTTATTTTGGTGTTAGAAAGTGATTTTAGTGCTTACTGGGATCATGCCTAGAGACTATCTTTGTCACCTCTCCTTGTGGTCTGCAGTCCTACCAGCAAAAATATTGGAGAGTTTGGCACAAGCAGTGTGACGTTACTCCTCAAAGAAGATCAGACATGAATCAGAAAAGGTGATCAGGGCTGAGGCGTGTGGGCAGAGCTGGCCGGGCTAAGGCAAGAGGCGGCTCCTTTCAGCCTCTCATCACCTGGATTAAATAATTAAAAAAATACAAGTAAACCACAGCTTTAAAACTAGATTTTTAAGAGGGATATTCACGGGGTTTCCATTTTTACACGCTCAGCACGGCGTCTACAGTCATTTCTGTTTGCGATTCTGCCAGGTTTGTCAAAGCAACACACACAATTAAAGGATGTTTTGGCAAAATTTACCACAAAAAAAAAAAGATCAAGAGGGGAAAAACAAGTGACTTCAGTAGAAGATTCACCAGAACTGCTAACGTTCCTTTCTTCTTCTCAGTAAATCTGAATATGAATATTCACAAATGTCTATGAGAACTAGACTCCTCATCCTCAGACGACGCTTTGCTAGGCAGCTTCCTGACACGCTTGACGACTATTAAGAGCAGGAAGCTGGCTGTCCTCGCTAGGCAGGGGACAACGGCCTTACGGGTTGTGTTAACAGACAACGGCCAATACCAAACGAGCGAGACCTCCCCAGCGAAGGTGTCGTTAGGTTTGATTGGCAGGACCCACGAGACGGGCATTTCAACACCGTGTATTTCAGCTCCAGCATCCCGACCGCTGAGGAACAGAACAGCACACGTCTGTGGTGGGAGGTCCTTTGCCTTCTGCGGGAGGACAGACACATAGCTCTCTCCATCAGCTTTATAATTTGATTTTGCAGTGAGGGCTTTCTAAAGAAAATACTCCATTAAAACAGTCATATTGTGTTGAAGAGTAACAGTATGGCAGCTGGAACATCTCTTTTCAGAGGTTTTGCCTCTCGCATCAAGATCGGTGCAAGGCAACCAAGATCTTTCCAAACCCTGAGCCAAAGCAACAAAGCAGGTGTCGGTGCCTGCAGTGACAGGCAGTGTCAAACCAAAAGGAAAAAGGAAATAAAAGCCTACAACAAAGACATAGGAAATTCTGTGATTGCAAACCAGAAAAATGCACAGGATGTTACGGCAATAACTGAGTGATGTTTTGCCAGCTTGAAATTCATGCTGGAAAACTGGAATCCTGCTCTCACAAGGTGAAACCAAAGTAGACACAACATCCAGGTCTTTATCCTTTCTGATTTCTGTCATGTTACAAAGATGAGCAAAGCCATCTCAAATGTACTGCTGGGACCTTCTGAAGGAGGAGGAAGATCTTGAGCAGATGCCTCTGTAGGGCCCAACTCCTTATGGGTCAACTAACTCCTTAGGACCTTGTTCAAGCGAAGCCAAAAGAAGATCTGCCAAATCACAATGGCAGTATTTCAACCTGGTCCCCATTACTAGGACCATAATCTGCCAAAACGACACGTCCAGATAAGCCCTGGTCCTGAAGGGGAGAACATCTGCAGTGAAGAACACTTCCCATAGGCCATTTCCCAGCCTATGACACGCTGATTTCCCAGGCAGAGTGTGCTTCTTGTTACTGCTATAATAATACACATGTACATGGATGACCATGTCCAACGAAGAGACTCTAAGGGAAGGGTTGACTGGACAAGGACTGCACCAGGAGTAACAAAAAGAATCACGTGAAAATAATCAGCACTCTCTATCAGGGGAGGAAAGCTCTCTCCCCTTCTTCAAGCTTCTCTGTATATTCCTCCCTTTCAGTTATCCTGGGCAATTTTTTTAATACATAAACCATATTCTGTAGGTGGGATTTTCCAGCCTCCTGGCTGGAACCCCAGCAATTAGGGTTTCCTCTGTAGTGATATCACGTCTATTTAAAAATGTTGATCAGTCATTACTTTAACCAAATTTCAAAGCATATCTGCGTTGCCCAGCAACAGAAAAAAGCTGGCTGCTGTTTGCTGAACAGAAAATTAGGAGTGTAATCACCTAATGTCATCCTGTTCACTGCTAATTAAGCAAATTATGTTTGAGGAAATGCCTTATATTAAGGTTACAGCAGTGATTTTTCTTCCACCTGCAGGATCAGATCCTGGCTCCTCCTCTGTGGTTTGCTGAGCAACCTGAAAAACTTCATGTTTGAGCAAAAGTGTTTCTCCTAAGCCCTAGTCATTCAGGAGAGCCTCAAAGATGTGAGTCCAACCAGGTCATGAAAGAGAGCTAGGAATCACACTCAGACCTCTTAAAATTCATGCGAACACCCCACCCACAACGTGAGCCTATCAGAACAGTTTAGAACTCTTTTCTCTAGGTTTTCATTGCACCCTCTGTGGTATTCTCTGCTTCCCATGGCCAGGAGACCTGCCCAACTCCAAGGTCCTGCATACACCCACAGCTCAATGACACACCAGCAATGCTCCTTGAGGTCTGCCATTCCCAATGGTCCTCTCAGCCTTAATTCCAGTGGATTGGTTCCTATGTGTCACTGGATACAAAGTGCTCTAGGAACAGTTACACGCTGTCTTGGGTGGCACTGACGACCCCAGTGAAGCCTGGTCCCCTCGTGCAAGGGATGATGAGATCTGGGTCCGCCAGTGCTCTTCTCAGTGCCCAGGAGTGGAAGCCACGGACATCCTGAACAGCTTAAAGCCTTCATAAAATGAGAGCAATTAATTTTAATCCCCACTAGATGGTGCAGGAAGTCAATAAATGTCAATTGTCCTCTTAACACTGGACTTGTCTTTCAAGCGCTTCCATATTCCATTGCAAATACCTCTCAGATGGTTTCTTTCATGAAGCCCTAAGCAGGGCTTGAACCAGAATGTGAACAGCACCCAAACTCCCTGCTGTGCACCAGAAAGAGCTTTTAAATACCTTTTGGGCATATTTCCATGTGTTTGTACAGCACGTTATTATTTTGAAGAATAATAAAACCAATACTACTAATAATATCCACATAGGAATTACTCGTAAGACTTAAGAGAAATTGAGTTCTGCTGACATTCAGAACTTCTCTATGAGATTTAATAGGCAATTGCATCCTTTTTCTATAATAGGATGGTTTAATGTATCAAAAGACAAGATCTGCTGTCTTATAATTAGATTGTAAATGATTTGAAAGTACAGCTGTACAGTACCGTACAGCTTCTTGTACAAATGGTCTAATTCGTGGTTAAAGATCTCCAAGATGCTGGAATAATATTAAAAATATACATAAAGATAATGAAATCCTGATGGCTTTTGTAATTATTTCTGCCTTGCAAGACTGTAATAGCTTCATATCCCCATTTCAGTTTTCTGACTCTCAAGCCATAAACCAGAGGGGTCTTGCAGGATCAATATGCAAGTTATTTAGAAGAGTGTTTGATGCACATATGACTCTCTGTAACCCTGACACATGGCAGCATGTAGATCTAAACCCAACAACAAAACATGCACACGCTTGGGTAAGGATGAAAGAGAGAACGAGCGTGGCAGATGTTAGCTGGATCACATAATGCTTAGCTGGAAGGCACTCAGATACTCTCGGGTGATGAAGGTGGAATAACATCCTGTATAGATGAGAATGCAATTTACCCAGGGAACTTGCAAGGAGGTAAAAAAAATTACAGTACTCTACTCATGAACTGAGCCCTCTCTCTTCAGTCCTAAATTTTGCCATGAGGCAGTGCTCCCAAATGTCGAAACCTATGTGGGTCAGATGAGTCTCCAGCTCTCTGAACGCAAATCAAATCCAAAGAGATAATGAGCCAAACAGAGACATTAATTATTTTTTATGTTGTCATTTATTTTGAGACATTTCATTAATGTCATAAAAATACATAACATACATTCTCCATAAAGAATTTGAAGTACCACAATCAAAGATCACGTGACCTTAAGTTTCATTATGAAAAGTACCTGGATTCAATAAAAAGAGGACATAGGTTTATCCTAGACATAAATTTGGTTCAGGCAGCAATATTGAGGAAGGTTAAATGGTAAAGAAAACTAATCTCTTCAGGCAATATGAATCATAGGAAAAGAGGTTGTGGTAAAGCAATAATAAAGATCACAGCTGTAATTTTCTTCCTACAGAACCGAAGCCTACAGGTAACGTACAGCGCTGCTGGTGCCTCCACACCACGGTGATGGGCTCACGAACAGCGAACAGGGACCAGATCTGCTGCAATCGTAGGTCACATGTGAGAAGCAAAGGCAGGAGTAGGTGCAAACTGCACCGTATAGAACACCTCCTAAACCGGTCTGGCTTGCAACCCTTAAAGTGTCACCAAGGTAAAGTACCATGAGCATGTTGTCTTCTGGTGTCAGAGGGCGCAGAAGCATCTTTTTGGTGGAGCTGTGCCAGTTTACCCCAACGGACAACTCGGTGCCGTGTATTTCCAGTTAGCACAGTTGCCTGCTTATATTTTTGAAGCCAGTTTAGATTATTCAAAGACAGCTTAAAACATGATCTTTACTCTTCCCTCTTTATTCCCTTTGCTGCAGCCTGGAAATGAGAGCACACCAAGCAAAGTAAGGGGGGGGGGTTTTGCCAATTGTCACTAATTGCCAAAGCTTTAGACTTTGATGTCTTCAAAACTTGGAGTGGAACCGCAGAGATCCACCTCTTGGACAGCACATCTGGCCCGTCACTGGGGGTCGGGAAGACTAATTCTTTAATTTACAGACATGTAGAGGAAACCTTCATGTCATTCTGCTTTGCTTTTCAGGTTTTTTTCATTATTTATTGTAAACCTCGGCATGTTTCGAGTTTTTTAATCGTCTCTTTGGGGGGTCAAATCTGCTCTGAAGAAATATGCCATCAAGTAACTTTTCTGCTAATGCTCGAACGCCATTCAGAGGCAGCTAACCGCTGCGTGTGAGTGCTCGGCGTGCGGTGCAGGCTTGCCACAAAAAGGCCTTTAATTGTTTGAAGTTGAAGCAACACTAGCTCTCTGCTACAACCTGCTTTTCTACAGAACATGACAAATGCTTCTAGGAAGGAATGAGCCAAAAAAAAAAAAAAAAAGAAAGAAAAAAAAAGAAAAAAGAAAAGCGATGTCCTTTTTCTCCAGACTTATTTTGGTTTACTTTAGTCTTCTTGAGTCCAACTTGAAAAAACGCAATAACGTGTGGCGAGGCTGTCAACCCACAGTGAAAAAAAAAGCTGCGTCTTGAAACCATCGTTTCCCGAAGGGTGGGACCGCAACATGTCTTCACAGATTCACAAAGGAGAGGACTCTGTCATTAGGAGAACGCAGCTGAGTTTCCCTCCTGGCATCAGAGAAAGCCTTGCCTTAGACCATCACTCTGAAGGACAGCGCTGCTGAGAGCTTTGCAAAGAGAAGGCTTGGATTAAATCTGCTTCCGTAACAAATTGGTTTGTCCCTGTATGTTCCTGATTCCTATATGAAATCTCTGCTGCACATGCATTATCCCGCTGCCAGCTGCCTAAAACCATCATGAGTGTCTCTGGGCTGCCAAAGGCACTAGTTCCATCTCGTATCTGAGCCTCTTTGGTGAAAACATTAGATGCACAGGCTGGAATTGAGTTGGCTCGTGAGGAAAGGCTGATACTTCCCAGAAATAAAAATCCCACCTCTGTTACTCACAAGTTGGATGTGGACAGCATCAGCTCATATTCTAATAATTTTCATATATGGGCATCAACCAGACTATGAAATGGATGAAACTCAAAACCTCCGCCTGTGAGGCCTCTCTGGATTTGGTGCTCATGCAGAAAAAGAGTAAGAACCAAGAGGGGCTCAATTGTTTCAAGCTCTTGAGCAAACCAGGGACCTCCTGCCATGCTAGCTGTGCACGGGACATGACCTTCTGGCATGCCACTCTGCCCCTCCTGCAACCTTAAGCTTGAGGTAAAATATTGGACTTATTCATAATTTCCCATAATTTCTTACTATTTATTGCCAGACCCTGCAGAAACCGTTCCAGCATCCCTTCATTGCCGTTTCCCTGGCAGCTCTGCAGCTACATTCAGGATTTATTTCTTCTTGAAAGTACAGCCTAAGTCCTGGACACAATCACACTACATCACCTCCCCGTGCAGAGATTGCCTTCACATTCTGCTACATTCCCTGCAAGTTTCGATATGATTTTAACCCTGAATTTCTGTTTAATTACATTAACTCTGCTTGAATAGCTTGTATATATATAAATACCACTGGCCTCTTCTAGGAGTCTCTGGGAGCGCTGGCACCTGGACGGGTTGTGGTGTTTGCAACCCACGAGGGGACTGTCCAAACACTCCTCACCCCTGGCACAGGTAAAATCACCAAACCTACTTTGAGCCTCACCAAAAATAGAGCCGGGTTTGCAATGCTCTAATAGCAATTCCTCTCCCTGGTGTTCTGGCAGTAAAGAACAAGATCACACAGAATATACAGCAGACCCGAGTCAAAATGGGATTCAGGCAGAACTGATTGATGGAGCCTCAGATGCAATTCAAAAGGTAAAGTCATGTATTGCCATCCCTTCTTTTATCTCAGATAGCAAATCACCATCCTTGACTTTGAATTCTTTTTTTTTTTTTTTTTTTAATGCCTCTTCATTTCTTTTGATGTCTGAAATAAAAATCAGTGTGCTGGAAATACTGCAGTTAATATTGGGAATCCAAGCAGCACATTACCGGGGGATCCCATCGGATTTCAGGTGCAACCCACTGACCTCATACCCCATACACTGGCAGCGAGATTTTGTTTAGAAGCTGAAGACAAAATAGTGTGAAAGAAATTTATTTAATTAAAAAAAAAGAAGTATCCTGATCTTGGCAGAATTTCCCACTTATAGTTTCGGGAGGTTTATAGCTTGCCAGGAGCTGCAGACTTCCTTCTTCGCACATTTTTCTTCCTTTATGTCCGCAACTCCTTCCCACGCTGGCAGGTACAGTGTCAGGAC
Source organism: Bucorvus abyssinicus (assembly GCA_009769605.1). Taxonomy (NCBI): domain Eukaryota; kingdom Metazoa; phylum Chordata; class Aves; order Bucerotiformes; family Bucorvidae; genus Bucorvus; species Bucorvus abyssinicus. Next base: position 3,638,049 of record CM020041.1, on the reverse strand, counting down.
TGCGAGCACCGACGCACACAAGGATGCTGACAGCAGCCATGAAGCACTGCAGCAGGAGCTGGAACTGGAAAGGCAGTTCAGAGCGTACCGTTTCAAGAGTGGAATGCCATATATTTTCTTTGCTTTTTGTAGCTTTCTTTGAGAAGTCTTGGTGGATTGAGCTGCTGATTCAGCATTGGCTCCTGGCGAGCTATGAGGAAGCGATGATGGGAAAGTGGAACACTAGACCCGTAGATCAGCAAAGCCAATCTTCTGCTGCGGCAGAAAGCGCATCATCCAGCCTGCAGGTTGCAGAGGTTTCCTAAGGTGATAAGCGAAAACACTGAATTTTTGCAGCCAGCGAGAGGGCAGGAATAACGCGGGGCTCGCTGTCGGAGGCCACCCTGGCAGGGATGGCCAGCCTCCTGAAACCTTCCCGGCATTATTTACCACAGCTCCGCGGCCACGGCGGCTCTCCTTCTCCAGCACCGGCTGCCAATCGTCCTTATTTTGGTGCTTAGTATGGAGAAAATTCTCCTTGTAGCCAGCTGAAATGTACTCACTGAGCTGAGGGTATTTGCTAGTAAATTCTTGCTCGGGATCTGTTTCATGTTCTCGGGTCTGGTGCCGTCTGCTCCCTAGCTGCTGCATCCCTTGCGGGTGCCAAGATGCTCGTTTCATAGCCCCGGTTACTCCCTTCTCTTTTCCGCGGCGTTCTGCTGAGCAGGCTCCGGAGTAGACGAGCCTGTTCTCAGATGCAAGGACCTGCAAGACATTCAGTGCCTCCAAACCGGGCGTTTTCCAGCAGTTTGTCTGCAGCCTGTGTCACCTGCTTTGATGGCGCTTTTTGTGGCGCTCTGCACCTCTCCTTTGAGTCCTTTGTCACAGGTTTAGTATCACCAGTTCAGGAACTGGTTTAGATGAGGGCAGTAGTTTTTCTGTAGCCTCTATCACGGGAATTTCGGTCTGTATACTTTTCCTCCGTGCTCTGCCTATAATTCGCTGTCTCCGCAGCAATGGGTTGTGTCATCATGTGCTTTTACTGGCTGCCAATTCCCCTTTTCTCCTGCATAGCTCAGGGGAAGTCAGGGTAACCGGCAGGCCCCGATCTGCCTGCCTGCTTGGCTTTCCCTTTCTTTTCTGCATGCTCCTGCCTGCTTTTGGGTCCAGCAGGACTTTCGATTTTATAGACTGCGTCTCCGTGAGGTTCTGCGGCCATTCCTGTCATGAAGGCGCAAAATTTCACCCTCCAAATCACCACAGCGTGGGGCAACATTTTTCTTTTTTTTCTTTTTTTTTTCCCTGAAAACTGTGACATCGGGACTTCCCTGGATGCCGGTACTGCTCACAGCTCTGCTGGCCAAAGCAAATCCCATCCCTGTTTTTCTTCGCAGTCTTACACACTTTGCACGCTGATTTTGGATAACAGCAGAAACTGCCTCCAGAACAGAACAGCTTCTCATAGCAGCATTTATAAATCAGGTCCGGTCTTTAACTTTAAGCCAGAATTCACAGCGTAAGATAAAGTGGTGCCAGACCACACAGCTCACCTCTAAGATGGAGGTTTAAGTTTCACACCCAGGCAGATGCCAGCCATAGGCATATCCTGCTCAGAAGGGCTGGCCAGCTCTCGTTTCTCTGGCTTTGGCTGTTGCTCAGCACTAGATTCATAATAAAGCTCAGCGACAGATGCAACGAACTCCACTCTCATCTATCTCCCATTGCTTCCAACGCAGCCTTATGATTTTTGTCAGATATTTCTTGACCCTGTCATCTCTCATGCTTAATGCAGCTTCTAGTGAAGCACTGCCATCAGATCCTACCCTAATCCTGTCCTGCTCCTATCTTCTGCCATCAAGGCAAAAAAAAAAAAGGTTAAATTGGGAATTTGGTTCATGTGAGTGCTCCTTCTCCCTTCACGTCTGTTCAGGTATATATAAAATGGACAGCTGGTTTTTATTTTCATTAATTTACACAGTGACAATTATTTAGCACTCCTCCACATCACTCCAAAGTCAAAGCAAGCAAGTTAATAACCTGTACGTGCCACCTTTGCACTAGCCATGTAGCCTGCAGATAAACGGTCTGACAGCCAAGGGAAGCTACAAGCACCCAGCGCTCTTCCAGAGCTGTCAGCAAGAGGCATTTCCAGCAGCCCAGCTCCAGTTAAGCCTCGATCAGAGCCTAAAGCTCTGCTGCGTAAATGCGATTTAAACTCCACCTGCCGGCTGAGCTCCCTAATGGCATCATGTCTCCACATTCGGATGGAGAAGGTGCTCTAAGGATGTTCACCTCTCGGTGGTAAGGGCTTAGGAGAGATCCCATGATACATCCCATTCAGAAAAATATTGGGCAAGACTTTCTAAAGCGATTAATGATCTCTCCAGCTCTGTTTAATAGGTGCATGTCTAAAGGATGTGATTTGTAAAATCGCTAATGGCATTTGAAAACATTGGCCACGACGGCTCAGAAACATTCTGAAATGAAAACGGGTCTAAGGAGAAGCAAGAGCTGTCCTCCTAGTGCGAAAAAAGAGACTATATTCCATGAGGGAGGCTTGAGACAGAGGTTTGAGTGACCAGATATCGCTATGTTTGCCAAATCCAGTTTCCACGGTAATTGTATGACATGGACTTTGCTAAGTGTACATACACGTGCAGAACACAATGCATATGTGCGACAACGAGGGTCGTGGGATTGGTGCAGCAAGTGGCCATTTACTCCTGCGGGGATGCCTGCATGCCTATGACTTCACAAAACCATATATTCACAGAAAATCAGGATTTTGTTTTCTCTTCTTTATTTTAGTATCTAAAAAGCAACTTCAGTGGAAAAACAATCTGCAGAGCAGTTTAAGAACATGAGGTGCATGCAGGAGAAATGCTGTGCATTAGTGAATTCTTCCATGTGTGATATGGCAATTTAGCCTAAAACTGCTCATTTCTTGTTTTCTTAAAACCGGCCAGACCTTAGAAAAATGTCTGATATTAATGAGACAGAAACCCCAGAGAATTCAGTGCATAGTATATAGGGAAATCAAAAATTAATTTAAGAGGCATATTCCCCAGCTCTCGGGGTTATTTGCAATAATCAGCGCTCTCAGGAAGTCAGCAAACACTTAACTATTTTCTTCTCAAAATAGTACATAGAAAGATTGAGATTTTCATTCTGGTTCATATTTATATTTCCTATTCATTTGTTATCCAATAAACAGTTTATGTGACTGTATTTCTATGGTATGAATTGATTGGAAAGTATTCACCACAACGATCACCCAGAGGACGCTTCACCTTCCACAGCTCAGCTTGTGGGACAGGTCAACTGACACTTGAGACTATCCCTGCTCGCCTGGTTGATCCACAAGCTCCAGAATGACCCTCTAAGCACTTCTAAACAAATATCGTGGCATATTTCTCACTGATATTCCCCCTGGGCTTTCCATAAGCCATTTTTTATGGACAAAAATATCACAAGATGAATTAGCAGGAAGCAAGTAGAAGGGAATCACATATTCCAAGATGAATTGTAGGGCTTTATGTAAATAAAGCAACAAGGAATATTTGTCCACCAAAAAAAAAAAAAAGGTAGATATCTGTTACAGGTACCTGCTTATTCTTATTGTGCCTAGTGGCATACTTTGAAGATGACAGAAAAAATATCTGTCTGAAATCTCCAGGCTTTTGCTTGAGTTCAGCATCATGATGTTCTCCTCCCCCTGTAATGGGTAAAACGATGCGGTCCCTTCCTCTTCCTGGGCAGAAGGGTGGGACTCGCAAAGCACAGAAGGATGGACCTGTTCGATAGCTGCATGCTGGCTCCCCCATCAAAGCAGCGCTTGGACACACAGTCATTCTGCAAAGCTCGAGAGAATTTAAAATAATGCAAACCCCAGCAATAATCACTGGGTTTCTCATTAACGTGTGTAAACTCTGTAAACGCCCAAGTTCTGTGTAGTTGTCAAGAAACGACGACTTTAGTTAGAAATAATTGGTTGTGGTTCATGCCCTCGGCATCTGCTCACTGTCAGCCCACACAGCCTGACTGGAACCAGCAGGAGCAGCGAGGCTCGGCCGGTGGGACTGGCAGGCAACGCCGCGGGAGGTGGCGAGGACTTGGGGGTGCAATACGGGGCACTCCCGTAGAGGGAGATGTTGCTTTGTTTCTTCCTTATTTTGAAGTTTTTATCATGGGAAAAACTTCACGTGCTCCAGTCATGGTGCAGACACTTCCCAAGAGGTAGATTTTTATGGAGTAACAGCACCGTTGAGCTAACATTCCTAAATTTACAACTCATCGCTTTCTTCATGTTCTCATCATGTTTTCTTCACCCATCCTTAGAACGTTTCCCAAAGAGGGACAGAGATGGAAACTGTTCTCACGAAGCACTAGGGCAGCTACTGCCTCCCCAGCGCTCTTGGGGTCCTTCAGCAAAGCCCAGGGTGACCATGTCTCTACTCTTGACATGGACATGCAGGCACAATTCGTACTTCTGTGTCCATCGCATCCAGCACCATCGTTTCTTCGGCCTGTTGCCCTCTCTCTGCACAGAGATCATGCTTCAAAATAAACCGAAGAAATAACGGTCTCTCTGATAGCAATGGATTTATGAAGTTCAGTCCAAGGTGAAGACGTCATCCTCCAGTCAGCTTTTGTTTGCTATGGCAGTTAAAGAGTAAGGTCTGGCTCACAAAGTCTCTGATTTCACTAACGCCTGGTATTTTGGTGGACTCTAATTCTCTTGACTCCTTCATGAACTATATGCTCTATAATGTCTGTTGTCCAGCACAGGAGCTTTTTTAATTAATACTCCTCAGAGGGGTGATCTGATTTTGCTTTTGCAGGCAAAGAAGTAGGTCCCCTGTAAAAATAACCTCGTATTTGAAATGATGTATCAGAGCGCCCTCCTGCAGAGCGGCAGTGAGTAAAGTATTCCATAGCAACGGCCACATCTTAATAGAAGATCATCTCCTGGACATCTCCCTCTGCATTTCTGCAATTACCAACTATGTCTCCTACCATCTGCAATTACATAAAATCCCTCTGGCAACTATAGCTATTGCTTACATGGAAAATTAATGTTGGGGAAGCAATGGGATTTAATAACTAAAAATAAGAAATATGAGTTATTACTACATGATTATCTGCCAAGCTTTTCACCAGCTACCAGGAACCATTGAGCAGATCATCATGGGATGTAATTTTGAATCCTCTGACTTAATAATATAAATCATCGCTCTTGGATTTAATACTTCCCTTGCACAATAACCCAGAACCTTCCCCAGCCACTTGACATTAAAAATGCAGCCATGCAAGAGGCCATTTCGAATACCAGGAGAGAATGAGCTGCTTCGCTTAATGCCCAGCCTGGAACGGGGTTATGCTCAGAGCAGGAGGCTGCCTGCACGGCAGCAGACAAGGGCACCTGCTCTCTGGGTGCTCCAGGGTGCTTCAGGCTTATTTTAGAGCCTGTTTCCTCCACATTGCTGGGAAACAAGCATTTACATTTCCTGCTGCCACTGCGTCATACTGCTGTTGGGCTACTCAAAACAGCTTTTAGTTTTTATTTAGAAGTAGGTTTTGAAATGCATTGTGTCGGACCTTAATATTATCCCTAATCGACAGATTAATTATGATTTTACAGACTTGGGCAATTTTGAGTCACAGCATCCATTAGCTGAATGAATGACCTCACAACCTGGGTAAAAAAGTGCAGCTATCAGCGTGGATCTCATCTTCCAGATTTAAGATGGGAAAAGTTTGTCTTCTTTTTTTTAAAAAGTGACATTTTATTTAAAATATTTTCAATGAAATTTTTTTTGAGAGGGGGTGTAGGCATTGATAAAAATGTGCATAGCTGGTGTTTATCTAGAAGACAGCAATTACTAAAACAGCACAGATCCTCGAAAAAGTCTGTTGGCATAAATTTCATTTTTGGAAAAAAAAATATGAGGTACCTTGCCGACAAAAATCTGGAACAAAAGAAGTAAATTATCTGTACTAACTTATCTCTGTCTACCAGCCTGGGAAATGAATCACACACATCCACTGCTGCTGCCCTGCAAGTATTAATCTACTGTAACGTATTAGCAGCAGTTGGCATTTCTGCTACAGAACGACACGCCTGGAAATCGATACAGAGGCGACAGCGCCTCGAGAACGTTGGGGCAGGAACAAATAATTGCTCTGCGTGTTCAGAAGAGGGGGAATATCCTCACACTGTTCATGACTTGGGTGTCAAAGCGAAGAGTGACTATCTCTGAATGGAATTGATTCTGTTCGCCACCGGTAGATAAAGGCAGAGTGTAAAACAGCAGCTCACTCTGACAAAGTCAGCTGTCGGGTTTTGGAGTGTGCTGCAAACCAAGCTGCAGCTCCCTATGTGTCTAGATAAGGAAGATAAAAAGGGATCACGAAGATCAGTGGCTCCCACGCTGCACAAAACAGGTATCAAAACACGCCGTGGTTCCAACATCGGTTTGTGGTCGATCTCACTTGCAGAAGCTCCCGATCTTGATGGGCTAATTTGGAATAACGGGGGAGCTGCAAATCGTTATGGTGGCTGGAAACCAGAGTGAAGTGAAAAAAAAGTAGAGACCTGTCCCCCGCACACTCAAGTACCGTAGTGCATCATTTCTCAGAACGGTCCCAACCACAGGGGACCACAGCAATCTGCTGAAGGCCAGGGTCAGCCCTCTGGAAATCACAGTTAATGCTCCGCTGGGACAGCCACACAGTCCACGGGCTGCGTTAAGAGCGTGATGAGCACTGACTGGATTTGGTAGAAGCTCACTGTGTCCATCAGACGGAGAATGCAGGAATGTCAATAGCGTTAATGCACGTTACAGGTACAGGCATGATTGTAACCCACTGCAAGGAGTTAAGTGAAGCCTGGAATAGTCATATAGTCTGTGAAAAAAGAGGGGACTAAGCAGTGGGGGGAGGTTCAGAGAGCCCCCACTGCAGAGAATTGGGTCGTGCCTGAGGAATCTGTCCTCTCTTTTGACCATGTGAAGATGGAAGGAAAACTGCTGGCTGAGCAGACCATGTCCTGAAGGGACATCTCAGCAAACTGCAGTACCCTGGGCTTCTCAATATCCAGTAAACACAGGGTGCCAAAGAAACACCAGTGACAAACAAGGTGGCGGGCTCAGAATGAAGACAGCTATCCCAAAGTGCAAACGCTGATCTAAATTTAAGAGGATTACCAGCAGCCACAGCCCTTCCCACACTGCTCTGCCCCCTCCTAAGCAATATTTCCTTCTCCACCACCTATGCTGCATAAACAAGTTAAGTGTTTATATGCTCAATCACTCAGAACTATCTTCTGCAAATAGTCCCTCGAGGTTGTGAAAATTGATTTACAGAGTTGGGGTGACAAAATGAAGTAAGAATACAAGAATGTAAGAATATGAACGATTTATATTAATCATAAAGACAGCGGAGCTCTGGAAAGGTGCTTTTTATCATTCTAGATAAAAATAAATACATCACTGCACTGGCAATCAAATCTAAGCCGAGGTAGTTTCTGTAGTGTGGTTTCACAGACTTCCGCAAGCAACGGTCCCTTTTAGACATTTGTGACACACTGCGTGCTCTCAAGATGGACACTCTTTGCAGACCCAGTAGATGTTCAGAGTGATAAACCTGTGCATTGGTGGGACGTGAGCCAGTTGATGTCAACGTTAAAGCGATCAACAGCAGTCTTCATGCTCACATCTGATTCCATGGGCAAACTGTTCAGGCCTTCTGCAAACTCAGGCAGCTCTTGCTCCAGAAATTCTCACTAATTGTGTTTTGAAGGCTTTCTTCAAAAGCACAAAATCCAGAGAAACCCCTTAAAAAACAGACAAAATGAATGATGATAGTAGAAGAGCACAGAAAGTGATCTGCAGCAGTTTCCCAGATGACTCCTTCTATCTGCTCTTGTAGGTCAGTTCCCTTCATCTTGTAGCAACCCTGTCAAACAACGTTGTGGGTTCTTTAAATTCCACAGGGGCCTTTGCAGCTCGTCATGTCAACAGAGATATTTGGGGGTTGGTTGTTTTTTATTTTTAAGTAAAACTTGTGTGGGTGACAGCAAAATGGAGTGGGAAGAGCCCACTGGAAGACCAGTTCTGCACATCGCACGAGAAGGGCTCCTGTGTGGGTAGCAAGGAAAAAGGGAGCAGAGAGCGCGGAGGAGGAGGTGGTGGGAGGGAGGCGGTGTGTGTGGATGGGAACACGTGGCAGCTGGCCTCCTAAGTACTGTATCCATGGCCTTGGGTTAAGGGCGGTGGGACTACAGGGCACTGTACTTCGCAGGGAGTCTTTGTTAGGAAGAACTGCAGGTCTGAATTGGTTTCAATCAGCACTGGGGGAGCACAGTCAGGCCAAGGTTGCATTTGTCTACGTGCTGCACAGAAACATAATGAGAGGTGTCTTGGGAGACGGGGAGTTTAGTCGCATTAAAACCAGACCAAGCCTGGCCACTGACTACGGAGAACACCATGACTGTAAGGCCTGAGTGTGGCTGGTGGAATTGTACACGACATTGTTCTTGCAGGCCACAGCATCGCACACAGCCCTGCGCCTACTACGTCTTCCTGACTTATTTTTTGAAAGGCTGTTTCTCAGACCTCCTCAGGGTACTTTTTATTCAGGCTGTCCCCGCTTCCTTGTTTTTCATCTGTTCTTTAAACCATTGTCTTCCTTTCTGCTTTCTATTTCATAAGACAAAGGTGCAGAGCACGTGCTGAGCGGGAGCTCAGCGTGGTTGATGAGAGGAGTGGAAGAAAGAGAAACCCCTTGCTTCTCCTAGCTATTGGTAGTTGCCCTATTACACCAGGGTGCCACAGTCGCCTGTGGTAGCTCTAGCCATGAAGGAACAGCAAGGGACACACTGGAAAAGAGGCCGTGGGCCAACACTCCGCTTCGGGCACCCTCTTCCAGTGGCAGCCTGCAGACAAGGCAACAGGGAGAGGAAAGAGGAGAGGAGGAGAACCCTCCATTTGTCGGCTGGGCAGCAGAACGCAGCTTTCCCAACCCAGCAAGGTGCGCTCAAGGACATGCGAGTCTCCCATGCGGAAACTCCTCCAAAAGCTCCATCTGGGGCCTTTGTGAGGTGCCAGCCAGCCATTTCTGTATAGCACGCGGAGAGCTGAAGGAGCGCAGACGCCTCGCACCAGCGTAACCCAGTCACCCACCCAAACGAGGAACTTCATTTCGGGAGGAACGTGGGTTAACCCCCACCCCCGCCTGGCCCTCCCGGCCGCGGGAGATTGAGGCGCGCACCCGTTAGTACACAATGGGCTGCGGAGGAGCAGGGAGAGGAAGGGCCGGGAGCAGCTGTGGAGGACGCGGTGCCAAGGCCCAGCCCCACACAGGGGACGGGGCTTTTCAATAGCCAGGCCGGGCGCCCGCATGGCAGCCAGCTGCCGCGGGGACCCGAGGGCCTCGCCCCCCGCCTAAGGGAGCCGAGCTGGCGGCTGGAGAGGCGGAAGGCCCCGCACCGAGAGACTCCCCCCAGTCCCTCCCCGGGAACGCGAGGCCGGGAGCGGGCAGCGACGCTCGGTAAAGGGAGCGCGAAGCTGCGGCCGTGAGGGGCGGGGCCACGGGGGGGGGGGGATGTGACGCGCGGGCGCGCGGGGCATTGTGGGAGTTCGCCGAGAGCCCCCGAGAGCCGTTCCCGTTGGCCCCGCGGGCGGAGCGGAGGCAGCGGCAGCGGCGCCGCCGCTGGCCCACCAAAGGACGGACCAACCAACCGACCTACCGACCGACGGGAGACATCTTACCGCCGGAGGCCTCGCTGTGAGTCATTGCTGGGGTTCGGCGCGAAAGGGCCGCCCGCCGTGTGGGGAACGGGGCGGTGGGAGTGGTGGGGGGGTTGTGCTCTGCCGCGGCGGGTGACACCCGGCCCGGCGTGCCAGGAAGCCCAGGCAGCCGGGGTGGGCTGTGAGGGAGGCGGAGGCTTGTCGCCCGCCCTTCCCTGAGGAAAACCGGGGGCCCGGGCCGTGCCGGGAGGTCTGTGGCTTCTGCCTGTGCTCCTTGTGCTTCGGGTAAAGCCAGACCCACCCCGCGCCCGCCGAAATGGTGGCAGCGGGGGGTTATTTCTCTGCAGTCTGTCTCGGGGTTGCGGTGTGGAGGCTGGAGGGAGCCCGGTGGGCACCCCGCAGGCTCCAGCTCTGCACGGAGGGTGGTTCAGGGAGCGGCTGGGGATGTCGAGCCGCGGTTCCTCACGTCTCTGTCTCCACTCGCACGGACTGAGTCCCTCGTCTTCCCCACCTCGGGTCATCGGGCAGGAGAAGATAATCTAGGGAGACCGCAAAAAAGCGCGAGTGAAGAGCAGCAGAACGTGTTTTTGGCGTATTTCACTTTGGGATGAAGAAACCGTGACATAAAAGTTATCTGCCGCGTGTGAAGGACTGAATTAGAAAAAGCTAAATGACATTTCTAAAAGCAACGGCTTCCAAGAGCAGTAAAAATAAATGTTTCACTGGAAACGAGGGCCCCTTATTCTTTGAGAACTGTCACTTCTTGTGTAGCCTGCAATATGTCTGCCTGCAGGATTTGAGCAACCTTTACTGGTCTCTGGGTGTGGGTGTTCCTCATAGGGGACTGCGAGTACTGCAGGAGGCAGGTGAATGCAGGCTCCGAAGACTCTGCACAAGGTACAGCACAGGAGCACCTGGGTTTAGACCAAAGACTGTGTGTGTAGGAGACAGTAAGGGGAGCAAACTGCTTCTGTAACTTGGATCATCCTACAATCCTTTTGTTTCCTCTGTAATCTTTCAAAGTAAGTTGCGGAAGGCCCATGAATTTGCCTCTGAAGCTGGCAGTTGGAACCAGGTCATGTGCGAGTACGGTGGTGTAGAACCGAGCTTGCTTCATTGATACTGATGGAAGGAGACTGGTTGTTGAAATATATTTTGATGACGCTTGTTATTTATCTCTTGACCATACATAAGAACGACCATTTTTATCCCAGGACTGTGTGTGGCTGTCACTTAGCAACGGGTCTGCAGGGAACTTTGCTGATCCACTGCCTCCCCCATTCCTAAGAGCAGAAGAAATAAACGAGTGAAGGAGCAAGCAAGCAATTAATAAAAGCAGAACCTGGGTTCTTAGGCGCAACCCAGTGCTGAAGGGTTTAGGTGGGAACAAGACAACTACAGTTGCTTTGAAAAATATATTTTAATGCAATTGGGTATGAGATGCTTTTTTTTATCAGGTGGTCCCTAGAAAACCCCATTGTGTTGGGTGGTTTATTGGGGTTTTTTCCAAGTGTTCTGAAAGAAAGGAATTACACTGTCACTTACTCAGAAACAGCTGCATGTTATTTTGCTGTGTTAATATATTATAACCTGTCACTCTCAAGTCTTCGAGACCTTCTGGGTTCCTAAAGAGTAACTTTATTTTTGTGGTGTGTAAGCCATACCCTTCTGATGGCCAGTAGAGCCAAATGCTGGCAGTGTAGATTAAGCCATAACTGATCTAAAAACGAGTAGTACGACTAGAATTTGGCCTAGTGACAGTAATATAGGATAGGTGCTTAAGCCCTGCTGATTTTAAAAATCAGCATTAGCAAAAAGAAAAATCCACCACTGCAAATGTAGTCTTTAAAGAAATCAGTATGTTTAAATTTGTCCTTAGGAGTTGCCTGGTTCTGCAGGTAAAATTCCAATACACAGCAATGAGCTTTGATAACAGATATTTTCTTGATATTGGTGATATAGTCACCTCCCTGAGGAATGGTCAAAATTTCATGCTTTCAGAGAAATTCAGAAATATTTGTACAACACTGTCAACCAGGATCAAGGCCTGTTGTCTGTTCTGCGTTAAAGGGAGTTCTGCCCCAGCAAGGTATAAATAGGGATAAAGGAGCAGGAATCTGGAACTGATGCCACAGGAGTAAAAAAGAGCCTCCAGAGAGAGTCTTCCTTCGGAGAAGGAGTGTTGACCCAGTGGGCAGTGCAGTGAGCATTGGGTTTTGTCAGCTCAGGACTTCCTGGAAATAAAAGCAAAAAAAAAGTGCGGTGCTTGTGCGGGGAGTGCGGCCCTTGCTCGCGTGTTAGGGAAAGGCGCTAGAAACACATCAAGAAGGTGTAGTCCTTACCAAGACCCGTTCTAAAGAGAGGGTGGGCAGGCTTCAGCTCGTGGTCCTTGCTCTGGGAGTGACAGTAGAATCACACCATGCATGGCCTCCTCCGTGGGTCGAGTTCTTGCACTCCCTTCTCTGAGCTATATCGTGCCCATCTTAAATTTCATTCTGCATCTGGATTTTGCTTTGAAAGCTTCCACTTGAATTCTTTATTATGTGTTTGCTTTCTTGCAAAAGTGTTTGGGGCAAAGAAGTTTTCAAAATATTCTTTAAAACAGTTTTTCTGAACATTGAATTGGTAAGTGATGCAGTGATTTAAGGTTCTGTGTCAAATTTTATGCTTCCTACCTAATACACAAAAAGCTATCGTGTACAAATGGGCTTGATTTCGTGCTGGTGCTCCCAGCAGTGGTCAGTGAAGACAATTGTATTTACATTTTCCTGACTATTGGTGGCAGGATGCCCAGCTAAAACTCTTGTTTTACCAGTATCGTTCATAGTGGAGGTCTGTGCATTAAGGGGATATTTGTTGCGGGTTTTCAGACCCATTGTGGGAAGGAAGGACTTTTGCCAGCTGAATACAGTTGTGCAACAGTATTTTGTTCTGCACACAGATTTTTGGGAAAACATTATTCCTCTTCCGCCCGTTAGGTTATCACTGGGAATTTTAGTCTTCAACAGAAAGTGCACCTGTTGGGTGTGCTGAGATGAGGGGTGTTCTCTCAGTTTTCCAAGTGAAAATAAATGTATGTGTGGTGCTGCCTCTTCAGATGAGAAATTAATGTAGTAAGGGAAGAGCTGTTTCACAACCGGTTTCGGTCCCCTGTCTCTTTCAGACCACAAAGAGCTGCTGCTTTGATATAGCACTTAAGCTAAAACTTGAAATCACATCAGATCAAACGATATCCGAGTGATTAGCTCTGCTTTTATTACTGTTGTACCTCGAAACCGGTCACAGACTGAGACACTGTTGTGCTAGGCAAGCATTATTAGAGCCCATTTTACACCGACTCTGTAAGCGGTGCCTCTTATAAACATGCCAGACTAGTTTCTGATGAGCCAAGAACAGAGCAAGTTGGTTGTCAAAGCAAATTCAAATGCACCTTTTCAAAAAGAGTTCAGCGAGCGGCTATTATTATAGTACATAAATAGATTTAAGAGAGAACGGCAGTGCTTACACTGTTAATCTTTTGAAACAATGGGAATAAAATAGCATTGCAGTTAATCTCTTGTGATACAAAAATGAACTTTCCAGCTTAGTCTTTGTACTGGGAAGAAGAGAAAAATAATTATCAAATCTTAGTATTTATCCTATTGGAGGATAAATGGATTCCACTCCTGGTCTCCTGGATTCCACTACACTTAGTGATGTGATCATGTAGATCTAAATTTAATCACCTGTTTGCCAGCGCAGTTAATACACCAACGTAAGCCCAGAACAGGCCCTGCCTGACAGCAGCAGCATCCATAGTAATTTGTTAAATCAGTAAGAACCAGTACCTGAAAACTGTTAATCGTGGTGAGGGGTTGTTTACGACTGTTTGGTGAAAGTGCCAAACTGACTGAGCTGATCAAGTTCTGGTATTGGGAGATTAGGTATCGCTTTACCAGGAGGTGCAGCTGTACTTCAGAACTAAGCGATGCTCAACCTCTCAGACGGACAGATGCCTATGCGTGTTTTAGGAAGATGGTATTTGAAAGTGTGATTTAGTGGAGTATCTTCACACAGAAAAATCTGCCCAAGCAGAGTTACTACAGCCAATTTCAAACAGAAAGATGTTAATTACACTGTTTTCATCGCTACACCTTAATATAATTTTGTTTCTTAGAAAAATCTATTTCTGGCTCACAAAGCTGTGACAGCAGAGGAGCCTTGTAGTTTGAGTCTTTGCTGTGAGCCAAATTAACACACCATCAAATTCTCATTTCTGTGACTTTTGAGATTTTAGAAAGCAGCATGAATCTTGCTACAGTCTTTAAGGGGGTTTCAAAAGTCTTTTGAATCAGGTGCTAAATTCTGCAACTAGGGCAGTCTGTGTCCTAGCAGGACAGAGCCGCTGAAGAATGCAGCGTTTGATGTGATTCAGAGGTGGACTTACCTAAGCTGACACTCCTCCGTGACACCCCCTGATTATCACAGTGATGACTTTGTGAACTCTCACATTGAGACGAAATCACTTTATTGTCAAATCTTTCAAGACAGTAGTATTGGGCTCAGTAATTGCATTGCAAAGGCAAGAGAGGAAAGAAGGGGAAGGACTGATCCACTGACTCTGATTTTCTTGGGGTTTTTTTTTTTAAATTGTAAATGCTCCTGCTCCAATCTTGTCTAAACTACGGCCCGTGTGATAAGGTTCCCTTTGGTTGCCTCCCTCATCTGCTGGCTAGCAATGACTCAGCAAACAGCTCTGGTTCATTAACGTTGGCAGCACTCCAGAGTTTCTGGTGTAACAAAGATAAACCATTTGACAACATGGAAGGCACACTGTTTCCTTTGGGGTTTGATCCCTTGCCATGCTCTTTACATACAACTTCAATCTTTTTTTTTTTTTTTTTGTGGCTGTTGCAAGTAAAATCTCTTTCCCTTCTCTTTTACTATGGAGAACTAGGGAAGTGCCTTTGAGAGCTCGTTGGGCCATCCCTCAGCTCAAAGGCAGGACAAACAGGTTCTGCAAATGGTCCTGAATCCATAAGTAAGCCCAAAAAAGGTCTTCCGTGCCAGGCACTCTTCTTCCCCTTCCAAATTACCTGGTTGGCAAAGTTAAAAGTGGTACTTGAAGCTTAATTGGAATTTCCCTTCCTCCACCCCCAACATCTAAAGATACAGGGACTGACTACGTGCTGTAGTCTTCTGAACACCAGGTGAAAGGGGTTGGAAACTAACAGCAAAGAAAGTGTTTGGCTCAAGGGTGATAGAGAAGAGATTGTCTTCAGCCACGCTAAACCAATCAACAGCATGTTACCAACAAACCCAGCAGCGCTTCACCAGTGCCTGTTGGTTTCAACACGTGAAGGAAGCACGTCCCTTACTTCTCTGGGAATAGTCATTCTCCTGGAACTGCAAACGCAAGGGCAGTGCTCTTTCATCTCTGTCAGCAGCTACAGCATGGCCGTCCCTCTGTGTCTACCATCTGGGTTTTCAGTCTGGGTGAGCTGTATTTACTCCAGCTCCTCCAAAGGCTCTTTGGCAGTAGTTGTGTAGTGCTGCATACTTTAATCATGCTGTGATCCAGCAGCTGACGGCTAGATGACTACCAAAGAAAAACCCCAACACCAGCAAGGAAGGAATTCTATATTATCTTCCAGCTATTCTACTATCCCATAAACTCTTAAGCCAAATAGTTAATAGAAGGTTACTGCTTCAGGCTTGTAGATTTTCCCTGGAAAAATTATATTTTCCATCATTGATCTCTTGGTTAAAAAACAAAGGAATTATAGGGGACACTGAAAGCACGGGTGTTTCTCATGCCTGCTTCCACCAGTGTTTGATTCAGTGAACTTAGAACATTTGTGAGATGAAACATCTGTAGTATTGGTGAAAATGGATTATGAACTATGAAAATAATTTCTGGCAGAAAGTCCCTGGCCAACTGAAAGCCACACCCAGCCTTCCCACTAACAAGGACAGAGCTAACTAGAGGAGAAAATGCAGTTAAGTGGAAGGTTTTTGAAATCAGTTGTGAGTTAGGCAATTTCTCAAGGCAAAATATTGGCTTTTGTCCTCTTTGCAGAATAGTAGTTGTTACAGAGCTGAGCTCACAGCAGAGGAAAGGAGAAGGTGCTCCTTGATGGCTTCTCCCTTCCAAAGTTTCCTGTCTGTGTTTTGACATCAATTTCAGAAATGCAGCGTGTTCATCTGAGCTGATAAAATGGGATTATTTTGTTTACCTTTCATGAACAGTGAGCCCGTTGCATTTACTTAATGTGCTACACAAGTATAGACTCTCTGATGAATGGAGTGTGGAAGGGGAAAAGAAAAGGGATATTTGATACTTGTTTCTTTAGTTCTCGTCAGTGGTCTTCGTTTGATAGTTACGTAGGCTGGATCTCAGTGACTCATGGAGATTTAAAAGCCTGCAGGACGTGTCAGCACAGAACAGGGGTTGCAAAACTTAGCAGTGGGGTTGGTGAACCTGTTTTGCCTAATTCTGAGCTCACTCAGTTGTGGATTCAGACATGGCAAATATAGTTTGGTTCATAAGAACAAGTATAGAATTCAGAATAAATGAGAGAAAACCAGAAAGGTAAGCAGAGAACTGGTGTGATGGGAAAGCGGATTTAAAGCGTATAAACACAGCAGTGAATTCACATTTGTATTAGGAAGGAAAGGTCTAGGAGTGTGTGTGTCACTGATGTGTACTGCTGGCTTCCCTAGAGCTCAGACACGTGGGAGGGCGAGGGAGGAGGGGATGAGGACTGTCTTCTTTCCTCTGAGTTCATTGCAAAACCCAGTGCATTGCCTAAACTTTGAAAGAGAGCCTGCAAACCCTCCACCTCTTTGGATTTGTCAGCTCTTATTTACAGCCCGAGCAGAAGTCAAAGAGAGAAAAAAACATGTTTGACAGCTGCATTAGCAGTGGGTTTCTTCACCGACATCAGCTGAGGTAGAGTTGTTAGATGTCTGCTGGGCAGTCAGACCACTGTCACGTTAAGGAAAGGTGGCAGATTGGAGTTCCACGGGTTCCTAGAGGGCATGCTGGAGCAGCATTGGCATTGGAGTGGAGGTAGCTACTTTCCATGGGGTTCAGATCTCAAGAAGTTCATTTCAGAGCTTTCTAAAAATAGCACGTTTAGCATACAGGAGATGTGCATTGCCCTGCACAGGCCTTTGTGCTGTAAATTCACACGTACCTGAAAATCTAGTTCTTTAAGGAAGGTGAATACACTTGATGAAGCCTTTAGTGGGTGTGATTTTTCCTAGTTAGGATCATGGTTATTCATGAGCATAGCAGTCCCACCACCACTGTCCAAATGCCCCAGCAGGAGTGTTTCCCAGAGAGCAGTGGGTTGTGTCAGTCTCCCTGCAGAAAGGGTCCTCTGTTTTACGTGAGGCAGTTACCATACTTCGCTCCTGTAACGGTACCAGGTTTAATCTATCAGGAATTCCAGAAAAATAATTGCAAAGCAGATTTAAATGAAATAATTTCCCTGGTTTATGTATTTACTGTATAAAATTATGCCAAGATTGCACTGGCAAGTAAACATTCCGTCTAATACTAGTTTAGGTTCTTGTTGTATATGCTCTCGAAAGGCAATTTGTCTTTATGTTTTAGGCTCCCTAATGCATTGCCTACCGCAAAATACTGCTCTGTCTTGAAATCTAGAATATGGTATTATGGCATCAGTCCTTATTCATAACCTTTTTTTTTTTTTTTTTTTTTTTCCCCAATATATAGAGTGCTGCTCCAGACCTAATACAGACAAAATGTCCAGCAGGGGCGGAAAGAAGAAGTCAACCAAGACTTCCCGTTCCGCCAAGGCTGGGGTCATATTCCCTGTTGGAAGAATGCTCCGTTACATCAAGAAAGGCCATCCCAAGTATAGGATTGGTGTTGGTGCTCCGGTCTACATGGCTGCTGTACTGGAATATTTGACTGGTAGGTTTTGCTGAACAGCGTAAACTAGCAGCAGTGAAAGAAATAATACAAACTGAATGTGCACAGAAAAAGGACCAAAAAAGACCCTCTGATTGAGAGATGACTAAAAAGTGATAGCTGAAGTGCTGCGCTCATCACGCATCAAAGCCAAACTCAGGGTACCCCTGCCCCCAAGCTTTAGTCATTCCTGTACTGGATTTGCTCTGACCTCTTTAAACACTCTTTTTCCACATCGCAGTCAGAGAGATTCCGACTAACACTGATGCATATGGACTGGGCCTGCAGCGTTGCAGCCATCCTGCTCCAATTTTGTGCCTGATGGCTTTGTCTGGGTTATAATGGTCTGTTCAGCATATACATCCCTTTGAAACAGGGAGCTTCACTGTGTTTGCACAGGACTGAGACTGCTTACAGCATTGTTTAAACACTTTTGTTCAATTTACAGATTATTTTTGAGACTACGTGTGCTGTTTGCAACTTGTTTGGTTGAGTCTGTGTAGAAATGCACACTGTTCATCTGTCCTGGCTCAGCATAGGTGACTTGCTTACATTTGTGGTCCTTTCTCTGTTCCTCTCATCACATCAGAATGAGAATACCTTAAATAATTGTCTCATCCTCACAGTACCTTCTTGGAGGACGAAAGTATTACTTTTCCTCCATTTAGAAAGAAGTTTCAGAGGAAAAAAATGCTTTGCTCGAAGTCATACACAACTAGTCATGCAAGTAAGGATGTTTACACAGCAGTTCTCTTCTCAACTGAGATTTAAAATGTTGCAAATATACCCCACAAACAACATTACAGAAGTAGTCTTCTAACGGAAACTTAACCCCAACTGTAACACATGGGCTTTTTGCAATATTGGTTTGCTTAAAATACAATAAATTTTTGAAATCAGGTAAGAGTAAATTGCCAGTTCGGTGGCATTTGCGTGGCCAGATTGACTTACAGGCACATACCTGAGGCTGGGGGTCTAGCGGAAAGCACGAGTGCTGCATGGGTTGCTGTTTGGAGATAGATACTATTATTAGCATGGCTAAGGAAAAGCTTGAATTGGGTCTCATTTCTCATAGAGTTGCTTTTTACATCTGCTTGCATCCATGTTCTGGTTGCAGCAGGTTCAAGTGTTCCCAGGGACAGTTGTCTTTAAGCTCTAATGGTGCACTGAGCCCGTCAGGAGGAAAGACAGGCAGACCATTGCATCTTTGACTTGAGAACAAAGTAGCAGAGCATGTGGGTTAACTTTCCTGGGAGTATGTAAACCAGTGACGTGACTCTCAAGACAATTTTAGATACGCCTCGTAATGGATATTGGTGTTGAAGAACAGAATTAGGCCAGTTTTCTTTTTCTGTAAAGTTTCTTCTTCCCCTAAAGATGAAGATCGTTGACATTAGAGAATAATTAATAGAGCAGTTGTTTTCTGTAAGGGATCCATATTATATTATTGAATTTTCTCAGCCATCAAATAGCCTTTCTTTGTTTTCGTCACTTGTTCATGGTCATAGTTTTCTTTATTTGGGCCTTTTCTTTGAAAGAATGCGTTTAAACTTCCTAGATGGCCTTGAAATTAACATTTCTTTCAGCTAGGTTCCTGCTTACAGCAATAACAACTCAAATAAAATGCTTCTTGGGGTGAAGTGCCCTTTGAATGCTGCTCTTTTAAAGAAAGGGAACGATACTGGTGAGCTTCAGGCACTGCTAATGAGCAGCACATGCTGCTGGTTAACTGTCTCCTTGCCAGTGGTTGCTGAGGCACTGATGGTTTAGGCAGCTATGAATAGGCTGTGGAGATAAAGGTGGGTTTTTTAATTGCTGTCTATCCTGGGAAACTGTCTGAGGAGATCAACAACAACAACAAAGCCCTCAAAAAGTTGCACACATGGTTTCGTTAGGAAAAAGAAAAAAGGGAGGGAAGAAGGAGAGCTAAGGGGGAAAGTACCTGCTTTTTACTTCCCTTTAAATATTTTTAATCTGTATCTCAGGGTTTTCTTTCATTCTCATACATAGATGCATCTCAAGAGCACAGATACACATGTCTTTCCTTACTGAGTTACTAATAGTTCTATGTTTTATGACTCTTTCAGTCTGGTGGTCTTTTTCTTCCCCTTCTCTTTCTGTAAGTTTTTCACTCTCTATATAGTGTATATTTTTTAGCCTTTAATGCTCAGTATGTTTTCTGAACTTCAGGTCATTCTTCTTTTTCAGTATAATTGAGAAACACTCCCTTGAAATGGGGTGCTTGGAGAGTTTTGGTTTGTGTTCTTCTTGCCTCTTGGCAGTTACTACTTCACAAAACCAGAGAAATCCTGCCTTCTCTGCAGGAGAGTTTTTAAAGATGCTCATGTCAGCACGTGATCTGAGACTAAATCAAAGCATTTCAGCCAGGAACGTGACATAATAAGGAGACCATGTGAATAAGTGTGCTAATAAATTGGTTAAATCAAAAAAGCAATCCTGTGCATCCAGGAAGGAGAGGAAAAACGTAGAATATCAAAAGCAGTTGTAGGAAAGAACTTCTGAAAAGACTAGGAGAGGAAATGACAGAGACGTGACCTGATGGAAAGGAACCTACCAAAGTTTGAAAACTGGTCCGTGTGTATGTGCAGAATGTAGAACTGACCTTAATCCTTTAGAAGATGAGGTGCTGAATTTTCTGGCCTTTGCTAAAGTTAAACTCTGACGTCAGTCTGAAATGAGCCCATGATGTGCTCACATCTGGGGTTTTGGTGTCATTCAGTTTGAGATTGGAACTTTGGTAAAGCTTCCAGCTCTTCCGACTTGGAGTTCTGCTCTCAATCCACCAGTAGCTATGGCTTCATCTGCTTTGCACTTGGGAGGTCACTTCCTGTTGCCATGTATGTCCAGCTACTCGTCAGGGAGTAAAAATACTCATTCTGTAAGTCCTTGTAGCATACGGGCCCATTTGTAACTTAAGCCCTTCTTCAGTCTGTGCCCAATGAAGAGCTTTTTCAACTTACATTTGTGTTTGTTCTTGTACTCTTGTATCAGCATGTGCACAGGCGGGACAGCTCCGCTGGCAGGAACGTGCCCTGGTTTAGCACACGGGAATTAGTCTGGCTGCTTCCGCTGCTGTCAACGAAAAACTGCATCTTTGCTGTTCTGCTTTTCAGTCCCTTGGCTTCTGAGAGCAGCTTCTCCAGAGGCTGGCAGGAGTGCATCTTCCCTGTCTTTTCATAGTAACTTAAAATAGTAGTGGGTTTTTTTTTTAGATGTACAATTTGTCTTCTGGTCTTCAGCTAACAAAGTGGTTTTCCTTGTCTTACATTTCAATATCCTTGACATAAACAGACTGCACAGCGAGTATTCCCTTTCTCTGACTAACTCACTAAAGGTTCTTGTTACCTACAAGTAATATTACAAAAGAATTCTCTCATCAGCACACCCAGTGTGCACAGTTCAGTTTCTCAAGTGTACCAACTGCTTATTCCTTTTGTCTTGTGTCCTTATTGTGTCTCTTGGTTTACAGTGGTTCATTGCCTGTTTGTCGTCCCGGATGTGTACTTCAGAAAACTGCAATCCGCTCCTTATTTTCTCTGCAAAGTTGTGCATCACTATCAGTTTATGTCAAAAAAAACCCTCACTAGGTCAGTCAGGATGGCCACAGACTTCATCTGGGGTGTTGCAGCCGCTGAGGTGAAGTGTGTGGTTTATATTTGTCAGAACTGGTGCAGCCGTACGTGTAATCAGGAAGGTTCCTTTCAGGCACAACTTCCAGTATAATTCAAACTTTCTTACTAACTGAAAGAGATACTCTTTGCCCTTCAAAACCAGAAATCTCTTGAGCATATTTAAAAGCAGCAAGAACCAAGCCTGCAAGTGATTTCTGCTCCCCCTGCCCACCACCCCACCCCCCCCCGCATTGTCTTCTCTACACTGTAAATAATCTCCAATTGCCAAAATGTCACAGCAAATGAGGAGAAGGAGAAGTTTATAAAACAGCGGGAGAACAGAAGCACAGAAGAAATGAGACTTTGATTTATATTTGTTCTGTACATACTGAAGCAAGGTAGGAGAAAATGTTAAAGTCTGTTTTCTCCATCAGATTTTTTTCTCAACTGGATTTTTATTGCCCAGTGTGTACTGTTGGTCCTGTATTTTGTTAGAATGTAGAATAAGCACCTTCTCAACCTCCTGGTTAGAATTGCATCCGAGGCATTCTGGTGCTTACCTGAGTTTTTGTTTTCAGGCTTGCTAATGTCACCAGAAGCCCTTAATGGAGGTTCACATGCTGGAGCTCAGTTCATTGCATTTTCATCTTGATTAATTTTCGATGTGGAAAACTTTCTTAAGCCAGCAGCTGATTGGCTGCAAAATGAAAGTCCTTCCTGAATGCAGTAAGTTAACTGCTCGCTGCAGGTGCTCACTTTCCAATGTGCAAGCTGATCAAGTTGAACTGCTGCTCACCTCTTGAGTTCTGCTTGCTGCTGAAAATTTTTACAGGGTCACAGAGGAAGACGTTGACTTTACCGTCTTTGTCAAAGCAGAGGCACTGCTGAACTTCTGCTCAGAAGCAGAGGGGAGCTCAGAGGTCCACAGTAAAAAAGCATCAGGTTAAAAGATTCAAGTTCAGAGACTACCGTAAATAACGGGCCTTAGGGAGTAATGAAATTTAAGAAGATAATTAATTGACAGTGTCTTTTTGATACTGTTGAAATGCGCCTTCGCTACCAAGATACATTTCTTCTGTTTAAACAGGCAGCTTTAGAAACACTAATCCCTATTACGGTGTTGTGTCCCAAAAGAGGTTTATAATAAATCAGGGGCTCGTAGGACCTGTGCCTCACTTGAGCAAGCACGGAATGATCTCTTCAGATCCAGCGTGTTTTGAATATGGATTAATACTGGACCTAAAGCACAGCAGGGTTGTTTATGGCAATAGCCTCACGGGCAGAGACCTTTTGAAAACACCAGCATAGCAAAGCTCCTTTGTGACGTTCCTCTTTTACGTAAGTCTTGTGTCATGCTCTCAAGAGAAGCAAGACTGACACAGTTTACAATTGCCATGCTTGCAAGAAGTGCCTCTTTGGATAGAAAACTTTGCATTGTTACCAATTGAATGACCAGTTTTCTGAACTTAGAAATGCATGACTCAGTCTGCTTCAAATGTATATAAATGGTTTTCTTTCTCTGATAAGCCCTTTCTTGGCTCCAGCCCTGTAAACACTTACGTATGTGCCCTTTATTCTTGGGACTGACAGTAGTAGCACAAATAGCTAGAATGCGGGAAGACATCCCACTGCTCTCGAGTAGTGTGCAGTGTTCAGCAAGCAGGCTCTTTCCTCAGATTTTCTCAAACTTTAGCAGTTCTTACATCAAGCATTGTAAGTATGACTATTTTTTCCATGAGGATTATTTCAGAAAGACTGAGTTAGGTCC